>JAZGTL010000007.1:17602500-20004166 GCA_037349345.1 Oemleria cerasiformis
CCGGCTCCTGGGCCCCCTCAAAACTGTATTGTTGGATCCAACATCAGTATTTTTTTTTTATCACAAATACAGTTTCAACTCAAAAACATGGACTCTAATAATTACCACGTCAAAAAATATCACAACTGAATCCAACAACCATGCCATTTCTCACAACAGACTTTCACTGAAATATTGGAAAAACAAATGTCCAGCAATCATTTATAAATTCCAGGAAATCATTGCAACCATACATAACAGTATTTAAATCAAAGATATTGATGCATGCATTACAATTTATAAACCAAAAGTCCACTCACAAACATCATCCAACCCAAAATTCATGGACGCTCTAGCCCAAGGAACACATGCACAATAATGACCCAACTACCTTGACTTTCCGAGCTCAAAACCCGCTCGACGATCAACCATTACCGCTGGGATTGCCCAATCGGGCCCTAAATGAACTCCTATGGCCTCGAAACCAACAAAATCTGATCCAGATCGTCCCAAAACCCAAGTCACGCACCGCCGTGACATCAGGAACAGTCCCACGCACCACCGGAAGGTCAGAACACGTGCCATCACGCACCGCCACGCGCCGTCACGCGCCGCCATGCACCGTCACGCGCCGCCACTCGCTGCTACAGTGACTCACGCACTTGGACCGGTCCAACCCGACCCAACTCGACCTGACCCGGTCCAACCTGACCTGACTAATCGCCGGTAACCTGCCGGAGAAGACGACCGGACCGCCGCGTCCGCCCGCCGTCTAGTTCGCTGAAAATTACCATTTCAGGTCGATTTTCAAGGTTTTCTAACTTCTTCATTTCTTGACCGTTTTTCACGATCCACACATGTAAATTCATCTACTTTTCACCAGGAATCCAAATATGAGGTCAAAGTTCCGAGATCGTACTTGGTCTGGCCGGAAAATGGCCGAGAAGATTCGGTCCACCTCCTCCTCCGTCCATCGCCTACGGCGGTGCTCCCGCTCCGATAAATACCCCTAAATGCTCGTGGGGCTCCGGGGAAGATCCTCCCGACCTTGGTTTCGGTCGAATCAGACCGAAATCCATCCGATGAAAAGGGTTGTTCGGTGTTCGCACGGGGAGAATTTCGGGTAGGAGAGAAAGACTGAATGGACCAATCTCCCGAGGAGAGAGAAAAATATCTGATATATAGTTCCAACTTTTCCAAAATTACCAAACTGCCCCTGAAGCTTCTAGACCCGTAACGAACTCACCGGGTCTCTGTTTTCCGCGTGCCGCCTGTCTACGAACTCGTGAGTTCGAGACCTACGCAACGACCCAAGAAAAATTTCCAAAAGTACTACCAGTCAAAAAGTGACTCCCGAACCTGTCCAAAATCGAGGGTAAAATCATCCAATTCTCAAAATAATTTGATTTCTGGTCCAGGTCGTTACAGGGCAAAGGCAGAGGACGAGATCAACATTTTGACAAATCCAAGGTAAAGTGCTTTAGATGTCATAAATTTGGACATTATCGTTCTGAATGTTATACTAAGATGCCTAATGACAAAGAAAAGGAAGAGCAATCAAATTTTTCCGAAAAGAAGGAAGTGGAAACTTTGTTGATGGATGTTCAAGCTAATCAGGAATCTGAGCCTGATGTTTGGTATGTGGATACGGGCTGCAGTAACCACATGTGTGGAAGTAAGTCTTCTTTTTCTTATTTAAATGAAAGCTTTCATTCTACAGTAAGTTTTGGTGATTGTTCCACTGTGAGGGTGATGGGAAAGGGTGATATTGAGATAAGAACCAAGAATGGTTTTGTAGAAATAATTTCTAATGTCCTTTACATTCCTGACTTGAAAAGCAATTTGTTAAGTGGTGGTCAATTGCAAGAAAAGGGTTATGTAATCACTATTCAAAAGGGTATCTGTGAGATTTATGATCCTACTAGAGGAGTTATTGCTGTTGTGAAAATGAGTTCAAACAGGTTGTTTCCATTGAAGATTGAAAGTGTACAATCTTGTTTGGTAGCTGCAGTAAAAGATTCTTCTTGGTTGTGGCATTTTTGTTATGGCCACTTGAGTTTTGGTGGATTGAAGACCCTTCAACAGAAAAATATGGTGACAGGACTTCCTCAGATTAGTATTCCTTCCCAAGTTTGTGAAGAATGTGTTGTTGGCAAACAACATCGTTCTCAATTTCCCCAAGGGAAGTCATGGCGGGCAAAAGGAGTTTTGGAGCTAATTCATTCAGATATTTGTGGCCCAATAACACCATTTTCTAATGGAGGTAAAAGATACTTAATTACCTTCATTGATGACTATACTCGAAAAACTTGGGTTTATTTTTTACAGAAAAAATCAGAAGCTTTTTGTGCATTTAAAAGCTTCAAGGCTCGTGTGGAAAATGAAACAGGAAAAACCATTAAGACCCTCCGAACAGATCGTGGTGGAGAATATTGCTCAACCGAATTTGAAGGTTTTTGTGATGTTCATGGCATTCGAAGAGAGCTGACAGCTGCTTATACACCACAACAAAATCGGGTATCAAAGAGGAAAAATAGAACTATCCTCAATATGGTGAGAAGCTTGTTGGCAAGAGGGAGAATTCCAAAACCTTTTTGGCCTGAAGCAGTAAATTGGAGTATTCATATCTTGAATAGAAGTCCTACATTTGCGGTTCAAAATATGACACTAGAGGAGGCTTGGAGTGGAAGGAGACCAGTTGTAGATTATTTTAAATTTTTTGGCTGCATCGCTTATGCATATATCCCGGATGAGAAAAGGAAGAAACTTGATGATAAGGGGGAAAAGTATGTTTTTCTTGGTGTTAGTGATGCATCCAAAGCGTATAAATTGTTTAATCCACTAACCCAGAAAATAGTGACCAGCCAAGACGTTGTCTTTGATGAGGAAAACACTTGGGATTGGAATGGGCAAGAACCTACTCAAGTTCTTTTTGACAATGATTCTGAAAGTGAGCCAACTCTAGCAGCTATTATGCCTGAAAATTCATCAGAAGCAACCCCAACAACTGCTGAAATTTTGCCAACAGCAGTAGAAGCTACTGATGCAGCAGCTCGATCTCTTCCTCGTATTCGAAAAAGGCCCGCATGGATGGAAGACTATGAGGTAACTGAAATTGAAGATTCAATCACTCACTTTGCTTTATTTTCAGATTGTGATCCTACAACCTTTGAAAGTGTTGTCAAAGAAGCAAAATGGAGGAAGGCGATGGATGATGAAATTGATGCCATTGAAAGAAATGATACTTGGGAGCTGACTGATCTTCCGAAAGGGCACAAAACCATTGGTGTAAAGTGGGTCTTCAAAACAAAACTAAAGGAAAATGGTGAAGTTGATAAGTATAAGGCGCGTTTGGTAGCTAAGGGATATAAGCAAGAATATGGGATCGACTATACAGAAGTTTTTGCTCCCGTTGCAAGACATGATACAATTAGATTGGTGATCACATTGGCGGCGCATAACTCGTGGCCTATTTTCCAGCTAGATGTCAAATCGGCATTCTTGCATGGAAACTTGGAGGAACATGTATTTGTAGAACAACCTCTTGGTCATATTAAGATCGGAAATGAGCATAAAGTGTGTAGATTAAAGAGAGCTCTTTATGGATTAAAATTAGCTCCACGAGCTTGGTATAGTCGCATTGAGGCTTATTTTTTGAAAGAAGGCTTTCACAAATGTCCATATGAGCACACACTTTTTGTTAAAATTGGAGATAAGGGGAAACTGCTCATTATTTGCTTATAAGTAGACGATCATATATTTACTGGAAATGATGGTGTCATGTTTAAGGAATTCAAGAAATCTATGATGATTGAATTTGAAATGTCTGACCTTGGTATGATGCATTACTTCCTTGGCATAGAAGTAGTGCAATCAGCTAATGGGATCTTTATTTCTCAAAAGAAGTATGTGCAAGATATTTTGGACAGGTTTCAGATGAAGGATTGCAATCCTGTAAGCACTCAAACTGAGTTTGGCTTGAAGCTAAACAAAGATCATGAAGGGAAGAAGGTGGACATCACACTTTACAAGCAAATTGTTGGCAATTTGATGTATTTAACTGCAACAAGACCATACATAATGTATTCTGTGAGCTTAATAAGTAGGTATATGGAGAATCCAACAGAAATGCATTTGTTAGCAGCCAAGAGAATCCTTCGTTACTTGCAAGGAACTAGAGATTTTGGGCTGTTCTATAAGAAGGGTGAAAAGTCAGAGTTGTTCGGGTTTACTGATAGTGATTATGCAGGAGATCAAGATGATAGAAGGAGCACTACGAGCTATGTTTTTATGTTTGGCACATGTGTTGTTTCATGGTCTTCTAAGAAGCAACAAATTGTCACCTTGTCAACTACAGAAGCTGAATTTATTGCTGCCACAGCTTGTGCTTGTCAAGCTATCTGGTTAAGAAGAGTTCTTGAAGAGCTACAGTTCAAGCAAGTGGAAGCTACTACAATTTTTTGTGATAACAACTCTGCAATCAAACTCTCCAAGAATCATGTGCTACACAGAAGAAGCAAGCATATTGATCTGAGATATTATTTTTTAAGAGATCTCAGCAATAATGGAACAATTAAACTGGTTTATTGTCAAAGTGAAGACCAAGTTGCAGATATACAGACCAAGCCTCTCAAGTTGGCTACATTTGTGAAGTTGCGTGGTCTACTTGGAGTTTGTTCACGTGATGCTGTAAAGGAGGACTTTGCATAGGGTTAATTTTTTGTTCTTTCTTCTTTTAAACTGATATCTGCATATTTCAGTTTAAGGGAGGGTGTTAAGATTTAAATGTTTTTTATTTCATTGGAAGTTCTAGTCATTGGTAGATTTGACCGAGTCTTTAGGAATTTGTTATTTGATTTAGTGGTTGAGAAAGTGTCTTAGTTGTGATGTTATTTTATAGGAGTTGTGGCTAGTGTGTTCTGATGTAAAGCCTATTTATAGGCCCTTCTTTTCATTTTCAAAATTAGTATATAGAAGACAAAATTAGATGTTTGAATATTAGAACTATATATCAAGTTGTAAATATATAGTTTTATGTTTGAAGAATGAATTTAACACTTCCTTTATACATTACACTTGAAGAATCATGTCATGAGACATGCATTTGAGCCAAAATACGTGTCTATTATGCATTCATTTAATTTATATTAGGCTTTATACACTGGGGGTTTTAAGGTGTTTTGTGCAAAAGAATAAATAATCTAATCCCTTAAGTTTTTGTCAAAAAAATTGGTGAATATTGTATCAATATTGTGGTAGTGACTGATCAAAGCACAGATGTTTGATTCAAATTGCGGTTTATTTTACTCATTAATAATTCAAGGACAATACTTACATCACACTGCGGTGATACTTATTCATATCACTTTTTCGGATTATAGAATAATCTTTATACATATAATATTATAATCGAAACTATTCAACTTCTAAATAATCATTTCATGATCGTATTTATAAAAAAATCAACAACTTTGAAGGTCCTTAATTTAATTAGTCATTCATAATTATAAAAAAAATCTATAGATTTGTTGGTAGAAACAGATGTAAAATGAATTGTACTTAAAAAAATGTGTAGTATCATATATGAATGATGAGAACATGGTGGTGAGGCTTAATTTGCGGTAGCCGGGCATGGCGTGAGAGTAGAGGGATATATATATATATATATATATATATATGGATTCCATTTTGAATATTAATTCAGCAGTCAGCTTTAGTTTGTGTACAACCACCAAGCTAGTTGAGATTCTCCTACTTTTCAGCAAATTAAGACTCAAGGGACAGATTGCATCTCCACTTAAGCAAATAATTAACAATATTCAGATATATTCTTAACTTTAAATTAACGATATGATGATGTCTTCCTAAATCCTAATCATATTATTCATATATTAATTTCACCCAATGCAGAAAATATTATAACAAATAAAATAATAATCAACACCAGTACGTTGTGGTTATGATAAAGATAAAGTCAAGCTGCTCAATCAATATAATACGACAATGCCGTCCTAATAAGAATCTTAAATGTAATATACAATATGCTCCTCCAATCTTCAAAATGGTCTTCGCTCCCATCTCCCGGCCCTTCTTCACCTACCACTTCATTATTTCGGTTAAATTATATTTTACTATAATGTGTTCTACGTTCTTTTGTATGGAATTCTTCAACTCTCCAATTTTACATTTAACTACTTTAAAATTTTTTAAATATTTTATTAAGGTTTATCTCCGTTATAATTTCCATCATAAGTCTCGTTAATTGATAATATATAATCATTCGATCAGCGCCCACTTAAAAAAAAACTTTAAAGTTTAATTTATGAGCAAAGTAGCTAGCCAATTTTCATCACTTTTCCGCCCAAAATAAGTTATGCAAAGTGGCTACTTTGCTCACAAATTCAAATTTAGAGTCGTTTTTTTAATGGATCTCCGTATGCATGAGACATATTATCCATTAACGAGACTTACAATGGAGATTGTAACAACTGGACCATGGTGAACCATTTTAAAGATTTTATACTAGTTGCAAAATTTGAGAGTTCGAGATTATACTCCATATATATGTGTGCTTGAAACGTCACGTAGTCGTGTTCCTTTCTACTCACAATATAGCATGTGGATTATTTTTTTTGGTTACTGTACCCGACCTATAAACCATAAACCATGTCGCCAAAACCATATTAAAATTTGGTCATTCTTGTTAAATATAAATATACAAAATATTAACGCACCCTTATATAACTCCACGTAATTGGTTTAGCTAGAATAAGTCTTTATATGTTCCAATAGCAATTTGGCAATTGCCAATTTGCAAACCCCTCTCTCAAGAGTTTAAATAAAACTTATATATAGAGAGTTAGTTAATAAGTTGTTGTGCGATCACATGGCTGCTAGTCCTCCATATAACCCTGTGCCGGTGGCATACCAGGGAGGCGCTGGGGCGGTGCCGGTATGGTTGAACAAAGGCGACAACGCGTGGCAGATGATATCAGCCACGCTGGTGGGACTTCAAAGCGTGCCAGGCCTAGTCATCCTCTACGGCAGCATAGTGAAAAAGAAATGGGCAGTGAACTCAGCTTTCATGGCCCTCTACGCTTTCGCTGCGGTGGTACTATGCTGGGTGTCATGGGCCTACAAGATGTCCTTTGGGGACAAGCTCCTCCCCTTTTGGGGCAAAGGTGGGCCTGCCTTGGGCCAGAAGTTCCTCATCAACCAAGCAGCGCTGCCCGCGAGCACGCAATACCACAAGAACCACGAAGTGGAGACCGCGGAGGTCGAGCCGTGGTATCCGATGGCCACGATGGTGTGGTTTCAGTGCGTGTTTGCGGCGATTACGCTGATACTGCTAGCGGGGTCGGTGCTAGGGAGGATGAATTTCAAGGCGTGGATGATGTTTGTGCCACTTTGGCTGACGTGCTCGTACACTGTCGGGGCTTTTAGCTTGTGGGGTGGTGGCTTCTTGTTCCATTGGGGTGTCATGGACTACTCCGGTGGTTATGTCATTCATCTTTCTTCTGGGATTGCTGGCTTCACCACTGCTTACTGGGTACGTAATTTCATGATTTCATTCATTCTTATTACTAACTACTTAACTTACAAGTGACTTAAATCCACGATCACTAGTAAAAATAGTGCATCTTAATTTACTACTTTATTTGTAACACTAAGGATACAACACTTGTATAATACTATGTCAAATAGTTATTTATTTATTAATTAACCACATTGCATCTATTCATTTAAGATAATCTCTATTATTATATATAAAGTCAATTATATTATAAAACCAAGAGAGTCAAAAAGACTTAATCAAATTTTTCTAACAAAAATATTTATCGATTAATAATCTTTACATTTAATACATAAGGATATAATAATAAAATTAAATATTTAAATTAAAAAGTAAACATTTTAGTGGAGGAGTAGATACGTAGTTACTCCAACACTCATTCTTTTTATTTATTTTACTTTTTGAATTTATTTTCATTTCTCTTTATTCTTAAAAATTATAAAAAATAAATTCAAAATAAAACAATTAACGTACAAATAATACGTACACGGATGCATGAGTCTAATTTTATTTAATATTTTGTGCTACATTGCTAATTAAATTAGCCGAAATTCTTTACTATATAAATTGAAATTTCTCATCCACTATATATATATATATATATATATATATATATATATATATCTTTGTCAATGTTTAATTGTTGAGTAATTTGTTAATTGTTAGGTGAGATGATGTTAAATTTGGCTCATAACGTACACATTATGATGAGATGACACAAAGTGCAAATAATTAATAGACTCTTTTTTTCTTTTATTTCAAGAGATCGAGATCATATTCCTCCTTATATATATATATATATATGTATTATATTACGTGGTGAAATGCTTCCTCCAGAATCTATCTAGCTATATGATAATTAAGGAGTTTCTTTCCCTATACTCTATATATGTAAGTTGTCCCCCTTTTTACAAAATATGTTGTCCTATATATGTGGATCTAATGGCAATAATTAATATGTGGATCCAATGGATGGAATAAATAAAGATATATATATATATATATATATATATATTGTATAAAGATTCAAACAAAGAAAGAATTAATATATAACAAGAGCTAGCGTTATATGCATCGATTTTTGAAGTTATTGGTGCTTGGATCTTATTAAATAACGTACGTAATGGTGGATCATGGACATGGACGTGCGTGAAAGATTAATTAACAAGTAATTAGTTAATTAATATAAAATAAATTACATTTTAATATTTTATATTTTATATTAAAATTATATTTAATTTTTTAAATATTATTTTATATTAAATTTCAAATTTATATTTAATTTTCCAAATATTGCATTTAAATACATTACATTTTTAAAACGTTTCCCAGCACCACATGCTTCACGACTCCATTTACTTCCTCCAGCTCTCCATCTCTCCTTCTCTAGTCTCTCTCACTCTTCTCAGGCCCTTCTAATTCTCACTCCACAATCACATCCCAAAATAAAAATTGCTCTATGCCAGTAGTGATTATTATTGTATAAAGAAAATTCAAAATAAAAAAAAAAGTGCCCACCATCTCCTGCAACCCCAACCCACCGCAGCCACCAATCTGGCAAATTACCAGGCACCAGATCGAATGTCGATAGGGAAGGAATGATGGGTCTCCACCGGTCTATCTCTCTATTTCTCTTTCTTCCCTCTCCCCTCTTTCTTTGTTGTTATCACAACGTGTATCTATGATCTGACGCCGGCAAATTAAAGTCACCGAGCACCCCACCTCTCCCTTCCCATATGCGGCTGGTTCACTGCCTTCGGGTCGTGGAGGACCTGGGCGTTTTGGTTTGGACTTGTGGAGGACCAGCGGCTCCCAGTCATGATCTATAATTCCTGCACCTCGGCTCGATATCGTCGGAGAATCGATGATTTAGTGAGAGAGAGTGGAGAGAGAAAGAATTGATTAGGGAATTTTAGATGATTTTGGTGACAAGATGATGAAAGAAGCTTTCATAGGGGAGTAGAAATTATAATGGAGAGAGAATTCTGGAAGGTTTTTTAATAACATGGCTTTTGAGGTTACTGGGTTTCCAAGTTGCAGAGGGAGAGAAGGTTTTTTAACATGGCTTTTGAGGTTACTGGGTTTCCCAGTTGCAGAGGGAGAGGAAGAAGAATAAGGAAAGATGAAAGATAAATGTATTTAATTTATTTTGCGTTAAATTTTTATTATTTATTTTAGGTTTTTAGTTACATGTCAAATATAAATTTAAAATATGAGTATTAGAATTAACACGTCAACATTTAATAAATTTTTTAATAGAATATTTAATAGAAGATTCAAAATGAAATATTTTAAAATAGTCAGAATAATCAAATTTAATATTTAAAAAATTAAATATAATTGTGAAATTTAATGTAAAAATTAAAGTGTAATTTAATTTTTAGTATATAATTAGATTAATTAATGAATTAATTGGTTTATGCATTATGCATACATGCATGGATGGTACTGCAGGTAGGGCCAAGGGTGAAGAAGGACAGGGAGAGATTTCCACCAAACAATGTACTGCTGGTGTTGGCCGGAGCCGGGTTGCTGTGGATGGGATGGGCTGGTTTCAACGGCGGAGATCCATACGCAGCAAACACCGACTCATCGATGGCCGTCCTCAACACCAACATCTGCGCAGCCACCAGCCTCTTGGTCTGGACTATGCTCGACGTCCTCTTCTTCGACAAGCCCTCCGTCATCGGAGCTGTCCAGGGAATGATCACCGGCCTCGTCTGCATTACTCCTGCTGCAGGTTCATTAGCTATTATCATATGTCACTTTAATTTCTCCTCCCTTTTACTTTAAAAAATAAATATTCTAATTTAAATTATTTAAACCAAAAATAATTTAAAATTACAAGAGAAAATATATATGTACGTAACTCTGTCGAAAATTTGAGACCTGAGAAAATTTGACCATCCTTACTTAATTGTCCCTATACCACGTCTCATTCCATTAAAAATAAAGTTGACTACACAAACGTACATTCACAGAATCACAGGCACCTTCTAGTGGCCACTAGCTCAAATATCATCCAATATTATTATTATTCTAACTTGCCCAGATAAATATATTTATACAAACTTTTGGTGTCAATATATACAGCAGGGATTGTGGTGGTAATTCATACAAATTAATAGGTCTTGTTTACAAATTTTAGCGGTGGTCAACTTTTTTGGGATTTGAAAATTTAATAATAGGCTTTAGTTATTAAATATCTTCTCCTCCACGATTCATATCATGATAGGTACATAAATTGTATACATCATATCACTAAAATAAAGTATTATGATTTAGATAATAATTTCTCATTTTGCAAAAAACCACCAAAAGAAATTCTTTATTGTAATCTTCAGTTCACTAATAATATTATAACACTTTGTACACATTTTAATTATTAGATGTGTTAATAACGTAATTAATTGGTAATTAATTATTAGGTCTTGTTCAAGGATGGGCCGCCATAGTGATGGGAGTAATGTCAGGCAGTGTACCGTGGTTCACCATGATGATAGTAGATAAGAGATGGAAATTATTATCCGCCATTGACGACACCCTGGGCGTGTTCCACACCCACGCCGTGGCCGGCTTTCTCGGGGGCATCTTAACGGGTCTTTTCGCGGAGCCTGAACTGTGCGCACTGTTTCTGCCGGTGATAAACTCGCGCGGAGGAGTGTACGGAGGATCGGGAGGGATTCAAATCCTGAAACAGATTGCAGGAGGACTATTTATAATTGGGTGGAACGTGGTTGTGACCTCAATTATATGCGTGGTTTTACGGTTTATAGTTCCGTTGCGGATGCCGGAGGAACAGTTGTTGATCGGCGACGACGCCGTGCATGGGGAAGAGGCATATGCATTGTGGGGCGATGGGGAGAAGTATGATGTTACTAAGCATGAGCTTTACTCTGACGATACTTCAAACCAACACAAATATCCATCAAGTGGTGCCACTCAGGTCGTCTAGCTAGCTGGCAACACTCCATTATATATATTTACTGTGTATCAATCACCATCCTATGTATAGCTCGTAATTTATTTTGAATTTGTACATTGCTTTGTCCATTCGCATTTGTTTGCATCATCTATGCTATTGATGTAACTCTATTTCTGTCTCATTTACTTCAACGCTTGCTTAGCAAGAAAGAAAACAAGAAACAAAAAACCAATCTGATCAACGTGTATGTTTTGTTGAGTACGTGACATTTTAGTCTACGAACTAAGTTATTACATTTTGTAATTCTCAAATTCTATAAAGCGTGGAAAATTGATCATTCTTTTTCAATTTGGACCATTCTATTCTTTGTTTGAAGAATATAAAAATAATTTCATGTGTTTTTAACCAAAAAAAACAAATATTAAATGAAGAGAAATTTTAAAATAAAAACAAAAAATAAAGAAAAATAAGATGAACACACAACCATCGCTCAACAGTAACACAATGGTGACTCGTGTCATGACACAACTGTTGGTATTCGGAGCCTTCGAGCTTTTCAAGTTCCAGAGCAGGACATCAATGGCAGCATCTCAGGTATTTCACTCGATCCTATCTCTCTAGTTGAAATCGAATGGTTAGGACTAGTTTAGGACTCATTTTACTTGGTTCTGCAATTTTGGATGATAATCAATAGCTTGAATGTGATAATGATCAATGTAATGAATTATGCCTATCAGTTGTTCGATGAAATGCACAAGACGAAATTTTCTGGTTTATACTCAGCTATGACTGAGATTTCACTTTTTGATTTTTCTTGAATTGGAATTGAATGCATACATACACACTCTCTATCTCAATTCGGTTAGCCTTGTGACAATGTGATGCCACATAGACAAATTCACCTAGATTGGCAGTTTCATAGAAACTCCTTGCTGCTCAAGCAAGGCTCACACACGCACTAGACACACACACATATTCTGTTTTAGCTTTACAGCTCACTCAACACACACACACACACACACACACACACACACACACACACACACACACACACACACACACACACACACACACACCTTTTGTAGATGTCCAACTAGGCAGGTTAGTCAACAACTCTCCCTTCTAAGCTACTAGCTGGTTTAACTCCAAGTAGAGACCTTAGTTGTCCCAACCTCTCTTTAGATAGTGCCTTTGTAAATATTTCAGCGAATTGGTCATCTGATATGCAAAACATCAGATTGATCTTGTTGTCCTATAAGGCTTCTCTGATAAAATGGTACTTTATGTTGATGTGTTTAGTTTTCTGGTGGAAAACTGGGTTCCTTGCCGTTGCTATTGCTGGCATATTGTCACAAAGTAATGGTGTAGCCTCTCCTTGTTCCTCTCCAAAGTCTTTGAGCACAATTTTGAGCCAAATGGCTTATGAGGTTACTTCAGCCGCACTAACATATTCTGCTTCTGCAATGGACAAAGCAACTGTGCTTTGTTTCATTCAGGCCCATGAAAACACCCCACTTCCCAAAGTAAATGCATAACCCGAAGTACTCTTCATATCATCTTCTGATCCACCCCAATCATTATCACATAATCGAATTAGGGTAGAAGACTTGCCTTTGACATATTCAATTCCATAGGAAAGTGTTCCCTGGATATACCTTAGAACTCTCTTGGCTATTCCATAGTGTTTACTTGTAGGACCATGCATAAACCTTGACAATAGGCTTGCAGCATACATGATAGCTGGTCTTGTTGCTGTCAAGTAGAGTAGACTACCCACTATCTTCCTGTATAGCTGTTCATCAGCTGGCTCACTTCCATCTTCCTTCCTTAGTTTTTCCCCTGGAACCAGTGGTGTGCTCACTGGTTTGCAGTCCTTAAGACCAAACTTTTCTAGTAGAGTAGAAGCATATTTCCTTTTGTGAATGAAAACGCTCCTATCAGACTGTCGAACTCCTATGCCTAGAAAATGATGAAGCAAACCCAAATTAGACATCTCATACTTGGTCATTATGTCATGCTTGAACTCTCTCATCAATGGCTCATAGGATCCAGTGTAGACAATATCATCTACATAGATTGAAACAATTAGGATTCCACCATCATTAGCTATCTTCACATACAATGTAGCTTTACTAGGACTTCTGTGATATCCACACCTAGTAAAATGAGAATTTATCTCACCATACCAGGTCCAAGGAGCTTGTTTCAATCCATAAAGAGCCTTCATGAGTTTGTACACATTTCCTTCTTCTATTTGAACCTCAAATTCCTTAGGCTGGTCTATGTAAACTTCCTCCTCTAAAACTGACAGGACCTTTCTTGAATTTCGACTCGAAATCCGTGAAAAGTCATGCTCCCGTCTGACAGCCCTTTACCACAATAATTAATACCTGAAATACCCTTAATTCTTGGAAACATCAAATAAAAATTTACAGGGACTCCAACTGACAGGACCATGTGCTTGATTGACCTTTACCCACATGTCAAACGAAGGACAGACCAGTAGTTCACAAACTACCCCAGGGAACCTCCTCCGAAATCACACAAGACAACTGACGTGTCACCCTCGGGTGAACCGTCAACAACCACCACCCACACCACCTACTGACCCTGTTGACGAAAGTACCCTTGCCACAACTCCAACATTGGTCACACTTCGTGGCTATCATAAAGTTGATTAAGTGACATCCTAGATATGTCAATCTAGTCAGGCTTTCGTTTCCCTGAACCCTTATAGAAGTCTACACATGCCTTACTGATTTGATCCAACTCAATATTCAAGACTTGGTTGAATTAAGTCTCACTGACTTACCTCGAGTCGTAACTCGATATCTCGGTTCATCCCAAGCCGTAACTCACTAACCTGACTCATCCCGAGACGTACCTGATATCCCGGCTCATTTCGAGCCGTAGCTTAATATCCTTGCTCATCCCGAAAGTATGATGGAATCTTCCATAACATACCTCAGATAATTCATCAGGGTCAAAACCCAAATCACAATCCCGCTCCGTGGTCGTCCATTACAGCTAGGATTCCTCAAACGGGGCTCTAAACAGACTCTAACGGCCTCAAAACTGCCAAAATCTGATCCAAAATGTTCCAAAACCCTATAAACGCACCGCCGTGGGCCAAGAAACAGCCATCACGCGCTGGTAGAAGATCGAACCACGCGCCGGCCACACGCCCCAACGCCCCTACCACGCGCTCCCACGCACCGCCACACGCCTCCACGCGCGTTTGCACTGTCACGGTGAAATATTTCGTCCAAACTAACATCGTTAGGGTTGTGTTATAACACTGTTACTTTTTCACTAAATATGCTAACGTCGTCAGCATATTCCGTCAAATCCTGACGGCGTTAGTTGACCCAACGGTCAACTAACCGCTGACTGTGCTGCCACGTGGCACCATGTGTCAGCTAAGTCAGCAGCTGACTGGATTGCCACATTAACTCATAGAGTCGTACCAGTCGCCGGACTCTCGCCGGAGAAGATGACCGGACCACCGTCAACGCCGACATCAACGGTGGCTAGAATTCGCCATTAACGACTGAGACTCCAAGCTCCCCAGATTCCTCCAGAGTCCACCATTTTTTACGATCCACACGTGCAAATTCATCTACTCCTTTCCAGGAGTCCAAATCCAAGCTTAGATTTGAGAAAACATACATCGATCGATCAGAAAATCCATGGAAAGTTTTGGCTTCATCTCCGACCTTCGAACCGCCGTCTCTCTAGTGGCGATCAAGGCTTGAAATGGGCACTAAACAACTCGTGAGGTCGAGGGAATTCCATTCATGGCCTTCGTTTGGGTCAAATCGACCCTAAAATAGGTCGAATGTGGTGGAGACGTGCGATGTTCGTACGGGGAGAGAGAGAGTGTTCGAGGGAGGAGAGAGAGAGAGTGACCAGAGAGAAGAAGAGTGTGGAAAAATCTGGAAAAAATGGGGTTTATCACATTGTCCACCTACCCAAATTACCAAAATACCCTTGGGCTTGTAGACCCGTATCTCTCAAATATGGACTCCGTTTTATGCGTGCTTCTTGTCTACAAACTCGTGAGTTGGAGACCTACGCAACGACCCAAGAAAAATTCCAAAAGTACTGCCAGACAAACAGTGACTCCCGAACCCCTCCAAAATCGAGGGTAAAATCGTCATTTTCTTAATTAAATTCTCAAATTACTTTAATTTCTGGTTCATATCCCCCCCCCCCCCCCCCCTCCTTAAAGGAATTTTGTCCCAAAATTCCCTTAACTCAGGTAAAAGAACCAACCTCCTACATCTTTTCGAGTCCTCTCGCGTCAGTACGGACACGAACTGAACCTCTGCTGCGATTCCCAATTGAACCTGTGCAACCTGCACATTTCTTTGTTCCCATCTCAACAACAAACCGTAGGCGAGAACAACATCCAGAGACATCCTGAAGGCACCAGAATCCATTCAACCCGATAAATACCTCAAAGCAAGGCTCTGAACCGGAGACGTCCACCGCGAGGCCTACTCCCAGCATGACTACAAATACCTCAAGTCATAACATCACATGACCGAATAGATCTCGAACTTAGGTATCGGATAGGGTCACGTGTACCAAGTGCAGTCTGCCTCAACGATCTGACGGAGAAATACCTGCCACGCCAGAATCAGAAAATATCAACGATCTAGTGGAGGAAATACCTTACTAATCCAGTCTTGGAGAAATCCCCCCACATATCCGAGTATCTCAAACCTGCGGATCTTTGTACGACACATAGACGGCCTCAACGATGTGGCGGAGAAATACACTGCAACGCTAGCATCGGAGAAACCTCTCAATGATCTAGCGGAGAAATACCTTGCAACGCCAATATCAGAGAAACCTCAATGATATGGCAGAGAAATACCCTGGAACGCCAACATCGGAGAAACCCCTCGACGATCTGGCGGAGAAATACCTTACAACGCTATCATCGGAGAAACCCCTCAACAATCTGGCGGAGAAATACCTTGCAACGCCAGCATCGGAGAAACCTCAACGATGTGGCGGAGAAATACCCTACAACACCAACATTGGAGAAACCTCGATGAACACGTGATGGGAAATACCCCACATCATGTGCTGGAGAAAATCCATGACCCTCGGGGACAATATACATAGTGAAAACCAATTCGTAAAGAAAATCCAAAAATCCAATTTTTTTTTTTTTAAATCCTTGTTTCTTGGCTTAAGCCAAATTCATTGAAAAACCAGGGTCTATGCCCAAATCCAATATAGTCACAAATCTGGGTCTAAACTCAAAAATCATGGACTCGACCGGAACGCAAAATCTATCAAGTCAAATCATATAAAACCCGAATCCATAAAGCCAGGCCACAACCCAAAACGTCATTTCCAAATAATTATTTAAAACCCGTGTCCAATAATGATTTATAAGAATAATTTTCTAAATTCCAAAAAATTGCCAAAAACAATACTTAACAAGAAGTTGTTTCAAATATACGTGATGCATGCATTATAATTTACAAACCAAAGTCCACTCACCTGCAACGACGGGGCTTGCCTCGCTCGTGCCGATCATGGCTCCCAACTTTAGTAGTACTTCTACTCCATATCCTCCTAATCATTGCCCGACACAACGGATCCAGGGTCTGCCCAAAGTAGCTCAACTACAGAATCCTACACCTTCTCTACCATGCACTCTCTGCCTCCCTCAGTACCTGGCCGCTGACGAGACAAACGTCTCGGAGGCATCGCTGACAAGAACCACTACATCATCTGCACATAAGTGTGTGGTTTGCATGAACTTAAACCTAGAGCTCTAATACCAAATTGACAAAACCCTTCCCGAATTTTGACTCGAAATCAGCGAAAAACCCTGTTCTCGTATGACAGACCTTGACCACAGTAATTAATACCTGAAATACCATTAATTCTCGGAAACATCAAATAAAAATTTATAGAGACTCCAACTGACAGGACCCAGTGCTTGATTGACTTTTACCCACCTGTCAGACGAAGGACAAACCAGTAGTTCACAAACTACCCCAGGGAACCTCCTCCCAAATCACACAAGACAACTGACGTGACCCTCGGGTGAACCGTCAACAACTCGTCCATCTGTGTCACCTCCCACACCACACCGCAACTTATGTGTCACCCTTAGGTGAACCGTCAACAACTCGTCAATCTAGGTCACCACCCACTTCGTGGCTATCAAAACGTTGATTCAGTGACGTCCTAGATATGCCAATCTAGTCAGGCTTCCGTTTCCCTAAACCCTTATAGAAGTCTACACATGCCTTACTGATTTGATCCAACTCAATATTCAAGACTTGGTTGAATTGAGTCTCACTGACTTACCCTGAGTCGTAACCCGACATCCCGACTCATCCCGAGCCGTAGCTCATTAACTCGACTCATCCTGAGCCATACCCGATATCCCGGCTCACTTCGAGCCGTAGCTCAATATCCTGGCTTATCCCGAAAGTAAGATGAAATCTTCCATAACATACTTCAAATCATTCAGGGTCAAAACCCAAATCACAATCCCGCTATGTAGTCATCCATTACAGCTAGGACTACTCAAACGGGGCTCTAAACGGACTCCAACAGCCTCAAAACTGCCATAATCCGATCCGGAATATTCCAAAACCCTAGACACGCTCCATTGTGGGTCAGTAAATACCCCACGTGCCATCACGCGCCAGTAGAAGACCGGACCACACGCCACACGCCCCCACGCGCGTCTGCACTTTCACGGTGGAATATTTCGACGCTTTGACGGAATATTCCGTCGAACCTGACGAAATCGGAATCTTCCGTCCAAACTAACAGCGTTAGGGTTCCGTTATAACACTGTTACTTTTTGACGAAATATGATAACAGTTGACTAGACTGCCATGTTATCTCATAGAGCCGAACCAGTCACCGGACTCTCGCCGGAGAAGATGGCTCGACCACCGTCAAAGTCGACGTCGACGGTGGTCGGAATCCGCCATTAACGGCCGAGACTCCAACCTACCCAGATTCCTCCAGACTCCACCATTCTTTACAATCCACACGTGCAAATTCATCTACTCCTTTCTAGGAGTCCAAATCCAAGCTTAGATATGAGAAAACATACCTCGATTAATCGAAAAAATCTTGGAAAGTTTCGGCTTCATCTCCGACCTTCGAGCCACCGTCTCTAGTAGTGATCGAGGCTTGAAACGGGCACCAAACAGCTCGTGAGGTTGAGGGAATTCCATCCATGGCCTTCGTTTGGCTCGAATCGACCCCAAAATGGGTCGAAGGTGGTGGAGACGTGCGATGTTCGCACGGGGAGAGAGAGAGTGTTTGAGGGAGGAGAGAGAGAAAGAGTGACCAAAGAGAAGAAGAGTGTGGGAAAATCTACAAAAAATAGGGCTTATCATATTCTCCACCTACCCAAATTACCAAAATACCCGTGGGATTTTAGACCCGTATCTCTCACATATGGACTCCGTTTTCCGCGTGCCGCCTGTCTACGAACTCCTAAGTTCGAGACCTACGCAGCGACCTAAGAAAAACTTCCAAAAGTACTGCCAGACAAAAAGTGACTCCCGAACCCCTCCGAAACCGAGGGTAAAATCGTCATTTTCCTTAATTAAGTTCTCAAATTACTTTAATTTCTGGTCCGGGTCGTTACAAAAACACCATCAAGGAATGCAGACTTCACATCTAACTGGTATAGCTTCCAATCCTTCTTAGCTGCTAAGGCAATGAGCAATCTTATAGTGTCCAACCTTGCCATAGGAGCAAAGGTCTCATCGTTGTCAATGCTAGGCTTCTGAGAGTACCCCTTGGCCACCAATCTGGCCTTATGCTTCTGTATTGACCCATCCAAATTTAGCTTAGTCTTGTACACCCATTTAACCCCAACAATAGGCTTTTCCATTAGTTTGTCTACAAGTTCCCAAGTCTCATTTTTCTGGATCATGTCAATCTCAGCTTCCATTGCCTTCCTCCATGGTCTTTGCCAACATCAAGGTAATTCTCAGGCTCAATGATGCACATATGGCACCTTGCATATATGTCACTCAAAATTCTGAGTCTAACATGTGTTCCACTAGAGGATTCTTCTTCAGGTTGAACTTCTACAATCTGATTTTCAATATGAGGATCAGATTCTTGTAAAACATCAGTTGTATTCTCAGCTTGAGAATCACCTTGATCACTTCTGATTTCAAAATCATAATTCAAAGTAATAGAGCCACTTGCTTTTGTCTCGAGATTATTCCAATCCCACCTTGCACTTTCATTAAAGATCACACTTTCGGATATCACAATCTTTCTAGTTTGCAGATTGTATAATATGTAACCCTTCTCACAACTCCCATACCCCATGAACACACACTTTATTCCTTTTTCATCCAACTTCTGCCTTAACTGAGTAGGGATGTGAGAATAGAAAATTGAGCCAAAAACCCTTAGATGTTTGACTCTTGGTCTTCTACCACTGAACTGCTCAAATGGTGTCTTACTATTCACAACTTTTGTAGGGCACCTGATTTGCAAATGAACTGCTGTGTTTACAGCTTCACCCAAAAAATTGTAGGGTATCCCTTTGTCATGCATCATAGCTTTTTCCTTTTCCACTATAGTTCTATTCTTCCTCTCAGCAACCCCATTTTGTTGAGGTGAATAGGCCACTATGAGTTGCCTTTCAATTCCATTTTCATCACAGAACTTTTCAAATTCCTTGGATAAGTACTCTCCTCCCCTATTACTTCTTAGTCTCTTTACTTTGTAGCCACTCTGCAACTCCACCATTGACTTAAACTTCTTGAACACATTCAAAACTCTTGAATTGTGTTTAAGAAAGTAAAGCCAGCACATCCTTGAATGATCATCAATAAATGTGAGAAAGTACTTATTTCCACCAATGGTTTCTACCTGCATTGGCCCACACATATATGTGTGAATAAGCTCCAATGGTGTGGATGTCATCTATGCCTTCTCGTTGTCAAATGACTCCACATGCTGTTTACTAGCAATACAACCCTCACACACATCACTTTCACTTGTTAATTTAGGCAAACCCACCACCCTGTCTTTCTGTTGCAATGTCTTCAAGCTTGTATAATTCAAGTGTCCATATATCTCTTGTGCCACAATTCTGAATCTTCAGTGAAAGTTGATTTCATTTCCACAGGATTCACACACTCTAGTGACATAGAAAAACATATATTTCTTGTCATAGGCACCATAGCTACTCTGTGATTCAGTTCTTTTGTCTTCAAATATGTCTACTGTGTGATCACCAAAAACTAGAAAGTAACCATGCTCAATCATCTGACCTACACTTAGTAAGTTCTAATCTAAACCAGGCAAGAGCATGACATCCTTGATATGCCTTTCTCCTTGCTTGCTGTGAATGGTTGGAGTCCCTTTTCCTTCAGCTTGCACTAGCTCACCATTTCCCATTTTCACTTTTTCCTTAATACTTCTGTCAATATCCACCAGTAGTGACTCTTGTGCAGTCATGTGATTACTACACGCACTATCCACATACCACACACTGTCATCCTTCACAGAAGCTGCATTGCATGCATAGAACAGATTGCTAGTGGTTTTTGTCACTTCTCTGGCCATATTTACTGATTTCCCTGTACAATCTTTGGCATAGTGGCCAAACTTGTTGCAATTGTAGCACTTGGTCTTCCCTTTGAACCAACACTCACTATAATGAAACTTGTCACACACCTTGCACTTTGCACCACTGCTCTCAGCTTTGTTAGAACATGCATTCTTATTGTAATTGGATTTTCCAGTAGCATTGAAATTTTGATTCCAATTCTTGTTTCCCTTAAATTGCTTCTTGAACTTGCTTTGAGAATTGCCCTGTTGTCCATTAGGATTCACATATAAACTAGCAAAGGCTTTATCCACATTTCCATCAGCATACATTTCTATTCTCTGGTCAAAGGTTCTAGTTGATGCAACCACATTTTCAACATTTACATTTTACATATCTCTTGTTTCTTCTATAATAGACACAATAGGATCATAAGGTTTAGTCAAGCTAATTAGGATGTTCTGAGCTAATCTTTTCTCTGAGATTTCTGCTCCATAGGTTCTCATTTGGCTCACAACACCATAGAGTCTAATTATGTAAACAGATAGAGATTCATCTTCTTTCATTCTTGTATATTTAAAATCATGTTTAAGAGATTCAAGTTTAACTGCTCTCACCTTTGAATCTCCTCTATAATCACGTTTCAGGATGTCCCATGCAGATTTAGCACGCTCCTCATTCTGGATTTCGAGGGAATATATCATCTGCCACATCAATCTGGATCATACTGAGCGTCTTGGCATTCCTCATAAGATCAGCATGTGTTGGCTGATTTTCCACAGCACCAGCTTCTACTTCTTTGGTTACTGTCTCAGGTAAGCCTTCTTCTACATACTTTCATAGATCGTATGCTATCAGAACTATCCTCATTTTGACACTCAAGAAGTCGTAGTTAGAGCCTGTGAAGATCGGAGTCCTCAGCTCCCCTCCACCTTGTGTTGCCATTGTAGACTTGTATGCAGTAGCCTGTGATGCTACTCAGCTACTCAGCACAGAGGTACGCCCTAGATAGTGATCGGAGTCGTAGCTCTGATACCATGTTGGTATTCAGAACCTTCGAGCTTTTCAAGTTGCAGAGCATGACATCAATGGCAGCAGCTCAGGTATTTCACTCGATCCTATTTCTCTAGCTGATATCGAATGGTTAGGACTAGTTATTGATTGTATCAAGGGCATTACTGAGGCTCATCTTGGTCTTGTCTAAGTCCACACTTTGATGAAGGTTTGACCTGTCTAAGATATGTCATTCCTTGGCTTTGGCTGCACAATTGAATTTTCACCTTTTCAGATTCGATTTTCACCGTTTTTACCCACTTTTGATTCAAAGGAACCGTTTTGTCTATTTTCTGAAACTTAGAAAATTATGATTAAATTTTTTTTTGAATCACTCATAAGTCCAACAAAAGGCAACGAACAAGGGCTAAAATCCTAGTAAGAAAATGTGTTTGTCATGTGATTAGATACTTCTTTCTTAATTATATTCAATACTCCCATAAAAATTCCTAAATCACATCTATAGTATTCTTCCTTTACTCAAAGTAAGTATTCTTTATTGTACATTCACTCGCCTTGGTGAGTGAATCAAAGACTCCAATGATACCTGAATAAGTCTCTATTGAGCACCTAAACACTCATTACATAAATGACCGGAGACCGGTCATCCTCCCAATTGAATGCATATAGTGCGTACTAATCTCTTGGATTGTCAATGCCCATTTTGCAACCATATGACTAGGAACATTTAGAATATAAGGCTTAGATCAGAAGGTTTGTCGTTGAAGTAAATAATTGCTTTAAAAGGATTACTACTGCATGAACGCCATAGAAAAGAAGCTTGACTAAGTGAGTAAATACTCCTCAAGTAGCAGGTTCACTTAAACACACACCCAACAACCAATCTGCTCTATTTCAGACCTGTGTGCAGTGCCCAAAATTGCAAAACAACATAAAGGTCACGTTTGTTGAGCAGAATTAGATTGAATAACTCTCCAAATCAAATGTATTTTGAATGTAAAAATAGATGCGGTTTCATAATTGGATTGGATAACTCTCCAAATCAAATGTATTTTGAATGTAAAAATAAATGTTGTTTCATTGTAGGACGATTCGATAGAATTAGATATAGAAAGAAACTTATCTTTTTTAATCCTACCATTTTAAGTGGATTGAATTGGATAAGTTCTCTTCCAGCTCTACTCTCTATAACCCCTTACAATGAGGACACGTCCATTTTCATATTCAAAATATATGAATTATCCAATCTAGTCCAATCTCGTTCACCCAACGAGCCGAAATTGAATCTCATTTTCCAAAACAACTGCCTCCAACTTTCTATTCCCATGTTGACAAATTAACATTAGGAAAGATGAACATAGATATAGTTATCGATAGATCAATCCAGTGCCACTCCAGTCAAGAGTCAACAAGTACAAATGATAATTAGGCTACATAAAATAGTATGATTGATAATTTGATATGCCACAACTTTCTTTTCTTCTCTCTTTATCTTTTCCCTTTCCAGTTTTCACGCACAGGTATATACATAAAACACAGATACATTTATACAATAATTAGTAATAGTAATTTGAGACTTTTAGTGCATGTATATGTAATAAGCTAGCAACTTAACTAAACTATCTTGCCGTGGACAACTGTATGGCTTGTTGATCGTGTGTAGTCGACTCTTCCGCCCACGCAAAGGGATGGGACAAAAGTAAGAATTCTCGGCTCCTTACACCCTCAAGCTGCTCCCACTGTGCCCATCTCTCTGCTAGACCCACTCCCTCCAGCAATCGAACCACTTGGGTCATTGTCGGCCGGTCCTCTGGGGAGCTTTGAGTGCATAGCAGTGCAACCTGAATCAGAGTCTCTACTTCCTTCGGGTCATGCATCTTCATGTTTCCATCCACAATGTCATCAAGCCTATTTTCTCTCTGCAACTTCTTGATCTGTTCATGTACATACATACGAGTTGATATATCATATATCATTTATTTAATTCATTCATTTAATTAATAATTGATTCTTACATGATCAAGCAGAAAAACATCCTCCTCTTCTTCAAGGCGAGCAAAATCGATAGCACGCTGACCAGTGACAAGTTCAAGAAGTGTTATACCATAACCAAAAACATCAGTCTTTTCTGATGATTTTCCAGTGGACAAATACTCTGGGGCAATATGACCCATAGTACCGCGTACTTGAGTGGTAACATGAGTTGATTTTGTATCAACCAGCTTTGCCAGACCAAAATCTCCAAGAACAGGTTCAAAATCATCATCTAGAAGAATGTTTGCAGCCTTTAAGTCACGGTGTATAATCTTAGGATTGCAATGCTCATGTAAATACTCCAAACCATGCGCTGCACCAAAAGCAATGCGTTTCCTTGTTGTCCAATCCAACCCTTTCTCACCAGCTTTAAGATCTAAATGACACACATAAACATATATACATACATCACATATGCATACGTAGTGATGACAAATGAACATATACATACATTTTATATACATACCTCTTAAGCGATAGGCAACACTGAGATTTTTCATAAAGGGGTAAACAAGGATTCTCTCGGATGTAGTTGTACAAAATCCAATCAAGCGTAAAAGGTTTCTGTGAACTGCAACACTTATGAGTTGTACTTCTCTGAGGAATGCAGCCTCTCCACCGGGACTATTATAATCTGTAAGGCGTTTCACTGCAACCTCTACATTATTGTCTGATAGGACACCTTTGTAAACTCTCCCAAATCCTCCTTGTCCGATTATGTTGCTTTCGTCAAAATTATCTGTAGCAACTTGAATTTCACGCCAAGAAAATCTTCTTAACTGCCCTAAGCAAATTTTGCACTCATCTTCACCTACATACATAAATAGATTGATAAGGAAGAAGCAATTACCTACATTTTATCATTAAAATTGTAAAAGATAATAAGCTAGGAAAATTTACCTACAACATCGACAAAGACATCATGTTTTAGTTTGTGCATATGGTATCGACATGCGAAAACAACCCCAATCAAAAGGATTACTGATACACCACAACTTGCTGAAGTTATGACCGGTCCAAGTTCTGATTTCTTGGTTGAAACTGCAGGGCAAATTAATTTTAAAATATTCAGAATTTTCCTAAGTAATGCAAACACATAGGTATATACAGCTAGGTTGGTGAACTAAAACATTAGATTAATTTGTACAAAGATGAAATAAATTAATTAACCTCGGAGAGAAGAGGCAGATGCACAAGGCTGCTTCAAGCTAGAACCACAAGCAAGATGTCCTCCTGTAAAGCTGTAATAATGAAACATGCAGTTTATATATGTTTGATGAAACTATATATGATTTATTAGAGCTGCAATTGTGTTGTTACTCAAGTACGTTAAAAGTACCAATTGATCTGAGAAGGAGATCTGAAACCTTTAGAAGCGATGAATGAATCATCTATCAATGTATATATTCACTCACTTGGAAAAGGCTAACCATATAGGATATTATACATTTAGATACACACACAACTTATATATATTAGATACACACACACACAACTTATATATATATGTGATCTCCTGGCAATAAATCAGATTCAGTACAAGGGAAAGGAAAAGGGATGAAATAAGAGTTTGTGATGGGGTTTACTTGAATTTTGGAATGGTAAAGAGTTGGATTGGAATTCTTCCAGCCAACTCATTTGATGAAAGATCCCTGCCAAAAAGTAGATTATAAACAGTAAATTTGAGCAATAAACATTCATATAGCATGCAAGTTATCTCAGAAGGGGAAGCGTGTAAATTTGAGAGATAAAGCAAGAGAACAACAGGATCGTGAAAAAGGAATTGCGCGCTTACAGTTCAGTTAAGCCAGTAATAGTAGCAAGTGAATCAGGAATACGTCCAGATATGTGGTTACCTCTCAATACCCTGAAGCCACAGGTGATATTAACTTTTCAGATGATATATATATATATATATATATATATAATTAAATAAAGTTTGACATGCATCTTTTGAGGAATGAAAATGGAAAATGCAGTCTTACAAATGCTTTAAGTTGGAAAGTTGACCCCAAGTATTGGGTATAGGACCTCTGAAATTATTGTTTGCAAGATTTAGATTCTGCAGATGTGTCATGTTGGCAAGATAAACAGGTAACAGACCCGTTAGGGTATTATCCTGGAAGTCCCTGTATACAGAAAACTCTCCTTTCAAAATTGGCGACCTACTAGATTATATATGCAAAAGTATTTTCTTTAGAACAACGGCAACAATAATGATGCGACTGGTTATATAGTACTAGTTTTATTGGTCTAATTTTTTTCCCTGACGGCGAGTTTAACATATATACATATATATAAATATATATTCTAGGGTGACTGGTGAGGAACATGACTCAGATTTATGATCGAACCGAAGAAAAAGAGGTCATCATCTTAGTTATTATATACCTCATCAGGATGTTTTGAAAGAACTAGCTAGTGAATTACTATCAGAATTTGAGTATATGTGGTGGAGCCAATTCCAAGATATTAAACCCCAAATTTAACTACATGTTTAAGACACAAACTAAATATTAGTATAGAATCCATCTAAGGCTCACTCTAATACTTTTATGAGGCATTATTTCATTTCCAGATATAAAAAGTGAAAATCCGACCCATGCAATACTCTAAGGAATCGATCAAGATAATGAATGACTTACAGGCTGGCCAAAAATTTCAGTTTGGTAATGGAAGGGGAAATCGTTCCAGAAAATCCAATTGAAGCCAGGCTCCTGCGAATATTTAGGTATTCACAAGCTAATTAAATGCAGGGCAAAGATAAAAAGAATGATTTTAATAGAAAGCAATATAATCTAAAAAGTTATATTAGATGCAGGCCACTTACAGGGATATGACATTTCCATTTCTACAAGTGACATGAGACCAACTAAAACATGGGCTAACCAAATGATAATTCCAATCTGTTAATCTGCCACTGGAATCATTCAGCGTCGTAAGCAGATCAATCAATGCTTCACCTGAACATTACAACATCATCTTCAGAACCAGCAGCAATATTATTGCTTGCTTAAATTTAAATATCGATCGCTATATATACCTTCAACATCTGGGTCTGTAGATGCAAAACTGCTTCTTAGGAAAATGAGTAACATTAGCCACTTTATTATGATGGGCTTTAAAGGATGCCAACTCAAAAATGCTCCAGACATGTCCTACAAGCCTACAACCACACCACACACTACACACCTCAAGCCTCTTTTTGGGCAGACTGCATAAAACAAAGCATATATATAAATATTCAAATTGAGCAGCAGAGAATCGAGGGAAAACACTTTTCGGGTTAGATTGTGTTAGGTATACATTTACTGATCGAATACAGAATCATCAACACGTTAAATTAACAGGAGCAAGAAGCTCTTCTTCTTGCTCTTGCTCTTGCTCTTGCTCTTGCTCTTCAAGTATTGAAGTATTTAGTTGCAATTACTTGAAAATTCAAATTCATTAATTCAGGAACCAAACCCACTCAAATCCATATAGTAAAATGCAATATTCAACCCCTGAGATTATTAAAGCTAGCTCCTTTAGAATTGAAGGTGCTCGAATGAAAATTTTCACGTAAGCTAATAATTAGAAGACCTAAAAAATGTAAAAGATTCATTCATTCTACTCTTTACAGTCTACACACAGCCACAGGACAGCACTACAGCAAAGGACAGGACAGCTATCTATCTGAATTCTAACGAAAAGGGGGCATGCAAATGCAACCATAAAAATTACTGGATTGGACTTGACTGGACTGGACTGAACTGGACTGGAGATATTGGGAGACTTTAAGAGCACAATATTATGAGATTTTAAAATCAGACAGAGTCCTCCAAACATGGAAGAAATAAAGGGCTTGTAACTTACAAAATTGAACTACAAAAGTGAAAGAAGAGAAGAGCTCACTTACTAGTTTCACTCAGCCATGGCTGCTGCAAGCCTGCAACCCTCCAGCCTCAGGACAACAGCTTACTTTTAAATAAATAATGTGATTATGATCACCATTAATTCTGAACAAGATAGGGAACTTAGTGCTGCAAGGGTCCACAAACCACTCGGAATAACAACAATGAAAAATAAAAAAATCCATCGAAAAATAATTAAAAAGATGGCACCAAAAGGAATTCTTGGAAGGCCAATAGGCAAGAGGCAGAGAATATGAGAGCACATTGGTGTGGGGGATTGGGTGCTAATTGCTCAGTGCTCTCCTGGTGTGGAATAAGAATGAAGGAATCCCAATAATTGTTATCGTTGGGTCACTGGGCTTTAACATGATAACAACTACCATTATCGTATAATTTTTTTGTTTAAGCCTGGTTTATCCAAATGTACCATCAAGCCGACACCTCGTTTTAATTTGCACCATTAAATTCAATTTGATTATATTCTCTTACATTCTATATTTCTGATAATTTCTTTCTTTTTTTCAATTTGCCCATTTACATTAACTTTGTCAGAAATTCCATTATTCTTGTTACAGTCTAAATTGGGTTAGTATCTTTACAAGAAATCTATAGCCAAGCTTTGAGTAAAAACGATCATCTTTTCTTAACACCAAACGCGTTGTATTGGATAAAAAAAAATGACTCCCAACAATTTCTTTGTATTCAACGCGATAATACTTGGGTCTTTACTAGTAAGGATGATACATCCTAACTTTTTTATTTGGATTAATAACATAGCACCACTTGTATAATTTTTTATTCAAATTAATTATGACATGTATTTAATTCTAATATTTATTACAACAAATGGACACGTGTCATCAATTAAATGGAGGTAAGTATGAATCTCATCTTTACTAGTGAGGACCTAAGTATTGTCCAATAGATCTAATACTAGAAATTTAATGTGTAATCTTAGCATTTAATGTTTTTTTTCCACAAAAATCTCATTTTTTTAATTATTGAACCATTTCAATTAATCAAAAATTCAAGTCGGCTCATTCGTCGATAGTTGGACGCTTACTGAGTCTTCTATTTATCTATTTTCTTTGTAGTTATTTAATGTGTAAGACCCTATGAATATGAGGTTTTACTAGAACCACGATGATTCAGCAAAACTCTTTCAAATTAAGTCCCAAAATTCTCTAATTCTCTAAATAAGAACCATTGGATCACCACTAATTAGATATGTGAAGATTTGTGGGGTTTTATTACAAAATACCTTGATATCGTTGAGAGTAGAATCACTCATTATATATTGTATTTTCTTTTTTTATTCTTCCAATGTGGGATTCTTTAACACCCTCCTCACATGAAACCACCACTTAGTGGGCCACATGTGGAGATAATGACATCGGTCATTAAGCGCAGAAGTAAGGTAGGTAGTAAACTTGATAACTCGGGCCAGGTAAGACTCGTCTTGGGCCTAGTCAAATCCACTCTGATATTATGTTAAAATTACAAAGTCGAGCCAATGCCCCACTCTTTCCAATACCGATATTGTCCCCAACTTGCCAGTACCATATGTACAGTCCAACAGGCGTTAGGTTTTATCCAAAATGCCTCGGTATTGTTGGGAGTAGAAGCACTAATTCTATATTGTATTTTATTTTTATTTTTCTTTCGATGTGAGATTCTTCAACAAAATACAATGACCAAAATTCAAACAAACATTTATCTATGCGTCATTAGTTTTGATCCTTTGTAGGAAACTTGCAAAATAAATCCCTTTATCATAAAGAGATTCGTTATTCTTGAACAAATCAGTAACCTTCATTAGAAGATTCATTTTATGTTGTTTCCCTAATTAAATTAGAGGTTACCAAGGACCTATGCATAGCTCTAAATAAGGAGTGGCTGAAACCAACCACGCCTAACATGTGAAATGGGTGCCTATGGATGTTGTGCTCGGCTTGGAGTAGAGTCATGAAATTGAAAATTTCAAAGTGCCGGAGACTCCTAGAAGCATACGATCAAACAAGCTTCCTTGAGACTAAAGCTAGGGGGCAAACGGGATCAGCTACTACAGTAGTCCTAGCTGTAAATAATGGATATGCATTGTGCATACCAATCTTGCAGTTTTGCACCCCTTTTCCTCGATCCATAGAGGCAAAATGTAGAACTGGACCAATAGTTCAGTAAGGACAAAAGGACTCGTTGAGCCGAGATCACTTACTAATACTGTTGAAAATGCTAATATAAAAGGAAAGAACTGAAATCCAATTTATGAAAGAAATTGTTCATTGCAATCAATATATAACAAGTAATATAATGATTTCTAACTGTATTTAATTTATACTTTTAAATTGTTTTCAATTATCTTGTATGATATTGTTTACCTATCTATCCATCAAATTTTCACATTTCCACCCTATTGTTGTTCACTAAAAAACCAAGAAAAGAGAGAACTAAATGACATGTACTTGTGCAATATAAGAGAGGGACATGTACCTGTGCAATATAAGAGAGGGACATGTAAGGTGCACTCGGGAGCATTAAGTTGAATAAAATTTACAAAAGATGAACCTATACACCCCCATTCATGAAAGTAGCCACTTCTCACTACATGTACACTCTATAAGCATGGTGAAAATATGCACACATTCTCTTGGAGTGGTACAATGCCAAAGATACTGCGTCGTCTAGCCTATCGTCCCTCGATTTTTTGTACACAAAAACAATATATCACCAAAATGAAGGCCCTTGCCGCATGTATTACTTTACTCCATTCCATATCCCATGACATCTATGCAGCAAATTGTCTATGTGAGTCCACTCTATCAATGACATCCAATGCTTTTTCTTTATCAATACCAAAATCAACAACAGGAACCCCAGACGAGAGCCTACTGACATTTAACAACTTCTTGCTACCCCGCCCGGGTGAGTAGCTGTTACTCTTACTCAATCTGCTGCGCTCTGTCAAACTAGAGTTCACCATGTCAAAGTCCTGACTCTTACTAATACCTGGAATCCGTCTTCTCTTACTGACATCTTGCAGCATCTCCTGATCTTCAGTTGTTAGGACGGTTGACTGAGTATTGGTAGGCACGTCTTTGGGCTGCTTAGTTGTCTTCACCAGGGGTGCATCAGGTGTGGACTTGTCAGGTGATCTCATGCCCCCACTATTCACGCTAGACTTGCTTTGACAAGCCAAATGGTGAAGCCACAACACTAGTTCAAGTACATATGCTTCTGTTTTTTCCTTATTTGCATGATGGAATGTCTCAATTCGAATCACATCAGTCTGCAAAGATGGCTTTCGGTTCGCCTCAGAACTATATAACCGAAAGTATGGTTAACTAAGAAAACAGTTATAATCTTGAAAATGCCCAAAAGGAAAACATAAACAATACAAATGTTCTAAGTATTAAACAAGCAGCATATTGTTACTCACCCAGAACTCGCCCACTCTCCCACCCAGCCAAAACCATGATGAGCTCTGTTAACATTTTTTGCAACAAACTCATGATTAATAACAAAGAAAAGCTATGAATTACAGCTGCAAAAGTGTTTCACAAACACAAAAGTTATAACTGTTTTCCAGAACAGCTACCCATCTTACTTGGCCGTGTTTGTAGCTACTGGAACAAGCCACTGTAGAGTTTTCTCCATCTCAGCTTTGATTTCTGGAATAGTAAGCTGAAGATAACAATATAATAAAGCAATTTAGTGGATACAGATTCGCTTAAAAAATTTGCCACAAAAACCCAGTATCAACGCATAGCTAGCCGAAAGCAATCGAAAGTTTTGATATTCACATTCCCAGATGCATCATTGTAAATGGATATATGTACATAACTGTAGGATAATGTGTTCTCTTTCCATACAGATACTTATGTTGCCAGACTGAATCTAAACAGCACAGAGAACCACCCTTAATGGTCCAAATGCACAGTCTGACAAGCGAGCATTTCCATAGAAAAATTATGTATGTATATATACCTGAAAATACACAAATGAGATGTTACCTCTTCTTTAACATGAAAAGACTGTAATTTGGAGCGTAAAGATGATTTTATATTAGGCGGCAAGCTCTGGTATAATGTATCCCTTGTATTTGGAGGCATAGAACTTGACCGGGCTACCTGAATGCACCAAAGCAGACTCAGAAAAAAGCTCGTAAATAAGATCTACACTATAAGGTTCCATAATTTCATCACTCTTCCCAAAGAAAAATTACCTGTTATGTTAGCTGATGTTTAATTAAACCATACATCAAGACAACTCAAAGCTGGGTTAAACCATTTAATTGACTTAACTTCAATTAAAGTATAATAGTTAATCTAAATCAATTACGTAATGTGGTGCCAAATTAAATAACTTCACTATATATCCCCATAAGCTATTTGTATGTGGTAGTAGTGCAATAAAAAGAATCTAGAGTTCCACTAAATCAAGCATGTTCCTTAAAACGTACTCCATATTCTCACGAACAAAAAGAACTGAAAAGATGCTTTTATCATTTTTCTATTTCAAAAAACAAAAGAAAGAAAGACAGAGAGAGGAAAGTGTGGCTTGCTCAGCTTATTCAGATAGCAACGTTCCTTGCTTAGTAATATGCCACCAAATTATCCTAGCTCCTCAACAATGTGACAGAGCATTCTTTTGCTTTTCATTTTTTGTTCTTTTTTTCTTTTCAGTTGTTGCTAAGGAGGGCCAAAAGTTCAAAATGAACAAGAACAGAGATAATATCCTCCCTCATCATTCAGAATGAAAATCATATTATTTTATTCTCTACTAAATGATACTCTCAGCATGGTACCTTGTTACATTTAATTTGAGTACCCGTCAGATTAAGTTCTGGTTTTCATTTAATGCAAAATACTCAGAGAGAAAAGACAGAAGAGAGATAATACACTCACAAGGCTATCGATTTGGAGGATAATATTTGCGTAATGTAAAGAAAGCCCAGCTGGTCCCAATCTTTCATAGTTGTTCTTAGGTCCCTCCACTAGTTCATGACCATCTGCACATGTAAATGAAGAAGTATCATTGCAATCTCTCTTCAAAGGACGAGGACATATAGACCACCTTAAAAAAAATACACTTTCAGTGGAGAAACATAACTACAAGTGAATAGACAACTTGAAATGTGAAGACTATTTCAATCAATCTAAAACTTTCCAACAATGCTAGTTGGGGCAGCTAACATACTCATGAACTAATTCGTTACTAAGGCTTGTGAGCGCGCTTGTAGAAAAGTTCTCTATTCCTTGTATCAATATCTTTAAGCCATTAATACAGCTAACGGCTGTTTAGTTAAGAAGAAAGAGGCTTTTACGTTAACATATTATAGTTCAGAAGAAAGAGGCTTTTTAAGTTATTAAAATATTAATTAATTATTATCAAACTACGAATAAATTAAACCACAAACCTCTCAAGTGGCAAGTAGTAATTCTTTGGACTCCACTAAAGTTTGAACTTTGCTACGTGATTATGAAGCTCAAGTTTTAAGCTGCAACAAGGTATTAAGTTTTTTTCCTTTTCTACTAAGGACAAGGTATGAAGTATTTTCATTGGAAACTGCTTTTAACATTGTTTGAATTCATCAATATTTTGTGACAAACAGTAAGAAATGAGGATTAAGAGACTCGCTTTACAAAACTTAGAAACTTCCAACACTTAAAACAATATCATAATAACATAAGAAAACATAGAAAAAGCTATGTTAACCCAAAACCAATTGGTAATGGGCAGAGGTACCCCGGATATTATGTATTGTGACACCCAACGTAAGATTTATATTCTAAGCATGCCTTGTCATGTGTTAAAGCTAGGAGCATCCAACCAAAACCAATTAGCAATGATAGAGAGGCCTGGATATTGTATTTGGGGTGAAATGACTGACATAACTGATTTGGAATTTGAATTCTCAACAAGCTAAAATAGAAACTGGTATTAAACATTAGTAGCAATTCTAACATATGACTACACTAAAATCTTATACATGAATCATGATCATGAAATTTATGATAAACTAATTAGTAATCCAATTGGAGCCTGAAACAGTTTTCTGTTCAAAGATGAAGATATATCATACTTCAAGGCAAGCATATGTATAGAAAGACCTTTAACCGATACATACCAGCACTACCAAAGGCAGCATGTATCTCTAGATGTAACAAGTGGACAATCTCAACAAGCTTCTCCATCACCTGCATATCAAAATTTTATATTTTTAATATTATGTACTGCTTCTTGTATGCTATTCCTTGTTTTATCTAAGGCCTTCCACAGTAGGCCGGAAAATTTGAGTTTAATTTCTATTTATAGGAATCAAACTCCTACACTTGGCCGGAAAATTTGAGTGTAATGGGGTTGATTCTTATTTGTGAGAGCAATATATTGCTCTCATGAGTTTGATTCCTATTGTGGCAGGCCACATTTAATGGAGAGAGAAAGAGATAAAAACAACAACAAAAATCTAATGCCCAATTAAAACAAGTTACATACCACCATTAATACATAAAACTCACTTATATTACACTCACTAGTGTAGGATTAGTGTTATAGGAATCAAACTGAGGTGGCCTAATTCTTATATATAGGAATCAAACTCACCTGAACTACTGTGGAAGGCCTAAGCAAAGAAAGAACATTCGGGTTTGAATTTATCACAAGTCATTTAGTCATATACCAAAGAGATTATTAAAAATGCAGTGGAAAAAATTCTGCCTGTTGATCTTTTCAGGCAAACAGAATTTTTGGACATGTGCTAAGATTTTCAATTTATAATTATTTTACTATCTTTAGTATGGCTTATTTTCCCATTTGTTCTGTGCCCTGATTAGCACTTGAATTTAAGGTGCTAACCATATCTTAGTTTACCGAAAAGCAAGGACATAATCTCCCTATAACAAGAGAAAAAAAAATAAAAAATAAAAAATCTTCTGGGAAACTGCACGATTACCGCTTGAAATATTAGGGGTATGCGCAATTTCCAACCCCCAAAAAATAAGTGACAATGCCACCAACACACCAAATTCGTTGCAATATGCCACCTAGATTCATATCTAACCACATTTTTAGCTTATCCACTATATTGTGGAGATTGGAGTACTCAATAACTTAATAATTTCTGACAAATGGAAAAAACAGTTATACGAAGTAAACTCAAATTTTCCTTGTGGCAAACATTTATCTTGCGCATTGCTCGAATTTAAACTTTCTAAGATAGTAGACAATACATAATAGGAAAGCAGTAATATGCAAATTCATTAACAGGAAAGACATGTCACAGAAAAATGATAGCTTATAAAAAAATAGAGAATGAAAACCACTGCCTCATAATAGCAACTTCATGAAGCTTGTCTATGGTTACCTCTTCCAAACTTTTGGACCAAAGCGATTTTTTCTTTAATGTTTTAACTAGTTTCCTCTGGCTTTTTAGATCTGCCCTCAAGCTTCCAAGGCTGTCACCTAAAGATGAACAGTAACATTAAAATATTTAATATGCATTACTTAAGTGTACCTACTAAATTAATCAATATTGGAAAAAATTGACCATTCTACGTTGGAGTATAAATCGTGACTATCACGCGTGCACACAAAGTAGCATATGCTGATAGAATCTAGGTTTCAAGTTTATAATGCACATAATACAAAGAAAATAAATCCTTTATACAACTTTTCACTCAAACAATAAGTAAATGGAGAGATAGAACTAGACTAGGAGACAACAAAATAAGTGAAAACAAAGAAATTTTACTTCTGTTCACCATCTTATTGATGATGGGACAACAAGAAATTCGGACTTATTTTAAGGACGCTTAGTTTACTTTCCTTATGTAGCATTTTGAGTAACTAATTTTAAGCTGTAATTATAATTTCTTACAGTTACAGTAGTTGGTCATTTTTGGCGTTTTACTATTTTGGAGTGCCTCAGTAACTGATTTCCACTCCTCAAAATGATCTATGAATCTAGTCAGCTCCTGCTGCAATTCAAACTGTACGAATAAATATCCAAAAGGTAATTATAGGAAGCATTTTATCACCTCTTTGAGTGGAAAATAAATTATCCTCCTCCTGACACTTGCGCTCGTACTCTTGTTCAAAACGGTCCAATGCGTGAAACTCGTGGTATAGTTCCTGCAGAGAAAAGAATATTCATGTTTTTCTTTTCAAATACCAAATCACTTAAATTGAACACTAAACTCAGTGTTGGATACAGTATTGGAAGACATGAAGGAAGAAGCTTTCTTATATTAATATTATATTGCTTCTGTAAGTTTGAATTGAACCCAGTACCCCAAATGACTCTAATAGATGCTTTAATATCTTCCTAGTAGTGAGTAGAAACACCCAAAGGTTGTTTCTCTTAATTTAAGCTGATTGGAATCAATCATATTTCTAAACTTCGTAAATCAGAAGATTAGCAGGCAACATGACAAAGCAACAAAAATATATAAGATGGCCTGTTATATGCAAGGGTTGTGGCAACTTACAAAATGATAACTAGTGATGATGAACTAGTTTCTGACAAAGATAGGAACTGCAGAAGGCTGAATGAAAGAAGAGTATCTTTCAAGAGCAAATAAATTAGCATTTCTAGGAAAGCATAGCGATATGTATTTATGGTTATATTTTCCTATAAGAAACCAAAACTGTAGTGATAATTGCCCGTGTGGATAATTATGGATAATATGCTCAAAAATCACATTTTTACACGTCCATATTTCTAGTTTGTATTTATGGAAAACATTTATGTACATGGTGATTTAATTAAAATGGAAGGCAGACCATTTTCCTATGTTCCCAAAGTTTCTTTCCCTTACATCCTTTTGTTTTTTTATGTTTACTTATCATATAATGTTCTGTTGCATTTACTTAAGTTGTTTCACGGTACTCAAATTATTATATTACTTGAATAGCTCAACAAAGTGAACTTGCATTCTGCACCCCATAAAGGAAATACAAAGTGCTCTGTCCTGGTGAAACAAAATGATACTTACAGCAGTATACTGGACCAAAGTCATCAGTTGCTGGATCATTGAATTTGCATCCTCCTTCAGATGCTTCTGAGGGGTGAGTTGCCTGCTGATTCTGGAGAACAAAATAAGATGTCACCAAGTTATGGCATAGCATATGGATATGGAATTCTTGTAATTAAGTAGATGTCACCAAGAATAAAATATATTACTTGTCAAAATATCGGTCCAAGTTGTGCCATTGCGGATCTTTACAACGATTTCCAAATCGAACCACCTCCCCCGAAAAAATTTGTAATTCTTCCCTATAAATCAAGGGAAAAGTTCTATAAAGGAGACATAAGATGGAAAGGAAAGAAAATTCTGAAAGCTCACTGATTCGCAGAAACAAAAAAGAGATGGTAAGCATTTGGCACTAGATTCAGTATCCACCTTTTGTCTGCTGCAACAATCCTCAACAGTTCATCCATATCTTGTGATACTAATTGCTGCACACCTTCTGAAGGAAGCACCACTTCTTTCAAATTCCGAATACTTCTTTTTGAAAGGGATTGCACAAGATTGGAACCCTTAACTATAGTGTTGGCAATCTCAAACGATATGATTGCAATTTCATTGCCTTTGGCAGGTGTTGCTGAAACAAAACCAGTGCCAGAATTCAAATTTGTCATGCTGCTCCCAAGTGTGTCCAAGACCTGCACTGCCTTTCCAAGGCCAAGAGTGCCGGCTCTGCCTAAACGTGAACCCACTTCAGAAACCTGCAAAATGCAACACCTAAGTGAGGATAGGCTTCTTCTGCTAATATTGTGAAAATCTTTTAGCACAATACAACATTTATGTAAAAATAATATTACCTAAAAAGTATAATGGGAAACTAAAACAAATAAGTGCCCACTTCAGAACCTATATATTCAAAAAATGTGCAGCAAAGGCAGAGCATAGCTCACTCACCAATCACATTCACGCATACAATCAATTATTCAACAACAAAACACATACAATCAGTAAAGTTAAAAAATTTTAAACAATAAAGTAATTTAAAGACTCAGAAATTGAAGAATAACCTTAGCCACTGCAGCCTGCTTAGAGCGAACAGAGCCGGATTTTTGGGACAAGGAAGTCGGATAGCGCGGAATACCATCATAAAATTCATCGTCAGACTCATAAACAAGGGGATTCTGATTGTCTTTCTGCTCTGAAAACTGCCGTTGAGGCGGAAGCGGAGGCGGAGACTGTTCCTTCTCTTTGTCTTGCTGCAAATGGATATCCATGGGCGGCGGCGGAGCCACATTCACATCGGTTTTCAAACGTGAATTGTCATTCTGATTCTGAGCAAACTGCCGATTCACATCCCAACCCGCGCTCTCCACACTCGAACTCCTCGACTTCTTCGAACAAAGCGCTCCCATTTTTACTCTTTTTTTGTTTTCTTCTACCAGAAGCTTCTTAGATTGAAATCGGAGCTGGGAATTCAGGAATTTGGGGAAGATGAAGGAGTGCAGATGAGAAGACCCAATTGGAAGGCTCCAAAGTAAAAGTCCACCACCACCAGCAACCAGTAGCAGCAGGCGGCTTGGCTCGCTGGCTTGGCTCTTGCCTATAATTAAATTATTAACTATTATTAGTTGTTGGAAACTTGGAAGAATCAGAATAAAAAATACAGAAAATGAATGATTTGATAGAACAACGCGCTCGAACTCATTATAGGAGAAATTCAACAGACATCTGCTCTCAGACGGTCGGGCGTCGGACAGGAAAATGGTCCATTTTCAATTTTCAAACTTTGCGCGCTGACCAATGTTCATTACTTTCTCTGCCAATTCCCAAAACTTATACTAGGCTTTGGATCTAAAGTTTTTAAAAAACATTTATGTAAATATTCGTTCTTTATTGAAGTAGACATAGAAATTTTTAATATTATTTTTGTGGTAAGAAAAATTACTAGACTGTAGTGTAAACACATATGTACGTTATTTGCACATAGCGTTATTATTTCATGTTGATGAAAAAATATCATTTTTTATTGTGAGAATGTGAATGTATAAAAATCTAACATTATAAAATTACATAATCTTGTAAGAGCGTATAAGGAGTTGAATCTCTCTTTCATTACTAATTAATTTTGGGATAGAACCTCAATTTCCTTCACTTATAACGGTTGGTATTTGTGTGAAGTTTGAGTTGAAATTTGCAATGAGCAAATGTCCTATATAAGTGACTACCACACTTATAAGCCGTGCAAAACAACTTTTGCACGGCTTATAAGTGTGGTAGTCACTCACTAGCAAAGTGAGATATAATAGCCTCAACGTGGGCCTTGTATTTAAACAGAGTCTTTGAATTTTTCGTGCTAGTGAAATTCTGTTTCAAGGACATTGCAATCTGCAAGCCTTTATTTGAGAAACAAGTTAGTTGTTTAATATTACGTTTGATAATACTGTTTCTTGAAATAGAAAACTAAGGATCATCAATCAGGGACTGTGAATGGTGTTAATGGGATAAAGGTCACCCACTCAATTATGCCTGAGAAGTTCAAACGAAAGGATTTCAAAAGATGGCAACAACATATATGTATTTTTTCTTGGCAACGATGAACCTGTCACATGCTCTGACCGAGGAACTACCACAATCAAATGTGTATCCAGTTTCAAAGGAAACCATGGGGCTATTGAGGCATGGAAACACGCTGAATTCTATTGTAGGAACTACATACCTACATGTCTGGTAATAATATTTATGGTAATTATTCAACATGTAAGATTGCCAAGGAACTATGGGAGTCTCTGGATAAAAAATATAAATTAGAAAGTGTTGGTTCAAAGAAATTTGTGATTGCCAAGTTTCTGAAATATAATATGGTGGAATCCAAATCCGTTGTTGATCAACTTGATGAAATCCAGAAGATATTTCATCGACTTTATGACTAGGGATGTGAGATGAATGAACATTTCAAAGTTGGTGCAATAATTGAAAAATTACCACCGTCTTGGAAAGACTTTAAGATATCCTCAAGCATAGATGTTATGAATTATCTATGGAGTGTAACGACCCGAAACTAAAATTAAGGGTATTTTCGAAAATTTCATTTATGAAAGGATAATTATGCCCTTGAGGATTAGGGGGTTTGAGGGTCACTTTTTGTTTAAAAATACTTTTGGAAGTTTTTCTTGTACCATTGTGTAGATCTCGTCTTCACGAGTTCGTAGACAGGTGGCATGCAAAAATCGGAGTTCGAATGAGAGTTGAGGTTCAAAAATAAAAGGGTAGTTTTGTAATTATGGAAAACCATATTTTTATGTTTGGATGATACTCTCTCTCTCCTCACTTTCTCTCTCCCTGTGCTCAGCCCTCCTCCCTCACCATTTTCGGCCAAATCCAAAATCCTAACTTTGGAGGGCCATAACTTCGTCGTCCGCCCACCCATCATCCCGATTCTTAGACCAAAATGTTCATCTCTTCAAGCTCTACCTTTCTCCCAAAAGAGCCAGTCCAAGTAGTGCCTCGTTTGATCGAATTTTGGCTTGAAAGGGGCCAGCCAAAAATACCTCCGCGAGCGCCAATTTTCAAGTTGCAATTCTTGCCACCTCCGGTGTCTGTTTGCCTTGGTTCCTCTTGCAAAAGGCATTGCGGTTCCGAGGACTTTAGAGGACCACACAGCTCAGTGTTGAGCTTGCGCAAGCTTCCGGTGAGTGGATTTCATTTTCTAATTTATAATACAGGTATATTTATGTGTTTAAATATTTTATTATCATTTATGGATTTCGAGAATTATGAAGAATGATTTCAAATGTTTTGGGATTCGGCATGGTCATGTAATTTTGGGTTTAGGCCGGTTATGACTTTTTGAGCTACGACCCTAATTTATGGATTTTGGCTTGGCTTCAGCCGAGCGTATAGTTTTGGACTTAGAACCGGTTATAGGATTTGGGGCTCCGGCCCAGGATTGTGAGTTGGGGCTTTAGCCGGGTTACGAGTTTGGGGTTTGGCCTTGGTGTGAGAGCTTGCTAAGGTATAGACCGGGCTATGATGTGGAGGATTCCATCATATGCTCGGCGAGGTATTGGCAATGATGTGGAGGATTTCATCATATGTTTGGCGAGGTATTGGCTATGATGTGGAGGATTCCATCATATGCTCAATGAGGTATTGGCGATGATGCGGAGGATTCCATCATATGATGGGTAAAGTATGAGCTATCTGGAGGATTCCATCATATGCTCGGCGAGGTATGGCCAATAATGTGGAAGATTCCATCATACGTTGGATAAAGTATCAGGCTATGATGTGGAGGATTCCATCATATGCTCGACGAGGTATGACCAATGATGTGGATGATTCCATCATATGCTCGACGAGGTATGACCAATGATGTGGAGGATTCCATCAAACGCTGGATAAGATATCAGGGTATGATATGGAGGATTCCATCATATGCGGGGCGGGATTGTGGCTCGGGAGATTGGGCTACGGCCCGAAATATCGACTTCGATTGGGATAAGGAGATGGCATGTACAGTAAAGGGTAGTATGGGTTCCACCTCTTGAGTCGATGGCTTCCGGTAAGATGTATATGGTTATAGTTGGGTATTTGCCATTCATGCGTATTTGTAATGAGTTGGGAGCTAATAGTATGAAATTATTTATAGAAGCATGCTCTATTAACCTTTTGTCCACTCACATTTGTTTTGGTTTTGTAATCTCTAGGCCATACCGAGAGGAACAGTCGAAACTAGGAGGAGGCATTAGTTGATGCTGCGCAACCACTATGTAGGACTTTTGTTAAATTTGTAAATTTAAATTTAAATTTAAACCTAGTTTGTTCTGATTACCTTGGGGTTGTTGTAAGTTATTCATGTGAGTTGGTAGCATTTGGTAATCTGGATTGTTTGGACTATTGTGTTTTGTTATCTGCATCCTTCGTTTGACAAGTGATAGACGGTTTGACTCGATTACAGTGGAGATTCTGCCTAATTTTCGATAGAATTCTCGTAAGGTTTTATTTGGTAGTATGAAGGTGTTTCTGGAAGATTTGAGTTTTTTCAGAATTGTCAGATGGGAATAGTGTTCCTCACGAATTTCAAGGATAAATTCGGGAGGTGTTCTGTCATGGAGGATCTGACTCTGAGGCTATCAGTGGAAAAAGATCTGACTCTGAGGCTATCAGTGGAAGAGGATCACATGAATAGTGATAAGAATGATGTGTCTGTCATAGAAGCCAATGCCAACGTCATTAAGGGAACAAAAAATAAGCCAAAGTTCAAGAAAAATAAGGACAAGAAGCAGACTGATGTATATGCCTCAAAGGCCAAACTTTTCAAAAAGATCAAAGGCGCTTTCTGGTGTGTGGAAAACCAGGAAATAAGGCACAAGAATGCCGTCACCGGAAAGACAATAACTCTGCCAATAATCAAGCAAACACTGATTAGGAAGATGCAGTTGTATCCGAGATCAACATTATCACAAATATCAATAATTGGAGGATTGATAAGGGTCCAACCGAACACATCTGTGGTGATAGAAATTTATTGTCTGATTACCAAGAGATTTCTGGTGGAGAAAAGTTGTATATGGGCAATGCTTCTGCTTCTGGTGTTGCTGGAAAGGCAAATTCATCCTGAAATTTGCTTATGGAAAAATTCCGACTTTACTAGCTGTGCTGCATGTTCTTGAAATGAGGAAGAATTTAGTGTCTGGTCCTATTTTAAGCAATAAGGGTTTTAAACTTGTATTTGAATCAGAAAATTTTGTCCCAACTAAAGGAGGAATTTTTGTTGGCAAAGGTTATTTGGTTGATGGGTTGTTCAAACTCAATGTAACTGCCGATGATGCTATTAATAAAATAAATAAGGCTTCTACTTAGAATCTTCTCATTTATGGCATACTAGATTAGGACATGTTAATTATCATTCAGTATGTACAATCTAGATTTGATACTAGTATGTACGAAATCAAAATTCTCTAGGAAAACATTTAAGCCAATTCCAGGGAGATCAAATGAATTACTTTGTTTAATTCATAGTGATCTTTGTGACTATAAATACACACCCACTCCTGGTGGAAACAATTAACTATTGCATCTCCAAAATATAAGACCATGAAAGTGTGGGGTTGCCTGGCGAAGATTCAAGTTACTTTACCAAAAAGAACTAAGCTTGGACCAAAAACTATTGAATGTGCATTCATTGGCTTTGTAAACAATAGTGCTGCATATAGATTTCTAGTGGTGAAATCACAGATTCCGGGCATTGTTATAGAGTCTGTTGACGTGGAATTTTTTGAGGATTTCCTTACAAGGAAAGTAGGTCTGGCTCCAACAATAAGAGAGCACTTGATCAAAGTCATTGTGAAGCTTCTTCTTCTGAGGTTCAAGAAAATGATGCAAAACCTGGAAGAGGGAAAATGACGAAAACTTTTGGACCAGAATTTCTTACAATTCTTTCCGAAAATGAGCCACAAACATACAAAGAAGCAACGTCTTCTTCTGAGGCTTTTTTCATGGAAGAAGCAATACAAAGTGACGTTGAATCCATTGCACAAAATAACACATGGGAATTTCTAGACTTACCTCCTCGTAGTAAACCAATTGGATATAAATGGGTTTTCAAGAAAAAACTAAAGGCGGACGAAACAATAGATAAATAAAAGACACGTTTAGTTGCTAAAGGATACCACCAAAAAGAAGGACTAGATTATTTCGACATTTACTCTCTAATTTCGAGAATTACATTTATCAGGATCTTAACTGCAATTGCAGCTCTTTGCAATTTTAATATACGTCAAATGGATGTAAAAACTGAATTTCTAAACAGAAAATTAGATGAAGGAATATGCATGCATGGAACAACCTGATTATTTATGGTTAAAGGACAAGAACATAAAGTTTGTATACTTGCGAAGTCTTTATATGGACTCAACAAGCACCAAACCAGTGGCATGATTAAATAAAAAAACCCACCCAAAATGATCTGAATCGTACAAAAAATTTCGAATCAAAACTAAATAGCAAAAAGTAGTCGATCACTTAGGCTAAAAGTAGTCGATCATTTTCTAAACATTAACTTCTTGAAGTAATTCATTTGGATCTTGTCAATGAGCTGTATATTCCTAATTAAACTCAATCCACTAATTAGCCCTATAATAAAATTCTTAATTTCTGTATATATATATATATATATTTTTTTTTCTATTGAATAAAACAATATACGAGAGATTTCTCACCCATTCTGATAGATCTATGTTGACATTTGAAAACCAGGACATAGAGAGCTTCTTTGGCAGACCTCATTAGTGTGGCCTGGTTTGGACGTTGGACTACTACAAAAAGAATCACAGCCCATTTTTGTTAAAACGGTGCGTTTCTATTCTTAAACTTAGTTGAGTTATTTTAATCCTATGCATTGTTTCAAATTGATGTTATAACATAATTTGTTTCAGTTATAGGTTGGATTCAGTTGACTTAAAAGAAACATTCATGACTGAAAAATAAAACAAAGGGGCAAGCATCACAGTTAATTCAATATTTCAGTGATATATTTAAGTTACATTAGGGGGACAAGCAAGTTAAGTATGTTTTAGTCGGTAATGATTTGGTAGATGCATTGCTTTAATGAAGTCGCCATTCGATTTTTTGAAAACACTTTAATTTAGTATCTAAATTTACATCGTCTGATGACGAATCCATCATGTGGATGCACCCGCCGAATTGCCACTGTATTTTAGTAATGAGATATGATGGTATATATAAAAAAAGAAGGCAAGGTTGAATGGAAAATTAACTCTTAACTTAGGGGAGGAGGGGAAAGATAAACAAATTCAAACAATGGGTAGCCGTTAGAATGAATGATGAACAATGAAAGAGGCATGCTAAGGAAAATCAAGTTTTTATGTGTTTAGGTTTCCTAAAATGAGAGGGAAAGAAATAAAGGGTTTTGAGGTAGAAGACGAAATGCGCGAGGTGAAGTTTGATTCCCGGAAGAAGACGCCAGCACTCAAGCTTTGACTTCCTCCCCGCCCATCCCCAAAAACCAAACCAGTTTTCTTTTACCTAATCAAACCCAATCCAATTAAATATTAATATTCGTATTTTTTAAAAATTTTATTCTACATACATAACATAACAAAGCAAATGCACCAAATTTGTATTTATACTATTTAATTATTTATTTGCATTGCTTTGACCAGTATTCATAAAACAAAACTAAACAGAAAAGAAAAAAATAAAAAGAAGAAGAAGAAAAACGAAGATTGAAGACTAGTCTGTGTTGCTTTGCAATTGCAATTCCCATCGTCAACAACCAACTTGTATTGTAAAGGGTGTTTGGTTGACGAGAAACTGAGAGAGAGAGAGAGAGAGAGAGAGAGAGAAAAAAAAAGAGGTAAAAAGCATGAGTGGTCGGACGAGTGCGAAGAAAGCGGCGGCGGAGGCGGAGGCTGCGATAAAGTCGATAGGGTTGGGATACGATCTGACAGTGGACTTGAAGCTCAAGTACTGTAAGAGGCAGCAGTCAGGGCTTGGGAAAGGAGGAGTTGACTCTCGGTTAATCGCCATCGACGACGATCAAGTTCGTGAAATTGCGATTCCGGGCGCAGGTGGTGTTTGCATACCCAATGTCCCAAAGTCCATCAAATGCGACAAAGGCGAGCGGATGAGGTTCGGCTCTGACGTTCTCTCTTTTCAACAGGTGCGTTGTGTTTTTTCTTGCTTCCTTCGTCCTATAATTTTTTCTTTGTTTTCTTCATTTATACACTAAATAAAATCCTTTTTTTGCATTTTCATTTTCAGCTGTTGGTGTTTTTGTATATATATAGTTATGCCATCATTTCTGCCTTTCAAATACAAATTAACAAAGGGTTTAATTTTAATACAAATATATGGATGAATAATTTGATTGATGATTGGGGTTCTTGGCTGTAGATGTCAGAGCAATTCAACCAGGAATTAACTCTTTCTGGTAAAATTCCGACGGGGCATTTCAATACTGCATTTGAGTTTACAGGAGGATGGCAGAAGGACGCTGCCAACACCAAAACCCTCGCTTTTGATGGAGTCTCCATCACTCTCTACAGCGTTGCTCTTGAGAAATCCCAGGTAGCCTTGCGTGACCATGTCAAACAAGCTGTCCCATCATCTTGGGATCCCGCAGCACTCGCAAGGTTACATCTTTATTCATTCACATATCTAACTCGATCTTCATCTCTTAATTATTGAGTTTGTGATTGCATTTTTTATCTTATTGTTTGGTTAATTCATTTCCAGGTTTATCGAAAAGTACGGTACACATGTTGTAGTTGGGGTGAAAATGGGTGGGAAGGATACAATATATGCGAAGCAGCAGCACTCATCACCTCTCCAACCTGCTGATGTACAGAAGAAATTGAAGGACATGGCAGACAAGATGTATATAAATGGAGCTGGTCAGTCTGGTGTAAATTCTGAAAAGTTCTACGATAGAGACAAGGTTTGAAGATATCCATCCTATTCATAACACCATTTCATTTAAATATTAACCCTTGGCTTATTCTTTCTTTTATATTAATTTTTTTCAGGTGCTAAATGAACTTTCTAGTCTTAATGTTACGTTTAATTCACAAGTTTCTGTATGTATACAGATAGTTTAGGAGTGTTTTTTTTGCAAAAAACACTTTTTTTTTTTTGTTGAAAGTAGAAAGTTTCATACAAAATGCATGTGCTTTTTTTTACCTATTCACTTAAAAGTGCTTTTCCTAAGGAAGAACTCATGGACTGTTCGGAAGTGTTTCTGTGAAAAATGCGTACCATAGCCCTTTTGTTAGATACAAAAACAACATTTCATTCAAAAAATAACTCATTTTCTACATATGATCCTTCAGTGAGAATCTAAAAAATGGATGGTTCCAATCATTGGGTTCCTGTAGCTGTTCTCAAGTGAAGAAATACAACTTACAACGCCTTTTTTTTTTTTAATTATTATGACTATAAAAAATCCTACTGGTATGCAGAGTATTGCTTTGCTCATCCTTCGGTTCTACCATATGTAAATTTCAACAGCTATATTTGTTTCTTAAGTTAACATCATTTGTTTGCGGTATCTCTTTCAGAAGAAAAGGCTTTTTTTAATCTTGATGTGATGAAACTTTCTTTTGTCCATTTCTTGTGCCAATTCTTAAGTAAGGATTTATCTGGTTAAAACTGTTGACTTCTATTTTATGAATTTTTATCCATTTCTTTCAGAAATATTTCATGTATGATTTTCTCATAGAGTTGATATATCGTAATTGTGTGATGGTTCTTGGAGGTGCCTCATTGTCACTTTATTAAAATTTTTGGTTTTATTTTAAAACCGAGTCCTGTTTTTAAGCATCTTATGTTATTGTGGTTAAGTAATGTATTTTGAAAATTGGCCAGTTAGAAGATAACTTACCTTTTCCACCTTTGTTCAATGAAATAATGCCAGCATTATATCATGGCATATGGTGTAGCCACCTTAACTGCATCTTCATTTTGTTTCAGCTCGGAAAGGACCGTGGGCAAGCTATCATGGACGCGATCCCATCCAGTTCTTACGCATGTGTAGAGGTAAAAGACAAGAAAAATCTCCATTTTAAATGTAAATGTAGTCTGGTACAAATTAGATTAAGTTCTATGGAACTTTACAAGTTCTGATTGTTATTGTACTCTTCTGTAACTATTTGTATCAGTAGCGACAATGTTATGCATGCTGTTGTGCCTCTACATTCATAACTTATGTTTTATTTTTAACAGTGGGTTGACTTAACATGTTATTGTTCTTTTTTCTTTTATTATAATTTGATGATATAATTCTTGCTTATAGTTGGTAGGGTTATTATGCCTAAACATAGGGATCAACAAATACCAGCCAAAAGAAATTGAGATTCACGAACTTATATCTTGGAGTTTTCTGAGGTTGGAGTTGTCTGCAAGTCTGCAGTATATGATCTTTCTAACCTCGTTGGTTTAATGTGGTCAAATTTTTTATTTTGAGTATTCTCAAACTATAGTATTTGAAGCTCATATCTCATATGTGATTTCAGGTGCAGGATATTAAATTCATGTGCAGGAGGAAGGGTGGAAGCTTGTATAAAAATCTACCCCACAGTGAGTGGTGTCACACAGTTCAGGTTGAACCTGATGTGATCTCAATGTCATTGGTTCCTGTCACATCGTTGCTGAGTGGGATTCATGGGAGTGGATTTTTGAGCCATGCCATTAATCTTTATCTTCGATGTAAGCTGAATCCTTCTCTTGTTAGAAAATTAATTTATTTTAAATTTCTAGTTACATGCCTATGGGAGAATATCCTCTAAAATTAATATTTAATAGTTTTCTCTTGTTCATATATTGTTGGTAACTTTTTGCTTTTCACATTAATATTTTCCCTTGTGGTTTCGAACAGTAAACATTCAGTTAGACGACACAACATGCTGGTTTTGAAATTTTCTTGTGTCCTTGTACAGTCATAAATTAATTGGGTGTTTCCCAGGCATAAATTCTAATCAAGATGTATTAATTCCTCTGATCAAGTGAAACTTAATCCGTAAATTTCAATATGATATCAATGTTATGAAGGTTTCATAACTCGATGAAGCGCCAGCTCAATGGTTTTGGCTTCCATTGATGAGAGCTCAATGAGGCTTCAAATTCAATGCATTGGCTTTTTAAATCACCTGTAATTCCAGGTATTAAATTAGTGCTTAAGGCCATCATACTTATTTTCATCGATTAAAAAAGCCAGTGCATTGAATTTGAAGCCTCATCGATGGAAGCCAAGACCATTTGACCTGGTGCTCCATCGAGTTGTGTTCTGGAAGTCAGAAATTCACAGGGCTGTGTCCATGTAGGCAGTCATATGGTAGCCACCATCTTAATTAGTAAAAATTAAGATTAGGGCAGTAAGTTAGTGGGAAGAAGGGGCAATATCGGAACAATGGGGTGGTGATAATATACTCATATATTTTTAGGAGTCGATGCACAACTTGTGGGTGGTTAGTTGTTTGATGGAGATGAACTTCAACTGAGGGCCTTTTGGTAATGCTGCCCCAATCAAATCATGTTACAAACTATAGCAATACTTCTTATACTTATAATCTAACTAAATAAATCCAATGGAAATGCAATTTTCTGAGGGTTTGTGTTCATATCCATGCATTAGAATGAGAGCATCCAACTGAAAGCCAAATTGCAATAGGTGGAGAGGCACAAGATTATTTAAACCACTAAGGCAAAGCTTCCTTTTTTGATGTGGGACAATTCAACATCCACACTCACATGTGGTATCATTTAAGATTAACATGTCGACAACTCATATTGGGTGACGGTTGGGCCCAAGGCTGCTCGTGAAGATCCAACCCAAAATCAATTTGCCATAGGAGGGAGAGAACCGAGATTATTTAGACCACTAAGGCAAAGCTTCCTTCTTCTAGGTGGGAGAAGTCTTAACATCATGCTCGTGTAATTAGATGCACAAATGTCTTATAGACTCTTAGGTTACAATAGGTCAATACAGTTTATTTCATTTTTATGTTTTGAGTACTTGCAATAGGGCATAGATATCTAGTAATATAAAGGGTATTGGTCATCTGGATAAAGTATTTAATTGAGAACAAGGTTTTAGTAAATGACTCTCCTATTTATTATAATCCTTCCTAGAAACGAACATAATCACATTCTTGTAAAGGTGAATTCTTATATCTAATATTTTCCCAAGTTTACCTTGGTAGAAAATCGACAATCTTCCATTTTATGCTTAGCTAATTCTTCTCTCAAATATCTGTTTAAAATTCTTGCACAAACTTAGTAGAAATATGAAACAATTCCTTTTTTTTCTTTTTGGAATTTTCATCAAGTGCAGATAAGCCGCCAATCGAAGAACTGCATCAATTTCTGGAGTTTCAACTTCCAAGGCAATGGGCACCGGTATTTGGTGAGCTGGCGCTTGGTCCTCAGAGGAAGCAGCAAAGTGGTGCATCTTTACAGTTCAGCTTCATGGGTCCTAAGCTTTATGTTAACACAAATCCGGTAATGATATTAGTACTTAGTATTGCATTCTCTTTAAGAAAAAAGTTTGTGCTGTGTTTTCTCTGGAATTTGTTTTAATATTGCATGCAGGTGCAACAGAAGAAAATGAGACTTAAATCTGAACTAAAATTTATTTTTCTAACTAGTTGATTTCTATGTGCTACTTGTGTGAGAGTTAAAGGCAATAGATTAAGCTTTAAGTATTTGCACAAACAATTTAGGGGTTGTGTGATCATTCAGTTTTATTAAGTGAGATCATGCTATCAAGAGGTATGGATCACAACTGGCAACACCTTGGGGATATCATGCCTCATTGGTGCAGATGGAAATTTAAAAAAATTGAACTTTTGGAGAGAATCATTTTTTGTCATGTACCACCTAAGTTATGGATGCTAGGTGGATGTGTTTTATTGGTAACATTTTAGGTCATTTGGATGGATTTAAACAGCTGAATCTTGTAGGTTGGTAGGGGGAAGGATATGGATCATTTGTTTGACAGGAGGTTTTGTCAACTGTGCATGTCAGGCTTTCGTCAAGTTTATTATGTTTCATTATTTGGGGACTACTTCCACAAAATCAGCAACTTTTTAGGTTGTATAGATGAAGAGGAATAAGAAAATTTTGAAGGGAGCAAGGGCAGAGGAGGATAAGATTCGATTTTGGGCATCCCTTTCGGAAACAGTATTTTTAGGAATAGCTCTTTTGAGACCTTTCTGTTTGTTTTGTGTTTTGTTTTTCCATGATTGGAGTGCTGCTGTGCCTTGTTAATTAAATGTTTGGTGCTTTTCTTAATATTTGTGATGTTACTGTTTTTAGTGGTGAATCATTGATCTAGATATAGCTGTTGATAACTTTGTCCTCTACTTGTTGGAATAAAATTAAAACAAAGGATAGCAAAGTGGCGCAAAGTGTCACTAAATAGGTAGAGACACAATGTAAAGTTGATTGATTCTTACAATTTTCTCGCAATCTGCTACGTGTATAATTCATTATATATATCGGTGTCTCTCTTAAAGTTCTATGTGACCTTCAATGAGAATATTTCGGGCAATGAGTAGCTCAATAACATAAGTGGCTTGTACTCTAAATACATTAACTCAGATACGGCTAGCCTCTCATTTTTCGCTCTCTGTTCTCTTTAATTTACTATCCTCGAGATTTCGCGTTTATGATATAGGAAATTTGGTTGAAATAATTTTATAGGAAAACCATTAAATTCTTGTTGCTGGTGGTAAATTATGGTTTCTCTGCTTGCCTTTGACATTTGATTCTTTCTGGGGGTAAATTTATGGTACCATTTGAGGAAACATGCATTTTTAATTTTACTTATGGAGACGTGAAAAATTATGCATTCTATATCATAACGGTTTTGGATGAATTACATGATAGGTTGATGTGGGTAAGAAGCCAGTGACTGGTCTCCGATTGTATTTGGAGGGAAAAAGAAGCAACTGCTTAGCGATCCACTTGCAGCATCTTTCTACGCTGCCAAAGACCTTCCAACTCCAAGATGAAGTGAATGGCAATATTTCTCGTCCTTCATCTGACCGCAGATATTACGAAAAGGTTCAATGGAAGAGCTTCTCTCATGTCTGCACTGCTCCCGTTGAGGCTAATGATGATTACTCTGTTGTGACCGGGGCTCACTTTGAAGTTGGAGACACTGGCCTGAAGAAAGTTCTATTTTTACGGCTTCATTTCTCCAAAGTTACCGGTGCAACTACTGTAAGACAAGCTGAGTGGGATGGTTCCCCTGGCTTGGCACAGAAATCTGGATTAATTTCAACCCTTATCAGCACCCGTTTCTCCAGCGCTCAGAAACAACCCCCAAGGCCTTCTGATGTGAACATAAACTCTGCTGTGTACCCCGGGGGCCCTCCGGTGCCCACACAGACACCTAAACTCTTGAGATTCGTTGACACAACAGAAATGACTAGAGGACCGCAGGATTCACCTGGGTATTGGGTGGTGTCCGGGGCAAGGCTGATTGCTGAGAAGGGCAAAATATCTCTACGAGTCAAGTACTCTCTCATGACCATGATTTTACCCGATGAAGAGATTCCAGATGATTATTGAAAAAAAGAGAAGAGAATTGTAACTGGTTTGCGGGACATTCTCAATGTTGATATTCTCGTCACAAACAGGAAAGTTTCTTGAATTGAGTTGGTTGTATATATATTTTTTTTTACGCTTCTATGTAAATTTTTCTTCATTTGTTGTAGATTTACTCTGTGTTTGATATTTGAATATTTGAATTTGATGAGTTCATTACCAAGGTTTCTTGTGAATTTTGGATTTCTCTTTTGTTCCTGAGCAAATTTCTCTATCAGCTAGACAGCTACCAATGCAATTCATTTTCTCGTTTTTTTCTTTTTCTTTTCCTTTTTCTAAATCATGTTTGTTTTTCTTTTTACGCAGATAGTTTATTTGAAGTATATGAATCTTATAATTAGTTAATATGATTTTCTGCAGTGTGCCAAGGCAAGGCATATGTGCATAGGCAATTTTTTTTTCAACCAAATATATATTTTGTAAGTTAGACCTCCGTGATTATTTGTTAAGATTTTAACTTTGCGCTCGTGTGTAAATCTCTGTCATTCACTATTTTTTAAAATCAATTTCATTAATATACATTTGGTAATCTAACATTAATATTATTTGGGAACTAATTTCCATTCCATATTTTACTTTCTACGTTCAATTTTGATCCAAATTCAAAGAGAGTGAAATTTAGAGCGTGAAATCGACTCCCTATTCATTTTCACGTTTATTTGATACTACACAAATCCCTAAACCCTAATACACCATTTGTTTGACTGTCCAGTAATACACTCATGTACAATTAGATAAAGCGTAAGGAATGATAAAAAGATGGGACTAACTAAACTAAAGTCTCGTTTAGTACGCCGTATTGTACTGACTATTTTAGTCGGATAGACTAATCTGTCATCGGATATATTGACTATTTAGTCAAGCATTTAGTACTCTACCAGTTCAAATGCCAACTATATTATATTGGCCGGATTATATTATACTAGTTGATAAGAAATATCTATATATCATAAATATTAATTATGTATAATTACTATTAATTATTATTTATTTTAATTATGTATAATTACTATTATTTATTATTTATTTTAATTAATTATTGAGAAATTATTATTATTATTACTATTTATTTAATTATTATTAATTATTAATTTTTTATTATTATTACTTTTCAAAATTGTTAGTCATTCGACAATTTATTACGGACAATTTCGAGGGTATTATTTTAATAGGTGTGGATTATATAAAGATACTCAACTATATTAACTTATTCGAAGGCTAATTAATAAGTAATATCAAACACCGATTTCGTACTATATTATCATATCTGATTACTTATACGACATACTAAAAGTAGCCTAAAAGTTTAAGGCCGAGAGTTCAAACTAGGGATGTAAAAATTGATACTTTAGGAAAACTTTAGGCCACGTTTAATGAGTATGATGCTTTCATAGGAAGATTAGATAAAATTAGATACAGAAATAAACTCTTTTTAAATCTTCCTACTTCAAAAAAATTGAATTGTATAAATTTTCTTATATCTCTACACCCTCTAATCCCCTCAAAATGAAAAGACATTCCATTTAACTAGTTATCCACCCCAATTCAATCTCGTTCACTAAACAAGTCCTTAGGAAATAAATGAGAATCAAATAAAGTACCCCCCATAACATGACAACTAAATAAAGTGAAATATATCTCAACTACATATATTATAAGCCATCAGAGAGCTCACTTATGGGAGATTTTTGGCAGCCTCTTCACTACTAATCAGTAACCACAACATTTGCCTTCAAAATATCAAATGTAAAATCTCACCAAAATAATCTCAATATAATAAGAGTACGGAATATACAACAAAAGGAAGGGAAATATCAAAATTTTATGGCATTGATTATCAAGCTGACTCCGAAAGTAAAAACACATCTAAACAAACCACCAAGTTAGATCACTCCCTCCAACCAGACCAAAAAATGAACACCCCTTTCCAAGGGCAACTTTCAAGGTAATGTCACTAACTGTGGGGCAGTGATAGAAGTTTTCCAGAAGAGATGGCATGGCCTACTACCAATCTTTACTAAAACAACATCCAATGTAAATACTTAAAGCAAAAAGGGGAAAACAAAGATTATGAGAATAATGTTTTACCCTAATTGACAGTTACAGTGTGTGCTGTACTAGTTTAAACCATCTATATAACATCAGAGCTTAGTTGGTTTTCTTCTCTTCCTCCTTAACCACAGCAGTGCCATCTGCACCGTCCGTGACCTCCTCTTCGCCACTGAAACCAAATTCATTTACACGTCTTTTGTCCACCGGATAGATCCATCTCTGATATACGTATATCAGAAATATGACATCTGCCAAGAAAGAATGAAAAAGAGAAAATTAGAGGGGGGGAAAATGTGTGAACCGAACACAAACAGAGAATAAACTAATAATTTCAATTTAGCCTTCAAAATATGATATAATTCCAAACTCCCTGCTGGGACCAGCCCCTAGGCTCAAGAATGGACCAACTTGGGAGAGAAACGGCTAGCCCCAAGCTTGTTTTTTAATAGCACTGATTTACCAAAGGAGAAACCAGAAAGAAAGAAAAACAAAACCCCAATGATTTCTCCCTGAAAGATCTATGTTAAGACCATGTCCAATATCATGCCAAAAGTATACCCACTCTGCTTCCCAAAAAAGGAGATATATGGCTATCTGTAGCCTTTCACTTAAACATAGTGCCACCTCAGACTGCAGGAGTTGGATTAGCTTTTTATGAGCAAAACCATAAGTTGATATAAACATGATGAGAACTGTATCAACTTCCGCACCGCCAAGGTGATTTATCAACTAACTCGTTCAAATTTAAAAGACGTAACAATTCCCACCACCAAATATACACAGATTTATGGGCTAGGAATACCAAGGAAAATAAAACAAACTAAAATAAACCACATCTCACCATCACGGAAGACAGAAAGGCGATGCAGCATTGGCATTTTAATGACAAAGGCAAATAGATCATCAATGATGGTATTAAGGAACTTGTAAGTCATCTGCCTCCAGGGTAGATGCGCCACTGACTTCAGCTTATAGTTAATGAACAACTGAGGGCACATCATAATAAAACCTGCAATGACAATGTATTCAAAACAAAGGACACCAATCATCAATTTGTTTTACCACAAATAAGAAGAATGACCCAGTATACATAATATTGGAAGGTTGACATTTATGTCAACTCATTATTATGAAACACTGACAAATTTTTGAACAGCCTATTAAATAAGAGGTTACTGCAGTTGAAACCATTATACAGAGAAATAGAAACAGGCAGGAACATGCTGATAGCTTCGGACAAAAATAGAGTAATAACCTAGTTCTCACTACAAGGACTTGATTATGCTCATCAGTATCTTCCGATATAATACACCTTCATTCTAAAGTTTCGGATTGAATAAAATGGTACTGAAATATAAAGTTATCCTAAATTATAGTCACATAAAGAAGTTCAACCTCACTAAGTGAGGTATATGCCCTTGGAGACAATCATAAAGAGAACTGAAATGGTTTGAAGTATTGGACCTTAGGCAAATTGCTACATGATAAAAAATAAAGAGCAATATTAGCATAAGAAAACAGTGGGTGGAGCCAAGAACTCACCAAACATGTAGACACAGCTTGTGAGTGAAGAGAGAATCCAAGAATACCAACTCCTGTGACGCTCATACTTAAGTGAGTAAATAGAGGAGCATGCAACAAGGAAAAAGAGCACATAAGACAAATACTTCATTGCCATATCATCATATTCTTTTGTCCTATTCCCTGCGTATGATTCACGGTCTCGGAATCTCAACATAGGTATCCTTCCCGTTCTATCAATCTGGAGATGGAAAAGGCACAAATGTGTTATCCTATAAAATAGGTAAGCTAGAGATCAGAATCAGTGTTTATAACAGCTTTGTTATGTCAATGAGTCTCAAATATGCAGAGTTTAAACATTAGCAGATGACAGCATAACATAACATGTGGTATAGCTGTATACGTGGAAATCAGACATAGGGAAGTGAATGCAAAATAACATGGCAACTTAGAGAAACCTTTAACACAGATACTTGTTTTTAAAGCCATATCAACAGTACTTTTCAAATCCCACCATGATAATGCAGTCCATACTTGCTCCTAAGCTTAAAAATGTCGCACCACAAAAAATTGGTTCTTGAGAGAACCATTACAAACATGTAGCCAATAATATCCCAATTTATTCAGTGATCGTTTCTAACCCTCCTTACATCCTTTATTACTCCCAATCGACTTGAATTAAAGTCTCGCCTTAAAAGCACATGACAGACAGCCTTCATCCACCAATCTAACCTTCTACTCACTATTTATAAGGCCTGCAAACATATATACCATTGAACATAACCATGCACGAGTTTCTAATAGGTCCAGAAAAATGAGAGAAAAAACAAAGATGGACAAAGTGGTGAGTTATTCCACCTAATGCTTTTCAAACAGTGCAAACTTAATATGGTACCTCTATGTGCATGGCCTTCCCAATTTTCCAAAACTCGATACAGCAGCCAATTCCAGAACTTGCAAGTATCATCCACGAAGTTTCATTATCAAGCAGATAAAGGAAGACAATGAGCTGACATATGAAGCTCACAATAACGGACTTTGCTGACAGTCCTTCCATAGACTTATTTTTGTTCCAAAACTGAATATCTGCAGAAAAAAGAATTACAATAACCCCATATTTCTCCATATGATTTACAAGTAAATAAAACATATGAAAACTGAAAGAAAAATAACTCACCATTCTTGAATGCCAAGAAGTCAAATACTGAATGAAGTAATGAAACAACCATTGTGATTCCAAGGAGGTAAGGATTTCCTTCCAAGAATACTCTCTGAAAAGCATTACAAATCAATTAGGAATTGGAAAAGAAAATCAACTGATAAATAAATATTCATTGCATATGTTGTTGCTCAAGCAGCAAGAATCATGAAAGAAATGATTTTCACCTAGAAAAGCAAATTAAAGTAATTAACAAAAGAAAGTTTCAATAATCATGTAAGGATAAATTTGAAATACTGTTTTTCTATGTTTGGAGAGATGTTTAAAGTATAGCGTGGCAGAAAAAAGGCTAACTTAAATAGGATCAAAGTTAGAGAAAATTGAGTAGAAGTGAGGTTCTCGTCACCAGTCCTATATAGAGAAAGACTGTGTATGACCAAAAAAAATATAGAGAGAAAGACTATTTATATATGTATATATTTGATGCAGTTACTAGATCTTCCAGAGATTTCTTGAAAGTGTACTAAGTAATAATTATGTTTTAAGTGTCTGTCTAATTAGTATTGATCATGTTTGGGAGTCTGTTTATTGGGTTTAATGTTCTATACTTCTACTGGGAGTCTAAATAGTTTCTAGCAGGTATTAATGTTGTAATGGGGACTAGTGGTTAACTAATTGTGTTTGAGACCTCTAAAGGGACATTTCTAGAAATGTCTAAGGGATACTAATGTATTATTAAAAATGAGTACTCCAATGGACATTATTATTGAAGTATTTTCAGTCTCTAGAATTTCCTAAGGTTTCCCTTGATTTCCCTTTAGAAATCTAGTCTCCAGTGGTCATTGGAGTAATTTCCATCTAGTACTAAGGTTTCACCTCCACTTCTGGGATTTATTTGCATCAAATCCAAACTATTCTCATTCAACGATTCTACCATGCTGATATTACAATACATTATACATCTTTTTTTTTTTTTTGACTCATCGAGACTTGAATTCTAGTAACTTAAGCTAAAATTCGGAACTGTATATGGCATAGAAAAAAACTGATGATTGAATTCATTGAAGGCAAAGACAGAAAATCTTCTATAGTACAAAAAGAAGTAATACCTTCAGTTCATCGGCCTCACCCTCAAGCATGCTTCCATAACTACGGTGAATCTGGAAAGACTGATCAATCTGCAGGAATAGTTGCCACTTGGTCATGCTTATGGGACCTAGTTCCAGATTGAGAGGTAGTTCTTTCATTGTCTCATTAATTGCCATCAACTTATCGCGAAGTAACCAGAATTCGTTGAAGAAAATAGTTGGAAAGTAGTTCCCAGTAATAGGCTCAACATTTAAGTCTGCAAACCTAAAGTTAAGAAACCCAAAGCTCCAGGTATAGCCTGTATTACCTCAGAAACCTCACAGTATAGTCATATAGAGATTCCAGTCAAGTTACTGCTTGCCATGACAACCAAAGATAATGACAAATAGGACAACCTAAGCTGTCATCAACATACATTTTGAAAATCACATTTTCTCAATAAGTTTTTTTAAAAAATTAAATTAAATTAATGTGAATACTTTTCATACAAAAAAACCACCTATGCACCGCAGGGTATGCATACAGCTTTCAAGAATATAACTCTGGACAACTAACAAATAGCTTTATCCCCAACAAGGATTTCAAGTATATTGAGATTTTTCATTTTCCATCAAGTAAAAACATGAAGGAAATCTCAGTGTGCGCAATGGCAGTACACCATGATGTTTCTAACTGGTATCCTGCTAACTCCCATCATTCCTTAGCAACTAATTTTGCGAACCAAACCAGACCTTAGTTCTAGACAGCGGCTGAGTTATATTTCTCCCTGCTGCGCTGTGTGAAACAACGCTTATGTTAGTAAAATCATTGCTAACCAAACTCATTTCTCAATCCTGAGAAATGGTAACGAGAACGATAACATTATTTCAATCTAATGTTTGGCTTATAAAGTTTTTAAGGACAAAAATAGATTTTTTTAATTCAAAATGGGTTTTGTTGGTGATAATGAGTGCAGTAAATGCTTTTCCAAGAAAAGGGAAAAGCATACTCAGTTAAGAGGTATTACATTCTCAGCAAGGCACTTACCACACATGAGAATGGGATTCCCAAGCTTCTAAACCTTAAACAAACAAGCCCTACAGTTGTTAGTGTGAAAACAACTGTACAGAAAATCTCAAAGCTTTGGTGTGTGTGTGTGTATATATATATCAATTCCCAACCCCAGAAACCAAACCAACAGGGGAAATATCCAGGACTAGATTCTAAGATATGTCAATGTTTGTCGTGTACGTGCGTGCGCTTGAGTGCGGACAAATTGAGGCACATCAACGTACTTCAGTGTCAAATTAGTACTTTCCATGAAATCATGTCATACAATGTGCAGTTTCATTAACAAGTATTCAAATCAACCCCGAAAATAATCACTCAGCAATCTTGTTATAAGACCAGAAAGTATGACTGAAATACAAGATAAGGAAAATTAGAAGGATACAAGGGGCAACATTGGGTGGAACAGCATTATGAGGGTACCTGCAGGGAAAACAGACAAGAATTGGCAAACTCATTACAAAAATGCTTGTAAAATGGGAAAGGAAAGGCTACCAATATAAAGTAAGCACCCTTTCTCTTTGTGACAACCAATTACAATTATATAATTAGTTTTAGCAAAATAAATCTATACCAGCCAACAGTATTATTCGGAAGCAAGTTCCTATAAATAAAACATTCTCACAATAAATGCAAAAACTTCTAGTTTTTTCATACTCAGAAAACATACCCTGTAAAATCATCAACCAAATTAATAGTAATATTCGGTTTCCAATATGATACCCACTCCACAGGACCACTATCTTCAGAATCACCTTGAGTATCATCAACTACCTGAAGCAACAAACATGGATTTAGTTAGAATTTATGACCATAGCACTATTAAAAAGCACGTGAAGGAAACTCAAGCTTTTTTTTAATGACAAGATGGGTAATCAACGTGTTAGCATCAGTGTTTTCAAATGCATTTCTGGGGCACGCCTTGGTGTGCGCCTTGATGCAAAGTACTGCTGAAATGCCCAGCACTTATCAATCATGTAAGAAAAGCATAAGAGTATGCATTTACTGTCTAAGAATACAATTTTCCCGGCCTCAATTTCAAGGCATAGAGGCTATGCCTCCGGTGCGTAGGTTGCAAATTGGTATCTCCATCAAACGATATCATTTGGACTGCATTGTAAAAAATAAAAAAGAGGTAGAAGAAGATGAGCTGACAAAGAAGAAACCAAAACAAGATTGCGAAAACCACTGGAGAGCTGGAGAAGTGACTGAGAAGGGGACAAATCTCTGGTACTCTTAGTAACCCATTTGCTAAAGTTATACACTTATATTACTATATACATATATATATGTATATATATACATATATATATATATAACTATAATGATTAAAAAATAATAAATCCAATTGGCTTACGCCTCATATTAAAAAAATCAATGTGTTCTTGTAAAGAAAAGGACCAGATGGTAATCAAGGACGAACATAATGATATTAAAAAAAAATCCATTGGTGGCATTAATCTGCAGAAATATCATGTATACTTATATCCTTATCAGTAAAAGTTGACAGAGATGATGGATATTTGTTTAAAACCTAGAAATTTAGTAAATATTTGTTTTTATAAGGAACAGAACTATACAGTGAAATTTAGGAAATACCAAACCAACCACTGCAGTTTAAACAAATAAACTTCCTAAGATACATATCTAGGATAAGCTATATGACATGTATAAGGAATATTACAATTACCAAAAATAGAAATGAAAAAAAAAAATTAGTCAAAGACTCAAAAAGGGCTTCCGACTACCTTGATTGGATTTTGCCTACCTTGTGGCTTTGAACTACCAAACGAATATGTTGAAGCCCTTTCTAGGTGCAATAGAAGACTACTAATCATTGTCAATATTATTGTATGGGTAATATCTCCCTGGAATATCAGCAAATATCGCCGAAAATTTTATTGTTTTGGGCCTTTTCAACAGGGTATTTTTTGTAAAAAAGGTAATGATTCTTCACCCAAAAATAACATACATATATGAGATTCTAGAAATCACTTATTCAAAGTGATCTTGAAACAATTCATGAAATATTAAAGAGAAAAGAACATGCCTCAATAAGTTTCTCCTCCTCATCAGATTCTTTTGAGTCCCCCAGCAAACTCCTCTTTTTATCAGCTTTTGACTTTGGAAGGTGTGTCAAAATAGCTGAGATCAACAAAGAGAGAAATTTATTTCCAGTACTCGTGATGGAATAAAGAATTTGAAGAGAAAATTTATAAATGCAGTCCAAGAGACAATCTTACAGTGTGTCTTTCCAAATACAGCAAGAGGTAGATACTCTGGATCACTTGGGTCTGGAGGGTAACCAGAGCGTGCGAAGAAAACATGAGCATAGAGGCTTCCATTGCGCTTTAATGCCTGAAAGAAGAAATATTTATCATTATACCTTTAAACTTAGCAACCTATGAAAATTAATAGGGCAGGCCTAATTTTAGACAGTCTACAACTGATACCTCCGATGGATAGTACTTCGTAGAAAGAGACCTGGTACTCTCTGGCCCCCAAACGGCATATGGGATATTAGTTTCATGCCATACAAGTTCATGTTCACTGCCAAATTCTTTGAACTTTTCACGTTCAGAAAGATACAACCACATATCCTGAAGAGAAATCATCAATAATAATAAAATTTAGTTTGACAATGAGAATGGGAAGCTATAAAGGAAAACGGTGGTATTCGAGACCAAATCAGGTATAAACTGAATTTCTGAAACAATAACACTTAGCAGCATTGTTTGCTTAACATTTAATCCATGAAGATTTAAACCAAAAATGCAATTTTTCCCCCTATATATAACCAGACTAAGAATAAGTGTTTCATTTTTCACACGTGTATATATATATATATATATTTATCTTTCCCTGAATATGCACATTTTTTTTATACAATGATGATATATACATTGGATATTGACCTCGCCCTTTAAGATTGTTGAACCCCTCCCACTACGCAGTGGGTGGGAATACCACGGGTGGCCTGTATACTCCACTTAATGTTCCACAATCTTAATGTGCATGTAACGCTACCCTGTGTGTTCACCTCCATCATAATTGAATTGTCATTTATAAGAAGAGGTTCATTCTATAAAAATGAGTGTGTTTGAGATGATACATACCATAAGGCAATATTACTGTGTATGTACTTGCTAAGGTAGCAATTCAACATTCATATAAAATAAGTTCAGTAAACGTTCAACTGTAAAAAATATGTGGTTCACATCACACAATAGCCCAGCCTAGTAACAAATGTGTATGAATATGGTAGAGGAAGTATATACTTACAGAAGCCCTTTTTTAATTTAAAAATAATTGTATGCTTGCCTTTAATTTTAAAACTTGTTGAGGAAACAGAAACGGGAACTTCAAATAATCGGCGAAAATAAACAGAGATACAGAGTACCCAGATCTTAAAAGAGGCATACATCAAGAACCCATGGAACAGAGAGTATACGAATAAGATAGAGGAAGAGAGAGATTCAGACCAGGGGTTCAGCCTTTTGGAAGAGATTAGAGCTGAGTTGGGTGGGGTCAGATGGAGGCTTTTTAGGAGAGAAGAATTTGGAAGCGAAGTACCAAAAGACAGCCATCCTTATGATTCCAGTGATACTCTGACCAAACCCTCCTCCTCCTCCTCCTCTTCCTCCTGGCTGTTGGACTTGCCCTTCTGCTGCTGTTGCTGCCGCAGCCGCTGGCGGCGCCATCTTCTCCTTCTCAGCTGGTAGTGGGGCTGAGATTTCGTTTCAGATAGGCGAAGTGAATTGAATGAAATCAAACAGTGAGGCCGATAGGTATCGGGAGATCAAAGGGGAAGGGGAAGTGGAAGCGTGAGAGATATTTTGTATTGTTTAATACTTGTTTTGCTTTCGCATTTTATATTTATCGAATATCGATTGCATAGTGGGTTTTGTGAGTAGTCGTGTTTTGCTCGCTCTCTAATTGGTAATTACACACGCTTTGCTTGTGTTGCTGACGGAAAAACTAATTCCACTCGTTTATTTATTTATTAATTAAAAAATAGTATTATTTCGAGTTTTGGTATTTATCGTATACGTAGTTTTATAAGACTACATTTGGTATTGTTTTGTAAAACGATTTTTAAAATATTATATCGTAGAATGAAAACAACAAAAAGTATTTTACATTTTTTATATTTTAAAAAAACATAAATACGCATTAGACAATAATTTTCAAATGGTGTTACACCCAGCCCCGAATATCCACCTAGATACCGACAATCTTGGGTGATGGCCGACACCTTGACGCTAAGTCACAGTGACGAAAGCCAATAACTAAACTCCACCACAACAAAGCTTAGGATCTATCATGATAATCATAAATGAAGCCCTAGAGGCTAAGGTCATTTTTGACCTTTCAATCTTCAGCAAGTGAAACATTCGTACCATCATCCCTCTAAAACGATGGCAATTAATCAACTATCGCGCTTGTGCGACCAAACAAAGCTCGTCTATTCGGGTCACCGCCTACACCAAACCCACTAACCATGATAACGAGTATTTCCAAAGGCTAAACAAGCCCGTGATAATCGTCGTCAAGAAATATCAGCAGGCAATAACCTCGGCTATCATAACACATAAGCCGACATGTTATCTCGGCTATCATATCATATTACATTAGTCGGCATGACCCTCGGCTGGTATATCACATAGGCCGTCATATCCCTCGGCTATCGTATATCGCATAAATCAGCATGTTACATCAGCTATCATAACACATAAGCCAGCATGTTACCTTGGCTATCATAACACATAAGTCGGCATGTCCCTCAGCTGGCATATCACATAAGCCGGCAATACCTTTGGCTATCATATCACATCATGACTCAATTATCATAATAGGTATCTCAATGGCACTGTAGTCTCACGAGTCAAGCGCACGTGACAAAACTAGGTGTCTTCACTCGTACCACGACCACATGAAGGACATTGGGTGTAAGCACCATCACCACGAGTCCCCCTAGGAGCTCTGGGTCCACATAGACTCGTAAGAGCTCGGGGACAAGACTGGGTGTAAGCACCATCACCACGAGTCCCCCTAGGAGCTCTAGGACCACATAGACTCGTAAGAACTCGGGGACAAGACTGACATTGTTTAACTAGTATAGAGCGAGCGTAGGTGAACGATCACGTGGAGGACTGGTCTGTGACCTACAAACAGGTACGACACCAGCGACCACCATATGGGTATACCATGACTTAACATAAACATACGACTCAACACCGACCACTAACTCATTGTCAGGACCCGTCCCGAATTTCCCCTCGAAACCCGGGAAGAACCCTGATCCCGTCTGACAACCTAAGAAAAGGTTCCCAAAATACCCTTCAATCCATACAAATTATAATAACCATAATAAATACTTCCTCTTGTCAGACAAGGGACTTAAGCACTCAATAATTCCCGTAATTAACGACAAATCAAATGCAACATAATATCAGAGCGTCTAAGTAGGATCACGAATAAAATTTAGATATCCTACTCAAATATACAACACAGCGCAGTCGGAATCCTAATGCCTCAGCCTCGAGATCAATGTTCGCGTCAACTCTACTCAACTGCCTGAAGGGGGATTTAAACACAAAAGTTGTGAGTGGACAAAAATAATCATTTATAAATTCCTTTTCGAAGAATTACCTTTCTTCCCCTCCATTTATAAAATCATGCATGCATAACATAAAACAATTTATCATATAAAAGCATCATATGTAAATCATCCAAAATTCACATTTATCTTTAAAATCATGAATTGGACTCACATAAAATCTGTATAATAAAAATACCTCGTAATCCACAATTTGGTTTGAAAACTCTCTTCAAAGGAGTTTAAAATCATATAATTCAATCTGGACACAAATTATCTCAAATCCAAATCGTTTGGTTCAATCGGACACATAATATCTCAAATTCAAATCATTTGGTTCAAACTCACGAATATCTCAATTTCAAATCATTTGGTTCCATTTGGCAAATATCTCAAAATCAAGAATTCACTGTTCCCGACATATTCATAACACATCAGGGTATCCCTTGAGATGTGTTCAAATCTGTACAACTCTGTGTACCATATGTACTGTCTGTAATATATGTACTATGCATAGACAGTTTCGCGACCCGGCGGAGACATACTCCTCAACACCTAAGGTCCGAACCCTCAACAACTGGTAGATTCATGCTCCTCAACACCAGTCAGAGCAACAACAATCATCGGGACGGGAATCAGTGAATCAAATCCATACTTCGAAATCTTGTTTCGCGGCCTAAGCCAAATTCTTTAAAATATCATTTTATGGCCAAAATCGGTAAAATCACAATTATGAGTCAAAACCCAAATCACATACTCAAATAGTCACCACGTCAAAACGATATCAAAATCGAGTACAAAATCAGGCCATTTCTCAAAACATACTTTCACAGAAATATTGTAAAATATGTGTCCAGCATCATTTCTAAAATCCAGAAACTCATTTCACTCATACTCAACAGTATTTAAATCAAAGATACATTTATGCATGCATTATAGTTTATAAATCAAAGTCCACTCACAAACCTGTTCAAGCACGCTCAATCCCGAACTGTACGCTCCCCTGAGGTTCCTGGAGCAGTATCGCCTGTCCAAATTAATAATCGGGATTACCAGCTAATAATAATAATCTTAAGTATAAACCCCATAAATCCCGGGAGTCTAACGATGCTGTCTTAGAAAACGCAGCAACCTTAAAACGTCCGAAACAACCCCTAAACGACATCCGATTGACTCGAAACCTGCGCCAACAGGTCCGAAACGTCAAAAACTAACTGTGACGCGCCACCGTGACCTCAGACTCGGCCCCACGCGCCGCCACGCGCCGACGGAAGGTCGGAACACGCGCTCACGCGCCGCCACGCGCCCTCACGCGCCGGTCACGCGCCTGCTACAGTACCCACGCGCCTGGACCGGTCCAACCCGGTCCAACTCGGCCCGACCCGGTCCAACTCGGCCTGACCGGTTCACTCAACCCGACCGGTTCAACTCGACCCGACCGGTTCAACTGACCCGACCGGTTCACTCGACCGGACCGGTTCAACTCAACCTGACCGGTCACCGGCGACTCGCCGGAGAAGATGACCGGCTGCCGTCACCGTCGCCGGAGGTTGGCCGGAGAAGATGACCGGACCACCACCTCCGCCGCCGTCTGGTTTCGCCGGAATCCTCCATTTCCGGCCGAAACTCCAAGCTTTCCAACTTCTTCAAAACTCAACCATTTTTCACGAATTTTACGTCTAAATCTATCTACTCAAACCCAGGAATCCAAATATGAGCTTAAAACATCAAACACATACCTGTACTAGCCGGAAAATCGATCGGAAAGTCCGAAACTTCCTATTCTCGGTTCGGCTTCCTCCGTGGTCCTCTCCTTCGATGGTTGGTACGGTTGTGATCGTGGGAAGGAGTAGAACACGATTAGTGGATCAAAACTGGAAGATGAGGCCTTGAAATCAATGTTGACTTTTGTGGGTGTTTGGGTGAATTTCGCACGGGTTCAATGGTTTCGGGTGTGTTTGAGTTTGTCACAGAGAGAGAGAGAAGGAGATGATAAGTATGAAAATGAAGATGGATCAGATAAACTCTGATTTGGGGGTTAAAATATCTTCTCCCAAAACCAAATTACCAAAATGCCCTTGCACATTTAGACCCATAACTCTCGTCTACGAACTCCGTTTTCCGTGTGCCGCCTGTCTACGAACTCGTGAGTTCGAGACCTACGCAACGGTATACAAAACACCACCGAAAAGGTTTCGAAACAAAACTTGATTTCCATGCCCTTTAACAAGCAAGGGCAAAATCGTCATTTTACATAAATAATTTAATTAAATCCAATAATTGAAATTTCGGGTTGTTACAATCTACCCCCCTTAAGAAATTTCGTCCTCGAAATTCAACTCTATCCTTGGAACAAATAAGGATACTGCGCCCGCATTAGTTCCTCAGTTTCCCACGTGGCTTCCTCCACGTTATGATTCCTCCACAACACTTTAACTAGAGGAATACTCTTTCTACGCAGTACCTTCTCTTTCCAATCCAAAATTTGCACCGGTTGCTCCTCAAAGGTCAAATCATCTTTCAGCTCAAGTGGTTGTTCTCCCAATACGTGAGACTCATCAAACAGATATTTCCGGAGCAAAGATACATGGAAAACATTATGAACTCTGGATAGTTCCGATGGTAAAGCAAGACGATATGCCACTGGTCCTATCCTCTCCAGAATCTCATATGGACCAATGTAGCGAGGACTCAGTTTTCCTCGTCTACCAAAACGTACAACCCCCTTCCAAGGAGATAGTTTCAAGAACACCCAGTCACCAACATCAAACTCAAGGTCTCTAGTTCTGCGGTCTGCATAGCTCTTCTGGCGATCCTGAGCTGTCTTCAACCTTTCTCTGATGATCCTTATCTTTTCCTCAGTCGTATCAACCAACTCTGGTCTTAACAGTTTCCTTTCACCCACTTCGTTCCAGCATAATGGTGTCCTGCACTGCCTCCCATACAGTGCCTCGAAAGGAGACATCCCAATACTCGACTGATAACTATTATTATAAGCAAATTCCATCAGAGCCAGATGTGAATCCCAGTTTCCTTTAAACTGTAGTACACAAGCTCTCATCATATCCTCCAAAATCTGGATTGTCCTCTCAGACTGACCATCCGTCTGAGGATGAAAAGCTGTACTAAAATGCAATGTAGTGCCAAAAGCCTTCTGCAAACTCCGCCAAAACCTGGAGGTAAATCTAGGATCCCTGTCCGAAACAATCGACTCTGGAGTCCCATGTAGCCGTATGATCTCATCAATGAACAATTTGGCATACTGACTCATCCGAAAATCTTCCTGCACTGGCAAGAAATGTGCAGACTTCGTAAGTCTATCAACAATTACCCATATCCCATCATGTCCTTTCTGTGTTCTTGGAAGTTTATACACAAAATCCATCGTAATGTGATCCCACTTCCATTCCGGAATAGGTAATGGTTGAAGTGCCCCATATGGTTTCTGCCTCTCTGCTTTCACTTGCTGGCACGTCAGGCATCTACTCACAAACTCAGCAATCTCCCTTTTCATCCCAGTCCACCAATAATATTTCCTTAGGGTATGATACATCTTGGTACCTCCTGGATGCATAGCGTAAGCCGAACTATGAGCCTCATCAAGAATTTCCCTCTTTAGTTCCAGCTCATTCGGTACGCACAACCGACCATCCCTAACCAAGGCTCCATCATCCCTAAGCGCATAGTCCTGCCTGTTTCCAGCCTCTAACTCCATCCTGATAATGCACAATGTAGGGTCCTGGAGTTGAGCCTCAATAATCCGATCAATCAGCACAGGCCTCACATGAAAACTAGCCAACAAAGCCCCCTGGCTATCCATGTCCAGTACTATCCCTGCTCTACGGAACTCTACCAGTAATGGTAAGTAGACTGTATGCAAATGGGCTAAAGAACCCATGGATTTCCTGCTTAAAGCATCCGCCACAACATTGGCTTTCCCTGGATGGTACTCTATAGTACAATCATAATCCTTTATTAACTCAAGCCATCTTCTCTGCCTCAGATTCAGGTCTTTTTGGGTGAACAAGTACTTCAAACTCTTATGGTCGGTGAAGATCCGACACGTCTCCCCGTACAAATAATGTCTCCATATTTTCAATGCATGCACCACTGCAGCTAATTCCAAATCATGTGTGGGGTAATTCAACTCATGGGGTTTAAGTTGTCTAGAAGCATAAGCTATCACCTTTCCATGCTGCATCAACACGCAGCCTATACCCCGCAATGATGCATCACTATACACCTCGAATCCACCAGTATCATCAGGAATGGTCAATACTGGAGCAGAAGTCAACCTCCTCTTCAGCTCCTGAAATCCCTGTTCACAATCAGCTCCCCAGTCAAACTTGACTCCTTTCCTCGTCAACCGAGTCAACGGCCCTGTTATCGTAGAAAATCCTTCTACGAACCGTCGATAATATCCTGCCAAACCCAGAAAACTCCTCACCTCTGTCACTGTCCTCGGTTGCTCCCAGTTTGCCACTACCTCAATCTTTTGGGGATCTACGCTGATACCCTCAGCCGAAATCACATGACCTAAGAATCCAACTTCGGTCAACCAAAACTGGCATTTACTGAATTTGGCAAACAAATGCTTTTTCCTAAGCATATTCAGCACCAACCTTAAGTGCTTCTCATGTGCCTTAGCACTCCTCGAATACACCAAGATGTCATCAATGAACACAATCACAAACCGATCCAAATACTTTTGGAACACCCTGTTCATCAAATCCATAAATGCTGTTGGAGCATTAGTCAACCCGAAAGGCATCACCAGGAACTCATAATGACCATAACGAGTCCTGAAAGCTGTTTTCTCAACATCCCCTTCTCTGATCCTCAACTGGTGGTATCCGGATCGAAGGTCAATTTTCGAAAAATATTTTGCCCCCTTAAGTTGATCAAACAAATCATCTATCCTTGGCAAAGGATGCTTATTCCGCACCGTAGCCATGTTTAGCTTCCGGTAGTCGATACACAACCTCAACCCACCATCCTTTTTCCTCACAAATAACACTGGTGCACCCCAAGGTGAAACACTTGGGCGAATAAATCCCATATTCACCAAGTCCTGCAACTGAGTCTTTAACTCTCGCAATTCTGCCGGTGCCATCCTATACGGTGCCTGTGAGATAGGTTGAGTACCTGGCAAAAGCTCGATGGTGAACTCAATCTCCCGGTGAGGTGGCAATCCCGGAAGATCATCTGGAAACACATCAGAGAATTCACTCACCACGGGAATATCCTCCACTCTCATCGAAGTTTCCCGAGAATCAAACACATGAGCCAAGTAACCCTCACAACCTTTCCTCAGCAATTTCTCAGCAGTCAAAGCTGATATCACTCCACAGGGTAGTACCCTACGATCTCCTCTGAATGTAAGTTCCGGTAAACCTGGACTCCGGAAATCCACTCTTTTGTCATAACAATCAATAGAGGCATGGTGCATAGTCAACCAATCCATTCCCAGAATCACATCAAAATCAAAAATATCTAAGGGGATTAAATCTGCCTCTAATGCATGACCTTCCACTAACACTGGACAATTTCGAATCACGAGATTCGCCACTAACATATTCCCAGTAGGAGTACTAATACCCATGTCCCAACCAATCGGAGACAATTCTCTATCAGCAAATAATGTAAAACCCCGAGAAATGAAAGAATGAGTAGCCCCAGGATCTATTAAAACATAAGCATCACGGTTAAAAATAGATAACATACCCGTGACTACATCTGGTGCTGCTCGGGCCTCCTGTTGCGACATAGCAAACACTCGAGCTTGTGTATCCAACGATCGACCACGACCCCACTGTCTGCCTCTGGCCCTGTTGGACCCACGGGGCCTGTTTGTCCAATTGGCCCGGTTGGCCCTACTGGATTGACTATGACTTCCAGCTGCAAAACCGGGCGTCTGAAATGTCCTCTGCCCCTGTTCAGCAGCACCCCGCCCCCAGGAACTACTAGCCGGATACAAATGTGGGCAAAATCTCTTGATGTGACCACTCTCCCCACAAAAGAAACATCCAGTGCTACCTGAGCTGCCACTCGGTCTTCTGGTTGATTGCACAGAAGCACCACTAGAACGGGCGAATGACTGGGGTGCCTGTCTGACTCCGCCACTGCCTGAACCAGATCCCTCACCCGCAGTAGATCCAGAGCTGTAACTGCCTCTCTTGGACGGTCCCTGGCTAGAGGTTCCAACATCCCAGCGATCCCTGTGTCGCCTGGAACCCCTAAACTGCTGATGGACTGGCACACCCATGCTCAACTCTACACGAGCTGCAGCGTCAGACGCATCTCTCAATGAAGTATGGGCTGCAGCCGTTACCGCTGACCGAAGTTCGCCCCTCAGCCCATTTTCAAATCTGCGGCGTCTGTCCCTCTCGGTTACCACTAGAGCTGGTGCAAAACGAGCCAACTCTAAAAATCTCTGCTCATACTGAGCCACTGTCAAATCTCCCTGCTGTAGGTGTATGAACTCAGCCTCCATGGCATCTCGGTACGAGCAAGGATAAAATTGCTCGAGGAACTTCTCCCGAAAGGTCGCCCAGGTAATGGTACTGACTTCCCAACCTGATACCTCTAATGCACTCCACCAATCATAAGCAGAACCACCCAGCAGAAAAGTGGCTAACAACACCCTGTCCCCCTGAGGACATCTCATAACCGAGAACACTCGCTCTAAACGAGTAATCCACTCTCTTGCATCATCTGGGCTAGAGTCGCCCATAAATACTGTAGCCCCTAATCTCTGGGCTCTCTCAATGTCTGAACCTTCAGTAGCAGTCCTACTCTGAAGTACAGAAGTCAACGCATGACCTAATTGTTCCAGTGTCTGCCTCATATCAGGCTCCACTGTAGGTTCAGGTGTGTCCCCCATATTTTCCGACGGTTGACGGAACTCGCGTCTCGGAGGCATTACGCTGAAAAGAACTATAACTCATCAATACCAAAATAATTGTACACGTAGTGTACAGTCTGCAGGAATTTAACCTAGTGCTCTGATACCAATTGTCAGGACCCGTCCCGAATTTCCCCTCGAAACCCGGGAAGAACCCTGATCCCGTCTGACAACCTAAGAAAAGGTTCCCAAAATACCCTTCAATCCATACAAATTATAATAACCATAATAAATACTTCCTCTTGTCAGACAAGGGACTTAAGCACTCAATAATTCCCGTAATTAACGACAAATCAAATGCAACATAATATCAGAGCGTCTAAGTAGGATCACGAATAAAATTTAGATATCCTACTCAAATATACAACACAGCGCAGTCGGAATCCTAATGCCTCAGCCTCGAGATCAATGTTCGCGTCAACTCTACTCAACTGCCTGAAGGGGGATTTAAACACAAAAGTTGTGAGTGGACAAAAATAATCATTTATAAATTCCTTTTCGAAGAATTACCTTTCTTCCCCTCCATTTATAAAATCATGCATGCATAACATAAAACAATTTATCATATAAAAGCATCATATGTAAATCATCCAAAATTCACATTTATCTTTAAAATCATGAATTGGACTCACATAAAATCTGTATAATAAAAATACCTCGTAATCCACAATTTGGTTTGAAAACTCTCTTCAAAGGAGTTTAAAATCATATAATTCAATCTGGACACAAATTATCTCAAATCCAAATCGTTTGGTTCAATCGGACACATAATATCTCAAATTCAAATCATTTGGTTCAAACTCACGAATATCTCAATTTCAAATCATTTGGTTCCATTTGGCAAATATCTCAAAATCAAGAATTCACTGTTCCCGACATATTCATAACACATCAGGGTATCCCTTGAGATGTGTTCAAATCTGTACAACTCTGTGTACCATATGTACTGTCTGTAATATATGTACTATGCATAGACAGTTTCGCGACCCGGCGGAGACATACTCCTCAACACCTAAGGTCCGAACCCTCAACAACTGGTAGAGTCATGCTCCTCAACACCAGTCAGAGCAACAACAATCATCGGGACGGGAATCAGTGAATCAAATCCATACTTCGAAATCTTGTTTCGCGGCCTAAGCCAAATTCTTTAAAATATCATTTTATGGCCAAAATCGGTAAAATCACAATTATGAGTCAAAACCCAAATCACATACTCAAATAGTCACCACGTCAAAACGATATCAAAATCGAGTACAAAATCAGGCCATTTCTCAAAACATACTTTCACAGAAATATTGTAAAATATGTGTCCAGCATCATTTCTAAAATCCAGAAACTCATTTCACTCATACTCAACAGTATTTAAATCAAAGATACATTTATGCATGCATTATAGTTTATAAATCAAAGTCCACTCACAAACCTGTTCAAGCACGCTCAATCCCGAACTGTACGCTCCCCTGAGGTTCCTGGAGCAGTATCGCCTGTCCAAATTAATAATCGGGATTACCAGCTAATAATAATAATCTTAAGTATAAACCCCATAAATCCCGGGAGTCTAACGATGCTGTCCTAGAAAACGCAGCAACCTTAAAACGTCCGAAACAACCCCTAAACGACATCCGATCGACTCGAAACCTGCGCCAACAAGTCCGAAACGTCAAAAACTAACTGTCACGCGCCACCGTGACCTCAGACTCGGCCCCACGCGCCGCCACGCGCCGACGGAAGGTCGGAACACGCGCTCACGCGCCGCCACGCGCCCTCACGCGCCGGTCACGCGCCTGCTACAGTACCCACGCGCCTGGACCGGTCCAACCCGGTCCAACTCGGCCCGACCCGGTCCAACTCGGCCTGACCTGTTCACTCAACCCGATCGGTTCAACTCGACCCGACCGGTTCAACTGACCCGACCGGTTCACTCGACCGGACCGGTTCAACTCAACCTGACCGGTCACCGGCGACTCGCCGGAGAAGATGACCGGCTGCCGTCACCGTCGCCGGAGGTTGGCCGGAGAAGATGACCGGACCACCACCTCCGCCGCCGTCTGGTTTCGCCGGAATCCTCCATTTCCGGCCGAAACTCCAAGCTTTCCAACTTCTTCAAAACTCAACCATTTTTCACGAATTTTACGTCTAAATCTATCTACTCAAACCCAGGAATCCAAATATGAGCTTAAAACATCAAACACATACCTGTGCTAGCCGGAAAATCGATCGGAAAGTCCGAAACTTCCTATTCTCGGTTCGGCTTCCTCCGTGGTCCTCTCCTTCGATGGTTGGTACGGTTGTGATCGTGGGAAGGAGTAGAACACGATTAGTGGATCAAAACTGGAAGATGAGGCCTTGAAATCAATGTTGACTTTTGTGGGTGTTTGGGTGAATTTCGCACGGGTTCAATGGTTTCGGGTGTGTTTGAGTTTGTCACAGAGAGAGAGAGAAGGAGATGATAAGTATGAAAATGAAGATGGATCAGATAAACTCTGATTTGGGGGTTAAAATATCTTCTCCCAAAACCAAATTACCAAAATGCCCTTGCACATTTAGACCCATAACTCTCGTCTACGAACTCCGTTTTCCGTGTGCCGCCTGTCTACGAACTCGTGAGTTCGAGACCTACGCAACGGTATACAAAACACCACCGAAAAGGTTTCGAAACAAAACTTGATTTCCATGCCCTTTAACAAGCAAGGGCAAAATCGTCATTTTACATAAATAATTTAATTAAATCCAATAATTGAAATTTCGGGTTGTTACACTCATGACACCGACACATGGCTCATGTACTAGGCCGACAAACCTCGACCGTAGTACCATCATACTAACTCGTGTGCTACGCCGGCATGACTCTTCATCGTTAGCATACCCATACTGACTCCTATACTAAGCCGACATGGCTCATCGGCAATAGCACCTCGGTTACGTGTCACTCTATCGCGATTATCTTAACCGTCGTATTCTTCGTTTGCAGCGATATTCACCATTAAGTCATGGTGCAATATCATAACCAGTATCTCGGAATCGACCCTCGAGATATTCTATTGTGGTAGTTTATACTCGTTCCGGAGTAATTTACTATTCCTAGGGTTTCCAACCCTAAGGTTGTATTCTACAATGTTGGGCCCATCAATAAAAAAAAGGGTAGAATGGTCATTTTTGCGACCCAAGTTTTAAATTACAGCCCGCAACACATTGGGCCTTCATGAATGCTCCATAATTCTTTTTAGTTCAACTCAATACTTACCGGATTCCAATGTTAAATTTTAAATTTCATTTCATAATCCGGAACGGGTCGTAACAAATGGACTGCGAGCCTCTATATTTAGGCTCCACGCATTTCGCCGCATTTCATTAAATCTAGACCCTTTGATTAATCCAACCATTTAAAACATTGCACCTCATCAATTTAGGAGTTAATATTTTTATTTATTTATTTTAAAATTCCCATTAAACTAACTCAAGTTAAGTTAACTTCAAATTCTTATTGATTAAAAATAAAAAAACCACATTCTTAGGGTTCACAATAAAGAACGAACTCTTCAGCTTCTCTTTCTCCGTGTTCGTCTTCCTCGTCAATGGAAAATCCCCCATCGCTATTGCAAGAGTCTTCAAATAATTTAATCAGGTAAATATCTTTCATATTAATTCTTCCTTTTCAATTATACCCTTTGGTATAGTTAAATCTACAACATACATTCAACGCATCAAACTGATCCCTACTTTCCGTGGCCACACCTCAGCAAACCTGATAAAAGTCTGCGTATATATGACATAACCAGAAACTCATCCTTTGTGGGTTTCAAAAGCATGGCAGTAACATGTGCTGCATAGGGGTGCTCCTCTGCCCCCTTGGCCCTTATTTATTTGCTTGCTCAGTAGTTGATCAATGGAAAGGAAATTCGTTGGATACCTAAGTGAAAAATTGGCCCTTGCTTCTACAGTTTATAGCATTTGGTGTGAGCGAAATCAATGAGTTTTTGGAAGCTCTAGAAAAACTACTTCTGTAATTGAGCAGCAAGTGTTCAACATCGTTGTCTTCTTACCTTTAAGTTTAAGAACAATGTAGCCAACAACCAGGTTGCTAACCATTGGGGAGTGTCTGCTGGTTAGGTCTTTGCTCTCTGTTCCCTGTTGGGTTTCTTAGGCTTAGGCCTCTTGTTGTGCTGTCCTGGCCTTGTCCAGGTTGTTGTTGTTGTTTTTTTTAATCAATTCCATGTAAATTCATAAGCTGGAAAAAGTTACATCCGTGTCTTTCAACAAGAGAGGCTCCAACCATGGTGGAGTTTCATAATCCAAATGATATCTTGGTTACAACCCAAAGCTGTTCTAGCCAGAGCATGAGCAACATCCATGTCCATGTTGTTTGGTTTGTGGCTTTGTCTCTTTGATTTAATATACATTGATTTAACAAAACATAAACAATGAGTTCTTTGTTTACTCCAAGAAATCTATCATCTTTAGATTTAAAAGACAGCAGAATTCTTCAAGGATACACCAAAGAGCAATAAAATTGATGATAGATGTACTTTAAAAATATATAAACTTCAGGCACCAATAGTCTTCCAAAGATAAGACTCCGTGCAACTTAAATTTACGATAAACTTCACAATCCTACGTCCTTCCAAAGTTTTGTTTGTGTAAAAATGCTCTTTCAATCTTTGTCGTGGTTGACTTCTCCATTGGGTGTGCTTGTGTCATACTTGCTACCTAGGTAATAATTCACAAATTTAGTACCATGATAAATAAAGATATAAGAAACATGACAACGATGAGATGATTGGCTTAATTACCAAAAAAATCTATTTCTGGTGCTTGGCCAAGGGAACCAGATCTTGTAACCATCCCCTACGATCATATATTTGACTCATCAAGCATTTGACTACATTGTGTATAATATCTAAACAAGTGAGCAAATTGTTCACCACAAAAACTACAAATGTATTTACCGCTAAATCTTGAAAGCTACTTTGAGATGTATAGTCGTTTAGATCACCGTAAAGATAATTCTCCCATGCTAGTGAGGTGGGTACCTCAACACCCTACATTTTAATAAAACAAATTGTAAAGACATAAATATTATAATTTGAGTACAGCCAAAAAAGAAAGGTAAGAAATAAATCAATTACATACGTTATATAAACGATATTCCTTCGCAGGATTTGAAGCATTGGCAGGATGATCAGACATTTGACCTTCATGATCCTGCCTCATAAGAGAAAGAAAAATATATAACCAATTGTGAAATGTAGCATATAGTATGCACACACAGTTCATCTATAGATATATATATATATATATATACATGTGTAAGACAAGCAAGCACATGGAGGTGCATTACTACTAGGATCATTACTACCTTAATAAGAGGTGCTGGGAAAAAAAAATCAACTAAACTTAGCATCTTAAATAATTACTGTAGATGATTTTGATACTGAACGGTCATTATTATTGTCGAACTCCATAGTTAGTCCAAAACTGAAAGCCTCATCGTTAGTGTCGAACTGCATCCCTATCCGAGGAATCAAATCATCACGTTTGCTGACGTAGCCATTTGGAACACATGTAAGGCCATCTATCTCACTGCACAAACCAAAAGCTATTTATATATTCTTGAAATTAAATGAGCGAGCAAGCAAGCTAGCTAGGTATGCACGGAAAGCAATCAATTAAGAAACCCTGGTTATGTCATATGCAGACTTTTATCAGGTTTGTACATGAAAACATGACTTTATTCATGGGGCTGTGATAAAAGGACATATGTCAAATAACTATGAATGGGACATGGAAGGGGGACACCAATTTGGGACAGCGGATTCGCTCCCGTGGAAGAAGGCGATCGAAAAGGATTCGCTCCCATCATCTAACTAATACCCATGGTCCCCAAGCCCATGGGTATTTCTGCACATTCCTTATTAGTGGGTTTTGTGAGTAGTCATGTTTTGCTCACTCTCTAATTAGTAATTAAACACACTTTCCTCATGTTGCTGACGGAAAAACTAATGCCACTAGTTTATTTATTAAAAAATAGTACTATTTAGAGTTTTGGTATTTATCATATACGTAGTTTTATACGACTACATTTGGCATCGTTTTGTAAAACGATTTTTAAAATATTATATCGTAAAATGAAAACAACAAAAAAGATTTTACATTTTTAATATTTGAGAATGCAACGTAGTTTACTTTGAATATAATTTTGTAAGAATGAAAAAGGAAAAACTTGTTTGATACAAAATAAAATTTAAAAACATAAATACGCATTAGACATTGATTTTCAAATATAAATTTTAAGATGACACGTGAGAATTGTAATAATAGAGATATTGGTGTTGTGATGGGGTGGAGGTGGTCAATGGCGTAGTTAGAAATTCAAGTCAAGAGGAACACTTTATAAATAATGCTAAGGGTACTTTCCAGTCGAAATAATTTTTTGTGACAGTGTTTTGCTTCCATTATGAAAGAGATTAATATTACAATGGCAATGGTTTAGAGAATTTCATGAGCATGTGTGTATTCATTTTCCAATAAGTAATTGTATTATCTTCAATTTGAGTACCTAAAAGTCTGCAAAATAATTACTGATGCACATAAACTTCGATACTTACTACGTAATAATTAAAAAAATAGTTGGTATGTAGTGGAAAAATAGAAAACATAAGACAAATTGTAACGATATTAGTATAATTGCATATACATAAGCATGTAACAAAAAAAATCCAGTAGGGGCTTGAGCCCCCTCTGGTCTTAAAGTGGCTTCGCCACTAAAGGTGGTGGTGGGAGTGGTGGTAGCGGTGGTGGTGGGAGTGGTGGTAGCGGTGGTGGTGGGAGTGGTGGTAGCGGTGGTGGGATGTCGATGGCGGTGGTGATGAGGGTGGTGGTGATGGTAGTGGGGTGGGGGTGGTGGCGGTAGTAGTGGTGAGGTGGGGGCAATAGCGATGGTGGTGTAGTGGTGGTGCCGATGGTGATGGAGGTGGTGGTGGGTGGTGGTGGTGGCGGTGGTGGCGGTGGTTATGGTGGTGGTGGCAACGATGGTTGTGATGGTGGTGGGGTGGTGGCTGTGGCGGTGGTAGGGTGGTGGATGTGGCGTTGGTGGAGGTGGCAACGATGGTTGTGGCGGTGGTGGGGTAGTGGCGGTGGTTGGGTTGTGGTGTTGGTCGTGGTTGGGTGGTGGTGTTGGTGGCAGCGGTGATTGAGGTGGTGGTGGGGTGGTGGTGGTGGCGACGGTGGTTGTGGTGGTGGTGAGGTAGTGGCGGTGGATGTGGTTGGGTGGTGGTGTTAGCTGCAGTGGTTATGGAGGTGGTGGTGGCGGCGGTAGTTGTGGTAGCGGTGGGGTAATGGCAGTAACGTTGGTGGTGGTGGCTGCGATGAGGTAGTGGCGGTGGCGGTGGTTGGGTGGTGGTGTTGGTGGCGGCGGTGGTGGGGTAGTGGCGGTGGCTGTGGTTGGGTGGTGGTGTTAGCGGCGGCGATGGTTGTGGTGGTAGTGGTGTGGTAGTAGTGGCGGTGGTGGTGGTGGCGGCGACGATGGGGTAATGACGGTGGCAGTGGGTAGGTGGTTGTGTTGGTGGCAGCGGTGGTGGGGTAGAGTTGGTAGTGCCGGTGATGGTGGGGGTGGCAACGTTGGTGGTGGTAGGGTGGTGCTGGTAATGGTGGTAGCATGGTGCTGGTGGTAGTGATGATGGCTATGGTAATACTGTGGTGGCCTTTTACTTAGTATTGTATCATAAAATTCAGAAAACAAGCAAATTATAATATTGTGTGTTTTCATTGTTCTAAATTCATTATTAAAAAATGAGTTACCAAATACGTTTTATAATTATTTTTGTATCTCAAAAATAAAAAAATGTTTAGCCAAAGAGGCCCAAATTTTTTATATTTAGGAATTTAAACAAGGAAATTAGTGCATGGTAATCTACAAATTCAGACTTTTACCCACGTTTCATGTTTATTTACCTCATCTAAACAGATGTTAAATATTCTGTATTATATATAACCCCATATTTTGAAGAATTTTAAAACAATTCATAAACTCTGAATTCTTTTTCAAACATAAACCAAAATTTTGATGGTGCTTTCAAAATTCTGCTTCAATATTCCAAAAATTTAAAATCCTCCAAACTCCTTTTAAATGTCTCGAATTACTGGAGTGGGAGTTTAACCGGAGCAACAACCACCGGTCCACCACCACCAGAGCAACAACCACCGGTTCACCCCCACCAGAGCCACAGCCGATCAAAAAGAAAAAACACTCAGCCTCAAGCTCTGCCACTGCCAATGCCACTAATGATTGACACGACGTCGTTAATTGAAGATGATAGCGGGCGTAAGCGTGCGAAAAAGAAGAAAAGAGGGGAGGGTTGTCATGTCCATATCTCCAATGGACCTGTTCAAATTGAAACAACCCACGAAGACAAAGCTGATAATAGGAGTAAGAAGAGCAAGAGCGGCGAGGGGAAGAAAAAGAGAAAAAAGGCTCAAAGTGATTCATTTCAAATTGGGCACGCCAACGCCGAACAAAATAAACGAAGAAGAAAGATCCAAGTCATAGGTGTCGGAGAGCGGGTCGTTTCTCCTTATTTTTATAATCAAGGAGGAGATGGAGGAAAAGGTAAGAGTTTTGCAATTTCTACTTACAATTCAGACATTATTAAGCTAAATGGTGTTTCAGCTGAAAAGAAACTCAAGAAAAAGGAACAAGCAAATTGCAATGTGGATTTAGTTGAGGCCAATCCCAACGCCGACCACCAAAGAAGAGGAAGAGGAAGAAGAAAAGTCCCCAAAGTCCCAAACTGCGATGATGATGAAAAGGGTAAGATATTCCCAACATCTGCCAACTATTCATCTGATAATATTATTAATGTAGAGGTAGCTGAAACTGAAAGGCTTTCTTATGAACACCAACCCAAGAAAAAGAAGAAAAAGGAAGTACTAAACTGCAATGTGGATTTACTACTTGATGCCAATGCTAATGTTAATTCTGACCTCAAGAGAAGAAGAAAAGTCCGCCCTTTACGCATTGGACACCGAGTTGTTTCTCCCTATTTTCAGAATCAAGGGGCAGATGGAAGAAGAAAGCCTAGGATGTTCACACCCTCTGCCAACAATTCAGACATTATTAATGTAGTAGCTGAAATTGAAAGGGTTTATGAGGAAAATAAAACCAAGAAAAATGAACAAGTAAATCTCAATGAGGATATTTACAATGGTATTTCCAAAAAGAAGAAGAAGAAGAGGAGAAGGGTAACACGGGACAGCAATGCTCCCGAGCCCAAGCCTGAACCCCAGAAGATTACGCACTTTGAGCCAACCTCTCCAGAAGCCATTTACAAAGATGAAAGTGCAGCATTTGCAGGTGCAGCCAATGGGGATGTGACTTCAGTGGAGGCATTCAGTGCTAATGGCATTGACAAGAAGAAGAACAACAACAAGGGAAACCTTGAGAAGAACACTACTATGATGGTAGTAAGGGAGAAAGAAAGGGATGTGGAAGAGAAGTCAGAGATTAATGACCAAATAAAAGCTAATCAAAGTGATAATGCGATTTTGAAACTCGATGATGTTCTTGCACAATTTGTATACAAGGGTGATGTTAGCATGAACAACACACGGGTTGACAAGCATGAGAAGATAGTCACAAAGTTGCAAACTTGTTCTCAAATTAGTGGTGTCAAGGAACAAGGATTTGGAGAAGAAAAGGAGGAGGATAATTATCAACATGAAAGTGAAACGCCAACCCTTTTTCCATTGGAGAACACTATCAATTCTTCTGTTCTGATTAGCGAGATTGGAAGGAACACAGCTAAGGAGCACGCCACTATGCCAAGCACCTGCAGAACCTTTAAACAAGAGAAATTAAGTCAGAATACTGCTGAAATTGGTAAGGTTTCGTCCAAGAAGAGAAGGAACAATGAAAATCTCCAAAGCATTGCACGTGTGAAAGTTCGAAAGGTTTCCCCTTACTTCGAAGCATCAGGAGTGCAAGAAGTGGTGGTAAATCAGGGCAATGATACAAAAGCTAAGCCACCTAAACGATGTTCAAAAACCTGTTCCAAGTCCGTCAAGGTCTCTCCCTACTTTCAGAAAGACTCCAAAGGAGAAGATAATGTGGATGGCCACTTGTTGGAAAGTAAGAAAAGGCGTAATAAATCTCCAGGAATTACAACTGCTCTTTCTACTTCCCAGAAGAAAGATGAAGCATACCGGAGAAGAACTCCAGATAACACATGGATTCCTCCCCGCTCTGCTTATGGTCTCATCCAAGAGGATCATTTCCAGGATCCTTGGAGAATATTGGTGATCTGCATGCTCCTTAATCGGACAACAGGGTTGCAGGTCTTGTTTCTTTATATATTCTTGTCACTCGATTACTTGATCATTCAAATTATCATTTCTATATTGATTACTAATAAAAAAAAGTACATATATATAGAGAGAGAGGGGTTTAGTAAGTAATATGTAGTTAAAATAAGTAACCAATCATTACCTGTTTAGTCTTGATTTAAGATTACCTATGGAAGGAAGGTATACAGGTATACTAGGGCTGTTACCGTTTTGAAAACAAATCCCAAAGTTTATTGCTGGAACAAGATGATAGAAAAAAGACTATAACCTAAATTGTGGTTGTATGTCAGCTTTGGCATCATGGAATCCTGTCCTTTGTCAGTTTGGTGTCAGAGCCTTAAGAACTTGGATAGGACTAAGGTAGTGAGCATCTCAAATGGTCATGTTTTCCATAGCTTTGCAGTCTAGGTTCTCACATTAGTATCATGTAACTGTGCATTTGTTTTTATGTAAATTGCACTGAAATTTCTTTGGTTATACGCTAATAGCCTAATACAATGGAAATGGATCCATGTTTTGTTTCATGGGATCCTTGATCTGGGGCTGGTGTTTCACTGTGGTTTGGGAAAGAAAAATAAAATTTTGACTCTTGACATTGAGACTCTTTTCAAAGTGACGAAACATGTGTATTTTGATTACTTTTTGTTGCTGCTCTTATTATGTCCTTATTGGTTAATGGATTATATGCAGGCAAGAGGAGTTATATCAGATCTCTTCACTTTGTGTCCCAACGCCAAGGCTGCTACTGAGGCTTCCGCAGAGGATATAGAAAAGGTTATAAAAACTCTTGGTCTACAAAAGAAGAGGGCAGCGATGATACAGCGTTTTTCTCATGAGTATTTGGAAGAAAGCTGGACTCATGTTACTCAGCTGCATGGTGTCGGAAAGTAAGTTGGCTAATCTATCATCCTTTTATTTTCTTCTTCTTTTTCTTTATTCTTCCTTTTTATTTTGCAAATACTTCAGAAAACTATATCTGGCTCCTCAACAGTTTTGGAGGATTACATGGATCAAAATGTATATGTTATATTAAGCCACGTGCTGCCTAGCCCCTCGACAAAATGGGTTTTATTCCAATATAACTTGCATAACATGCCAAGATGTAAACATAAACACCCAAGATACAGCAACCCAACCGTGGAAGATGAAAATCACACTGCCTCATTTTGAGTAGAAAAGAGAGTAGCATTTTGATGGCAACCTGGATGTGACAAGTGTGAAATGTTCATGTTCTTGTGATTAATTGGGTTTTTTTCCAAGGAGCCAATTAAATTTACATACAAATTATTCATTTTATCTTCTTGTGGAAGCTTAGTTTTACTGTTTGTTTGGGTTAGGTATGCAGCAGATACATATGCAATATTTTGCACCGGAAAGTGGGAGCTTGTGAAACCTACAGACCACATGCTAAATTACTACTGGCAATTTCTCAGCAGAATTGTACATACGGAGTGAAACCTATAGACCCACCTATAGCCAATGGGTATTTACTTTTACTAGGTTTCTTGAGTTGATATTTTTTTCTTTCTTTTTGTAAATGTAGGAATTTTGGAAACCCTTTGTAAGTAGATACTAACATAAAACAAAAACAAAAATAGTAAATAATTGAAATTAGCTTCTATTATATGGCATTCCATGGAGCATTCCATTGTTGTTAGAAGATAAAAATAGTTTGTTGATTTGATTATCTGTTGTGAGTTGTGACATGGCATGGTGTGAAGGAGAAGGAGAAGGAGAAGGAGGCAGAGAGATTATAGTAAAAAGTCAATAGTCAAGGTGACAGAATCATTGTGTTGTAAAAGAGTCATAAATTGGAATTATCCTAAAAATGGGTGATTGGAGAAGATGTAAAGGGAGTTCTATTCTGGTAGTCCCTCACTGGCTTCTGAGTGTACGCCAGCAATCCTGCCTTCTTTCCTTCATTCCTTCATTCCTAACAACCTCAGCAGCTAACATCTCCCTTTCCTTTCCTTTCCTTCCCTTAACTAATCTTCTTTCGCTCTTTCTCATGCCTTTTTCTTCTTCATATTTTTCTCCATTGTTGTTTCCAATTACTACTTTCTTTGAATTTGATTCACGCGTGATCAAAGGTGGCCGGGGCTGAGGCTGAGGTTGATTGATCCCCTGCCATCTCCATCCACCGATGGCCATGGAGACAACAAAATTAGGCTCAACTACGTTTGTTCAAACAGACACAAACACATTTCGGCAAGTCGTGCAGCGTTTAACAAGCGGCACAGGCGGCAGCAGCAGCGGTGAAACAGCTGCACCACAAGGACAAGTGAACATGAAGAGCACCACTGCCGCCACTAACACCACCACAGGCAATCTAAATACTAATAGTAGTACTAGGAAGGTGTCATCGTCGTTGTCTTCCACAAGTAAACTCCATGAGAGAAGGCAACACATGAAGATGAGGCCCAAGCTAGAGATAGTCAAGCCAACCACTACCACCACCTTCCATTCCAAGCCACCCTCTGCATCGTCAAACCCATCACTACTCAGCCCTTGTTCTGTCTTCTCAAGGCTGTCCATTGAAGCCGAGAACAAATTAGCAGGATCATCACCCCCGCCGTCCCCGTCTCCGTCTCCATCTCCATCTCCATCTCCATCTGATCATCGTCGTCGTCGTTATCAAATATTAATGAATACTGAAGAAGAAGAAGAAGAAGAAGAGAAAGCAATTCAAGAGAGGAGATTTTACTTGCATCCATCACCCCGCGGGAGCAGGCCACCCCAACTCCTTACCTTGTTCCCTCTAACTTCTCCCACATCAACCAAAAACAATCATCATTCATATACATAATACATTGTTACATACTATACTATGTAATACATATATATATATATATAATTATTATAGGCCAAATAACATTTTTACTCATGTTTTAGACCATTATTCACTTTAGTTTTGACAATTTTAGTCCCGTACTAGAATTTTAGCAATTTTTTATTTATTAAGTCCTAATTTATAATAGTCTTGTTTTTAATGAACTAATTTATAAAATTGTTAAAATCATTCTTAACGGAAATAAATAATCGAGAGTATTCAAACTTTTGAAATGAAATCGGAATGAAAAAAAAAAATCAAATGCCTCTCTCTCGGAAAAAATGCTATGAAGTTTTCCTTCTTCCATCACTAACGCTTTTGATGGGCATATGCTATCAAAGATGCCATTTTCCTCAAAATTAACCTAAGTTAAACTCATATTCTACATATTTGTAAAAATGGCCCGACTTTATATACAAAGGGCAAAAAACGCATCTCCCTCGTACTCCCATCGTTTCATTTGTGAAGAATTTAAATTGAATTCGGAATAGCTCACGACCAAAACCCACATGATGTGCGAGGGAGAAGTAATTTTTAGGGTTTAGAGCGCCGTCTTTGCTCCTATCTCGTCCTCTCTACCTCGTCTACCGACGACGAGTCCAAAATTGCGGCGGCGTCTAACAACACGAAGACTAATTTTTGTGGGTTTTGGTCGTGACCTCTTCTCGATTTCTGTTTCAACGATGGGATTATGAGGGAGATGGCTTTTTTGCCCTTTGTATATAAAGTTGAACCATTTTTACAAATATGTAAAAGTAGAGTATAACTTAGGTTGGTTTTTAAGGAAAATGACATTTTTGAAATGTTTTCCCCAAACGAAGCATCTTAGACAATAGCCTATTTATTTTTTCTATTTTCGTAGTACTTACCTATATGCCATTAGCCAAATGCTTATAAAATAAGATGAAAGATTGTATTGGAAATCATCCGTAGTGCATCCAAACTTAAGAGAAAAGTAGAGAGTACCTCGCTTGTTGAAATTGAGAGAAAAAAAGCCTCAATCAAAGACGAGAAAATCTCGTTATTTTTTATAATCCCATATTTTACATTACGAAATGAACTACTAAGCACATTTGCCGAACCACGTTCATTCGACCTCTCCTCCATTCATTATTTGTTCATTGGATCTCTCCTTTATTCATTATTATTTTGTCTACTCATTTCAATTACATGAGAGGTGGAAGTGGAAAAAGTATGATCCAAGGGAAACCAATTATTCATTGGCTTCGACTCATTCATTGTTCGTGTTTTGGCTCATTTTCCATATACACCCTCAGAAGAGAATTACTTTCAAACCAATACTCAAATCGAAGGTCTAGCGTCCCATTAAATATGCTCTCTTACTTTCTAACGACTCATTTGATAATTTATTTTTAGCTTTCAATTTTCCTGCGTTTGAGATATATGGAAATTGTATAAGAGAGAAAGAAGGGATCGCGAAGGGTGATACATAAAAGGAAAAATTACCCAAGGAAAGGAAGAATGAAAAGCAAATTTAGAAAAAATAATTTTTTATTTTGTGTACTTTTTCTTCTACATTAATCCTCCATCTTTTTTCCCCATATATATATATGAAGTACGGAAAGTGAAAATAAAAAAAAAAATGGTTACCAAACGAGAGTAAAAAATTTCAAAGGAGAAATATACAATTTAATATTTGAAGCTTGTGCAACAATTTTTTAAGTCATCACAGTAGAATAACAAAACACAAAAGGAGTAGCAACAAAATAAATGAAATACAGGGTGTTTACAAATAGTCTATATTTTTCTTTTTTCTTTTTACTGCAGTAAGGATATTCCAAATGTATCATGAATACATACATCTTTCTATCAGTAGATTTTTCTGTGACTCTATTATTAACAAGTAAATCCTTTGCTTTGTATGTAAAAAGTCTCGATAAATTCAGGGATAAGGGTCAATTGCAAGATCTGAGACGACTCAGAAAGCATTTGATCATGATCAAATTTGTAAGCCTACTTGGGTATTTAGCATTTATCTGACAGAGAAACATGGAGTAGTACAATGATATATCTTTGCGGTGAAGTTTTCGATAGAACCTGAATAAACCCCGAAGCTTTTGACACCAGAAAGCAATCCTTAACTCAAGTATACAGTCTGATGCGCGTTGATATGGGTTCTCGACACAAAGGGCACGATGCAAGACTAATCCCACAATCCTTGCAAGTCTAAACAAAGAAAAAGAACACAGTTTATATGGCGGCCAAACATGTGCAGGAAACTTCCATTTTAAGGCCATAAATTCCAGAGTGTGGGTTGGTTGACAATAGCATTTCATTTAGTAAATAGATGCAAAAGCACAAAACATCATTCAATTCTTCTATTCACAATATATAACACTATACCAAAGTAAAAAGTTGGGTTAATACCTCAATTGGTCCGTGAATTATACATTGAGTGTCATTTTGGTCCCTAAATTAAATTATTACATTTTGTAGTCCTCAAACTCTATCAAATGTGCCAAGTTAGTCCTTCTTAGTCAATTTTAACCATTTTACCCTCTATTTGAGGAATATAAGGGTGAATTCATATTTTTTTCAAAAACAAACTTATATTAAGGGAAATTTTTAAAAATAAAAACACCAAAAAGAAGATGGCTCCCAGTTCCCATTCCACCTATCACGTCTACCTAACCCGCCTCCCCTTTTCGGACCCTTACCATTTGAAGTAACAACAAATTAAACACCTAAGTAAAGGAGACGAAATTGGGTAGATCATTTTTTAGATCATGAAGGATGGGGAAAGGGCAAGTCAATGGTAGGTAAGGAGTGAGGTGGGTTTGATGGGCACGGTGGAGGGCTAGGAATAGGCAATAGTTTTCTCGGTTTTCTTATTATTTTTAAATTTTCCTTTAATTTAATTCGTTTTAAAATCTTTTTTATTAAAAAAGTACGAATTTATAGTACTACAAAAAGTTTGAGGACTACAAAAAGTAGTCTTGATAGAGTTTACCTTTATTTTTATTATTTTTAAATTTTCCTTTAATTCAATTGGCACGCTTGATAGAGTTTGAGGACTACAAAAAGTAATAACTTAATTCAGGGACCAAATTGAGGTCAGGGTATAGTGTAGGGACCATTTGAGGCATTAATCCTAAAAGTAAATTGCTTAGTTCTTGTTGATATCATTCATTCAAAAAGTAAAATATTTTGATAGCTACACGTACCGTATGACCACATCCGAAAGCCATATCCTTTGGATTTGTCAGGCAAATGGGACAGACCTTAAACATGAGATACATATTTCATTACCATAAGCTCACTTGCAGAAAAATTTCAGCTAGGAATAGCAGTGCAAACAAGAGGGAGGGGAGAAAGAAATACCGATTCTACAGGAGCTACAGGAGCTGATGGCTCAACTTTCTGAACATTGGTCATGCGTGGGATTGATTTCACTGCATTATCATGATTAATCACTTCACGTGGAGGTGGAAGTGGCCCTGTACGAGGACCTACCGATTCGCGACTGCATAAGTAGATTGAGCCAAACATTTTTAAATCCCTGAATAGAAATCAAGCATTTACTTGAATCTTCAACCCAAGTCCTTACCCGACAAAATGAAGTCGTTGTGTGGCTCTGTACTGATATGGAATTTCCATGAGGGCAGCAAGTGCAAATGCTGCTTCCTTCTTTGATATATCTGTGTTCTCCGACATGATTTTGGTGAAGTTCACAAACTGTGGGAGGAAAACATGTAAGAAGGTTTGAATAGTGGATCATCTGCTCTCCAACTGAGACAACTCGACCAATCTCATCCACTTGAAAATTAGTACTAAGAAGGTTTTGCATGATTTACCATAAATTAAGCAAATATTCTGGTATAACATTCTTTGTTCTTAATGTCTTCTTTTCATCTCTGACCGTCTCAATTTATTTGGTATTAGGATGTAGTTAATCGGTGCTGAATTCCAAAATTTGTAAGATATACAGTGCATAGTATACCCGATAGCTATTTGAGTACTGCTAAGTACCTTGAACCCTCAGATTAGAAAGAAAAGCAAGGACAAAAGAAATTTATTTCAATGAAGTCCACTTGACCTCGATAGAAAACAATTTTGAGAGAATTGAATGCATCAAGTCAGGCTTGAGATACATTCCAGATACTACTGGGAGAAGGTCGCAATATGTACTTTACTTTTGTATTTATCTAATTCCTTTAAGGTCCCAGGTTGGACATTTTTTCTATTTATCTTCATAAGAGAGAAGAAAGGGTCTAAGTAGAAGTAAAAACTTTGATTGTCAACTTCAAGTGAAATTCTAAGTTCATGCGTTTTATGGAAATAAAAGACAAAAAGATGAGGGATATTCGGACTAAAACAGAAACAAAGTAGATATAAGAGGTTTCAGTTTGGTGATATATGAACTTAGATATGTTTGGAATTTATAAGAGGTCCTATGATTATTCTCCTAGTTTTTTTATTTTGGTAATGAAACCAAAAAAAAAAAGGCAATAAACTGAAATGTCCTTGTTCACAGCATATCTAATGCCAGTATCCATTAATAGTTGCAGACACCGATCAGAAAAGAAGAAACTGATATTTTTCAATAGTTGCAGACAGAAATAATTTAAATTCCAAACATATCTAAGAAGCCACAGAAATGTCAAACATTGATCAAAACTCACCAGTTAAGAAGGAGATGACCAGGGTCATTAAATACCTGGAAGTTGTCAAATGAGCGCTGAGGAATGTTGTCGTCAAATTTCTTCATTGCATCCCATGGTCCATCACCAACTCCAACCAAGATAATTGAGAGAGGATATTGACTGTTGAAAAATTCTGATAACATGTCAGGACACAAGGAAAAAGATACACATGTGTACAATCCAGCTGCAGAATGCACTGCTTTACCTAGCAGCTACAATGGAATTTACAGTTGCTTGTTCTTGTGGACTAAATTTTCGAGGAGGAGTATCAGGGCTCCTAGTAACCTATGTAATATAGAGGCATTCCAAGACAATAAGAAGAATATAATATAGAAAATATAAGCCAAAGTTTGGTAAAGAAGGAAAAAAATGCATGAAACATGTTTCATCAACCTGTCCGTCTGCAATAATGACAAGAACGTGGTATTGCCCATTGCTTTTTTCAACAATGTCAACAGCGGCATCAATTATTGGGGCAAATGAGGTTGGACCTATGAATAAGTAAAGAAAGATTATCATTGGATTGAGTGTATTTTCCACCAGAGTTAGCCAGATCTTGGCATAATTCACGCCTGTTTTCTAATCACTTTGTTTCAAAGGAGTTGTGCAACTATCAATTGAAATCCAAACTATCACAAGATACAGAATGATCAATGAAAACACATAATAAGAACGGAAAACCAGACACCCAAGAAAAAATTATTATTTAGTCAGTTGGTTTATTATAAGAAACAGCTAATCTACCCACTACTCTATTTCTTTTTTCGCTTAAGAAAAAAATTACTATTTTAAGTTTGTGAATATGAAAATTCAAATCACTATTTGTAATTAAAACTAAAAAAGAACAGAAAACGCAATGGTCAATGACCTCAGATTTTTTGCACATTTGTAACAGTAAAGGCTGCTTTAGCCGCAACAAATGGCACCTCATCCCTCATGGATATGGGGTGGAGGTGGAGGGTTAGCTTGTTGGTGTGAGTTATGTAGTTGACTTAACAGTTTATGAAAGTTTTCTAGGTAGCTTTAATGCTAGAATTACTAACTAGCATTTCTTATGGCAGAGAGAGTGAGAGAGTGAGAGAGTGAGAGAGAGAGAAAGAGAGAGAGAGAGAGTTTGCAGAAAAAAGATGCATAACCAAGAAGAAAGTTTTAAGAACCTGACAACTTTAAGAACGGAACAATCTCCCTATATCGTGCAAGAGCTTCCTCAAAACCATGACAACATTCGCCCTCGGGATAAAAACTGAACACATATTGATCATGTGTTGATGCTACAAAAGAATATATAATCAGACAATTTTCAGCTGAAAATCACCAGATAGTTTCAACCAAAAGTAAAGTTGTAGGTAGACACTAACCATCACCAAATCCGAAACAAGGTATTAGATTATCTTCATCGAAAGGAGATAACGTACGGCCAATTATAGAGATAGCTTGCTCGTATGGATTAGGGGTGCTGCCAATTGCATGAAGGCTTTTCCTATGGAATGAATGTCTTCCTACAATCATTGAAAAGAGACTTTTATCTCCATCTAGAACTCCTGTAAACAAGTTTATCTAAAATGGAATATTACATCGACTCAAAAAAAAAAAAAGGAATCTTACCTGTCCATTCATTGCTCTTTGTAAAGTCGATACCAAGTATTAAATTTGATGATTCAAGGCCAGCTTCTCGCAATGCTGAAATAACCTGGAAAGTGAAGCCTCTGGGGTTACCAAGCATGCACTCTTATGATATGAAGGATGGAAAACATAAATAGACCTTGGCCACACATCTATTTTCAGTTTGATGTTACATATACTATTTACTTTCGATATAAATGGCATTTCATACATCTTCTACCATTCTTCTCAATATAGTGAAAAGTGAAAGTGAACCTTAGAGCGGTTCAAAACATCAAACAAGAAAAGTAAGTAATGAAGAACTTGTCGCACTGGTAATTTAATGCTTAACTGAGAAGTAGAGTAATATAAGTACAAAATATGAACATCAAAGCACGGCTTCATGTCAGAATGAACAAGAGCTTGAGTTAATCACTTATATTCTGCCATCTTTTAATGGTTTGTGCTGTTAAATACTCAACAGGGACTTATACAGAAACAGATTTATGTTGATAAGAAACATTCAGAAGAAGAAAATTTTTGTTCGTATATCTTCTCAAATATCAAACAATAACAAACGAAACGGTCATGCTTAAAACCTGATCCAAAGAGTTGAAATTATCCGGTATGTGTGCGGATTGTAGCTTTGGTTGACGATTAGAATCCATTGAAGTCCCTGCATAGGAAGGTGGTTCATGCAGAAAATTATCATCATATGTTGATTCCCCATTCCCCACAGTTGGGAGGTAATTATCATTATATGTTGATTCCCCATTCCCCATAGTTGGGAGATAAATGTTCCCTGTGTCAAAGAAGGAAACAGAAACGAGTATGTGGAGAATAGTTACTTGTTGACCGGCACGAACTCACAAATTATAACTTAGTGTTCTTACATCAACATTAGACAAATTGATCAACAAAATATATTTAGCTTGAGTTAACCTTCTTCTATAGACTATAGTTACTAAATGCCGCGAAGTAATTGACTGGGTAGAAAAGAAACAATAGCTCAAAGTATGAAAATTTTGTTACTTAGACTTATAATAGAACACATCTTTTGTAGACATGTAAACTGGCACCCAAAAGAATCAGCGCATACTTGTAAAATCAGATCAAATAAGTTGTATGAACACTCCTACTTATTCAAAAGTTTGAAAACTAAACCAAACTCTGCTAAAACCTAATAAAGAATCCAAATTTCTGGAAAATACATGCTCTGCTGATCAGCAAAGAAGGTTGAAAATGAATTGTTGACGTCATATAAACTCAAGACGATACCCACCCACACTGGACATGAGGAAGGCGCAATTGCTCATCCACGAAACTTATCAATCAAATTAAATTAAAAAAAAAATCAAAGATTCAAAACAGAACAAAACTATCCAAAGACTAAATTCGACAAACGAATAGAATGAAACTGGAACATAATTAGAGACACCGACCATAGAAAAATGAAATGAACTTAGTGAAGAAAACGAAAGATAGAAACCTGTAATTGATGGAGAACGAAGAGGGTAGATATTCAAAGGGGATTCTACAGTTGGGTGCTGTTAATTCATTTTCTTTTCGTGTCTTTATACTAAAAAGGTTGTCTGAGTTGACGTTCTAAAGGCTCTCTCAGCTTCTAAGTAATCTTCCTTTCCGGTTGTCTTTTTAAATTTTATTTATTTATTAGGTGTCGCATACTTTGCATGCGTTGGAACTTGGAAATATGGACATCAAGTTTGACCTATGAAACATAGGAGGGTGACACTTTAGTTCGATGCGGATATCACTTCAAATTAAAAATATTAAAATTTTAACATTTTGGTATAATTTGAATTTTCAAAAATAGAATCGAAACTCGTCCAATCCACCATGTTAATAACTGTTTGATTTGATCGATTTGGACGATTTAGGTATAAATTTTTTAAGTAATTTACTCACCCAAAAGATTCTTCCAAAAACATCACCAATTACTCAACTTGCTCCCCGAACCGGATATGTAATCTCAATTTGCTCCCTTAACGCGAAATCGTAACAATGTAACCCCTGAACCCCCTTCTGTCAAGTCCGTTGCATCAACTGTTAGTCTTCGTTACTAACGGTGTTTAGAGTGCTTATGTGGCATCTATGTGGCACCTATGTGGCCCACACGTGTGGATCCCACTAAAACGACGTGGATCGGGAAAGGGAGAGGGGTGAATCAGTTCGATTTGGGGAGAAATTACAGGGGTGGGCGAATTCTAGGGTTTGTAGAGAAGATTGAAGAGGCGGAAACTTGAATCAATCGGGTAAAGGGTTGTTGGGGGTGTCAATCGGACAGCAAGACGAGTTCAATCTGTGAAGAAACCGAGGATGACAATCCCTCGAAAACCCAATGGAAGTCAACCTCAATATGGTAAGTTTGAGTTTTGAAAATTTGAAATCTGAAATGGTTTTGGAAGTTAATTGTCCTATTTGGTTAAAAGATTCAATGTTTTGGTTGGTGTTTGTGTAAGCCTTTGAAAATTTAACTCTTTAAATTTTGTTGGCACTTAGTTGTGCCAAATAATATGGCGGGTGGGTTTAGAAAAGGTTGGTAGTTAGTTTACAATATGTGAACTTTTTGAAAGTGGCTGGTAGTGGGTTTATAATATGTGATAGTTTGCTGGAAAGTTGTGATTTTGACAGTGTGGGGTTTAGGTTTGGGCATTTTGGATTAGAGTAAAGGGTTTAGGGTTGGGCTATTTGGAACATAAATTAGGATATAGGGTAGGGTATTTTAGATTAGAGTTGATTGTGTGCACATCAACCTCAATATGGTAATTTTGATGTTGGATGTTGGTGTGAGTGTAGATTTAGGCAGAGAGTTGTGGATTTGCAGTGAGTTGTGATGTTGGGTCTGATTTTTGGATTAGGGTTTAGGTCTAGGTTTACAGTTTAGGGTTTAGGTTTAGGGTTTAGGTTTAGAGTTTAGTGTTTAGGTTTAGGGTTTAGGGTTTAGGGTTTAGGTTTAGGGTTTAGGGTTTAGGGTTTAGGGTTTAGGGTTTAGGGTTTAGGTTTAGGGTTTAGGGTTTAGGGTTTAAGGTCTGATGTTGGATTAGGGTTTGATTTCCTATTGTGTGTTTGGTGTGGATGATTTAAGCTTATTATGCATTAAATTTTTTTGATTGGTGTAGGGGACTACGATGATATAGTGTCCATCGCACTACATCACGGTGGAAAGATAGTACATAAAGTGGGAGAGTGGACATATGCAGATGGGGCATTGAAATGGTATGACTGGTGTTGTTGGGACTACAGTTCACTGATTGAATTGAATGCATTGGTGAAGAAGGAAGGGTACATTGAGGATAGGGTGGAATTCTACACACAAGAAGACAGAAGTGGAGTGTTTTTCAAACTATGCACATCTAGCAGTTTTTGGTCCATATTCAAAAGGCTGCAAAGAGAGCAGATAAGGCACTGCATGTGTACGCTTCCCATGCTGTGGACCAAGTGGCAGATTAAGATATGGTGCATACTATAGAGGCTGGTCCAAGCACATATGAAGTAGATGGTCCAAGCATAGATTCAGATGCTGGTCCAAACACATATGAAGCAGCTGGTCCAAGCACAGATCCAGATGCTGGTCCAAGCACATTTGAAGCAGCTGGTCCAAGCACATATGCAGATGCTGGTCCAAGCACATTTGAACCACATGGTCCAAGTACAGATGCAGATGTTGGTCCAAGCACATATGCAGATCCAGCTGGTCCAAGTACAGATCCAAAGGCTGGTCCAAGCACAGGTCCAGTTGAAGATGTGCCTGAATATGAAGAAGAAAGTAGTGAAGCTTATGATAGTGAAGACGAATTGTATGAAGTTCGAGTGGAAGTAGAAAGTAGTGAAGAAGTGGATGAAGATTTTGAATTGGAAGAAGAAATGGAAGAACTGGATTTGCAAGCTAGTGGTGGCCAGTGTAGTCAGAGACCTGGTAAACAAAAGGTGAATGAGGGTGATAAAGAGAAGGGCAACCTCGAGAGTGGTGATGATAGTGGTCAATCTGAGGAACTTGAGGACTTTGAAGATGATGGTTATGGTGAAGGGGATGCTAATGCAATCTGTCTAAGTGATAATGATGACATCTTCGAGACAAATAATGAACAGGTAGTTCCTCCTCCTCCACAGACTGAGGAAGATTTTGAAGAAAGAGAGGTTCCTTTGTCACCAAGGGTTGCTACTATTAGTGTAGCCTCAGTGAGGAAGTGGGCAATAAGAGTAGGAAGAAGAAACCACTTCCAAAGGCAAGAGACTTTATTCCTGAGATGGAGATGAAGGATCCTCATTTTGAGATAGGGCATAAGTTTGAATCAGCTGCCATATTGCCCTCGATTTGAGAGAGTGTATTTCTGTTTGGAAGCTTGCAAACAAGGTTGGATGAAAGGCTGCAGACCCTTCATTGGGTTTGATGCATGCCATATTAAGGGCATTCACCCTAGGCAATTGTTGGCAGCTGTAGGAGTGGATCCCAACAATGGGATGTTTCCTATTGCATATATTGTGTGTGAATTTGAAAACTTCAATTGTTGGAGGTGGTTTATGGAGTTGTTGAAGGAGGACTTGCAAATTCAAAACTCACACGCAGTTGTGATAATGAGTGATAAACAAAAAAGGCTGCTAGATGCAGTGAACCAAATATTCCCTGATGCAGAACACAGGCATTGCTTGAGGCATCTATACGGAAACCTCAATGCGACGCATAAAGGATTGGCTGTCAAACTGCAAATGGAGAAGATTTCTAGGGCAACTACAATACCTTGGTATAATGAAGAAATGAAGAAAATGCAAGTTCTCAATCAGACTGCTCACAATTGGCTAAAAGAAAGGGATGCAAGACAGTGGTGTAGAAGTCATTTCAGGACTGAATATAAGTGCGACATCTTGCTGAATAATCTATCAGAGGCCTTCAACAAAGCCATTCTCCCATTTAGGACTAAGCCTATTATATCTATGGTGGACAAAGTCAGGCAATACCTAAGTGCATTCATGACTAAGAGAAGAGATGAAGGTAGTACTTGGGGGGACCATCTGGTTGGTAAAAGAATCCAGGGGCTTCTGGAGGTCAATAAGAAGGTAGGGCATAGCTTGATTCCTAGTCATTGTGGTGGGAACATCTTCGAGGTGAAGCATTCACATGGAAGAAGATTCTCAGTTGATTTGAATGCTCACACATGATCATGCAGAAGATATCAACTTACTGGGATTCCCTGCCCACATGCTTGCAGTGCCATTAGTCGATTCAATGGCAACCCAGAGAAGTATGTGCATGATTGCTACTCCTATGCTACCTATACTATGACATATGAAAGGATTATCAAACCAGTTCCTAGTGAAGATCAGTGGGAGAAGGTTGGTGCAACAACCCTAAAGCCACCAAAGTATCGTAAGCAGCCAGGGAGACCAAGGATGAAAAGAAAGAGAAGTCAGAACACGCCTCCTCCTCCTCCTCCAGATCCTACCAAGTTCCCTCGATACCACTCAACCCTTAAGTGTGGTAATTGTGGTGCTGATGGCCACAGACGAAATACATGCACACAACCCCTTGACCCTACCGTTGAAGCTAAGTTCAAACGTAAGCAAGAAAGGAGGAAACAACGTGCTGCAACCAAAGCTAGGGGGGACAAGTACCTGTAAGTATACTATCGTAATTCAAGTTCATTTGAATGCTTACACATGCACATGCAGAACCTGTTATTATAGCTGAACCTAGAATTATAGTATCACTTAACATCCATGGACTTATACCTACGTATCACTTAATACCCTAATTATGTCATATCGTATCACTTAACACCCAGAACATATATTAGTAGTCTAAGGTTACACCAATATTACGAATGTGTTTGTAAGGACCCTTCCCGAATTTCCCCTCAAAACCCAAAAAGAACCCTTATCCCGTCTGACAGCTCTTTTACCTCAAAAATTAAATACCAGGAATACCCTTTCATCATTAAATAATTTTTAGTAAACTTTACAGGGTTCCCGACAGAACCTCTGTACTTACTGACCACTCCTACCTGTCAGACGTAAGATAGCATAGCATACAGGTCAAAGCCAAGACCTCGGAATAGTGGTGATCCAAATAGGAATACCCTCTGACACCAAATGTCAGCAGGTCAGACACTGCTGACACCCATACTGGAATACCACAAGACAACCGACTAGTCAGATACTTGTGAACCAACAATAATTCGTCACTCTAGGTCACCGCCCACACCAACCCTCTGACCCGGATGACGAAGTATTTTCATAGGCTGATTAAGCACATGACAAGTGTCGTCAAATCATATTAGAGCCGGAAATATCCTCGGCTATCATATCATATAAGTCGGCAAGTATCCTCGACTATCATATTGTATCCTCAGCCGGAATAACCCTCGGCTGGCAATACATATAAGCCGGCATAACACTCGGCTACCATATCACATCAGTCGGCATATCCCTCGACTGGCATATCATATCATCACCCGGTATAACCTTCGGCTATCATATCACATCAGTCGACATATCCCTCGACTGGCATATCATATCATCAGCCGTCATAACCCTCGGCTATCATATCACATAAGTCGGCATATCCCTCGACTGGCATATCATATCATCAGTCGGTATAACCTTCGGCTATCATATCACATCAATTGGCATATCCCTCGACTGGCATATCATATCATCAGCTGGTATAACATTCGGCTATCATATCACATCAGTCGGCATATCCCTCGACTAGCATATCATATCATCAGCCGGTATAACATTCGGCTATCATATCACATCAGTCGGTATATCCCTCGACTGGCATATCATATAATCAGCTGGTATAACATTCGGCTATCATATCACATCAGTCGGCATATCCCTCGACTGGCATATCATATCATCAGCCGGTATAACATTCGGCTATCATATCACATCAGTCGGCATATCCCTCGACTGGCATATCATATCATCAGCCGGTATAACATTCGGCTATCACATCACATCAATCAGCATATCCCTCAACTGGCATATCATATCATCAGCCGGTATAACCTTCGGCTATCATATCACATCAGTCGGCATATCCCTCGACTGGCATATCATATCATCAGCCGGTATAACATTCGGCTATAATATCACATCAGTCGGTATATCCCTCGACTGTCATATCATATCATCAGCAGGTATAACATTCGGCTATCATATCACATTAGTCGGCATATCCCTCGACTGACATATCATATCATCAGCCGGTATAACATTCGGCTATCATATCACATCAGTCGGCATATCCCTCGACTAGCATATCATATCATCAGCCGGTATAACATTCGACTATCATATCACATCAGTCGGCATATCCCTCGACTGGCATATCATATCATCAGCCGGTATAACATTCGGCTATCATATCACATCAGTCGGCATATCCCTCGACTGGTATATCATATCATCAGCCGGTATAACATTCGGCTATCACATCACATCAGTCGGCAGATCATGTACTACCATCACCTTTTCTATTGGGGGTTCACCGGTTTCACCACCAATAGCGGATCCTGGTCCCAGATCCTGGTCTTCCTCAAATTGGTGTTTATCTTGAAGGTTTACCGGGTTCACCGCTAATAACGGATCCTGGTCCCGGGTCCTGGCCTCCCTCAATTATGGCCAAATCCGATAAACTCATACATACGGTCAAAACCCAAATTATGGACTTAATAATTTCCACGTCAAAATGATATCAAAACCGAGTCCAAAAACCATGACATTTATCAACATACATTTTAACTGAGATATTGGAAAATATGTGTCCAGCAATCATTTCTAAATTCCGAAAATTCAATGCAACAATACATAACAGTATTTAAACAAAGATACATTGATGCATGCATTTCAATTTATAAATCAAAAGTCCACTCACATATATCATCCAACCCAAAATCATGGATGCTCTTGCCCCAAGGAACACATGCACGATAATGACCCAACTACCTTGACTTTTCGAGCTCAAAACTCACTCCTCGGTCAACCATTACCGCTGGGATTGCCCAACCGGGCCCTAAACGAACTCATATGGCCTCGAAACCAACAAAATCTGATTCAGAACGTCCCAAAACCCTAGTCACGCGTCGCCGTGACATCGAGAACAGTCCCACGCGCCGCCACGCGCCACTAGAAGGTCGGAACACGCGCCCACGCGCTGCTATAGTGACTCACGGGCCTGGACCGGTCCAACCCGACCCAACTCGGCCTGACCCGGTCCAACTCAACCCGATCGATTCGCTCAACCCAACCAGTTCACTCAACCCGACCAGTTTACTCAACCTGACCCGACTAATCACCGGTGACTTGCCGGAGAAGACAACTGGACCGCCGCCTCCGCCGCCGTCTGGTTAGCCGGAAATTGCCATTTCCAGTCGATTTTCAAGGTTTTCTAACTTCTTCATTTCTTGACCGTTTTTCACGATCCACACATGTAAATTCATCTACTTTTCACCAGGAATCCAAATATGAGGACAAAGTTCCGAGATCGTACCTGGTTTGGCTGAAAAACGGCCTAGAAGATTTGGTCCACCTCCCTCCTCCGTCCGTTGCCTACGACGGTGCTCCCACTCCGATAAATACCCTTAAATGCTCGTGGGGCTCTGGGGAAGATCCTCCCGACCTTGGTTTCGGTCGAATCGGACAGAAATCCGTTCGATGAAAAGGGTTGTTCGGTGTTCGCACGGGGAGAATTTCGGGTAGGAGAGAGAGAGACTGAATGGACCAATCTCCCGAGGAGAGAGAAAAATATTTGATATATAGTTCCAACTTTTCCAAAATTACCAAACTGCCCCTGAAGCTTCTAGACCTGTAACGAACTCACCGGGTCTTCGTTTTCCGCGTGCCGCCTGTCTACGAACTCGTGAGTTCAAGACCTACGCAACGACCCAGGAAAAATTCCCAAAGGTATTGCCAGTCAAAAAGTGACTCCCGAACCCATCCAAAATCGAGGGTAAAATCGTCCAATTCTCAAAATAATTTAATTTCTGGTCCGGGTCGTTACAGTGTTTCTTGGCAGTCTGAGGTATAGTGTGAATGAAGTGAGTTGTGATTGAAGTGAGTCTGATCTACATTGTATTGTCATTGAATTGAATTGTGATTGAAGTGAGGTGTGATTGAAGTGAGTTGTCTTTTTCATTGAACTCAATTATGGCTAGGTGTTTACTATGGATTTGTATTTGATTAGGTCCGAAGACGAACAAGGAGCACTACCCTTGGAAATGAGGAAGGCAGGGCTGCCTATACGCAATAATCATGCCCAAATCCTGTGCAAACAAGTACAGCCACTGCCCCAAGGCAAGAATCATGCTCAAATCCACCACCAGTAACTACCAGCACTACCCAGAACCCTCAATCAAGCACCACATGTCAGGACCCGTCCCGAATTTCCCCTCGAAACCCGGGAAGAACCCTGATCCCGTCTGACAACCTAAGAAAAGGTTCCCAAAATACCCTTCAATCCTTACAAATTATAATAACAATAATAAATACTTCCTCTTGTCAGACAATGGACTTAAGCACTCAATAATTCCCGTAATTAACGACCAATCAAATACAACATAATATCAGAGCGTCTAAGTAGGATCAAGAGTAAAATTTAGATATCCTACTCAAATATACAACACAGCGCAGTCGAAATCCTAATGCCTCAGCCTCGAGATCAATGTTCGCGTCAACTCTACTCAACTGTCTGAAGGGGGTTTAAACACAAAAGTTGTGAGTGGACAAAAATAATCATTTATAAATTCCTTTTCGAAGAATTACCTTTCTTCCCCTCCATTTATAAAATCATGCATGCATAACATAAAACAATTTATCATATAAAAGCATCATATGTAAATCATCCAAAATTCACATTTATCTTTAAAACCATTTAATTGGACTCACATAAAATCTGTATAATAAAAATACCTCGTAACCCACAATTTTGTTTGAAAATCTCTTCAAAGGAGTTTAAAATCATTTGGTTCAATCTGGACACAAATTATCTCAAATTCAAATCATTTCGTTCCAACTGCCACATAATATCTCAAATTCACTATTCCCGACATATTCATAACACACCAGGGTATCCCTTGAGATGTGTTCAAATCTGTACAACTCTGTGTACCATATGTACTGTCTGTAATATCTGTACTATGCATAGACAGTCTCGCGACCCGGCGGAGCAAGGCCCCTCAACACCTAAGGTCCGAACCCTCAACAACTGGTAGAGCAAGGCCCCTCAACACCAGTCAGAGCAACAATAACCATCGGGACGGGAACCAGTGAATCAAATCCATACTTCGAAATCTTTGTTTCGCGGCCTAAGCCAAATTCTTTGAAATATCATTTTATGGCCAAAATCGGTAAAATCACAATTATGAGTCAAAACCCAAATCACATACTCAAATAGTCACCACGTCAAAACGATATCAAAATCGAGTACAAAATCAGGTCATTTCTCAAAACATACTTTCCCTGAAATATTGTAAAATATGTGTCCAGCATCATTTCTAAAATCCAGAAATTCATTGCACCCAAACACAACAGTATTTAAATCAAAGATACATTTATGCATGCATTACAGTTTATAAATCAAAGTCCACTCACAAACCTGTTCAAGCAAGCTCAATCCCGAACTGTACGCTCCCCTGAAGCTCCTGGAGCAGTATCGCCTGTCCAAATTAATAATCGGGATTACCAGCCAATCATAAGAACCTTAAATATAAACCCCCTAAACCCCGGGAGTCTAACTATGATGGCCTAGAAAACGTAGCAACTTTAAAACGTCCGAAACAACCCCTAAATGACATCCGATCGACTCGAAACCTGCGCAAACAGGTCCGAAACGTCAAAAACTACTTTTCACGCGCCACCGTGACATCAGACTCGACCCCACGCGTCGACGGAAGGTCGAAACACGCGCCCACACGCCGCCACGCGCCCTCACGCGCCGGTCACGCGCCTGCTACAGTACCCACGCGCCTGGACCGGTCCAACCCGGTCCAACTCGGCCTGACCGGTCCAACTCAGCCTGACCAGTTCACTCAACCCCACCGGTTCACTCAACCCGACCGGTTCAACTCGACCCGACCGGTCACCGGCGACTCGCCGGAGAAGACGACCGGCTGCCGTCGCCGTCGCCGGAAGCTGGCCGGAGAAGATGACCGGCAGCGCCGTCGCCGCCGTCTGGTTTCGCCGGAATCCTCCATTTTCGGCCGAAACTTCAAGCTTTCCTAACTTCCTCAAAACTCAACCATTTTTCACAAATGTTATGTCTAAATCTATCTACTCGAACCCAGGAATCCAAATATGACCTTAAAACATCAAACACGTACCTGTGCTGGCCGGAAAATCGATCGGAAGGTCCGAAACTTCCTTTACTCGGCTCTGCTTCCACCGTGGTCCTCTCCTTCGATGGTTGGTACGGTTGTGATCGCGGGACGGAGTAGAACACGATTAGTTGATCAAGACTGGAAGTTGAAGCCTTGAAATCAAAGTTGACTTTTGGTTTTTCTCTTGGTTTTTCTTCGGTTTCGGGTGTGGTTTGGGAGGTTTGTCACAGAGAGAAAGAAATAGATGAAGATCAAATGAAGATGAGGATGAAACAAATCAGATAAGTCTGATTTGTTAACAAAATATCTCCCCTCCATGGAAAATTACCAAAATGCCCTTGCACATTTAGACCCATAACTTCCGTACACGAACTCCGTTTTCTGCGTGCCGCCTGTCTACGAACTCGTGATTTCGAGACCTACACAACGGTACCCAAAACACCACCGAAAAGGTTTCGAAACAAAACTTGATTTCCATGCCCTTTAACAAGCAAGGGCAAAATCGTCATTTTACATAAATAATTTAATGAAATCCAATTATTGAAATTCCGGGTTGTTACACCACACCTGCTGTCCAAACTGTACTAGTGCATCCAAGCCCTACCACTACTCAACCAAGTGACAGTTCACAACATCAATCACCCGTATCAAGTGGAAGGAGGATGAAATTCAAGTCGCCTGCAAAGCGTGTGAAGAAATAGTTGCTTTACTGTTTAGTGCTTAGTGGAAGGACTTGTTATTTTGCTTTGCTTAATGTTTCAAATATTGTGACCCTATTTTTCTTAGTGGTGCTCCGTTTGTTTAAATTATATGATGGCTTGTGAGGGTCCCAATTAGGTTTGTTATTATCAAAGTTTGATTCATGAATAACTTTGGGATGTTTCTCATTCTTAATTTATCAACTTCCATTCTTACTAGATATAAAATGCATAGCATAAACATCTTACATATTTCCACAATCCACCAAACTAATTTTTACATAATACAAAGCCCTAAACATAACTAATAGTGCCAAGCTTGCAAACATAACCTAATACATAATTAAAGTGAAGGATTGAAGATGATTCCAACCACTAAGACCCAAGTCACCAAGAGTGCAATCCAAAGCTTAGTCACCTTCCTCTTCTCATTCAACAATTGCTCTTCAATTCTATCAAGCTTCCTTAACAACCCCGGAATTATTGTCATTGACCTATTGCACATTTTCGGATCATACCACTCCCAAAAATCACAACCTTTCTCTCTACCTCTACCTCTACCTTGTCCATTCTGCTGCAAAACAGATTACAATTTCAAACATATCATCAATCAATCAAAACAACAACAATCAAAACATCAATTTCATTTTCTTCTTATTGAATCATTGCAGTTTCTCATAAACCCAATCAAATTTTCTTCATATTGACCCAACCAACAATCAAAAACACCAATTCCTATGAATATCATAACCCCGAAACCAAAATCCCTTTCACTATTTATCAAAAAATTGCTTCCTTTTCATCCCTTTCACTTACCTTAGCATCTGGACAAACAACAAACCTCCGACCTGGGTTTTCATCCGTCCATGACGTTTTCATTCTCCCCATCTTCCCACAAAAGCATCTTCTCGGCTCCATGGTAAATCCACTCTCCTCCATATCTCAATCTCCCTTTTAACTGCAAATTGATTGATGATGTTGGTGTCTTGTGGTTCACAAACCTTTATAAAGGTCCAATTCGCAACTTTTTGGTGAGATTACTGCTGAATTTTTTGAAATTTCCCCCCCTAGAGTTGCGATTTCCCCTGGATTGGGCCAGATTTTGCGGCCCAAATGTCATCCCAACTCCATCCGCATGCCGTCCCATTGACTTCTGGCCACATAGGTGCCACATAAGCACTCTAAACACCGTTAGTAACAAAGACTAACAGTTGGTGCAACGGACTTGACAGAAGGGGGATTCAGGGGTTACATTGTTACGATTTCGCGTTGGGGGAGCAAATTGAGATTACATGTCCGGTTCGAGGAGCAAATTGAGTAATAAGCCTTTCAAAAATTGCAATATCCACATCAACACATCATTGATCCACTTCAAGATTTCATTCATCATACACATCAACAATTCCAAATTTTCAACATTTTAAACTTCAAATATAGCGATTTATGTTTAAATTCAAAAATAGCATAAAATAAGTAAGGATTACTGGATTAGCATTATAAGGTCTATGATAAACACTTACACTAACAAATTAAAGAGTGGAAAATATTAAAAAAATTAAAATATAAATAAATAAAAACATTAACGATTCGGTTTGGATTCTTATTGTTTTCAAAATGAAAATCCAACTTACCCATCGTTAATGACCTATTCACCAATCTTACGACTTTAATTTCATTTATAGTTTTAAGATTTAAAATATATTTTGGATCATCTTTTTCCTTCTTTTAATTAAAAGTTAAGTTTATGGTATAAAAGTGTAGAAAAAGATAAAATAAAAAATGTTAAATGTGTTGTGTCTATTTTGTGCATGTACTATATTTAACTTATATCTTCTCCCACTCTTATCATATTTAACTTGACTTATTACTTGAAATGGAGCAAGTAAGTGAGTCTCAAAATTCACAAAGAACTGAAATTTACCTCACTTTGAATCTAGAACAGGCATTCTGTTATTTCCGTTGCACCATCCGTCAGTCTCTATTACTAATGGCGTTAAAAGTGCTGAAGTGGCAGTAATATTACAAAATTTATAAGGACAATTAAAACATTTTTTATATTTTATCAAATTTTATATTAAAATTATTTTTAAAAAATTAAAACAAATCTAAAATTACCCAATACGTCCCCAACCCACCCTAGTCGGCGGTCACCCACCGACATCTCTATCAATCTCCTCCTCTTATCACATCGTCCAATCCATCGTCAAATCCTTCTGGGCTCTTCTTCTTCTTCCTTATTCTTCTCCGACAACCTTGAATCCATAGTCGACGCTACCCATATAGGAGAGGGAAGTCGCGCTTGGCGATAGAGGAGAGGGCAAGACCAAGCAAATCCTAGGCCTCATCTCCCCCATAACCTCCCTCACCTTCTCCACCACGACCCCACACTCTTTCCAATCTGCCCACTCAGCATCTCTCACCATCTACAACCCCCAAAACAAATTCCCTCCCATCGCCACCATCTCTTCCTTCCGCGACGTCGTTTCCTCCGCCTCGTTCCTCTGCGATGGTCTCCTCCTCGCCTCCGCCGACCTCTCTAGCCTCAGCCAAGTCTTCGATGTCAAAACCTGAATTCCACTCCAAATATTGCAACCCAGCTTTAGGAACAGATCTATGTGACAAGATTTATTTTTAAAAACCCATTTTGTCACTATAAAGCTTTGTATGATTACACACCCATATCCCCAAATTCAACAAGAAAGCTCTCCAATTATACGACCCCTCAAAAGCAGCTTTCTTTTCTAAGATCAAATCTTGAATTCAATGAAATGAAACAAAATTCATGCAAAAAAGAAAATGCCAAATTGCAGCACAATGAATAGGCACAGAAAACACAGCAACTCAGTTCACGGCTCTGTATAAAGCAAGCTCTTTGTGAAAATTAACAGAAAGGGGGAAATGGGTAGAGAACCAATTTTAGAGAGAGAGAAAAAGAAAGGGAAAGATAGAGAGACTTTCAATGTGAGAAATAATCGCAATCGCCATCTTCAAGTACTGGGACATTCTCGGCGAGACTCCAATTCGCGGAAAGAATACAGCGGTGGTCGAGCTTTGGGGATGAAGACATCAGTGGGTGATTGGGGTGGGTTGGGGGAGGCTTCGGGTGGGTTGGGGTGGGTTTTTAATTTTTAAAAATAATTTTAATTCAAAAGTATTAATTGCCCCAGTAAATTTTGTAATATTACTGTTATATCAGCACTTTTAACGGCGTTAGTAACATAGACCGACAGATGGTGCAACGGAAATAACGGAATACCTGTTTCGAGTGCAAAATGAAGCAAATGTCAATTCTGTGTGCATTTTGAGACTTACTAACTTATTCTAAGTGTGTTTTAAATAATAAGCCTATTTAACTTATATTGCCGTACCTAATGGACTATGAACTTAAACCGAACTCAACTCATACATTTTACCGCGCTGGGTCGTGCCCGGCCCATATTTTGCCTTATGTTTATCTGACCTTATCCGTGTCGTACCATATTGACCAGACCCTTTCGGCTTTGACACCTCTAAAGTGGACGGTAAGGTCAGAGGCCCGAGGGTCCAAGCACACTTTACTACAATGACATGAGTTTAAGAAGATGGTCAATATACATACACGGTCTCTCCAGCTTTCCTTCTTTTCCCACATGAAATTTCAAAATTACTCTGCTCATAATTCCAAATAAGAAAATTGGTGCTTGACAAATTGAAAATTCTTCCTCTTGGTCCAAATTTTTTATTCATTTCCCTCGTCCAAACGGTGATCAAGACCCAAGGCCATCCATATTCGGCTACTTTCAAAACCATAGTCTAACAAATTAATAGCATTGCATATTCATGTTGAAAAAAAAACACAAATGAAACTCTGAAATCCATAGTACACATAAATCCTTTCTAGCAGACCATCTAAAAATTTTACAAAGCTATCTGAATCCATCAGCCTCGACAGCCAATGTACCTAATACCATGAATGGAATTATGTTAAACTACAACATCAATTCTAATTGCTAATAAAACATCTTCACAATGACATCAAACCAGACATTTTAAGTTGGCATACAGGACGACATGTCTTATTGGACATAAGTACAAAAGAACCCTCAACTAAAGAATAACCAAAATCTAAAGTTACACAAATTTATTTGGATAAGCCTTGTTAAGAATGCATTTCAATAATACAGCTTGGTTTGAGCTCTGACCTGCCTCCCATACTTTGAAATCTGGAGGAAAGTAGTTGGCATCGCTCCAGCACTTTAAGGAAGCAATTGAAAAGGGACCCTGTATGTTTCCCTGCGGATCTAAATATTTCCATAACAAGCTTCCCAGCTGGTGCACCGGCGGGATACCCCCTCCGTCACATCCTTCTTCATCGTCATCATCATTACTTAAATCAATTACCTGAGGTGTCATTCCCAGCCTATCAACCAGTTTCTGGAAACCCTTAGTCTCCATAATTCCACGTTTTTCCTCACCACTCCTGTTTATGAACTCTGTTTGCAGGAATTTTGGCCAAGAAACAACATGCTTGCTTGCTGCAGAATAATCATGAGAAGATAAAGATCATTTTATTTTTTTAAAGTCATTGTTTCCTTATATCTACCAATATGAATAATAAGATTTCTTGACAGCATGCTGCCTTCACAACAAATATACTAGAAGTCTAAATGAGGGTAAAAAAGCATTTGTCTTGTTAATGAATAATTATTGAATATTATATCGTTCTTCCTATGCACCATTTCTGCATCTTCTGAAAACTAAAAACCTTACAAATTTAGTTTTTTTAAACAATTAAAGTTCACGAGTTAGTTGTTATGTTATTTGAGTGTGCCTTGTTATTCTCTTTACAGTCTATTTCTAGGTATTTTGTGATTTCATTATTATGTTAGTCAAGTATTTTATCAAGTAATGTAGGTACTTTTTATGGGATTGCTAATTTCAGTGTATGCCTTGTTGAAACAGGGATACTTATGGCATCTTGTTTGGAATTGATTCACGTTTACCCTAGTTTATCATTGTCTCTCCCCTCTGCTCTTCTTCAAATCTATTCTATATAAACTAGTATCAGGGGTTAATTACTAAGTATCTTTTTATATTAGGGTATTTTAGTTATTCTACAATTATTTTAATGCCCTAATCTGTCTCAAACCATGTTTCATTGGTTAGTGCACATATTTCACTTTTCAAACTATGACAATCCATAATATATAATTATATCACACACATGCCCTATATACAGCTTCGTAGGTATTTCTTTAATATCGATACTGAAATGATGACAAATTTGGTCTTAAGAAAAACCAGATAGGCACTGGAAAAATAAATAAATAACGGCAAACCCAGGTTGTCAACTCCTGTATGCATGCCTCAGTTTCACTTCATAAAGATGTTAAAGTCGAAGACTCCTATCAAAACAAAATGAGTCATGGGTGGACAGGCCCGGGATATTATAAAAAGATTTCAAGATATAGACTAGCTAATTTGGAATTCCTTGATATTCTAGCAGACCCTACATATTGTCAACTTAGTCAAACTATGAATAAATCATGTTAAACTTGGAGCATGCAACTCAAAACTTCCCATGGATATGCCCAGAATTTTATATGTTGAGATGCAATGCTCAGAATACTTGACAGGGAACTATTCATATTCATAACAACGCACCTTGAGAAACAAAGCCAGCTGAGGTAGGAGCTTTTACTGTTATCTCACAAATAGGAGCTTCAAAAGCTCCCCTTAGGAAATCTCTTGGTGAAATTTGGTTTCCTTGTTGCACTTCATCTGAAGAATCCTTCGGTGCACCTTCAACAGATCCCCTTAGGAAATCTATTGGTGAAATTTGGTTTCCTTGTTGTACTTCAACTGAATAATCCTTCGGTGCACCTTCAACAGATCCCCTTAGGAAATCTCTTGGTGAAATTTGGTTTCCTTGTTGTACTTCATCTGAAGAATCCTTCGGTGCACCTTCAACAGATCCCCTTAGGATATCTTTTGGTGAAGTACGGTTTCCTTGTTGTACTTTATCTGGAGAATCCTTTGGAGCACCATCTACAGGTCCCCTTAGGATATCTTTTGGTGAAGTATGGTTTCCTTGTTGTGCTTTAAGCGGAGAATCCTTTGGAGCACCTTTTACAGCTCCCTTTAGGATATCTATTGGTGAAGTATGGTTTCCTTGTTGTACTTTATCTGGAGAATCCTTTGGAGCACCTTCTACAGCTCCCCTTAGGATATCTCTAGGTGTACTTTGGTTTCCTTGTTGTACTTCATCTGGAGAATCCTTCTGTTCAACTTCTACCTCTACTTCGTCTGCAATGACTTCTGGAACCTCACGCAACAATCGTGCCTGTTCATCTGGAGTCTGAAGCAATTGCCTTTTCTCCAAGTACTCAAACAGCGTAAGGCATCAACCAAGTTAAGGATCCAATAAGTAGATTCTTTCATTTCTATTACAAAATTTGAACATCTTGCCTCATTGTGAGCTTAAACTGTTAGGAAACACCTGCAAACTAGGCAACATATTAAAGCATGGAACATAAGGTATATAATTTTGAAAGGATATTCTCGGCGCCATCCCTTTTCATTGGCACGATCAATGAGGTTCTGTAACAACGCAAGCTCTCTCACCAGCCACTGAAAAAAATAACCACAAGATAAAGGAGTAACACAATCAATTTCCACTTACATCAAAGGCATCAGACAAAGTTCTAAATGTGTAGCCCCGCAAAGGACACTCAAATATAAAAAGTACATAAAGAATATAACCTCTGATTAGGATTTATTCACTCGAACAAAGAATCAGAAGAACTGCAAAAGATGTTTTACAGACCTACTATATGCTATAATAGGTTATCCATAGGAAGAAAAATTCTGAAAAAAAAAGTAGAAAATAATGTCATGTTCAAAGTGGGGAAAGAATGAGTTATCCATTTGATCAAAGTTTAGTTTGGACATTCTATGTTTAACCATTCTTAATATTTTCTTTTTGATATAACGATATTGGGGAAGGAGATTACAAACATTGGGTATCAACCTTACCGTTTACAAGAGTCAAACCTGAGACCACCCACTACACTCTGAAGAGGAACACCACTAGACCTTAGAACTAATGGCAAATATAAACCATTCTTGATTTTAGTTTCATGAACCAGAAAATTTCTGACGAAAACAGCCAAACTTCTTTCATAAGTTTGCATCATGTTTCCCCAACTGTCAGATTTTCTCATATTTCATCCAATTTGGCACGTGAGCCAGTTTTGAGGAAAATTCATGACTCAAGGTGATATTTCTTAGTCCATTACACAATTAAAATGTTAAAATAAAAATAAAAGCAGGGATAACCCACTGAACACCCACGTCCTAACACGAGCGAATTCCCTTCTCTAGTCCTCCAAAGTCAAGCAGTGTTCAGCTGGGACTGGGGGATGTATCGTAGGTGTGTTTAATATTACTGAGATGCAAAATGACCAATTTACCCACAAATTCATCACATGGTTCCCTTTTAACAAAATATTGGATGAAATGGTATAAAATTTGTCAGTAGGGGTGAATTGACTAAATTCAAATTCAATAGTTTGAGTCCCCAATTTCTTAATAAAATAAAAAAAGTTGAGGGAGCAAATCAAAGTTAGCCACAAATATGGGGACATTTCAGCAGTTTACTCCATTGATAAATGTCTCCTCGTTTTGGGTTCATTACGTATCAACATGAAGGAAACATACATAACCTCTACATGAACTTGCATAACACACCGAAAGAAATTCTAATGTTGACATGCAAATTTATCTATAGTTGAATACTTACATGCTTTATTATATCCTCGTGCAATATCTGGACCTTTCGTTGAAGCTCCACCTGTCAAAAGGATAACAAGCTCATCAACAAGATATATAGCTAACCATAAAGAGAGAAAACTAGAGACTGCATGTTGTTCACAAAAACCTGATTACTCAAAAACATGGTAAAGAGAATACAAATTCCGCCACACAAACAAAATTACAGTGTTCAGCACAGAAAGTTGACTATGTTCAGCAAGTATACCATAAAAACTAAAAAAACTAATGACAAAGCTCTAGGAAAACTAATCCACAATCTGAAGAGAAAATAGACATACAATAAAAAACCACTCAGATATACAATGGAGTATTCTACCGCTTAAAAGCTCTAGAGTTTCTCTTTAACCACAAGCACCACAAAGGCACAAGTAACCAGGAAAAAAGCTCTGCTGTAGAATATACTACAATGAATGACACTCCAATAGACAGAACGTTAGCAAAAAACCAATTGCTAAGATCCTCGATAGAGTTTCCAAACTCACCTAAAACAAATAACTATCAAACAAAATAGATAATTAAGTTTGCCTACTAGATATTACCAAACAATTCCCTTAAGGTCCGTTTGTTTAGGTAGGGAATTGGATATGGAATTGAAAACAAGGCTAAATTTGTTACAAAAAATACAAAACACTAGGTTGAATGTATTTGAAATAATTAGATAACTAAATGTAGTGCTTTTCTGAAAAATAAAAGAATAAAAACTAGATGTATTGCTATTGAATGGGAGTTGAAACAGCCATATACACAACAAATTTAGCCTTGCTATCAAATCCATATCCAAATCCCTATATAAACAAACAGACCCTTAAGGGCATCGACATTTTTTCCAAAGTTTTCCATGTCTCGTTTGTCAGGGCCAGGTTAAGTAGACAAGAGATGAACAAGATCACTACAACCCACTAGATGCATGAGAAATGCAACCACATTAAAATATTGAACAGAAGACATGTTGCCGGACTCATTATCTGAATTCCAGCATATCTTATATGAAAATCCAAAAGAAGCAAAACCAACATAAAAGTACCGTTACCAACTGGTTTTCATATTATTAAGCAACTGACACATAATAAAACAAGGCACACAATTGTATTTGGGCATTCAAATAAGGTAAATCATGGGCCATTGAGCCATTTCTTTTCAAATAGACTAAGTCCTCTCTTTCACCTGAAGACGTCTGTTGTGTAGGGAAAAAGGTTCTTGATGGTTAATATCTAAGACTACAAGTTAACAAAACATGCCAAAGCATAGTGTTTATATAACCACATTCTTTCTCCTTATGTTTCCAAAATAGTTTTATGAAGGAAACATGACTTTTATGAACAGTGGAACAATAATTTTCCAGGGACCAAAGAATAAAAGTTACCACAGTAAGGTTCTTGAGCAAGCCGCCTTTTATTCTTTGACGCAAATCCTCACATTCTTCCTGCAAACGACAGAAATCGGAAATGGTTAGGAAAGATAAAGGAGGCATGTACAATGATAGTACTTAAAAAAATAAACACCAATTCAGAAAGGATAAAGATGAAAAAATTGGGACTTGATGAATTAGCAACATGAGTATTGAGGAGATTAGATTTTTCAGTACCGGAGAGAAGTTATCATCCGAAAGCGCGGAAATTCGGACGTCTTTGACAATGGCGAGGCCGGAAAGACGAAGTTTAACATTATCATTATCCTTGTTGAGAGCTGTAACTTGCAGTAGCTGATGAGAGTTCTTCTGCGAGATGTCATTGGGGTCGGACTTGATCCTCACAAAGCTTCCCACAACTTTATTCTCAAACACATGAGTTTGTTGGGCCCCCTCCACCTCACCCTGCTGCTGCTGCTGCAGCTTGAGAAGATGCTCCACCAAAGACTTTTTCAAATACACCAGCTTAATGTTCTCGGGGATTACGGCGGCGAAACAGCTTTTCGGAGGTCCCAACCGGCAAGTAGAGTCTATTGTTTTGGGCTTTTTGTGCTGCTGCTTCTTCTGATGAGATTGAGAAATGTTGATGTCTCCTGAGAGGTAATCGGTAGCAACAGCAGCAAAGGGATTATCGTCATCGTCTTCATCGTCGTCGGATGAATCGTCTTCACGATTTTCTGCGAAATGTTGATGGAGCAATTCGTAGATTTTGACTCGGCCAATGGTTTTCCTGCCGAAGAGGGAAAGGAGGCGGTCGTCGCAGACAATTCTCTTCTTCTTGATAGGGTGCTGAAGGTGGTGTTGATTGACATAGTCGGTGATGATGGTAACGACGTCGTGTTGAGAGATTTTGTTGGTAATGTCTCTCCCAATCGATTCCAGAAATTGAAAGAGGCGTCTGGAGCCCCACCCGTCGAAGTCCTGTTGTTTCTTGGAGCGGACCCGTTTGGTTCGTCTGAATGGAGTCGGAATCGGATTCGGAGTCGGAGTCGGAGTCGGATTCGGCTCCGCCATCCAAATGAATGAATCCATTGAATCCATCGAAATCTTCTTCTATGATTCTAACTCATGAGAGATGAGACTGCAACTCCTCCTCCGGCTGCAGCTGCTGCAAAAGCAAAACCCACACTCACTCTCTCACTCAGAGTCTCACAGTCTCATATGATGATGGTGTGGGAAAATGTTGGTCCAATTTGTAACGAAATTTTGTTTTTATTATATAATCTAGTGAGTCAGAAACTCAGACTCAGAAGAAGTGGAAGAGGCAAGAGAGGCAAGAGAGGCAAGCAGGTGAAAGTTCCAAAGGCTTCTTCAACTCACCTGGCTGAAGGCTAAACGGAAAGTACAACCGCCACTCACCGCAACATATTGGACTCCCTTTAGCCAACAACAAATCCGCACATCTTCTCTCACCTCTTCAATTTTATTTTAATGAATTTTTGACATTGCACAAACAGTCCTTACAGAGCTGCTTAGTCCTACTGATCTAGTGTTATTCTTCTATACACTTATATGACAAGTCTCGATTTCGACTTTCAATGATATTGATACTATAGGTTATGTGACAAGTCTCGATTTCGAGTCACAGGGATGTTGATACTCAATGTTCTAATGTAATTGTACTCCCCCATCTATTTGTAACAAAAAAAAAAAAAAAGTGTCCTTAAACACATTGGTGTGTGATTATTCATTAGTCTCCTCCTTAGAGAATTCAAGTACCCACATGAAGTCGATAATACATATAAAATAAAAAGTATTCTTACACACATTAATATGAGATTAATCACGCCTTTATAAAATTTTAAAGAACTAGTTAGACTTCAATGAGTTTTTTTTAATATACATCAGTGCGTCTTCATTTTATCTACCCAAAGGGTCAATTACGGATAAAAAAAGGAGTGCTCATACTGAAGCGTACTTCACTTTCACGTCTCTACATTTCTTCATTTATTTATACAGGCAACTGAAGCTTGGTGAAGCAAGGACTAAAGAGGCCACCACTAGCCGCGACTCAACGCAAAGTTTGAGTTGCTATATAAATAATCAATTTGTAATGCCTTCTTAATACCATTTAAGTAATGGTCACTATATGGTCACTACAGGCAACTGATCGTAGCGTTCTTCATTGAAAATAGCATCAATTTAAGGCAGCGCCTGCTACATTCTCCGCAGCATTCATGCTTTTGCAGCTACTTCCCAGATGATGAAACTTCTGCTGATTGTACATTGGTGACAAAAATCCGGGGAAAAGGAAATCAAACATCAATAAAGCCTCTGAAGTCCAGAGAAAGTTGATAAATCCACTAGGAACCTTTTTCATTATCACAAAAAATAATTATATGCAACCCATCGAAGCCATTTATGTGACACACCATGTAGAAGCTATATATGGATAGGCTTTGAATGGAGAGACAGACTTACACACAATTCAAATCAGCTACTCTCACCACCTATCCTTTACTAGCACCAATAATGAATTGAACCCTCTCCATAAGCCTATTGATAGTCTGCATACAAAACCAAACAAAAGGATCAGTAGAAAGCAACACAGATAATGCAATAAACTGCGATAAAGTTAAACGGTCCGGACCAAGCTAGAGATCCTTCCCCATCTTTCAGTAGAGGCTGCAGCATCTTTGAGATGAGAACATTGTGGAGTGTCAAAACTTAAAAAGTAAGCTGAATTTTCGGTTGCTTCAGCTACCCAAAGGGAATTCATATGGTCCTTTTCTCTCTTGGTAAGATTACAAAGCCCAACCTGTAAAAAACTATAAATGATTGGACATAAAAAGAACAGGATACAGAAACTAACATTTGGGAAGAATAGGAGGTTGAGTACTGAGAGAGCATATGGTAGTAGCTATTTTGTTACCAATCCAATTATGAAATTAAGAGGCAGCACATTCATTTACTTTCAGTCTTAAAAGGCTGTAAAACTCTAATTAAGGAGTTATACAACTTCCTACTGGAGATGGCAAATTATTCCCTCAAATTAAACAAAAGGGCACCATGAATGTTGTCTATCTCAGATAAATCAAAAGGTGTAGAGGAGACCAATTAATAGAGAGATTACATTGAGAGGCAGTTTTGTTTCTGGGCTTAAATTTAACTTAGTTTTAAAATTAACTTAATGAAGGTAGCCCTAATTTTGCTTCTTTGAAGGTTGCCATTATGTATTTTAGACCTTTTTTTTCAAACATGTATGTTTAGACCTTTTTAATTTAATAAATTATGTTTCTAACCGTAAAGAACCAAGAAAGATGTTTCTATGTGCATGCATTACACAAAGACTTTTATGGTTGATTGTGTCATCTATTGTTTTTTAAGATGTTTATGGTGTTTAAGAAGCAGACTTAAAACTTAGAGACAAAGAATAAGTAAAGAGCAAACCAACAAACAAACATATCATTCAGACATCAGCATTAAAGTGTCTGTCGATTTCAGTCAAATTCAGATGTACAATTAAAAGAAAACTAAAAGATGGACCTTCATGGTCTATTTTTAAGATACTAGCTGTATCTCAAATATCATATTTTTCATTTCTTCATACAGATTAGTGACATGATGAGTTGACTGTTGAGAAGGAACACTACATACCGTTGATCCTACGAGATTATAGTTTATAGGAGCATTTGAATCATTGTCAATGTACGGAGAACAGAAGCAGATAGCAAGTAGAGAATCACATAATTCTTCCGACTTTAATTCAGATATGGAGACATCTGTCACAAACACCCACTGTTTCTTCTGGTGAGCAGCTATATAAAACTCCCCCACAAAGACAACAAATGCAGCAATATCAAATTCACTGCAACACCACCCCACAACCCAAAAATGAAATAAATCAATAGATTCCACATTGCTGTTTTAAGGGAACAATCAGAAACATCAATATGGAAAACATAGGCTTAGTCTAGGATTAACCTGGAAAGAGGAACTTCACCCAAATCTGACAATAAGACTGATTTGCGAGGACTGAAGAAAGGCCTGAGGTGGATCTAACCTTTTTAGTAGAATTAGTAAAGAAAATAACGAAAAATAAACAACAGAAATAATACTTACTTAAAGTGTTCCATTCCCTGCTCAGATAAATTCCGCCATTTTGTTGTGGACCCTCTTGCTAACAAGTTTAAAATATCCACATCAGAACTTGTTGGTATAAGTCCAGTAACACTATATGCACGTCCCTCAACCAGCTCAGACTTCTGCTGTACCAGAAAATAAAATTGATAATGCTCATAAGTAGAATTATAGCACTCAGATAATAATTGTCAATGGACTTGTCTCTCGTCCTTTATGTTTTATAACAAAACAACACACTTGGGTTCACCTGCTGGTCAGAGGGATTCCAGATTGTTACTAAGCCTTCTTTGGAACTGTCTTTCCCTTGATATAATTTTCTTCTAAGTCCAATAACCCTCACCCTCATGAATGATGTGACTTCCCTCTCACTTAAGCTGGCATCTTCCAGTGCTTTCAGAATTGATTTCTCCATGTCTGACTGCTTGATTGCCTAAGTTCAAACATATCATGATTAAAATCTCTTTCTACGCCAGACTTCAACTGAAACAAAGCATTTCAAAACCAACCTCCAGTTTTGCTCGATATCTGGTAAAAGATTTCAACTGTTCTGTACTCATTTCTGCCATTAAAATTTCAGGTTCAGCAGCTGTCTCTAGCATCTTTAAGATTTTTGCTCCTTCACTATCGCTATCATTACACATATGTGAATGTTCTATTCCTCTTTGGAACTCAGAAATAATGCCTTCTATAATGTTAGAGCGCCTGCACATAAGAGAAATTATCAACCGCGGCACATAGGAATAGCATTGCATGAGAGAATGCTGAGAGAGAGAAAGAGTATTCTCTCATTTTTTACATAAAAATGCCACTATCCCTTATGAAAATTGCTGAAACAACACCAAAAATAAATCAGTTTTTTTATTAAATAACTTTTAAGTATGTGCATACTTCACCAAATATCTACCAGTAAATGTGCATTGATACTCATTATAAAACAGTAATAAAAATATGAATTTTTATTTTTGATATATAAAAATATGAATTGAAGTTCTGAGCATATATGTATAAAACAAATTACAACTCTCGTGAGTTTAAATCTCAATATTTAATAATTCTTTATATTTAAATTTCTCATCACTAGCCCTTAGATCTAGCAACATCAAACCCTACTGTCACTCAATAACTTAGCCGTTACTCTATGCTTCTTAGGCAAGAGAGTCACCCGTTTCAGCATATTTAGTTTCCCACCTAAGCACATGCTAAGCGTCTAATTTTAGTCATGCATTCTTGCACTATCTAGAACAGTATGAAATCATCTAATTATGTACAATATCATTTGACGGTTTCTCTTAAAAATAGGCCCAATTATCTACAGACATCTTGTAGATTCCATCAAATATTGAAGCTAATTTGGATTTAGGGATTCTTCTCTTAGACATATTTTTTTGTTGTGTACACTCAAACAATGGCCAAACATGAGATAAGCATGAGACGGTCCCAATATGATCTAAATAACTTTGTAACAAAAACGGAAAAATGTTGGAATTGAGAAGAAAAGGAAACAAGAATCAAAGAGCAACTAGACAGGAGAACACTTAAAAGGCTAAGCTAAAATCTGATTTTTTCTTTGTTTTTGTGAATAAAGGAAACATGACATACAAATACTTTCAAAAAGGAAATTAACTTATAGTTGGCTTTTTGTCAGAATAGACACCTCTGTTGGTAAGATTGCACCATTTGGGTCTCCAACCTCTCTGATCTTACAATAGATCTTCCATTACTTAACCTAGAAGTAAAAAATAAAACAGTGATTAGGCTCATAATTAAGAGCACACAATATCATCTTAAGTAAAAAAAATTTAAGTTTTCTCAAATGACCTCTCTTTGTAGAGAACAGGGTATATTCGTGTAACTCCTAGAAGAGTGCAAGGGACTGGACCTCCACCACTCTTGACACACTTAAATGCTAAGGGAGCACCAACACCTTTACCTGTAGGAATGAATTTTACAATCATACATGAGAAAAAACATAAGATAAAACTGTTCAAGCACTAACCTGTGCAAGACTACAATGTATAAGAATCTTAAACTCAATCTTTCTTACAAAATCCCAATCGGTCAGCCCAATGAGCTCTATATGTTCCATTTATGTGCAGCCATAAAGTAACTGTTCTTGACACCTGAAGTTGAAGCAGAAACCTAAGATTCTCCTCTAATAGCAGCAAGTAAAATCTAAAAAAATTTCACTCAACATAAATCTAAAAACCAGTGAAAACCTCAAGCGGTGAAACAGGCCCAGCCCAGCCACAGAGTGCTGCTCCCCAAATCTTCATAAGACATGATAAACTATAAGCAAGTAGCAGTTCTGAACAAACTGGTTTAATCAAAGAAGACGTACTAAGAACGATAGAGCAACGTATTAGTTACCCGAAGTTTCTGTCCAACAAACAATTTTCCACAAGCAAGCTGCTTTGACAGGAGTTCATCCAGAACAGCATCCACTGAATACCTGTGAGACAGGATAATCTTAAATGTCATCTCCAAATAAGAGCATAAGCTTATGAAGAAGCTAATTACTTACCAACCATCGGTAAGCTCGACTTTTGCAGCACTACTATTTTCAGCTCTGGAGCTAGTCTCAGTATTTTGGTCACAATTTGAGCGAATAGCTGAAATGCATAAAACCAACATTGAAGAAGGCGATGCATCTCCTTCCAGAATTTTCTTAATTGCAGATCGTTGACCATGATTCACTTCTCTTTCATATCTGTGCAAGTGCATTACATATTGATACTGCAGAAGCCGAACAAGCACCAAGAGTAAACTGTATAACTATATTATAAACTTTTTATTATGAATTACCTATATTTCAATTCCTCATGTACATTTGAGACTGTCAAAAAATTTCCAAACAATTTAGCTGGATTCCATCTCTCATAGCAAGCCAGTTTCCAGACAATCCACTTGTAGTGATTTGTCACCCACCTAGATAGATGAATAAATAAGAATACTCAACAAAAGGCCAATTAATTAACTAAGATACATAACATTGGACTACAAGCTACTGATGAAATGCACACGACAATTCAAAGTTTGCAAATCCAAGATGATGACCCAAGCAATCCATGTATCGTGCCAATAGCATGTACAACTTCTAGATGTGACTGGGTTCTAACCCAGCATTCACTTTTCAGTATCTATTCGGTTTGAAAACTTTAGGCTAACTTATGTCGCTGAAATTTGTATATGTCTATATTACATGTACAATGTAAAGAGAAATGAACTCAAACTCTTTCCTTCTAAATATATTCAGTCAGGGATGTTGAAAAAAAGTATTCAAGGACAGAAATATTTACTCTCTGGAAGTATATTGCATTGATGCTCCAGAACAGGCCAACATGTGGACAAAAGCTTCTGCTCCTACGCAGTTTAAGCCAGATTCATCAAGAAACATGTACTTTTCGGCATTTGTTGCTGTTATTCTTCTTGTCGGGTCTGATAAATACTCCAACTGAATTCATTTTAATTCATAAAATGGTATCAGTGCCAAGGTACAGATAATCTATTGAGACAATGAGTAGAATTATTACACTCCATACCATGTTCTGGTCAGGTGGTTGCATTCCAAAATATTTCTTCACATACATTCTAGTCACTGGGAAAGGATATCGAGTAGAAACCCTTCTTTTGGAAGAAGAATCGTCAGAGGACAAAGTAGACAAACCTGGTTGAAAAGTAGCTTAAATGAAAAGCATATTCTTTAGTAACTAATATAAACAAAGTTTGTTCAGAAACAATTAAACTTTACCATTAGGAATAAGAGGAACATTCCTATGCAATGGAGCGGAGGAGTTGGAAGTGCGGGGCTTCTTGAATGGAGAAACCGAACTTCTTCCAAGCCTCCTCTTTACATTACTCATTTGTGCATTATTCATGGCGGTGGTGCCAAGAGTATTTGAAATATCAACCAAAGGCTTGGCTAGTGCTTTTGCAACAAGATTAGTCCTCAAACCAACACCATTTACCACACAATTGTTTTCTACAACACCATTTGCCACACAATTGTTTTCTACTGTCTTGAGGGTATGGGGTTTGTTGTGAAGGGGCTTCTGCCGATAAGGTAACTTGCTGTTTAACCAACAGCTACTTTCATTGCTAACAACATCAAATTGGGTAATGAGGTTAGTGCCCAAATTTATAGCTGACGACCTCACTTGATTAGACAATGATTGCGATGGAGATACAGAACTCTTAGTTGAAAAGGTGTTCTTAGCCACTTTATGATGGGAAAAGGGAGTCCGATCATCATGCCCTCCACCTTTTGAGAATGAAATAACCGGGTCACCTGCATTCCTCTCATTCAAGAAGTTTCCTAGGTCTGGGTCACCAAGTAGACTCCTTGCGCGTTGTAGTGCATCAGTAGAAACAGATATAGATCTTCCTCCAGCTGTATTGAACTTGATTGATGAAGGTTTGTCCGGAGTTAAGTTAAACCTTTCAGGTGGCATAATATTTTGATCAGCCTCATTTGTAAATCTACTATGCACTGAAACAGCCTTGTCGTTATTTAATGGAGTACTTGAAACTGATGGAGCACCCATAACCCCAGCACTGTTTGAAACCTGAAGCTTACTGTGATCATTATTGTCTTCCAATCCGAGCAATCTCTTCGCCTTTACAAGACCGTCTGAAGATATATTAACCATTTTTCCAGAGCCAGTCTGGAAAAGGGAATTTGATAAACCACCTCTACTATTGGTAGCTTGCACTCGGCCTGTACAGCACATTAAGCTTAGCAAATTTGGCCTCTTGCGAGTGATGCAGCTTTGTGGTAACAAAATTGTCCCAAAGTAAAAAATTTCCTTATTTGGAGATCCAATTTTTTTGTTCTTTCATTCTTTCTCGTTCTCATGTTCCTTAGGTTTGAGTTACAAACGAAGTCAAGAAAAGAAAAAATTAAAATTGAATTAAAAGGTCGCAGGAACAACAATTGAAAAACAATTTGGGCGTTGCATATTTGAATCAGAGAAATTAAAATTCATGAGAATATTCATAAGCAAGTGCCCTAAAATATAATTGGTAGCGGGCGTACCTGTTCCATTTTGGGCGCCTAGAAGCGACGATGCTTTGGCTAACGACGATTGTTTGACGGCAACCGGTCTTCCAAATCCGTTACGGAACATCCCAACGCCTTCATCAACGCCATTTGTCTGACTTTGAGCCTTCTGAGTTTGAGCCTCCGCAAGCTTCGAGCACCCTTGTAGCAAGAGATCGCCCATGGAAGGCAGCCTAATAGTAGGATGGTAAACGACGCCGTTTGGCGGTTCGGATTTGGTGTCGCGATGCCATCGGAAATTGTTGTCGGCATCGGAGACAGTATGCCACGTCGCCATTTTTTAGGGTTTTGACCTTTTGACTCTTTTCTCCCTCTCAGACTCAAAGTCGGTCTCGGTGTGATCGATCAGCGACACATTACAAGCTGTGATTCGATTCAGTATCTAAATCAACCAAATTTCATTCTTCATTCCAAATTCTAAACCATTTGGCACAAGATGGACAATGGCGGGAAATTAATTTAAAGCCGCGCCAAATTTTAATCGAGTCATTCAAATTCTATATCCTAAAAGAGAAACAGTTCATGTACAGTACTTTTCCAAATTACCCTAGTACAGTGAATTTACCAAATTGCCCTTACGTTTGCTCTTCTATGCTACTGTGTCTATAGTCTGTTTTCGAAAATACCCCTGAGCTTTACTCTTCATTGACAGCTGCCGATTCAGTGTTTCGACAGCGATGCCTTTCTTTCTCTTCGATGTCTCCGTTCGCTTCTCTTCGACGTCGCTATTTTTTCCGTTCTCTTCCACGCTTTTAGTCTCTTCGATTTTCTTCTATTCTTCTTCCTCTTCGGTGGAAGAAGGAAGCAGGATTCGAAGAAATTTGCAGAGCAAGTTGGGTTTTTGTTAGTTTTTTAGGATGGATTTTTTCGATTGATTGTTTTGCATGTTCGTTTTTTGGAAAGATTTAAGGAAGAGGTTGATCAACGTTTGAAGAGCTTAGATAAATTCGTAGGTAAGCGTTTGGGATTTAGTTACTTCATGCTTCAATTAGGTTTTTGTTATGGATTTTGTGGTTTGATTGTGTTGCATGTTGGTTTTTTTCAAGGATTCAGGAAGAAGGAGAAGTTTTTGTTGGGTGTTAGCAATTTATTAGGTAAAATTTTATGTTTGATATTATGTAAATTTTGGTTTGAATTTTTTTAGGTCTTTTTTAAATCTGATTAATTTTTTTTTAAATTTAATTAATGTTGGTGTTTTATAGAAATTACTTTGAATTCCATTTTTTCTTACCGTTTGTAAGTTGGTGTTTAATCATTGTTTTAATTCAATTTTTGAATTTATTTTCTTTTCCTTTTTGTGAAGGATTGAAGGAAAAAGAATTGTTGTGCAGAAATTTTCAGGTTATGTTTTTGTCTACTTTTTTAGTTGTATTTTATTTTTGTCAGTTTTTTATTGTTGTCTACTTTTTTAAATGTGAAATATGTTTTGTTTGAGCAGGAGATGAAGTTTGGTTGGAAATTTTGGTGAGATCAATAGTGGGATTCGTCATAGCGGCTTTGGGGAGTGTTGGAGGTGGAGGAATCTTTGTAGCAATGCTTGCTTTCATCATCGGTTTGGATCCAAAGTCTTCAACTGCGATTTCCAAGTGTAAGTAATCAAATTTCAGAAATTTTTTATTTATAATATTTAAAGATTTAAACTTGGATGTATATATGATCAATGCAAGTATAATGGAAGCTGCAGGCTCAATGGTTTAGTTCGAATTGAAGTTTAGGCACCCAAGTCTTCACATGCCCCTTATAAACGATGACTGGCATTACTATTTCAGCCAATATATGCTCATGCTTGGCATCCATCTTAACTCGCCTAGAATTTGTTGGCAGTTTCTTTTTTACTCAAAGTTCCTCTCCCATGTATATTGTTTATGGATTATAAGCATTATATATCTTGAAAATTTTATGAAATGCTGTGTCAAAACCTATATTTCTGCTATTTTGTACTTTAAGCCATGAATTTTATGTCATGAAGTTTTATCTTTAGATTACTAATGCTTTATATCTTCTATTTGTTTTGCTCCTGAGAAAGATTCATAGTAATTTGATTCATATATGAATTGGAGATTGGGGGAATGGTATGTCCCTTTGTTGCAGTCTCTTAATTTGCATCAAGATAAGAAATTTGGAAACTTTTGGTCTCACTTTTGTTTTATGGGTTTGATGCTTGTTAGGGGTTCAATTATTGAGATGGATTTTATTGAGTATTTATTTACTTTCGCATGTTTGTTTTTAGGAAGGGTTGAGGAAGAAATTGGTATGTTTTGGAGGGGAAGAAGCAAGAGAGTGTCTGATATTTCGTGGGTCAGAATTTTTTGTCAGTTTATAACTTTTTTTTATTGACATGGATATTATGGACTGTTATTTTATTAGAAATTTCAGGCCTTTTGACTTGCATGTTCGAATCTTGAGCTGATTGCAAACATGGTATGTTCCTTTGCTTATTGCCCAGTTCAATTTTCAGATAAATGTCCCAATTGAATTTGATATTTTTGGTTTGTCAAATCTTGCATTGAAAGGTTATGATTTACTAAGTAGATTGTGATGGGACCCAGTAAGGGATAGTAGAAATTTTTCTTTGTAATTTTTTTGAAGTGTTTCTGAGGTTGTGGAGATTTAGGTCAGAAATGAGGCAGTGAGTGTTCTGGGTTGGTGCCATTGGTCAAAGAAACCTTGGTTTTGGTGCAGCCCTTGGGCTGATGAGTTGAGTGTTGGATTGATTATTTTGTTGTTGAATAGTTCAATGTGCAACTGATGAGTTTAGTGTTGAAATGATGATTTTACTGTTGAATTTGTGAGTTAACTGTCCAATTGACAAGTTTAGTATTGGATTGATGATTTTACTGTTGAGTTTTTGAGTTCATCGTCCAATTGATGAGTTTAGTGTTGGCTTGATGATTTTGTTTGTTCAAATTCTGAGTTGAGTTTTCAACTGCAGAGCTCACTCTTCCATTGATTACTTTAATTTTAAATTGATGATTGGAGTTAACGTCTTTGCTAATATTGGCAAAGCGCAAAACAGCTATTTAAAAAACTCGAATTCCTCGTCACCTTTACTCAAACCGATTGGTCATTTTCACACTGATAATTTGGTTAACCTGATTCATTACTTGCCTAGATTACTTACAGGATTTGTTTGAGATTCTGATTGTACCTTCCTTAGGATCTTCCGCTTACAGGATTTATTCGAACTTCTCTCAATTTTTTTTCTTTTCCTTGGTATTCCTGCTAATAACTGTCAACAATAAAACATATTTATTGAGCTTATTTGTTATTCTTTTCAGTTATATTATGTTTGAGTTTGCCATATAGATTTTCCAGTTATATTCTGGTGTATGCTAACTCTATGAGATATAATCTCCTGTTGTTCCGAAGTCACTCAGTGGTAGAGCGGTCGGCTGTTATCACAGTGATCTGCGCCTTCCTCAGAAATTCACATAGGAATCTATTGTAATTTTGCGAGGTAAATTCCTTTCTCCCTCTTCTAAGCATTGGCATGGTAGGTTTTTTGAAACAGAATCCTTAACATGCATCTATCTCTGAATTTTGCTATGTACAGAATATGACCTCTCAGTTTGCATTATCTGTTTTAATGTAATTATCAATGCAGCTTCGTGGTCATATACAAGGTGAAAATATGGAGCTCGGTCGTGCCTCAAATATTGGTGGCCAGGTAATATTTTGTTGTTATTCTGGTTTCACTATCTTCTTCTGTTGAATTGCATCCTTTTTGTTTGATATATTAATACCTTCTATACTCTGCTTTTTGTTAGGTTAAGTATGTAGTAGAACTTGCACGGGCTTTGGGCACCGCACTAAGAGTGGGGATGTCTGTATATTCTAATCAAGCTGCTGTTGCTCTTTTTGAACGTCTACCTCTGTAACATTCATGGACTATAGGAACATGGATACCAAATTGTTGGGAATTCTTAATATCTTAACCAAGGGCTCCTTTTAGTTTACGAAATTTTGCTATTGGCCTTTGTATGTTAGTCTTCCATATTGAAGATCATTTTTCCTTTTGATTTTAATTTGGTTTGGGTCTGGGACTCTAGATGCTTGAAAGCTTCATTCCATGATATTTCCAACTCATGTTTGTACATATTTTAGGCATATTAATTGCATCATACAGATTGTCCCTCATTCTTACATCTTCAACACAATTTACTAATGCACTGACCACAGATTTTTAAGATATTGAGTCTTGCCTGTCTTCTGGTTTAAACTGTTTGAATCATGAAGATATGGAGCACTGACTACAGATTTTTAAGCTTGGTGATAGACTTCTGGTTTGAAAATAGGTTATTTTATCATTTCCTTATGGTGCATTTATATGTTGGTGGGTTATCTTTATAATGAGTGTGTTCCAATGGAAGTTTCAAACAGTTACAATCTGCATTCTCTAAATTTGGTTGTGAATTTAAAGTGATTTATTTTTTGAATGTTTCACTGAGCTACATGAAATTGCTATGCTCAATTTATATGAGTTTAACATTGAATTACTTTGAAATCTATGGATCTATGAGTTCAAAGATAAATTCCAAGCAATCAAAAAACTTGACGTATTTTAGCTTAACTATGCCTTTGAATTAGCTATAGATATTTGATTGTATATCTAATCTTCTTCCGACTTTGAAGTAATATGCCCATGAATAATCTTGATCCATGACAGTCTTACTAACCCCTTCAATCAACCTACATTTTCGAGCAAAAGCCAAAGGAGAAAGAGGAGTGAAGAAAGCAAATAGATGAGTAAGCTCTGTAATGTTCAGGAAAAAAGACCAGTTATTTTGGAACAATGGTTAAATGTGTATAACGATAGTAAGAGTACCATCTATAGCTAGCTCCATGATGCTCCCTAGCATATATAGCTAGCTCCATGATGTTCCCCAGCATATATAGCTAGCTCCATGATGTTCCCCAGCATATATAGCTAGCTTCATGATGTTCCCTAAACGGTTTCATTAACATGTAAACAGTCTCGACAAATTCATGTTAATTATAATGTTTTATGTTTATTCATGCTAATTGTCTATTTTACAATTCTTATTCCTATTATGATTTATATTTTTTTGAACATTTGAGGATACAGCGGCAACGCGTTTAAAGCTAGGTTCATCAACTCAGTATTCATGAATAGTGAATTGACTCTTTTGTCCTTTTTTTGCTTTCCTCTGTTGTGTACATTGATCTTACTTTTATGCCCTTTATTGGACAGCTGGCTTCTTCGAGAACCATCTCTTCGTTCTTATTCTTCCAGAACGACCTCTTCGTTCTTTTTCTTCGTTTTGTGCTTTCTTCCATTACTAAGAGAGAGAGCTAGGGAGTTATCAGAAGAGCAGAGTAATTGCTAATTTGGATTTCAGTACGCAACCTTCTGATCTTCTCCCTTATGTGGGTTATTTCTTCCGCTGTTATCTCTCTGTATCTCTTATCTCTATGCTGTGTATGTGTAGTTTTAATTAATTCATGGTTAAGTTAGATTATTGGGTTAGGTTTGATGGGTTCATTGTTTTGGAGGTTGCTTTTTTGGAAGGATTGAAGAGGAGGAAGAATCTGGGTTTGGTTTTGGGTGATTTTTGAGGTAAGAATTCTCTAAGCTCTACACAACCTTTGGCCTTTGAGAGCTGCATCACCAGGGTATGTAATTCTAACTTTCCTCCTAGCTGAAACGGATGAATTAGGATTGAATTCTGTGTATTTGAACAGAATTGGGAGACAAAATTTACTGCGAAATGCTTAATCAAAATTTTTTTATTTTGTGAATTCCAAGTGTTTGATGAAATGCCTTGGAGAGAATTTTGAGTGTGATAATCGTTATAATGATTGTTTATCGACTGTTTTCACTTTCATACAGGTTTCGAGTTTCTAGGTAAAGCTGCTCCCTTTCTTCTCTCAATCCTCTTTTTAAGCTGCTTTTCCGTATGTTTGATGGGCTAAATCCAAAACTGTGTATGAAACTTGACTGGCAACATGAATACTCTTGAAACAGTAATTGTTTGGTACAAAGTTCCATTTTTACATTGACCAGAAGAAGCTAAGATGGGATAATTGTGGGTTGTGAAGTCCTATTATTTTGGTTTTGTGTAGAATTATAGAGTATATGTATTTTAAATTAGAGACATTTGTGCATGTAGTCGTTTTTTTGTGTTTAATTATCAAAATTTTCTTATATAAGTGTCACAATAAAAAAGTACCATAGGTCTCAATTTATAATATCAGCTAAATTAGAGATGAATTTATCAGTTATCACTACTGGAGTACTACTAAGTGATGTGATTCATAAACACATTATTGATCACTAGCTTTTGGCTTTTGACTGGAATGTTAATTTGTCAGACAATCTTTAAGTCCTTTTCTAGAAAGGGTTCTATAGGAAAGAAAGCATCCATGGATAGAAGCAACGACATGAAATTAAGCTCAAAGAAAAGTCTTGGGCTATGAGATTTTAGTTCTATATTTAAACTTGGGCTAGTTTCTGTATATGTACAACAGTTGAGTATATATTACTATAGATTTTAAGAAATATGGTATATTGGAATTGGAATATGGAAAGGTTAAGTAGAGTATATCAGCCAGTTTCCTTTTGTTTTATTTTTTTAAGATGAGATAGGAAGTTGATAGCAATATGAATTATAAGTATTTATTTAAATAATACAAATTTTACATGAATTTATTTATTATATGAAGAAAAAAATAAACACAAAATAAAAATTAATAAAATGAAAAAAAACATATCTCAAAGGTATGCATGATGGCTAGCAACTATAGCCTCTTAATCTCATCAATCGTTAAAGGTTTTAAATTGTTGTAATTATTTTTGTAGTATCATATGTATTATTTATTTTATTTTGGTAAGAGAATTTTTAGTAAAAAATAATTATGATTTGATTATAAAATTATTTAAACAAATATCTATCAAATTTATAATTCAATATGATTTTCTGCAAAATTAAATTTAGTATAACACTGCAAAATTTTGTCACGTATAATTCTGTTATTAACTCTGTAAAAGTTTATAAAAATTAATAAATCTATAAAAATCGATCATTTAAAATTTTTTTGTAAATATCTATATAAATTTGAATTCACTGCAACCCCTAAAATTAAATTGAAGACATTGACAAATTAACCCAATTCAAAATAAAAGCTTTCCTCAATTTATAGAACCATGAATTCGTGAGTATTCAAATCAAAGCCAACATTAGAGCTCGTTTGCTATCGTTTTGCAAAACAGTTTTTCGTTCTTAAGATACAAAAACAATTGTAAAACTTGTTTGGTAACTCAATTTTGAAAAATGAATTTAGAAAATAAAAACACAAGATATAATAATTTACTTACGTTTTATAAAGCAACAAAATATTGTTTTCTGAATTTTATGATACAAAAAAAATATATATATATATATATATATATACAATATTAAGTAAAAGGTCACCACAATATTACCATAGTCATCATCACCACCACCACCCCACAACTGCCATCACCACTACTGCTGCTACTACCACTGCCACCACCACCACAACCACCACCATTACCTCCAACACCATCACCACCTCCTCCACCACCGCCACCATCACCTCCACCACCACCACCCATGTCACCACCACCATCCCTCACTGAAACCACCCTCACTACCACATCATCACCTCCACCACCACCACCCATGTCACCACCACCATCGTCGCTGCCACCACCACCACATGATCATCATCTCCACCACCACCATCACTACCATCCATGCCACCACCACTCCCCACCACAACCACTCCCAACACCACCTCACCACCACCGCCACTGCCACCACGACCACCACCACCACCACCCCCGCCACATTACCACAACCACCACTGTTGCCGCCACCACCACCACCACTACCACTCTTACCACCAGCCTATCATCACCACAGCTACCACGACCACACCGCCGCCATCCTCACCACTACCCCATCAGTGCCACCACCCCAAAACCACCACTGTCGTCGTCGCCATCGCCACCTCTACCACGACCACTGCCGCTGTTGCTCCCACCACCACCCCCATCAGCCCGCCACCACCACAAAACCACCATTGTCACCGTCACCCTCATCACTACCACCACAACCACAATGTCGCCACCACCTCCACCTCCACCCCCATCACTCTATCACTATCTCTATAGTACCATTCCTATCGTCGTTATCTCAAAATTTATGTTTGATAATTATTGTCTAATTCGCATTTAATTTTTTTTTAATTTTATATATTTATACCAAACAAATTTTTCCTTTTTCATTCTTACAAAATCATATTCATAGTAAATTATCAATTGCATTCTCAAATATTAAATACACAAAATTCTATTTATTATTTTCGTTTTACAAAATAATATTTCAAAAACTATTTTACAAAACGATTACAAACGGACCCTTAAGTTTTTGGAATTGATGGATCTTAATGATCGAGAAATAAGGGCTACTTCTAATCCAGCAAGTTAAAAAACGATCGCGACTTCTACCGAGGTAAAGCTGATTGAGCGAGTGGGGATAAAGGAGCATACGACAAAGATGCGGCGCCTATGGCATCGAGAAGTCTGCAGGTAGTGATGACGGGTGAAGTGGATGAAGAAAGGGTATTTGAGACATTTCGCTTCACTGTATTTAAAATTCAGATTTTAATAAAAAAAAAACTTTGACTAATGATGTTGTCGAGTTCCTTTCAAATTAACAAAAAAAAAAAAAATTGTTGGAATAAATCTTTTATTCAAAAAATCTTAAGATAGTATAAACATCATGAACGATAATAGAATCTTAAAAGATTTGTAGCTTAAATAAAAAAAGAAAAAAAATATTGCAATAAAGAACAACTATGAATTTCATATTAGACCGGTTTAGGCAGCCTCTGAATCTTTTATCAAACCAGTTATGGGTTCGGTGATTGATTGACTTGCTTCTTTGAGCCACTTGGAGATTAATAAACCCTCTCATTTTAGTCAATGCCTGATGACTTGCTAGTAAATTTGGGATGCTAGAAATAAAACAATATTCTTAGATGTTAGGCATTACTGCGCCAGGTCCGTGAAGGTTGCTAGATTGGTTGGATCTAGGTTCTTTGAAGCCAATATGGAGCCTTCTCTTTTTCAGAATGTTCCTGCCTTTATAAAATGGATGCGGCCGGACATTGGTTGGTTTACACTTAACTTCGATGGCTCTATTAAGTCTAATAATAATGCTAATGTGGGTTTTGTCATTAGAGATTCTGATTGGATTTCGATTGTTGCTGGTGCCAAAAATGTGGGTAAGACTAATAGCATGATTGCTGAAGGTTTAGCATTACTGGAATGGCTAAAATCAGCTTATGATCTTAGGTGTCACAATCTGATTGTGGAAGGTGACTCGAAAATTCTTATCGACTCTATTCTCTCTAAGATTGAGCCACCTTGGAGAATCAAAAGTGACATAAGGACGGTTAAGAAATGGAGGAATTGTTTCCAGTTCATTGCCTTCTCTCATGCTTTCAGGGAGACTAATTTTGTTGATGACGCTTTGACTAATCTTGGTCAGCAAGACGGTATGGATCAGATCTTGAACAACGGTGTGCCCGGCTCAGTGTCTATGGCTTGGAGATTTTATTTCTTAGATTGTGGTTGTTCTAGGGGTTATTCCTTTGTTAATTTTATTCGCACTTCAAACTACTAATTTTATTTAGGCTTATTACTTGATATGCACCCCGAACAAGTCAGAAATGCACACAAAATTGAAATTTGCCTCAGTTTGCACCCATAACAGGCATTCCGTTACCTCCGTTGCACCATCCGTCAGTCTCTGTTACTAACGCCGTTAAAAGTACTGATGTAGCAGTATTATTACAAAATTTGTAGAGGCAATTAAGACATTTTTCATATTTTATTAAATTATATATTAAAATTCTTTTTAAAAAATTAAAACTAATTTTATTATACATTTAATTTTATTTACCCTTCCCCTTTCCAACCCACCCGAACCTTGTCTCCCTCTCTCCCTCTACTGGACCTCCCCCCACCGCCCACCCCTTTCTTCCTTTGTGGAAGCTTTGGGACAAATTCAATGGAACCCTTCTTAAGTACACCTAATGGGACAATACAAAGAACCATGTCCCCACGAAACTCCTTCATCAGCTTCTCCACATCCGCCTTCCTCAAAACGGTGCCTTTAATCGGAGGCCGATTGCGCCTCTGGTCGCGGGTGTAATACTTGATGTCGTAAATGATTTCTGGGTCAGAGGTGGGCGCGTAGGCCTGAACCTGGGACGAGGCCGGGCACTGGAGCCGGTACTCCATCGCGGCGGGTACGACGAGTTTGTACTCCGGGTCGGCGCATGGACCCGTTATCTCCCACGATTTCTGTAGGTACCGTTGGACAACGGCACATGGACCCGTTATCTCCCACAAGTTTGTACTCTCTTTGTTCCCTTATTCGGCATCGATACTTATAGGTTTTGAACAGGGCCGTTGGACAACGGCGGAGGGGATTGAGTCTGATTTGGCGGCGACCCAGATGGCAATTCTTGGAAGAAGGGCTTGATATCGAAAAGTTCACTAGCAAGAAGAAAAGAGTAAGACACTACAGACCTACACCCGCGAATGGCCATGGCGATTCAAGTGGCAGGCCTCTGGCTGCCCAGCGCCTCAACCCACACTCACTTTCTTCATTGCCGAAGCCAAATTAAGCCACCGTCTTCTACAGCTCTATCTGCTATGGCCTCTCAAACCCAATTCAATGGGTAAGTGGCAGGCCTCTGTAGTGTTTTGGAAGAAGGGCTTGAATAATTTCATGGTGGGTGGGAATTGAATTTTAATGGGTAAGTGTTGGTTTGTGGTTTTGTTTTTGTTCGAGAAAACCCCAATTCATCACCATCATCATCTTCTTCTTCCCCTGGTTTTGTTGTTGATGGGTTTAATGGGGTTGATGGGTGGACGGATTTGGAAGGGGAAGGGGAAGGGTAAATAAAATTAGTTTTAATTTAAAAAAAATAATTTTAATATATAATTTAATAAAATATAGTAAATATTTTAATTGTCCTTACAAATTTTGTAATATTATTACCACATCAACATTTTAACGGCGTTAGTAACAGAGACTGACGGATGGTGCAACATAGGTAACGGAATGCCTGTTCTAGGTGCAAACTGAAGCAAATTTTAATTTTAGATAAATTTTAAAAATCGCTGACTTATTCTGAGTGTATATAAAGTAACAAGCCTTTTATTTACAACAATAAAGTTCATTTGGTTCACGTGGGAATTGTGGAATGAATCCCATCTTTTAATGAAGGCCATTTGGTTCACGTGACTTTACCGGACTTGGATGTGGGCCTATGTTAGTTCCCTGGAGTTTTCTTTTTTTTTTGTTCGCACTTCAAACTACTAATTTTATTTACAACAATAAAGTTCATTTGGTTCACGTGGGATCTTTTAATAAAGTTTATTTGGTTCACGTGACTTCACCGGACTTGGATGTGGGCCTACATTAGTTCCCTGGAGTTTTTTTTTGTTAGATTCCCTGGAGTTCTTTTACTTCAAAACAAAGGCTTTGTGGTATGGATCTCCCCCTTTTCACTTGCACTTCTCTCAGATTTTCCTCGTTATCAATTTGGGCTATATGCCATGGCAGGCTGAGCGGAGGAGCAAGGTTTAGTAGAGGGCGGCGGTGTTTTCTTGTTGCTGTAACAAATTTTAAATATATTAAGCGAGCTGATTTTTGTATTTTATATTTTATTTTTTATATTCTATTTATTTTTTAATATTTTTCAAAATAAAATATAGCAAATAAATTATAGAGTGGGTAAATCATATTCCTATATTCACCCTTCAACTTTACTACCCAGTTAATTCAGAGTGAAAAGCAAGAAGAAGACAAATATCAACCCAGCTCTGTCGGTTATCAACTTAAAAAAATTTATCTTCTTTTTCGACCAAGATCATAGCACCGAATCTAGCCACACATGGCCGACTGTATTACTAATGTATTTTGGATCTTTCATTACGTGGATGATTGATCAATTATTTATTTGAGGACGTAAATTATAAATGTAGCTGCTGGCTGGAGTTTGACTGTTGGTCAAAATCGATGGAGGAGCCTCTGTTGGAGACAGAGATTAATGGGGAAGGGAGGGCCGTGGTAGTAGTACGGCGGTTGGCATGGAGTGCGTTTGTGGAAGAAGTAAAGGAGCTGCTGAAGATGGCGGCTCCGATGGTGGTGGTGACTCTATCTCAGTACCTTTTGCAGGTGATATCGGAGATGATGGTGGGACATCTCGGGCAGCTTGCCCTTTCAAGTGTTGCCATTGCCACCTCTTTCTGCATCGTCACAGGCTTCAGTCTCCTTGTAAGCATCTTCTTTCATCTCAAATTCTCCATTTCCAATTTCTTTTTAAACATTTTATCACTAGGAAGCTACCATAATTATTCAATTACATTGGTTTTCTTCCTGTTTTTATTATATTTTGCTGTGAACAAGAATGAATATTGAATCGACAACTAATGAAGAAAGCTAAATTAATGTGGAGAAGATTGATCATTAGAAGGTTAAGTAACTAATTCTAGTATACTTGACTGTAAGAATTAATTAGTCATTATTAGTAACAAGAGAAATTTAACAAGAACATTGATTTTTATGGAAATATAAAATAAAACAAAAAATTAGTAGATTGAGAGGGCTTGCCGCTGCTACATGAAGATTAGTGGCATTAACTGTTTAGTTAGATCATAACCGGCTTGTTTTGGATTTGATAATTCAAATTAATGAAATTGTGAGGGGACTGTGGAGGATGTAGAGTTGGAAGGAAACTTACATGTTCTAATCCTATCATTTTGAGGGGATTGGATTGGATAAGTTTCCTTCTATTTCTAATCCCCTCTACTCCTCTTACTACTGAACTCAAACAAAGATGATTGTTGTGTAAGAAACAAGGGAATGTAAAAGATCACACATGTGCTAAATGTTAAAGCCATGGGCCGATCTTATCCTTGATGGTACAGTACATCACACAATCGAAATGTGTCCCGGTACCAGGGCGATTAGAGGTTGAAATTGAAACTGAACCATGCATGTAATAATCATTTTTATATTGCTGTGCAAGGAGCAAGGTTAATTTGTTTCGGTTGATAATTGACATAAATTTGAAATGTTGAAGGCTGGATTGGCGGGAGGACTGGAAACATTATGTGGGCAAGCTTACGGAGCAAAGCAATATGAACAGCTTGGAATCTATACATACTGTTCAATAATTTCTCTTACTTTGGTTTGTATACCATTGTCTGTCCTTTGGATATTCATGGACAAACTGCTCATTTTGTTAGGCCAAGACCCTTTAATTGCTCAAGAAGCTGGCAGATATGCAACTTGGCTCACCCCTTCACTCTTTTCGTATGCATGTCTTCAATCATTGGTTCGATTCTTCCTGTCTCAGGGCCTTATTTTCCCAATGCTCTTAAGTTCAGGTTTTGCTCTGCTTGTTGATGTGCCTCTTTGTTGGGTTCTGGTATTTAAGTTGGGATTAGGAAGTATTGGAGCGGCAATATCGACAGGTTTATGCAATTGGTTGAATACAATCATCCTTCTTATTTACTTGAACTATTCTTCAGCCTGTGAGAAAACCCGTGCCAACTTCTCCATGGCTGTTTTCTTAAAAATTAGGGAGTTTTTTGCCTTTGCTGTCCCCTCTGCTCTAATGACTTGGTAAACTAATTTCTTTTTCTTTCTTCTTCGTCCCTTACACGAATAAATGGAGATTTATGTTGTCAAATTGCGTGGCACACGGTCATGATCGATGATTCAGACTCACATTACCGTGTGCTTGTTGCTAATAATTGTAGCTTTGAATGGTGGTCATTTGAGCTGCTTATTTTACTCTCTGGGCTTCTACCAAATTCAAAACTTGAAACTTCAGTACTTTCTATCTGGTATGCATGCTTTATCTTCAAACCTCCATGATTGTTGATGACTGAAGAACAATAATATATTACATATTCCCTATAACCCTGTGAGCAGCCTCACGACGACTTCAGTGCACTTCTTTATACCATTTAGTGTTGGTGCTGCTGCAAGGTAATTGCTCAAAACCTCCCTTCCTTGACTAACTATCCCTCATCTTTAAGCCAACAAAACTTATCTCCTAATACTCTATATGATGAAATGCATTTGACATATTGCAGCAATCGAATTTCAAATGCATTAGGAGCTGGTAATCCACACGCAGCTCGAGCAGTTGTTTGGGCTGTCATGGCTCTCGCACTTACTGAAGCACTCATTGTCAGCACACTTCTTTTCTGCTGCCGTTCTTTTTTGGGATATGCTTACAGCAATGACATGGACGTTATCAATTATGTCAAACGATTAGCTCCTCTGCTTTCTCTCTCAGTCATCTCAGACAGCTCACAAGCTGTACTTTCCGGTGAGTACTAAGTCCTAACATTTGATATCGCACACGCACGATGCATACCGGTTCTTATTAAAACATATCCATCAGAGGCTAATGTGTTTGCATATATGGATCAGGGGTCGCGAGAGGATGTGGGTGGCAGCATATAGGGGCCTATATAAATCTTGGTGCATATTATATAGCTGGAATTCCGGTAGCCCTTGTATTGGGATTTCTTCTACATATGAGGGGAACTGGCCTTTGGATAGGAATCTTGACGGGCTCTATTGTGCAGGCATCGCTCTTGGCTTTCATATCGTCCATCGTCAATTGGCAAAAAGAGGTTTGTTTCATTAGCATAATGTTTTCCCTCGTTATCAATCGTTATTTTCATCACTGGTATCCTGAGGTTAAGAACACATACAATTTTATTTAGACATACATTTTTCTCTCTCACATTTTACCTTGGAAACAAATTTGCAACACGATTATATATATAAGTTGTTACTGGGATTTGTTTCTTGGTTCTAAACTCTAAAGCGGGCATGGTCCATGGCAACAACTTTGAAAATTATATACGTTGATTTTTCATGTGAACGGTGCAGGCAACCAAGGCAAGGGAGAGGATATTCAAAGATTCATCATCTGCTGAGAACAGTATTTTAGCTTGATTATGTCATTTCAGATACTTTGTTCTTCATTATCTTTTCCCTTTTTTTCTTTTTCTGAGGTTCATCTCATCGTCTTGGTATATTTCGCGCTGCACGCTCTTCTGTTATTTTTTTGGGTTAAGTGGTGCTTTTATCCTAAATAAATTTTTTTGGTGAAGCCCTGTGATCCCAACGGTTTCCTTCTGACCTTATAATGGTAGAGATACTTGTGATTCAAAGGATAGCCTCCACTATTGGCTCTTTCCTTTCGCTTCGGCCCTCCAAGGTAGCCGAGCAAATTGCTTCTGCCCTCTAATGTAATCGGAAAATAAAACTTTTTGTTTTTAACCCAAATTCCAACCTATTTCCCTGCATCCAAACAGACTATCTGAAAACACCACCAGAAACATAAAAAAAAAAAAAAAAAAAAACATTTCATATCACTATCATAGCATCAACATATTACATAAAGTTGTCCACCTATTTGACATGTGAAACCAAAAGTAGGGTCTAAGCCAATACATAATCTATTTGTTATATAATCATCGATGTATTAACATTTGCTCCATACTTCACTCGACTATGGTAATCAATTAGGGCGGCGATAGGAGGGAGGGGTTTTGACTCAAATTGTAGGTTATAAGTCGGACTCACTACTTGTTTTAGTAGCTGGACTGATGTTTTCACTTTTCAGGCAGAGGAGACAGCGGCAGCTTTTAAATGCTATACAAAACATCTAGACTAGATCCTATGCTACTAAATAGTCTAAATTCATCCTAAAACATGAAACAAGGATGATATTCCTTACTGTGGTTTCCATCTTCTGGCAGCTGAGGGGGTGGAGGAGTCAATACTTTTGATGTCTGCTTGATGAAACTCACCGAATTCGATACCTCACTCAGCCTCTGCTCCGTCGAAGATTTCCAATTCACCAACTCCTGAAACATATCCTGTCAAGAAGGAGATCGATGTTAAATGAGGCTTGGTGATGTCATTCCAAAAAAACTAAAATATTTTAAGCACATCACCTGGAACAGAAGAAAATCATCATGGTCTGAGTTTGAAATTCCAGTAGCAGAAGAATCAGGGGTCGCATTAGCTTGATGATATTCCTTTCGCTTCTTCGGTACCAACTCATGCACATCTCTCTCCATTCCAGCCATTTCATCCTTGATTTTGCAAAGAGGGTTCGGAAATGAGCTATCAACGTCCATTGATCTAAGTGCTGAGGCCGAGTAGGGATCTTGGACTGTAACTTCTTCCTCACCATTAACCAGATTCGTGCTCCCAAACCAAGGCACAAGCTCATTTCCCTGACAACTACTGAGATTGGTGTTCTCTAGCCAATCTTCCCATTGCTCAGAAGCTTCAGGGCTGGTGGGAATGCATTGCTTTGGTACTTGCATATTACTCGAAACATTCATCGTTCCCTCTATCTGTTGCTCGACCTTAGTTTTCCATGTGATCAATTCATCAAACTTGTCCTGTAAAAAACAAAAAAAGAAAACGAGGTCTCATGGAGCTAACTGGAACAAATATATAAGACGAACACATTCTTCTTGTCAAATATATATACCTGCATACTCTTCCAAGAACCTAAAATCACTTTCAAGCTTTGCTCAGTCTGAGCTTTCCAGTTTGCCAATTCTTTGAGCATATCCTGTTGAACAGACACACCAATTGACGGTTTCATCAAGTAATAGGTTAATACCAAATTATAACGAAACTAAAATGTTTTTAACATTCAACTCAACCTGATTGTCTCGATCTTTCTCTTGCTTCTTGGATAACAGCAGCTCCTGTACATCACTTTTAATACAAGAGAAGAATTATTTAGTAGCACCTATATCAGTTAAAAAATGGCTAATAAAGACCTTATCTACCTCTTCATTTTATCCACTTCTTCCTTGAGTAGCTTCAGTTCTCCGGCAGAAACAGAATTGTCCAAGTGAACACCACCTGGCGTCAACCTCGATGGTGGAATCCAAAAAGGATCGAGCACCCCAGCCTCATGCCGTATGTTATCCAGGTCAGCACTCTCCAACCAGTATTCCATTACTCCATTGGGGTTGAACCACCTCCGGAACCGCTCATTTCCACCTGGTGCCAATTTACCATCAATTTGCTTCAGTAAGTGATCGAGCAGCCCAGTATCACCAATTCGCTCACGAGCTAACGATCTCAGTTGTATCCTGGAAATTGGGTTTTCAAAAGTTGCATCTACAGCCTTCAAAACATCCAGCATACTTTGCTCTGCCAGATTGTACCTGCACAAATACTCAATTTGTTGCAATATCAAAATGCCTTAGCAGCAAAGTCATCAATAAAAACGTGTGACGGGTTTTACCTATTAACCGCCCATCTTTCAATCACATTATCACACTTCTTCGTCCTACCCATAGAACTACTTTTCCTTTGCTCACCATGTAATGCTTCCCTCGCCTGTTTAAGTTCATTGCGGCTAAGGCGCTTCTTCTTCTTGATTTCTGGGAACTCCAAAGGTCTGGTTTTCACAGTGATGGTGCCTTTAACTTCATCTGTTGAATTTTCTTCGTCAGTTATTCTGGATGAAAGTTGAGGTCTTTTTCCTTCGTGCTGGCCAAGAAACACAACTCGCCGACGAACACCCCACTGTGCCATCTGGGTGTCTCTTAGCTGAAACCAGTATATATTCTTTATGCTTTGCCAGTCAACTACAACTTCGGTGCACAACAGAAGCACATGCAGCAAGAAAGAAAGCTCTCAACCATGGAAAGTCCAATCAAACTTCAAGTTAAGTTTCGAAAACAAGAAGTTCGTTTGCGGGATTCTAGAAGTCTGAACATGAATTCAACTTGTATCCAACGAGAGAGATTAGACAAACAATTTAACTACCAACTCTATTCTGAGACATTTTTGTTTTTATGGAAACAAAATCAGGAACTCAACACAATACTAGATTTAGCTCCGGTCCACTTGAGGGAAATTAAGATCATGCCCTTGTCAAACCATTACAGTGAACATCAAAACAATCGACCAAGTCCATTTCAAGTTTCAACACACTCATTTACGAATTTCAGTTCAACTCTGCAACCTACTACCTACGCCTATCCCTCTCTGTAAAAAGGCAGAGGTTCCATATTTGAAATTCATAATAATAAATTAATAAACATAAATAAATGTACTCGTTTAAGTCTCCTGTCTAACTAATCATTCTTACAAATATTTAAGTTAGTTCTTTATTTCAAAAATTTGTTCTTTATTCCAAAAATTCAAGCACATTTTCAACGAACCATAATCGAACTGCTGTTTTTTTTCTTTTTAAGACTTTTGCTTTTGTCATTCCAATTTTTTATACTAAATTTCGGAAAGTAACAGCCCAATGAAATTAAATTTCAAAGGTATAAAATAAGGGTGAGCTACACACATGAATCACGATGAAAGTGAAAGCTTGGCCTTAGAAAATGCCATTATTAGATTCCTTTTTCTAGGTTCCCAAACGTTTTGGACGCATTCGAAGAAGAAGAAGAGAACCCAAACAGCAAGGAATGAAAAGGGTTTTAGTTTTAATAAAATCATACGAGGCAATGTTTGGAATCAGACCCTAAAGCCTACCATATAAACATTGAAACCCTAATTCTTCTTCCTCCTTCTTTTTGGGTTCATGGTATATTCATGGAGAGACAGAGAGAAGGGTTGAGATTACCTCTAGGGTTTCTGTTGTGGCCGAAACAGCTTGAGCTCAAGGAAATGCCTGCCTCCCTCACTCCCGAGTACCAGAAAAGTCTCGCTGGCTCTCGCTGTCGCACCGTCTGTCTATTCCGCTACTCCTAAAACCCTACCGCCAAATTCCCTTGTATTCTAAAACCCACACATTACACACTTGACACATGTATTTATTGGAGCTTCTTGCACAATATTCATTTTTGGCTTTGTTGATATGCTATAGTGACCAGTCCGGATAAAAATAAATAAAAATTTCCGTGTGAGCGGATCCTCTGTCCCTAAATTGGTGTCTCTCTCTATGTTTCAACTCTCATATCATATGCATGCAACTTAATACTACATTCTATGCAACTTAATACTACATTCTATGCAACTTAATACTACATTGGTGTCTCTCTCTATGTTTATGGGATGTGTACAAGCCAATAGAACAGTGGATGAGGATACTAACGAGTTCATGAGGTTGGCAGAACGTAATAACCTAAGGGAGACCGAAAATCAATAGGTGGCAAGGTATGTGAACGGGTTGAAGCCTTCCATTCAAGATAAAATTGGGTTGCAGAATTTGTGATCCTTGCAGGAGGCAATTAACATGGGATTGAAGGCTGAGTTGATGGAAAAAGAGATACGGCAAATTCCTTACCAGCGGAGGAATATGCCATATTCGTCTGAAATCGGTGATGTTGTCCCTGTTGATAAAGGAAAACAACCACAACAAGGCACATCAAAGCCTTCGAACTTCCCGTCTAGAGGAGGTAATACAGGAAGTAGCAGAACTTTCGATAGAGGTCAGCCCCGAGATCAGACCCTGAAGCAAAATCCCTACACCAAACCCACAAGGGATACCTGTTATCGTTGTGGCAAACTCGAGCATCGTTCGAATGTTTGTCCCGACCGGAGACATGCCAATTTAGTAGCTGTGGATGATGGCCATGACGAAGAAGGAGGATAAGGGTTTGAAGATGACTATGAAGGAGTTGAGTTTGCAATTGAAGATGGATTAGAAAGAGTTACTTTGGTGATGCAACGAGTTCTTTTAGCTCCAAAAGAGGAAGGGCATCGAACTAGTATATTTTGTTCTCTCTGTATAATTAAAAATAAAGTTTCTGATGTGATTGTAGACAATGGCAGCTGCGAGAATTTCGTGTCGAAGAAGTTGGTGGACCATTTGCAGCTACCAACAGAGCCACATAGCACTCCTTATTCGCTGGGTTGGGTGAAGAAAGGACCTTCAATTCGAGTCTCTGAAATCTATCATGTACCACTCTCTATTGGTAAGCATTATAGTGATGAAATACTGTGTGATGTAATTGATATGGATGCATGTCATATTTTGTTGGGTAGACCTTGGCAGTTTGATGTGGACACTACCTTTAAAGGTCGGTATAATGTCATATTGTTTACTTGGAATAATCGTAAAATCGCTATGGCTCCTACTACACAGTCGATAAAGGCGAGTGTATCCTGAAATGAGAGTTCTAGCTTTCTGACATTGGCTAGCAAGGAGCAAGAGATTAATGAGGCAATCCAAGAAGCTAATTCTTTTCATCCAGTGGTGTTGAAGGGATTACTGACAGAAAGCAAAGAAAAGGTCGAAATTCCTTATGATGTGCAGTAGATGTTGAGGGAGTTTAAGGAGCCTTTATCGGATGAATTGCCTAATGACCTACCACCTATGTGGGATATCCAACATCAAATTGATTTGGTACCCGGAGCTAGCCTACCAAATCTACCTCATTACCGTATGAGCCTTAAGGAGAATGAGATCTTGAGAGAGCATATTGAGGACTTGTTGAGGAAGGGATTTATCAGAGATAGCTTGAGTCCTTGTGCGGTTAAGGAAAATTCTTGGCGTATGTGTGTTGACAGCTGAGCCATCAACAAGATCACAATAAAGTACAAATTTCTCATACCACCCTTGGAAGATATGTTGGACGAGTTGGAGGGTTCTAAGGTGTTCACAAAATTAGACTTGCGAAGTGGCTACCACCAGATTCGGATTAGACTAGATGACGAATGGAAAACGACGTTCAAAAGCAAGGAGGGATTATATGAGTGGTTGGTCATGCCTTTTGGGTTGTCAAACGCACCTAGCACTTTCATGAGACTTATGAATCAGGTTCTTCGTCCATTCCTTGGCTCTTTTTTTGTGGTTTATTTTGATTACATTTTAATTTATAGTCAGACCAAAAAAGAACACATGGTGCATTTGAGCCAAGTTTTAGGTGTTCTGTAAGAAAATAAGTTGTATGTGAATCTGAAAAAAAATGTACTTTTTTGTACAAACAAACTGCTGTTTTTGGGTTTTGTGGTTGGTGATGATGGTATTTAGGTAGATGATGAGAAAATTAGGGCAATCCGTGATTGGCCAGCTCCAAGGTCGGTGATTGAGGTGAGAAGTTTCCATGGTTTGGCCACTTTTTACAGGAGGTTGTGAGGAATTTTAGCACCATTACTGCACCTATCTTTGAAGAAAGGGAAATTTCAGTGGAAAAGAGCTTTGCCCTCATAAAAGAAAAGTTTTGCACTGCACCAGTTTTATCTCTTCCAAATTTTGAGAGAGTATTCGAGGTCAAATGTGATGCTAGCGGAGTGGGAGTGGGTGATGTATTGTCACAAGAGAAGAAACCAGTAGCCTTCTTTTCTGAAAAACTAAGTGAAGCCCATCAGAAGCGGAGTACCTATGATCAGGACTTTTTTGCAGTTGTTAAGGCTTTAAAACAATGAGAGCATTACCTGATTCAGAAGGAGTTCATACCGTTTACAGATCACTAGGCTTTGAAGTTCATTAATAGCCAGAAGTACGTTGATAAGATGCATGCCAGGTGGGTGACATTCCTGCAAAAGTTTCCATTTGTTATTAAGCACAAGTCGGGAACCCTAAATCGGGTTGCTAATGCTCTAAGTAGGAGAGCTACCTTGTTGGTTACAATTTCTCAAGAAATTGTGTGGTTTGAATGTTTGAGGGAGTTGTACGAAAGTGATGATGAGTTCAAGGAAAGATGGGCAAAGTGTCCTAACCTTGAGCCAATAGCAGATTACTTTATTAATGAGGGGTATTTTTTCAAGGGTAATTAGTTGTATATCCCCAACTCATCAAAAGCTGATTCGGGATCTACATGGAGGCGGATTGAGCGGCCATTTGGGTCGGGATAAAACCATTGCGAGTTTGGAGGAGAGATACTATTGGCCACAGTTGAAGCGGGATGTTGGAGCTATCGTGAAAAAGTGTTATATGTGCCAAACTTCGAAGGGTCAAGTTCAAAACATTGGTTTGTAAATGCCTTTACTTGTTCCTAAATATATCTCGTAGGATGTAGCTATGTATTTTATGATTGGGTTACCCCATACAAAAAGGGGCGTGGATTCAGTCTTTGTTGTGGTTGACCGGTTTTCAAAGATGGCGCACTTTATAGCTTGTAAGAAGACAGCAGATGCATCCAACATAGCCAAACTTTATTTCAAGGAGGTTGTTCGACTACATGGGGTGCCTAAAGCAATAACTTCTAATCGTGACACCAAGTTCCTGAGCCATTTTCTGGATTACTTTGTGGATGATGTTTGGGACTGCCTTAAATCGTAGTAACACTGCCCATCCTCAAACTGATGGACAGACTGAGGTGACAAACAGAACTTTGGGGAACATGGTGCGTAGTATTTGTGGAGAGAAGCCGAAGAAATGGGACTATGCCCTTCCATAGGTTGAGTTCGCTTACAACAGTGCAGTTCATAGTGCAACAAGGAAGTCTCCATTTGCTATTGTTTATACTGTTGTGCCTAGCCATGTGGTGGACTTAGTGAAGCTACCTAAGGGTCATAGAGTAAGTGTTGCTGCAGAAAATATGGTTGAGGGTGTAGTGGTTGTTCGGGACGAAGTTAGGTAAAAGCTGGAGCAGACCAATGCCAAGTACAAAGCAGCAGCAGACAAGCATAGGCGAGTTAAGGTGTTTCAAGAGGGTGATTCGGTTATGGTGTTTCTGAGGAAGGAGAGAGTTCTTGTTGGCACCTACAGCAAGCTGAAACCGAAGAAGTATGGGCCTTTCAAAGTGCTGAGAAGAATCAACAACAATGCCTATGTGATAGACTTTCCGGAGTCCATGGGAATTTCCAATACCTTCAATGTCGTTGATATATATGAGTTCCTTGATGATGTCGCTCTCTATCCTGATGATAACTCGAGGTCGAGTTCTTCTGAAGTGGAGGGGACTGATGTAGAATATATGGCATAATGGATCGAAAATCAGATGGACCGGAAAATGCAAAAAGGACGCAGCGGTAATTTGCAGATTTGTCGTCCGAGCTCATAATAGGGCTTATGATACTTTTCCAAAAGGGAACAACGAGACAAATCAAAGGCATTGTTTACACATTGAGATAGGGGCTATTTTAGCCAAATAACGTCGTTTAGGGCCTCAAAATCAGCTTTTAAGATTTCCCAGTATTTTCGGGATTTTTATTAGTTAGGGTTTTTGTTTTCCTTTTCAACCTAGGGTTTGCTAGGTATATAAACAACCTTTATACGTTGTATTGAGGAGCATCTTATAATTTTATTCAATCAAAATTGAGAGTTTCTCAAGTATTTCCTAGTGGATTCCAGTTTATGTTCTTAGGGTTTACGCTTGTAATCCTTGTTACCCTTGTTACTTCGTGATGCGTCAATAAACCTAACTTTTATGGAGTTGTGATAGCATGATTGAATACAACTCAATTTTTAATGACTTTATAAATTTCTAAAAAGTATAGATTGAATACCCTTAACTTTCACCAACTCTTTAAAAGTCCTAATTGAATAATCTGAACTTTGAGAGACATTTTAAACTATATGAAAATCTCAATTGAATACCCCTTGTGTTTGAAACAGTTTAGGAATTTAGATAAGAAAATAATTTGCATTCCAATCTTGCCCAAAATTTTAAAATAGAATTCAGATTTGGAAAAAAAAATTAAATCTTACATTTGTTATTATTTTTTTGGGTCAAATCTTACATTAATGTTTGATTAGATCCATAATTGCCATTTTAAGAAATTGAAAAATCATTGATTTTGTATTGTTAATGATGAATTAGATTCATATTTTTCCCTTTTTCATAATGTGTTTTTATTTTCAAACAGTCAAAGGTTATTTAATATAATTTTACATTCCAGATATATGATGGAACGTAAGAGGAGGGAAATGAATTATATCTATTTCCTTTCCTATTTCAAGATGGAAAAGATTTAAGTATTTCATTATAGCGTTTGAAACGAACTGGAATAATAGTAAAGTTTCAAGCATTCCATTAATTTGTTGTGTTTGACAAATCATGCAATGAAACAAAAATAATAATTATTTTTAGGATAAACTACATAAAAGCACCCAAATTATATGGGTCATTTCAAGTTCACACCCCAACTATAAAAAATTTCATCTAGGTACCCAAACTATCAAAACACTACATCTAGGTACCCTCCGTTAGTCAAACCGTTAATTGCTGAGTTGCCATTTTTTGGTCAACTGTTTGTGTTGAGTTGGAGTCCACGTGAATAAAAAAATAATTAGAAATTAAATACACTAGATACCCTCTGTTAGTCTCACGCTGCTTGTTGCCTAAATTTCTCAGAAATTGACTGAAAAGCTTCAAACTCCACCGGGCTTCGACCCTCAATCCGAACGATTTAGACCCCGGCGATGGTAACAGACGGCAAGGTTAGGCTTGCCTTGCTTAGGCGAAGCTTCTAGAGGTGGTCTCGCATGCTGGGTCGACAGAAAATGCCATGAAAGACGACGAAGGTTTCCTGGGTTCGCAACTCCAATTCGCTCCTTTTAGTGAGCGTTAGCGGTGGACGAAGATAGGGACAGCTTCGTCTTGCCCAGACGAAGCGATTGGAGGTGCTCCCGCAACCTGGGTCGGCTGGGAACGTCGTTAGAGACGATGGCAGCTACTGGGTTTCTCAGCCTGATTTCGTCTTCTCCAGCGAAGGTCGATGGTGGAAGAAGGCTGGGAGAGGCTCATCTTGATGAGAGGATGGATTTGGCATCGCTATCGAGGGTTGGGTTGGTCGAAGGCGAGGGCAGCGACGGCTGATGGTGTTCGCATTCTTTGTCGCAAGAAGGAATGAGAGGACGCAGTCGGGGAGAAAGAGAAAGAAAAATGAGATTGTGATTGGTGGAATTAGATTTTTAGGAAAATGAGATTGAGATTGTGATTGAGATTAAAAATAGAATTATTTTTAATAATATATTTATTTTTTAATTATTTTTTTATTCACATGGACTCCAACTCAGCACAAACAGTTGACCAAAAAATGACAACTCAGCAATTAACGGTTTGACTAACAGATTGACTAACGAAGGGTACCTAGATGTAGTGTTTTGATAGTTTGGGTACCTAGATGAAAATTTTCATAGTTGGGGTATAAACTTGAAATGACCCCTATAGCTTGGGTACTTTTATGTAGTTTATCCTTATTTTTACTATAGCACCCTTTTGTCAAGCATCACCTTACTATGAACTAAAGAAAATCAATCATTCAATATGAACTTAAATATCATGTTCTCCAATATCGAAACACACATCATTCAATTTATTAAAATTCTTGAATCCAACAAAGAAAAATTATCGAAATATGTCCAAACAAATAGGAAACCCTAATTTATTCAAAAAACCACAATCAAAATTGTCTTCAAAAAATCCTAATGTAAGTATTTTTCTTTAATTTGGACGATTTTTTCCTAGTTTAATAGTGACAATTATGGGTATTTTAAGTAATTTTTACATTCCCTATTTACTAAGGAAATAGAATACCACCATATTGTAGGTAATTAAATTCTAATAATTGGATGAAATTGATTCCAATCAAATTTCTGATCTGTTTTCCTTTCTAGGTTCTAAATAATGGTAAATATCAAGGAAATATGGAATCTGTAAATAAATTCTTATTCCTATTCTATATTCCTGCGTAACAAATGGGGCCTATGTGTTTGAAACAGTTTAAGAATTTAGATAAGAAAATAATTTGCATTAACTACATAAAAGTACCAAAATTATATGAGTCATTTCAAGTTCATACTCAAACTATGAAAATTTGCATCTAGGTACCCAAATTATCAAAACACAACATCTAGATACTCACCGTTAGCAATCTGTTAAAAAAATCTATTAAGTGCCTAAGTGGCACTTATGAATCCATTTTTTATGCTGACATGGACTCCATATAGATAAAAATAATAATAAATTTTGAATATATTAAAAATAATAAATAAAATATTAAAATAAATAAATTTAAAAAACCAAGACAAAACCAATCCCTCCACCAAGAAAAAAACCCTATTCGCTGCCGCCTCCGCCTTGATTCCATAATTTACAGAGCCAACGATGAAATTGCTCACCCCCCTCACTGACAACGATGAAATTGCCCCAAATTCCTTAATACCCATCCTCTCTCCCTTCCTCTCCATCTCCCTCTCTCTGTCTCATCTGCAATTTCATGAGTAACAAAACCCAGAAAATCTGCAATGACCATGGTGAAGATGTTGTTACAGAGAGTCTTGACCTCCGCGAGTTCCTTCATGAGCTGCATGTTTACCTTCCTCAGCCTCTCGTTCTCATCGATGAGGGCTCTGTTTGGAGACGAAGATGGCAGCAATTTTGACTCGCCAGATCTCGACCTCGATGAGGACGATGACTTCGATGTGGGTTCCTCATGGATTTTGAATTGGGTATGATTTTGGCGAGGTTATGATGGAGGATTTGGTGTACAGTTGTTGGGTATGCTTGCTAAAGTCGTCTGCATTCGCTTTGGGTATGCTTGCTCACTTCTCAGAAGATGTACAGTTGTTGGAAAAGACCCAAATCCAATTCTGACGAGCCATGGTCGTTGCTTATTAGGTCAAAAAGGAAGGCTTATTTTTTTGGGATCAGTAAGGCTGCAACATGAAGAGCCATGGCTATGGTTGTTTGCTTGTTAATTAGATTAAGAAGGAAATGTAGAAATCATCATATATATAAAGTGATGTCTCTGTTTGGGTTGGTTTGAAAGGATCAAACTGGGTCATTTGGTAACCTGTGGGACAAGCAAAGTGTTGGACAAATCGGATTTCGATTTCGAATTGGAATCGCTTTTTATTTGAGATTTGGGTTTGAATTTAAATCTGGAATTGGAATTTCATAGAAATAATCTCTGTGAGTCTCTAAAGCTTCTGGGTTTTTTCAGATTCAGAAAATTTGGTGCAGTTTTTCTCATCTTTTGTTTGATTGACACTTTAAATGTGAAGAATCTGGTATCTCAAATAATTTCAGAGTCCACATTTGAAACTGCAGACTAATTGGAATCTTATTAGGTTGCCAATGTTTGTAGGATTCATACATTCACGAAAAAGATGTGAATATGTGATGAATTTATCATTATGGGCGACGGGCAGTGGGCAGTGGGCAGTGGGCAGTGGGCGATGGTCCAGAGTTGAGAGGGAGACAAGGGTGGTCGGGGGAATTCATCGTTCCTTTTCTTTTTTTAATTGTTTAGTTTGTTTATTTTATTAATTATTTTTAATATATTCAAAAATTTATTTATTTTTATCTACATGGCGTCTATGTTAGAATAAAAAAAAGTCCCACAAATGATGAAAATTTGCATAGTTTGAGTATGAACTTGAAATGACTCTTATAGTTTTAGTACTTTTATGTAGTTTATCTAATTTTAAAATAGAATTTAGATTTGGAAATAAATTAAATCTTACATTTGTTATTGCTAATGTTTGATTAGATGCATAATTGCCATTTTAAGAAATTGAAAAATCATTGATTTTGTATTGTTAATGATGAATTATATTCATATTTTTCCCTTTTTCATAATGTATTTTTATTTTCAAATAATCAAAGATTATTTAATATAATTTTACATTCCATATATATGATAGGAATTAAAATACCACCATTTAGAACGTAATTCTAATTTCCCCATGAAATTAATTTCAATCAACTCTTTTTATTTTCCTTTTCTCAACTCCCCAAACATGAAAATTTTGGTATATTGGGAAACAACACCGGATGCCTCTCATCCCTATCCATCTTACTCACTACTCACAATCAATTTCATCCATATATAGGAGTCGCGCTCATATACCACTATTCCTACACCACAAATGTTAAGTTTGATAAATTAATTTTAGGACATAGTTATACTGAATTGGTTCTCACTTTAAATTTTATTTTATTTATTTATTTTGAAGATTTTTTTTTAAATAATAAGAATATTACAAATAGGAATCACTCTTATTATCCTCAAATTCCATTGCGGGAGTTTAGTTCCTATAAATTGAATTTAGATTTTCCGACAGCTTGTGCGAGCATAAAGAAATTAAACTCATATTTGTTGCCATTTTGGAAGCCCCGTCCAAAATATGTTGAAAACTTGTGTCATGAAATGTGGTGTCAATGATTCGGCCCTGTAATATATGTGGCCAGGGTGGCCGCTGCTGAGTTTGGGAGGTTGTCAATGGCTGTGGCCCGTGGGGCTTGATGAGTGGCTTGGCTGGTGGATTTCGGAGGTTGTGCATGCCTATGGATGGGTGGAGAGTACCCGTGGCCGTGGTGGTTGGCGGTTACATTATTAACCTGGTGGGTTTTGCGTGGGCGGGTGGGTGTGATTGACGTGGGTCACGTTTATTTGTTTATGTATTTTCTTCAAATTTTAGTATATTTTATTTTCAGATAGCTTAATTTGGAGTTAAGGTATTAGACACGTGTAGAGCAATGAGAGACGGGAAATGAACGAGATACTATACTAATTTAGGGCCGATCCTGTCCCCCCCAATAAACTGTAGTATTTATTATCTACTATATATTATTACAATGATTGGAAAAAAATCTGGCTGCGTTGCTAGCTGTCTTGAGAATTTTGGGATCGTTGAATCGCTGACTTCTGCCAAACCCTCATCCCTTGTCTTTGCTCTGGGTTGGTTGAGATCGTTTATTTGTAGTTTGTGGCTTGTGGGTTGGAAACTTGGGATGAATGCTTTTGTTATTTGAATCTTCAAAGTTGAGATAGTCAGATGAGTGTGAGTGTGAGTGTGAGTGTGAGTTTTGTAATAAGATAAGTGAGATATAGAGATGGATGAAGAAGATCAGAGCAGAAGCTTCAGAAGCAGAACCCGGCGCAACTCTAACTTGGGAGCAGCAGCAAGAGAAAGAGTTGACATCGAGAATCGGGATTCGTTTTTGGATTTGGATTTGGATTTGGATTTGGATTCGGATGGAAAGCAGCAGCAAGAGGAGGAGGAGAGGAGAGACGACCGGACGACATGCAGCGAACCACTTCTTAGAAAGAGGAAGAACACAACCTCCCAGATTGCCATTGTTGGTTCCAATATCTGCCCCATTGAAAGCCTTGACTACGAGTAAGCTAACCCACTCACTTTCAATTTCATTCTCAATTTCTCCCTCAATCTATGAATCTATCAACTATTTAAGAAGAACTTTTGAAGTTCAAAATTTAAATGCGTTGCAGAATTTTTGAAAATGAACTATTTAAGCAAGACTGGAGGTCAGCTAAGAAGATTCAAGTATTTCAGTATGTTGTGCTAAAGTGGGCATTTGCACTTCTCATTGGGCTTGTTACTGGACTAGTTGGATTTTTCAATAATATTGCAGTGGAGAATATAGCTGGATTCAAAATACTTTTGACTAGCGATCTCATGTCTGATGGAAAGTAAGCATTATTCCTATTATATATGTTATTTTTCTTCGCCATTTGATCTGCTCTTTCAATTTGAATCTTCATTATACATTTTTCTGAGGAAAACTGTGATACTCCATCAATACAACAACTTAGCTGTCACATTCTGGCCCAAGGATGAAACTTTGCAATGGAAATGGGCTAATAGCACCTTTTCTATAGTAAGGATTGGCTTATATTCCACATAAACTTTGAAATTCTACTCCATAATGACATTTCATCACGCCTTTTACTTATTTCTCACCCAATTGTTATGATAAAGTGGAATGAGAATCGGAAGATGACACACCAATAACCTCAGAACATGGATCAATGACTGTACTGTAGCCTTATATTGATTCTTGCAGACTGCTTAATTTGAATTTTGTGTGTAATAAGACAGCCTACTGAATTCACCCGTATTGATATGGAAGGCTAACGTCCATAACAAGGTTCTATAATAGAAAAGGCCCCTATTAAGCTTCAAAGAATTATTGCTCATAGGAGTATCAAGAGTGTTCGGTGAAAGAGGACTTACATGTTTCTAACCTTTTTGAGGAGCCAAGATTCAGATGGTTGATCCTAGCTAGCATCTTGTGTGTCTGTTATTCAAAGAGAAGCATAGTACATTTTTTAATTTTTAATTTTATTTTTTTATTTGTGGGTGGGAGGAGAAACATGGAAAATGCATAATGGAATTGAGGTATATTATTTTGGATGGTTTGGTTAAAGGGGAAGGATAAAATTTTGGAAGAAAGGCTCGGGGATGAGGTGACATCTTTGTGGGATAAAGTGAGTGAAGGAAGTTGAGGTTCCACCCCAAAACCAATTGGCAATGGGAGGAGAGGCCCAACTCATTGTAAGTCCCTGCAAGGTTATGCAACTTTACAATGTGGGACTTTTGTACCTTCACATTCTCACATGCCCCCCCACTTTGTCCGTGAGCGTGTAGTTCGTAATGACTTGGATGTGCAGCATGTGGTGTCTGGTGACCAGGTTGCTGACATGTTTACCAAGGCCCTGGTGGACAACGTGTTTCATCTTCATGCTTCCAATCTGATGGACTATCAGATTGAGGGGGGATGTTAGAGTATATGAAGGCTGCTAGTGTTACGACAAGTGTACTGCTATGATGAAGGTCTGATTGAGCTGTGATTGTGACAAGTGTCACAATCACAATGACTGAGATTGTTACATTAGCGGTTAAGTTTGTTAGAATCATCTTCATGCTTCCAATCTGATGGACTATCAGATTGAGGGGGGATGTTAGAGTATTACGACAAGTGTACTGCTATGATGAAGGTCTGATTGAGCTGTGATTGTGACAAGTGTCACAATCACAATGACTGAGATTGTTACATTAGCGGTTAAGTTTGTTAGAATCATCTTCATGCTTCCAATCGGATGGACTATCAGATTGAGGGGGGATGTTAGAGTATATGAAGGCTGCTAGTGTTACGACAAGTGTACTGCTACGATGAAGGTCTGATTGAGCTGTGATTGTGACAAGTGTCACAATCACAATGACTGAGATTGTTACATTAGCGGTTAAGTTTGTTAGAATCATCTTCATGCTTCCAATCTGATGGACTATCAGATTGAGGGGGGATGTTAGAGTATATGAAGGCTGCTAGTGTTACGACAAGTGTACTGCTATGATGAAGGTCTGATTGAGCTGTGATTGTGACAAGTGTCACAATCACAATGACTGAGATTCTTACATTAGCGGTTAAGTTTGTTAGAATCGGTTAGACTGTTAAGAGCTTAGAGCTTTGTGCATAAGAAACTAGATTGATTAGTCTATGTGTAAGAAAGTATCAAATCAATACAATACAAGTTTTCTTTGCTCTCAATTCTCTCTTTTCTGTCTGACCCTTCTTCTTCTTCAACCTGCTCTGATACCATGAAGGAAGTTGAGGTTCCACCCCAAAACCAATTGGCAATGGGGGGAAGAGGCCCAACTCCTTATAAGCCCTTGCAAGGTTATGCAAATTTCCAATGTGGGACTTTTGTACCTTCACATTCTCACAGTGAGGTCTTGGGATTCTTAACGGGCATTGGTTCCTTCTGTATTTAGAGTCATTATTTTAGTATTCCTCATTCTGATTGGGGGCAGAGACACCCAAACCATTTAGAAAAGTGTGTTGTGGTTTGTCAGGATTGTATTATATTGTGGTTGCTTTGCTTTTTAGCTTCTCAAAGGTATCAGTTCTGTGTATTGTAATATTGCTCACCTGAATTTCTGTATATGGGACTCATAAACTAGTGTCCAGTTCCTGATCCCACTGCATCCGAATATTAACTCTGAACTATGTCAGTATTATGTTCTGACTCATCTATCTTTGGAAACATAATGAAAAATTTGTTAAGTTTTGTTTCATTTCTAGTTTACCTTAAAAGGTTACACCTCATTTTTCAAATAAAAGGCATTATAATAAGTCGAGCACTGGCTATTGTGACACAAAGGGGGCAAAATACATTGGATCTTTACATAACATTCTTCGCTTTCCAAGAATGAATTCTGAGCTTATTTTGGTCATTATCACATAACGCTTGTACCTTTAGTTGAGTTTACTTGTTGTGTTTATAGAACAAATAAATGTGACGTTAAATGGGTTTCAGTACAGATACTACAAGGCTTTTGCAGCATATGCTGCCATCAATGTAGGCCTAGCCACAGCAGCAGCAGCTCTTTGTGCTTTTATTGCTCCTGCTGCAGCAGGTTCTGGTATTCCTGAGGTGAAAGCTTATCTAAATGGTGTGGATGCGCATTCAATACTGGCTCCAAGCACTCTCTTTGTCAAGGTACATTTGGTTTACCATTTCCCCTCCTCTGCTGCTTTTGCGGGCTTGTGCATGTAGGCAGAAAAGTATATAGGCAAAATATATTTGGGAGTTACGATAAAAGTAGAAATGAGCTCAGGTTTCATGTTCTTTTGTCGTTTGCATCTGAAAATGGAAAAGAAGGAAGCATTTGGGAAAAATTAGAAGTGTTAGATTTGTGAGGAAGGTGAGAGATTGCAGACTTGGGAAGAAGGAAGAGGGCGCCCCCTTCTTTATTTTTTGGTGAGGAAATGATCATGTGGAGGTCAAAGTGGATTCGGAAAGAGAGAGTGACGGTAATATAAAGCTGCTTCATAAATGGGAGAAAGAAGAGAAAGAAAAGATTTTTTTTTTAATTCTTTTGGAAAAGAAACAAATTTTATTGCTCAAAACAATAAATTACAGGCGTGGCCAAGATGGCCACAATAGGGGTCCACAAGCATAATTCAAAAGTTCCCTTAAACTAAGACATAATTAAACTCCCCAAAACCTAACAAGTAGCTGCTTTCTAGTCTAACCAAACATTCGAAAATGATAGATCCCCGAACTCCATAGAAACCGAAGACCATAACCAAACTATGTCCCATAACAACCCTCTAGCTGCATGCAAAGTTTTCTAAGATCATTCTATTTTGCTCCAAGCAGATTACCAAAAAACAGGAATTACTTTGCATCCCCACAATACCTTTGCCTTCTTCCCAGTCCCTGGTAATTTATGCTTTTCTCCCAAGAGAGAAAAACAGTCCCTGGATATAACCTACCTAATCTCAAATTCTTTAAACAGTTTCCACCAAAGACTTAAAGCAACAGGACAGTGTAGAAACACCTGATCCACATATTCTAGATCATTCTTGCAAAGGATGCAACACAGATTCTAGATCAGAAAGAAGAGAAATTGATAGGAGGGCTAGAATTGAGTGACGGATAGTTCACTGACAATGAGAGGAAACTTTCTCAAGAAACTTTACTTAATTGTTGGAGGGGAAGGGCTGAGTGCGGAGGGGAGAAGATGTTTGGTGAGGCGGTGTTTCCATCTATGTTTATTGTGCACTAGTACTACCTCCTCTTATTGATTGCAATATATGTCTCTTCTATGTGATGTATGCTTTTGACATATTTTGCTGAAAAGGTGTTTATTGCATATGAAGTTGAATTGTACTTTCTTTAGTTATTGTTGCACATCCTATAAATTTCAATTGTCCGACTTGACCTGATTATTTCTTTTAGCACACCTAAAACTAAATCTTTGAATCTCTCTAATGCATATCATTCTGGATTTAACAGATTTTTGGTTCCATTCTTGGTGTTTCTGCCGGATTTGTGGTTGGTAAAGAAGGGCCCATGGTACATACAGGTGCTTGTATAGCCTCTTTTCTTGGGCAGGGGGGCTCTCGCAAGTATCATTTAACTTGGTCATGGCTAAGATACTTCAAAAATGATCGCGACCGACGAGACTTGATCACATGTGGTGCTGCGGCTGGTGTGGCTGCTGCATTTCGAGCCCCAGTTGGTGGTGTTCTGTTTGCCCTTGAAGAGGCAGCTTCATGGTAGCTCTCTCTCTGTCTTTGTCTCTGTTTCTGTCTGTCTCTCTCTCTCTCTCATTAGTGAAGTGATGGAGAACAGTCAAGGGTGTTTTAGTCTTTAAGTGTCTTAGGTCTTAGTCTTTTAGTTATTAGGGTTTTAAGTAAAAGATGCTGCTTTGTCAGTAGGATTATTTCCTGTTTTAAATGCTTAGTCTTTTAGTTTCTTCTAGCACAAGGATTAGGCTTAGTTTCCTGTTTTATTCCAGCAGGATTCTTCCTGTTTTATTAGGTCTAGGCTTGCTGATCCACTTGGATTGTATTTCCATTGTTCATCGATATAAGTACTAAATTTCCTATTAAACAATTCTAAGAAAAAGTCCTTTTTTTTTCCTATGTTGGAAAGAGAGATATATACGAGTCAAAATGAAACCCTTTCCTCACCAAAAATAAATAAATGCAACTCTTAGAATTGGTTCAAAGTGTTTCCTTGAAATAGAAATATCGTTTCAGTACTGGGTATTATTGGTGCTTGGAACGTATAACATAATAGGTTTCTTTCAATATGTGTTCCCTTACTGGGTAAATTTCAGGTGGCGGAGTGCTCTTCTTTGGAGGACATTTTTCACAACTGCAGTAGTTGCAATAGTATTGAGAGGGTTTATTCAATTTTGTGCTACTGGAGATTGTGGGCTATTTGGGCAAGGAGGTTTGATCATGTATGATGTGAGTTCAGCCAGTGCAACATATACGGGCCCCGATATATTAGCTGTATTATTCGTAGGAATTCTTGGAGGAATTTTTGGAAGCATATATAACTATCTTGTGGACAAGGTCATTCGAACTTATAGCATCATTCATGAGTATGTTCTCCTACCCAATTATGAATTTGTGACTGCTGGGATTTTTATTTACTTGTGTAATACATACCTCCAAAATCTATTAATGACATGATTAGCACTAGTATTATCTTGTCTAATTTTTGCTATCGGTACTACACATAACCTTATTTAAATGTAGTGATAAGGCTTCTGATAGTATGATGAGAAGCAGTTGCTCACTTGCTCCGTCTTTGTTGCCTTTTACTCTTTTCCTTCTAAATTTTTCTGGTTTTCGTTTTCTGCAGAAAGGGTGCTGCTGCTAAAATCTTACTTGTTATCACCATTGCCCTTTTGACATCGTGTCTTTCGTATGGCTTGCCATGGTTTGCAGAGTGCCATGCATGTCCTACTGACGAGTCGGTGAGTTGTCCTACTGTTGGTCAATCTGGTAACTATAAAAGCTTCAATTGCCCATCAGGATATTACAATGATCTCGCCTCCCTCTTTCTAAACACCAATGATGATGCTATTCGTAATCTATTCAGCACCAGCACAAAAAAAGAATTTCATATTTCCTCCCTGTTCATCTTCTTTGCCGCCGTTTACTTCCTTGGAATCGTCACTTATGGAATTGCTATCCCCTCCGGGCTCTTCATCCCTGTTATATTAGCTGGAGCTTGCTATGGACGTCTTGTTGGGAGGTTGTTTGCATCAATCTCTACTCTTGACACCGGTCTCTTTGCCCTACTCGGAGCTGCGTCCTTCCTGGGTGGCACTATGAGAATGACAGTCTCCCTTTGCATTATACTGCTTGAACTCACCAATGACTTACTGTTGCTTCCCCTCGTGATGCTGGTTCTCCTTATTTCAAAAACCGTTGCTGATAACTTCAACAAGGGTATTTATGACCAGATAGTTAAAATAAAGGGATTGCCTTACTTGGAGGCTCATGCAGAACCTTACATGAGGCAATTGGTCACAGGGGATGTTGTTACTGGTCCATTGGTTACTTTTTCTGGTGTAGAGAGGGTAGGATGCATATTGCATGCTTTGAGGACTACAGGGCATAATGGATTCCCAGTGATTGATGAGCCACCCTTTTCAGACGCTCCAGAATTGTGCGGTCTTGTTTTGAGGTCTCATTTGCTTATTTTGCTTCACGGTAAGGTTTTTTCCTCCGAGAGGGTTCTTTGTGGAGAAGAGATCTTACGCAGATTCTCTGCATTTGATTTCGCTAAGGCAGGATCTGGAAAGGGAATCAAATTGGAGGATCTTGATATTGAAGAGGAGGAGATGGATATGTATGTTGATCTCCATCCTATTAGAAATGCATCCCCGTACACAGTGGTTGAGACAATGTCTCTTGCCAAAGCTGCTATTCTCTTTCGCCAACTTGGTCTCAGACACCTGTGTTTGGTTCCAAAGAGCCAAGGGGTGAGTTGTTCTTCCCTTCCCCTTCCCCTTCCCCAAATTTTCTGAAACTCATTTACAATTGTAACCAAATTTCTGATGTTTTTCATTACACATGGCATGCAGAGACCTCCAATCGTCGGAATTCTAACACGGCATGACTTCATGCCAGAGCACATTTTGGGACTCTACCCACATATCAAGGCTCACAAGTAGAGAAAGTGATGGCAGACTCGAATTATCCGGCAAAATGTATGTTCTTCCTTTTTTGTGCTGTGCTGTGCCCCCATGTTTGAGTGCTGATTAAGTGGTCGGTGTTTGGACTGGACTTGTAGAAGTGAGATTATTTGTGAAGTACAGGTCCTATATACTGAACAAAATTGTATTGTACATTACTAAGAATAAAAATAAAGGGTGTTAATGTGTTATTGACACAATGACACTAGCTTGGTTTAATAGTTTTTATTGTCACTTTATACTACGGTTTGCCATAAATGATGTATAACTAAATTCTGCTGGGGTTTGAGATTCCACTCTTTTTTTTTTCGGGTAAGTAAATATATTATTAGCAAGGGAAAACTTACCGCTTGCACAGCGGCAGCGGAAACATTCCAATTACAAAGGATTGTAAGGTTGGCACGGGAAGCCGGAAACGAAGCTACACATAAACAACATCTAATATTATCAACAATAGATTGGGTTATCAACTAAGGAGGGCGGGATACGGCTGTTCCTGAGATTCAACTCTTATTGAGTTGTGGAGAGTTTGTTCTAATTGTTGACATGAAAAGGAGAATGTAGAGTGCGGAAGAGAAAAAGGAATGTTTTTTTTTTTTTTTTAATATACAATGATATTGGGGATGGAGATTACAATATAAACATTCAGTATCGATCTCGTCATTTACAAGCATCGAACTCGAGACCTCTCACATAACGTGTGGAGAAAAATACTATTAGGCCATAACACTAAGTGGCTAGTGTCATGGGTTTTAGTTTTCTGATTTTTTGTTTAAATTTGGGAGAAATCGGGACCATTTTTTTTTACAGACAGATAAAAAAAGTAAATAGTGTTCGAATAATGGGGAAAACTAAATAAAAGAGCAGCTGGTCCTAGAGAAAAACTTCGGCCAAAGTAGCGATGTATTGGAGTTTCAAAGTTTTAAGTCTTTTTTTTTCAAACTTCCAAACTTTCAAACTTTGGATTTTAGAATTATAAAATTTATTTAAACTCTATTGTTTGATAGTGTGGATTGGAAAAAGTATTTTGTTATATTTTTATTTTGAGTTTGGTTTTTTTAATAGTAAGGGTTATGTGAACTCTACAAATATATGATTGGGGTTTTGAAATTCAAATTTTGTTTCTTCAAAATTGAGTTTGAATTTTAAAATTATAAAGTTTATATGAACTCTAACGTTTAATATTGTGGATGGTAAGAAAAAATCGACATCGCTTTTTACGAGACTTGAGTTCTTCCACATAACATGTGGAGAGGAATAACACTAGACGTAGTAAGTGGCATTATATAACTTTTTTTTTAGTTTGGTTTTTTATAGCAAGGTTGATGTGAACACTAACATTATGAGATTGATGTTTTTAAGTTCAATTTTTTTTTTTACAATGGAATTGTAAGGTTGACATAAACTCTTGCGTTTGATATTGATGATTGGAGAAAGAATTTTGACTTTTTTCTATTTTGAGTTTGGTTTTTTCAATAGAAAGGTTTGAACTCTAACAATATGAGATTAAGGTTTTGAAGTTAAAAAAAAAAAATTCTTCAAAATTTTCTGTTTGGATATTGGAATTGTAAAGTTTATATAAACTTTAGCGTTTAATATTGTTTATTGAAGAAAAAATTTTGATTTTTTTTCTATTTTGAGTTCAGTTTTTTCAATAGAAAGGTTTATGTGAACTCTAACAATATGAGATTGGAGTTTCGAAGTTCAATTTTGTTCTTCTTCAAAAGTTCAAGCTTTGATTATAATATTATAATGTTTATATGAACTCGACCATTTGATATTACAGATTGGAGAAAGATTTTTGAAAAAATGAAACTCGAAATTTTGAAAAAAAAAATTTAACTTCGAAATCCCAATTTCATATTGTTAGAGTTTACATAAATCTTTCTACTGAAAAACCAAACTCAAAATGGAAAGCAAATTAAAATTCTTTCTCCAACCAGCAATCTCTAACGCTAAAATTCATATAATCTTTATATTCTAAAACCTAACCTCAAAATTTTGAAAAAAAAAATGAACTTTGAAACCCCAATTCCATATTGTTAGAGTTCACATAAACCTTAATATTAAAAAATCAAACTGAAAATAGAAAGAAAAAAAGTCAAAATTCTTTCTTCAATCCGCAATATCAAACGCTAAAAGGTTCATATAATCTTTATCATTCCAAAATCCAAACTCGAATTTTTTTTAAAAAGAAAATTTACTCCGACTCCAATTGTATATTGTTAGAATTCAGTTGAACATTTCTATTGAAAAACCAAACTCACAATAGAAAAATATCAAAATTATTTTTCCAATTTGTAATATCAAATGTTATAGTTCATATATATTTTATAATTCTAAAATCCAAACTCAAAATTTTGAAAAAGAAAAAAATTTAACTTTGAAACCTCAATCATATGTTGTTAGAGTTCATTAAACCTATCTATTGGAAAAATCAAACTCAAAATGGAAAAAATATTTTTCCAATCCGCAATATCAAACGCTAAACTCTAGAGATTCATATAAAATTTAAAATTCCAGAATCCGAGCTCAAAATTTTGAAAAAATAAAAATAACTTTGTAACCCCAATCACATATTATTAGAATTCAGTTGAACATTTCTATTGAAAACCCCAAACTTAAAATAGAAAAATGTCAAAATTATTTTTCCAATCCATAATATCAAACGCTAGTATTTTGGTTTGCGGTGGATTACGTTTGGAATTATAGAATGTAACCCAGCCCAAAATAATAAGGCTACGTTTGGGCTAGGCTACATATTTTTAATTTTTTTATTAATTATACTTGAAAAATGCATAATTTTTTTTTTCACCCTAATATTGTATCCTTTGCAAATAGCACACCCCTACCCCATGTGCTCCTCCGCCCTTGATAAGTAAGAAGCGAAAGTTTGTGGCCGACGGAGTTTTCTTTGCCAAGCTTTAACGAGGTTGTTACCAGAGAGCCGGCCGATGATGGTTACTTCAGCGTTGTGCGACGTTTTCTTCTAGACAGGGTGTTCTTGGCATGAAGGTGAAGATCATGCTCAACTGGGATCCTAAGGGCAAGAAGGGATCAATCACCTCATTGCCTGATTGGGTGATCATCCTATCTCCTAGGGTGCGTTTAGACGAGGAACTTAGAAGTTCCATGAAAATTTAGTAAAATTAGTTAAAAATGAAAAATTTGAAAATAGCAGAGAATTTACAAATGATACGATACAAGACATATAAATGAGATTTATAAGTTAACACTTATGTAGATATTACTTTGAAAAGTCCTTTATTTAGTAATTTTCTATGCTCATATGGTGCGTGTACTTCCTAACAATACCCATATTTTTTGTTTTTTTACTGCATATTTTAATAATATATTATAAATTCCATAAAATTTTGAAGCTTTTTATCCAAACGCACCCCTAAGGAAGAACAATATCTTCCCGTTCCACCAGTACCTGAAGTCAACATAGAGGTCTCGCAAGACTTGTGATTAATTAGGTTTTTTTTTCTTTTTTCTTAAAAGAAATTAAAAGTAAATTTTAATCCATCTTAGAATAAAATAATTTTGATGACATGGAGAATGTCGCATCATTTTGGGATTCATTTTAGTGCATAAATTTGCTATCCTTAGCATTACTCAGAAAAATTATCATGAAACATTCCGTCACCATGATAGAAATTAGAAATTTAAAACCAAGGTCTATAAATAAAAATAAAATAAAAACGAACTCAGCTACCGCTTTCTTAAGGGAAAATAATTTAGGAAAATGCAGAATGAGCTTCTGGACATGAAAAACAGTGTAATCATAAATCATGAGCTATAAGAGCAAACAAAATGGTGCCAGTTGCTTCATAATTCTCTCTATGGTCAAAATTTCACGAAAAATAATTACTCTACGGTCAAAATTTCACGAAAAATATTTACTGCAATGGCAACAAGGTAGCATTTGGACTTCCATACCTTCACTTGGCGAGGAACTTGTAGCCGGGGCATGATAAGAAATGCCATGGATGATAATTTAGCAAGTATAAGATACAGTATTCATTTTCTTTTCACTTTCTTCCTCGCAGAGACAGAGGCTTCTTTAGCAGCATACAATTTAAGCTTCTGAAGGATCCTCCTCTCACTGATACGAAGCATCAGAGAATGGTACAACTTTTTCTCACTACGGCAACAACACCTGCCCAATGCTGCAATGTCATCTTCTAATGAATCTGTACCATAAAGTCTGTCCCGCATATCTGCAAGGGATGAAAGAGCATTACAAACAGATTTTTTCAGCAACAGATCCTCACCCAATAGTCCAGTTTTATCTGAAAAAATGATGCCGACAGGTTCATCGTCGGGACCTCCTGCAGTTGCTAGAGCAAGATCCTTTTTATAATATGCATAATCTGGTAACAACATTATGTACAATAAAAGCAACATCTCAATTTGGGGTTCTCCGTTAAATGAAATCTCAAAATATTCGGAGTTGTGGGACACACATCCAGCGTAATCAAATCTTCTCCAGAAGGACAGCCTTGCTCTACGATGCTGGCCTGAAAACAAGGATGAACTCCACTGGAGTATCAGTTCCAAGTCAATATTGACAATGTCACATGGATTATCTGGCTCTGTAAATCCGTATCTGTGAAGCAGTGCCGCGTTACCCAATGACCCGTAGGTATTAAAGACCTGAGAATGGAAGTAAATGAAGACAAAAAGAAATTCAGACTAGTAGCTCAATTTCATATCAGTTGGGAGTTGTGAACTACGACGGATTTCATACTTGTACTGCCATCATCATACCAGTAAAAGTGGCCATAGAATGTATATCATCAAATTTTACACAGTTATATAGTTGCAGTCATGGAACTTCTCATAGCTCTAGCCTACATACACAGTTGTTGGGTTATTGCAGTTTGTTCTAGTAAGAATTCAGAAAAAGAAATGAAATATAAAAGACGTGAGTAGTTTAGTTTACAAACCTCAGCTCCTAGTTTGACATCTTTAACCATAGTCATTTCCAAATCATCATCGCTTTCGCTGTCATTGTCCTCTTCACCATCACCATCACCATTAGAAGAAGCAGATATATTATCATCATCATGAATAGGCTTAGGAGAATTACTAGTAGTACTAGTAGTAAGAGTAGAAGATTCATTGTTTGTTTCTCGGGTACTGCTCTCAGATTCACTTTCACTTTTGTGAGGAGAGGTCATCAAGTGAACATCCTCAGCTCCGGTTTTGTGATTAAACCTGAATTCAATAAGGGTATGTTTGGATGAGAAACTTCAACTATCAACGGATATATACCATAGTACTAGAAATGCACCAACAATAATTTAATAGAGTGATTGTAAAAAACTAGTTGAGTAATTAGCAAGGGAGCACATGCACCACATGAGTATAAAACAGCCACTAAACAAGGGATTTCCAAATAATCCCTCTAAATGCACTACATCTAATGATTTGAATTTCTTAGTACTTTGAAGTTCTATCATCCAAACATAGCCTAACTTATGATACAATTGAAAGCAAAAGCTCAAATCAAAATGCAAAAGCATTCCAAAAAATAGCAAATGAGGCAGAGCATCAGAAACGTACAAGTCCGCCAATGGAACCATTCCGATTCCATGGTAGTCATCCATCTGAAACGAGCGAGAAGAAATTAGAGTCCTTGCTGCCAAGTAGTGTTGGAAGCTGAACAAGCTGCTTGGATTTGAAGGATCACAAACAGAAGAAATTAAATGAAGCAGCAATGGCTCAATGCTCTTCTTCCACTCCTTCCACATAATCGCCTTGTCCTCCTTGATCGTCCCCTCCAGCTCCGTGCCTCGCAGCAGACCCTCCACCTCCTCCGCGCTCCAAACCAACGGCAATGACTCTCCCTCATTGCTCAACAGCTCAAGGTATGGGGCCCACCGGGAACGCTCCCCTAAGCTCCTCTCGTACATCAGCGCCACCGCAAGCCCTGCCAACTCCTCAAACTCAAACAGTCCCCCATCGTCCGATTCGGAGGCATCATCGGTAGAAGCACCGTAAGCCATGGCGATATTGTCACGTACGGCGCTGGTTCTGATTGTGAGGCACGTGAGCTTTGGTATTCTGGCCACCACGTCCCCTTCCTTGAGGTCGCCAAGGGCTCTCACGCAGATTCCAATTCCGAGTCCTTCGTCTCTCAGTTCGAGGGCATCGCTGCATTCGATCCCTTCCCGCTCCATCCACCGCTTGAACGCCCTCAGCCGCCTGCTGCTGCCACTACTCCTACTCCTTCCCATTTTCACACCAACACAAACCGCCGCGTCATTGATTTTCAGTTTTTCCACTTTTCTCTACACACTACACACTCACTCTTATATTCTCCCATTCATTTTGGGCCAGCAGATCGGTAATCAAGATCCAGCTGGGCAATATGTTGGGCTTTGCTTCTGTTTTATCAAATGTTATGTTGGGCTTCAGTCCAACATTTGATGTCCCGTATCATTACATGCCTAGACCACTAAACAAACTAGCCACCTATACCTATTTATGCGAGTGTTAAATTTTTTATTTCTTGACCAAAAAAATAAATTTTTCATTTTCAATTTAAGAGAAATAAAAATAAATCTAAAAATGTATGAAAAAAATAAAAAGGAATGAAAGGGGAGTAACCATGGATGAAAACATCCACAATATTCGCGATATTTGTTTGGATATATCCGTATTTTCGGATCTCGCCATAAAAATTGGGGGGAAGAAAAATCTTCCCCCAATTTCCATGATATTGACCGATATCAACGATTTTCATCGAAACTCTTATTTAAGCCCAAACACAATCAGACGAATTGCAGGCTGCAGTTAGAGACCCAAAATTTACTCAAATTGAGGAAAAACAAAACAAATTTTCAAATACCCAGTGTAAAAAAATAAGAATAAATTAAAATAGAGTGGATGTTGACGAGGAAATGAACATGTATCCCAAACATGTGGGCACTTGAGCCCATTTATTGAAGAGACAGACTTTACTCCTGCCATCGAAGATTTTGATCATGGATGTAAGGAAGGTGGAGTAGGAATTAGTGGTATTAGGAAAAACTACACTAGGACACAAAAAATATATGAAGGATATGGAAACCCATCTTCTGATGATTACATGGCACAATATGGTTAGTAACAACTCAAAAGAACCCATCTTTCGATCGTAGTAACAACTCAAAAGAACCCTATGTTTCTAGTCAATATGGTTACGGCCAATTAGATAACCCTCTTCCTTAAATGCCATATGGTTATGGAGGCTATGAAGTTCCTCATTTCAATCAAGGTTATGGACAAGTTAGTTGGATAAATCCTAACTACCCTATTTGTAGAGGAAGAATAGGGAGCTCAAAAGAGAGATATGAATACTACGTTCAACAATACATTTCTACTTAGTCAAGTAGCATCACTTGGCAAAACTATTGTGTCATAGTAAATAGAGCCCAATACAATTTCAAATATGGTAGACACTCTACTTATTTTTAGTAAAATTCAACGCGTAAAGTATCCTTGGTGCAAAATTATCAATACAATTATGTTTTAATTTATCTTTATGTTTAAGGTTTTATATTGTTAGTCATCATCATACCATATTGTATCATATTATATATCATATACTTATTATATCAAAGTCATATAGTTTTTATTAGTCTTATATAAGCATTATTATGTACTTAAGTTTTTCCCAAAGTATCATTTAAAATTTCCAAATTTTGGACCAATTTTTCAACATTTTTATTGAGCATGAACGATATGGATATCTTTATCCATATCGATAACTAATTAGACTGTTGATATTTCCATAAAAAAAGATATTTTAAACATTGGGAGTAACTACCAATTTCCTTCACTAAAATGTTAACTATTTAACTTTGTAACTAAAAATATATTATTTTACTATTTTATCCCTATTTATTAAATTGGATGTTATAGCTTTCATTAATTATAATACTAATTTTACCTTCAAAATATTTTGGTGAAGCCTTATAATACTAATTTTACCTTCTTGGCTTCATAACCACACACGCCTTTCGTACATGTAAAATCATTTTTTAAATCATGTGTGTTATGCGCGACTTTTTTGATTTATTTAATAGGGGCCTTTAACAAGAGCTTAGCGAAGTTGGTAGAGGCGGCGAGGTCGAGGACGTCGTAGTCTGACTAAAAGTGGTGGTTGAGTGCTTCGACCCGAGTGGAGAGGCGAGAGAGAAGAGATAGTGAGAATAAAGAAGAGAGAAGAAACATTTTTTTATTTAATTTTAATTTTAAAATTTTATAATAATTATTGAAAATGTCCTAAATATCCCTTTACCACTTATACTAACTTAACGGTATTTGGATGGAGTTGATATTCTTAGACATAGTGGTGTACGTATATGATTTTTAGGAATAAAATGAGGAGATTCACAATTCTTGGAATTAAGTGAACTATGCGGCAAGTTTGGAGAGCATTTTGGCTAATATATATATAAAGTTAGAACTCTATTTTGGTTAAATTTTCCATAAATTCAAAAATACCCTGTTTAAAAATAATTCTGAAACAACAACATTTTTATTTATAAAAGTTAAAACAGTAAAACAATGATGTTAAATAAAATCTGGAAACAAAAAATTAAAAAAAAAGAAATATAATAATTATTTAAATGCAGTTACAATTTACACGACTTCTTATAACTAAATATCACATCTCACAATCTCGCATGCGTCTTTGTTCTACACCACTATACCTTTCAATATTGTAATAATATACACCACTATACCTAAATTAATCAAATATATCTTTTATTTAGCCTTTGATAATTCATCGTGGATGATTAGGGAAACTTTGTTGTGTAACTTGCAGATTGTAGTAATTTGACACAATTTAATAGAAAATTGATTCATGTTAATTTTCTATTTCTCCATGTTTTTTACTGTGGGTATTGGATTTATATTAATTAATTACAGTTATTAATCTATTGTTGGGTGAATGAATTGATTTGCAGGTATTTGGCAACATGGGGCTCTCAACCTCATTTCCAGATTGTTTTCCTCAATTTTTTTGCGCGGCCTCCTGCATTCAGCGACCCTTCGTTTCGATGAATCTGTTCTTATTCCACCATATGGGTTAGTTAGGATTGGAAATTTATTGTTAGTTTTCAAAAATATTATCCCATTAAGATAGCTAATGATTTTGATTTTTGTAATAGGGAAAACTCAGTTTGGATGATAATTTAGATGCCAAATTCATGAACTCGGTGAAGGTAATTGAAAGGAAATTTTGGAGCAATAGTCGTTCAATTTTATCCTAATGTTAAAAATCGTCCATAAATTTCCATATTAATTTTTTTCGTCCCTGAATTATACCATAATAGTTGATTTAGTCCCTCCATCAAAAATTCGAAAGAAATCCGTTAAAAATTAAGGGCAAAATCGTCTAGTCAATTAGTCCCTCACCTCCTTCTTCTCCCTTCTCTCTCGAGAGACTGGAAAAATTCTAACAACCTCAACACGTTCGTTTCTCGCCCAAATCTAACATGCAATAGGTCTAGATTGCACTACTCAACGCGAGGATTCTAAAAATCTAGGTTTCCGTTTGATAATCTACCTCACCTGCTCGGAAAAACACCGGGAAAAGGTGGCGGTTCAGGGCTCTGCAACTTTCGGCGACGTCGTCCGCCGTTGATCCAGCCTCGAAAACAACATGCAATTAGTCCAAAATCAAGCTCTCAACAAGGTGATTCTAACAGTAAAGAGAACAAGTCCAACGATTACCTAGGGTGGCCGGAACTTCGCCGGAAAGCTTCGGCTCCGTCGTGCTTCTTTTCTTCGATACTCACACCACGGTGGCCTTCGACGGACATGGCCTCGTCCATTGGACTATCGAGGTGGAGACGATCGTGTTGGGCAGTGGCTGAGGTCCTGGTTCGCAGTTTTGATTGGATGAAGGCGTGGTGTGTCTTGGAGGACGACTCTGTTTCTCCGACGAGTTCGACGCCGTTGTTCCTGGGCGGTTACCACCAAGCAATCAGACCAGGAAGGAGCTCTCAACAAGATTAAGACAATGGTTAAACTTACAAAGAACAATCTCTTGGGTGGCAAGTGCGGTGCGTCTCGATATCTTCGCCATGCTTCCTCCCCTCGAAACGTCCCCCATGGTGGTCAAGGAAGTGTGTGACAGCCATGGTTAGTTTCGTCTCGATGAGGCGAACAAAACGGTGGTGGTGGTGAGGGTTGGGTGGCCGTGAGTAGAGAGTATTGGTGGTGAATGGCTTTGCCCTGTTTCGGTGGCTTTCGACAGTATGAGAGCGAGAGGGAGAGAGATGTCGAGGAAGCAAGGAGAGGATCGAGATAGGGAGAAGATATGAGTGGTCTAAGACCCACGATCGAATTGAATGGCGTTTGATTTTCATGGTGACCTCTGTGTGTGTCTCTGAGTTTTTGAGAGATAGCAGAGGTAGAGAGAGTGATGGAGACGATGAGAGTTAGAGAGAGTTGGTGGCTTAATGCCACTAATTGGGTTTAATTGCCCTTTTTAATTTTAATTTTCCTTTTTAATTTTGATAAATTTTTATTAAACTTAAAAAAAAAAAATTAACATAAATGGACGATTTTGCCCTTAATTTTTAACGGATTCTGTTTGAATTTTTGACGTAATGACTAAATCAACTATTATGGTAAAATTCAATGACGAAAAAAACCAATATTGAAGTTTATGGACGATTTCTAACATTAGGATAAAATTGAGGGACTATTGCTCCAAATTTTCCTAATTGAAATGACTCTCCGATATGACTCTCTTGATCACTCCCAAAGCCTCATCATATTTTGCACCATGGCTACACGAACCGAACTCGACTCCAAAAATACAAATTTTATCGTCAGTAAATAATGTCGTTGCACTCAAGATCATGCTCCGAGATGACTTCAAGGATCCAGGCGGCAAGTAAAGCACCAAGAATGAGGTTGAAAAGCAGAAATAACAACGTGACAATATTGTAAATACTAAATTTGTTTCCTTTGAAATTATATTGGAATACATAACTGTTTATAAAAAAAATGGGATTCAGCCATAGTTATCACTTCGGCTCCAAAAATGTATAATAATATGTAAAGTTTTATTATTATCAGGTTGTCATTGATCGATTGCAATGTGTTGATATACATTACGTCTTTGTTTTTCTTTTGTGATTTTAGGTGAATGAGCAAATGTTGGAAGAGCTATTCTTATTACCATAGACAATGTTTTTAAAATTTTAGAATATTTAACTTTGTTATCATTTATCTTTTTTATTTGTCACCACTATTGGTCTCAATAAATAGAAAACAAACCGTTTGTGAGAGAAAAATAGAGAAGAAACTTAAAAAAGAAAAATAATTGATCTCATCAAATAAGTATTAATTTCATCACATACAAACGCAAAAAAGAAAAATCATTAAAACACTATTATTGTAGGAAACAACATGCCAATGAAAGAGTGAAAGATCAACTACAAAGAAACGGGTGGCGTAAGTGGTCTTAAAGTCTAATGTTTATATGTATTCGTGTTATGTGAAAACTTTTTATTTCAATCCGAATCTATCTAAAGAGCTTAAAGTTACAATGTTCACGTACCATATTTACAATGTTAATTTTATCGGTCATTTTATGATCAAGGTCAATTAGCCGATATAAAATTAAACATACGCCCTTGTCAAGATGCTACATATAAAAAAACTTAATTTTCAATAACGAAAATTAGCATATAAATGATAAGGAAACTTAATTTTCGATAACGGTATTTCGTAAAATCTACGCTTGATATTAAAATTTAGTGTGGTGTTTTAAATAAAAAATGATACATATTATGCAAAAAAATAACGTGAAAAGAAACGTTTGTAAATATTGTGAAGTCATCTGTAGCGTCCCGAAATGCCTCTTACAGGGCCGGCCTATGGTGAGGCTAGTAACCCCCTTTAAATATATAGAGTGAAAATCAGCACGTGGGAGAGCGGGGGTGAAAAGAAGAAGCAAATTACTGATGTTTGCCCGCCAACTGAGTGGATGTGTGGTGTCGGCGTGTCGCGGTGTTTGGCGGTGGGAGGTTAGGTTTAAATTATTTTTTCCCTTCATATCCCTGTGTCTTCCTCTCTCCATATCGTTTTTCTAAAGCAATTTCCCTCTCTTTCTTCTCTTTCAAGCGGAAGCTTTAAGAAAATCGAAAATCGAAATCGAAAATCGAAATCGAATCTGAAAGGGGGAAAGAGAGAGAGGAAGATGCCAATCGAGATGCCCAAAGGGCTACCATTCTCAGTGGACACATGGAGTCCATGTTCAAAGAGAAAGAGACACCATTTCTTAACCCATGCCCACAAAGACCACTCTATTGGCATCTCCACCCACTTCTCTTACCCAATTTACTCTACCCGTCTCACCAAAACTCTCCTCCTTCAATACTACCACAAGGTTTATCTTCCTTCAATTTTCTCTTCTTCTAATTCTAGGTTTTCAATTCCAAATTTTAAATTCTAAGTTCTCTACTTTTTCCCTTTTTGCTTTTTTCAGCTTGACGAATCTTTATTTCTGGGTATTGAGGTTCAGCAGTCTGTGGTCATTGAAGATCCTGATGGAGACTTCACGGTTACTGCCTTCGATGCCCATCACTGTCCTGGTATTGGACTCTTTCTTTCTTGATATTTTCTAATGGTTTTTTTTTTTGGTTAAATGAATGGGTTCGGTTGAAACATTGAGTTTATTATGCTCAAACAGTTGGATGCTAATCATATTCTATATCCTCACTGTTTAATTTTGTTTGTTTCAAATGGGTTTTAGGTGCTCTTTGTTCACTTTTAAAGCTTGACTTAAATTATGTCCTTAAAGTTCAAAAACTCTATGGCTATTATGAAGTCACTGAGTCATTGTTTGAAGATAATATCATTTAAACTGATAATATCTCATGTGTCATGCTTTCTCTAGATGTAATCAGGTAACCTATTTGAATATGGGGGTGGGACGGAGTTGTGAAAAATTTAGTGACTTGAGGATACCTTTATTGACAGACAATACCTTGTTTGGCATGGATTGTCTGAACTTCAGGAGCCATAATGTTCTTGTTTGAAGGAAATTTCGGTAATATCCTCCACACTGGAGATTGCAGGTTCACACCTGAGTGTCTGCAAAGTCTACCGGAAAAGTACCTTGGTAAGAAAGGCCAAAAGCCCAGTTGTCAACTCGATTATGTTTTTCTAGACTGCACGTTTGGGAAGTTCACTCAAACATTCCCCAGCAAACATTCAGCAATTCAGCAGGTACTCTCTGGCTCATGCTGCACCTGCTTCTCTTAATTTTCTTTCTTCCCAATATTTGCTACTCTTGAATGTCAATATCAGTCTAAGATGGTATATGTCAGACTGTGCGTTGGCCCCGTTACTTACCTTTTGGTTTTCTTCTCTTTTTCATATTTTCTTGCATATGTCAGAACATGCATAAGATGATATATATTTACATGTATATGCATTTTGTGGAAAATCTCTGATGCACTTAGATACCCACATATTAAGCTTCCACAAAATTTAGTCTAGAGAGAGGGGGAATAGGCTATCATAAATCAAAGTTAATCAAGTTTTCTTTATTGTATGTCAAGCAGCAGACTCAAACACACTAGAAATTGATATCGGTTTCGCTATTGGATATGGAATGTGTAAACACAGCGTGGACTAAATCCTTTGCCATTCCAGAAACTATTTTTGTGCCTGCTTATGATGCAGGAGCATATCATGGCTGTTTGGGCCAATAGCCAATTAGGTTAGGGTTCTAGTTAATTTAGGGATTTTGGTTATTTTTATTATTTATCATGTTTTTCATTTTTCTTTCTATTTTATGTTATTTAATCGTCAGGATTGTATTTATTAGGTGAGCCTTAGTAGAATTAGGATTTCTTGTTAAACAAGCTTTAAGAAAAGCTAGGGTTCCTGTACTCTAGTATAAATAGGCTATTAAGGTGTTTTGTATTCAGTTTTTAGTCTTTTATCAATGCTATAACAGAGTTTTCTGATTTAAGAGTTTCTTTTGAGTTATTTTGCCCTAGAACTCAATTATCTTCATTCCTCTTTGATTCTTTGGCTTTATCTCTCTAGATTTTTGGTGTTTATCATGGCCCCCCTTTTCCTTGATGAGCTTACGTCTAATTACCCTGTCATTTTCCTACATTTTTGGTGTCGTTAGGTTGAAAAACATAGCCATCTTATCTCCATTAACATACGTTTAAGAATTACCTAGATTGACCCAAATATTAGAAACTGAATATTACCTCTTAATCCATAGTTGTCATCTTCCTTCACACATTCATACGAAGGTACCAATTTAATTGAGCTTCCTTAACCATTTTTATCCTACTCAATGAAGATGATTTTGACTCAAAAGTGTTTGATCCCTTTTGTTGTTTATGAGTACGTGACACATGCTAATGCTGTCTATTTGTATTTGTTTTATTTTTATTTCATGTAGGTAATTAATTGTATATGGAAGCATCCTGGCGCAGTTGAGGTTTATTTAGCCTGTGATCTTCTCGGTCAGGAAGAGATATTGGCCGGTGTCTCCCAGGCATTTGGATCAAAGATATATTTTGATAAAGCCACCAACCCTGAGTGTTTTGATGCTCTAACAATCATAGCTCCTGAAATCCTCTCCCAAGATCCACCAGCTTTGCGTTTCCGGGTGCTTGATGGATTTCCGAAAGTCTATGAGAGAGCAAGAGCAAAGATTGCAGAGGCCCAATTAAACTTAAAGCCGGAGCCTCTAGTAATCCGTCCTTCAGCGCAGTGGTATGTATGTGAAGGAGAATTTATGGATAATGTAAGTCAAAGAAAGTTGAAAATAAATGAGGCAGTGAAGGACCAGTTTGGTGTTTGGCATGTCTGTTACTCAATGCACTCATCCAGGGAAGAATTAGAGTGGGCTCTGCAGCTTCTAGTGCCTAAATGGGTTGTTTCAACCACCCCTAATTGCAGGGCTACGGAGCTGCATTACGTTAAGAAGCACTGTTTAAGCTCTCAAATATCTTGGAATGATCCTGTTTGGAAACTCCTAGACATTAATTTGGAAAAACCTTGTTCCACCGTGAAAGGGGTGGTGGGCTCACTAAAGTCTGAAGAGCCTACTCCAAGCCGTGCAGATTCTCAGTCGCAACTCAGGAAGATATCCTCCACTTTCCAGAAAGAGTTGTTCAATTTTTCTCCGCCACGGAAAAGACTAGCGTCTGTCACATTGTTTGGTAAAGCTAGGTTTGGTTTTGCAGAATTGGGTATTCAGGAGGAAGAAAAGGAGAAGAAAATGAATGGCTTAAAAGGGGAAGATTCACAAGAAGTTGAGTTGCCAAGTGAGGGGGAAGAAAAGAGTGAATTGACCTTGGTAAACAAGGTAGAGGAAGCGTCGGAAACTGGAATTGGGTCATCAAAGTGCTTGAATGTAGGATATCGGAGGTTTTACAGGTCGATGAATGTGCCGGTGCCTAAGCCCCTTCCCTGTTTGGTTGAACTGATGAAGGGCCGCAAGCAAATCTACTACAAGGGTGCTGGTAAGAGGAGATTTGAATTCTAATATTTGAAATTCGAATTACAGTGTTGGCTACGTTGCTTACAAAAGCATTTGGAGCTGCTGCATTCTTGGTCGCCTTGCTTGTTTCTATCTTCAGAGTCTCTCGTAATCGAGCTTGTCCGACTGCAACATGAATAGAGAGAAGTAAGCCCCTGAGTGGCAGCGAAGAGACTCAGAGAACCTCAATCGAAGTGTATTAACTGTGTGCAGTGTTTTACCTTGATAAGCATGTCCGTGGGAAGCCATGCGGGTGCAGTAGGGACCCCAACCCATGCTACCTGTAATTAATTTTGTACCCAATTCATTTACTCAAATTCAATAACAATAAATACAATCTATTCCAGCTTGCTTATAAAAAAGAAAAAAGACAGAAGAGTGGTCAGTTTCTTACAAGTGCATACTCTCCGGTTTCAAAAATCCGTAAATCCAATACCTGCAAAATAAAGAGCGTATCTGTAACAGGGAAGAGGAGATGATGAAAAATGTAGGTTGGGCAGTCGACATGATCAAGGAGGCTCAAGATTGTTACCTACCTCACCACGGTCTTGGTAAATATAATCCAGCCCCTTGTAATAAGGAGGATGCCCAACAGATAGATACTGGAATTAATTCGTTGTAGTGAGTACGTATTACTCATAAGTAGAGTAGGATTTCCAAGGAAAAATCAGATGAAGCAGCACTTGAATTACTTACATTAACACTGTTAAGGTACTTGTCTTTGTCCACCCTCACAATCTGACCCTTCTTCACTGCCCAAACAAAAACAACAATCAACAAACAATTAAGGGAACGTCTCATTTCTCAATTATCCCTGATGGATTGATATCCTAATAATATAATGTAGAGATTATTATTGCTGCCTAAGAAAAAAAATTAAAAAATTTGGACCGACTGACTGGAATAGACGGGCTTCTTGGGAAGAGGAGGGGGCTTCTTGGGAAGAGGCGTTGAAGATGGGAGAGTAGCTTCGTCCGTCTTATCTGGTTGTTGTGCAGCTTTACTGTCATTTAAAGCTTTAATGGAGAAAACGTGATGAAGATGGAGATTTGTTGTCAAGCTTTGTGGGTGTGGCCATGGGAACGGCGGAGACAAGGATGAGAAGGGGCTATGACTATGAGAGTGGTGATGAGGACACAGCAGGTGGCCACTAATTACAGTTGCTGCATAAAAACCCAAAGCCATGGCAGATATCCAAGTCAAATCGACACCCAACAGCTACCTAGTGTCAGTGTGTAAGGCGATGACAAAGACAAATGGTAGTATAGGGGGAGCAGCAGCCAGCAGATAACGTCTTTTATTCCAACGCCCACCACTCATTTTAATCTCCAGTTCAGCCAATATAAAAAGATTAAATTCTAATTAAAAAATTATTTTTTAAAAAAAATTCTCTAATATTTCTTGTTTGGATAAATTTTAAATATTTTATTATTTATTTCAAGTGAAATATTTAAATATTTTTAATTTATTATTTTATTATTTATAAAATTCATGCAATTGTGATGAGATAAGGAATCTCTACATTCTTTCTCAAATTTGTTAAATTTAGGAATTTAAAACTCCAAAATAACAAAATTTATGTAATTGTGGGATAGAGACTCTATTTGAGTCATTTTTTCTTTAAAAATCCCTAAATTAACTAAAAAAATATTTTAGGTATTCTGTTGCAGATATTCTTAGTCGCTCAATGTTCCAATACGTCCCACTTCTCAAAACCTATTCCAATATATTTTCAATTTTTGGATACTTAAAAAAAGAACATCAACCATAATGATTTCAGTATATAAGGCCTAAGCAAATTTTTTTTATATATATATATATATAATTACCTATATAGTGATTATTTCGGTGATCGGAAACCATGTGCTTGCTGGAATTTGGACAAATTTCAGAAAATTCCTCCATTTTGTTTGGGGCATAACTTTCTTATTTATTAACCTTTTTGAGTGATTAAAAAACTTAAATTGAACGCGTTTTAATGTAGTTTATGATGGTATGATTATTGAAAGTTAAAACATAAAATTTACACATGTATTATAGAATTTATAGAAATTAGATTTGTGAGAGAATAGCATTTTCTATCAATCTTGTTTTTTTCTATTTTTCTTAGAAGAAAGGTCAGAAATCGAACTCAAATTATGGAGGACAAAACAAGGTCAAGGATGCAACCATGGTGGATGTGCAAAGGGAGAGGAGAAAATGAGAGAGAGAAAAGAGAGAACCAAAAATAATAAAAATGGTGAAATTATAGTGGGCCTATTCAAATATACAATAGTTGAGTGAGGTATACTGGAATATAGAAGGGCTAAGCAGAGTAGTCAGCCAATTTCCCTAGTTTTTTTCTTTACTCTTGAATTTAACGGAAAATTTTGACAAAATTAGTGACACGCCACTTAATTGGATGACCATAGTATTAGTAACCAAGTCAGAGCATGAACATACATAACACAAGACATTACTTTTCCATGAACATTGTATAAAAAACAAAGGTTACAAACAGGAGCAGCTTCCATTTACAACGATGATTATCGCTACAGGATCATTGAGTCCAGTATCTCCCCCCCAACCCACATGCATTTTAAAGTTGTCCACAAATGTCTCCCTTTTCAAACTCCCTTTTATAACAAACAATCAAGTCACTCTACTCCAGGGGAAAACAACCAAAATTGCTAAATCGGAGCATGAGCTACAAGTATTCCCTTCTAAAGTAGGCATGGCTCCAGTCCCTCAAGCATTGTGGGGAGACAATGGCAATGTTTTCTTCTCGTCGTATTTACATTCAAATGGGTCTTGTTCTTGGTGAACCACCGGGCGTTTGGGGCTTGAGTAGAGTTGCATCCTGCCAAGGATCAAGAGTGTATGATTTATTCGGACTTAGTGTATATGACGAGTAGTCACTCAAGTTGTAACTACTCTGCCCCATAATGCCATAAGAAGGGTGAGGCGGAGAAAGAAAACAGCTCTTGTGTGACGGTCCATATTGTCGTAAGGGGCTTGAACAAGGGGATACAGGCAAAGATGTAATCATCCTTATATTCTCTCTGCACGAAGAAATGATGCAAGTTATTTTACATTATAACATGCTTTACAGGCTACAGAGATGAGGATATGACAGACGGTATGTTATTACCTGGGGCTCCGCATGGCTGTTAAAGTTGTGACTGACGGCTTCGTTGCGTGATCTGCATCACTTAAGGCGATGCTTGTTCTATTGGAATGTAGCTCCAATATTGGCTGCTCAAACAGAGATATAACAGATGAAAACAGGTTGGCTAAGAGCTCAAGTTTGATAAAATGTCACAAGAAATACTATATAGTTTATCATTTCAAGCCTTGATGACGATATGGTCATAACTTGTTCTACATAGTAACACCTTATTATAAAGTCGGTTACAAGATATAATCTGAAAAATCACTCTAGTCTCGCTATAGTCTCATGTCAAAAGCAATAAGATGTTAACAGATTACTACATTAAAAGAAGTATACATGAAGATGCTACTAGGAAAACTATGCTTGGCTGAAACATGTTTAATGTAGCCTGCAAAGGATGCTGCAAATGCTATCGAACCCAGCGGAAGAGAACTTCTCTTAAGAAAATGTTCTTGAAATGTTACTAATAACTAAATGCCAACGATAATCAAACTTCAATATATGAATGCCCCTACCTCAATCTGCATCACATTTTATTCTGTTTCTTTCTGGGAGCTGTTAATGGCAACTCCAAGAAAAATCATGAGCTCCTACTTTGTACAGCATAAAGGAGTGCATGGTCATTTTTTTTTGGAGAATCAATAACAATCCCACGTCTTTTAGAGTTTTGGTAAGAAACAGATTATTTCTTTTGATAAGAAACATGTCATCATTAATAAGAAGAGTAATTTGTCAATTTGTGCCCTAAACTTGTACCCCCTTGCTAATTTCCCCCTGGACTTTTATTTCCACCAATTTCCCCCCTAAACTATTATTAATAACCAATTTTCCCCCTATCATCATATTTACTCACAATTCATCCAATTTTTTACCAAAAAAGTGGCATGATTGTCTCTAAAAATGCATTGTTACGAGTAATTTTTCCTGTAGTAATATTATTTGATACTTATTCTTTCTTGAAATTCGACAAATTTAATGAAAACTTAAACAAAATGTGACCATAGGTGGGAAATTGGCAAGGGAATATAAGTTCAAGGGGGAGGGGAAATTGGCAAGGGAGTACAAATTCATGGGACAAATTGGCAAAACAGCCTGAGAAAAATATTGTTCACTCTTAAGCAAACCAGGAGTCCACTTCTACATGACTAACCATAAGACTGTGGCATCAAGCCAGTAACATAATCCACATAAACTACCAAGCAGCTCCTTTCCGATCCAAGTAAATAGTAGAAAAAGATAACTCCCTCAAATCTGAAGCTACAGATGCCCAGAAACATAGCCTTCCCCATAAACACTCCACATTCTCACCCAAAGCACTCTTCAATATCCTTCCATTCCCTTCAGCCCATAAAACCCAAAAGGTTGCCATAGTAGCACATCTCCCCCAAAGCTACAACCCCTTCTCTTTCCACCAAAAAACTTAAATTCTCACATAAAATTGCATTGCACAACCCTGGAAAAGACCAGCTTAAGCATGTCTCCATAATTAGCTGACATCAAAAAGAAGAAGCCAGTGACAGTGTGACATCGTATGATCCGAACTCTGATAACCCTTTCTACACAGCACACCAATGTGGGAGAGTGCAATCACTGTGGGCAAGTACAATCACTTTGGACAAGTTGTCCCCCACAGGTGACGCATCATGGAAAACTAAACAACCTATCAATGAACAAACTTTCTAACACCAAACAGGATTGAAAATTAAAAAAAGACTCTAAAAATAATAGCTGCTTCAAAATAGAAGGAAATGAAATATCCTGAAATTGATAAAACACTGAAGCCCAAAGTGCGACCAAAATATGACATTAACCCATAAAACCTTGTCCCCTTCCCCTCCCTGATTCTTAAAGATCCTATCATTCCTGTTCACCCAAACTACCAAAAACAGAACTTTCACACCCACAACCAGCCATATAGCTTTTGCCTTCTTCTTGCCACGAAAGAATTGGTGCCTTCGTATAAAAGGGGAAAGTACTCTGCTAGAAGGCCCAACCAGAAAACTTCTCTGAACAGCTTCAACCACAACTTTAAGGCTATAGGCAATGAAGAAACAAATTTCCACACTTCTTATAGAAACAAATTTCCACACTTTCACCACCTCCCTCATGCATTATGTACTTTGTTTTATGATTTCGACAATATATAACGGTCTTGTATACTAGAGAGTATTAAAGAAAACAAAGCCTCCTATTAAATAGAAACATGTTGCCTGAAAAATGTCCATTATTTTATATGCAATCATGATTTGGCCCCATACTAATATCTTGAGAGAGGCAATTTTCACTCTAAAAATGTACTCATGCACTCCTTCACTTTTTACGATTGAATTTCCAATGAACTGTTGAGGAGCGGAGGAGTGCTTCTTTGGAGTGTGAAAATTGCCTCCCCTTAATTATATATTAAGAATGTAAAATAGAATTAAAATAGAAAGTTAAGGAGTTCTGAAAGGCTTTACCGGAGTCTTGCTTCCATGAAAAGCATATGGGAAGGCATCCTTGGTCAATTTGATGTTAGAAATTCTTGTTGTCGTTTGCTCTCTAATGAAAGGGTGATCAAGAAGTTGAGACGCTGTAGGACGCTCCGAAGGGTTCCGTTGCAAGCATAACCTCACAAAACTCTTTGCATCTTTAGAAAGATGATCAGGAATGTCCGGCATATCTTTGCTGTTTCCAATTTTAAAAATTGCAGCCACCTGTTGAATCGAATGTAAGGAAAAAGTTTTGGTCCAACAAACACTTTGCATCTTTAGGTTCTAAACATAATATCTCACCCCTTCATATTGGCTCCAAGGAGGTTTAGAAGTTGCCATTTCAAGAATTGTGCATCCTAAGCTCCATATATCCACTGCAAGACTATATCCATTTGTATTCATTACAACCTGAAATTAAAATTTTGTGAACATGAGAAAATCCCACCCCAATGAACAAGTTACTTGAGAGAGAGAGAGAGAGAGAGAGAGAGAGAACCTCTGGAGCCATCCAATAAGGACTTCCCTTGAATGACAGCATTGAAGAACAATTTGTAATCTGATTCAAGAACAGACAATCATCATGATTTAGAGCAATAACTAGGAAAATTAACAATTGCATACTATTTTTTTTAGTTCATCAATCGAATACCAATCTTACATATGCTTCCTATCTCTATGGGCTCAATTTCATTGAAAACATATGCTCTCATTCTTTTCATAAGAACAAACTTTATTATAACGTACTCAAACACAAAAGCTGCATACAATACAATAATCCTGTAATTTCCTAGCACCCAGATAACAACAGTACAGAAAAAATGATGAAACTTACTAACAAAACTCCAATGTGAAAGAATAAAAACCCGAAATTCAGGAGCTACCAAAGCCCAAAGTGAAGTCCAAAGTCTTAACTTTTATCCAAAAACCTCCACCCCATCTCCTTGCTTCTCTCTAACCAAATAACCCAACCAACCACTAGCCCTTCTTCCATAAAACCTTACATTTTTTACTTCCACCAAACACCTTAGCTTTGTCAGCACGAAAACAATGCATCCTTTCCCCTTTGGGGGTCCAAAGTATATTCCAAATAAAACAAAAAATTAAAAAAGAACATGGGCACATTCATTTTTCAGATCAACCATTGTGTAATTATGTCTTTTATTCTGAATCTTTTTACATGCTAAAACAGATGATATAGTTTGCAGTTTCATTCTTACACGTCCTAGACACTTTTATGTTTGAGATGAAATAGTAAGCCTATGCCTTACATTACTTCACTAAGAAGTTATCTTGCAGAGGATGAGATAAACTTACGTGTTTGGCCATGCCAAAGTCTGCCACCTTGATTTCACCATTAGGACCCACTAATATGTTTGCCCCTTTAATGTCCCTGTCAGGAAAAACAAATTATAAAGATATAAGCAATAAAAATAAAGACAGGATTTTTTTAAAAAAAACAAGGAGCTGTCATTGGCATTGGCACTGGTAAAATGTCATTTTGCACTCCACTATTATCTTTTATCTTTTACCTTTGATTTTCAATTTTTTTCCCTCCAGCTCATAGCAGAAAAAGGAATCAGTAGAATAAAAGGAAATTACTCGTTTTAGTTTTATTAATGAATTTACATTCTACCGTCAGTATTAAGCAACAGTCTGGGACATGAAATGCTGCTTACTGGAGAGTTCCTGAAGCAAACCCTTTTCAGAAAACAGTTGTTTTCATTGATTCAAATTTCATCTTATATCTATGCAAATCATTGATGAAATCACTTATCTAATCCCTTTCTGTACGCTACATTCTTTTCCTCTCCCCCTCGCTCTTGGGTTCCTCTATTCTTTCTTTTGATTTTTGGACTTCCCAACTCCTTCTCCCCAAAATCGAAATATCCCATCTCCTTCTTTGAACAAATCAATTTGGAAGGTGAGAAAAGAGGGACCGATTTGATTGCTCCTACATGAAATTAGCTATATGGAGAAATTAACCATTTGATTTCTCCTACAGGGACTGATTTGATTTCTGGGGCAGATTTTTAGGAGAAATATGCTCTAAAAGATCCATTTGGAGCAATCATTAATGGAAATTTTGGCTACTGGGTATTGAGTTCAAAGTTAAGACAGATAAATTATTATAAAATTGATATTCATTATGATGGAAATGGGTTGGTGTAATGTCGGTGTAACTAAACATGAGTTCATATATGGGCATTCGTCTAGGTCTGAATTCTGGAAGTAGTCTAAGTCCTTATTCTTGGGGTTGAAGGTTGTGATAGACATTGGTGCAGGTGCCATGAGCCAAGTAAGTGAAGAATAATTTTCTATAAAGAGAGAGAGAGAGAGAGTATTAAGGACAATTTGAGGCCTAATGATAAGCAATGTTGTCCTCTGAGAGAGAGAGAGAGAGAGTATTAAGGACATGCACGACATTGAGTTTGGTTTGGAGGGTGATGGTCATCATGAGCAGCGAAGCAGGTGCTGACAATGGATGTGAGGAAGACTCAAGGCTAACGCCAGAGGACAACATTGCTTATCATTAGGCCTCAAATTGGGTAGAGTATAAATGAGGGTAGATTTAGAAAGAACAATAAAACATTAAATATAAAAGAAAACAAAATGTAGGGAGTGCAGACCGACATTTTAGGAGTGCCAATAACAGCTCCAAAAAATTATTGCAATAAATCGTTAAGAGTATTAAGGTACAAGGTAAGAGACCAAGAACCACCAAAAAATATCATGGGAAAAAGATACTTTTAGGATTCTGAAAATTAGATTCAGTATTATATATTGCATCTAACAAACAAGAAAGGCATTCATATGGAAAACTACATACGAGTAGAAAAAGGTAAGGATGATAACAATACCTATGAACCGTATTCCTTCCATGTAAGTAGGCAAGACCAGATATAATCTGTCTGGTATAATTTTGAATCACAGGCTCCTTAAACGGGCCATATTCTTGAAGTAATTTATGAATTGAGCCACCAGACACGTATTCCAAATAAACAGAGAGTGCGTCCTCAGCCTGAAAAGAAGACAACCCAAAGTTACTATAAAACCAGGGTCCAACAGCAGCAATAACAATTAACCCATTTAATTGAGCACATATAACCCATCTCTTCCTCCACATCAATGTACATGTTCAGGAAATATGGATGTGTTTGTGATTGCAAACGAACATGAATAATTATTGGCCTTTAAAGCAGCACTTACCAATTCACTTCCATGATATTGAACAATGTTTGGATGTGAGAGCTGACTCAGCAAATTTATCTCCTGTTGAGTCGTCAACAACAAAAGTTGAGATACAAATCAGTCAACAACCAAACAATCAGATGGAGTCTTGGAGAACTTCTTATCATGTACATTATATTACATGCTCAGTGACAGCTTGAAAGAAAAACTCAATGGGACCGAGTAAGCATCTTTATTATGGAGACTTAATTATGGCATCACTGGTGAAAATTCAGGCCAATACAATAGGCATTGCGATGTGAAGAGCTTTGGCTGGAGACATAGAAGGAGCATGTATTACATTACACACGAATTATCCAGAGCCAGCCGGAATAAGTACCTGGTTCAGTTGCTTAAGACATTCTTTTGAAGTCTGATCATCAGAAACAAGCCTAACTTCCTTTATTGCACACATTTGCCCACTTTCACTGTCAAAGTAACAAACAAAACTTTAGGAAAAGAAAATCATATACTTGGTACGAAAAGCAGATGACTTGTCTGCAGTCCAGTTACTATAAAGAGAGATATTTGGTGCCCTCAATTCGCAATCCATTTAGTTTTCCCTTCATATATTCCAGGTGAAGTGCAAAGTATAAGTTGATTACAAATTACTTCCAGGGTAACATGCAAAGTATAGTTTCCCATAATTCCTTCTCAGGATTTGGACTAACACATAATATCATTTTTGTTCCTTGTGTTTCATTTTCCTTGCCCAAAGAAGAAATATTCATGTTAGTTCCCAAGACCAACAAAAATTATCGATCACTTCAATATATCAATCAATACACCTACAACAATAAAAATTACCTGTTAAATCCGACATAAACATGGCCAAAAGTTCCCCTTCCCAGAAGCTTTCCCTTCTTCCACTTTGATAGTGCACAAGTTGTGTTTTCAATGACCATGCTAGTTCTACTGCTGGGTAAGGCAGAAGGGCTAGTTGGAGAACCTGGAGGGAGAGGAAGTGGATGACATACACTCTTCCCATCTTCTTGCTTCCCCGTTGGAGACTCCAAACTCATGGCACATAACCGTGGGTGAAGAGGAGATGTTGGGCTTGTTGGCCCCCTAGACGCAGGACCTGGGCTCCTCAGCATCGTGCTGAACTTGGGATCACCATTAAATCTGTTAACAATATGACATTGAAAACATTTAACAGTAAGTAATATGCGCACTGAGTTTTTCATGTCACTGTTCCTTGTCTCTCAGATACAAGACTTTGCACTTCAGATACAATGTTCCTAATTATCTTGTGGGAATATATAAGAATGAAGCCATCAATCGATACAAATTATGTATGGTTAATGGAAGTACGAAGAGCAAATTCTAGCATAAACAACAAGCAGGTAATGCACATCCAAAATTGTTCTAGTAAGATTTTGTTTAATATGAATTATTCTAAAGATGAACTTAACTATTCTAACCATCACCAACTTAAGGATTTGTCTACTTACTCTAGAAAACAAAGACTGCCAGCTTAGTTAGACATAGAGAGCAAAGAATTGGACAAGACTCAAAATAGCATATGAGAAACAGGCCCACATCATGTGGTTTTTGATAGAAAAGCTGAACTCCTAATCATATATAAGACAATAAACTCTGTTCCTCTGACAAGAAGAGAGAAGGGTTGCAGAAAATATCAGTTCAAAAAGATAATAAGTCAGAAAAAGTAGCAGGCAAACCCTCCAATTCCGACCGAAAAAACTCGACAGAGATAGAAATGGAGAAAGTATTTAGTTAATTACTTACTTAATTAAGATCCAATTACTAACCATGAATCCAGTAAATCCACAATTGAAATACTTAAAAGCAAAAATGTCCATTTATTGAAGGGAATTCAACTATTGTCTTACAAGGATGAATTGAATTGAATTGAATAAAATCACTGGAAAGTCCCAAATTTGCAGAAAAGCCCCAATCGGAAAAATCAGGGGCTTTGTGGAAAAACCAACCTGTGAGCCCCAAATTGAGTATTGTCATGCGCAATTGGTTGGTCGTCGGAGGACCCAGAGGAGCTGACGCTTGAAACGGAGGCGGAACCAGATCCCAACCCAAGACCCGGATCATTTCCCAAGCCCTGCGGCGACGACACCGAAGGGCGAGGCAGGGGATGCCCCTGACTCCTCCTCTCGCCATCGGAGTCGAAACCTGAAAACCCAGAAGAAGACACACCTATACCTAAACCCAAAAACTCCTTGCTGGCTCTGGGTGACCCACGCGGTATGTGTTCGTCAAAGCTCTTGGGTTTATCGTCTTTCTCTTTCTTCTTAATATCGTTCTTGGTCGGTGATTTGATGATCAAGTTATTGTTGTTGTTGCGGTTGCTGTAGGGGTTTTTGTGTTGAAGTGCCCTCTCTTGCTCTTCTTTGCTCTTGCTCGATTTTCTTCCCCACCAAGCAGGCATTTTTTTTTCACCTGAATTTATCTATATCTATTATCTGTATATCTATATCAGGAGGATCTCTAGAAAACTGAGAAAAAATTCCTAAGTTTTAAATTATTATAATTGAGAGGAAGAAGATGGAAGAGAAATCAGGGAGGAAGGGAAGTTGAGAGAGAAAGAGCTTGAAATTGGGATTTCTCCGTCGATTTTATATGGGAGAAGAAGAAACGAAGACTTTTTTTTTGTGAGAAGGAAGAGAGAGGAGAGAGATGGGTAACAAAACAGTGAGGAACAGCTCAGCGGATAGGGCAGGACAAAAGAGAGAGTTTGGGGACGGCAGCCGGTGGTTAGATAAAGCGGGAGAAATGACGTGGCAATTTCCTAGTTGTGATATACTCACTGTCATGAGTCAGCAGTCATGTTTGTGTACGGGTGTGTGCACCATTCCACATACACACGCAGTCATGCACATATGCTACAGGGCAAGCCATACAGCTTCCACAGTGCAAATCATACAGCTTCCACAGTACAAATCATGACATGATTACATACATCATACCTCATACATCACGACTCAAAGGTTTTTGGCCAATTTTTCTTTTTGTCCAAGCACATTGTTCAAGACTTCTAAGGGCTTATTTAAGGGAATTTGATAATTTATCAAATTCATTATATTTTGAATGTGAAAAAAGATACGATTTCACTATAAGGGGATTAGAGGAAGTAGACATAAAGTAAAACTTATCCAGTCTAATCGTCTCAAAATAATATAATTAGAAATTATAAGTTTCCTTTTATATTTAATTTTATCTAATTCTACTATAATAAAACTGCATCTATTTTTACATTCAAAATATTATCTGATTTTACTCACCAAATGTGGCCTAGGTGATTATGAAAAAAATAGAATCTACTTAAAATATTATTTTTCACGAAAATATCGATAGTTCAATTTACGAAAAATAAATATGAATAATTTGATATTGATATTATGGGCGATCAACACAAATATTGTAGATGTGTTATAAAACTTAGGAAGTTCTCAATCAACTTTAGTACATGTTCAATTACCTCATAAATGAATCAAATAATAAAATTAAACATCATAAATGCCTTGGATAAGGTGCAGGAGGACTAAGAGCAAGATGAGGGCAACCCCGAGAGTGGTGATGATAATGAAGATGAGGAACTTGAGTGGCTTTGATAATGAAGATGAGGAACTTAAGTGGCTTGAAGATGATGGTTATGCTCAAGGGGATGAGGATGCAATCTTTCTAAGTGATACTAATGATGATATATTTCAGACCAATGTTGATGAGGTTGATTTTAGTGGCCAACACGGTGAGGAAGATTTTGAAGAAAGAGACGTACCTTTGTCACCAAGGATTGGTGATATTAGTGGAGAATCATATGAGGAAGTGCCCAAGAAGAGTAAGAAGAAACCTATTCCAAAGACAAGAGATTTTATTCTGGACATGGAGATGAAAGATCCTCAGGGTTGAAGTTTGAATCAGCTGCCATGTTTAGAGATGTTGTGAGGATCTTCTCAGTGAATAATGGAAGACATCTCACTTTTAAGAGGAATCAATCTAATCGGATTAAGGTGGTTTGTGTGAATGGATGTGGCTTTATGATGTATGCTGCAACAATAAGAGGCAGCAAGTCTTTGCAAATTAAAGAGTTTAAGAGTGAGCACAACTGCGGTGTATGGAATAAAAACAGAAATGTTAATGTTAAGTGGTTGTCATGGAAGTATGGGAGGCAGCTGGCAACCAACAAATGGGATTGGGTTGAATTTCAAGATTTCGTTAAGCATAAACGGGTTATAGACCCTCAAGGGCAGCATGCTACCGGGCAAGGGTCATTGTATTGGATGTAGTGGAAGGGTCCTACAAGAGGCAGTATGAGGTTTTGGGGGAATACTGCTTGCAATTGCTGAAGACTAATCCTAGTTCTACAGTCATAATTAAGTCTGAATTGGAAGCTGATGATTGCCCTAGATTTGAGAGAGTGTATGTGTGTTTGCAAGCTTGCAAACAAGGTTGGATGAAAGGATGCAGACCATTCATTGGGTTAGATGCATGCCACATTAAGGGCATTCACCCGGGTCAATTGTTTGCAGCTGTAAGAGTGGATCCCAACAATGGGATGTTTCCTAGAGCTTATGATGTGTGTGAGTCCGAAAACTACAGTTGTTGGAGGTGGTTTTTGGAGTTGTTGAAGGAGGACCTGCAGATTAAAAACTCACACGGAGTAGTGATAATGACTGACAAGTAGAAGGGGCTGCTAGATGCAGTGACCCAACTATTCCCTGATGCAGAACACATGCATTGCTTGAGGCTTCTATATGTACAACAATCTCAATGAGGCGCATAAAGGATTGGCTGTGAAACTGCAAATGGATAAAATTGCAAGGGCCACTACGATACCTTGGTACAATGAAGAAATGAGGAAAATGCAAGTTCTTAGTCAGGGTGCTCACAATTAGCTGAAAGAAAATGATGCAAGACAGTGGTGCAGATCTCATTTCAAGGCTCACTTTAAGTGCGACATCCTGATGAACAATCTCTCATAGGCCTTCAACAAAGCCATTCTCCCATATAGGCTAAAGCCTGTGACGTCTATGTATAAGGCAATACCTAAGTACATTGATGATTAAGAGAAGAGATGATGGTAGTCAATGAGGTGAGCATTTGGTTGGTAAAAGAATCCAGTAGATTTTGGAGGTTAATAAGAAGGCATGGCAGAGCTTGATACCTACTCATTGTGGTGGGAACATCTTTGAAGTTAAGCATTCACATGGAAGAAGATTCTCTGTGGACTTGAATTTTTACACATGCTCGTGCCGAAGATTTCAACTTTCTGGGATTCCCTGCCCACATGGTTGCAGTGCCATTCAATGGCAACCCTGAGAAGTATGTGCATGAATGATATTCATTTGCTGCCTATACTAGGACATATGAAGGGATTATCAAACAAGTGCCTAGTGAAGATTAGTGGGAAAAGATTGGTGCACCAGCCCTAAAACCACCAAAGTGTCGTAAGCAGCCTAGGAGACCAAGATGAAAAGAAAGAGAAGTCAGAACAAGCCTCATCCTCCTCCAAATCCTACCAAGTTCCCTTGATACCATTCTACCCTTAAGTATGGTAATTGTGGTGATGATGGCCGCAAACGAAATGCTTGCACACAACCCGTTGACCTTAACGCTGAAGCTAAGTTCAAACGTAAGCAAGAAAAGAGGCAACATCAAGGTTGGACAAGCTACCGGTAAGTGCTTTCTCATAATTCAAGTTATAGTATCAGTCTTACGTGAACATAGATTTATAGTCTTACTTAGCTCTTTTATGCGATTCATATGATTGAGTCTAAACTAGCATTGGCAGAACCTGTGATTAAAGCTGAACATAGATTTATAGAATTACTTTGCACAATGAAATATCATTTAAGTATCACTTAATACCCTGATTATGTAATATCATATCACTTAACACCCATAACATATATTTGTAGTCTCAGTTTACACCCGTATTTCACACGTGTTTATCGGCAGACTAAACTGAATTGTGATGTCATTGAATTGAATTATGATTGTGATTGAATTGAATTGAATTGTGATTGTGATTGAATTGAATTGAATTGTGATTGTGATTCAATTGAATTGTTTTGTGATTGAACTAAATTGTGATTGTGATTGAACTGAATTGTGATTGTGGTTGAACTCAATTCTGATTGTGATTGAACTCAATTCTGATTGTGATTGAACTCAATTCTGATTGTGATTGAACTGGATTGTCAGTGTGCATGGACTAGGTGTTTACTATGTATTTGTATGTGATTAGGTTCGAAGACAAACAAGGAGCACTACCTGTGGAAATGAAGAAGGCAGGACTGCCCCTACCCAACCTTCGTTCCCAGATCCCGTGCCAGCAACTACTAGCACTACCCCCAGGCAAGATTCTTGCCCAAATCCTGTGCCAGCAACTCAAAGCACTGTCCCCACGATAACTTCTTGCCCAAATCTTATGCCACTTATGCCAGCAACTACCAGCACTGCCCCAATGCAAGCTTCTTCCCCAAGACCTATGCAACCAAAACCTAGCATTATCTCATCTCAAGTACAAGCGCCAAAGGGGGTTAAAAGGGCTGCAAAGAAACCTCAATCAACCACCCCACTTGCTGCCCAACCTGTAACTACCCAACCCACTACTCAGCCAACTGTCAGTTCACAACATCATTCACCCGTATCAAGTGCAAAGAGGATGAGACTCAAGTCGCCTGCAAAGCGAGTCAAGAAATAGTAGCTCAAATATTGTGGAAGGACTTGTTTTTTGGCAAAGCCACATTGGAAGGACTTGTTTAGTGGAAGGACTTGTTTTTTTGCTTAGTGTTCCAAATATTGTGACCCTATTTTGCTTAGTGTTTAGTATGCACCTAATTGCCTTAGTGGTGCTCTTTTTGTTTGAAAGACAAGATGGTTTGTGAGGGTCCAAATTTGGTTTGTTATTATCAGAATTTGATTTATGAATTCCTATGACAGTTTCTCATCAAATCAACATCGATAGCACTTCAAAAACGCTATAATAGTCTACCATAGCATTTTCAAGAACACTGTAACAGTCGACGCTATGATAGGTAGTACCTCGACCATAGCATTTCTAAAGTGTTATAGAAAGTTATCTATTTATAGCATTTCTGAAGTGCTATAGAAAGTTTTTTTTTATAGCAGTTCTAAAAAGCTATGAATGCCAATCCATGGGAATGCTATAGTGTTTCCATAGCATTTCTTTGAAATGCTATCATTGGATTTCACATCGTTTCATGAACACTGTGATTGTCTTTTCATAGCATTTTTAGAACGTTGTGAAAAATTTTCCATAGCATTTTTGGAATGCTATGAAACATTTACCAAATTTCTAATTCATGTTCCATAGTATTTCTAGAACGCTGTCAAAGCCTTCCCAAAATGCTATAACAGATTTTCCAAATTTTAAATTCCTATTTCATAACATTTCAAATTTCTGTTCCAGAATGCTATCAAAGATTTTCCAGATTTTCTAGAGCTTCCTAACATAGTTTTCTACCATAAAAAACAAAATAGATTCAGAAATTCGTTTCATAATATTAATGAAACTTCATATCCAATCCAAAAATCAAACACAAAAAGCTTCATATCCATTGTACATGAACTTTCAACATAAAACTTCATAATCATAATACATATGTCATGTTTCTCCTTACGTACATAAACTATCATATAATAACTTAATTGCTGCTAGTGTCCTCCAATTCCATCATCAAAAATCCATGATACATATGTATTCAAGCTGCAAAACAATTCAACAACATCCACATCAAGCTTGAACTATAATCCATTTCAAGCTACATTGTACTCGAGTTACAAGTCAAGTGATGATTCAAGTGATGGTTCAGAGATTATATTTTCATGTAAACAAGATTAAAGAACCGTCAGGCAAAAACGAGACAATTAAAAGAATAACCAAACCAAAAATATGAACTTTGGAAGCTGAACAAGACCCACATAAAATGCAAGCATTTATCTCAACTGCAATAGTCGCCCAACTTACACAAGCAATGATTCAGGAAATGACATAACGCAACCAGTGGCCACAAAAGTTTTCAGCAAAAGACTTGGTTCAACTGCAAGCATTGATCTAGGTCTTGCAGCTGAACTTATGAATTGAAAGGAAAAGGAAAAATCAAATTAAAACATTGGATTTCTTTTTTCTGTTTTGTTTTTTCAAATTAAAACAAACATTAGTTGAGAGATAGAATTCTATTCACTACGCCACAAATCCGCATGCACAAATGTAAAGATACTTGGTGCAAAACTCACCCGGTCTTTGAACTGTGTAGACCTCACATCCAAAAAAAGATTTGGAATGCCTTCTCCGTTTTGGAGGAGAAGGCATTCCAAATCTTTCTGTAGGACCACGCATTGACACGTACTGCCCCTCTATTACTGCCCGAACCTGCAAATTTGTAAAAGCCTTTCTTACATGTAAGATATCCTCTACCTATGTGTACAATTATCCATTGTAATGTACCAACTTCGGAAGAACCACCAAATTCCTTTACTTCACGTTTGCTCACACCCTCCAAAGTTTCACCATTGAAATTTTCAAGAACATAGTGATGGAAACTAACTAAAAACATAAAATGGAGCTTATCATCATTTGCTGCTTGCTGCTTAGTTTTATACTTGAATTATAGACTTCAATAGTTGAAAGGCAGATGGATATATTCATTAATTATAGAACTAGAAATGCCATCTTCTTAAACAAAAAACAAAAACAAGGAAAGGAAGACAAACATGCAAACACTTATAGAAGCAACAATCTAGTGTTAAAGCTCCTTCCAATCTAGGTTGAGGATCATCAGTAATCACAATGAGCTAAAGTAACGTTAAAAAACATAAAGAACACATGAGAATCCAGAGAAAAAGCAGCTTACATTGTAGTTAATATAGGAGAAACAATTGAGATTAATGTCATGACTTCTGTAACATGCAATAAGATAATTAAACCTCTATAAAAAAAAGGTATCATGTTCTGGCGCTGCAAGGTGCACTACAATTACAAGATTATGCGGTTCGCATTGAATTACACTAAGATCCCAGTAGGCAGCGTTTTGGTTTTAAGTTCTTTTAATTAATGAAAGGGATGAAAGAATATACAACATAAAACTGAAAACAAAAAACCCGTTTTTTTTTTAATTCTATCTATTTTCCTTCTCTTTCTTAACATGTTTCATCCCTCCCACTTCTCTACTCTCTCCCTTATTTTAGTTTAAAAAAATAAAAAATAAAACAGAAAATAGAAAACAAAACGTAATCAAGAAGATCCCCAACAATTTCTATTACAACTTACAGTGTCACTTGTGCCAAGACTGATTGCCAGATACCCTGGGATGCTTAGGGTTAAACCTGCAGGGCCAAAAATGCTTCTAGCTGAGAAGCTAAGGAACTAAAGCTTACGGAAACCTACTACCAATATTAAAGCATAAACTACAACAGCCTGCAGAACTATTAAAGAGTTCAACAGATTTCACCAGTTTGTGGAGAACTTAGAAATATTAGTGACATAAATAACTAATTAAAACGAATCCTTTATGAAAATAAGCAATGAGCAAAGTACATTAACAACGAATAATATCAATATGGAATTGGAAAACAATAAAGAGGAGTGTTGTGATTTCGTTTAAGAATGGGAAAGACAAACAAAACTTTGGAATCGAAGAAAATAAGCAAGAAGATAAACAACACCAATAATTAACGTGGTTCGGCTATGTGCCTACATCCACGGGGCAGCAACAACAAACTTCCACTATATCGATAATGGGTACAACGAATTATCTTACCAAGCCTCTAGAATTAAGGCTTGATGAACAACTAGAAAGAAGAAGAAATAGAAACAAAACACTCTTATCTCTCTTCTTCTCTCCCTTACAAACTTTGCCCTATCGATATTCTCTCACTCTAACACCTTGAGTGGTATAATACAATCTTCCTTTCTTGCTAACTGATTGGCACCTCAAACTAGCGCAGTAGCCCTCCTTTTATAGCTGCAGTAATGGCCTTCAATTAGGAATCCTAATCCTAATTGGATTCTAAGTATCTTTCCAGTTGGGAAAACAATTTCCTATTGGGAATAGGATTTCTATCCTCTAAGACTATTATTCCTAATAGACTTAGGAACCTCATCATGGGCTGGAAAATACAACAAGGAGAACCTCTTTACCTCTCCAAATTGTAATTGAGAGGATGACATCTCCAAGTTGCAACCTAAACATTTAAACCCATGTTACGAAATCAAAGAAAATAATCTTTTCAAATCTTATCGAATCTAAAAATTTTGTTTTCAATGCACCGGAAAGTAGCTCTAAAAAGTCATTTAATACCTGTCAATAGAAATCCAGAAACAGATTCAAACTGAGTTAAGTTTAAAAATGAAGGATCCTTCAATACAGTCACAGATGGGCAACTTTCTGACATTGCCAGATGCTGCTAGTTCAAAGTTGCAAATCCCATATCCAAATAGGATAACACATTATATCGCAATCTCATATCAAACATAACATTTAATGGTCCAAAGAGTGACATAATTAAGATGCAATAACATAGACCAAGAGCAGTAAAACTTACATCTTCCTCCATTGGACGGCTGGAGAGGGAGTGGGCATAAACACAAAACCAACATACAAAAAATAGTTAGCATTCATAAAAAAATAAGTAGTTTACTAACATACAAAAAATTGTTTACTAGAAAAAAAGCCAATCATACCTCATCTAGAACCAAGTGTAGGTTTCTGAGGCTTCATTACACCAAGATCTGAATATCAACCTGGGAATAGAACAAAAGAATATGTCAAGTTAACCAGAGTTTTAACCATCAAACAATAACTTAACTGCAGACAATGATAGTACTAATATTTACTGTGTAAAATACCAACACCACTTTAGAAATCGATGTATGCATGAATGACTCAGATACTATAGACCTACAATAGAATTGTATACACAATTCATTGGATGTATCATGCCAAAACTAATTTGAAAATGCGTGAATCCTCAATTAGAAAAGAAAGACAAAGGTGCTCCAAGTTTTCAGATTCAGTTCAAATAAAGGAAAGTTTATTTGTAAAGATTAAAGACAATACGAGGATGTGAACCCATGTTTTCAGTATTAAGAAACTCAATAGAATAATAGATTACTCAGAAAAATAAAGCAAACAAAGGTGTTTATACGATAAAAATCAAACTCAGAAAAATAAAGCAAGAAGCCGCAGACGTCAAGAAGATGCAGCGGGGACCTTCTCATCTAGAGGCGGCGCTGGGAGGCCATCGCTTAACAGCACAGAGACGAGAGAGGAAGGAGGTCTATCGACCCATGCCACAACGCACATCCTTCTCTTTGCTAGCTTAGAGGCGCCGTCGGCAGCTCCGTTAGCTTCTCGGTGAACCCAGCTCCAGTTGATACTATTAAAAGAAGAACTAATCTGTCGAATTTCAGCGACAAGAGGAAAAATTCTCCAATGTCTAGCAACATTTTCCTCATTGAAGCCTCATCTCAGCGTCAAACACTCATGGCTCTCAAAACATGTATTAGCCTAAACACATAGGAGAGTAAAAAATAATGAAACAAAAACAAAATTTCACCTATAATCAAAACAGATCTACTTAACAGAAGGATCCATCGATTCATGAAATTCTTCCCCAGAAGAGCTCAAAGCTTCAAGAATCAAGGAACTCTATTAACAAAAAGAAGAATTTAAATTATTTAACAAAATTATAGGATAAACCTAAATTGAACTGGAAAACATTCAAATTGAACTTGGAAACAAAATCCTTAATTGGAAACTTAGAAATCAAAATCCTTAATGGAAACCTAAACCCCAATTCAATTTAGAAAGAAATAAAAGTCACATATCTGTGCCTGTGAGAGAGTTAGACAACGAAGGCTTGGAGCCTTCGATGGCTTATGTGAGCGAGAGAAGAGTGAGAGAGAACGACGGCGACTGTGGGAGAGGAGAGAACAGTGGGGGTGAGAGAGTGAGAGAACGAAGGCTTGGAGGTAGAAGAGTGAGATACAAGAGTGACGACCTAAAATTTTCTGTTTTTTTAATTTGCACCGTTTAAAATTTTCAAAACCGCGCTTGAAATTTTAAGAATCCTCGCGCTGTCGCGTTCCTTTTTTCCTTACATATCGTTTCACTTTTTTTATTTTTCAAGCATCACATTTCATAGCTTTTCTGTAAAAAAACCATAATGTAATACTATTAATAAAGGATTTTGGCGTAATGTATAATTAATCAACTTTCATTCTTACTAGATATAAAATGCATTGCATAAACATCTTACATAATTCCACAATCCATCAAACTAACTTTTACATCATGCAAAATCCTAAACATAACTAACAGTGTCATCCAAGTAAACATAACCTAATACATAACTAAAATGAAGGATTGAAGACGATTCCAACCACTAAGACCCAAGTAACCTAGTGCAATCCAAATCTTAGTCACATTCCTCTTCTCATTCAACAATTGCTCTTCAATTCTATCAAGCTTCCTTATCAACCCCAGAATTATTGTCGTTGATCTTTTGCACATTTTCCGATCAAACCACTCCCAAACTCACAACCTTTCTCTCCACCTCTACCTCCACCTTGTCCCTTCATCTGCAAAGTAGATTGCAAATTTAAATCACAAATCAACAATCAATCAAAACAACAATTTCCTTTTCATTATTACTTACCCAATCAAACCCACACAAATATCCATCTTATTGACCCAACCAACAATAAAAAAAACAGTTTCCTTTTCATTATCACTTACCCAATCAAACTCAGACAACTATTAATACCATAACCTATAAACCAAACTCTCATTCAAATGCAATTTTTTCTAAACAAACCCATAATCAAACTAGATTTTAAATTTCATTATCACTTACCCTAGCATATGGACAGACAACAAACCTCCTGCCTGAGTTTTCGCCCGTCCATAACGTTTTCATTCTGCCCATCTTCCCACAAAAGCATCTTCTCGGCTGGAAATTCATTTCACTCTCCTCCATATATGAATCTACTTTTAATTGGGAATTGATTGATGATGATGGTGTGTAGTTATTCACAAACCTTTATAAATGCCCAATTCGTAAGTTTTTGGTGGGATTACTGCTGAATTTTTCAAATTCCTCACCACCACCCCCCCCCCCCCCCCCCCCCCCCCCCCCCCTAGGTTTGCTATTTCGGATGCATTGGGGCTGATTTTGGCGCCCTTATTTCGTCCCAACACCATCCCAATCCATCCCTGCAAATTGTCTTAAATGCCCACTCAATTCTTGCCACATAGGTGCCACATAATCGCTCTAATTGCCGTTAGTAACAGAGGCTAACTTTTGGTGCAACGACACTAACATAACACCTCTTCTGGGTACAAAGTGGCACGAATTATTGTTCTGGGTGCAAAGTGATATATCGCGTCATGTTCTTAGTGTATTTCAAATAATAAGCCTTATTTTTATTGGTCATACATGAATATTGATTGTTTGAAAATTCTACAACCACTAGTGTATTGATACACCAAATAATATAAGGGACTGTTAGATCAACATCGGTTATTGAATAAATCTAAAACGTTAATTATATAAACATGTTAACATTTTTGTGTGTTAAAAAATTTAAAAGAAAAGAGAGAAATTGCCTCATGAACTGCCACCCCTCAAACTTTCCCTATTCATCACTAGTAGTTGAGCAGATATAAATCATGTTGATAAATTATTTTATTTTATTTTTTATCTAGTTTTTCTTCTTTTCTCCAATCGAAAAGAAGCTCTATTGATGAGAAATATGGTTGCTTACATAAAAAAATAAGGTATCAGATAACCATTCTGGCTTTGAACCTTGCAAATACCAAAAACGCATTGCTCTGCCTGGGCTCAAAACAAACCTTCTATAACCTAGTTTTTAAACAAGCTTCCATGCAGCTCGCACTGCTTTTGCTTCAACTTGGAGCAGTAACGGTTCCTGAACCCGAATTTTAGATAAACTAAACTTACATATTCGATATAGAAGAAACTCGATGGTACAAGTGAATTTCATTAATAAATATAAAACGATACATCTAGTCAGGAAGGACGTAATGAGCCTTACCCTTCAATGCAACTATAAATAAATAAAAGTTTGATAGAAAGAAGAAAAAAATTACAACAAAAATCATAATTAAACATGCAATGCAAATACAAATTATTACTTTCTAATTTTAAATTGTATCATTCGAGTCTTAAGAGCATTAAAAACTTCCATTATCTCTTCATTACTGATAATATAATGCCTAAAATGGATTGGGCTAAACAATAATTTCTAAAGTAATCAAATTGGGTGGGAAGGGATGCTGCCCTCCTAGCCCAAGCTTGTGCTCCATCCATGACCTAGAGGCTAGAGAGACACCTATTTCCACTCGCCCCTCCACCTAGGGATGGTCAAATAGGTAATTTAAAGAATATGGGTAAATCCTTACTCAACATGCATATTAATGGGCATTATGCCCATCTACATCCATTTTCAATTTTTAAGGTTATACTCATAGGTACTTATGACAATTTTATCTTTTTTTCACTTTTCAATTTTTTTTCTTGATTTTCATTTTGTTTTTAGCTTCTAATTCTTTTTGCTTCTATTTTTTTTTTTGCTTTTCAATTACATTTTGTTTTTTGCTTTTCAATTACATTTTGTTTTTTCCTTTTGCTTCTATTTTTCCCATCACCACCACCCCACCACTAACAACACCACCAACACTTCCACCATCGCCGTAACTACCACCCCACCACCGCTGCCATAATCACCTCCACCACCACCATCACCTTACCACCACCACCACCACCATCACCTTACCACCACCACCACCACCACCAAATCCTCCACCATTTCCACCACCCACCACAACCACCACCACCTCATCACCATCGCCACTGCCGCCACCCCCATTCCATGACCACAACCAACAGCACCGCCGCCACCACCACTCCCATCCATCACCACCACCACCACCGCAACCACCCCAACTACCACCGTATCACCACCACCACCACCACCGTCGCTGTCACCCCCTTCACCACCCCATCAGTGCCACCACCCCACAACCACCATTGTCATCGCCACCCCATCACCACCCCCATTACCACCTCCACCCCAAAACCACCACCGTTGCCGCCACCCACACCACCACCACCACCACCTCCATGTCCACGTCCACCCCACAACCACCACCGTCGCCGCCACCACCACCACCACCTCCACCCCACAACCACCACCATCGCTGCCACCTCCACCCCATCACTGCACCACTATCTTTACTATTACCATTCTCATTGTCGACATCACAAAATTTATGTTTGGACATCATTGTCTACTGCGTACTTACTCTTTTTTAAATTTTACATATTTGTACCAAACAAGTTTTTCCTTTGTCATTCTTACAAACCATATTCAGAATAAACTATCAAAAGCATTCTCAAATATTAAAAATAAAAATCTTATTTGTTGGTTTCGTTTTACAAAATAATATTTTAAAAATTATTTTACAAAAACTAGTAATTTACATGTTTATGAATCCTATTGACCATTTAAAAGTTCTATGTGGTCCAATAAAAGTAAAATATGAATCCATAAAGCGGCTACATTTAAAGAGTGGACTCTTCTTTACTTGTTTTAGGTCCATCCTCGTCCATGAAGTAGTAACACACTCCTTATAGCAATAAATAAGGCAGTACCAGGTTATGGATTACATTGGACTCATTCTCAAGTAACTCGAATCCAACCACTTGATCATCCCTATCTGTACAATTGAAAAAGAAAAATTATAGTAAAATTGATCAAACAAAGATAAAACTTTTGGAATCTTTTGGAGTGTGGTGGAAACTATGGTGTTGCATAGGTTTAAGGGCAAAGTTTGTGCATAATAGTGTTTAAGTGAACTCTAACAATATACAATTGAGGTTTCGAAGTTAAATTCTTTATTTTTTTCAAAATTTCGAGTTTGAATTTTCCAAGTATAAAGTTTGTATGACCTCTATCGTTTGATATTGCGGACTTGAAAAATAATTTGATACTTTTCTATTTTGAGTTTGGTTTTTTCAATAGAGAGGTTTACGAGAACTATAATAATATACGATTGAGTTTCGAAGTTAAATTTATTTTTTCCAAAATTCGAATTTGAATTTTGGAATTATAAAGTTGATATAAATTTTAGCGTTTGATATTATGGATTGGAAACATAATCGACAGTTTTCTATTTTGAGTTTGATTTTTTCAATAGAAAAGTTCAAGTGAATTCTAACAATATGTGATTGGAGTTTTGAAGTTATTTTTATTTTTTCAAAATTTGGAGTTTGGATTTTGGAATTATAAAATTTATAGAATTTTCAAATTTTCGAGTTAATTGGTTCTCATTTGATAAGAGTATTACTTCTCCTTTTATAGCCTTCTTAGGAAAGCTTTTTGCGGCAAATGGTCACCTCTTGGGTCAATCCTTGATTCTTCTTTCTTCTAAAATCCGCTTTATCTTTAATTGGGACGACGGTTAGTCACTGCTGTCTCTTTTGTCTTTTTTGACTCATTACGCTGGTTTTAATGCGTTGGGCTTGTAATTTCTTCAAAATTTCCTCGGCCCGTGTTCGGCTTATTTTCGGGTGTAAACAAATATATAAAAGAAATGTACAGTAACTTAATTAGCTTAAATTATCTTTACATTTGGGGTTGCATCAAGCCCAAGTGCTTGCCATAAGGGATTGATAGATCAACAAAATCTAAGGGTTGTGCTGAGTGTCTTGTTTGCAGTAGTGCTCAGGAGGACATATCAAGATAAGTTTTGTTGGACCAGATGATTTTAATGATCGACAAAACAAGCAGGAAAGAAATGACACCACATGGAGCCTACTCCGATGATGTTTTGACAATGCCATGACACCGCTGGGCTTAATTAGGCCGTTGCATTTGAAGGGAGGTTCTATCTATCTGCTATTTTCCATGAGAGCTAGAGATGTGTGGAGTATCTTTCTTGAATAGAGAAGGCTAAAATTAAGAGTATATTTTTCGAAAAGTCACATAGAGTCACCGTTACCACCTGACACCTGGACTTCAATCCAAAATGTCAGCTACATGGATCTTGCAACCCATTTCATTGACGACGGTTGAAATTTGCATAAAAGAATCCAAAATTTCTATCAATTACAAACCATAAGGGGGATGATATTGGGAGGCTTATAGAGAAGTGTTTGACTGAATTGCCATTAAGCACCTCGCTAAGAAATTAAGGCACTGGAAGACTCTTGTGTTGGGTGGCCAAATATTACGTATGAGGTATTGTGCTCGAATCCCTAATTTGATTATCTCCAATGCCAATGGGATGAGTGAATTGCATGACTTAGTTCAGAGTATATATTCGTAGGGCTTGCATAGGTATAAAAGATCGTCCCCATCCTGACTAGACAAGTTCAGGAAATGTTGTTGGAGAAGATTGATGGTAATTGCTTTTGCCTTTGGAATGTAAAACTGAATTCAATTCCACTTTGATGTTAAATGGAAGCCTTGAAGTTGCAAAGGGAATTTGAGAGACTAGAAAGGGGAGGGAATTGAGTTTGTAAGTTACTTTGGTTTGATTCCAATCTTCTCTCATTATTCTTGTAACGTACTGCTGCGTTTTGTTTCTCCTTACTGAATGACTTTGGTGATGTTGCTACTGTGGCCTCTTGTTTGCTGTGTTTACTACTGCTGCCTGTTGTTGCTACTTGTTTCTGCTGTTTGGGTGCTAACTTTATATTTTATTGTTTCTAAATTTATTTTTACTTATGATATTATTAAAGTACGAGCGTATAAGACATTCATACCTATAAAGTTTTATGAACCTTTGAAAATTTGTAGACATTTGAATGATCTTTTAATTCATAGAGTTGGTATTTCCAAATCCTTATAAGTTTCGAGTTTGTATTGATATTTGATAGTTTACAATTATTTCCGATTGTGAATAAGAATTCTGGTTTTCATGATGATAGTTTGATAAATGATGTTTACATAGTTATAAATAAATTGAGCTAAAAAGAATTTAAATATATAAATTTACCTATATATGTAGTAATCCAAAATCCAAAGCTCCCAACCTAACCAATCCAAACTGATTCAGTTTGTTTATAAAATTAATAGTTTGTTCGATTTTAACTTTGGATGAATGAAAATAATTCAAACCCTTAGGTTAATTTGTTATTTAGACAAAGTCGGACTAAACTCGATCAACAGCATGTCCTATTACGAAACATAATTTAGATTTCTTATTTAAGTGAATCCACTCTAATCCAAATCCAGAACGCCCAAAAGCTGCATTAGTAGCTGCAACAAGTGGAATGGGAGTGCGTGTGGCAAGAAAAAAACCGGAGCTCCAATCAGCTCTAGACCAAGGGGGAAGCTGAAGCGTTCAATTATTATTATTATTTTTTTTTTGAAATTATTAATCTTTTTTTTTAAAAAGAAAAAAAAAGGGCAGTCAGTCAACCATGGACAACAATATTCCTCAATTCCGTTGTTTCCTATTTCGTGTTTCCGTTCCTCCGAAAACGGTGTCCGTCCACCCTTTCCCTCTTTCTTTCAACACCGTAGGTAATTAATTTAATATTTATCTAATAAAAATCTGTTAGGATTTACTTTCTTTCTTACAGAAAAGTCCCTCCCTTCTCCTATTGCGCCACGTGTTGTCCTCCAACTGCACCGTACGGTCTCTCGCCCTCTTTCTTTCTCTCTGCGTGTTGTGTAAATTAAGGTCGGTAAACCAAACCACACACTAGCTATAGTCTGGTCTGTTAAAATCATTTCTCACAACCCCAACAAATTGATAACGTACCTCTCTCTCTCTTTCTCACACTCAATCCGTTTAGAATTGTTGTTGTTCATCGCTCTCTGTGGCGCTAGCTTTTGCAGAGCTCCATTCATTTCATTCTCCATGTGGAGGACCTGACTTACGCTATCTATACATGATCATCAATCGCATCACTTGTAATTAATTAAGGAGGTATGAATGATTTGATATTTAAAAATGAATTAATTGCATACTTTTCCGTTATTAATTTTCCTGCATTCTTGTGCCAAGCTTAGCTGCATTATCAATTTATCAGTCTTATATATCAAGTGAAAGAAACGAAGGATATCGATCGTCAGAATAATATATATGCGTTGTGTTGGTGTTTGGTACTTGTAGGGAGGTAGCTAGCTATGTATACATAATAGCTGTAGCGGCCTATAAGGAAATAGGCGCACAGGCAACGGCGAGCACTACTGGCCGGTGAAGAAAATATCAATAAATCGTCGTCGATTATCAGAAGATAGTCGAGAATTTTGGTAATTAAGGTAGCGGCAGGTAGAGAGTGATTAAGGATCAAATTGGAATAAAAATTAATGTCGAACCTCGATCCGCCGGGCCCACAGGGGCTGACGAGAAGGCCGTCAAGGAGCGCGGCCACCACCACCTTCTCTACGGAGGTCTTCGACAATGAGGTCGTCCCCTCCGCCCTCGCCTCCATCGCTCCCATCCTCCGCGTCGCCAACGAGATTGAAACCGAGCGCCCTCGCGTTGCCTATCTCTGTAAGTTGACCATCGTTAATATCATTCGTTCGTTTCTTCGTTCGTCATTGATCTCCTTCCATTAATGAATCAATAGTAATTAAATTTAATTGCGTAATAATAATAATAAATATTTTCTCAATTAGTAATTAATTTGAAAATTGAATGCATGTTACTTGCTGTGTTTGTGAAAAATGTAAGGTCGGTTCTATGCGTTTGAGAAGGCACACCGATTGGATCCCAGCTCGAGCGGCCGTGGTGTCAGGCAGTTCAAGACCCTCCTCCTCCAACGACTCGAGAGGGTAATATGCTATATATATAATATTGCTTTTTTTTTTCTTTTTTTTATTACTAATTTCTCATTCACGGACGCACGTCTCTAACTAACATCTGGATTGATTAACGATGATGAAATTCGATGAAGGAGGAGCTGAGTCTATCTTTTACCGTTAGTAATTAGGAAATATGAATGAATTATGGGAAATACGAAAGGTGCATGGTCAACAGGTAAAGGGTTGATTAACCCACGCGACCTTTGCTTGGACGCTGTTGACTGTTGTTGGTTTGGGACAACAAATTAATTAATTATTTAGTGGTTCCCACCTCTTTTAAAAACCTATAATCAAATCAAATTCATTTTTGGAAAGAAAAAAAAAATCAAATCAAATTCATTCCATTAAAAAAAAACAAAAAAAGAGAAAAAGAAGTGGTGTTTTGAATTTTATATTTTCTGGAATTTGTTGTTTACTTTGAGTGACGAGAGAGTGAGCGAGCATTGTGTTGTCATTAAGTCCTTCGTTTAATCACCCAATTACCGACCCAAATGATTGATTCATAAAATTGAAGCTGATGGCTGATGGCTGATGGCTGATGTGAAATCTGTTTGAGTTGTGGTCAGGACAATGCATCAAGTCTTGCTTCCAGGGTGAAAAAGACAGATGCAAGAGAAATTGAAAGCTTCTATCAACAATATTATGAACATTATGTTCGAGCTCTTGATCAGGGGGAGCAGGCTGACAGGTACAACACTACAACCCTAACCCTTGTTTTCTTTCTTTCTTTCTTTCTTTCTGATAGTTAGATTTCCGCAATGTTAAATGTTAATTGTATTTTTTTATGTTGAATTTGAACTTTTTATTCTGAATTCTCTCTCAACAGAGCCCAACTGGGCAAAGCCTACCAGACGGCCGGAGTGCTTTTTGAAGTTCTTTGTGCTGTTAACAAGACTGAAAAAGTTGAGGAAGTTGCTCCCGAGGTTAGTTAGTTACTTGCATTTATTGTTTTATTTATCTATTCAATTTCCAGGCTTGAGGAACCATAAATTTATCTCTTCTATTTCTTTCAATCATTATGTCCTCTGGAGTGACTGGCTGTACCTGAATTAGAAATATCTTTTGTAATTGGCCGGCCATAACTTAATGTTTCAATGCCACGAGCAGATTATTGCGGCTGCTAAAGATGTCCAAGAAAAGACGGAAATTTATGCTCCCTATAACATTCTTCCTTTGGATTCTGCTGGTGCTACGCAGTCTGTCATGCAGCTTGAAGAGGTATTTCATCTTGCTATTCTTGATATACTTTGACATCTTATATTCTTGTTCCTTTCTTAGTGCCTGGTTTAGAATCTCATTCAAATTTGGCTTGTTTAAAGGTTAAGGCTGCAGTTGGTGCACTGTGGAACACTCGTGGTTTGAACTGGCCTATTGCATTCGAGAGCAGGCAGAAAGCTGGTGATCTGGACCTCCTTGATTGGCTGAAGGCCATGTTTGGGTTTCAGGCATGTGTAACAATCGAAAATCTTAATGCTTAAGGTTATTCACACTATGACCTTCAACACATGATTAACACATTGGTCTATTTTTTGGCTACAGAAAGACAATGTCAGGAATCAGAGGGAGCATTTAATATTGCTACTCGCCAATAATCATATAAGGCTTCATCCCAAACCCGAACCTCTTAACAAGGCATGTCTAATTATCACAATTTAAATTTTCATTTCAGCAGCTTACTTTTATATTTGATCTCATCTGTTCATGGTAACCACACCAAATATGTAGATGCCTGTCAAATTTTGTTGTTAGATTTGGATTTAAGTGCTCACGTGACAACATGCTTATGTCTGTGCATGTTGTCCGCTATAATTTTTTCTTTTGATAATTTGATTTCATTTCTGCTGAATCCTCTTTCTAATTTCAATGATCAAATCATTTTTCTGTTTTTTGTTCATTTCACTCACTTTTTACGGATAATTTTCCCTTTGCATGCCCTTCAACTTTCCTGGCCTTAATTTGAGCTTGTCTCTTCTATGCAGCTTGATGATCGAGCTGTTGATGCAGTTATGGGAAAACTTTTTAAGAACTACAAAACTTGGTGTAAATTTTTGGGCCGAAAACATAGTTTAAGGTTAGACATGGCAGTATCTGCATCAATTTTAATAGGCGTGTTTCAAAATTCTTATTTCTCTTCTTTATGCTTTACTTTTTGGTTCTTATGCTTGATTTGTATTATTTATTGCTCAATATACGAATTTGTTCCATTCAGGCTTCCCCAAGGTCAACAAGAAATACAGCAGAGGAAGATACTATACATGGGTTTATATCTTCTCATCTGGGGTGAAGCAGCGAATGTCCGCTTTATGCCAGAATGTCTATGCTATATTTTTCATAATGTAATATTTGTGGGGTTCCTTTGTTAAGTAATCTATTTCTGGACTTGAGGAAATGATGTGTTGACTTTTAACACAATGATGCCTTATATACCTTCAGATGGCATATGAACTCCATGGTCTGTTGGCTGGAAATGTCAGCATTGTTACTGGGGAAAATATTAAGCCTTCTTATGGTGGGGATGATGAGGCTTTTTTGCGGAAAGTTATAACCCCCCTATACCGTGTAATTGAAAAGGTATGTTGCCTTAGAAGGATGTGTAATGTTATCAAGTTTCAGACCTTCATGCTATACTCATGACATGAGGGTTTCTTATGATGTTCCAGGAATCCAAGAAGAGCGACAATGGAAAAGCTCCTCACCCTGCTTGGTGCAACTATGACGATCTCAACGAATATTTCTGGTTTGTGTTAATTATTATCAATATTTTTAGTAAAAGACTCAGATTCTATTTTTAATTAGGGCCTCTTCTTTCTAGGTAAATAACTAAGATGATTCAGATTTAACTTTACTTAATTCTAGGTCATCTGATTGCTTCTCTCTTGGTTGGCCCATGAGGGATGATGGCGATTTTTTTAAGTCAACGCGTGACTTGGCACAGGTACTCTTACATTCCGAGCCATTGCCTCCACTTTTCTTTTGTTAGTTTACTGGTTCTTGCATAATTGAAATGTGGTTGCAGGGAAGAAAGGGCTCTCAAAGAAAATCTGGAAGCACAGGAAAATCTTATTTTATTGAAACTCGGACATTTTGGCATATTTTTCGAAGTTTTGATCGAGTTTGGACTTTTTATATACTGGCTCTACAGGTATTTATTTACAACACAGTAGAAATTTTAAAATGACATCATATGTCCCCTTTTCACTGTGATTGTCTGTTTCAATAACATGTTATTTGGAACTGGAAAACAGGCTTTGCTCATTATTGCTTTTAGAGGGATTTCACCGATAGATATTTTTCAAAAGGATGTCTTAAGAGACCTATCAAGTATTTTCATCACAGCTGCGTTTCTTCGCGTCCTTCAAAGTATGCATTCTTACTTGAAACTGCAATTCTCAATTATGTCTTATTTTACAAATAGTATTCCTAATAGTTATGCAGCTTTTATCTCTATCCATACACTAAACGAGCTATTATTTTCAGAAATTTCACTGTACTTTGTGAAGCATAACTTTTTGGATGATGCTGCCTGGAAAGAAACAAAAATATGTTATGACCAATGGCCTTTCACTAACTATATAAATGAAGACGTGAAGATCAAAATATTTATATTTTTGGATGATAGTAGAAGGAGAAAAAGGCTATGTTCTTGCATGCCTTAGTTTTTCATCTGATTAATTTAATTTTTTAGTCCTTACACTAAAATTGTTAAGCATAGAATTGAGTATAGAAATGTTCAGAAAAGTCTTTTTGTATCTATCTTCTTATCCATACTATTATAAAAAAGGGATTCCCCCCACTTGTTTGTCTGGAATACTACCCATTATATATCCAGACCGGAAGTTTCAAGGTCGAACAGGTGTTTTGGCTTAGGTGTATGGTTCACATATACGTTTCGATGTCAAGCATGGGATTCTTCCTGTTCAGTATGGTCAAGCAGGGGATTTCTCCTATTCAGATAATGAGTAGTGATGGCCATTTTTGTAAAATTTGGGTGGGAGGGAATAGAAGGTACTTGAAAATATGAAGTGTGAGCGGATGGATTATTTGTGGGAAAGGGTTTCCTTTTGGGCGTCTCTATTGGCTTCATTCTCTTCTGAGTTTAGGGGCTTCTTTCTTGCAAATTTTACAAATTGGAATGCAGCTGTTTATTGGTGATTTTGTTTCTTTTCTGGTTCTCTGTTGTTTTTTAGGTTGTAGCCACTTTTTTTTTGGTATCCTATTAAAAACAAAGTGATTTGAAAGAGACAATATTTGAGACGCAAAACATGTGAAGTAGACTAGGTGTTATGTTAGGTCCATTTGAGAAGGAGGGGAAAGCAGAATGTGACTGCAAATTTGAGGCACAAAACAGGTGAAGGGGACTAGGTGTACTTGAAGAATTCTCCTAAGCTGAATAGTTTCCTATTCATTGTGTAAAGCATTGCCCGGATCTGATGTTATTGTTGGCTGTTCCCTTGTAGTTCATTGCATACCTGCACTCGTTCTTCCACTGTTTTATGTGAAATTTTTTTAATATTCTATCTCATATTGGAATGGAAATTTGTACTAATGTAAATTTATATCAATTTGTTCTCATATCTACTTTATATTTTGATGTAGGTATTTTGGATATTGTTTTGAACTTCCCTGGATATCATAGGTGGAGGTTCACTGATGTGCTGAGAAATATTCTAAAGATAATTGTTAGTCTTGCATGGGCAGTCATTCTTCCACTGTTTTATGTGCATTCCTTCGCTAATGCCCCTAGACAAATCATAGATATTCTATCATTCCTTAAGGAAGTGGATGGTGTTCCTCCTTTGTATATCATGGCTGTTGCAGTATATTTGCTTCCAAATTTACTGGCAGCAGTTCTGTTCCTGTTCCCACTGCTCCGACGTTGGATTGAAAACTCAGACTGGCATATCATTAGGTTCCTCTTGTGGTGGTCACAGGTATTTCTGTTGCCTTGAACATTCTTAATTTTTGTGGGTTATCAGGGGAATCTCGAAATCATCCAGGTTTACTTAACGGATGACAGTCTAGTACGGCATAATCTTTGATTTATGCTGGCTAAATCCAAAATCTTTTTTCCTAGTCATATTTTGCACTATGATTAATCTTAGTATAAAACCAAGACTTGGAGTTCATTATAGATTTTTGCTGGCAAAGGTTTTGGATATAATATGTTAAACTCAAATGTTCTTGCGGAAATTACTTACTTGGTGCAATATATTTTAATCATTAAATTATCTCTCCTTAATGTTGACATTAGTTTATTTTCCGAGAACCTTTTTGTGTGATTAACTTTTCCTGTGGGGAATCTTTTTTTCTTTTTTATCTTTTCTATATTAATCCAAAAGAACTTTTTATTTTACTCTTGCATAGAGAATTAATTGTTTTTTCATTATGCCCCAAAAGGATGGTTTTGATTCATTTTATTATTATTTTTTTTCTGCAGCCAAGAATCTATGTCGGGAGGGGAATGCATGAAAGTCAATTTTCCCTTATTAAGTGAGTTTGATGAGGAACGTGCACCAAATTTCATCCCGACTATATGTGCTTTGGTCCTTTTTTCTTTTGGCCCTTTGGGGTTGATTATTTGAGATTTGTGTCTGTTCTGATTTCATATGCAATTTTCAGGTATACTATTTTTTGGGTGCTGCTGTTTGCTTGCAAATTTACTGTTAGCTATCTTATCCAGGTGAGTCGTTATTTATAATTGTTCTGACTTTTTAGATTCAAATTTTATGAATTAGACATGGTCCAATTGCATGTTTTATTTTCTATGTTTTTCCAGATAAAACCTCTGGTGAAACCAACAAGAGACATTATGAGAATTCGTCGTATAGAGTATGACTGGCATGAATTTTTCCCTAATGGTAATCATTTTACTGCTTCATTCTTCGATGATTTGCTACTTGTGGTTTTATGCTAAATAATCCTTTATGATGCAGCTGAAAACAACTATGGAGCAGTTGTGTCACTCTGGGCTCCAGTAATCTTGGTCTGCTACTTGTATCTTCAAACCATGTTTAAATAACTTTTTAGTTATCTTTTGCAGATAAATTTCTTCTGTTATCTTTAATAAACCATCTAATCCTATTTCTCAAATCCTATGCAGGTTTATTTGATGGACACTCAAATATGGTATGCTATCTTCCAGACTCTGTATGGTGGTGTCGTTGGCGCATTTGATCGCCTAGGAGAGGTGATCCTTCTGTTCTCTCTCTCTCTTTCTCTCCAACTATTTCTATTTCCCCCTCTTCAAAATTATTTGTTACCTCGTCTCAGATTGTGCATTCATGAAATTATCCATCAAGATAAATCTGTCTAAATTCTACTCATAAAATTTTACATCTGGTAAGATACAGTTGTCTGACTTCTGCTCTTTGTCCTTCATGAAATTGTACATCTGGTGAGATAGAACTGTCTGACTTCTGCTCTTTGTCATTCCTTATAACTGAACACAATAAGTTAGCCACTTTTTCTAGTTGTTTGAGACATGCTTCATTTTGGACCACTTTACAAATATGAACAAATTAATTGGACCACTTTACAAACATGAACAAATGATTTGGACCACTTTACAAACATGAACAAATGACTATCATCGTGGTGTATTCTAATTTCTATTTAACAGTAGTCTTTATATGCCTCATCTTTACTTTGTCTGTGATTGATATTCATATATTTTTTGCTTTTTCTAGATTCGGACTCTAGGTATGCTACGATCACGGTTCCAGTCTCTACCCGGTGCATTCAACACATATCTAGTGCCTTCGGATAAGTCTGCAAAAAGGGGATTCTCTTTCTCAAAGCGTTTTGTGGAGGTTGATTAATGTGTTACAACTTTCATATTTAAGTATAACCATTAAGAAGACCTATAACTAGCACACCTTGGAACAAGGAAATTTATAATAGCATTTATGATACCTGTAGATTACAGCAAGCAGGAGAAGTGAGGCTGCAAAGTTTGCTCAGATGTGGAATGAAGTGATATGTAGCTTTCGTGAGGAGGATCTCATAAACGACAGGAAATGCTCCTTAACATAGTTATATTTCGCATTTCTTCAGCTTCTAATTCATCATGTGGTAAAAAATAAACTGGGTGTTCTTTACTTCAGGGAAATGGATTTGCTGCTTGTTCCTTATTCATCAGATCCCAGTCTGAAGATAATTCAGTGGCCACCTTTCTTACTTGCTAGCAAAGTCAGCACAATCCCTTTTAAACCCTCGTTAGTTACAATGTTTTATTGCTAACTTGTCTACCTTTGCAGATCCCAATAGCATTAGACATGGCAGTTCAATTTAAATCCAAGGATTCCGATCTTTGGAAGCGTATATGTGCAGACGAATATATGAAATGTGCTGTGATTGAATGTTATGAATCTTTCAAACATGTCCTAAGTACTCTGGTAGTTGGAGAAAATGAGAAAAGGTTGTTACTGCTACATAGTTTTCCATTAGCTAAATTTTTGTGTCAATTATTAAAGTTTCTATAATACCCAATAATTGGATAAAATTGATGGTCAGACCTTTGAACTTTCACCCAACATTATTTAGAGACTTTACTTTTGTCTAAAATCTTTCCATTTCACTCTTTTTGCACCACCCCCTCTCCTATGGATAATAGCTTTGTGGTTAAGTCATTTGTGTCCTATCTAGTTTATCTTTTTGGGTGCTACTTTTACATCATTTCTGTAACTTGATGGGATTGTAATTAGATGAAAAATCCTTTATGGGGGTGACTCTCTTGACAGTTTTGAATTTCTTTTTTTTGAATCTTATAAATTAAATTTCTTATAATAGATTACCACTTGAGGGAAATTGTTCTGCTTTTTTTTTTTTGTTTGTGATTGTTCAACATTGTGTATTCCATCTTAGTTTGATCATTGCTAAAAATTAAGATTGGGTTTTATTTGACAGGATAATTGGTATCATCGTCAAGGAAATTGAAAGTAACATTTCAAAGAATACATTTCTTGTAAATTTCAGAATGGGTTATCTATCAACTCTTTGCAAGAAATTTGTAGAGCTTGTGGGGATCTTGGTGAGTCATATTGAAAGAATAATTAAATCTGATGTATGTGCTTGTCTTGGCCATTATGTTAATAGAAACTTGCCACTTCTATTTTCATGTTGCAGAAAGATGGTGATTCATCCAAGCGATCCTCAGTTGTGTTGTTGCTTCAAGATATGCTGGAAGTAGTTACTCGTGATATGATGGTTAACGAGATCCGGTTGGTAAACTTTAGTAACATTATTTTTTGAGTAAAATATTTAATTTGCTTAGTTGGGTAATCCTATTGCTTCAATTCTTCCAAATAAATCATAACCATGCTTGCATTTTATCAAATAATATTTTGTAGAGAGTTGGCTGAAGGTGCTCATAGTAGCAAGGACTCTGGATTGCAACTTTTTGCCGGAACTGATAAAAAACCTGCAATAGTTTTCCCTCCCCCAGTTACAGCACAGTGGGAAGAACAGGTACGTACATTTAAAACAACTTGCAATAATTTATAATTCTTGATTTTTCAGAAATTATCCTATAATAGTTAATACTATAGAATGCTATGGAAACTGACATTCTTTTGGCCGACTATATTTTAGATAAGGCGCCTCTATCTGCTGTTAACAGTTAAGGAATCTGCCATTGATGTACCAACAAACCTTGAAGCACGCAGAAGGATTGCGTTTTTTACAAACTCACTGTTCATGGATATGCCACGTGCTCCCCGAGTTCGTAAAATGCTTTCATTTAGGTTTGTCCATAGTTCATATATCTCCCGAGTTTGTAAAATGCTTTCTTTTAGGTTAATTTATATTTCAGATATATATAAATATGTAATCTATCTGCTTAGGCAGTCCATAGCTCAATTCTTCCTTAAACCAAGTTTTTTGGGTCTTATTTTGCTCCTGGGGCTTCCATCTGTGGATTTAATTTCAACTCGATTTGATGGATCTTTCCATCTGTACAGCCATAAAATATTGGAACGTTACAAAGCATCAAGAGTTAAAACATGTCCAGTGTTTCCCAATATTATTAGTTTTCCTTCTATACTTTAATCTGTGGGATCATTAAATTTTTTCTTCTTTTTGTATTACATTGAAAATTAATGTCGTTCTTTTATTATATAAGAGTTAGGACATGAAACCTTTGGGTATTCCGATAGGCAATGTCCTGAATAACAGGACGAACTTTTGAGCTTTCAAATTTATTATGTTACATTGTTTCCATTGGCAGCATCATGACTCCATATTATAGTGAGGAGACTGTGTATTCCAAATCTGACCTTGAGATGGAAAATGAAGATGGTGTATCAATCATATATTACTTACAGAAGATCTTCCCAGGTTAGTAAAACTATCTTTAACATGCTTGACTCTTATGAAGTCGTGTGTATGTTTTAAGGCATGTTTTAATGGTCATCTTTAAACATTTTTAGATGAATGGAATAACTTCATGGAGCGACTTAACTGTAAAAAGGATAGTGAAGTATGGGAAAATGAAGAAAACGTTTTACAGCTTCGTCATTGGGTCTCCTTGCGAGGACAAACTCTCTGCAGGACTGGTAATGCATCACCATCTTCTCTAAGAATCTCTATGAAGTTTTATTTCTGTTACTAATTTGTTTTGGTGTTGCAGTTAGAGGAATGATGTATTACCGACGAGCTCTGAAGCTTCAGGCTTTTCTTGACATGGCTACTGAAAACGGTAAAGACTAGGAACATTGTATCTTTTACTCTCACAACGGTCTACGTAGTCATTAAAAAGTTGAAAGAAATTTAACGTTTGTAAAATCTAGTGCCATCATGCCTAAGATCTATGATTACTTAAGTATTCAAAGATACTATATGACTACAATGCCATATTATCTTGCTGGGGCATTTACTTTTTCCTCTCATACTATTTTTAGTGTGCATTAAATTTTCCTTTTTTATTTTATTTCACTCTTTTCATGTTATACTGGTTAGTGAAGTTATTATGTTGGGGGTAAATATATTGGTTTCTGATTAATTTTAGTTATAAGCAGAGATACTAGATGGCTACAAAGCCATCACGGTTCCATCAGAGGAAGAAAGGAAAAGTCAGAGATCCCTTTATGCTCAATTAGAAGCAGTGGCGGACCTTAAATTCACCTATGTTGCTACCTGCCAAAACTATGGAAATCAGAAGCGAAGTGGAGATCGACGCGCAACAGACATCTTGAATCTGATGGTTAAGTATGTTTCTCTCTGAAAAGTTAAAAAGTTTTGCAATTTGATTCCTTGAAATTTTGTTACTGAGCTCATTTTTCTTGAAGAATCTTATTCCTTGTTATTCTACAGTAATCCCTCTCTTCGGGTTGCATATATTGATGAAGTTGAAGAGAGAGAAAGTAGTGGAAAGGTACAAAAGGTTTACTATTCTGTGTTGGTCAAAGCTGTTGATAATCATGATCAGGTATTCTTCTAACCTCATAACAGAACTACCATGTTGCTTGCTTGTATTAAAACACTGATTCATTCTTAACTCTCCTAAGGAAATTTATCGTATAAAATTGCCGGGTTCGGCTAAGATTGGAGAAGGGAAACCTGAAAACCAGAACCATGCTATAATTTTTACTCGAGGAGAAGCTCTTCAGGCCATTGACATGAACCAGGTGAAACCTATGAAAATCCAAATTTATGATTTAAGTTTTCTATGGATTTTAGGCTAACTGAGACGTTTGACATTTCCAATTTTTACAGGACAATTACTTAGAAGAAGCTTTAAAAATGAGAAACCTTCTTGAAGAATTTAATGAGGACCATGGAGTGCGTCCACCTTCAATTTTAGGTGTTCGTGAGCATATTTTTACTGGAAGGTTTGTTACTTTTTACTTTTTAATTTTCAGTTTTATTTTTAATTTACGGCTATAGATTGTATTGCTCTGTATATAGCTTGTACTGATCAATTTGATTTCTATTACATTTGAATTGCAGTGTTTCTTCATTGGCCTGGTTTATGTCAAATCAAGAAATGAGCTTTGTGACCATAGGTCAAAGAGTTCTTGCAAGACCCTTGAAGTACGTTTTCTCTTCACGATTTAACTCATTAATAAGTGTATTGTTTGGAAAGATCTTAATTATTATGCTAGTACCTTTTGTTTAGAAATTCAGATGAGACTTCATTAAGAAATGAGTGTTGCCATACTTTGGAGGTGTGGGGCCTTCTGTTGATATAAGTAGTAGATCGATTTGAATAATGTAGGGCATTTCAGTTGCTGAAAAGTGTTTGATGGTATATATTCAAATCTATATGATTTTTTTTTTTGAAACAAAAACAGATTCTATTGCTGAACAAAAATAAAATTACAAGAGTCGACAAGATGGCCCCCAAACTGAAACAACAGACACAAACATTAAAAAAACAAACAGCCAAGGTTCTTTCAATTAGAAGCACATATAAGCGACCCAGAAGCTAACGAATAGAAGCTTTCCAGTGCAAGCAGATGCTTGAAAGAGATGAACCCTTGAAATCTGTAGAAACCGAAGCCCATAAAGAGGACCACAAGTTCTGTTTATACACCTTATTTTGCTTAATCGGACACGTAAGTATTTTAAACTATAACTTATTAAATAACTTATCAATTAATAATACTTTATACAAACTAAAATCTTTGGAATAGAATAATATATATTTTTCCTATATTTTAAAAAATATGAACTTTATCCAAATGCAACTGTCTCCCACTACCTGCATAGTCTTCAAGGATCATAGTATTCCGTTCGAACCAAATAACCCAGATGACAGCCAATAATATGCAAAACGAAAAGCAATCTCTGGAAGGACCTAGCTTAAATCAAACTCCTTAAACAGTTGAAACCAAAGACTCAAAGCCAGTGGACAATGTAATTAAACACGATCGGCAGATTCTAGAACCCAAATGAACCCATAGGTTTAAAACACCAAGTCTCCTGTATGACTTTCATTCAGTGAACTTATTAACCTTTGTTATGTTACCCTTTTCTCCAGTTTACTCTAGCATCTTCAGGTCACCTTTTTTTTCTTGAATATTTAGGAATTTGTTCTAGAAGGAACGGGAACTACTATTCATTTTTCCCGATGCTATGAAACGAAATTCATATGATAGATACATTTGATTGAACAAAGTTTTCATGTACTTGAATTATGTTTTTGGCTTTAGGATTCGTTTCCACTACGGTCACCCCGATGTCTTTGATAGAATCTTTCACATTACTCGTGGCGGCATGAGCAAGGCTTCTCGTGGCATCAATCTGAGCGAGGATATTTTTGCTGGTACATTCTTCAATACAACACACACGCATCCACAGTTTAATGTGTGCATGCAGACATACACATACATCCTCCACGTTTGCTTTATGATATGAGTTCTTGCTGTGTAGGTTTTAACTCAACATTAAGGCGAGGGAATGTTACTCACCATGAGTATATCCAAGTTGGGAAAGGTAGAGATGTTGGGCTCAACCAAATATCTCTATTTGAAGCTAAAGTTGCTTGTGGTAATGGAGAGCAGACACTTAGCAGGGATATCTATCGCTTAGGGCACCGTTTTGACTTCTTCCGGATGTTTTCCTTTTATTTTTCGACAGTTGGATTTTATGTCAGCGCAATGGTAATCCTTGATTTTTAATTTGCATTTTATCTTTTCTGTTTTTTTAGATATTTATTTAATTTTCTATTCTTTATTGAAATTTTGAAATTATCCTGGAATATGTTTAGGCCTAATTTAAGTGAACTGCACATCCTGGCTGTTATGCTACATTAAGTTGATTCAGTGAAAATTAATGAACCTTACAAAATTAAGTTGAGAAGCACAGTTCGTAGCGTGATGGAGCAACTGAGCATTCACTGCATTTTTCTTTGATTTGCATTTCTTGCTAAAATGAGCATTTTCTTATATGCAGATGGTTGTCCTTACGGTCTATCTTTTCTTATACGGAAGACTTTACTTGTCATTAAGTGGAATGGAGAAGACAATTGTAAACTATGCTGCCACCAGGGGAAATAATGTTCTACAAACAGCCATGGCTTCGCAATCTGTTGTCCAATTAGGTATCTTGACTTCCTTGCCCATGATCATGGAAATTGGACTAGAAAGAGGATTCAGAACGGCATTAGGGGACATGATAATTATGCAGCTGCAACTAGCATCTGTTTTCTTCACCTTCTCTCTTGGTACAAAGGTTCATTATTATGGGCGAACAGTCCTACACGGTGGGGCTAAATACAGAGCAACTGGCCGTGGCTTTGTTGTCCGGCATGAAAAGTTTGCCGAGAACTACAGGATGTACTCAAGGAGTCACTTTGTGAAAGGCCTCGAACTTATGGTCCTGCTAATAGTTTATCAGATATATGGTTCAGCGGCTACTGGTACTTTATCGTATCTGTTTGTCACATTCTCCATGTGGTTCTTAGTGGCTTCATGGCTGTTTGCTCCCTTTTTGTTTAACCCTTCGGGATTTGAATGGCAAAAGATAGTGGAAGACATGGATGATTGGACAAAATGGATAAGTAGCCATGGTGGTGTTGGTGTGCCAGCAGCAAAGAGCTGGGAGTCATGGTGGGATGAGGAACAGGAACACCTGCAGTACACTGGGCTTGTGGGAAGGTTTTGGGAGATTGTTCTTGCTTTCCGCTTCTTCCTGTTCCAATATGGAATTGTGTACCATCTAAATGTGGCTAGGGGTGATAAAAGCATCATGGTAAACATTACATTTCTTATTAACTTCCGTATTTGCATCCTTTTTCTCTCTATGATGCAACAAAATCCAAATTCCAAATTCTTCCTACATTTCTTTGTTCTTAACTGAAATATTCATTTCTTTGTACTTATTCGAAGTATCTATAGAACTGAATTGGGCCTAGATGTTGCTGCAATTGATGCATGAAGCTTAGGAAAGTAAAACATATGATTGTAGCATGGGGATAACGTACAAGCATTGGTCCTTTGTTCTTAGAAGATCATAAGGCTGGGATAAGGATGATAAAGAGCTCAAAAAAGAAATAAGAATATTATCTTCTGCTTTTCCTATGCATAGATGAAATTGGATTACATTTATTGGTTAAATGTCTTAGAACATCTTTAATTTGGGAATTTGATCATCCAAATATGAAAAGTATATTCCGTTGCAGAACTTTTATGTAATGTCTTTTTGTTTTTTGTTTCTCGGTTCTAACAAAATTATAAATCCAGGTATATGCTCTGTCGTGGCTGGTCATTGTTGCTGTAATGATCATCCTAAAGGTTAGTTTTCAAGCTTTCAATACATTCATTCTGGTTGGAATTGATATTTCCATGACTACAAAAAACAGTTGATTCCAGTGACTGATGAATGTGTAAATTGCAGGTTGTGTCCATGGGCCGAAAAAGGTTCAGTGCAGATTTCCAGCTGATGTTCAGACTTCTGAAATTGTTCCTGTTTATTGGGTTCGTTGTCACTATTGGGATGCTTTTTGCCTTCCTTAGTCTCACTATTGGTGACATCTTTGTAAGCTTGTTGGCCTTCTTGCCTACGGGATGGGCACTACTACAGGTACATGCGTGAGCCTCTCGCCTCTCTCCTCTCTTCTCTGATACCTAAATGTACATGTAAACTTAGTTTTGGTGCATGAGCAGATATCACAAGCATGCAAGCCATTGGTGAAGGGCCTTGGAATGTGGGGGTCTGTGAAAGCTCTAGCTAGAGGGTATGAGTACGTGATGGGGCTAACTATCTTTGCACCGGTGGCTGTTCTGGCATGGTTCCCATTTGTGTCCGAGTTCCAGACCAGACTGCTTTTCAACCAAGCTTTCAGCCGAGGTCTTCAAATCCAACGTATTCTTACTGGTGGGAAGAAGCACAAGTCAAACTAACCATTACACAACTTATATATCCATGTAAAACATCACGAGGAGAAGATCGACAACAAACAAATCGGTCTGGAGACTTTTAGTCATGATGAATATAGTACTATAGTATAGTATTAAGAAGTGGGCATGGCATGGAATATTGGCATATTGGCATGTAGTTTGTAAAGCAAGCGACGTGTATATTACATGAAATCCAGATGTACTGTATTAGAGAATAATATGAAATGTATGATATAAATCACGGACGCCCTGCAAAGTTTATGTAAATTTCTTGGTGCAGATTGCAGTAGAGAATAATGGATTTTGGAGTAGCAACGGATGACTCCTGCTTTCTGTTCTTGCATAGATATGGACATACAAAATTTTCAAATGAGCGGATTTTCACTCTATTTTTTACTTGTTGCGCTACACTTCTAGTTTTATCTTTTATCTTTATGGAGTGCAACAAATAAAAAATAGAGTGTGGAAATCAGTTCTCAATTTTCAAAAAACAAATTTCTGTGTTATTTATTTGTTTTGTTTGCAGGGAAAAGAAAAGTCATTATTATGATCGTGTTTCTATTTGTATTCAATTAGTAATGATGTCAAGGAGGACTTGGCGGGTACTCACAAACTGTAGCTTTCTCATGCCAAACTAGGATACAGATATTTTTGTGGTTTGAAGAAACTATATACCTGATATGGTTTTCTAATCCAAATCATATGCTTGTGGTTAGGAATACCCAGAGGGCAATTGCTGAATTTTCTGCAGCTTCTATGAAGGTGTCCCATGATGTTTCTGCTCCGTCTGAGCCTTTTGTGGTCCCTGGTTGGTCTCCACCGCGGGGGCCTGCTGTTAAGGTCAATGTTGATGCCGCTTGGAGGTCTGCGCTGTCTGTGATGGGTCTTGGGATTGTGATTAGGGACGATGTGGGTCGTCTCATTGCTGCTAAGGCTGTTCCTGGGTCTGCTGGTTCTGCCCTTCTGGCTGAAGCGGCTGGAGTGTTGGAAGGTTGCTTGCAAGCAAAAGATCTTGGTCTCCAAAGAATTGCATCGAGTCTGACTCGCTTGTGGTGATTAATTGTTTGAAGGGATCAATTAAAAAAGGGGCGTCGGAAATTTATCCATATCTGTCAAGAATTAAGAGTATTATCTCGGCTTTTCAAGATTGCAGCTGGTCTTGGACTGCCAGGGTTGGTAATCAAGCGGCTGATCATGTCGCCTCACTAGCCACCGCGAGGATGAGCCCGGAAATCTGGCTTCACAGACCCCCATCCTCTCTGGTGCACGTTCTGAACAACGATGGTCTCCCGTGTCCCCCTTCTTTGTGAGCTGTGGGTTGAAACTGGGCCCTGGACTTCCTTTTGGTGGCAGTCTGAATTTGCTCTTGCCTTTGGAGAGCTTTCTGGGTTTCTTTGTTTTGAGAATTGTATGTGCTTTGGTTTTTCTTTGCCTTATGCTGCTGTGGCTTGCCTTAAGTTTGTATGTTGACGTATTTGGGTCTCTTTCCTGCGTCTTTGTTCTTAATGAAATTCACACTTAGACCAAAAAAAAATATACCTGATATTATCGTGGATGTACTCTTTTGGAAGATAGTTTGAATTAGAGTTTTATTTGGTGCGTAGCATTCTTGGAGGGGTATTATTATAGGGAGAGGATCTGCTGTCCCATTTGGATGTATACTTGACACGTGTTAAGAAATTTAACTTAGAATTAACTTTGTTAAATTTTCTTATTTTTCTAAAAAAAGGATAAAAAAATATCCCACATGAAGGGAGAACGATACCAGCAACATCCCACAGCGACCCACCCCACCTCGGCTGCAGCCATGGCACTCCCTATTCTTCTCACCGTCGGCCACTCCTCTCCCCTCGTCTTTGGATTGGCCTTGTTTCCTCTCCCCCCTGCAGATAGTAGATAATGATTTAGACGGAAGCGAGATCATTTCGTCCAACCTCATCAAAGGAGAAAAAAATAAATCCAATTCGACAGAGAAATAATATGGCCAATTCAATTCAATTGGATTTATATAGTCGACCTGATTCAGTTTAATTTGATTCCAAGGCTTTGATTCAATTAGATGTGGGACTCATATTCAATTCGATTCAATTTGGGACTCCGATTCAATTGGATTTTATTTGAGAATCCAATTCAATTTGATTTGGGACATTCCTATTCAATTGGTTTCAGTTTGGGAATTAAGAGGGAGGGACTCGTATAGACATAAAGGGCATGGCTGCCGGCTAGGTGGGGTGAGTCGTTGTGGGGATGCGTTGGTGGTGACCGGTGGGAATGATGCTTGTGTCGTTCTACATTCTTCTACATATTTTTTAAAACTTTTTTTTATAAAAATAATAAAACTTAACAATGTTAATTCTGAGTTAAATTTCTTGACATGTGTCAAGTATATAGTAATGAGACATTGAAAGGGGACACCCAAATGGTACAGCAGATCCTCTCTCGTTATTACACCCTCCCAAAGTATATAATGTTGCTTTCCTTTCCCTTTCCATCCCTCACTATTCTCGCCCTAGGTTCTAGGCTTAGTATGTAATGAAATTCTTATACATAATGAATATTTGACTCAAAAATTGAATATAGTAATAGTCACTTAATGTTATTACCTAATGATATTCCTCTACGTTATGTAGGAGGTCACGGATTCGACTCTACTAAAGAGTAAGGTCGATACCTAATGTGAATATAATTAAGAATGGACAAATGGTTATTATCTGCGGTTTTTTTTTGTTATAACTATTTAAAATTAAAACTGCAGTTATTTAGCTAAATGGTTATTAATTATAAACATAACCAATGATATATGGTTAATCGCTAAAATATTTTTTTTTGTCTTTTATTTATTTATTTTTTTTAAAGACTAAAATAACTGAAATTAATATTTATCAAAAAATAAAAAAAAAAAACCAAAAATAATAAAAATAGGTAAAATTACAAGGGATAATCAACCATCTCGGATATCAACAAATTTTATATCACCGCGTAAAGCTTGATGAGTAGAACGACTTTAATACTTAAGTTGACGGCCAAAAGTGACAAAGGTGGTCGGAAAACATGGAAAACACTCGGAAACTATGAAACTTTTCAAATTAGATCCACAAAAATGGACTAAACTATGAGAAATCTAATGACATAGGCTAGTTAGACTTAAAGAGAGGAAAAAATCCTTACCAAGATCGTCGCCTGAGGTGGCCGAAAAAGTCTGGTCGACCCGCCGGAGTCGCGGGTCGCCCATGGGTCTAATGCATGTAACTTTTATTAATTTTATTTTTTTCTATTTTGTCAAATTTAGTTTTAAATGACTTTAATTACAAAACAATATATAAATAGTTAAATAAATATGACCAAAAAATAGTTAAATGGTTATCTAATAAATGATTAATAATCATAACCAAATTATTTAAATGTGGACCTAAATGGTTATAACCATACCAATTAGATAAATAGTTAAACCATAACCACTTCCATTTAATATAAATGGTAATGCTAACTGCGGTTAACCATAATCCCCATTTTTTTGTCCATCTCTAGTTCTTAGTGTAGATGTGTGCCTGCAAGGTCTCATATATTAATGCCATTTTTGACATCAAGATCAGCCATGAAGGCATATTCTTTTGTTCTAAAATGAAAGGAAACAAAGTTATTAATTGTTCGATGCCCTGCACTGTATACCTGATGTGATGAACAAATGAGTAATTTTTTTTTTTTTTTAGGGAGATGAACAAATGAGTAATGATTTAGTAAGTTTTAACAAATTTCTAGTTTGAAACAAATTTAAGCGTTCTATTAATCATACATGCATTGCTCCGAGCCCAATCCAGAGTAAAACCAAATTCAATTTGGCCATATTTTGTAGTTTGACAAAAAAATTCATCCAAATTCATAAATATTTGACTATCTAACAATGCAGTCAAATGCATAAACTAACAGAGTGCGTTAAATAACAAAATAAATATTCAAATGACTAAACAAATTTCGATTTGAATGAATTTTCGAAACGACAACAATGCAGGACATCTATTTAACCAAAAAACAAAAAAAAAACAATGTAAGACATCCGAAGCTCCTATTTGTTCTTAGGTTTCTCAGCTTGAAGGAGGTACTGGTGTCCTAGGCTTTGTCGTCAAGGATGATTTTAATTAGCTACGGAGGTTTATATTAGCTGTAGGCATGCAAAATGCAATAAAAAAAAATATGTAGGGGAATAATTTGAATTAAATTCCTTAGCTAACTAGGCGGTGTAGATATTGTTGATGGAGGACAATTATAGATTTTGGATTACGCAATACAAACTCAACCGAATATAATCCCTCATCTGATGATCATATATCTCGACGTTCATGGCTTCTCCTCCATCATCATCGATATCACCGGGTACTCTAAATACCAAAAAGGATAGTGATGATCATAGGTCCAATTTATATCTATTTCTTTTGGATGCTGTTGGTTTAGTAGTTATTGTTCTGCTTTTCCTTGTTTATTGCAAGAAATCGCACAAGCTGAACAAGTTGATGAAGGAATTGGCTTCCGGGAACAAGACTACGAAATCATCATCATCAACGGTGAATGTTAATGCAGAGAAGGAGGATGATAAAACAAGCCAGAGTACGATTGAATTACAGCAAGGCCCCCGCCAAGATCACCAAACGATTGTAATGACAAACAACAATGTGGATGGGCGTGGAGGAAATAGTAAATTAGATCCTCATAAGAAAGGGAATCTGGTGTTCAATACAGCAACTGATGAAGATGATGTATTTGGAATGGGAGATCTTCTGAAAGCGTCTGCTGAGGGATTGGGTAAGGGTATTTTTGGAAATAGTTATAAGGCGGAGATCCCGGTGGCCGGGAAGCAGAGTAAGCAGGCGGTGGTTGTGAAGCGGTTAAGGGATCTGAAGCCATCGGTGAGTGAGGAGTTCACAAAGCAGTTGCAGGTGATTTGTAATCTGAAGCACCCCAATTTGCTGCCGCTTCTTGCTTACTACTTTTCCAAGGAAGAGAAGTTGATCCTGTATAAATATGTTCCCAACGGAAATTTGTTTAACAGATTGTTTGGTAGGTACTTACACACTATATTGGCCGCGTTTGCTGGATGAGATTAGATTCGATTGAATAATTAGTTAGTCAAATTTAATACTTACTTCTTCTTCTCCTCTTATTTTGAGAGAATTGAATTTGATAAATTTTCTTTTATATTTACTTCCGTATAATCCTCTTGCAATAAAAACACATCTATTTTTTCATTTAATTTGATAAATTATCCAATCTAATCCAATCCAATTCAATAAATTCGATTGGATAATTAGTTAAATTTAATACTTGCTTCTTCTTCTCCTTTTATTTTGAGAGGATTGGATTTGATAAGTTTTCTTTTTTATTTACTTCCGTATAATCCTCTTGCAATAAAAATACATCTATTTTTTCATTTAACTTGATAAATTATCCAATCTAATCCAATCCAATTCAATTCCAGCCCTATTATTTAGAACTACATGATTGATCATAACTCGCTACCTAGTTAGCTAATATTCAAGCATGGATATTATATGCAGGAGAAAGATCTAGAGCTGGTTCATCGTCATCATCATCATCAGGTCGGCTTCCATTCCCATGGAGTTCAAGGCTCGCAGTTGCTCAGGCTGTAGCCCGAGCACTGGAATATCTGCACAGCTCGACGAGCAGCACTAGCAGTAGCAGTAACAGTGCCCCTCACGGCAACTTAAAATCCTGCAACGTTCTTCTAGAGGAGGATGACGGGGTCCTCGTATCCGATTACGGATTTTCTTCCCTAGTTGCACTGCCAATCGCATCACAACGCATGATTTCATACAAATCACCCGAATACCAAAAGAAGAAGAAAATCTCAAAGGAGTCTGATGTGTGGAGCTACGGAATCCTTGTGATGGAGCTGTTGACAGGGAAAATCTCAAGCTACACAGCTCCACCAGGTATCAATGGCGTCGATCTGTGCAGTTGGGTCCACCGAGCAGTTAGGGAGGAGTGGACAGCTGAAATATTCGACACTGAAATAACTGTGCACACAAGGGGTTATGGTGGCATGCTTAGACTCCTGCAAATTGCAATGCGGTGCTGCGATCCGTCGCCGGAGAAACGGCCTGAGATGACGGAGGTTGTGAAAGAGGTGGTGAATATAAGTCCACAACTCAACCAATCTCAATCAGATGATCACGACTTGTCGTTGTCGGGCTCTGTAGATCATTCCTTTAGCACCTAATTAACCACTGCTGGCCTCTTGCAAATATTTCTTTTTTTCCGAAAAGACTGCACCAAAAGATAATTAATATCATAAATAGTTAGTACGTACGTACATTAATTCTTCTCGCAAATTAAACCATATAAAAGTGCAACATTGGCCATCACAACTTCTAACTTCATAACACGACTTGCAGGTTCCTACAAAATTTGATGGTGTGAACAAAATATGTGGACGGCACACATTTTTGTTAACATTGCCTAAGAATCACTGGAAGTTACTATCTATGGAGTCACAAGAAATCCGAGACCGCCTTTCAAGAAAACGAGAATCTTAGGAAACTATGAAAACAATCTGAATTCAGTAAATCAAATCCCAGAGCTGTGATCTTCTTTAGGAGGTGCAAACTGCTTGCAAAGCTTGGACCTTGCCCAAGGATCCAAGGGGACTCTCTCTGGTGGTTGAGGGGCCGGTGGTTTTGATAGTCTGAGCTCATTTTCTCGGTCGATGAACCTGCAAAATATATGTAAATTCCTGGTCAAAAAGCAGCTAAACCTCAATCACTATTTGTGCTAGTAGAGAATATCTAATAGATAGAATAACATTTCCTACTGCAAAAAAAAAAATTATCATATAAATTGCGGATAAGGCATTTCTTTGATTAGTGGGGTTGGTAGGAATGCAAATCGTGTTGCAGATGTTTTGATTTCGCTAGCAAGATGTTCCCTCAGAATTTGGTTCCCAACACCCATCTACCACCATGAAAAAAGTTCCGCTCTTCTTCCCAACACCCTCAGAAAGGCGAGCATGAAATTCTAAAAGTCACCTACATACATATATATATATATATACATGTGTGTATATATATAAATACATATGTATTACGCAAAATTACCCATCTACCAATTTATTACCATTTGAACTGTGTTTATTAGCCATAACAGTTGTACTCCATTAATATGGATAGGAACAACCCCTACCCATTCACCACCATACACAAAATGCACACATGCATGCACACCAAATAACCTCATATTATTTTCCTAAAATCATCATTGTTCCAGTTAAAAATAAAACAAAACTTGGCAAATCTTAGGTCTTAAGGCCCAAAAAAAAGAACAAGAAAACTGAACTGTGAACATTTCTTAACATTTTCATTTGGAGCTTGATCCCATTTGACATATCTTTGGCTCCACTTAATTTTTCTGTGGATTCAAATTGATGGATCTGAGAAGGTGAATTTTATCTCTTATTTTTCTGCTTGGGTGTTACACATATGCACGCCTATACATTAACTTTATAAGGAGTCTTAAATGGCTTATTTAATACATGAAGATTAAAATGGGTGGCCTCACGCTCTTTTACTTAGGGTGGGCAAAAGGGCATGGGAAAAACCTACCCAACTCTACAAGTCTCTAAATTGGATAAACATATATCTTTTTTCTCCTTTTGCCTGATAGACAAACATGTTTCTGTAAATTAATAAATAACAGCCTTACTCAATATACGCCATGGGTGCAGCATCACCAACTCGTATACGAGTCCGAAGTAGTCTTGTGTATCCACCTGCTCTATCTCTGCATCAAAACATCTAAAGAATGTAACGAATACAGAGATACAGGATTAACAAAAACAAGAGGTTTGAGATTCACTTGTATCGATAAGCCAGTTCAGTAAATAGCTTGTGAATCACATCATCCCCACGCACAAAAGCAGCAGCACGGTTTGCCGCACAGAGGGAACCCTGAGGCAATATTGAAAGACGATAGAATCATGCTAGAAGACATAAAGACCTAATAAAAGTGATAGGATAATTCCAGAAATTTACACTGCCAAACTTGTGGACAGGTAAGTATGTTCCCATAAATCATATTCTCATAACTAAATCTTGAGTTAGAACTTTGGTAAAAACCTAGTAATGTGTGTACAGATAAAAAGTACCTTGAAACATTCACTTGCAAATGGCACAAGTAGTTTGTCAAACTATAAAGTTCTGGTTAGTATTAGGAAATTTCCAATACTACATATTTTGAGGTTTACTGAGCAGCTGACTTTATGGCTTATCTGGGGCATGATTAACTGTAATTATTTTGATAGATCTTCTCAAACACTTTCTTCTAATTGACTTTAAAAAAAAAAAAAACCCAAATTCTGGTTCACATTTCTTCCTCCAACTCCCCAAAAAGTAACTTTAAATGTATGGTTAGCACTCTAATCAAATACAAAACTAACATAGCCATTCCGGTAGATATTTTATCCAAGAAATGATTTAAGAAGACAAAGGGTGATTAAATCATCAAACATTCACCATGAGTAAATGGATTTTAAAGTCCACACCCATTTATAGGCCAAAACAAATACTTATCATGTTTCCACAACTTCAAAATTTCAATACTTGATCCTTCAGAAAAGATAACATTAAGCATAACCAATGCAACCCAAGATCACCCCAATGGATGTACATAATTTTTTTAATCTGACGTTGGGTTATCCAAGATCAGTTACAATATTCTATCCATCGAAGAAACGAGTCACAAATCACAGGAAACGAAAAACTTTGCAAGTAGGAGTCACTCAAATACACGGTCCTCATATATCTTAATGGAATGAGAAATAGGGCCAATATATTAATGGAAATAGTGACACTTTGAGATTCTCTTCAACTGCTATAGGCCAAAATAAAACTCTGTTAACAAAAAATGTCATCTTACGAAAATGATTACTTAATACAAAAATGAAGAAAATTTTAACAAACAATCTGTAAATGAAATCTTGAACATAATTAAGGCAGAATCAATGCATACATCTTTTCCGAGCTGCACCATTTTATCAGCCATGCGTCGAACCTCTTTGGCCTGCAAATAGAAAAAAGAAAACATTTAAACTCAAAATTCTTTAAGGCTCCATTTGTTCAGGAGGTATGTGGATTTGGATACGATAACAAGGCTAAATTTCTACAAAAACTTGAAAATACTAATCAAACGGATTTGAAATGACTATATGCATAAAGTCAGTTGAAATCCATTTCCTTTCTTCACATTTCTTTATTCAAATCTTAGCGTACATGCATTGTAGTATACTCTAACTAACAAATTTAGCCTTATTATGAAATCCAAAACCAAATCCCTCCTCAAACAATGAGCCTAATGTTTATTCCAACGATATTCAGATTTCCCGAAATTGCAAAGCTTATACTGAACCGTACATTTATCTTTTGAACTTGTTGGTCAGCCACCCAAATAAAAAGGAATTTTGTTATGATATGAGAATAATAAGCAAAAATTTATAATACAGAAATATAAAATTAATCAGATTAATTGAACAAAGTAATTAACCAAACCTAAACCCAGAAAACCCCTAAAATTGTAAAACAGGAAATTCCCAAAATTAAAAAGTGAAGAACATAACCTTGGCGACTGTGGTCTCAATGCGCTCATGCTTAACCAACTGCGACACCATCGTCCTGGAGATTGAAATCAGACTTGTTTTAATTTAACAAAGGACAGAAATAAATAATAAAAAGCTAAGCATATGAAACTAGGGCAAAGTTTTAGGAACCTGAGCAGGGACATGCGGTGACCTGTTGGTCGGTTTAGCTTCCTCAATTTCGTCATCCCCTCGGCTTTTGCGTGCACACAGTCACAGTGAGAGCGGAATGGAAATGAAAAAGCTTAGAGCTTTCTGTAGGTTAAGTTTCGGTTTTTGGTGCAGTGAGAACTGACCACGGTTAGAGACTTACAGATATGGGCTCAAATATCACTTCCAGGCTACGTTAGGCTTTAACGATACAAATATAAGAGCGCCCAATCCGTGATGTCGTATATTTTCACCCTTCCAAATTTGCACCGTTTATTAATTTGATTAAAGTAATTACTCAATTAGAAATAAAACTAAATTAAAAATTACTAAGTTAATCCTTAACTGTGTCTTACTTCACCCAAAAGCTCTTAGGTGTACATTTGGTTGATATCTTTGCTAGATTTGGTTTGTTTTCTTTCTCGGAGTCAATTTGGTTCGAAGAGCAGCTAGACATAATTTGTGATATTCTCTTGTTGATTTTATTAATGTTTAACGAATAATAATGCTACAAGTAGCACCTAAATTTCATTTTTTGTATAACATAAAATATAAAAATAAAACCAAAAATATAAATTAATAAAACAAAAAATATATTTACTTATTGTTTCAGAAATTCTATGAATTTCATTCTATATCAAATTGTCTCTTTCCAAAAAAAAAAAACATTAACTCTAAAAATTTCATTCTGTATCAAATCATCTCCTTTCCCAAAAACATAAACCCTAATAATTCAACTGTTCTTCTCCTTATTTGAAGACTGAAAGCCATGGTGATCAACACCACTTAAACATACCCAAGATATGCTCTGTCTCAAAAAAATCCTTTTGAGTTATTTGAGACAAAACATATATTGGGAATGTTTAAGTGATGTTGATGATTATGGCTTTCAGTCTTCAAATGAGGAGAAGAACTGTTGAATTTAGGCTACGTTTGGTACGCAGTATAAAGAACCATATAGGATAATATAATACGAAATCGGTATTTGGTACCACTCGTATTAATTAGTCACCGAATAAATTAATACGGTTGAGTACCGTTATATGATCCACACCTACTAAAATAATACCCTCGAAATTATTCGTATTAAATAGTCGGATGACTAACAATCTTGAAATGTAATAATAATAATAATAAATTAATAATTAATAATTAATAATAAATAAATAGTAAAAATAATACTAATATCAATAATTAATTATAATAAATAATAAATAATAATAATATACATAATTAATATTTATGATATATAGGTATTTCTTATCAACTAGTATATAATATAATTTGGTCAGTATAATATAGTCGGCATTTTAATCCAGTATAGCACCAAATGGGCGACTGTAACGACCCGGACCAGGAATTAAATTAATTTGAGAATTGGACGATTTTACTCTCGATTTTGGACGGGTGCGAGAGTCACTTTTTGACTGGCAGTGCTTTTAGGAATTTTTCTTCGGTCGTTGCATAGGTCTTGAACTCACGAGTTCGTAGACAGACGGCACGCGGAAAACGGAGACCCGGTGAGTTTGTTACGGGTCTAGAAGCTTCAAGGGTAGTTTGGTAATTTTGGAAAAGTTGGAACTATAATGCAGATATTTTTCTCTCTCCTCGGGAGATTGGTCCGTTCAGTCTCTCTCTCTCTCCTACCCGAAATTCTCCCCGTGCGAACACCAAACACCCCTTTCATCGGACGGATTTCAGTCCGATTCGACCGAAACCAAGATCGGGAGGATCTTCCCCGGGACCCCACTAGCATTTAGGGGTATTCATCGGAGCGGGAGCACCGCTATAGGCAACGGACGGAGGAAGGAGGTGGACCGAATCTTCTCGGTAATTTTCCAGCCAAACCAGGTACGATCTCGGAACTTTGACCTCATATTTGGATTCCTGGTGAAAAGTAAATGAATTTACATGTGTGGATCGTGAAAAACGGTCAAGAAATGAAGAAGTTAGGAAACCTTGAAAATCAGCCGAAAATGGCGATTTCTGGCGAACCAGACGGCGGCGGCGGCGGCGGTATGGTCATCTTCTCCGGCCAGCCTCCGACGAAGGCCATCCGGTCGTCTTCTCCGCTACATTGATGAGGGTTTTCCGATTGGCGTTAGAGAATATGCTCCGCCAGATCGTCGAGTGGTTCTCCAATGTTGGCGTTCGAGGGATCTTTCTCCGCCATATCGTTGAGGTCCGAGGTAGCTCTAGAGGAGCAGGGATATCGAGTTATCACTCGAGGTGCTCAGGACGGGTCGGGGTATCGAGTTTGACTCGGGGCGAGTCAATGAGACTCAATTTAACTAAGTCTGGTTCCTTCGTCATCCGGGTCAGTGGGTTGGTGTGGGCGGTGACCTAGAGTGACGAGTTATTGTTGGTTCACACGTGGCTGACTAGTCAGTTGTCTTGTGGTATTCCACTAGAGGTGTCAGCAGTGTCTGACCTACTGACGTTTGGCGTTAGAGGGTATTCCTGGTATTTAATATTTGAGGTAAAAGAGTTGTCAGATGGGATAAGGGTTCTTTCTAGGTTTCGAGGGGAAATTCGAGAAGGGTCCTTACACCGACTAAATAATCAGTCTATCCGGTAGACATATTAGTTTATTCGACTGAAATAGTGAATACAATACGGCGTACCAAACGAGGCCTAAGGGTTTGTGTTTTTGGTGAAGGAGATGATTTGATGTAGAATGAACTTCTTAGAAATTATGTGTTTTTTTTTGGAAATGAGACAATTTGATGCATAATGAAATTATAAGGATTACAATAAGTAAATTTTATTTATTTATTTATCTTCTATTTTTTATTTTTTTATATTTGACTTTATTTTTATTTTTATATTGAGATAAGTAATTAAAAAGGGATGACGTGTGATTGCCACATGTGCTGAGATGCAAAAAGTGGAATTTTAGATGGTACCTATAGCATTATTCATTCAAGTAATTATATATCTTGTAAAGGACATACATGACTTCCTCTCAATTATGTCATAAAAAAAAATTAAAAAGCATAAAAATGAAAGAGTAAGCATCTGTACGTATAAGATGATCATATTGATAAATAAAAACAAATCATACAACTGTATGAAACTATCAATAGGTGCATAAAAAATGTGGCCTTATTGAATCGTTACCGGAGATTCCAACCCGTTTGAAGAAAAAGAAATGCAACCCACTAATTACATAAAAATTAAACATGAACATTGATATTAGTAAAATATTGATATGAGTGAAACGTTTTAAACCGTTCAGAGTATTTAAATACAAAATTTGAAAAGTCAGGTATAACTCTTAATTTTGTTGTAAAATACAGAGTACTAAAGTATAGCAACCAATATTATTTAATATAAAAAAAATTAATTTAAAGAATTATAGTCCTAATCGAATGTTTTCTGCACTAAACATAGCACAAAATTTAATCCTAAACCCTAACAATAGTCATGCGTAACAAACGTCACTTTAGGGTTATAGGTGTTATTAGGTTTTCGGTTGTTTTGGATTTGTGGCTTGATTTGTAGGTTTACATAATTTTAGTGATATGAGTTGTTTAGTTTTTGTCCGGCTTTTGTCCACGATAGTATTGTCATATTGGCTTGTGGGTCTTGTTGTCACAGTTTGATATTGACGGTATGATTGTACTTGCATTGTTATGATATAATGAGATATTGTGGATTGTTTAGTTGCTTGTGCAGTTTTTGTTTGCGTTAATGTTGTCCTTTGGCATGTTAGTTTTGATATCATAACTTGATATTGATAGTATGATTGTACTCGCTTTGTTACAATATAATAAGATGTTGTGGGTTATTTAGTTGTTTGTGTGATTTTTATCCTCGTTAGTATTGTCAGATTAACTTGTTGGTTTTACTATCTTGATAATGATGGGTACGATGGTATTCACTTTCGTTTTGATATAATAAAATATTATTTTGATTAAAAAAAATTAAGTTCATCGTTGTTTATTTGAGCTCATATTAGCTCCTCCTTAGCCAGTTGGACCAATTGTCATACAACTTAAGTTACAAGCCCAACATAATATCCACAGCCCATTTCGGAATTTTACTGTTTTTGTGTACTCTACTGCGTAGGAATGAGTGATTGGCTGAAAAATCTCTCATACTCTCCCCCGGCCCCCCTGCACTGCAGCTGTCTGCCCCTCTCTTTCTAGACACGCTCTTTTCTTTTGCTCTCTTTTGACAAAAGAGTCATTCAAATATGGTTATGTTACACAGCCGGAGGTTCCCCAACGCACTCTAGGGTTTCTCTAATTATCCGTAAGTGTTATCTTCCTGTCCTATGCATCTTCATCTTCTTCTTCTTCCACTTCCCACAGTAGTCGCCATACAAATTTATGTTAATTGCTTACTTAGGGTTTCTTGTTTATTTATTTCCATGGTTCCGTTTCTGTATTTTCTTCATCTCGATGCGATTGGGTCTTGTTTAACTCAGGTCATTAGGGCCCTTTCTAGGTTTAATATCGTTTTACTGATTGGAGTTTGTTCGTCTTTTATGAGCCAGGTTCCTACTTGGTATTATGCATAATCGAGAAATATAATCTTTGAATTGGGTTAATTGTATCTTATAGAAAAAATTGAGATTTTGATACCCCTAGAGTAAATCTGCTACTTTAACTTTGTGAGTGTGATTTCAGCTTTGTATTCTTGGTAATTTGGTATGGGTCAATGGGTGTCCTGATTTGTACTATGTTCTATGTTTATTATTTGGCTTTTCAACTATTCAATTCTATTGAGAGGTTCAATATAGGTATTCTTCTTGTAATAAAGATTTTTTTTTTCTTACTTTTTCTTGTTTTTGCTCTGGTGGTTAAATTGCGTTGTTTTTATTGGTAGTTTTGGTCATTGCATGAGGTCTTTTATAAAACTCTTTACCACCAAATTAGTTTAACTAGTTGTTTCAGATGCATATGATGTGTATTGTGCTCATATCCCAATAATGTTTGAAGAAAGGAAAAAATAGTAGAAAGGGGAAGAAAAAGATAAGCTTTTTTCAAAATTTTGTACTTTTTTTTCGGGTAAAGTGATATATGGATAAGGAGAGGCATGGTTATCTCAGAGGAATGCTGTGTTCGAAAATGTGGAGAAGAGTGGTGAATTTTTTTTTTTGTTCTGAATGGGAGTTGATAGGAGTGATGGGAGGCTTATATGTTGTCTGGTAGCTTATTTTTTTCTCTCATTTTTTACTCTCTCATATTTTAGTGATTTTGTTCTGTCTTTTTGCAGTAGGTTAGGTATCTTAATAGATGAGCCTAGATCTATGTAATTCAATAAGAGTACATTTACCTGGGTGCTAATATCTAGCATAATTTTCTGCAGTACTTTCATGAGGTCACTGCATGGAGGGATTGTCAGTTTCGTTCAAAAGTAACTGGTTGCAATAACATCCTTCCAAAAGTGCCACATTGGATATTAGTACATATTATTGGATAAATTCTTAGACAGGAGTTTGCTCTGAAAAGGTTTCGGAATAACAAAATAGAATTACACTTCATAGGTCAGGAATTAGTAAAGAAGGTTGGTGTTGATACTAAATTTTGATAAGTTTTATGGCAATGTGAGGGAGGTGCCTGTAAGAAGAATAATTGAAAGATTACAGTCCTCGTATGTTGAAACTGTAGATAGGAATAATTGTGGATAGAACAAGGTTCTGCATATTTGGTTGATCAAAATACCAGGAGTGCAGGGAGATATTGTATCTGAACGTAGGATTCAAAATCTTTGGAAAGGTGAGAGTTGATTTGAAGTTTCACGTGGCTAGTTGGTGAAATCTCAACTTGTTTGGAGATGGAGAATTTCTTCTTTCCCCTGTGGTAGCCATCAGTTTGGCATGGGGTTTAGAAAATACCTAAATGATAACACATTTACAGTTATCAAGTACATGTTTGTATATCTAGGTATTTCCACATGGTAACTGTAGTTGATGCGAATAATGGCATTGTTTGGAAATATATTTTGTGCCACTACTTGAAATTCGGGGATTTTTTCATCTGAAGTCTTGAAGATTCTATTGTCAATGGCTGATGTTATCATTCTAAGAAAAAGCAGTTTTCCTTCATTTGCATGAGCCTATATGTAGAATAATCTTGAATATTGATTTCTTTCAGAGTTGTGAGCCCCTTTTTTTATAGCCATAGGACTTGTGAATTCCTATTATTTCGCAAATGTTGTGTACTTTCTATGGCTGCTAGAAGATGATTCTTCCCCTAATTTTAATGTTTATGATGATTCAGTAGGGCTCTTTCTGTTATTTTTTGATCATTTGACATTTATCTTTTTAATTGCCTTTTCAAGACAATTTAATTGATTGGTTTTTCTGTACAAATCCAAATTACCCTCTTCGAAATATAAAGACAAGTGTCTGTCAATATTTGTGTTGTATGATAAATTTATATTTTGTAGATGATATTGAAAAGTTCTTGATAGTATCTTATATTTTACCCATTGGTAGGCACAGTCTAATTAATCTTGCTCGGGAACTTGAACGGGCTAGTTTCATGCCACTAACTCATTCTAGGTTGAGCTCTTTATCTTGTTTTGAATTTTGAAGATCTCGGAGAAATCCTATATAAAGCTGAAGGATCTATAAATAAAGGATCAGTCCTGTTGTATTTATAAGGTCATCGGGTTTGACAATTGTAAAGTCACAAAAGTTGATGGCTTGAAATATATACTACCTACCTACTATTTCTATTCTATTAGATAGGATTTCAAAATAGTTATGAGCTTCCAATCTGGGTGAAAGCATCTTTGAAAGTTGAAAGGTGGAATTTCTATACAAATATGAACCCAACAAATTGTCTTCAATCCCCTAGAGTATCAGTGAGTCAGTTGACAGTGCTTGCGTCGGGGCAAGGCATCTGGAAATTGCCTTGGGCATATGGTGGTTAAATAGATTGCATGTTTGGCGTATGCTTCGGGTGCAAGGTATATGCAGTGAATCCATGGCATTGAACACTTCCCAACGAAGACAACACCATGCATTTTTGTCAAGTGATTTGGGCTCCTTTATACAAAACCAAAAGTTTTAGTTGAAGGATGATAATTTAAAAAAATGGCTGCCATTTTTAAAGGCTGGTTTTCGAAAGGTGGACTTCCCTTACATGTGGCAGGTTAAATTAAGTGGCCAGCAATGTCCAATTTAAACATAATTTTTTGTTTTTTTTTTGTGGGGGTGGGTCGATTGTATAGCAGAAGAACTTATTACACTTGTTATGTTAATTGGACAGGGAATCCACTAAGTCTGCCACGTTGCAGGGAAGTACACACAAAAGATCTTCCTACTATACTATTTTGTTATGCATTGTTGTCATCTGCATCCTTATTCTTGTTGGATTTTCTATCTAATTGAAGTAGTGAAGTGTCATTTTATTTCATTTTTATATAAATTGAACTGAAAGAAACTGATCCTCTAGCACGTTGGTCACGGTCATAGGTATCGGTGTAAAATGTCGGGTTTTTTAAATTCTTTTTTATTGTTTCACATTTTTATTTTATCTTGCAACATATTTTGAAAGCTAAGAGATAAGAAAAATGTCATTGAGTTTGATTTATTTTGTTATTTGCAATGCTTCCAGATTATACCAAATAAGAATAAGTGAAGGTGGTGTTCCTCTAATCCCGAGAGAAATGAGTCGAAGCAGCAGAAAACGCTCTTCCAAATGGGATTTGGCAGAAGAGCCTCAATTTGAAAATGCAAATGTACAAGAAAATGGTTGGATGGGAAAAGAAGGTAGGTCATTCCATCATAAAGAATCTGGACGGGAGTGGGTTTCTTCAGAGCTTGCTGGTAGTAATGGTTCAAAATGGTCTGGTTTAGAGACAAATGATATGCAGAGATCTAAGCATGATATGGGATTACCATCCCGGGAACCTTTGCCTGGAAGTAGAGGTTCACATAAGAAAGAGAGTATCAACAGGTACATTGATGACTCTATGGTGTGGGATGGAGATGAAAATTGCAGCACAAGGATGTCTCCTGGTCTTGATGAGTGGAGACAACGTCGTATTAGGTCCCCAAGAAGTGGTTGGACCAGGTCACTGAGGTTAGATTTGTTCACTCATGTCGTCAATTCTGACTTGGATTGTAAAGTATTTAACTTACATATGATGTATTTAGCTACCGCATCTATCCTAAAGGGCAATGACATACACAAGCCTTTCTCCCCTTTGCACAGCATGCAATTATGTGCCCTGCACATGAGTCATATTTATTCTACCAACTTATGTATAATATGGTTTGAATAACTCTTGGATTTTTCTTTCAGTGATTCCCCGCAACTGTTATTGACTTGAATCTTCTGTGTTTGGAGTTATCGTAGTATTAACTATGAATGTGTTATGTGAATAGAACAGCATACCTTCTTTCTCCTATCTGGCAGTAGAATTGGGTTAGCTTATTGGCTTTGTTTGCTGGTGTATGATATGCGCAGGGGTAGGAGTAGGAGTAGAAGCTGGAGCAGGAGCAGGAGTAGGAGCCAGAGCTGGAGCAGGAGCCCTGATCGTGGCTATAGGAGGGAATCACTCTTCGTTGACAGAAATAGAAGGGGGTCAGGGGTTTCAGCTCAAACGTGCAAAGATTTTTCAGCTGGGAAATGCAGGAGAGCTAGTGATTGTCAGTTTCTTCATGAGGGTAAATCTAATTATGATGATAGCTGGGAAACTAGACAAAGGAAAGGTGGTGCTTCAAAATACTATATCTCTCCTGATACTGATGGGGACTATCCGTTGAAGAGTGGAAGGTCTTCTGTGTACTGTACTGAGTTTGCAAAAGGCAAGTGCCGCAAGGGGGCATCTTGCAATTTTGATCACCATCGTGCTTCTGATGGGTTCAGTAAAGGTTCTACAAATGAGAGTTCTAGAGAAAGGGAAATTGAGAGAAGGAAAAGAGATGCTTCCACTGAGCGGTGTGCTGACCGTGTACCGCTCAGGAGCAGTGATATTCCTTGCAAATTTTTTGCTGCTGGTAATTGTCGTAATAAAAGGTATTGTCGGTTTTCTCATCATATTCAGGCATGTGTAAGTCCAGAAAGGAAGTCACGGGATGGTCGGTGGGGCCTGGACAACAATTTAAATGATGCGGGCACGGCCTGGGATGGTCGAAAATGGAGTGATACTGCATCTCTTTCAGATAATAACGGAAATATTGGTGTTCCAGACCTAAGGTCTAGTGCATGGTCTATGGATGATAATAGGCGGGTGAATGGCCTGAACAATGAGAACCAAAAATGTGCTGGCCCAAGCGTCAGTAATGAAGCAGACGAGAGGAATGAGAAGGCTGCACAACTGTGGAAGGAAGATAATGTGGGTCTTCCCAAATCAAGAGATACTGAAAGATGGCTCGGTGACATGTCTCCCGATTGGAATTATACTTTGCAATCTTCCGAAAATGTTAGGAAAGAAGATAATAGTCACAATACTCGAGGTTTAGAATCTTCAAGTCAGGTGCACGGCGCTGCTTCATTTATGCAACCTGTGATAGCTGAAAGATCTAATTTTCTGGAGAACAAGGATCTAAGGGAAGATGGTGCTATCTCTTTGCCATATGACGACAGGAATGCAGTTGAAAAAGCTGTTAGTGTTGGCAATGACCCTAGTATTTCTGAAAATACCATGCCACGTCAAAGCTTTGACCATAGTGGCCAGAGTTCAACTGCTTTTTCTTTTTCAGGATTAAGCACAGTTGGGCAAGGTCAAACGCTGATCCCAACTCAACCTCAAGGAGGAACTGTAAAAAGTTCACAAGATACACTGAACCCTGGTAAATCTGTCATTAAGTTAGATATAGGAGATACAGAAACATCACTAGCTACTGAAATTCGTCAAGTTCCAAATATGGTAGGTGGTAAAGAGCTTACGCAGCTTACCAATCTTTCAGCCTCTCTGGCACAGTTACTTGGAAATCGGCAGCAACTTCCACAGATTTATGCTGCTTTAAATTCTCATAATGCAGTGAATTCCCCACCTCTCTTTGCCAACTCTGAAGGATCTTCTGAGCGGCTTTCAGCAGCAGCTATTCAGCCAGATCCAGCTGTGTCATCTCAGAAGCCGTATGATCCTATATGCGATAGCATAGAACTAAAAAACAGTAACAATCCCATGTGCCTTTTACCAAATAGAGCTGGAAACACAAGTGTTGATGGAAAACTAGAAAAACCATTGATAGTTGTATATCCAGCATCTTTTCCTGGTGGTGCAAATGGTAATGATTGTCATCTGACTCATAATTCAGAAGAACCTCAACATAAGAACAACCAGTTAAGCCAGCTAGAGCCTGGTGGAAAATCTGTGGTTCCCAACAGCAATAATGAACTTGAGACTGAGAAAAGCAAGAATGCACAGGAAGAGAACAAGTCCTCGGAGAATGATCCTTTGGAGGGTACAGAAAAAGATGGGGGTGACGAGGGCAAGAAATTCAAGGAAGCGAAGGGGAGTCGTGCATTTAAATTTGCACTTGTGGAGTTCATTAAGGAGCTTTTAAAACCCTCTTGGAAAGATGGTCAAATCAGCAAAGATGCTTACAAAACTATTGTGAAGAAGGTGGTTGATAAAGTGACCAGTACCATGCAGGGGGCTAATATTCCCCAGACACAAGAGAAGATTGATCATTATCTGTCATTTTCAAAACCGAAGCTTACCAAACTTGTACAGGTGAGTGCACATATTTTTTGACTTTTAAAATGGAGCACGTGTTTTGCATCTTCTGTGGTAATAATGAATGTATTTTCATTATTATTTTAGGATTTATTGTCCTTTTCTTCAAGATTTTCGTGTGCATGTAGTTTTTTCAACCCCTGTAAATGAGAGATGTGGTGATGCTATATTTTTGGGTAATTTGAGGGGGTAGGGACTATGGAGTTCAATAGGCTTCAGTCTTTTCACTGTTTAGCATGATTCTTTCTTGCATTTTTTAATTTTATTAGAATGCAGCTGTTTTCGAGTGTCATTCGTTTCTGTGCAGGTTCACTGTGCAACCAACTAAAACTTGTCTGAAGTTGAATTTACTTTATAACTAACTTTTAGTGTCTGGTGATAATGAAAAATAGGAAAAAAGGAACATAAATACACCAAAAGACCAAAGTTGGGAACTTTGGTTCCTTTTACTTTTGGAAAGAACCAAAGTTGAGCTTTTGAGCCATGATGTTATGTCAAGTGCATCTGTTTTCATTTATGCACATGAAAACTTGGAGCTTTAATGAGTATGGCCGTCTTTACGTAAGGAGGGATTTTAACAACTTGGTCAGAGAAACTAATTTTTTGGAACCCTTTATTAGACATATTCAAAATTTACATGGCCATAGATTTAGAAGGCTGAACCTTTTATATGTTTTATATTGGGAGGAGTACTCTGTGCAGTAGTGGAGGAGCATTAAAAAGGTATATATCTGATCATTATCCCACAGTGCTAGACATTATTAACCAGGTAAAATGGCGTTTTGGCCTACTTCCTTTGAAGAACATGTGGGTGGAAACATAAGAAGAGCTGCTAGGTCTGGTGGGAAGAAGCTCTCCCGCAAGCTGTGGAAGGGCACATATTTATGAAGAAATTGCAGATTTTCAAAAGATGAAAAAGTGGAATAATGACACTTGAGAATGTGTTGAAAAAATTGGAAGCTGATACACGATTAACAGAGCTGGACTGATTGGAGGATGGGGCTGAGTTGGAGGAGAATCTGCATATTGTGGATCACATGTAAAAGTGAAGTTAGGGAAACTGGATTTAGAGTAAGAAATTTAGTGGAGACAAAAAGAAAAAGTGTCCTATTTGAAGGAGGGGAGATAATTATAGATTTTCATAGATTGGCCAACAGAAGAAAAAGAAAGAAGGAATCTGATTAATAGATTTCAAGTTTGGGATTGAGGGTGGTGGGCGATGAAAGCTTAAGAAACCTTTTAAGTAATATAAATCTTCAAGAATCTGTATACAAGTAGAGGAGTCTTAAAGCACAGAAATCATGGCTTAGAATGGAGTTTATGTAGTCACATCTGGTGAAGGTGGGAGAGGAATTCCTTAATAATCCAGTGGTCAGCATGGATCAGTAGTGCAAAATACTTCAGTTCCAAATCTAGATGTTGACTAATTCAGGTGCTTTTGTTGTAGGAAGACAAATTTTAGATGCTGCTATTCTGGAAGGTGAGATGGTGGCAGATTCATGACAAGTAAGAGGGTCGATTTTCGTAATTGAATTGTAAAGAGAGTTTATGACTGCTGAGTAATGTTTTCAGATTGTGTTAGCTTTGAGGCTTGTACTTGGTGGAGAAAGTGGGATTATATCAACCTCATTGATGCCCAAGGCGGGAGAGACCAGGCATTATTATTATTTGGACAGAGTGGGGGGTGGTGGTGGGGTTGGGGTTTAGGGTTTATATAATGTAAATCTCAGAAGATAAGGTGTAGAGAAAATAGGCAGCCAGTGATGCCCAACTCAAACGACTTGCCTTAGCAGTGTAAATTTGAAGTTAATTTTGTTTCTGCTTTATAACTAGTAGTTTCAGCTTTTGTCGCTTTCACTCTTCATTATATCTTGAATATCATCTGTTTGTTTACCAACTCTATTTTGTGACTTACAGTAGTAGTTGGTAGTTCTGTAGCTATGTTTCCAATGGAAAGCCCTCTAAATTTTCAAATTTTGCAAGTCAAGCAAGTAGTCATCTCTTTCTATGATTTTGCTTACAGTATTTTTATTCACTTTTGTTGCAGGCGTATGTGGAAAAAATGCAGAAGGGCTAAATGAGACCACATGGGTTTATTTACTTCGCTTTTGCCATACAACATGCTATCGTAGCATTCATGGTGTATTTATGCTCTTTTGCAGTCTCTAGACAGCTTAGTTTTTTTTTTTTTTTTTTTTTAATCATTCCTCTGATGTATACTATTACTATTTGGTGCAAGGATAAGTCAAACTCTAGACTAAAGATAGGGGACATTAGTTTTTTTTTGTCTCTCTCCTGCCCTTCTGTGTAATGTTGGTGCTTTCTTTTCTGATGTTTTTGAAATAGGCAATTTTAAGGTCATGGCCAGTGATTAAAATATCGGTTTTTAGAGTAATATTGATGGTTCAATGTACAAAAATATCAATGGTGGTCAACATAAATGTTTAAAATTTGCAAGTTTTGAATGAAACTAGAAATGTGGGTACTTTTGGTAATGTTTTGTGAAACAATTTTTAGAATAATACTTGAAAAAAATAGGATTGTGTTTTTATATATTTAAGATTAAGAATGCTGACACTTTAATTTGAATATAATTTTATAAGAATAAAAAAGTAAAACTTGTTTGGAACAAGTATATAAATTTTAAAAATTACTTAAAATATAGAATATGAAATCTCAATTTGCATTTAGAATAGTAATTCATGTCATTTTGTACTCAGAACAAAATTTCTATTAACTCCCCCGCACCAATTGAGTAAGGGTGTCACAAATAAGAAACTGATGTGGCATCCATGTGGTTTAGTAATTTAATTATTATGTTAAAGGGTGCATTTACTTCTTAAAATTAAACTAAATTAAATAAAGTGAGAAAGAAAACCCATCAACCACCACAGCCGGCCACCCACCCACCGACCCACGTACCCACCGCCAGCAAACCCCATCCCCAATCAGAACCGCATTTTCATCTTGACACCGGAAAACTTAATGACTTTTCACTCTTTCTCCAATTCAACCAGCGAAAGCACGCATTGTGAAGCCCGAGTTCAGGAGGAAAATTCGAGAAAAGTTTGAGCAGATCAGGGAACATTTTGGGTTGTCAAAGCCAAAAACCAGTAATGGGAAAGAGCTATACCCATCAGCACCGTCATCGGAGGAGAAAAAGCTTCAAACTTTGCCACCAGCACCATCTCCAATTCCTCAAGGAAACCTACTTGCACCGCCGGTGGAAGCAATTCTCCCTTGAGATGATAATTGTTTAATGTTAAAAATGCTCATTTGGGATTGTTTAACTTTTTTTCATCTGATGATTCAGAACTTGGGACCATGATTTCATTGTTCCATATCAGAAATAAAACTACAAAACAAGAAATAAGCAAATCCAAATCCAATCAAAACAAAAATCCAAATATTATCTTCCCTTGCTTTCCATCTCCGATCTCACCTCCACAATGCTAAACTCCTCTCTCTCCACATTTCCCATCATACCCTTGATCACATGCCCGCGAAACACGTATACTCTGTCCTCCGCCGCAACAGCCACCGAAGTTGGAAACCCTTCCGGGTCAAGGTCAATTTTGTCATAGCCCACGCCTTCCCCCCAACTGTCCGGTCAATTTTGTCATAACTCACGCCTTCCCCCCAACTGTCTTGTCTCTTCAAGAACCACCAAAACGACGCCGTCGCTTCGGATCGCGATCCCATTGGCTATTTGATTGTACGTGGCGCAAAATTTGGAGACGACGACCTGGAAGAACATCGAGAGGCGCCGCCACGTCGAGTGCCAGGTCACGGTGTAGATGAGGAGGCCGAGATGATAAGTTTCTGTTTGGGCGATTTGGCCCTAGACTGCTTCTTTAGTGGGTGGGTCGGTGGGTGGCCTGGGGAGGCTGTGGTGGTTGATGGGTTTTCTTTCTCACTTTATTTAATTTAGTTTAATTTTAAGAAGTAAATGCACCCTTTAACGTAATAATGAAATTACTAAAATGCCCTCATTTTTGTTGCCACGGATGCCACATCAGTTTTTTTAACAGCGTTTATAATGCCGTTATTCAATTGGTATAACAGAGTAAACGGAAGCCTTGTTCTAAATGCAAAGTGACACGAATTACTATTCTGTATGTAAACTGAGATTTAATATCCTGTTCTGGGTATATTTTAAGTAATAAGTCTTTTAAAAAAAACTAAGTTGCAAATTCAACAATGATTTCAAATATAAATTTTGCTTCTTAAAAAAAATTATAAATTTTGAGATGATGGTGGTAGAATAGTTGTCGTAGCGACAATATGGTTGAGGTTGTAGCGGAGGTGGAGGTCTGTTGGCTAGTATTGTGGAGGTGGTTGTGGGGTGGTCATGGAGGTTGTTGTGGAGGTGGTGGTGGAGGTGGAGGTAGTGGCGGGGGTAATGGAATGGAGGTGGTCGTGAATGGTAGTGAACATGGCCAACCCAAGTACAAGGCTAGCAAGGTTTAACCTCACTTTGAGAAAGGCCTAACTTTTGGAAATATATTTTGACACATGTCATGTATTGATCCACCCATAAAATTCATTCTAAACTTATCTAAGGCTTCAAAATATAAATTGAATCAAATATTATGATGCTAGTGCTAATAATCTTTTCAGAAAGTCCAAAGGTGAATAGTCTATATTTCCAATAGAAGACCTATATTTTTTTAGTCATATTTATTTATTTTTTATATAATTTTAATACATCAATAGAAGTTGGGATGAATTATTTAAGATACTTGCAACTTTGCCTTATTTAAGAAATTTGCAACCATGCTTTAAAAGGATGGATTAAAATGAAGAATTGCCACATGTCTCATTTTCCATTGGGACGGGAAGTGAAGGTGGAGGTGGTTGTGGGGTGATGTGGAGGTGGGGGTAATGGGTTGGAGGTGGATGTGGGGTGGTGGAGGTGAAGGTAGTGGTGGGGGTGACGGGGTGGTGTTAGAGGTGGAGGTGGGTGTGGAGTGGTGGTGGCAGTAGTGATTTGTTGCTATGGTGGCGAAGATGGTGGAGGTTGATGTAGGACGGTGGTGGTAATGACGGTAGTGACGCCATTAATTGTGGCAGGGGTTTTGCGGTGGTGGCCACAATGATGGTAGTAGTAATGGTTGTGATGATAATGGTGGGATTGGTGTCGATGAAAATAGTGGAGGAGGTAATGGTGGAGGGTGGTAGCAATGGCGGTGGTGGCAATGGTGGTAGCAATGATTGTGGCGACGATGATAGTGGTGATGATCGGGGTCTTATTTTGGCAACTTAATAAATTTTTTTAAAGGTCTTATTTAGTTTTGTATGCATTAAAAACTGTTTTTAGGTTGTATCCTTAAAATATTGAAAACATCAAATGTTATATATCCTTATTGTATCCTAGGTTTCATATTCTAATTTCATTCTTAAAAAATAATTTAATAAATGCGTTTTGTACTTGATTTTGTATTCGAAAAATTAAAAATTTGTTTTATAAAATGTTACCAAATAGGCCCTTATTTTTAGAAATTTTTTTCTTCAGTTTGGTTTGAGAATATTATTGAATACTAGGTTTAATCGTGGGAACTTTTCCTAAAAAAAAACAAAAAAAAAATCGTGGGAACCATATATAGGTAATTCGTGCAAAAAGGAAAGCTAATCAACTACACCATTTGGACCAATTGATGGATAGGTGAAGAAGAGGTAAAATTGAGTTTTTAGTGGCGGATGATTGTTCTTAAACTCTTGTTTGCCTTAGTATACCGATTTGGGCTTGGGATTTCTAAGCACAATTCGTTGTTTTGGAAATTGACATTAACATCTGATTTTATTAAAAATAAATTGGTAGGGAATTATGCCCCACGATCTCTACTTCACCTGGCACTAGCTTTTGTTAACCCATTATTACTTTGAGAATACTCTTTCCACATCCATTGGGACAAAAATGGCAACTTTCTCTCCCTTTCAGTTGTAAGTTTTGCCCTGTTAAAAATGACCTCTGTACAGCCAGCATGGGGATCTCACATAATATATACCCACCCCAAGGCCGTGAAACAAAGCACGAGAAATTGCAATGGATTTCAAACAATAGCAGTGGAAGATTTGATGATGAAAGGGAAACACGTGCCAGAGAGTAGAAAGCAAAGATTGCGCCTTTTGGTCATGTCTACAAGGTAAGGTGATGCAAGATAATCTTCCTCAGTTAAGGAACTCGGTGGTCGTTTTACCGCCAATGGAGTTAAGGAACCCTTCCATGGGTTGAATTTTCCAATGGAAGCTCTGCTGTAACTCAGTTGGATGTATGTAAAACGACAACCGAGTTACTTAACCCCGGAAGATTATCTTACAACACCCGCCTTCTTGTTTTGATTTCTAATACAGCCTTCCACATTTGGCTATTCTCATTGCGAGCAGTGTGGACATAATCAAATACTACATGACCATGAAACTCAACAAGGATTTTCCTCATGTCCTTAGCAAAGGCAGTTTTTATGCTCCAGAAATCTTCTCAAACAATAGGTGACTTATCCCCAGCATGCTTTTTTTTTTGTCCAGGAATACAACTCCAACATTGGACAGTTGTTTGTTCTGTTCATACTTGTACGGCCTTCATGTTCCATCATAAATTTGACAACTCTTTCATCTTCTTCGCCGGATAACTCCCCATTGTTAAGATTGTAAAAGGTTTCTGAACACTTCTTCCCAAGTAAGAAGCATGGTAACTCGGGGAATGAGGTCCAACACTGTGCCTTCAGCATGACCATGAGAAATACAGCCAGCATGGGGATATGAACAACATGAACAAATTGAAGCTCATCAAAGATAGAAGGTTTGACTGTTTCGGGGCCTCGCGTGCCAGAACTTCCAAGAGGATATAACAGAGCATCAAGATATAAAATTTGCAGATATTTTCAAAGAAAAGAAGAAGAAAAAACAATTACTGCAGCTTTTAGCAATATAACATAAGTAAACTCACCTCCGTCACCTATATTTCCTAAAGCCAAAGCCAAAGCCAAATTCCAATTCTTAATTGTTGTAACAAATCTTGTGTTTCATCATTCCTCTCTCAGAAAACCTGAGAATCAGCAGACGACCAAAATTAGCTACAATTCAAGAGTCTTAATTCTGCTGTTTCTCCCAAGCAGCAATTTGAGTTGCAATCAATTACAACTAATTTTGTACACAAAACTGATCAACAAAAGCTCTATCATATCATGAGATGTGAAAAACATTGGCACACCTTGCTGATTCAGATAATCCTAGTCTCCTAGTGCTAGCACCCTGAGGTCCCTGACCTCAACTGTGTCAAGTGTGTCCAAGTCCAGGTGATTCCTAGGCTCATCTAATGGTAGTAAATCCAGTTCCAGAACAAAAAAATACGGTGCGTAATTAACAACTTCCCTGCAACCATCATCCCCTCTTTAAACACACACTCATAAACTCCTCATTCACAGTCCTACCCATTGAAACCAGCAATAATTTTCATCCCTCCTACATTTAAAACTACCTATAATCTCTCTTTTCACTTCCCTACTAACAGCTTTTAATACAGGCATAACTCTTCCGCATGTTTTCGAGCTTAACACCAGAAGAAATACCATACATTCACATTGTATCTGTCAGAAATAGAATCTCACTACTCAGAACTTAAAAGTTACCAACTTCCTCGTAAACAACTACTCATCAACAATCAAATTCTGCATTAAAGCAGAGTTACATATTTTACTCTAACTCCGGTTCTGGTATGAATTCAAGAGAAGTGACTATATCTGTTATTCCAATATATAAACCCAAAAAAATGAGTTTCCATAATTATTATTCAACAACAACATGCTTCCCAGGGAAAACATCTTCAAAAACAAATTGTGAACGAAGAATAATACAAAATAAAGAAAAACAAAGCACTGATATATTTTCACAAAAACCTAAACCTAAAACTATAGCATTTCTATGGTAACAATCCATCCCCAGAGCTGACCTGGAAAATGCAGTGCAGTGACCTGACTAGGATGAAGCATAATGTGACAGCCTGGAAGCCATATTGGCAACCTGTGACTGCATTTGGACAGCCCTCACTTTAGCAGCGGTAGCGCGGTGATAAAACTGCTTGCGCGAGAGAGACCTCACATTCTTTATGTACTCATCAAAGGGTATTGCCCCTTCCTGCAATGCCTTATCCAAGGAATACACAACATCCTCTATGGCCAAATCGGAGGCTGTAGAGTCCAGCATTTGCTTCGAAAGCGCGTCTATGCATTCAAAGGCATCATCTGCGTCCACTCTCCCTCTGCTCTTCCCTTCATTCTCCCTCAACCACCCCTCCAAAACATCAGAATTCATCAGCACCACCTGCAATTGCTGCTCCAGACCCTCCTTCTCATCCACCATCTCCTTCAATCCTTTATTGAGTTGATCCGATCTCTGCCTCAGCGCCACCTGTGCATTGAACAAGCCTTCCATTTCTACCTCCCTAGTCTTCCTCAACCCGGCCATGTCCCCGTGCACCATCTCCACAAGCTTATTGATCGCATTCCGCTTGAAAACCTCGTTGGGATCGTCAGTCTGAATCCGAGAATATGATCCGCTCGTAGTGCTATAGGGCGAGGGCGGGTAGGCCCTGGGAGGAATTGCAGGGCGGATAGGGTTAACCGAGCCAGAATAACCCCCTGAATAGCTCGAATAACCCGAATTTGAAATAGCCGAGGAGGAATGGCCATGGCCGAGGTTAGGATTAGGGTTAGGGTTATGGTTAGGGTTAGAGGTGGGTCTGCGCTGGGAGAAGAGCGGCGGATCTTGAGCAAACACGGCGCTGAGATTCTTAACGAGCTCCAAGAGATTGGAGCTAGGGTACACCCAATTCTGCAAGTAAGGGGTGGAGACCAAACCAGAGGGGTTGACATGGGCGTGAGGGCGCTTGATAACCATGTCGCGCGTGGGGTTGACGTAAACGCAGGGCGGGTGGCGAGGGTAGGACTCCATAAGCCAGATGATGACGGGGATGTTGTATGTGACGCGCTGAAACGACATGGGGATGGTACCGTCGGCCTGGAGGAGGTTGACGGAACGACCGTCGTTGTGGGTGAAGTTGGCGGTTTTGGGCTCTAGGGAGGGGTAGGCGGAGTTGAGAGCTACGAGGTGGTTGCGGATCAGCCATTTGGTGTCTTCCGAGTAAGGGACGGCGGAGGGACCTCGTTGAGAAAGGACCGAGCTCAGGAACCGCTGTATCAGTTCCGGGTTCGGTGGGGTTGGACCGGACGGCGGAACCATTGCAAAATAGGTCGGGTCAGAACGGGATGGGTTGACAACGAGATTTGAGATTTGAGATTTGAGACTGGCGATTGTGTGAATAAGATTGGAGAAAGGATTCAACTCGGAGTGAGTTCAGATAATTTGAATGATTCTTGGAGATTGGGGAAATAGGCGGAGAAGATTGTTTCTGTCTCATGCTTTTGCTTCGAACTTTCTAGGATCCCAAATGTCTACAGTGATCAGTCTAATGAAATTTTTGTGCCGTTAGATCACAATGGATCTACGGCTGTAAATAAATTTTAAAAAGTAAGCAAAATAGAGAGAAAAAAATCTAAAGGCTTGATTGAAAGCAAATTTATTAATTTAGGAGCTAAAGAATATTAATAGTATTGGAACTAAAGAATTAAATCCCTCTAAATTTAATAGTATTGGAACTAAAGAATTTTATTAATTTAGGAAGATATTATTTAATGGACATAATCAAGATAATCGAGTTGAAGATGATAACTCTATTATCGAATCTGTTTTTCAAAAAGAAATTTTCAAAGCGATGATAACATTGAATACTTTTTTGTTGCACTATAAGAAAATAACATAACACTAAAATTTCTTACCATTTTAAGAAAAGTTAGAGATGAGGTCCAAATGTCAACAATTTCAAAAAGAAACAAACAATTATTAAGTCTTATTTTAAAAAAGCCTAATATTAAAGAATATTAATTTATATACTATATGGGACCTATGCGAATTTTTTATAGTGTATTATCTTATAAATTTAACGAATTATTAAATTAGCACATTATCCCCATGTCGGGTCGGCCAAAAGTATTACTCAAACGAAATTATTAATTTTTCGGAGTTCTATTGTATATAGATGGATGTGAAGTAATTTGAAAACAAAAGAAATTGAGAAACAAATTGAGCAAACTTGAGAAATGGATATTAGGTGACAATTATGTATTGACCACATTTGTCAGGACCCGTCCCGAATTTCCCCTCGAAACCCGGGAAGAACCCTGATCCCGTCTGACAACCTAAGGAAAGGTTCCCAAATACCCTTCAATCCATAGCATAATATAATAACAATAAATAATTTCTCTTGTCAGACAAGGGATTTAAGCACTTAAAATTCCCGTAAGTAAATACCAACCAAATACAAGAATATCAGAGCGTCTAAGTAGGATCAATGTACAAATTAGGTATCCTACTCAAGTACAACTACACAGCGTAGCGGAAGTGCTAATGCCTCTGCCTCGAGATACTGTCCGCGTCAACTCTACGGCCTGAAGGGGGTTTAAACACAAAAGTTGTGAGTGGACAAAAATAATCGTTTATAAAACGCTTTCCAAGGAATATTACCTTTTCCCCCCTCCATTTATAAAACCATGCATGCATCATATAAACAATTCATGTTATAAAAACATCATCTTTAAATCACCGGCATTTTCATGTTCAAAATCATTTATTTCCACCTAGACACATAACATCTCAAATCCACTGTCATCGACACATCCACTAGCCACCAGGGTATCCCTTGGGGTGTGCTAGTACTGTATCACAACTCTCTGTACTATGCTATCACATCAGTCGGCATATCTCTCGATTAGCATATCATATCAGTCGGCATATCTCGACTATCATATCATATCAGTCGGCATATCTCGACTATCATATCATATCAGTCGGCATATCTCGACTATCATATCATATCAGTCGGCATATCTCGACTATCATACTTTAACTGAAATAGTGGAAAACATATGTCTAGAAATCATTTCTAACATTCAGAAATTCAATGCCACAATACATAACCGTATTTAACAAAGATATTTTGATGCATGCAATTCAGTTTATAAAACAAAGTCCACTCACAAACCTGTTCAAGCTAGCTCAATCCCGTCTCGCTCGTTCCTCTGAGGTTCCCGGAACAATATCGCCTGTCAAAAACAACAATCGGGATTACCGGCTAGTAATAAGACTCGTATATAACAACTTCCTAAACCTCGGGAAGTCTATACATGCTGTTCCTAAAATCACAGCAACTTCGGACACTTAAAACGACCTCTAAACGATGTCCGATCAACCTGAAACCTGTACCAACAGATTCAGAACGTCCGAAACTAGTTACCACGCGTCGCCGTGACGTCAGCCTCGACCCCTCGCGCCGCCACGCGCCGCCGGAAGGTCGGCACACGCGCCCACGCGCCCTCACGCGCCGGTCACGCGCCTGCTACAGTACCACGCGCCTGAACCGGTCCAACCCGGTTCGGCTCAACCTGACCCGGTCCAACCCGGTTCGGCTCAACCTGACCCGGTCCAACTCGACCCGACCGGTTCAACTCGACCCGACCGGTTCAACTCGACCCGACCGGTTCAACTCGACCCGACCGGTCACCGGTGACACGCCGGAGAAGACAACCGGACTGTCGTCGCCGTCGCCGGAAGTTGGCCGGAGAAGATGACCGGACCGCCACCTCCGCCGCCGTCTGGTTCGCCGGAATCCGCCATTTCCGACCGAAATTCCAAGCTTTACCACCTCCTCAAAACTCAACCGTTTTACACAAATTTTACGTCTAAATCTATCTACTCAAACCCAGGAATCCAAATATAACCTCAAAACATCAAACACGTACCTCTATAAGCCGGAAAATCGATCCAAAGATCCGAAACTTCCTTTACTCGGCTCGGCTTCCACCGTGGTCCTCTCCTTCGATGGTTGGTACGGTTGTGATCGTGGGAAAGAGTAGAATACGATTAGTTGATCCAAATGGGAAGTTAAAGCCTTGAATCCGTCGTTGACTTTTGGTTTCTCTTCGGGTAAGTTTCGCACGGTTTGGGTGGGTGTGTTTTTGTTTTTTTTTGTTACAGAGTGAATGAGTGAGGATAAGGAGATAAGATGAAATGAAGATGTAAAATAAGTGAGGTTAAAATATCTCCCCTCCATGGCAAATTACCAAAATGCCCTTACACATCTAGACCCACAACTTCCGTATACGAACTCCGTTTCCTGCGTGCCGCCTGTCTACGAACTCGTGAGTTCGAGACCTACGCAACGGTACCCGAAACAACACCAAAAGTGTCTCGAAATAAAACTTGATTTCCAAACCCTTTACCGACCAAGGGTAAAATCGTCATTTAATAAAAATAATTTCATAAAATCAATTATGAAAAAGTCTGGGTTGTTACAATCTACCCTCCTTAAGAAATTTCGTCCCCGAAATTCATTCCTAATCATGAAATAAATGAGGATACTGTGCCCGCATTAGTTCCTCAGTTTCCCACGTGGCTTCCTCCACGTTATGGTTCCTCCACAACACTTTAACTAGAGGAATAGTCTTTCTGCGAAGTACCTTTTCCTTCCAATCCAGAATTTGCACTGGTTGCTCCTCAAATGTCAAATCGTCTTTCAGCTCAAGTGGTTGCTCTTCCAACACATGAGACTCATCAAACAGATATTTCCGGAGCAAAGATACATGAAAGACATCATGAACTCTGGATAATTCCGAGGGTAAAGAAATACGATATGCCACTGGTCCTATCCTCTCCAAAATCTCATATGGACCAATGTAGCGAGGACTTAGTTTTCCCCGTCTACCAAAACGTACCACTCCCTTCCAAGGAGATAGTTTCAAGAACACCCAATCACCAACCTCAAACTCAAGGTCTCTGGTTCTGCGGTCTGCATAGCTCTTCTGGCGATCCTGAGCTATCTTCAACCTTTCTCTGATGATTCTAATCTTTTCCTCAGTCGTATCAACCAACTCTGGTATTAACAGTTTCCTTTCACCTATTTCACTCCAACACAAAGGTGTTCTGCACTGCCTCCCATACAGTGCCTCGAAAGGTGACATCCCGATGGTTGACTGGTAACTGTTATTATATGCGAATTCCATCAGAGACAAGTGTGAATCCCAGTTCCCTTTAAACTGTAGTACACAAGCCCTCATCATATCCTCCAAAACCTGGATTGTTCTCTCAGATTGACCATCCGTCTGAGGATGAAAGGCTGTACTGAAATGCAATGTCGTGCCAAAAACTTTCTGCAAACTCCGCCAAAACCTGGACGTAAATCTCGGATCCCTGTCCGAAACAATAGACTCTGGAGTTCCATGCAGCCGTATGATCTCATCCACGAACAATTTGGCATACCGACTCATCCGAAAATCTTCTCACACTGGCAAGAAATGTGCAGACTTCGTAAGTCTATCCACAATTACCCATATCCCATCATGTCCTTTCCGTGTCCTTGGAAGTTTATACACAAAGTCCATCGTAATGTGATCCCACTTCCATTCTGGAATAGGTAATGGTTGCAATGTCCCATAGGGTTTCTGCCTCTCTGCTTTCACTTGCTGACATGTCAAACATCTACTCACAAACTCAGCAATTTCTCTTTTCATCCCAGTCCACCAATAGTGTTTCCTTAGGGTATGATACATCTTGGTACCTCCTGGATGCATAGCGTAAGCCGAACTATGAGCCTCATTAAGAATTTCCCTCTTTAGCTCCAGCTCATTCGGTACGCACAACCGTCCATCCTTAACCAATGCTCCATCATCCCTAATCGCATAGTCCTGCCTGTTTCCAGCCTCTAACTCCATCCTGACAATGCACAATGTAGGATCCTGGAGTTGAGCCTCAATAATCCGATCAATCAGAACAGGCCTCACATGGAAACTAGCCAACAAAGCCCCCTGGCTATCCATGTCCAGTACAATCCCTGCTCTACGGAACTCTACCAATAACGGTAAGTAGACTGTATGCAAATGGGCCAAAGAACCCATAGATTTCCTGCTCAAGGCATCTGCCACAACATTGGCTTTTCCTGGGTGGTACTCAATAGTACAATCATAATCCTTTATCAGCTCAAGCCACCTTCTCTGCCTCAAATTCAGGTCTTTCTGGGTGAACAAGTACTTTAAACTCTTATGGTCGGTGAAGATCCGACACGTCTCCCCATACAAGTAATGTCTCCATATTTTCAGTGCATGCACTACTGCAGCCAACTCCAAATCATGTGTGGGGTAATTCCTCTCATGGGTTTTAAGTTGTCTGGAAGCATACGCTATCACTTTCCCATGCTGCATCAGCACACAGCCAATACCCCGCAATGATGCATCACTATATACCTCAAAACCCCCGTTACCATCTGGAAGGGTTAATACTGGAGCAGAAGTCAATCTTCTCTTTAGCTCCTGGAAACTCTGCTCACAATCAGCATCCCAGTCAAACTTGACTCCTTTCTTAGTCAACCGAGTCAATGGGCCTGCTATCGTAGAAAATCCTTCTACGAACCGCCGATAATATCCTGTCAAACCCAGAAAACTCCTCATCTCTGTCACCGTCCTCGGTTGCTCCCAGTTTGCCACTGCCTCCACTTTTTGGAGATCTACGCTGATACCGTCAGCCGAAATCACATGACCCAAGAATCCAACTTCGGTCAACCAAAACTGGCATTTACTGAACTTGGCAAACAAATGCTTTTTCCTAAGCATATTCAGTACCAACCTCAAGTGCTTCTCATGTGCCTTGGCACTCCTTGAATACACCAAGATATCGTCGATGAACACAATTACAAATCGATCCAAATACTTTTGGAACACTCTGTTCATCAAATCCATAAACGCTGCCGGGGCATTAGTCAACCCGAAGGGCATCACCAGGAACTCATAATGACCATAACGAGTCCTGAAAGCTGTTTTCTGAACATCCTCTTCCCGGATTCTCAACTGATGGTACCCGGATCGAAGGTCAATTTTTGAAAAATACTTTGCCCCTTTCAGTTGATCAAATAAATCGTCAATCCTTGGCAAAGGATACTTATTTCGCACCGTCACTTTATTTAACTGCCGGTAGTCGATACACAATCTCAGACCACCATCCTTTTTCCTCACAAATAGTACCGGTGCACCCCATGGTGAAACACTTGGGCGAATAAATCCCATATTCACCAAGTCCTGCAATTGAGTCTTTAACTCTCGCAATTCTGTCGGTGCCATCCTGTACGGTGCCTGTGAGATAGGTTGAGTACCTGGCAAAAGCTCGATTGTGAACTCAATCTCACGGTGTGGTGGTAATCCTGGAAGATCATCTGGAAACACATCAGAGAATTCACTCACCACAGGAATATCTTCCACTCTCATCGGAGTATTCCGAGCATCTATCACATGAGCCAAGTAACCCTCACAACCTTTTCTCAACAATCTCTCAGCTGTTAACGCTGATATCACTCCATAGGGTAATACCCTACGATCTCCCCGAAATGTAAGTTCAGGGAATCCTGGACTCCGAAAAACTACTGTCTTATCGTAACAGTCTATGGAGGCATGGTGCATGGACAACCAATCCATCCCCAAAATCACATCAAACTCAAAAATGTCTAAGGGGATTAAATCTACCTCCAAACCATGGCCTTCAACCATCATTGGACAACTGCGAATCACTTGGTTCGCCACTAACATATCTCCGGTAGGAGTACTAATACCCATGTCCCAACCAATTGGAGACAATTCTCTATCCGCAAACAATGCAAAACCCCGAGAAATAAAAGAATGAGTTGCTCCCGGATCTAATAAAACACAAGCATTGCGGTTAAAAATGGATAACGTACCCGTGACCACATCCGGTGCTACTCGAGCTTCCTGTTGCGTCATGGCAAACACTCGAGCTGGTGTACCTGAAGATCGACCACGATCCCCATACCTGCCTCTAGCACTGCTGGTCCCACTAGCTCTACCAGCCCCACCGAAATAGGTCTGCCTCTCAGCTGCAGTATCATACATCTGTCCTGCACTCGGGCTAGGATCAGTCGCACCACGACTAAAGGAACTACTGCCCGGACGTCGTTGTGGACAGAATCTCTTGATGTGACCAGGCTCCCCACAGAAATAACAACCGGCATCACTGAAGCCACTAGATCTGCCACCCTGTCTCCTGTTGAACTTCACTGAGGCACGCCTAGGCTGTGCAAATGATTGTCGTGTCTGACCAGCTCCGCCACTGCCTGTACTAGATCTCCCAGAAGATCCAGAACTATGACTGCCTCTTTTTGATGGTCCCTGACTAGAGGTTCCTGCAGTCCAGTGATCTCGTCGTCTCCTGTTCCCACTGTACTGCTGTGGCATTGGGAAACCCAAACTCAACTCTACTCGAGCTGCAGCATCAGCCAAAGTCCTCAACGAAGTGTGGTCCATAGACGTAACTGCTGACCGAATCTCACTCCGCAGTCCACTCTCAAATCTGTGGCACTTGTCTGACTCGGTCGCTACCAACGTCGGTGCAAAGCGACTCAGCGCTATGAATCTCTGTTCATACTGGGCCACCGTCATGTCTCCTTGCTGTAAATGCAAGAACTCGGCCTCCTTAACACTCTGGTGTGAGCGAGGGTAAAATTGCTCCAAGAAACGTTCCCGGAAAATCTGCCAAGTAACCGTATGGACATTCCAGCCTGACACCTCCAATGAGTGCCACCAGTGGTAAGCAGAACCACCTAGTAAAAATGTGGCCAGTAGAACTCTCTCCTCTAGAGGACACCTCATAATCATAAACACCCGCTCCATGCGAGTAATCCACTCCTCAGCTTCCTCTGGGCTAGAGTCACCCATGAATATCGTCGCCCCCAGTCTCTGGGCTCTCTCAATATCAGAGACTTCGTGAGAAGCTCTATCCTGGAGTACAGAAGCTAACGTCTGACCCAGCTGTTCCAGTGTCTGCCTCAAATCAGGCTCCACTGCAGGTTCATTGTCATCTCCACCATTCCCTGACCGTTGACGGAACTCTCGTCTCGGAGGCATTATACGCTGAAAAGAAGTTGTAAACCATTAATACCAAAATTTCACCTGTACACTAGATGTACGGCCTACAGGAATTTAACCTAGTGCTCTGATACCAATTGTCAGGACCCGTCCCGAATTTCCCCTCGAAACCCGGGAAGAACCCTGATCCCGTCTGACAACCTAAGGAAAGGTTCCCAAATACCCTTCAATCCTTAGCATAATATAATAACAATAAATAATTTCTCTTGTCAGACAAGGGATTTAAGCACCTAAAATTCCCGTAAGTAAATACCAACCAAATACAAGAATATCAGAGCGTCTAAGTAGGATCAATGTACAAATTAGGTATCCTACTCAAGTACAACTACACAGCGTAGCGGAAGTGCTAATGCCTCTGCCTCGAGATACTGTCCGCGTCAACTCTACGGCCTGAAGGGGGTTTAAACACAAAAGTTGTGAGTGGACAAAAATAATCGTTTATAAAACGCTTTCCAAGGAATATTACCTTTTCCCCCCTCCATTTATAAAACCATGCATGCATCATATAAACAATTCATGTTATAAAAACATCATCTTTAAATCACCGGCATTTTCATGTTCAAAATCATTTATTTCCACCTAGACACATAACATCTCAAATCCACTGTCATCGACACATCCACTAGCCACCAGGGTATCCCTTGGGGTGTGCTAGTACTGTATCACAACTCTCTGTACTATGCTATCACATCAGTCGGCATATCTCTCGATTAGCATATCATATCAGTCGGCATATCTCGACTATCATATCATATCAGTCGGCATATCTCGACTATCATATCATATCAGTCGGCATATCTCGACTATCATATCATATCAGTCGGCATATCTCGACTATCATACTTTAACTGAAATAGTGGAAAACATATGTCTAGAAATCATTTCTAACATTCAGAAATTCAATGCCACAATACATAACCGTATTTAACAAAGATATTTTGATGCATGCAATTCAGTTTATAAAACAAAGTCCACTCACAAACCTGTTCAAGCTAGCTCAATCCCGTCTCGCTCGTTCCTCTGAGGTTCCCGGAACAATATCGCCTGTCAAAAACAACAATCGGGATTACCGGCTAGTAATAAGACTCGTATATAACAACTTCCTAAACCTCGGGAAGTCTATACATGCTGTTCCTAAAATCACAGCAACTTCGGACACTTAAAACGACCTCTAAACGATGTCCGATCAACCTGAAACCTGTACCAACAGATTCAGAACGTCCGAAACTAGTTACCACGCGTCGCCGTGACGTCAGCCTCGACCCCTCGCGCCGCCACGCGCCGCCGGAAGGTCGGCACACGCGCCCACGCGCCCTCACGCGCCGGTCACGCGCCTGCTACAGTACCACGCGCCTGAACCGGTCCAACCCGGTTCGGCTCAACCTGACCCGGTCCAACTCGACCCGACCGGTTCAACTCGACCCGACCGGTTCAACTCGACCCGACCGGTTCAACTCGACCCGACCGGTCACCGGTGACTCGCCGGAGAAGACAACCGGACTGTCGTCGCCGTCGCCGGAAGTTGGCCGGAGAAGATGACCGGACCGCCACCTCCGCCGCCGTCTGGTTCGCCGGAATCCGCCATTTCCGACCGAAATTCCAAGCTTTACCACCTCCTCAAAACTCAACCGTTTTACACAAATTTTACGTCTAAATCTATCTACTCAAACCCAGGAATCCAAATATAACCTCAAAACATCAAACACGTACCTCTATAAGCCGGAAAATCGATCCAAAGATCCGAAACTTCCTTTACTCGGCTCGACTTCCACCGTGGTCCTCTCCTTCGATGGTTGGTACGGTTGTGATCGTGGGAAAGAGTAGAATACGATTAGTTGATCCAAATGGGAAGTTAAAGCCTTGAATCCGTCGTTGACTTTTGGTTTCTCTTCGGGTAAGTTTCGCACGGTTTGGGTGGGTGTGTTTTTGTTTTCTTTGTTACAGAGTGAATGAGTGAGGATAAGGAGATAAGATGAAATGAAGATGTAAAATAAGTGAGGTTAAAATATCTCCCCTCCATGGCAAATTACCAAAATGCCCTTACACATCTAGACCCACAACTTCCGTATACGAACTCCGTTTCCTGCGTGCCGCCTGTCTACGAACTCGTGAGTTCGAGACCTACGCAACGGTACCCGAAACAACACCAAAAGTGTCTCGAAATAAAACTTGATTTCCAAACCCTTTACCGACCAAGGGTAAAATCGTCATTTAATAAAAATAATTGCATAAAATCAATTATGAAAAAGTCTGGGTTGTTACAACATTGATATATTAGGGTCCCTTTGGGTATATGTTTCGATGAATTTTTTGATTTGAATTAGAGTATTTCATAAGTTATCATCTAGTAATTTGAAATAACTTCTATAACTAGGAATTTTGGTGGATTTGGTTCTAGCATTTCTTAACCAACGATATCTTTATTTTCATCCTTTTTTTTTTCTTTTTTTTCATCCTCTTTTTTTTCTTCTTTTTTTCATCTTTCTTTGTTCCCCTCTTTCTTCTCCACGATTTCTCATTTCTCTCCCTTCCACCTTTCCTGCCTCTCTCTCCTCATTCTCTATCGCCGACCCCTTATCTCTCCTCCTCTTATGCCCCTTAACTGAATAATAATTGAAGTAACACAATATTTCGGTGCCCCTTAACTGCCTAAGAATCGTCCAAAAGCTTGCTTGCAAAGTTTGATAACTTGCAATGTCAAAATGTCTAGAATCACTCACAATTTCAACATTGACCTATTGGTACTAAAATTGATGTAACTCTCTCTAGAAAACTTCAAAAGATTAGCCATAAAATTCTATAGACCCTATGGCTCATTATCTAGTTCTTCCTGAGCACATACAATTTATTCCGTAAAGTTGACCCATTTGCATTAACATTTTTATTAACAACATTAAGCTAGTACTAAAATTGATGTAACTACCTCTAAAAAACTCAAAATCACGAGCCATAAAATTCTACAGATACAAGACTTCCAAAGTTTTCCAAGCATATATGGCTCATAATCTAGTTCCTCTTGAGCAAGTACAGCTTAATCCGTAAAGTTAATCTAGATCACCCTAAAAGAGTATAGTTTAATACATAAAGTTGACCCATTTGCATTAATAATTTTATTACTTACAAAGCTGCTGATTACGAGCTTGTGCTTTTTTGTCTATTTTCACCAGATTTTGCTCATTTTAGTTCCTAATCACCTTTGGGGATAATTTCTTACAAAAATTGCACTCAACACATCAAAATGACAAATTTCACTTAAAAAACTAGTACAAAAATAGAAATAAGGTATGGAAAATAAGAGTAAATATAAGTTAGTGGGCTTCAGTTCAATTTATGTTATTATTTCTAATTATCTTAATCTTTACAAAAATGAAAAAAAAAATTTATCGATGCGGTTAACCATATGATCAATTTCCATTTAGCTAAATAAATAATGAGTCATTTTGACACTAATATTTTCAATTTGTGTAGTGAAATTAATTATTTATAATTCTCAATTCAAAGCCCGGATTTTAATTGAAAGAAATTTCAAATCTCCAAATAAATTAATAATTAATTAATCAAACAATGAGATTTCAAATAAAAAAAATTTAAATTCCCTCATTTATGTTCTTTATTTATTCTTTTCCTAATATTGTTGTGCTTTTCTTCAGCAAAGCACGGAGTCCATACAGAAGCTTCTTTCATTTTGTTGTCACAGATTTCTGTCGCAGACTTGTTTAGTTAGTTCTAAAGCAAAACCTGTAATTCTATTAATGTATGAAGTGTTCTATACATAACATACATGATCATGATCATGATCGACTAGCTGGCTCACAAAAGGCCATTTCAATTTTCACCTCCTAATTTTTTTTGTAGAAATCAAATTAATTTAACCAGGGCGAATCTTCAAGGATACTCAAAGCTTCACTTAATTCCATCTCTTGGCATTCTTTGTTCCTTTCGATTTTGCCTTTGCTTGCTGAAATGCCTGCATCTTTTGCTTCTTCCGAGCTTCCTTTTCAGCCTATAGGAAAGAAACATAATATCTGCTCAGATTACTTCAATAAAATTTATGAATATCTTTTCGTTTCATAATGGAGGAAGAATGCTTACCTTGGACATCTTCGATTTCGCTTTCACTTTAGGAGCCTTTTCTTCAATCTCTGCCTCCCGCTCCAGCTCTCTTTCCCTAGCGTCAAGATTCTTCTCTAGATAATACTGCATGCCATCAAATTTCATGGTCAGAATAACCACCAAAACAATTGATAATCGATTCACTTTTTGAGCCAACTCCAGAGACCACATGCGGTAAATCAGGAAAAAACAGACAAATCCAAAGATATTAAAAGGGAGACGAGGGTAAAGACGAAGCTTACATTGTAGTCGCCTGCATAATTTTGCAACTTTCGATCTTTAACTTCCACTACTCTATTAACAATTTGCTTTATGAAGTATCGGTCATGAGAAACTGTGATGACAGTGCCTTTGTACTCTGTTATTGCCTCCTGCAAAACAATTACAGACCATATTACAGGTAAGTGATGCTGAAATGATACAAAACATTCATTGTAGAGTAGAGAAAGGAAAGAAAAATGTGGGACATACCTCAAGCATCTCTTTTGAAGGAATATCCAAATGATTTGTTGGTTCATCCAGAACTAGCAGAGTCGATGGCTTTACCATGAACTTGCAGAAGGCAAGGCGTGCCTAACAAAAGCAAAAGACAAACTGTTAAAACCCACCACCTTGATCAGCACTCAAACAATTTTATCATGGTTTTGGGATATTGACATGTGTACTTCTCGTATAAGTATTTAGACTCAATCAAAACAGTGAGAAATTAAACGCTTCCAAGGAAGGAAAAGACAGACGAAATATCAGTTGCAAGTTTGTGAAATTTTACCTTCTCACCACCACTCAAGAGGGAAACCTTTCTATCAAGCATATCAGATTTGAAATTGCAACGCCCAAGGAGACCCTTTATATCATCAAGTCTCCAGTCTTCTGCAGCTTCTTCTACTGTCTCAAGTACTGTTTTATTTAAATCAAGTGCCTCAGCCTACAATAGCAATGCGAATTGTAATTAAAGAAGAAAAGCGCCAAAAAAAAAATCAAAAATGGAAATAAAATTTATCTGAGGAAATCTAGAATTACACTTTTGTAAATGACAGTAAGAAACCTGATTTTGCTCAAAATAATTTGGCAGTACATTATGCTCCCCAATCTCAACTTCACCTGCTACAGGCTTTTGTAAACCCATGATTAGTTTTAGCAAAGTACTCTTTCCACATCCATTTGGGCCAAGAATGGCAACTTTCTCTCCTCTTTCAATTGTAAGATTTGCTTTGTTAAATAGGACCTGGAACAAAACACAGATTGACATAATAATTTACAATTTGTCTCAGTTCTCCTCAACAAAATATCTAAAACTTGCAGATGAAGAGTTAAAAATTAAAAATAAAAATCAATTTACTAGTAATTAAAATCATTAGCAACAAGTCAACACACCTTATCCCCAAAGCCAAATTCCATATTCTTAATTGTCGCAACAAACCTTCCACTTCGTCCTCGCTCAGGAAACCTGATCTTCATTTGTTTTCTCTGGAAAGGCCTTTCAATTAGATCCTCCTCCTGAAGTTTCTCCAGCTTCTGTTATTGGCAATAGAAAGAATGTTAGATAGAGAATTGAAGTAGGCAGTAAAATGATTACATACCAAGCCATAGTCAGAAAAACATACAAAAGGTTTAGGGGCATTAAACAAATATAAGAAAATCACTTCTCTTTTTGCATTATTGAGTATCATGAACAGGCATAGATAGTTAATTACAGAGATTTTATTGTTTGGTTAAACAACAATTTACTGTAACTCTGCTTTAAAAGATTGAATGAGACAGACTACAAGCCAACTGAAAGACCAGTCTAAAAAACACTTTGTTTTGGAAAGAATATTTCGTACCGCTCTTAAGTTTTCATTACTGAGAAAAGAAAATGAAAGCAGCAAAGTTGGATTTTTGTTAAATTGAGAAAATGAACTGACAAAATCCATTTTAACTGAGAGTATTAAGTTTCTTTTAGAATTGCACATCAATGGACTTTCTAGTCCGGTCAATGTCAGTGTACCTTTTCAGCAGAAGAAGCACGGCCAGAATTAGCTCCAGCACCCAACCTGTGTATCAAGTCTTTTGTCTGGTCAATTTCCTTCTGCTGCTTCTCCCAAGCAGCATTTTGTGTTTCAATCCATGCTGCCTTGGCAATAAAATACTCAGAGTAGTTTCCGTCATATGTCCTGGAGACCCCCATATCTGTTTCCACTATTTTCGTACACAACTGATCAAGAAAAGCTCGGTCATGAGAGATGATAACCATTGGCACATCTTGCTGATTGAGATAATCCTCAAGCCACTCAATTGTGTCAAGGTCAAGGTGATTTGTCGGCTCATCCAAGAGTAGTAAATCAGGCTCCTGAAGATAAAAACACGGTGCAGTGATCAACAGCTGAACAAATTTACGTTCTGAGACAGCTTACACATGCTATGAATATTACAATGCTTATTTTTTGAGTTCTTTCTTAAGTTCAACTCACATAAAAAAATATCACATGTTGTATAAAAAAAAACTTGTTGGAAACAGCTTCTTTCTATTCAAAAATTTACATTACCAATTCGCTCACAAACTGTTAATCAACAATTGTCCTGAAACCAATTTCTTCAATACAACACAGTTGCATAATACTGTCATAGAAAGCTTGAAAATAATATCGAAAGATATCCATGCCTATATAATAAAAACTCCAAGCTATAATTCAGATTCCTACATCACCATAGATCATCCAACATACAAAATACCCTGATCAATAGGTTAGTTAATATACCTGAAGTAAAATCTTCCCAAGTGACATCCTCATCTGCCAACCACTGCTAAATGAGGCCACCAGCCTATCGGAATCCTCCGCGGCAAACCCCAGTTCTGGCATCAACTTATTAATCTTTGCATCCACCAAATCCAAGTTAACCGACTGTGCCTGATTCTGAAGCTTATCAAACTCATCCAAAAGCCTTCCCATCAAGTCCAAATCATTAACTGAATTCTCCAGCGCCTTTTGCACCTTTTCCAACTTCCCTGCTACCTCCATCTCCTCCTTAAACGCACTCATAAACTCCTCCTTGACGGTCCTACTCAACGAAACCTCGAATTCTTGACTCAAAAACGCAATTTTCATATTTGGTTTTGCCTTGATTACATTTCCAGAATCGGGTTCTTCTAAACCGGCAATAATTCTCATCTGAGTTGTTTTCCCTGCTCCATTTACACCCACCAATCCAACTTTATCACCCTTTTTCACTTCCCAACTCACGTCTTTCAATACAGTCACACCCTTATAGCTCTTCATTACATTTTCGAGCTTAACACCAGAAGATATACCCGAACCCCCGGAGTTTGAATTCTTCTTACCACGTCTATGCTCAAATTCATTCATAGAATTATCCGAAAACAAAGATTCAACATCGTTTTCGGCCGTAGTTTCGGCTACCGATGTTTCAAAGGCCAAAGCCGATAACCGAGTTGTAATTTTAACATTTGCTCTTCTGGGTTTGTACAAATTACTGGTTCTGATAGAGTTAGTGTTGTTACCTCTAGTTGATGGAGTAGCTATTCGATTGGAAACTGAGCGAAGGCGAGGCGAGAGAGCGGTCATTCGGGCATCGAAAGGGGCTGAACCGGTGAGGAAGCTTGAGCGGAGGTCAAGGCGGTGAAGCTTAGAGGTCAAATCCATGGTTGGGGAGAAAAATTGGAGAATTAAGCCTAATGGAGAGCTTTCGGAGGCGTGAGAATGAAAAGTGCCTAAAGCAAGAGGGCAGAGGCAGAGTGTGGAGTTTCTCTTGTGTCTCTGTGAGAAACTCTCGGCCCTGAATATTGGTTGGAAGGAAAGCGTGGGCTTATAAATCCAAGCAAAAATAGTATGTTTTTCCTATATAGAAATGAGATAATTCGCGTAGTGCAGTTTTTTTTTAAATTCTTTATTTCGAGTCTCACAAAATTGTTAATTTGTTACCACCAAAATATTTTTTTATTTGTTCGATTATGCATTGGGCTTATTATCACCACTACTCTCTTCATTTTCTCAAACTCAAATTTTCTTCCCTTTCCTTTTATATTCGTCAATTTCATCCCTATTCTTTATAAAATACATCAATCTAGTCCTTCCGGTTAACTCCGTTAAGTATTCGGTCAAAATTAATCACATGTATCGCACATGACCACATTTTAAAAGGTAAATCCATCAATGCCACTCCCACCACCACTATTTATCGCACAAAAATACAACAAAAAACAATAATAGCGAGTTTCCACTATGTACAAGAGGAACATATGGACCACACAATTGCAGAAAAAATTAATTTCAACAATTTACACCTAACCACGATAGATAAGTATAAAGATTCACTCACCGTATCTAGGACCTTCTTAGACGATCGCTCATCCTCAATATCATTCATGCTACAATATTTTTCTCCAATTTGAAATTTGGAGAACCCTTGATGTTTTTCATAATTTTTTCTCTCAACCAAATTCAGGAACTTTGAGTTTAATTCGACAAAAATGATGTATGGTATGATAAATGGTAAAGGTAAGAGTGGTATGACGAATTTACATTTTAACAAGTGGTCAAGTGAGATGCATGTGATCAATTTTGATGAAATACTTAGCGGAGTTTATCTAAATGACTACATTGATGGGTTTGATAAAAGATAGGGATCAAATTGATGGATATGAAAGGAAATAGATGAAAATGATGAGTTTAAGTGAGTAGAGGAGCTATCGGTGATAAAAAGCCTTTCTATTTATAAGTAATAGATAAAATAAAACATGAAGTAATGGTATGAAAATAGTTTCCTTTTTGAAAATGTTAGTAGTCAATATATTTTTTATTTGAATTTTTGATGAAGCTTAATTCCCATCTTAATTTTGTAATAATAGAGATTTATATTTTGTGGGGAAGATTTTTAAGTTTTTCACCCATTTTCTTCTTGACTTGTAACTCATTCTTGATATCTACCCAAAACTTTTCTTTCGGTAAAGTTTCTTCCAAATTATTATAAATTGTCAATTTAAGGGTACTCATGTATATTCGCTTTATATAAATTTTTGTACAAAAAATTAATGGTTAATATCTTAAATGATTCCTGAATTATACATTTAATGCCATTTTGAACTTAAAATCAATTTATTGTATTTTGTAGTCCTCAAACTCTATTAAAATTTTCAATATTGGCTATTTTACCCTTAAGAATTATATACGAGTAAATTCATAAATTTTGAAATAAAAATTAAATAAACGAAGATTTTAAACTAAAAACAACCAAAAGAAGATGGCTCCCAGTTCCTATCCAACCTAACCTCTTTTGTAGACCCTTGAAATACTAACAAATTGAACACTTAAATGAAGGGAATTGAGTAAATTATTTTGTAAATTAAAATATTTTTTTAACTCAAGGGTGATTAACAGAGATTTTATTCATTAAAAAAAGAACTAGGATAAAAAGAGAACTTCTTCAAACAAAAAAATATAAACAAAGAGAAGAATGAAAGAAAATAAAAAATAAAAAAGAAGCATGAAGAAATGTCATTGAGAGCGACGGGGCAGTAGAAATTGTGAAGGTGTTTTATAGCCACTGAAATGAGCATATAGATAACAAAATTTGGTGGTGCACATTCCGCAGGCCAGATTTTATGAATTCGATATCTTCCTGTCACCTTTCGCCACGTGTAATTTCATTACAAGGGCATCGTTAACCCACGTCACTTCCTCTTTACATTTCTCTTAAAAAGAGTTTTTTTTCCATTTTGTTTGCTTCGGTATACCTTTTGTGTGGCTTATTATTTGAAAATACAACAGGATTTCTCAATTTCCTTTCATTTTAAATTGTAATTTGTCTCATATAATTTTTTAAATTATTATATCATCAATTCTTCTGGGACGACGGGATGTCCGTGATGATGACCCCCTTCTTCTTCTTCCTCACGCAATCGATCTGGAACCAACCTGGATTGTATTGCTGTTTCCTGAACTTGTACAAGTAACACAGCTGACCCCAGCTCGGCTCCCCTTTGTTGCACAGTCGGAAAGTCGTGTAGAGGCTGACCAGGGTGATCCAGCCGTTCACATTCAGCTAGCCGAATGCTATCCTCGCTCGAGTAAGGATCCCTTAAAGCCAGGGGTGAAGTGGCAATCAAACACCATGCTCCAAACTGTCAATATAAAATAGGGTTGACCTCTTTGGGGGCTCACTCGGCCTAGCACCGGGAGGAGGAATTGTAAACTTAATGTTCATCGGCACATTATACAAATCCCTATATTTTTCTAGGTCAACCTCCTTCAAGGTGGTCACCTCATGGTCTACCGCCCATGGAAACGTATTAATCGGAATGGCCGTCCGAATTTGCTCAGCCTCTTCTTCCTCCTTGGCCTCATCCTCCTTCTCGGTCCCCTCATCCTCGGCCTCTTCTTCCATTTCTTCAGCCTCTGATTCCTCAAGCTCGATCACTAGAGGCTTAGATGAGGATGCCTTATTTACATTCCCTTCGGCATCACATGTGGCCATGTCCTTAAATAGCTCTGAAATGCTATCGGTGGCCGACGATGATCCATTGCTCGTCCCACCACTAGCCGATGAGGACCCACTAGTGGATGTTGAACCACTCGACCTACTCGACTCATCATCTACTGAGCAGGAAGATGCTTCACCTCCAAAAGTTTGTAGGGACCTTTCCCTCAATCCGTTCGTTGACTCTGACTCTGAAATCTACAAATCAAGGGGAGACTACACTAAGCATCAATCTATCCTATTGCAAAAAGGGAAGAGAAAAACGAAAGAATCAAACTTTACCTTTACTCGGCAGAGAATCTGGTCGGAAACAATTTTCTCGGCTTGCAGTCGGTTTGAAGATATGATCTGTAACGACCCGGACATTAAATTTAAGTAAATTCGGAAAATTTGTGGATAAAGGACGATTTTACCATCGATTTAGGAGGGGTTTGGAAGTCACTTTTCTTTAGGAAGACTTTTGGAAGTTTTTCTTGGACCGTTGCATAGGTCTCGAACTCACAAGTTCGTAGACATGTGGCACGTAAAAATCGGGATCCGTTTGAGAGAGTTACGAGTCTAGAAGCTTCATGGGCAATTTAGTAATTTTGGGGAGATGAGATATTTTAGGATGTCTTCTTGTCTCTCTTAGGGGGAGAGTTAGTACCCTCATTCTCTCTCTTCTCTCAATCTTTCTCTTCTCCCTCTCGTTCTCACGAAGAACACCAAAACCCTACCCTCGTCATCTTCTTCCTCTCATCTCGTTGAACTAAACGAGGCCCACCATCGGTGTTGTTGACCGTTGTACGTGGAGAATCGAAGGGCAGAAGTTCGGTCAAATCAGAGCCTCACGCTCGATTTTTTATCGATCTAGGTAAAATCAAAGGTCAAATCATTTAATAGGTCTTAGTGAGTTTGTTAGGGTCGTATCGAGCTAATTCCTGAGTGTTTTGGTGAAGGTTTGACTGCGGGGACGTTTTATTTGGAAAAATCGAAAGCTAGGAGGTTCTTCGTTGATTTGGAGGTGTTCCAGTGGCTTTCAAGCCTCCAAAAGTATGTATTCGAATTCCTAGGATTGTGTAGATGAGTTTTGGTGTAAAAATCGTGAAAAGTTGCTGAGAATTGAAGGAGTTAGGAACTTGTTGGAGATGGCGGTTATGGTCATCTTCTCCGGTGAGTTTCGGCGAACTGGTTCGACGCGAGGGGATGACGTGGCAACCCAGTCAGCAGCCAGTCAGCGGTTAGTTCAACTGACGCCGTCAACAGTTGACGAAATATGCTAACGACGTTAGCATATTCCATTAAAGGCTAACGACATCATAACAGAGCCTTAACGCCGTTAACTGGACGGAATATTCCGATTCCGTTAGAATATTCTGTCAGGGTGAAGAAATATTTTGTCAGAGCGGTAGAATATTCCGCTGGTACTGTGCAGGCGCGTGAGACGTACGTGGGGGGCAGAGTCCGCATATCTTGAGGCATTATCGGATATATAGAGGGTTGTTTCTTCGATACATGACTTGAGGTATTATCGATCTTGTGCTCGTTCAGGGTCCGCATATCTTGAGGCATTATTGGATATGTGGAGGGTTGTTTCTTCGACACATGACTTGAGGTATTATCGGTCGTGTGCTCGTTGAGGGTCCGCATATCTTGAGGCATTATCGGATATGTGGAGGGTTGTTTCTCCGACACATGACTTGAGGTATAATTGGTCGTGTGCTCGTTGAGGGTTCGCTTATCTTGAGGCATTATCGGATATATGGAGGGTTGTTTCTCCGACACATGACTTGAGGTATTATTGGTCGTGTGCTCGTTAAGGGTCCGCGTATCTTGAGGTATTATCAGATGTGTGGAGAGTAGGTCCCGAGGTTGGACCTCTCGGGTTCTACCCATTGCTTGAGGTATTATCGGCGGTGGTTAGGAGGGCCTATCCCCATGTTGGAAGGCCCGGGTATCGAGCCATGGCTCGTGATTACATTCGGGGGATGATAGGATGTTTTATGATATATAATAGCCGAGGAATTTATTGGCTAATATGATACAATGAACGTCGAGGGTTATGTCAGCTTATGAGATACAATCTGTTGGAATATCATAGCCGAAGGATTTGTTGGCTTAGTATATGAGATATGATGTAAGGAACCTTCCCGAATTTCCGCTCGAAACCCGGAAAGAACCCTTATCCCGTCTAACAGCTCTTTTACCTCAAAAATTAAATACCAGGAATACCCTTTATCCTTAAATAATTTTTAGTAAACCTTACAGGGTTCCCGACAGAACCTCTGTACTTACTGACCACTCCTACCTGTCAGACGTAGGATAGCATACAGGTCAAAGCCAAGACCTCGGAATAGTGGTGGTCCGGATAGGAATACCCTCTGACACCAAATGTCAGTAGGTCAGACACTGCTGATACCTCTACTAGAATACCACAAGACAACCGACTAGTCAGATACTTGTGAACCAACAATAATTCGTCACTCTGGGTCACCGCCCACACCAACCCACATACCCGGATGACGAAGTATTTTCATAGGCTGATTAAGCACATGATAATCGTCGTCAAATCATATTAGAGTCGGAAATATCCTTGGCTATCATATCATATAAGTCGGCAAGTATCCTCGACTATCATATCGTATCCTCAGTCGGAATAACCCTCGGCTGGCAATACATATAAGCCGGCATAACACTCGGCTACCATATCACATCAGTCGGTATATCCCTCGACTGGCATATCATATCATCAGTCGGCATAACCTTCGGCTATCATATCACATCAGTCGGCATATCCCTCGACTGGCATAGCATATCATCAGCCGGTATAACCTTCGGCTATCATGTTACAACCCGGAATTTCAATTATTGGATTTAAGTAAATTATTTATGTAAAATGACGATTTTACCCTTGGTCGGTAAAGGGCATGGAAGTCAAATTTTGTTTCGAGACATTTTTGGTGGTGTTTTGGATACCGTTGCGTGGGTCTCAAACTCACGAGTTCGTAGACAGGCGGCACGCAGAAAATGGAGTTCGTGTATGGAAGTTATGGGTCTAGATGTGCAAGGGCATTTTGGTAATTTTTGACTTGGGGTAGATATTTTTAACCCCAAATTTTTGTCTCATCTTTATTTCATTTTCATCTTCATCAGATCATCATCTCATTCTCATCCTTATCTCTGAAATAAACACAAACCAACCGAAACCCGTGCGAAAATCATCCAAAAAACCCACAAAGTCAACTTTGATTTCAAGGCTTTAACTTCCAGTTTTGATCAACTAATCATATTCTACTCCTTCCCACGATCACAACCGTACCAACCATCGAAGGAGAGGACCGCGGAGGAAGCCGAACCGAGGATAGGAAGTTTCGGACCTTCCGATCGATTTTCCGGCTAGCACAGGTACGTGTTTGTGGTTTTGAGGTCATATTTGGATTCCTGAGTTCGAGTAGATAGATTTAGACATAAAATTTGTGAAAAATGGTTGAGTTTTGAGGAAGTTAGGAAAGCTTGAAGTTTCGGCCGGAAATGGAGGATTCCGGCGAAACCAGACGGCGACGACGGCGCTGCCGGTCATCTTCTCCGGCCACCTTCCTGCGACGACGACGGCAGCCGGTCGTCTTCTCCGGCGAGTCGCCGGTGACCGGTCGGGTCGAGTTGAACCGGTCGGGTTGAGTGAACCGGTCGGGTTGAGTGAACCGGTCAGGCCGAGTTGGACCGGTTAGGCCGAGTTGGACCGATCAGGCCGAGTTGGACCGGGTCAGGCCGAGTTGGACTGGTCAGGCCGAGTTGGACCGGGTCAGGCCGAGTTGGACCGGGTTGGACCGGTCCAGGCGCGTGACCGGCGCGTGAGGGCGCGTGGACGCGTGTTCCGACCTTCCTTCGGTGCGTGGCGGCGCGTGGGGCCGAGTCTGATGTCACGGTGACGCGTGACAAGTAGTTTTTGACATTTCGGACCTGTAGGCGCAGGTTTCGAGTCGATCAGATGTCGTTTAGGGGTTGTTTCGGACGTTTTAAAGTTGCTGCGTTTTCTAGGCCAGCATAGTTAGACTCCCGGGGTTTAGGGGGTTTATATTTAAGGTTCTTATTATTAGCTGGTAATCCCGATTATTAATTTGGACAGGCGATACTGCTCCAGGAACTTCAGGGGAGCGTACAGTTCGGGATTGAGCTTGCTTGAACAGGTTTGTGAGTGGACTTTTGGTTTATAAACTGTAATGCATGCATAAATGTATCTTTGATTTTAATACTGTTATGTATGGGTGCAATGAATTTCTGGATTTTAGAAGTGATGCTGGACACATGTTTTACAATATTTCAGTGAAAGTATGTTTTGAGAAATGGCCTGGTTTTTGTACATGATTTTGATATCGTTTTGACGTGGTAACTATTTGAGTATGTGATTTGGGTTGAGACCCATAATTATGATTTATTGATTTTGGTCATAAAATGATATTGCAAAGAATTTGGCTTAGGCCAAGAAACAAAGATTTCGAAGTATGGATTTGATTCACTGGTTCCCGTCCCGATGGTTATTGTTGCTCTGACTGGTGTTGAGGGGCCTTGCTCTACCAGTTGTTGAGGGTTCGGACCTTAGGTGTTGAGGGGCCTTGCTCCGCCGGGTCGCGAAGCTGTCTATGCATAGTACATATTGTACAGATAGTACAGAGAGTACAGATAGTACAGATGGTACACAGAGTTGTACAGATTTGAACACATCTCAAGGGATACCCTGGTGTGTTATGGATATGTCGGGAACAGTGAAATTTGAGATATTATGTGGCAGATGGAACGAAATGATTTGAATTTGAGATAATTTGTGTCCAGATTGAATTAAATGATTTTAAACTCCTTTGAAGAGAGTTTTCAAACCAAATTGTGGATCACGAGGTATTTTTATTATACAGATTTTATGTGAGTCCAACTAAGTGGTTTTAAAGAGAAATGAGAATTTTTGGTGATTTACATATGATGTTTTAGTATGATAAATTGTTTTATGTTATGCATGCATGATTTTATAAATGGAGGGGAAGAAATGTATTTTCTCGAAAAGGAATTTATAAATGATTATTTTTGTCCACTCACAACTTTTGTGTTTAAACCCCCTTCAGGCAGTTGAGTAGAGTTGACGCGAACATTGATCTCGAGGCTGAGGCATTAGTACTTCGACTGCGCTGTGTAATTATATTTGAGTAGGATATCTAAATTTTACTCTTGATCCTACTTAGACGCTCTGATATTATATGGTATTTGATTGGTCATTAATTACGGGAATTATTGAGTGCTTAAGTCCCTTGTCTGACAAGAGGAAGTATTTATTATTGTTATTATATTTTGTAAGGATTGAAGGGTATTTTGGGAACCTTTTCTTAGGTTGTCAGACGGGATCAGGGTTCTTCCCGGGTTTCGAGGGGAAATTCGTGACGGGTCCTGACAATTGGTATCAGAGCACTAGGTTAAATTCCTGTAGACTGTACACTATGTGTACAATTATTTTGGTATTGATGAGTTATAGTTCTTTTCAGCGTAATGCCTCCGAGACGCGAGTTCCGTCAACAGTCGGAAAATATTGCGGACACACCTGAACCTGCAGTGGAGCCTGATATGAGGCAAACACTGGAACAATTGGGTCATACGTTGACTTATGTACTTCAGAGTAGGACTGCTACTGAAGGTTCAGACATTGAGAGAGCCCAGAGATTAGGGGCTACAATATTTATGGGCGACTCTAGCCCAGATGATGCAAGAGAGTGGATTACTAGTTTAGAGCGAGTGTTCTCGGTTATGAGATGTCCTCAGGGGGACAGGGTGCTGTTAGCCACTTTTCTGCTGGGTGGTTCCGCTTATCATTGGTGGAACGCATTAGAGGCATCAGGTTGGGAAGTCAGTACAATTACCTGGGCGACCTTTTGGGAGAAGTTCCTTGAGCAATTTTATCCTTGCTCCTACCAAGATGCCAGGGAGGCTGAGTTCTTGCACCTACAGCAGGGAGAGATGACAGTGGCTCAGTATGAGCAGAAACTCATAGAGTTGGCTCGTTTTGCACCAGCTCTAGTGGCAACCGAGAGGGACAGACGCCGCAGATTTGAAAATGGGCTAAGGGGCGAACTTCGGTCAGCGGTAATGGTTGCAGCCCATACTTCATTGAGAGAAGCGTCTGACGCTGCAGCTCATGTAGAGTTGAGCATGGGTGTGCCAGTCCAGCAGCAGTTTAGGGGTCCCAGGCGACACCGGGATCGCTGGGATATTGGAGCCTCTAGTCAGGGACCGTCTAAGAGAGGCAGTTTCAGCTCTGGATCTACTGGGGGTGAGGGATCCGGTTCAGGCAGTGGCGGAGCCAGACAGGCACCCCAGTCATCCGCCCGTTCTAGTGGTGCTTCAGTGCAGTCAACTAGAAGACTGAGTGGCAGCCCCGGTGACACTGGATGTTTCTTCTGTGGGGAGGTTGGTCACATAAAGAGATTTTGCCCACATATTTATCCGGCCAGTAGTTCCTGGGGGCGGGGTGCTACTGAACAGAGGCAGAGGACATTTCAGGCGTCCGGTTTTGCAGCTGGAAGCCAGAGTCAATCTAGTGGGGCCAACCGGGCCAATTGGACAAACAGGGCCCGTGGGTCCAACAGGGCCAGAGGCAGACAGTGGGGTCGTGGTCGATCGTTGGATACACAAGCTCGAGTGTTTGCTATGTCGCAACAGGAGGCCCGAGCAGCACCAGATGTGGTCACGGGTACGTTATCTATTTTTAACCGTGATGCTTATGTTTTAATAGATCTTGGGGCGACTCATTCTTTTATTTCTCGGGGTTTTACATTGTTTGCTGATAGAGAATTGTCTCCGATTGGTTGGGACATGGGTATTAGTACTCCTACTGGGAATATGTTAGTGGCGAATCTCGTGATTCGTAGTTGTCCAGTGTTAGTGGAAGGTCATGCATTAGAGGAAGATTTAATTCCCTTAGATATTTTTGATTTTGATGTGATTCTGGGGATGGATTGGTTGACTATGCACCATGCCTCTATTGATTGTTATGACAAGAGAGTGGATTTCCGGAGTCTAGGTTTACCAGAACTTACATTCAGGGGAGATCGTAGGGTACTACCCTGTGGAGTGATATCAGCTTTAACCGCTGAGAAATTGCTGAGGAAAGGTTGTGAGGGTTATTTGGCTCATGTGTTCGATTCTCGGGATACTCCGATGAGAGTGGAGGATATTCCAGTGGTGAGTGAGTTCTCTGATGTGTTTCCAGATGATCTTCCGGGATTGCCACCTCATCGGGAGATTGAGTTCACCATCGATCTTTTGCCAGGTACTCAACCTATCTCACAGGCACCGTATAGAATGGCACCAGCAGAATTGCGAGAGTTAAAGACTCAGTTGCAGGACTTGGTGAATATGGGATTTATTCGCCCAAGTGTTTCACCTTGGGGTGCACCAGTGTTATTTGTGAGGAAAAAGGATGGTGGTCTGAGATTATGTATCGACTACCGGAAACTAAACAGGGCTACGATGCGGAATAAGTATCCTTTGCCAAGGATAGATGATTTGTTTGATCAACTTAAGGGGGCAAGATATTTTTCGAAAATTGACCTTCGATCCGGGTACCATCAGTTGAGGATCAGAGAAGGGGATGTTGAGAAAACAGCTTTCAGGACTCGTTATGGTCATTATGAGTTCCTGGTGATGCCTTTCGGGTTGACTAATGCCCAGCAGCATTTATGGATTTGATGAACAGGGTGTTCCAAAAGTATTTGGATCGGTTTGTGATTGTGTTCATCGATGACATCTTGGTGTATTCGAGGAGTGCTAAGGCACATGAGAAACACTTAAGGTTGGTGCTGAATATGCTTAGGAAAAAGCATTTGTTTGCCAAGTTCAGTAAATGCCAGTTTTGGTTGACCGAAGTTGGATTCTTAGGTCATGTGATTTCGGCTGAGGGTATCAGTGTAGATCCCCAAAAGGTCGAGGCAGTGGAAAACTGGGAGCAACCGAGGACAGTGACAAAGGTGAGGAGTTTTCTGGGTTTGGCAGGATATTATCGACGGTTTGTAGAAGGATTTTCTACGATAGCAGGGCCGTTGACTCGGTTGACGAGGAAATGAGTCAAGTTTGACTGGGGAGCTGATTGTGAACAGGGATTTCAGGAGCTGAAGAGGAGGTTGACTTCTGCTCCAGTATTGACCCTTCCTGATGATACTGGGGGATTCGAGGTGTATAGTGATGCCTCATTGCGGGTTATAGGCTGTGTGTTGATGCAGCATGGAAAAGTGATAGCGTATGCTTCTAGACAACTTAAGCCCCATGAGTTGAATTACCCCACACATGATTTGGAGTTAGCTGCAGTGGTGCATGCATTGAAAATCTGGCGACATTATTTGTACGGGGAGACGTGTCGGATCTTCACCGACCATAAGAGTATAAAGTACTTGTTCACCCAAAAGGACCTGAATCTGAGGCAGAGAAGATGGCTTGAGCTAATAAAAGATTATGATTGTACTATAGATTACCATCCAGGGAAAGCCAATGCTGTGGCGGATGCATTGAGCAGGAAATCCATGGGTTCTTTGGCCCATTTGCATACAGTCTACCTACCGTTATTGGTAGAGTTCCGTAGAGCAGGGATAGTACTGGACATGGATAACCAGGGGGCTTTGTTGGCTAGTTTCCATGTGAGGCCTGTTCTGATTGATCGGATTATTGAGGCTCAACTCCAGGATCCTACGTTGTGCATTATCAGGATGGAGTTGGAGGCTGGAAACAGGCAGGACTATGCGCTTAGGGATGATGGAGCCTTGGTTAGGGATGGCCGGTTGTGCGTACCGAATGAGTTGGAGCTAAAAAGGGAAATTCTTGATGAGGCTCATAGTTCGGCTTACGCTATGCATCCAGGAGGTACCAAGATGTATCATACCCTAAGGAAATACTATTGGTGGACTGGGATGAAAAGGGAAATTGCTGAGTTTGTGAGTAGATGCCTGACGTGTCAGCAAGTGAAAGCAGAGAGGCAGAAACCATATGGGGCACTTCAACCATTACCTATTCCGGAATGGAAGTGGGATCACATTACGATGGATTTTGTGTATAAACTTCCAAGGACACAGCAGGGACATGATGGGATATGGGTAATTGTTGATAGACTCACGAAGTCTGCACATTTCTTGCCAGTGCGGGAAGATTTTCGGATGAGTCGGTATGCCAAATTGTTCATTGATGAGATCATGCGACTACATGGGACTCCAGAGTCGATTGTTTCGGACAGGGATCCTAGATTTACCTCCAGGTTTTGGCGGAGTTTGCAGAAGGCTTTTGGCACTACCTTGCATTTTAGTACAGCTTTTCATCCTCAGACGGATGGTCAGTCTGAGAGCACAATCCAAGTTTTGGAGGATATGATGAGAGCTTGTGTACTACAGTTTAAAGGAAACTGGGATTCACACCTGGCTCTGATGGAATTTGCTTATAATAATAGTTATCAGTTGAGTATTGGGATGTCTCCTTTCGAGGCACTGTATGGGAGGCAGTGCAGGACACCATTATGCTAGAACGAAGTGGGTGAAAGGAAACTGTTAACACTAGAGTTGGTTGATACAACTGAGGAAAAAATAAGGATCATCAGAGAAAGGTTGAAGACAGCTCAGGATCGCCAGAAGAGCTATGCAGACCATAGAACCAGAGACCTTGAGTTTGAGGTAGGTGATTGGGTGTTCTTGAAACTATCTCCTTGGAAGGGAGTGGTACGTTTTGGTAGACGAGGAAAACTGAGTCCTCGCTACATTGGTCCGTATGAGATTCTGGAGAGGATAGGGCCAGTGGCATATCGTCTTGCTTTACCATCGGAATTATCCAGAGTTCATAATGTTTTTTGTCAGGACCCGTCCCGAATTTCCCCTCGAAACCCGGGAAGAACCCTGATCCCGTCTGACAACCTGAGAAAAGGTTCCCAAAATACCCTTCAATCCATACAAATTATAATAACCATGATAAATACTTCCTCTTGTCAGACAAGGGACTTAAGCACTCAATAATTCCCGTAATTAACGACCAAACAAATACAACATAATATCAGAGCGTCTAAGTAGGATCAAGAGTAAAATTTAGATATCCTACTCAAATATACAACACAGCGCAGTCGAAATCCTAATGCCTCAGCCTCGAGATCAATGTTCGCGTCAACTCTACTCAACTGCCTGAAGGGGGATTTAAACACAAAAGTTGTGAGTGGACAAAAATAATCATTTATAAATTCCTTTTCGAAGAATTACCTTTCTTCCCCTCCATTTATAAAATCATGCATGCATAACATAAAACAATTTATCATATAAAAGCATCATATGTAAATCATCCAAAATTCACATTTATCTTTAAAACCATTTAATTGGACTCACATAAAATCTGTATAATGAAAATACCTCGTGATCCACAATTTGGTTTGAAAACTCTCTTCAAATGAGTTTAAAATCATTTAATTCAATCTGGACACAAATTATCTCAAATTCAAATCATTTGGTTCAATCGGACACATAATATCTCAAAATCAAATCATTTGGTTCAATCGGACACATAATATCTCAAAATCAAATCATTTGGTTCAATCTGCCACATAATATCTCAAATTCACTGTTCCCGACATATTCATAACACACCAGGGTATCCCTTGAGATGTGTTCAAATCTGTACAACTCTGTGTACCATGTGTACCATATGTACTGTCTGTAATATCTGTACTATGCATAGACAGTTTCGCGACCCGACGGAGCCATGCCCCTCAACACCTAAGGTCCGAACCCTCAACAACTGGTAGAGCAAGGCCCCTCAACACCAGTCAGAGCAACAACAATCATCGGGACGGGAATCAGTGAATCAAATCCATACTTCGAAATCTTTGTTTCGCGGCCTTAGCCAAATTCTTTGCAAATATCATTTTATGGCCAAAATCGGTAAAATCACAATTATGGGTCTCAACCCAAATCACATACTCAAATAGTTACCACGTCAAAACGATATCAAAATCGAGTACAAAATCAGGCCATTTCTCAAAACATACTTTCACTGAAATATTGTAAAATATGTGTCCAACATCATTTCTAAAATCCAGAAATTCATTGCACCCAAACACAACAGTATTTAAATCAAAGATACATTTATGCATGCATTACAGTTTATAAATCAAAGTCCACTCACAAACCTGTCGAAGCAAGCTCAATCCCGAACTGTACGCTCCCCTGAAGTTCCCGGAGCAGTATCGCCTGTCCAAATTAATAATCGGGATTACCAGCTAATAATAATAATCTTAAATATAAACCCCATAAACCCCGGGAGTCTAACTATGCTGGCCTAGAAAACGCAGCAACCTTAAAACGTCCGAAACAGCCCCTAAACGACATCCGATCAACTCGAAACCTGCGCCAACAGGTCCGAAACGTCAAAAACTAACTGTCAAACGCCACCGTGACCTCAGACTCGGCCCCACGCGCCGCCACGCGCCGACGGAAGGTCGGAACACGCGCTCACGCGCCGCCACGCGCCCTCACGCGCCGGCCACGCGCCTGCTACAGTACCACACGCGCCTGAACCGGTCCAACCCAGTCCAACTCGGCCCGACCCGGTCCAACTCGGTCTGACCGGTTCACTCAACCGGATAGGTTTAACTAGACCCGACCGGTTCAACTGACCCGACCGGTTCAACTCAACCTGACCGGTCACCGGCGACTCGCCGGAGAAGATGACCGGCTACCGTCACCGTCGCCGGAGGTTGGCCGGAGAAGATGACCGGACCACCACCTCCGCCGCCGTCTGGTTTCGCCGGAATCCTCCATTTCCGGCCGAAACTCCAAGCTTTCCAACTTCCTCAAAACTCAACCATTTTTCACAAATTTTACGTCTAAATCTATCTACTCAAACCCAGGAATCCAAATATGACCTTAGAACATCAAACACGTACCTGTGCTGGCCGGAAAATCGATCGGAAGGTCCGAAACTTCCTTCACTCGGCTCTGCTTCCACCGTGGTCCTCTCCTTCGATGGTTGGTACGGTTGTGATCGCGGGACGGAGTAGAACACGATTAGTTGATCAAAATTGGAAGTTGAAGCCTTGAAATCAAAGTTGACTTTTGTTTTTCTCTTGGTTTTTCTTCGGTTTCGGGTGTGGTTTGGGAGGGTTGTCACAGAGAAAGAACGAAATGAAGATGAAATGAAGATGAGGATGTAAATGAAATGAAGGTGAGACAATGATTGGCCTAAATATCTTCTCCCAAAACCAAATTACCAAAATGCCCTTGCACATTTAGACCCATAACTCTCGTCTACGAACTCCGTTTTCCGCGTGCCGCCTGTCTACGAACTCGTGAGTTCGAGACCTACGCAACGGTATACAAAACACCACCGAAAAGGTTTCGAAACAAAACTTGATTTGCATGCCCTTTAACAAGCAAGGGCAAAATCGTCATTTTACATAAATAATTTAATTAAATCCAATAATTGAAATTCCGGGTTGTTACATTTTTCATGTATCCTTGCTCCGGAAATATCTGTTTGATGAGTCTCACGTATTGGGAGAGCAGCCACTTGAGCTGAAGGATGATTTGACCTTTGAGGAGCAACCGGTGCAAATTTTGGATTGGAAAGAGAAGGTACTGCGCAGAAAGAGTATTCCTCTAGTTAAAGTGTTGTGGAGGAATCATAACGTGGAGGAAGCCACGTGGGAAACTGAGGAACTAATGCGGGCGCAGTATCCTTATTTGTTCCAAGGATAGAGTTGAATTTCGAGGACGAAATTTCTTAAGGGGGGTAGATTGTTACAACCCGGAATTTCAATTATTGGATTTAAGTAATTATTTATGTAAAATGACGATTTTACCCTTGGTCGGTAAAGGGCATGGAAGTCAAATTTTGTTTCGAGACATTTTTGGTGGTGTTTTGGATACCGTTGCGTAGGTCTCGAACTCACGAGTTCGTAGACAGGCGGCATGCAGAAAATGGAGTTCGTGTACGGAAGTTATGGGTCTAGATGTGCAAGGGCATTTTGGTAATTTTTGACTTGGGGTAGATATTTTTAACCCCAAATCATTGTCTTATCTTTATTTCATTTTCATCGTCATCAGATCATCATCTCATTCTCATCCTTATCTCTGAAATAAACATAAACCAACCGAAACCCGTGCGAAAATCATCCAAAAAACCCACAAAGTCAACTTTGATTTCAAGGCTTTAACTTCCAGTTTTGATCAACTAATCATATTCTACTCCTTCCTACGATCATAACCGTACCAACCATCGAAGGAGAGGACCGCAGAGGAAGCCGAACCGAGGATAGGAAGTTTCGGACCTTCTGATCGATTTTCCGGCTAGCACAGGTACGTGTTTGTGCTTTTGAGGTCATATTTGGATTCCTGGGTTCGAGTAGATAGATTTAGACCTAAAATTTGTGAAAAATGGTTGATTTTTGAGGAAGTTAGGAAAGCTTGAAGTTTCGGCCGGAAATGGAGGATTCCGGCGAAACCAGACGGCGGCGACGGCGCTGCCGGTCATCTTCTCCGGCCAGCTTCCGGCGACGGCGACGGTAGCCGGTCGTCTTCTCCGGCGAGTCGCCGGTGACCGGTCGGGTCGAGTTGAACCGGTCGGGTTGAGTGAACCGGTTGGGTTGAGTGAACCGGTAAGGACGAGTTGGACCGGTCAGACCGAGTTGGACCGGGTCAGGCCGAGTTGGACCGGGTTGGACCGATCCAGGCGCGTGGGTACTGTAGCAGGCGCGTGACCGGCGCGTGAGGGCGCGTGGCGGCGCGTGGACGCGTGTTTTGACCTTTCGTCGGCGCGTGGGGCCGAGTCTGATGTCACGGTGGCGCGTGACAAGTAGTTTTTGACGTTTCGGACACATGTCAACATCCTGGAGGTAACTTGGGCATCACAACATTAGGGTTCCAACCACCACATTCATTGCTATTATAAATATGGGGCACACTCCCCAAAAAAAAGGTAACTCACTATTCACTTACTCTTATGCTGCCTAATTTATGACTGATCTTCCACTCGCTTACTGACTTAAGCATCAGAGTCTACTAGGTCGGCACCCCATTGATGCCAAGTACTCTTCTTGTTGCCCCTCAGGTCTCCTGGCGGACGAGAGGAAAGCATACCAGCGGTCGACAATACCACATTCAGTTGGGTCCATTTTTGGATCAAACATTGCACTTTACTTTTTTTTTTAAATAAAAAATAAAAGATAAAACTAAAAATGTATTTCAACAAATAAAAAATAGAGTATAAAAATCGTGTTTAAATTATTTATGTGTCAGCATGTGGCAAAATTGGTAGGGTGAATTAAGATAATATGCCATAATCCTATTCCCATTTTCATTCAGTTGAGACACCAACACAAGCAAGCCCAGTGACAGATGCTTAAAGATTTCCACCACCCACGGCCACCATCTCCCATGAACACCACCAGCGGTCTTAGATCCCTGATTCCATCATGCCCACAATAGTGTATGAACCAATATCGAATCACAGTCATAACCCCAAGTCATGAGTATTCAATCACGCAAAATTGAAGGGAAATTAGAAGAATATAATTGAATGAGAAATGAAAGTGAAACATAGATGACGTGGAAGAAGGGGACGGAAGCTATTCAGAAACATGATGTTCATAAGCAAGAAAATGACCACATAAACCCAAAGAGTAAGGAAATAGGCTTTGTTGAAATCGGCTTCCAAGTCCAAGGCCCGAATCATTTGTTTGTGGCAATTAAATTTGGGGTTTCCAACAATTTCCTCTGCAATGGCCAATGGGTTGTTATAAATCTGATATCACCAACTCCAATTACAGAGAAGATTGAAAGGAGTTAACGAAATAGTTAAATCATTCCCGTGAAACCAATCGGTTAGATACAGGGGCTGCATAACATGAACTTATTGCTCAACGGTGTCCATCAACTCACAATGCACGATCAGTGGACACGCGTCCATATTTGTAGCTAGAGTAGGAATAATTGAATACAATGTGAAATTAAATAAAAATAATGCTACCGATATCGCCTAAAATCTAACTTTTTGTATCCCATCACATGTGATACATGACGTGACAATCTCACATCATTCATTTTTAATTATCTATTTCAACATAAAAACAAAAATAAAAATAGAAAATAAATAAAACAAAAAATATATTTACTTATTGTTTCACAAATTCTAATAATTTCATTCTGCATCAAATTGTCTCCTTCCCAAAAAAAACATAAACTCAATTTCATTCTGAATCAAGTCATCTCCTTCCCCAAAAACATAAATCCTAAGAATTCGACCGTTCTCTTCCTTATTTGAAGACTAAAAGCCATGACCATCAACATCACTTAAATATTCCCAATTATCTGCTCTGTCTCAAAAAAATCCTTTTGAATTCTTTGAGATGGAGTAGGTCTTGGAAATGTTTAAGTGATGTTGATAACCATGGCTTTCAGTCTTCAAGGGAGGAGAAGAACGGTTGAATTTTAGGGTTTATGTTTTTGGGCGGAAATGATTAAGTGATGTTGATAACCATGGCCTCCAGTCTTCAAGGGAGAAGAAGAACGGTTGAATTTTAGGATTTATGTTTTTGGAAAGAAGATGATTTGATGCAGAATGCAATTCTTAGAGTTTATTTTGTTTGGGGATGAGACAATTTGATGCAGAATGAAATTCTTAGTATTTATGAAATAATTAAATATCTTTTTTGTTTTATTTATCTTCTATATATATATATATACATTTACGTTTAATTTTATTTTTATATTGAGATAAGTAATTAAAAAGGGATGACGTGTAATTGTCACGTTGTATGCCACGTATGGTGGGATACAAAATGTGAGATTGTAGGTGGTACCCGTAACATTATTCATTAAATAATAGCAACTAATTATTCTTTTTAATTGGCTTTATTAATTTGGAGTTGAAAACCACAACAGGTTGACCCAGTAGTTAGAGTGTTTCCAGGGCCGGTATAAAACCTCTGGCATGTACAGGGTTCGATCCTTTGCTGGTGTGTCTTCTGATTATGGTAAGGGGGGTTCGATCCTTTGCTGGTGTGTCTTCTGATTATGGTAAGGGGAATACGTGTATAAGTCTTTGCTTGTGTGTCTTTTGATTGTGGCCAAAGATGCGCTGAAACACGTGTATGAGTCTTCTTTCCCCCGGAAGAGTGGATTGCTGTGGTTCGCTACTAGTTAGTCCCATTTAAAAAAAAACAACAAATCATCACATCTCAACCGTTCATTATTGTTAGTTCAAAAGGGCCGAAATGCTAAAACCTTTATACCCGCCTACAACCCAAACTAAGACCCGAACCAGCTTGAAGGATTGAGTTGACTGTTGAGGTTCGAAAACGGCAAAACCTATGGTAGTCCTCCCACTCCTTGTGACATAATCCCTCCCTCTCTCCCTCTCTTATCGTTGTTCTCGCGATTTCGCCGGCATCGAATTCACCTACAGCCGCGAAGGGCGTTGGTTTCTCCTGTTCATCTGATCGCTTTCTCTTCTCAGCTATCAGGTTTTTCATCTTACTCCGATTTTTCAGTTTCTTTAGCTCATCAGTGTAGTTGCTTCTATGTGAGTCCTTGAGAAGTTTAGTGGAAGAAAAAAAAAGGCAAGGGGCAACTATGTCGTCTTCTTCGTGAGACTGCCTCAAAGTTGGAACGCAGAGGCAGTGGGCGAGCAGAACTCTCAAACCCAGGCGCAAAAGCAAGGGGAAATTAGAGGGGACACAAAGGTAAGGGCAATTACTTATCAGAGAAGCACTTAGAGGGCAAGATGTTAGAGGTTTTAGGTGTCAAGATGGAAGCTTTAATGGAGGTTTTCAGGGGTTGGGGTGGTCAATTGACCATCCTTGCCCCTTAATAAATCCGCCCCTGGCTTTTACTTTATTTTTCTGAACAAAATTTGATTATATATAGGCTTCTCAAATGAAAATGTTCTTAAGTTTTGTAGTATTCAATTTCTGATTTACTTTTTATGGTTGATTTCTCAAGTTTCAGATTCTTCGCTGACCATATACAGAAAAATTAATTTAAATGTCTATCCGTTAGGAATTTAGTTTTGGCATTGTATTTTGGACTGTTTGGGTGTTTGTTTCTTGTTGAATTTAGATTAGGAAGCTGTATTTTGTTAGGCTTTTCTGGTGTTTTTGGCCTGGTTATGCACAATAAGTTATGAACCAATTTTCGACAATCTCTAATATTTGCAGCATATAACTCTTACTATCTCTAATATTCGTTATACCATTGTCCTTGATGTAGACACCGCCAGTATCTAGGTAGGCAAATTCGTGCATATAGCTAAATGAAAAAAGGTACATGTAGCTAAAGAGTGGGGTGAACTCAGATCAGGCCTCGGCTTAAACAAAAAAACACTTTTAATTAAGATGAATTTATTTTTGGTCGAAAAATAAAATAAAATTGGAAAAAAGGAAGAAACTCTCAGCTTCAATAAAGAAGAAGACACATGAAGAAGGGTGTTATTGAGAAGGGTAAAGTAAATAATAAGTTATTTTCACCGTCATTACCAATTTTTTATTTTTTTTATTTTCACTTTCCAGTTATGTGTTCAAGTGCGAACCAGTTAGTTCAATAAAAAGAAAACTAATTACAGTCTAAGCCATAAGATGAATCTAATGGCTGTATCTGTGTTTCAGCGTTTGTATCCAGCATAAATTACCCACCACTTGCAAGGGGCATGTAGCTAGTGGTTAACTGTATCCTTATACACCCGAGATTTCGTGTTTGAATCCCCCCACATCCAGTCTTGATTGTATATAGATGAAACATATCCACACATTTTGAAACAGAAAGCAAACCCTTAATCTCTTTTCATGTTTCATGTCTCATCTTCTCTTCCCCTCACCATCACAAGAAGAACCTGTTTCTCACCTTCTTCTCCCTCTCTTCCTCCCTTCATCTGTTCCGCACATAATCTTGTCTTCTAATTTATTTATTTTTTCATTTTCGTTTAATTCGTTCTTACTTTTTGGTTGGCTTGCATTCAGGTTCTTTCCTAGTACCATCATAAAAAGCATTGAGCATTATCATATTGAGTTGTGTAATATTTGGTCAAGGGGAAAAGTGAATTTTGTTGTGAATATTGATTGATCAATTTCTATTTCTATTTGACTGTCAGATTTGGAAAAACTAGAGTGTATCAGTTTTTAGAATTTCAGTCATTGAATTGAAAAATCTGTCTTTGTTTCAGAACACCGCCTAAGGGCTTTCACCAATTTACAAGGATCATAAAATGACTCTCGTGGCAAGTCACTGTGTCACCTCACACCCAATCTGTAAGCATCAACATAAACTTCCTCAGTTTTCTTCTCAGCGTGTCGTATCAAAATTGAGTATAGGCTCAGATGTTAAAGCTCCGCAGCTGACCTCTTTAACCCTTGAGCCGAGAAAAGAGTGAGTTCCCAGTTAATAATTCTCATATACACATAATGTCCAATGGAACTCACTGGGTCAACTTGGAATTGTGCAGGTGCGAGTGCTTTAATTTGTATAAGCAGCAAGTTCCGTATGGTCAGGCGTGGACTTGGCAGAGGAGCATAGTTAATGAGAAAAAAGCTCTAATTGAGAGGAATGAGGATTGCCCGGACTCACTGTTTGTTGTTCAACATCGTCCTGTGTATACCTTGGGGACTGGCAGTTCCGAACAGTTCCTTAATTTTGACGTCAAGGATGCGCCTTTTGATGTTTATCGAACCGAACGTGGTGGCGAGGTTACGTATCATGGTCCTGGGCAGGTGCTATTCAGTATTACTCAATGACCGAATTTAACATTTAAAATTTTCATTTGAACAAAGTATCTCTTGGTGGAGTGGTAAAATTCGAACATGAGACTTAACCAGGAATGATTGCGTGTTACACTGTAGATAGTTATGTACCCCATTATGAATCTGCGTAATCACAAGATGGATCTTCATTGGTACCTCAGGTCACTTGAGGAGGTGATCATTCGTGCTCTTTCAAAGACATTTTGTATCAAAGCATCTCGGCTTGAGGGCCTCACTGGTGTTTGGCATGGTATGCTTCCTACACGAAATACATGTTGATTCTCCTTACTGTAATACTAGCATATCATAATGTCTGTCATTGCATTGCTATTTGGTTGCTTTCATGCCTTCCATTATAACAGTGATTCCTTTAATGCCAGGAAACCAGAAACTGGCAGCCATTGGAATAAGAGTATCACAGTGGATAACCTATCATGGTCTAGCAGTCAATGTCACCACAGACTTAACTCCTTTTCGTTGGATTGTACCGTGTGGGTTACGAGACTACCAGGTTGGAAGCGTTAGAGGCTTGCTGGAAGAATTTCAGTCATTTTCTCCCGATCCTGATGACGGCCAGTTACTTGATATTGCTTATAAATCTTTGATCAATGAGTTTTCAGAAGTTTTCCAGGTTAGAATCAATTATGAAACCATCGCAAGGTTGGAGTTATTTGAAACGAAACCTTTAGGTCGTCTGAACGAGGAACCAATTAGTTGAGGGATTGAGCCTACATTTTGAAGTCACATTTACCTACTTTTTGTGTGAAACACAGTTGACATGTTGGCATTTTGAGCATATTCATTTTAAATAACCCTAGAGGTCCATGTCTGCAACAGAGCATCAAGAGCAGTAGCACACTACTCAGTCCAAAATAGCGTCAATAATATCTCCATATATTTATATTTCTTTTGATTGTGCGTTGTTCATCACTTCATTCTATGCATTTTGTTTGTAACATGTATAGAGTTATTGAGCCTATTACTTTTCTATGGTAAAGGCATGTTGAAACGCTAGCTTGTTTCCCGTTGAATGCTTGAAATGCAATTAAATTGTCTAAATTAGTTTTATATCCACTTATTGCTGCTTGTATTCAGGAGTGTGCATAAATCTGTTAGAAATCGGAAACCGATTTAATTCAAATTGTAATTGGAATAATGCTACGAGTAACATCTACAATCCCACTTTTTGTATATCCACTATATGTGGCGCACGATGTGGTAATTCATGTCATTATTTTTTAATTTTCTATCTCAAAATAAAAATAAAAATAAAATCATACATAAAAAAGTGAAAAATAGAAAGAATGAAAAACAAATAACATATATCCAGATTGTTTCGTTCTTTATCGAATCGTGATCTCTTTCCCAGAAAAACATAAACCCTAATAATTTCATCCCACATCAAAGATTATGGTGTCTAGTGTCTATTGAACAACAAGCCGATACGACATAAATCCTAATTTCAGTCGCTCCATGTCTCTGGTTTTTCTCTCCCTTAAAGTTCGAAAGTCTTTATCGCAACCAGAAAATAAAAGTAAAGGAGAATATCTTCCCTTTCTTTCTCTCTCAGCCATTGATTTGTGTACATATATATACTAGATTCATGTACATGCGTACGCGTGTGTACATTAATTTTTTTTATTTTGAATTTATTGTTTATAATTTTTAAGAAATAAGGAGAAACGAAAATAAATTCAAAAAATAAAATTAATAAAAAAGAATGAGTATTGGGGTAACTACCCACTCCTTCACTAAAATGTTTATTTTTAATTTGTTTTAAATTAAATATTTAGTTTAATTATTACATCCTTATGTATTAAAATAAAGATGAAAGATTAAATAAACTTTTTAATTAATAAACCAAATTCATAAGAAACATAGATGGTACACCTCGACCCGGAAAGTCCACAAGGACGCCAGAACCAAGGTATGCTGGTCGACATCTGAACCGTGACATCAAGATAACGAAAGCCAAATGTTTAAAACGATGAGTTTTAGGAGGTCATGTGAAACATAAATAGTAAACACCAATTAAGAATTCACCGCGACAATGGAAGTACAAAACATAGTACACGACTTGATGATCGTAAAGTTTGAACAACTGCATGAGTTTCCCCGATTTCCGATGCGTCACACTCGAACGGCCGGTGTGAATGTCAGAGTAGAAACTGTGAATTCCTCGATAAGCATGAAGTACCACTAAGACCTGAAGGGTACATAAAAGAAGGGTGAGTGGACCTTACAAGTTATTTCAGTGTAAAACAATAAGTTAAAAACATACTTTAACCCCTCAGTTTTAAAAAGAAAATCAAAGATACCAATAATGCACAAACGAAAAACATGCACCTTGTATGAGAAATAAAAATAAAATAATATGCAGTCTCAAAAATCATCCTAAAGTAAAAGTATAACTCATAAAATCCACTAATTATGCTCTTGAGTCGCTCGAGTCATGCACACATGACAAGTTGGGTATCCATAGTTTGCTCGCGTACCTCGACCACATGAAGGCTGGGTGCTAAGCACCATCACCTCATGTCCTCTAGAGCTCGAGGACAAGCTGGCGCTGTTTACTACTATTTGAGCGAGTGCGGGTGATCAATCACGTGGAGGCTAGTCTGTGGCCAACGGACGGATACCTAAGTTACCAGTGACTCCTATGTGGGTATTACATATTTCGTGTACAACACATGTATAACATAGTTATTATAGTGATAATTCACAATCAATCTCAATCAAGTCATTTTCGAGACTACAACCAACATAGTCAAACAAAGCATTCTTGGGAATATAACCAATCATAGTCGAACGAGTCATGCTCAGGAATACGATATGACAACTATAGTCAACTAGTCATGCTCGGGTTTCTAACATATCAAGAAATGAGGAAAGCCTTTAAAACACATTCACATGCACACAAACACATCTCGGGAAGCGAAAGTGTACTTAGGCAATCTTGTAGCAGTGGTCACAAATTAAAGTTCTAGCAAATCATGCTCGGAAATAAAAGTGTCACTAATTAACAACTTAATCAAGGACTTAAACCACACCATAATCAAACACCAACCAATCATGATCTCAGATGATATCACCACAAAATATGCAAGTAAGATACCACAATAAAATAGAGTTTAGGAAGGAGGTCCACTCACTAACTAGTCTGGGAGTCGAAATCACCTGACATGCCAAGTTAATGTAAGCTCCAAGCCGTCACAACCCTAAACGAAGTCAACCACAAGTTACTAACTACTTCCAAAGAAAACACTAAAGGAAACCCATACTGGGTTGCTCAAAACAATACTAAAACAACCTTAAACGAACTATAAAACTTGTTTATCAGATCAGAAACGTCCCAAAAGTAAGCCCACGCGCCTTCGTAGGTCAGAAAAAGGCCCCACGCGCTGGCCAGAGGTCGGGATGTGACCTCACACGTCAACCACAGGTGGCACGCGCCTCCACGCGCACTCACGTGCATGCTGAGTGTTCTACCACGCGACTGCCACGTGGCGCCCAAGTGTCACCCATGTGGCTGCTAGGTAGCGCCAACATGACTCCACGTGTCACCCACGTAGCTGCCAGGTGGCGCCCAAGTGGCTCCACATGTCACCCACGTGGCGCCACATGTCAGACACGCGACTCCCACGAGAGTTCACAGACCGGTGACTGGCGCCGCCGTACACGATTGCCGATTTCTGGAAAACTCGTCAGAGACGACCCAAAACTCCGTTTTTGTTCCTACGACCACTACTCGACTCGCACAAGTGCTAGGAGCTCGAAAACAAATCTCTCGATGTTCGATTCCAACCCAATGCTCTCGAAATTGCTCGGGGAAATCCATGGTGTGCCCAAAATCCCCAATTTTCCAATGAAGCATCACCACCCTCCAAACCTCCACCAAACTCACATGCATCAGCTTAAATACTACCTTATCGATCTCAGAAATCCAAAGATAACTAGTTTGAGGTTTGATTTTACCTGAATCGATTGAAGGGTGAACTGTACTTGTCGTGAACTCAATGAACTCACCCTACTTAGATCTCGGTCCACACTTAATCAAATCCAACATGCAATCCATATAAACCCATCTACTCTAAGCAAGAGATCGAATGGTGAAGAGGTTGAAGTCGAATCATACATGTGTGAGTCGAATTGAATGGTGCACGTCACAGATGGCGATATGCATGGTTTAATTCGTCTCGTCCAGACGCGTCGATAGGTGGTGAGGGTGAGGCTTGGGTTATCGAAATTCGCTCGGAGAGCTTCGCTACCGCCCCTCGATTTTGCCTAAAATCTCACTCCACGGTGGCTTATCATGGTTCTGGTTGACTGGGTTGGACTCGTTTCGTGGAGACAAGTGTGAGGATGGCGGCGACGAAGATTGGTTCAATGGATTTTGAAGATGGGGATGGAGGTGGACGCTGAGTGTTTCTGTTGTGTTTGTCTTAGTTGGAAGGAGAGAGTTGTCGTGTGGGAGAGAGTGAGGTAGACGAGAAGTCAGCAGAGACCAAAAGATGTGGGCTTGGGCTGAGAATGTGGATTTGGGCTTAGTAGCCTATCATTTGGGCCTAAGTTCAGTTTTGGGCTCAAGATGCACCCACTAATATCACAACTCTCAAAGCCTACACAACACTCGTAAGGGCATTTTGGTAACTTTTAAATTTCACTTTCGAGTTTACGAGATGGGTCGTAACAGTCTATCCCCCTTAAAGAAATTTCGCCCTCGAAATTTGCTTGATGTAAGTCGAAGATGCAATTCCCTAAAGTTTCTCGAGTTTCCTTGCACCACCACTGACACGAGACTGAACTTCCTTTATGCAAGTCCAAAAGGTCATGGTGTCTCTCAGGTAGAGTGTCCATTTCTATTTCAAACTTCTGATGCGACTTCCCAATTGAAACTCTACAAACTCATTGTATGAAAACCTTAAATGACACATCAAATCAGAACCCTCCAGAATAGTTTCTGAATGTCTTGTATGGGTTCCCTAGACCTAGAAAGAAGGAATCTTCCAAACCAGAACTGAACCCTTCTGAAAAAAAGAAAATCCTCCACTACTAAAGATTCAAGTGGGTCAAACGATCGGTCAAAACTTCAACGTTCCCCCAACAATATCATATCGTACCACAAGTCAAGATCTCTCTAATCCTTGTTTTGCTAACTCAAGCACGTGCATCGCAGTAACAGTTATTGGAATTACGCCTGTCGGTCTCCAGCACCAAATCAAACGGTAAGTGCCAACTAATCTCTTCAACAATTCCCACTTCTCGTGATTCCATGAACCTAAAACTTTTAGGTTCACTTCATCCTCCAATTTGTTCACCTACAAAACAACTCACTCCGAAAACTCCTCATCTAGCACTAACTCAATCACAACTTCGGTTTCTTTACCATCCAATGTAATAACTAGATCATCAAAAATTTAAGAATGTCACTCCACCACACCAGTGATACATAAAAATAATTCCTCGTATAATCCTAACTAGTCCCCGAAAGGAAATTTAGAACGTCAAGGAAATTTTCTAAAACTCGATACTAGTCAATAACTTCACACCTCCAATGTATAACCGCTTAGACCTTCTTGAAAAGATTAACTATTAAACTTATTCGGAGTGCAGAACTCAACCAATCACGCCCAAGGTAAAAAAAACAAAATCCTTCTTAACGTCTAAGGGTTGCCTCCAAGGTACTACGCCGTTAAAGTCAGTCACACTTCAACTTCTCCGTCTTCCTGTCCTTGCATTCTCATTTCTCAATATGATTAATGAAATAGTCATAGACAGTAACTTCAATTCTCCATGCTAAGGTCTTTCGAACCAAAATACTATCTCGATTAGTGGACCTAAATTTTTGCTTCTCTATTTTAAGTTAACAACCTTGTCAACAACCACAAATTAGTAGAAAACTTGCATTCGGTCTCAACGTGTCACTAACAACGTCACTTGTCCACGATGGTAAAACCTCCTGAAGCTACTAGTTCTTCAACACAAAGTCACGCTTAGCGAATAGTCATTTTCGACTGAGAGGGTATGGATCGTCCAAACTGATCGTTAGTCCGCCCGTAGATGAAAAGTGGTAAAGAAAGGTAGATTAATAACTAAAGCTGTTAAAAAGGTTTTTCCTAAAACTGGAGGTGATTATGGGTTCTCGGTTCGAGACGATTAGGAACCCACTTCCGTGGTTAAGGTTTGTTCTCCACCAACTTAGCAGGTTCACCCAAAGGTAAATTCCCATGTACTGGTAAGGAGCACATTGGTTTAATAAACAGTCCACGATCAACCAAAAGACGTCACGTCCGATGATTGGTGCCGAAGAAACTCGAACACAACTATAGGGTATCACGCTCCTACTCCCACTCAAGAACAGAAAGGAATTGAGGTTTTCACGAAACTTCAAACTGAAACAACGATAAAGTGGTTGAATAGCTTGACCCATCTCCAAACTTCTGAGATGTATGACACACTCCAAGATGTAAGCTGAGTCCGGAACTACCTTGCATCGACAGACAGTCGCTCAGTAAACCATCTGGTTTCTCCACCGAAACATTTTAGTTCTAAGAATTCTCTGATCTAGTCACTCACCAGTTCTAGTTTCCGGAATTACCTTCCAGCAAAACGTCATTCTCCTAAACCTCCAGTACTCGTTTAGCTAGATAGGTCGATTTGGGGAAACGCACACTAGCCTCCCTCAGAGTAAGTTAACACCAAAGCACCAGTCTCCGTCATGCAAAGGACATGGATGATACAATAGTTCGGAGGGAAAACATGTGTTCTAGCGAATCCCAACCAAGCACGTCCGTCACGGGGTTAGACTACCTGGAATGAAAATCGATCGTTCCAAACTGGTCAGATAACGAATTCACTTACTGACATTATCTTAGGTTGGTTTCTCTCTCCAAAACACGAGGTGGTTCATACTCTAAGTTCGACTAACATTCGTCATACTAATCTGAAAAGGCAAAGTCATCTGATAACAATTGTGAACCCAAAAACCGCCACCCAAGATTCTGCAAGGATTACTCATCTCGTTACCCGTTGTCGAGAAACACTTCTCCGAGATCCAAGTAGACCAGGCTATATACTCGATTCAACGAGTGTAGAAAATAGTAGCCAAATCAGTTTAAGGTAAGGACGCAATTGGAAGCTCAAAGGGATGTAGGTTCTGACCTTGAATAGGATACATCACGATCTGGCGTTAATAGCTAACTTAAAGTGAAGTAGTTGCTAATTGGCATGAAACCACTAGTGTGTCGATCAGAACAACCAACGGTTCAAAGAGGAAAGTGCCAATTAAAACTGTAGTTAGGTTCAATCTTCTAGTAAGGATTCCCACTTAGGTTTCAGCAAAACAAAAATGATAACTCATGCGTTCCAAAAAAAGAACCATTCCTGTAAAGAACTTATCTGAAGATTTGCCCAAAAATGATTTCCCACAATCCTCGAAATGACAAGAACTAGCTACACTCCAAGTACTAAAACACTAAACTCTAACTTCCACGGTAAACACTGTTCAACTTAGCTTGACACAGGTCAAAGTCAACAATAAATACTACCGTTAGCTTTGACCACAATATCTAGTCTCCAAGACCTCGTCAACTGCACCAAGCGTGCTCAATGGGTTTAACAAATTCCTTGAGACCTCAAGCGCTCACTTCCAACTGGTGAACGAAAGGAGACTACTCACATGGTACTTCTTAGCGTAAGAGCCTCGGTTTCAAGATCTGTACTGGGAACTACGCAAGTTTCACCACACTAAGAAAGCAACTTGTCACAAGCTCTACCTCAACGTACGTGAAAAGCTTCCCAGTCAGTGTCCTAGATTACATAAGGTTCAGTTTGGTAATGTGGTGCGGAGACCCACGATACGTTTCGTAAAAGTGGTCTCCAAAGTCCTAATCTTCCAGCTCTCTCACTAGAACCTTCCTCCAAACTCCTAATTCTGAGGGAAAGCAAATTCTTACGGGTTCGTCAAAACCTAACGGAGTGGTTTTCAGAGTCTTCGGTTAAGTCGGCTCAATTCCAATTTCCAGAACCGTTCATGAGATCTCACATGTCAACTTATCCCTCAAACCTGGCTGATCACTAAACAACTAAGTCGCCACACTTATTGTCGAATAACTCGATCACACCACCCAGACGAGTCCTAAGCTCGTGTACACCACCCGAACGCGAAATTCGACGAAAGACTTGGTTAACTTGCAACCAAAGAAAAGTAGAGCTAAACTCAAAACCTCTTTTCTACTCATTGACTACATGAGTCATGTCACAAATGGGTAAAGTCAATTGTCAACTAACGACACTAACCATTCGAGGAGATGTTTTGACACGCGAAATCAGGATTTATGATCATCAAGTGTACGCAACTAGCGACACTTCCTAAAACTATGCTCTGATACCAAATTGACACACCTAGACCCAAAAAGTCCACAAGGACGCCAGAACCGAGGTATCTTGGCCGACATCTGAATCTGATATGACAACTATAGTCTACAAGTCCTGCTCGGCTTTCTAACATATCAAGAAATGAGGAAAGCCTTTAAAACACATTCACATGCACACAAACTCATATCGGGAAGCCAAAGTGTACATAAGAAATCTCGTAGTGTTGGTCACAAATTAAAGTTCTAGCAAATCATGCTCGGAAACAAAGTGTCACTTATTAACAACTTAATCAAGGACTTAAACCACAACGTAATCAAACACTAACTAGTCAGGGAGTCGAAATCACCCAACATTCCAAGTCAGCGTAAGCTCCAAGTCATCGCAACCCTAAACGAAGTCGACCACAAGTTACTAACTACTTCCAAAGAAAACACTAAAGGAAACCCCTCTTGGGTTGCTCAAAACGATACTAAAATAGTCTTAAACGAACTAAAAATGTGTATAGATGATCCGAAACTTCCCAAAATTAAGCCCATGCGGCTCCGTAGGTCGAAAAACTGCCTCACGCACCACCACGCGCTGGCTGGAAGTCAAGAAGTGACCTCACGTACCGTCACACGTCGGTTAGAGGTGGCACTGTCCGCCGCACGCACTTACGCGTCTGTTGAGTGTACTGCCACGTGACTGCCACTTGGCGCCCATGTGGTTGCTATGTGGCCCTACGTGGCTGCCAGGTGTCATCCATGTGTCGCCCACGTGGCTCCACTTGTTGCCCACGTGGCTCCACTTGTCACCCATGTGCCTTCCAGGTGACACCCAAATGGCGCCACATGTCAGACATGCGACTCCCATGATAGTTCACAGACCGGTGACCAGCGTCGCCGTACACGGTTGCCGGTTTCTAGAAAACTCACCGAAGATGACCCAAAACCCTGTTTTCGTTCCTACGACCACTACTCGACTCGCACAAATGCCAGGAGCTCGAAAACAAACCTCTGGAAGTTTGATTCGAACCCTATGCTCTTGAAATCATCCGAGGACATTCACAGTGTGCCCAAAATCCCCAGTTTTCCGGTCAAGCATTACCACCCTCCAAACCTCCACCAAACTCACATGCATCAGCTTAAATACTACCCAATCGATCTCAGAAATCCAAAGATAACCAGTTTGAGGTTCGATTTTACCTGAATCGATTGAAGGGTGAACTGAACTCGTCGTGAACTCAATGAACTCACCCAACTTCGATCTCGGTTGCAATCCATCAAAACCCGTCTACTCTTAGTAAGAGATCGAATAGTGAAGAGGTTGAAGTCGAATCTTACATGAGTGAGTCAGGGAGTCGTTAACCCAAATTCAGAGCCGCGTCATTTTTCTCTTCGTTTCTCGATCCACGATGCACGTCGCCAATGGAGATAGACATGGTTTAATTCGTCTCGTCTAGACATGTCGATAGGTGGTGAGGGTGAGACCTAGGTCATCGGAGAGCTTCGCAACCGTCCCTCGATTTTTCGTCAAATTTCACTCCACGGTGGCCTATAATGGTTCTGGTTGATTGGGTTGGACTCGTTGCGTGGGGAAAAGTGTGGGGATAGCGGCGACGAAGATTAATTCACTGGATTTCGAAGATGGGGATGGAGGTGGTCGCTGGGTGTTTGTGTTGTGTTTGTCTCAGTTGGAAGGAGATAGTGGTCGCGAGGGTGGGAGTGAGGTAGGGAGAGAGTGAGTTGTCGCGAGGGCCCAAGTTTAATTTTGGGCTCAAGATGCACCCACTAATATCACAACTCTCAAAGCCCACACAACACTCGTAAGGGAATTTTGGGAACTTGTAAATTTCACTTTCGAGTTTACGAGATTGGTCGTAACAATAGATGGGCACTTTAATGACATGGCATTCACACATAGTTGCCATGTCGTACGCCGCATATGGTGGGATGCAAAAAGTGGGACTGTAGGTGGTACCCGTAACATTATTCTTACCAAAAATTACCAAATGAAAAAAAACTCTCTCACGAAATAGATTTTTGTTACAACATGATTTTGGCTTTTTAACATTTAAACTTTTTTGTTCGAAATTTCAAGTTTGGATTTTGAATTTATAAGGTTCATATGAACTCCAACGTTTGATCTTGCAGATTAAAGAATGAATTGTGACTTTTAACCATTTTTAGTTCGGATTCACCATAGTAAGGTTGATGTGAATTACAACAAATAAAATAAGATCGGGATTTCGAAGATCAATTTTTTTTCCTTCAAAATTTTGAGTTCAGATATTGGAATTGTGAGTTTTATATGAACCTTTAGCGTTTTATATGGTAGATTGAAGAATGAATTTTGAATTTTATTAATTTTAGTTTAATTTTTCTATTATAAGGTTCATGCGATCTCTTACAAAATGAGATTGGGGTCTTGAAGGTCAAATGTTTTTTTCCTTTTCGAGTTTGAACTTTGGAGTTATAAGGTTCATATATCTCTAGTGCTTGATATTTTGCATTGGAGAAATAATTTTGGATTTTTTCCATTTCGAGTTTAGTTTTTTTATGGTAAGGTTGATGTGACCTTTCATAATATGAATGCGATCAGGGTTTCGAAGTTAATTTTTTTTGATTTTCCAAATTTTGAGGTTTATAGTGGAATTACAAGGTTCATATGAACTCTAGCATTTGATATTATGGGTTTGAGAAATTTTTTAAAATTTTCTCTATTTTGAGTTTGGGTTTTCTATGTTAAGGTTGATATGAACTATCACAATATCAGTTTGGGTTTCGAAGTTCATTTTTTTTTCAAAATTTCAAGTTTCGATTTTGTAGTTATAAAGTTTATATAAACTCTAGCGTTTGATATTACGGGTTGGAAAAATAATTTTGAATATTTTATGTTTTGAGTGTGGTTATTCTACAATAATGTTGATGTGAACTCTAACAATATTTGGAAAAAAAAAAAAAAACTCTAACAATATGAGATTAGGATTTCGAAGTTCAATTTTCTTTTCCTTCAAAATTTCGAGGTTTGATTTTGGAATTATAAGGTCATCGGAACTCTAAGGTTTGATATTATGGGATGGAAAAAGAATTTTGAATTTCTCCCTTTTGAGTTTCGTTTCTCTATGGTAAGTGTTACGACCCGTCCGGAATAAAAAACTGAATTAATGGATTACTTAAATAGTCGGTAATTATTGGGTTGAATCAAGTTGATATTGGGCTTGTAGGGAAGACCCAACACGTAGTGGGATGTGATTAAAAATTTGGTTTGCAAAATGACCATTTGCCCTAGATATTCCCAAAGGCTCGAAAGTTAAGTTTCGATCGAGGGCACTTTTGGGAAGTTTTCTTTGCACCGTTACGTCGGTCTCGAGTTCACGAGTACGTAGACAGGCGGCACGCGAAAATCAGAGTTCGTAAGAGGAAGTTACAGGTCTAAAACTAAAAATCGATAATTTTGGAATTTGTTTAAATTATGTTCATACCATGACTGATCAAGCAGCGAACCTACTAGAAGACCTACAAGATCATATCATGGCCCATTATGGAAGCCCAACATTGTAGCCCATCACGGAAGCTCACCATAGTGGCACATGACCTAAACCTAGACATTGCCTATATAAAGGGAGCCTCTCCCTCATTTGGGCTCTCTCTACCCTCTCTCTAGATACACACTTTCTCTCCCTTCTCTCTACATTCTCACTCTCTCTAAAGGTTCAATGTCATTTGTATTATGTACAAACACTTATTATTAATGAGAATGGGATAATACCGTGGAAGTAACTCGATTTGGGTGAACCACGTACATATTTGTGTCTTGGGTGCGTGTATGTCTTCTCGGTCTAAGTTGGTACACTTTATACATCAACAAATTATAAATAAGGTTTGTCTATCTCCTCTACCCATTGGTCGTGCCCCTTTTCTCTCTTACCCAGCACGCCTCTCTCTCTATCTCTCTCTCTTTGTTTCTAGCGAGAATGCCAAAAACCCCCCTCCATTATCGCCGCCGTTCGACGGTGACCCAGGACTCCGCACCACCACCATCCTCTTTGTCTCCCTCTCACGATCAGAATCCTGCCCTCATTCCAGACTATTGGCTACCTTACGAGGCACAACGAACGACGAACAAAAAAGTGGTCTCACGATTTTCGAGGGATTTTTTGGCCGCCACAGGTAAAATCTCCACTCCTAGACCTCATACACATACACATACACATACATATACACATGTACTATACTTATTATTATGTGAGTATACATTGGATTTCATTTATTGTTATTTGTACAACACAAAAATTCTATTGATAAAATCCTACAGAGTGGCCAAATTATCGATCTCCATGATCAATCAGCCGCCTTTGCCCCTCGACCACATGCTTTACGATGCCCTTAGGCAGCATCAACTTGCATGTCCACAACAAGAATTCGGCTTAGGCCAACTCGCCTCGCGACAATCACTTTTCTTATCAAGCGACATATCTCACTCCTCCGGTTACCTAGTGACAATCGCGTTGTTACTAGAAGGCGAACATCATGACATGTGAGTATCATTGCCTTTCAGCACACTTTATTATACATTCACATTATTACCTTCAGATGCATTATTATTTTATAACATCATCAACAATGCTCAACATATACCGAGAACACGTTCGCTCTAAACATACCGAGCACACATTCGCTCAATATATACCGCACAAACATTCGCTCAACACATACCGAGCAAACATCTGTTCCACAAACTCTGAGCACACATTCGCTCAAGATACATACCGAGCAGACATTCGCTCAGCAGACATTCGCTCAACACATACCGAGCAAACATTCGTTCTACAGATACTGAGCACACATTTTCTCAACACATACTGAGCAAACATTCGTTCTACAGATACTGAGCACACATTCGTTCAATACATATCGAGCAAACATTCGCTAACCACACATACCGAGCACACATTCGCTCAACACATACCGAATAGAAATTCGGTCAACACATACCGAACAAATATTCGCTCAACACATACCAAGCACACATTCGCTCAACACACATACCGAGCAAACATTCACTTAACACATACTAGTAAACATCTGCTCAACACAAATACCGAGCACACATTCGCTCAACAAATACTGAGTCGACATTTTCTCAACACATACCGAGCAAACATTCACTGAACACATACCGAACACACATTAGCTCAACACACATACCGAACACACATTCACTCAACGAATAACGAGCACACATTCACTCAACACATACCAACAAACATTCTCCCAACACACATACCGAGCACACATTTTCTCGGTCAGTAGCACTCTTGTTACAAGTCCTCAACTGAGCAGTACACCTCAGTCAAGAACTTGGGGGACTTCTGTTCGTACCATGACTAACCAAGGAACGAACCTACTAGAAGACCTACAAGATCATATCAAGGCCCATCATGAAAGACCACCATTGTGGCTCATCACGGAAGCTCACCATTGTGGTACATGACCTAAACCTAGACATTGCCTATATAAAGGGAGCCTCTCCCTGATTTGGGCTCTCTCTCTACACTCTCCACCCTCTCTCTAAATACACTCTCTCCCTTCTCTCTACATTCTCATTCTCTCTAAAGGTTCAATGTCATTTGTATTATGTACAAACACTTATTATTAATGAGAATGAGATAATACCGTGGACGTAACCCGATTTGGGTGAACCATGTACATGTTTGTGTCTTGGGTGCATGTGTGTGTTCTCAGTCTAAGTTGGTACATTTTATGCATCAACAAATTATAAATAAGGTTTGTCTCTCTCCTCTCTCCATTGTTCGTGCCCCTTCACCGTCTTCCCCATCACGCCTATCTCTCTCTCTCTCTCTCTCTCTCTCTCTCTCTCTCTCTCTCTCTCTCTCTCTCTCTTTATATTTCCCGCAAGAATGTCGAAAACTCCCTCCATCATCGCCGCCGTTCAAAGACAACCCAGGACTCCCCACTAACACCATCATCTTCGTCTCCCACTCACGATCAGAATCCTGCCCTCATTCGAGACTATTGGCTACCGTACGAGGCGCAACGAACGACAAACAAAAAGGGGTTTCACGGCTTTCAAGGGATTTTTCGACTACCACAGGTAAAATCTCGATTCCTAGACCTCATTTTCAGATTCCTCTCATCGAGTAGATGAGTTTAAACTAGTGGGTTGTGAGTTTTGGTTAAGATTTAGAGAAATTGGGAAAATTCGAAATCCAACCTTTAATGATAGATTCAGGTCGGCCAACAGCGGCTGGCGGCGCTGCAAGGAAGGGGGCAACTTAGACTTGCAGTCGCACCCCCTAGCGAGGCCAGAGCACATGAAGGTGCGTGGGCCTCTCTCTCGACTTCTGGCGACATGTGTATTTTGTAATTCGATGTTCCGGAGCCTTTGGCCCAGGTTTCGGGTTCATCGGAGTTTGTTTTGGGGCTATTTTGGATAGTTTTAGCCACTTACAATGTGTTTTTAGAGAGTATGAACTCCCGGGGATTGGGAGTTAGATTTAATAGTTTAAATAATTATTTATTAATATTAATTGCCTTGTTTGAGAGGCTTTACGATATTGGAAAGTTCGAAGGGCCGTATGGATTGAGACGAAGCTCGTGGGGACTTCCAAGAACGAGCGTCTCGAAGTACGTGCAATAGTGGATCCTGTCGGGTGATCTCTCCATGAGGTACTGTGAGTGGACCACTTTTCCTAACTCCTGCTTACATATATACATATATATATATATATATATAGTCATGTAGGATTTATGCTTAGGGATGATTGATGTAGTATATGATGATATGTGTGATGATGTGATGGATTTAAATTACTTGTTCGTTGGCATTGTTGTGAGTTTGATGATGATGATGAAAGGAAATCTAGACTATGCTGGGGCCCGACATCATTTGATCATTCTTTTTTAGGGTTGTGAATCCTATGAATATTCCGAAATGAGTATAAACTAATACTATAGTGGTGGGTTTCGAGGATAGTTCTGAGATACGTATTACGGTGTAGAGTTGCGAGTCACGATATGTCCGGCGATAGTCGTGAGTTACGGAGAGATATCGATACGAAACAACGAACATAATGATTACGATAATAGAGAGTATGGGTATACGGTCGAGATGCTATTGCCAAGGAGTCATGCCGGCCTAACACATGAGTTAATGTCTAGGTGCTACTACCGAGGAGTCATGCTGGCCTGGCATATGAGTTAGTGTTGAGATACTATTGCCGAGGAGTTATGCCGGAATAGTACATATGTCATGAGTTGTGTATGAGTCATGTTGAGATGCTACATTCAAGGGATATGCCAACTTAGCACATGTTTGAATCATGGTATACCTATATGGTGGTCGCTGGTGTCGTACCTGTCTGTAGGCCACAGACCAGTCCTCTACGTGATCGTTCACCTGCTCTCGCTCTAGACTAGTTAAACAGCGCTAGTTCTGTCCACGATTCCTTGTGCGTATATGTGGTCCCAGGGTTCCTAGGGGGGCTCGTGGTGATGGTGGTTGCACCCAGTACTGTCACGTGTGTGTGACTCGTTCGACTACAATGCCATTAGGGCCCCCGAGATGATAATTGAGTCACAATATGTCAACCGAGGATTATTCCGGTTGACGTGATATGTCATCCGAGGATTATGCCGACTGATGTGATATGCCAGTCGATGATTATGTCGGCTGATGTGATATGTCAGCCGAGGATTATGTCGATTGATATGATATGCCAACCGAGGGGCTGATGCGACATGATATCCGAGGGTTATGCCAACTGATGTGATATGATAGCCGAGGGATTTGCTGACTCATGGTATGTGATATGATGATATGATAATCGAGGGATTTTCCGGCTCATGATACGATGACTACTGTCACGGTGGTGACTAGAGTTCTGAGGTATCAGAGTGGTTAGTGGGTATGGTATGGGCGGTGACCCAGTTGACAAGAGCATTAATCCATACAATGAGAGTGCGTCGTTGAGTTGATCGATACCACTCGTAGAGAGACGACGAGACTGTGACGTTGAGTTAATCGATACCACTCGTTGAGTGACGACGAGAGTGCGACGTTGAGTTGATCGATATCGCTTAGAGAGACGACGAAAGCAAGGTATTACTATTCAAGTTATCCACGATTTGGATGTCTTCTACGTGTGAAGATTCATTTATGAATGTTAGTTGTCCAATGCTTAATTCTTTGGGGTACGTATGATTAAATTGGTGTGGTTGCTAGCCTTGTGGGATTATTCGATTATTATATTATTATTTTAATGTTGTACCTCGTTTTACGTGCTATACTATAGTATATTGTATTTCTTTGTTGTTTTAATCAAAGTGAGGGTAATTATAAAATTTTTTGAAAAACTATTTTTCACCGAAAACTGCTAAAGTCCACTCACTCTTATTTTTACACCCCTCAGGTCACCGTAGAATGTTCGTGAATTCCAGGAGGGATTGTATTAGCTATGACACTAGGTTGTCGCTCAAGGTACTATCATTTTAGCACTAAATGCTTAATTTATGATCATCAATTACATATAAGCATGCTCTAGGTTCCGTTGTAGTTGGATGAATGGGTAGCTACCATTCACCGTTTCACTCGGCTTCCTAAAACGAAATGTTTTAGTTTGGTTTTCGTTACCTGAACACGACGTCCAGGTGTCGACCAACATCTCGATATTCTGGTTATTTAGTTGGATTTCCGAGGTGGGTTGTATCAGTAAGGTTGATGTGGACTCTGTGAGATTGAGGTTTCGAAGTTCATTTTTTTTAACTTTCAAAATTTCAAGTTTGGGTTTTGGAATTATAAGGTTCATATGAACTCTTTGGTTTTGATATTACGGGTTGGAGAAAGAATTTTGAATTTTCACCTTTTTTAGCTTAGTTTTTCTATGGTAAGGTTGATTTCAAATCTAGCAATATGAGATTACGTTTCAAGGTTCATTTTATTTTTCCAAAATTTTGAGTTTGTATTTTGGAATTATGAGATGCATATGAATTCTAACGTTTGATATTACAGGTGGAGAAAGAATTTTAAATTTTATATGTTTTGAGTTTGGCTTTTCTATAGTTGATGCTAACTCTCACAATATGATATTTGAGTTTCGAAGTTCAATTTTTTTTTCATTTCAAAATTTCGAGTTTGGATTTTGGAGTTAAAAGATTAATATGACCTCTAGCGCTTGATATTACGGATTGGATAAAGAATTTGAATTTTTTTTTTCGTTTTGAGTATGCTTTTTCTGTGGTAAGATTGATGTGAACCCTCACATTATGATATTGGAGTTTCGAGTTTCAAATTTATTTCCAAAATTTTGAGTTTTGATTTCGAATTATAAGGTTCATATTTAATCTAGCGTTTGATATTACGAAGTGGAGAAAAAAATTGAATTTTTTCTGTCTTGTTTTGGTTTTTCTAAAGTCTAGTTGATGGGAACTTTAATTTAACAATATGAGAGTGAAGTTTCAAAATATGAAATTGAGGTTTAAATTCATTCACCAATCTACAATATCAAACATTATAATTCATATAAACCTCACAATTCAAACAAGACATTTTGGAGAAAAGAAATTGAACTTTGAACCCCCAATCTCATATTGTGAGAGTTCACATCAACCTTACCATAGAAAAACCAAACTCAAAACGGAGAAAATTCAAAATTGTTTCTCCAACCCGTAATATCAAACGCTAGAGTCATATGAACCTTCTAATTCGAAAACCCAAACTCGAAATTTTGGAAAGCAAATAAATGAACTTCGAAACTCCAATCTCATATTTTGGGAACACTACTAAATTTCAAAGTATTAGAGGCAATTATATTTGCCCCAATTAATTCCAATAGGGGCGAATAAGTTAATTAAACCGCCCCTAAGACCATGAGAGGCAGATAAATCAAACGCCCCTAAAAATGGTGCCCCTAATACTTATTAGGGGCGGATAGGAACTTAAATCCGCCCCTATAATTTTGCATGACACATCAGGCTCCTTCCCTGTTAAATACATTAGGGGCGTTTATCTAAATGCACCAATTAATATTTAAACAAATTGGGGCGCTTATATGCACACATATATTTGCCTCAAATAGGTTTTAAATTAATGACTTCCGCCTCTATTGTATTATTTTGGTGCAAAATTTTAATTTTAATATATACATTTTTTTCTTTTAGGGAGATATACTTTTTAATTTAATAAATTATAAATCGAATGTTAAAATTAAATATTCAAATATTAAAATATTTTAATCATTTCCAAAATAATGATAACAAAAGGTAAGAGTTCAATATACATTCAAGCCCAATTCAATATTACATACTTAAATATCAAAGTATTAAAGATCTCAAAATTAATCCAAATTAAGAGTCAATAAAAATATCAAACAATATTGTAAATATCTAAATCTCACGTAAATATTATGTACATGAGATCAACATACTACGCTTATCAAACCAACTGATGATAATGGGGCACTGCAGTGAGCTAAAAACTACCACCATCCATCAATCACACTTCCTTTTGAGGGCGCATGCACCTCTCTTGCACGCTAATGTAGCACCTCAAACTACTCCTATCAAACCAACTGATGATAATGGGGCACTGCAATGAGCTAAAAACTACCACCATCCATCAATCGCACTTCCTTTTGAGGGCGCAGGCACCTCTCCTGCACGCTAATGTAGCACCTCAAACTACTCCTATCAAACCAACTGATGATAATAGGGCACTACAGTGAGCTAAAAACTACCACCATCCATCAATCGCACTTCCTTTTGAGGGCGCAGGAACCTCTCCTGCACGCTAATGTATCACCTCAAACTACTCCTATCAAACCAACTGATGATAATGGGGCACTGTAGTGAGCTAAAACTACCACCATCCATCAATCGCACTCGCAGGCACCTCTCCTGCACGCTAATGTAGCACCTCAAACTACTCCTATCAAACCAACTGATCATAATGGGGCACTGCAATGAGCTAAAAACTACCACCATCCATCAATCGCACTTCCTTTTGAGGGCGCATGCACCTCTCCTGCACGCTAATGTAGCACCTCAAACTACTCCTATCAAACCAACTGATGATAATGGGGCACTGCAGTGAGCTAAAAACTACCACCATCCATCAATCGCACTTCCTTTTGAGGGCGCATGCACCTCTCCTGCACGCTAATGTAGCACCTTAAACTACTCCTATCAAACCAACTGATGATAATAGGGCACTGCAGTGAGCTAAAAACTACCACCATCCATCAATCGCACTTCTTTTTGAGGGCGCAGGAACCTCTCCTGCACGCTAATGTAGCACCGCAAACTACTCCTATCAAACCAACTGATGATAATGGGGCACTGTAGTGACCTAAAAACTACTACCATCCATCAATCGCACTTCCTTTTGAGGGCACATGCACCTCTCCTGCACGCTAATGTAGCACCTCAAACTACTCCTATCAAACCAACTGATCATAATGGGGCACTGCAATGAGCTAAAAACTACCACCATCCATCAATCGCACTTCCTTTTGAGGGCGCATGCACCTCTCCTGCACGCTAATATAGCACCTCAAACTACTCCTATCAAACCAACTGATGATAATGGGGCACTGCAGTGAGCTAAAAACTACCACCATCCATCAATCGCACTTCCTTTTGAGGGCGCATGCAACTCTCCTGCACGCTAATGTAGCACCTCAAACTACTCCTATCAAACCAACTGATGATAATAGGGCACTGCAGTGAGCTAAAAACTACCACCATCCATCAATCGCACTTCATTTTGAGGGCGCAGGAACCTCTCATGCACTCTAATGTAGCACCTCAAACTACTCCTATCAAACCAACTGATGATAATGGGGCACTGCAGTGAGCTAAAAACTACCACCATCCATCAATCGCACTTCCTTTTGAGGGCACATGCACCTCTCCTGCAAGCTAATGTAGCACCTCAAACGACTCCTATCAAACCAACTGATGATAATAGGGCACTGCATTGATCTAAAAACTACCACCATCCATCAGTTGCACTTCCTTTTGAGGGCGCAGGAACCTCTCCTGCACGCTAATGTAGCACCGCAAACTACTCCTATCAAACCAACTGATGATAATGGGGAGTGAGCTAAAAACTACCACCATCCATCAATCTCACTTCCTTTTGAGGGCACAGGCACCTCTCCTGCACGCTAATGTAGCACCTCAAACTACTCCTATCAAACCAACTGATCATAATGGGGCACTGCAATGAGCTAAAAACTACCACCATCCATCAATCGCACTTCCTTTTGAGGGCGCAGGCACCTCTCCTGCACGCTAATGTAGCACCTCAAACTACTCCTATCAAACCAACTGATGATAATGGGGCACTGCAGTGAGCTAAAAACTACCACCATCCATCAATCGCACTTCCTTTTGAGGGCGCATGCACCTCTCCTGCACGCTAATGTAGCACCTCAAACTACTCCTATCAAACCAACTGATGATAATAGGGCACTGCAGTGAGCTAAAAAATACCACCATCCATCAATCGCACTTTCTTTTGAGGGCGCAGGAACCTCTCCTGCACGCTAATGTAGCACCTCAAACTACTCCTATCAAACCAACTGATGATAATAGGGCACTGCAGTGAGCTAAAAACTACCACTATCCATCAATCGCACTTCCTTTTGAGGGCGCAGGAACCTCTCCTGCACGCTAATGTATCACCTCAAACTACTCCTATCAAACCAACTGATGATAATGGGGCACTGCAGTGAGCTAAAACTACCACCATCCATCAATCGCACTTCCTTTTGAGGGCGCAGGCACCTCTCATGCACGCTAATGTAGCACCTCAAACTACACCTATCAAACCAACTGATGATAATGGGGCACTGCAGTGAGCTAAAAACTACCACCATCCATCAATCACACTTCCTTTTGAGGGCGCAGGCACCTCTCCTGCACGCTAATGTAGCACCTCAAACTACTCCTATCAAACCAACTAATGATAATGGGGCACTGCAGTGAGCTAAAAACTACCACCATCCATCAATCGCACTTCCTTTTGAGGGCGCAGGCACCTCTCCTGCACGCTAATGTAGCACCTCAAACTACTCCTATCAAACCAACTGATTATAATAGGGCACTCCAGTGAGCTAAAAACTACCACCATCCATCAATCGCACTTCCTTTTGAGGGCGCAGGAACCTCTCCTGCACGCTAATGTATCACCTCAAACTACTCCTATCAAACCAACTGATGATAATGGGGCACTGCAGTGAGCTAAAACTACCACCATCCATCAATCGCACTTCCTTTTGAGGGCGCAGGCACCTCTCCTGCACGCTAATGTAGCACCTCAAACTACACCTATCAAACCAACTGATGATAATGGGGCACTGCAGTGAGCTAAAAACTACCACCATCCATCAATCACACTTCCTTTTGAGGGCGCAGGCACCTCTCCTGCACGCTAATGTAGCACCTCAAACTACTCCTATCAAACCAACTAATGATAATGGGGCACTGCAGTGAGCTAAAAACTACCACCATCCATCAATCGCATTTCCTTTTGAGGGCGCAGGCACCTCTCCTGCACGCTAATGTAGCACCTCAAACTACTCCTATCAAACCAACTGATTATAATAGGGCACTCCAGTGAGCTAAAAACTACCACCATCCATCAATCGCACTTCCTTTTGAGGGCGCAGGAACCTCTCCTGCACGCTAATGTAGCACCGCAAACTACTCCTATCAAACCAACTGATGATAATGGGGCACTGCAGTGACCTAAAAACTACCACCATCCATCAATCGTACTTCCTTTTGAGGGCGCATGCACCTCTCCTGCACGCTAATGTAGCACCTCAAACTACTCCTATCAAACCAACTGATGATAATGGGGCACTGCAGTGAGCTAAAAACTACCACCATCCATCAATCGCACTTCCTTTTGAGGGCGCATGCACCTCTCCTGCACGCTAATGTAGCACCTCAAACTACTCCTATCAAACCAACTGATGATAATAGGGCACTGCAGTGAGCTAAAAACTACCACCATCCATCAATCGCACTTCTTTTTGAGGGCGCAGGAACCTCTCCTGCACGCTAATGTAGCACCGCAAACTACTTCTATCAAACCAACTGATGATAATGGAGCACTGCAGTGAGCTAAAAACTACCACCATCCATCAATCGCACTTCCTTTTGAGGGCGCAGGCACCTCTCCTGCACGCTAATGTATCACCTCAAACTACTCCTATCAAACCAACTGATCATAATGGGGCACTGCAATGAGCTAAAAACTACCACCATCCATCAATCGCACTTCCTTTTGAGGGCGCATGCACCTCTCCTGCACGCTAATATAGCACCTCAAACTACTCCTATCAAACCAACTGATGATAATGGGGCACTGCAATGAGCTAAAAACTACCACCATCCATCAATCGCACTTCCTTTTGAGGGCGCATGCACCTCTCCTGCACGCTAATGTAGCACCTCAAACTACTCCTATCAAACCAACTGATGATAATAGGGCACTGCAGTGAGCTAAAAACTACCACCATCCATCAATCGCACTTCCTTTTGAGGGCGCAGGAACCTCTCCTGCACTCTAATGTAGCACCTCAAACTACTCCTATCAAACCAACTGATGATAATGTGGCACTGCAGTGAGCTAAAAACTACCACCATCCATCAATCACACTTCCTTTTGAGGGCGCATGCACCTCTCCTGCACGCTAATGTAGCACCTCAAACGACTCCTATCAAACCAACTGATGATAATAGGGCACTGCAGTGAGCTAAAAACTACCACCATCCATCAATTGCACTTCCTTTTGAGGGCGCAGGAACCTCTCCTGCACGCTAATGTAGCACTGCAAACTACTCCTATCAAACCAACTGATGATAATGGGGCACTGCAGTGAGCTAAAAACAACCACCATCCATCAATCTCACTTCCTTTTGAGGGCGCAGGCACCTCTCCTGTACGCTAATGTAGCACCTCAAACTACTCCTATCAAACCAACTGATCATAATGGGGCACTGCAATGAGCTAAAAACTACCACCATCCATCAATCGCACTTCCTTTTGAGGGCGCAGGCACCTCTCCTGCACGCTAATGTAGCACCTCAAACTACTCCTATCAAACCAACTGATGATAATGGGGCACTGTAGTGAGCTAAAAACTACCACCATCCATCAATCGCACTTCCTTTTGAGGGCGCAGGCACCTCTCCTGCACGCTAATGCAGCACCTCAAACTACTCCTATCAAACCAACTGATGATAATGGGGCACTGCAGTGAGCTAAAAACTACCACCATCCATCAATCGCACTTCCTTTTGAGGGCGCAGGCACCTCTCCTGCACGCTAATGCAGCACCTCAAACTACTCCTATCAAACCAACTGATGATAATGGGGCACTGCAGTGAGCTAAAAACTACCACCATCCATCAATCGCACTTCCTTTTGTGGGCGCAGGCACCCCTCCTGCACGCTATTGCAGCACCTCAAACTACTCCTATCAAACCAACTGATGATAATGAGGCACTGCAGTGAGCTAAAAACTACCAGCATCCATCAATCGCACTTCCTTTTGAGGGCGCAGGCACCTCTCCTGCACGCTAATGTAGCACCTCAAACTACTCCTATCAAACCAACAACTGAAACTGCAAAATCCAACTGAAACTGCAGTGGATCTGACGATATGAATAAAGGGTTACAATTAGATTACCTCCTCAACCGAAAAAGGAACTACAGCAGAAGGAGTTAATATGAACATTATAATTCCAAAATCAAACCTCGAAATTTAAAAAAAATAAAATTGAACTTTGAAATCTTAATCACATAATATATGAGCTCACATCAACCTTATGGTAGAAAAACCAAACTCAAAATGGGAAAAATTAAATTTTTTTTTCCAATCCGTAATGTCACACGCTAGAGTTCATATGAACTTTTTAAACCAACAATCAAAACTTGGAATTTTGAAGAAAAAAATTTGAACTTCGAAATCCCAATCTCATATTGTGAGTTCATATTAACCTTACCATAGAAAAACCAAACTCAAAAGGTAGATAATTTTAAAAAAATATTTCCAACCTATAATATCAAATGTTAGGGTGCATATGAACCTCAAAATTTTGAAAAAATAAAATTGAATTTCGAATCCCTAATCTTATATTATGAGAATTCACATCAACCTTACCAAAGAAAAACAAAACTCAAAATGGAAAAATTCAAAATTCTTTCTCTAATCTATAATATCAAACGCTAGAGTTCATATGAATCTTATAATTCCAAAATCAAACCTCAAAATTTAAACGGAAAAAGTTCATAATTCTTTCTCTAATCCGTAATATCAAATGCTAGAGTTCATATAAACCTTAAAATCTAAAATCGAAATTATGAAGAAAAAAAAATGAACTTTGAAACCCCAATCTCATATTGTGAAAGTTTATATCAATCTTATCAAAGAAAAATCAAACCCAAAAGAGAGAAAATTCTAAATTCTTTCTCCAACCCGTAATATCAAATGGTAGAGTTCATATGAACTTTATAATTCCAAATACAAATCTCGAAATATAAACTTTGAAACCCTAATTTCATATTGGAAGAGTTCACATCAACTTTATCATAGAAAAACCAAACAAAAAATAGAAAAAATTAAAAACTCTTTTCCATCCCGTAATATTAAACGCTAGATATCATATGAACTTTATAATTCCAAAATACAAACTTGACATTTTTTTTTAAACAATTGAACTTTGAAACCCCAAATATCATATTGTGAGAGTTCACATCAATCTTACCCTAAACTCAAAAGAGAGAAAATTCAAAATTCTTTCTGCAACCCATTATATCAAACACTAGAGTCCATATTAACATTATAATTCAAAAATCAAACCACGAAATTTTGAAAAAATAAAATTGAACTTCAAATCATAACCTCATATTGTGAGAGTTCACATCAACATTACCATAGAAAAATCAAACTCAAAATGGAAAAAATTCAAAATTCTTTCTCCAATCCATAATATCAAACACTAGAATTCATACGAATCTTGTAATTCCAAAATAGAAACTCGAAATTTTAAAGAAAAAAATTGAACTTCGAACCCCAATCTCAAATTGTGAGATTTCACATCAACCTCACTATAGAAAAACAAACTAAAATGGAAAAAAAATTCAAAATTCATTATTCAATCCATAATATCAAACATTGGAGTTCATATAAACTTCATAATTCGCAAATTCAAGCTCGAAATTTTGGAAAGAAAAAAAATTTGAACTTCGAAATCCCAATCTTATTTTGATAGCTTACATCAACCTTACTATGGTAAAACCAAACTCGACCAAAACAGTTAAAAGTCACAATTCATCTTTAATCTCCAATATCAAACATTCAAATACTAGAGTTCATATAAACCTCACAATTCCACAATCCAAACTGGAAATTTTGGAAGAAAAAAAATTGAACTTCGAAACACAAATTTCATTTGTAAGAACTCACATCAACCATACTAACACAAAACCAAAACTTATCATCACCCTCCTTTTGAGCATCACCGTCTCCATCTTTCCTGCTTAACCAAAACTAGAGCCAAGTAAAGGTATAGCTTGTTTATTAAAACAATTTCTATTGATCAAGTGCAACTCAACTAAAGTTTTATTTATTTATTGAAGACAAATACCCTCAAACCAGTTAGCTTTTGTACATAAAAATATGAGGACTGGGTCTAAAGATCAAGAGACGTAACATATATATATTTAACAACCTAAAGGCTTGGCCCCATCCCGTTTGGAGAATGACCTTTATGGCACGGCTTAGTCAGTTATTAAAGTTGACAAGCTCTCTTTCTTTTTTGGAGAAACTTTGTTTACCTTACTCTTTTACCTTTTCTAATGTGTCTGGTGTTGTTCCCTCCCCCTTTTTTGTTGCGACATCGTAGATTAGGACCAGTTGTTCGCAAGACCATGGCCAAGTCCCAAAGAGGCCGATAGAACCTCCATCTATGCTTGCATATGGGCCCTTCGCGAGAAGCACAAAAGACCAGATATTTGATATTTTTTTATTTGGTACAAAGAGAAGGAGTTTGCATGTGTTGAGCTGCAAAAGCACTCTAAAAGAAACAAGATTCAATTGAAGAGGATGGTTTGTCCTCCCCTTTGAACTTGGATGGCTTTGAATTTTATTGATTGATGGATTCAATTCATACTAGACCACTTTGCATATATGGTGGTGGTCTGGAGGACATTGGACGAGATCATGGTAATGGTGGTCCGCTTCTCCTAAACTCAAAATTTTAAAAATTATCAACAAAACAGAAAATACTAAGGCTGTAAAAGAAAAAGGGTAAACAATTGAAGGGTGCCACTGCCTCTGCTTATCAAAAGAGGGAGAGAAGATTAAAGGAAGAAAGAGATGTATGCTCAACCTAGAAACTAGGGTTATGGATGGACAAATTAGAAATGTTACTTCATCCAACCTACTTTCTTATTAACTCTAAATCACTCGTTATCATACGCTACTTTCAAATTTCTAAAATATACAAAATTATATATAATAACATACTTACGCAGTTATAAGTTTGGGTAGCGCGTATCGTATTCTAATTATTGTATAGGTCCCACTAGGGGTGCACATAAATTCGTAACAAAAAATCAATTCAATTCAAACCGTTATTGCCACTCCGGTTTGATAGTTTGAAAATCCAAACTGTTCCATTAGTAATGGTTTGGTTTTTGAATTTTTATTTGAAAACCATTGAAATCTAAATCGAAACGTTAAGGTTTTTATTTATTTATATTATTTATTATTTAATATTTTTCACCCTTTAATTTATTAGTGTAAATGTTTATTATGGACCCTACCTCCCTAATCTTTACTCATTTTGTGTTACTTTCAAAACTTAAATTATAGCTACATTTTGAAGTTTAAAATGTTGAGAAATTTGTATTTGGTGATGTATATGAATGAAATTTGATGTGTATGAACGAAATTTTGAAGTGGATGAATGAAATGTTAGAATTTTGAAATGGTGATATTTTGGAGGAGTTTTTATAAATAAATTACGTGAAAATTTTAAACCTAAACCGTCCAAACCCTCCAAACCGAACGATTATTAACAGTTTGGATTAGAACGATTTCAATTCTATTTTTTGAAAATTCAAACCGTACCTAATTGTTAAAATTTGAACTTTTTGGATTTGATTTCGAATGATATCCCAAACCACACCCACGCCTACTTATACTTGCTAAAGCTTCTCAAGTATGGTAAGTCATAAGTTACAAAAATGTGAGAAGATTCTTATGGGGAATTTGCTAAAGTTTCTCATGTACGGTAAGTCATCAGTTCATTTCATTCATTAACAGTGGGCTGGATTCGAAACCCAAAAAATTTGAAATCTTCGGGAAATTGGGTAGCGAAGTTATGTGAATCAACGGATTCTTCAAAGATTTGTGAAACCATGGGATTATTACTTTTTTGATTAGTTCACTAGGTCCAATTCCACAATTTATAAACATAGGACAACCTTGTAATATTAGGGCATCTCCAATGGCTAGTTATTACAAAATCAGATCCGCATTAGAAGTAGGAACAGCACCAAGCCATTGGGTATTCAATATCATTGGTTCAAATGTTCAATACTATAACCAACACCAATTCCTAAGTTCCAGCTTCCCAACTGTAGCTTCCATTGTATACAGTGACTAAAATCACGATTGAAGATGTGGCTCCAGAGAACCCCAGTCTCTAGGGTTTTATTTTTCGATTACAGTTTCACCAATGCTGCATTAGGTTCCACAACCTTGTATCAACATTGACTAAATGAGTCCTACCCCAGCTCACCAATAATTTTCCGATCCGACACAAACTCGTAGATATCAGATTGGTAGTTTTACTTGACAAAACAAGCTAATGCTTGGTGGTTTCACCTGGATAACCTCACCAACCAACCAAACACTAATGCAGGGAAGGAAAAGGGGGAAGAAGAACAACAAGCTTCGACTTGAACACTGCATGTTTGAATCCCCCGGCAGACCAAATCACTTAGAGATGCATTTTGGGATCAATTGCGCTGGAGAAGCTTCTTTAACAACAAAGGAAATTAAACAAAAATCAACCAGCAAAATCTTAAGTTGATTTCCTTACCTCGATTCCAACAAAGTCGGGAGTCTTCTATTAATTAGGTTCTGACAACTATTGACAGACATTAAACCCATCTGTTAAAACATCAGCTCCACGAAATAAGATCAGAATTCCCCCCATAAGTGAAGCTACATGTTCTATGTCAATTGCTAAATGACCCACTTTCATATAAGAAATGTTTTCTGGAAAACAGATTTCAACTTCAACTTCAAACACCAGCTCCACCAAATAAATAATTAGTTTAATATACAAACTTAAAACACCAGCTCCACCAAGTACGATAAGAATCACCCTATAAGTGCAGCTACAAGTTCTGCGACGATTGCTAAATGACCTACTTATATATAAAAATTGTCTTCTTGAAAACTGATTTCAACACCAACTTCAAAAGTCCAATGAGTTGAAAAGAGACAGATCAATGTCCAGAAAACAGTGGATGGTTAAATCACATTTCTCAAATCTAATTTGCTATAGAAATACCAAAAGCAATTTTTAAAATGTTAAAAGTACTGCAACACAAGACTGCTTTCCAGTATAAATTTTCAGTTAGAAGCTTTCAGCAATCATGTCCTAGAAAGTTTTTAAAATCAATCCTGTTTTACAACCCAATTGTAAAGATTGTTGTATATGTATAGCTAATATGATAAGTATTATAGCCGCACAACCTGCATCAAATGTCCTGCCAAAATGACTGCAGTAAACAATAAAATATGTTATTATCTAAAGATTGTAGTATGAGATCTGATGGTACTCAAACGTTTCCCACAAAACATCATGAATCACTGAGCACCATTCAGCATCAGTTTCCAACTGACAAAACAAAGATCAGAAAATCCAAACAAACATATTGTACATAAAAAAGGTAGTGTCACAAGCAAATTATTCAAAACCGAGAAAAACAATATTAAAGAAAAACCATTCATGAACAATGTTAACAACAATGAGTATTGCAGAAACAAAATCTAGATTATCAAGTTCATTTAACCCATAGGATTGGAAATTTAAAAAAAGTATTTTTGTTCAACCTCGCTGACTCCATAAAATACAAATAGGTTTATATGCGAATTTCTCAAACTCTAGAGCTTTCAAACAAATTAAAACTACAGTACTTTGAAGAACTTGTGGCCAGAAAAGGGGAGGATAAAACAGAAATTTCATTTGACAGTTTTAATATTCTGCTCTTTGAAGTAACCATCAGCTCCATTTAAACTTCAGAAGAATCACCAGACCAGTACAAAAAGACTGATGCACCTATGTGGAATCTGCACATTTAATAAAAAACGTGAAAAGAAATTTCAAAAGAGATGAAAGGTTTTAGAACCCAAAATCCCTTTTATGTGAACACAAGTTAAATTTCAAGTTTAAAAAGACAACTGGTCTCAGCATTTAGTTTATATATAAAACAACCATATCAAATTTCAGAAAAATACGTTAGATACTTCAAAAAACTTAATGCAAGAAACTTGAAGAGAAACTACACATAATGAGGCCGGAAAAATAAACAATCCTTCAAATTGAAAAAGATTCTACCAGTATAAAAGGATTGCTCAAATGCATTTATGTGAAGAAAGAAAAAGTGTTTAACTAATGAGTGAACATTCTGCATGTTTTAGAATGGTATAACATGAGAACAAAACTGAAATCAGCATCAAAGCAAACATTTAAGATGCAATGACAGTTATAAAGGATTGCTCAAATGCACACAACCTAATAAGTACATCAAAAAAGATTCTACCAGTTATAAAGGATTGCTCAAATGCATTATTGTGAAGGAAAAAATTATATAACTAATGAGCATACAATCTGCATGTTTTAGAATGGTATAACATGAGAATGAAATTGACATCAGCATCAAAACAAACAGTAGCATTGAAGAGGCATCAAACCTCAAAAGCAGTTTCTATGATTGTTAGAACTTCAATGGACAGCACAGGGACATATAGAAGAAAAGGTATCAGTGTGCATGTATATTATCGATACAGAAGATGCAATGACACAAGCACACAAAACTGCAATTCATGCAAAATTGTGCATAGATCCTTCTACATCTTTTTTCTTGATATTGTTTTTACGATCCTTGTATATCTTTTTTCTTTGTAATTCGATAAAGAAGGAACTATGAACACATCAAAGACGTTATATGCCATGTTAGCCTAATAGTCTACTACAATGTAATCTACTGGAGTCTTTTAACACCTAATACAAATTTTCTTTAGCTACCAAAAGAGATAACAGTTTGTAGTTATCTGTGGTCTGAGTGAAAGAATAAATCAAATTACCAAAGAAATAGGTGAAATTTTTATACCTCACATATAGGGTCCACCAGATTGTCCCACACCATGCTGCCCTCTTCCTGAACCACCTTGCCCTATCTGTGGGTTAGGGTAACCACCTTGCATTGCACTTTGATTTCCATAGATAGCAGGACTTATACTTGCCTGATTCCCATACCCACCATGTATAGCATGTCCTGCACCAGGAACAGCCGGGTTTCCATTAGGAGCAGTTCCAAACGTCCCCAAAAGGTTTGTCAGCCCCAAGCCTGCCCCCTGTGTAGCGAACAATGCAGTCAGTGCCTGCCCAAGTGCCGGGTTCAGTGCCTGTGCGGCCGCAGGCCCCTGAGTAAACCCAATACCACCACTTGCTGGCGCCATCAAGTGCCCCATTCCTGATGCAGCTCCTCCACCATAACCAGAACTCTCATTCCTCTGAAACTTCGAATTATGAGATTTGTTGTGGTGCTGGTTCTGGTGCTGAGACTTGACTGGTTTTGGACCATCAATAGCCTTCTGGCAGTGCAAAATGTGGCCCTCAAAATTCTTGTGCGGCTCTTCCAGAGCCCTCTTTGCACTCTCAGAAGACTTATACACAAACAAGCAAAACCCTTTAGGCCTCCCAGTCATCTTATCGAGCCCTAGTGGCCCTTCCTCAATTTCTCCAAACCTGGAAAAGAACATAAGCAGCTTCTGGGGGTCCAAATCCGCCCCTACGTTGCTGATATAGATCTTCCTCTGTGTGTATTCCGACATCGGCTGTGACTGGGCCGCCTGAACTGCGGTGGGCCCAGCGGCTGCAGCATTTGGAGCAGGGCCAGGGCCAATAGCAGCCAGTTGGCACGCAGTCATCCGGTTACCGATCTTCTTCTGGGGCTGTTTTAGGGCTTTTCTGGCCCCAGAACGAGTCTTGAAGAGGATGAAACCATATCCCTTGGACTTACCAGAAACCTTATCGCACACAGCCTTGCAATCCTCAATCTCACCGTACTCCTCAAATACGCTGGTTAGGGTTTCGGCGTTGGTGTCCCATCCGAGGCCATGGACAAAAATCTTGCGGTGGATCGGGTCCTCATCCGCAACCTTTCGGATCCTATCAGCCACGTCCGCGTGCTTATCGGCTGCTTCGCGGAGCAGGGCAATAAGCTGATCCTTGGTGAAGGGTTCTAGAAGGTTCTGGATCGGCTCGTCTTCATCGTCACCGCCACCAGAACCGGCCAGATCTGAAGCTTGCGACGTAGACGTCTTCGTTACGGTCTCTGTTTGCTTATACTCAACACCTGGTTCTTCTTCGTCCTCGTCCTCTTCCTCTTCTTCTTCCTCAACTCCTTCATCTTCTTTCTCTTCTTCCCCTTCCTCTTCCTCCTCCTCCTCCTCTACTTCTTCCGCTTCTTCTTCTTCGACTACTTCCTCTGCTGGTTCGTTTTGGGGTTTGGGTTCCTCAACGACCTGTTGTTGTTTTTTGGAGGGCTCAGAGGACCCGGTGGAGTTGGAGTCGTGCTTTCGCTTTCTCGCCATGTTGTTGGGGGTACCGAGGCGTTAGAGATGGAGAGATTGGGGGTTAGGGTTAGGGTTTTGGGAGCTGGTGACGGCGCCTAAGCGAAAACACATGTACAAGGGAACACAAACAAATTGGAATCGAGATATGTAGGGTAAATAGATCGTCTACTCTCTTAGGTTAGGGGTACTTTCGTATTTAAACCCAAACTAAGAATCCTAAAAGGCTAAAATTGTAAAAGAAATTATTACATAAAGATTTGGGAAATGCTCTCTATCTCCGCATCGTGAATATATAGTGTAGTTAAGGAAGAAAATGGCATTTTTTATGGAAATATCGACAGTTAAATTTATGGAAATATAGATTGATATTTTGATATCGATATCGAAATCGTTCACGTTTAACAACTTTTTTTTAGAAATTTATTCCAAAACTTAAAAATTTTGAATAAAATTTTGAAAAAAATTTAAGCACCGAATAATATTTATATAAAATTAATACGAATATCGTGGAAATTGGTTATTCTCTCCCTATTTTTATGCTGAGAGTCTTAAATACGTGTATATCCATGAAAATATCGCGGATATTTCTTATCCTCTGTTTTTATGTCTAGATCCCAAAATACGGATATATCGACGAAAATTCTACGGATATTGCGAATATTTTCATCTATAAATATAATATAGTTATACTTTTTTTATTATATAATAGATCTTCATTATAGTATTGGATACAAATCTCACAAATAGCGAAATTAGTACTCAAATCGTAAAACCAGCATCACAATAACAAAGAAGAAAGGTAAAAGGAGAAGAAAGATGTCAATTCATTCCATATCCTCGGATATACTGAGGCCAAATGTTAAATACATCAGGAATAAAAAAAAGTACCAACCAGGTGATGATAAGTTGGTACTATTGTAACTAGCCGCTATCTCACATGCGGACCACTTAAAATGGGGACCGGTCCGCACCAAATGATCTCCACCGTGGGATGGAAATGATTGGCTGGGATTGGTTTTAACAAAAAAGAACCAATTATTTGGTTCATACTCAAACAACCCACCATTGATTTAAAAATCGACAAAATTTAATTATCTCTCCATCTTCACTAAATTGAATTCTAACTAGATAATTCTTCCCAAATTCTCGACTCAAATCACAAAAATGGTGTAACCGACCGCGGCCATGCCTCCGACCGTAGTATTTCATCTCCTTCCCCTCCCTTCTTTTCCCGATCTCTCTTATCACCGTTAAACCCATACACCCTTGAAGCACCTACGAATTCATTATATGGGTTTGAGCAATGCCGGAGCTTCGCAGAGGAGTCCGCCGAGGCCGTGCTAGGGTAGCTCGCAAGCCATCGGCTCCACCTCCGAGGTCGCAGAGGACCCGTGCCACGGTATCCAGAGAACCCGCTGAGGCAGTGGTGAGGCCCAGGACAAGGTTGGCAGTGAGAAAACTGAAAGACTAGAGACCAGGCTTATAATGGGGGTGGGGTGGTCGGAGGTCTTGGGTGAGGACTGGCGGACTATCAGGAGAGGAAATGGGAGATCGTGAAGGCGGTGAAGTGCTTGGTAGCCATATACCAAAGTGACGTGTCGTTTTTCCCAATTTTGGAGGTCAGGTATACAAAACCCTTTCTTCTTGTAATTGATTTTTCTTGGATTCTGTTTCTGCTTTGTGATTATTCTCGCCTTTTCCACTTGGGTTTTCTGTAGCTTCTCTTGTTTTGTTCCTATTCTATTTGTATCCAACGGTCAACTTCACTATTTAATTTCAAGTGCCCATTTGGGGCAATCTTTACATGGCTTTCTGATTTTCTTTACTCTCCTGTTTGGTTGCCGAGAAAGTGGAGGACAAGAAACAGAATTGGGTTCTTTTGGTTGTGTAATTGGGGTTGTTAAGTTGAGAGGGTCAAGTCAACCGAGTCAAATTGGTTAGTTTTGTGGGATACCTATATGATGAAAATGCGTTATGGAGTATGAATCATATGATTCTTCTCCTTGCTTGTTTTTAGCAACCAAATTAAGCAAATGGGTATGATGCGTGTTTGTTTGTGATTAAAGATTATAGATGATAATATTGTTTTAAGTTTGCTTTCGTCCTTTTGATCTTGTGGGTCTCAGGAATTGGGGCCAACCTTTTCAGTTTGTGTATGTTTTTTGTACAAATTTGTGCGGCTTGATTTGGTCCTCTTTAGACATTCGTCTTGTTTATTTTCTGTGAACTTTTCAATTATAGTGCTCTTGGGCTCCTCCTTGGAAGTTTTTGTTCTTGGGATATGCTTTCGTCTTGAAGGTTTTGAATAATTGTGCTAAATCCAGAGACTTCCTCTACTTGATTGGTTCTTACACTGATGCTTTTATCATTTCCATATTAGTCTCACTTATTGTTCTTGTTTTCTATTCCAGGACTACTATTGATCTCTGTACAGAGTTCTGTTGTACTATTTTCTGTTTAGTTTAAGATCTTCAAATCTTCTTCCACATTGGTAGCCAAGCTAAACTGTGCATATTTTCCCATTGAAAATGTTTGGTTTGAAGAAGTCTCCTTTGAAGGGTGCTAAACACAACCCAATTAACCTTGTACATCTTGCTTCATGTGGCTCAAACCCTTTGGTTACATTGCATCAACAGGGCCAATAATCACTAGGATCCACATGGTTGTTGAGGCTTGCGACAGGGAACTCCAGGACAAGGCCAGGGAAGTTCAAGAGCTAAAGATGGAGAGGCAAAAGAAGAAGGTGCAAATCGATGAGCTAGAGAAAATCATTTTGTTGTTCTGGACTGGTATTAATTAGATGATAAAGATGACCCCTAAGTGGAGATAGTCAATGAAGCCATAGCTATCTAACTACTTTGTGCTTACTGCTTGGGAATAACGATGAATAAGTAAGAGTTTGAAAACAATATATGAATTTGTTTTAGTGAAAATCTGAATTACATGATGTTCCTTTAGTCAAAGCTGTTATGACTCATGTGATAGGCAATATTTGTTTCCAAACAAGGGGCTTGGGTGATATCCAGAAATTTAAATTACTAAAATAATCTTACTTCTGATTAGAAGAATTAGAAGTTATGTATGCTGATGGATTATATGTGAATTTTCTATGCATCAATCTTATTTAAATTGCTCTTGGAATCATAGCAGAGGTGCAATGTTAGATTGGTTGATATAGTGGCAATTATTATGTTTTATTAGTTGTTTTTCTGTACCTTCGCTTTATACCACATTTCACTTCACCTAGGATAGCTACATGTTGAGAGGTGGAAGGTTTAAGCTGAGGTTTCACAAATTGACATGAATTAAAATTTTGGCTTATTACTTAAAATGCACTCAGAATAAGTCCGCGAGTCTCAAAATGCACATAGAATTGAAATTTGCCTCACTTTGCATACAGAACAGGTGTTTCATTATTTCCGTTGCACCATCCGTCAGTCTATGTTAACGTCGTTAAAAATGTTGATGTGGCAGTAATATTACAAAATTTATAGGGGCAATTAAGATATTTGTTAAATTTTATTAAATTTTATATTAAAATTCTTTTTAAAAAACAAAACTAATAAAATTACCCAATCTTCCCCAACCCACCCACCCGATCCGACGAATTGAGCCCACCCACCTCCAAGTCTGAGTCATCCACCAAACCACTCAGAGCACCAAAGGAATTGGGGCTTACAATCTTACTTGAGCTTTCCAGCGGTGGCAGTGGCAAGAGGTGAGGCAGAGAGCAATCAGAGGTTTCACCCCTCTCCAGCACCGCACCGATGCCCAACGATGGCGCGCTGCCCACTGTCCCGTCGACCAACTCCACCGGACATGGTTTCGATAGCCGAAACTCTGATAGCCAAATCTCCATCGCCCAGGCTAGCTATAGAGGAACACACATAAGCCTTCAAGATCGAATCAACACCATTCTTATCACTAGGCGTCGACCTAAAAGAGACCCCAGGGACTGGAACAATTAGTTGAAAGTTAGGTTCCTCTAGGCCCACGCAAATGGACCTCAACAATTCAATTGGAGTGTCAAACGGCAAGCTCATACCTTTTTTTGGGCCCATCTTTTTTCTAGGCCCCCATTAACCCGGTCCAAGGGCACACCAACCTTATCCTGGGCGATGGAGATTTGGCTATCAAAACCATGTCCGGTGGACTTGGTCGACGGGACGGTGGCTGCGCGCCAGCGTTGGGCATCGGTGCGGTGCTGAAGAGGGGGGAAACCTCTTATTGCTCTCTGCCTCGCCTCCTGCCGCTGCCACCGCTGGAAAGCTCAGGTAAGATTGTAAGCCCCAATTTCTTTGGTGCTCTGAGTGGTTTAGTGGATGACTCGGACTTGGAGTTGGATGGGCTCAATTCGTCGAATCGGGTGGGTGGGTTGGGGAAGATTGGGTAATTTTATTAGTTTTTTTTTTTTTAAAAGAATTTTAATATAAAATTTAGCAAATGTCTTAATTGCCCCTATAAATTTTGTAATATTATTGCCACATCAGCACTTTTAACGGCGTTAGTGACATAACTGACGAATGATGCAACGAAGGTAACAGAATACCTATTCTGGGTGCAAAGTGAGGTAAATTTGAGTTCTATGTGCATTTTGATACTCGTTGACTTGTTCCGAGTGCATTTGAAGTAATAAGCCTAGGAGATGTTTACTTATGACTGGATTAACGCATTAGTTTTTATAATCGGGAATTTTAATTCAAATGCAAGGGAACCTCTGGACAAACTTGATTTTTAGAGTTTAGTTTACTCATAAGTTAGTTGGTGCTTTGGATTCCAGTCAAGAAATAATATTGGAATTCATTTATGGTTGCCTTTAATGCAGGGAACTTCACAAAAACTTACATTTATTCTTCCTTACATTACTTCTATATTTTCAAATTCTTACTTCTAGCAACCTTTCTCAGGGTTAGAGGAAATCCCATTTGCAAAGATGGAACCACAAAAAATCTAGGCCAACTTCAATATGAAATTGGAGGGGCAAGAATTACTCAATACACAGTGATTGTATATTACTCTTATAATGACCTTTTATTACATTGGTATTTCCTTTGTAATGATCTAATAGAACATGATTATGTGCCTTGGGATTCTTGATTACAAGCCCACTATCTGGTCAGTAAAGGACCAAGTCATGATTAATATTAGGCGTTATGTTGTAAATATAAAAATTGGTATTAGATGACCACCACACCCATTTACTTTAATCATTAGTATACATATTTAACCTGTGGTCTAATGATTATACGTAATCTATATTTCTCTTAAGTACAAGGCATTAATGACCCTCCTAAAGTACTTGTAACTTATGACCTTACATGTCCGTATTATTATGATTGTAAGGCTATAAAGAAAGACTTTGTCTACATGAGCAACTAAATTAACTTTTATTTCGCTTCATTAGTGTTAGTAAATAGTAACTATTGAAATCAACTTTCTTAATATTATAATTTTATACGGTTTGTAAACAAATTAACCTTGAAATTTTTCCAATTACTCACTTCCCGATTGCTAATTTCCTTGATTATTGAATTCTATCCACTACTTGTAAGTAAATTTGCCTTGTATGTGTTTCTTTAAGAAATTTGCATTAGTTTTATATCACATTATACAAGAATTTTGGAGGATATAAAACTAGGTAGGAATTATGAGGATATTAAACACAAATTATAATGACTGACATAGTAATATAGCCAAAATTAATACTCTTAAACTTCCTCATCCAAAAATAGCCTAAATGAATTACATAGTGAATGTCATCGTAATGATGGTATAGTGTCATCATAATAACTATGTAGTGCCGCCATAATGACCGTATAGTGCCACCATAATGACCTTCCCTAATTTCTCTTTTAGTTGCTTACAAATTCACCTATTTAATTATTTGTAGTGCATTTCTTACTGATATATTCAAAATTAGTACTCTAAAAGTTCCTCATCAAAAAGCAACCTAAATGAATTATATAGTGAATGCCATCATAATGAATATATAGTGCCACCATAATGCCTGTATAGTGCAATTATAATGACCTTTTGTATTTTCTCCATTAGTTTCAAGTTCTCATATTTAATTGTTTGTAGTGTATTTGTTAGTAGTGTAGCCAAAATTAATACTAAGTTTTTTTTTAGATACACACTAATACTTTTAAAGTTCCTCATCCTAAAATAGGCTAAATGAATGACATTGTCAATGTTATCGTAATGATTGTATATTGTCACAATAACGACCTTCCTTTTGTATTTACTTCACTTGACAGAACCCTTCCCGAATTTCTCATCGAAATCCGTGAAAAGCACTGCTCCAGTCTGGAAACCCTAAATAATTCCTAAAATACCCTTACTGTCTTCTAAACACGTTACGAGAATTCTACCAACGATTCGGCAGAATCTCCCCTATAGTTTGGTTGATCCGTCTTCCACCTATCAGACGACGGATATGAAATAAAAATAAATCAAACAGTGTTACACCCACCCTCGTATATCCGCAACTGTAACCTCGTCTCTCAAGACGGTATTAATTAACTAAAATGTTGTACTCGAGTGAACCAATCATAACTCGTCAATCCGAGTCACCGCCCACACCAACCCACTGACCACGGTAACGAGCATTCGCTCATAGGTGCATCAATACCCTATCAAAGCCCGTGAAAGTCATCGGCAACTCCTATCAGCCGGATTAACTCTCAGTTATCGTATCCCACCTCTTTATCAAACCTTACATGCAACAAGATTTGCATATAAGTAAATACAACTTATCAGAATCCAATTGATTTACCCCGGCGGAACCTACGCTACCTTTACACGTGCCCACTACCACTCCAAACTGTACATCAATATTCCGACCGTAGCCATCATCCAGAGTCGTACATCGATATCTCGACCGTAGCCATCATCCTGAGCCATACCTCGATATCCCGGCCGTAGCCGTCATCCCGTGCCGTACCTCGATATCCCAATCGTAGCCGTCATAACGAGCCGTACCTCAATATTTCGACCGTAGCCGTCATCCCGAGTCATACCTCGATATCCCAATCGTAGCCGTCATCTCTTGTACCTCGATATCCCGATCGTAGCCGTCATCCCGAGTCGTACCTCGATATCTCGATCGTAGCTGTCATCCTGAGTTGTACCTCGATATTTCAGCGGTAGTCATCATCCCGAGTTGTACCTCGATATCCCGAAAGTAGCCGTCATCCTGAGTCGTACCTCGATATCCCAACTGTAGTCGTCATTTCGAGCCGTACCTTGATATCCCAGTTGTAGCCGTCATCCTAAGTTGTACCTCGATATCCCGATCGTAGCCGTCATCTTGAGCCGTATTTCGATATCCCAACCTTAGCCGTCATCTTGAGTCGTAACTCGATATCTCAGCCATATCCTTCATCCCAAGCTGTACCTCGATATCCCGACCGTAGCCATCATCCTGAGCCGTATCTCGATATCCCAGCTGTAATCGTCATCTCCAGTCGTACCTCGATATCCCAACTGTAGTCGTCATCCTGATCCGTACCTCAATATCCCGACTGTAGCCGCCATTTCGAGTCGTACCTTGATATCCCGATCGTAGCCGTCATCCCGAGCCATACCTCGATATCCTGATTGTAGCCGTCATCTTGAGCCGTACCTCGATATCCTGGCCGAAGTCGTCATCCCGAGTCGTACCTCGATATCCCGATCGCAGTCGTCATCCCGAGTCGTACCTAGATATTCCGATCGTAGCCGTCATCCCGAGCTGTACCTCGATATCCCAGTCGTAGCCGTCATCCCGAGTCGTACTTCAATATATCGATCGTAATCGTCATCTGGAGTTGTACCTCGATATCCCGACCGTAGCCGTCATCCCGAGCCATACCTCGATATCCCGGCCATGCCTCGCACCTTATCGAGCCTATGATGGAATCATGACAGAGCTCATACCATATCGTGTATGGGGCAATCCTCCCTACCATACCTCACATCTCCCCGGGCGTATGAGAGAATCCTCCCTGACATACCCCACCGAGTGCATGAGGGAATCCTCCCTGACATACCTCACATCAGAACATCCCGAGAGTATGATGGAATCCTCCATAACATACCGCGTATCATATCATCCCCGAGAGTATGACGGAATCCTCCATAGCATACCTTGTGTCATATCATCCCCGAGAGTATGATGGAATCCTCCATAACATACCTGGTATCATATATCGGGGACAAAACCCAAACCACAATCCCTATTTGAAACCCTAAAATAAATTATTAGTTGGGTCTATGCTCCAACCATATAACCGGACCTAAAGCCCACTATCACATATGTGGGCCTAACGCCCAAAATCATTGCAAAATAGTTATTGAAATCCACAATCAAATAACAAGTCACTAGATATTTGTTCTACATTTCCGTCATTTATAAATGATAATAATTAACCTAAAATCCCCTCAACCCCGGGATTTACACGCGCCCTAAACGGGTACCAAGTAACTTTAAACACCCAAAATGGCCCCTAAACGAACTCTGATGGACCCGAAACCTGCGCTAATAGGTCCAGAACGTCAAAAACGTGTCGACACGAGCCGCCATGGACCGGGGGCCTGCCCCACGGGCCGGCGGAAGGACGGCGACACTTCCACTTGCCGACACGCGCCCCTTACGCGCCCACACTCGCCTCACACTACTCACCGAATATTCCGTCAATCCTCACGGAATATTCTAACGGCAAAGGAATATTCCGTCTATTACTATACCTTTAGATTTAACAGAATATGCTAACGCCATTAGCATATTCCGTTATACTTAACGGCAGCAGTCCTAACCAGAGCAACGGAATATTCCGTCGTCGACAGAATATTCCGCCACCGGACCTCCATGAACACTCGAACTTCAAACCTTCGTATCTCTCTCAATTCTCAATCAAATTCGATGTTCTAATAATGGAAATCTATCTACTGCCAAATTTGAGAAAGTGTTTTGGCTCTTGGCCCCTGACCTTGTGGTTGGTAATTATGTTTTGCCAAATTTTCCTACAATTTTGGTTTTGGCCCGTAGTTGGAAATGGCCTAAAGTACCAATGCGTCACTTCAATTGAGACACATGGAAGACCGTATGGATACGCGACTGCGCTGGTAGGCGAAGACAGTAACCAAACTTGCCAACCATAATAATAATAAGATAGGGGCAATAAAAACGTGGTGAGAGTTTTTTTCAATGGCAAGAAGCCACAGAGTGTTGACGGTAAGGTTAAACCTTAAGTTTCGACAAAAAAAAAAGGTTGAACCTTAAGTTAGAGTGGTAGACCGTAGACCCACTCATTCTTCTGAAAGTCCTTTTCAGTGCGCTTTTTATTTTGGGCAATGAAGAGATTAGATTTAAGCAACTGAAGGAGAGCATCAAGGTCTTAGAAAGTAATATCAACAACATGTACATGAGTTGAACCATGCATATAAGACATGACAGTGGGTGGTGACTTCCTATAGAGTGGTTTGTAAGGTGTCATCTGAACTACGGATTGAAAAGTGGTATTATATGCCTATTCAACCCATGGTAGAAAGGATACACAAGTGGATGGCTTATTTGCAACCAAACATCGAAGATAGTGTTCGAGTGTGCAGTTCGAAACCTTTGCTTGGCCATCACTTTGAGGATGGTAAGCTGAAAGAGTGGCAGAGTCAGGTACCTTGTAATTCATTTTCGTTTGATATTGTTAATGAAATTCACTTAGGCTGCGTTTGGAAACAAAGATTTGGATTTGGATTTTAAATGAAGGGATTTCAAATGAAGTAATAAATCGACTTCATTTGAAATCTCAATATTTGGAAAACTAATTATTTGCTTGAAAATTTAAAAATCCGTCATTTAACCTTGTTCTGGCTGGCTCTTTCGAGCCAAAATTCATACAAATGAGGGGCTAATTAGAATAGATATTTTGAGGGAAAGGTAGAGCTTGAAGAGATGAACGTTTTGGTTCAAGAATGACGGCGATTGGAGGCCAAACGGTGGAGATATTGTCGTCCAAAGTTGGGGTGGTCGGTTTGCGCGAAAATCTGGGGAGGGATATATAACCAGCTTGGGGAAAGGCTGCATCAGCTCCTTCTCCAGATCAAGTGTGGCAGCGAGGTTGATGGCAACATCGTGGAGCGACGATCTAGAATTTGAAGCCGATCAGGCTGCATCAGCCTTGATTTCTCCCGTCGAAGCCCCGAGTGGCACAAAAATGCGAAGGGGGAAAACATCGTTTCAGGAATCTCAAAGGCCACGCATGCCGACATTGTTTCCGTACACAAGTCTGAGTCTTTCATCGGAGCTCATACCACCGTCGAGCCGAGAGCCCATTCGAAGACCCATCTGGTATCTTTGAGGAGCTGGGCGGCAGCTCCGAGGACGACCCTCTTCTCTACCTGCATGGGCATCAAGGAGCTCAGATCCAAAATCGAAGATGGAGATAGGCATCAGCAGTGGGAATGGTGGTGATAGGACCCCTCTCGACTTTCCCGTCAAAATCCATAAGAAGCCCTGCTCCCGTATGACAACAACTGAACTCAAAACACTACCAGGAATACCCTCACACTTACAACTAAACATGAAGAGAATTCTACTGAAAATTCCACAAAATCTCCCCTGTAATGGGTCAAACCAACTTCCACAAGTCAGACGAAGGGTGCAACTAACCAACTAATAAATCAAACAATCCAGACAAAACCAAATCCAACCAATAACTTCACAAAAGAACTCCTAAGGTAATCAAAGCATAATATGTGAACTTTTGAATTTACAAATCCAATGAAAACCCTACGTAGTAGTAGCAGTAGCGCATCGAAAGATGATGTCACATCCTAGTCTCAACGCCTCATTCTGCTACGGCTTGGAGGGCACAAAACCAAAACAACTGTGAGTGTCAAATGGGACCATAATAAAGCGTGTTACGCGAATATAGTAATAATAATAATAACAACCATGACAATCCCACCTCGTGGTAAATCATACTTACAATAAGATCCTCACCTACAAATATATATAATATGCCGGAAACTAATTGATTTACCTCAATTGGAACCCACTCTACCTCCAACTATACCCACCATCTCAAAATCTCGACCATAATCGTAATCTCGAGTCGTAGCCCAATATCCCTCCCTACCATACCTCTTATTGTAACGACTCAGACCAGAAATTAAATTATTTTGAGAATTGAACGATTTTACCCTCGATTTTAGACGGGTTCGGGAGTCACTTTTTGATTGGCAGTACTTTTTGGAATTTTTCTTGGGTCGTTACGTAGGTCTCGAACTCACGAGTTCGTAGACAGGCGGCACGCGAAAAACAGAGATCCGGTGAGGTTGTTACGGGTCTAGAATCTACAGGGGCAGTTTGGTAATTTTAGAAAAGTTGGAACTATATATCAGATATTTTTCTCTCTCCTCAGGAGATTGGTCGATGCAGTCTCTCTCTCCTACCCGAAATTCTTCCCGTGCGAACACCGAACCACCATTTTCATCGGACGGATTTCAGTCCGATTTGAACGAAACTGAGGCCGGGAGGATCTTCCCCGCGACCCCACGAGCCTTTTGGTGTAATCATCAGAGTGGGAGCACCGCCGTAGGTGACGGACGGAGGAGGGAGGTGGACCGAATCTTCTCGGCCATTTTTCGGCCAGACCAGGTACGATCTCGGAACTTTGACCCCATATTTGAATTCCTGGTGAAAAGTAGATGAATTTACATGTGTGGATCGTGAAAAACGGTCAAGAAATGAATAAGTTAGAAAACCTTGAAAATCGACCAGAAATGGCAATTTTCAACGAAACCAGACGGCAGCGACGGCGGCTGCCGGTCATCTTCTCAGGCCAGACTTCGGCGACGGCGCCAGTAGCCGATCGTCTTCTCCGATGACCGGTCGAGTCGGGTCAGATCGGGTCGGGTCGAGTTGAACTGGTCGGGTTGAGTCGAGTTGGACCGGATCAGGTCGAGTCGGGCCGGGTTGGACCGATCTAGGCGCGTGAACACTGTAGCAGGCGCGTGACCGGCGAGTGAGGGGCGCGTGGCGGCGCGTGAACACGTGTTCTGACCTTCCGGTGGCGCGTGGCGGCGCGTGGGACTGTTCCCGATGTCACGGCGGTGCGTGACTAGGGTTTTGGGAAGTTCCAGATCAGATTTTGTTGGTTTCGAGGCCATAGGAGTTCGTTTAGGGCCCGTTTGGGCAATCCCAGCGGTAATGGTTGACCGTAGAGCGGGTTTTGTGTAACAACCCGGAATTTCAATTATTGGATTTAATTAAATTATTTATGTAAAATGACGATTTTGCCCTTGCTTGTTAAAGGGCATGGAAATCAAGTTTTGTTTCGAAACCTTTTCGGCGGTGTTTTGTATACCGTTGCGTAGGTCTCGAACTCACGAGTTCGTAGACAGGCGGCACGCGGAAAAACGGAGTTCGTAGACGAGAGTTATGGGTCTAAATGTGCAAGGGCATTTTGGTAATTTGGTTTTGGGAGAGATATTTTGTTACCCCAAAACAGTGTAATCTGATCCATCTTTAATTCATCTTTATCATCTCTTTCGTCTCTCTCTGTGACAAAACAAACACACAAACCCAAACCACCCGAACCGTGCGAAATTCACCCAAACACCCACAAAAGTCAACATTGATTTCAAGGCCTCATCTTCCAGTTTTGATCCACTAATCGTGTTCTACTCCTTCCCGTGATCACAACCGTACCAACCATCGAAGGAGAGGACCACGGAGGAAGCCGAACCGAGAATAGGAAGTTTCGGACCTTCCGATCGATTTTCCGGCTAGCACAGGTACGTGTTTGTGGTTTTGAGGTCATATTTGGATTCCTGGGTTTGAGTAGATAGATTTAGACGTAAAATTTGTGAAAAATGGTTGAGTTTTGAGGAAGTTGGAAAGCTTGGAGTTTCGGCCGGAAATGGAGGATTCCGGCGAAACCAGACGGCGGCGACGGCGACTGCCGGTCATCTTCTCCGGCCAACTTCCGGCGACGGCGACGGCAGCCGGTCGTCTTCTCCGGCGAGTCGCCGGTGACCGGTCGGGTTGAGTTGAACCGGTCGGGTCGAGTTGAACCGGTCGGGTTGAGTGAACTGGTCGGGTCGAGTTGGACCGGGTCAGATTGAGCCGAATCGGGTTGGACCGGTTCAGGCGCGTGTGGTACTGTAGCAGGCGCGTGGCCGGCGCGTGAGGGCGCGTGGCGGCGCGTGGGCGCGTTTTCCGACCTTCCGTCGGCGCGTGGCGGCGCGTGGGGCCGAGTCTGAGGTCACGGTGGCGCGTGACAGTTAGTTTTTGACGTTTCGGACCTGTTGGCGCAGGTTTCGAGTCGATCGGATGTCGTTTAGGGGTTGTTTCGGACGTTTTAAGGTTGCTGCGTTTTCTAGGCCAGCATAATTAGACTCCCGGGGTTTATGGGGTTTATATTTAAGGTTCCTATTATTAGCTGGTAATCCCGATTATTGATTTGGACAGGCGATACTGCTCCGGGAACTTCAGGGGAGCGTACAGATCGGGATTGAGCTTGCTTCGACAGGTTTGTGAGTGGACTTTGGTTTATAAACTATAATGCATGCATAAATGTATCTTTGATTTAAATACTGTTGAGTATGAGTGAAATGAATTTCTGGATTTTAGAAATGATACTGGACACATATATTACAATATTTCAGTGAAAGTATGTTTTGAGAAATGGCCTGGTTTTTGTACTTAATTTTGATATCGTTTTGACGTGGTAACTATTTGAGTATGTGATTTGGGTTGAGAACCATAATTGTGATTTTACCGATTTTGGCCATAAAATGATATTTGCAAAGAATTTGGCTAAGGCCGCGAGACAAAGATTTCGAAGTATGGATTTGATTCACTGATTCCCGTCCCGATGATTGTTGTTGCTCTGACTGGTGTTAAGGAGTATGACTCTACCAGTTGTTGAGGGTTCGGACCTTAGGTGTTGAGGAGTATGTCTCCGTCGGGTCGCGAAACTGTCTATGCATAGTACAGATATTACAGACAGTACATATGGTACACAGAGTTGTACAGATTTGAACACATCTCAAGGGATACCCTGATGTGTTATGAATATGTCGGGAACAGTGAATTCTTGATTTTGAGATATTTGCCAAATGGAACCAAATGATTTGAAATTGAGATATTCGTGAGTTTGAACCAAATGATTTGAATTTGAGATATTATGTGTCCGATTGAACCAAACGATTTGGATTTGAGATAATTTGTGTCCATATTGAATTATATGATTTTAAACTCCTTTTAAGAGAGTTTTCAAACCAAATTGTGGATTACGAGGTATTTTTATTATACAGATTTTATGTGAGTCCAATTCATGATTTTAAAGATAAATGTGAATTTTGGATGATTTACATATGATGCTTTTATATGATAAATTGTTTTATGTTATGCATGCATGATTTTATAAATGGAGGGGAAGAAAGGTAATTCTTCGAAAAGGAATTTATAAATGATTATTTTTGTCCACTCACAACTTTTGTGTTTAAATCCCCCTTCAGGCAGTTGAGTAGCGTTGACGCGAACATTGATCTCGAGGCTGAGGCATTAGGATTTCGACTGCGCGGTGTTGTATATTTAAGTAGGATATCTAAATTTTACTCTTAATCCTACTTAGACGCTCTGATATTATGTTGTATTTGTTTGGTCGTAAATTACGGGAATTATTGAGTGCTTAAGTCCCTTGTCTGACAAGAGGAAGTATTTATCATTGTTATTATAAATTGTATGGATTGAAGGGTATTTTGGGAACCTTTTCTTAGGTTGTCAGACGGGATCAGGGTTCTTCCCGGATTTTGAGGGGAAATTCGGGACGGGTCCTGAAATTTTGAGCTCGGAAAGTCAAGGTAGTTTGGTCATTATTGTGCATGTGTTCCTTGGGCTAGAGCGTCCAGGAATTTTGGGTTGGATGATGTTTGTGAGTGGACTTTTGGTTTATAAACTATAATGCATGCATAAATGTATCTTTGATTTAAATACTGTTATGTATGGGTGCAATGAATTTCTGGAATTTAGAAATGATGCTGGACACATGTTTTCCTATATTTCAGTGAAATTGTGTTGTGAGAAATGGCATGGTTGTTGGATTCGGTTTTGATATTGTTTTGACGTGGTAATTATTAGAGTCCATGATTTTGAGTTGAAACCGTATTTGTGATTAAAAAAAATACTTGATTTTGGATCCAATAAGGTTTTGAGGAAGCCGAGGTTAGGATCCGCTGAGACTGAGAATCTGGTGAACCTCCAATATAAACAATACAGTTTTGAGGGGGCCCAGGAGCCGGGGTTAGGATCCACTGAGACGGAGAACCCGGTGAACCTCCAATATAAACAATACGGTTTTGAGGGGGCCCAGGAGCCGGGGTTAGGATCCGCTGAGACGGAGAACCCGGTGAACCTCCAATATAAACAATACGGTTTTGAGGGGGCCCAGGAGTCGGGTTTAGGATCCGCTGAGACAGAGAACCCGGTGAACCTCCAATATAAACAATACAGTTTTGAGGGGGCCCAGGAGCCGGGGTTAGGATCCGCTGAGACGGAGAACCCGGTGAACCTCCAATATAAACAATACGGTTTTGAGGAGGACCAGAATATGGAACTAGGATCCGCTATTAGCGGTGAACCCGGTGAACCTTCAATATAATTGGTTATTGTTTCTTCGACTAGCATCGAGAGTTTTACTCCGTTGGTTCGTTGAGTGCTCCGACTCTGGCATCGAGGAGTTTTGGCTCCGCCGGGTCGCGAGGCTATTTATGCATAGTACAGAGAGTTGTGATACAGGACTAGCACACCCCAAGGGATACTCTGGTGGCTAGGGATATGCCAGTCGAGGGATATGCCGACTGATGTGATATGATAGTCGAATGTTATTCCGGCTGAGGATACTTGCCGATTTATATGATATGATAGCCGAGGATATTTCCGGCTCTAATATGGTTTGACGACGATTGTCATGTGATTAATCAGCCTATGAAAATACTTCGTCATCTGGGTATGTGGGTTGGTGTGGGCGGTGACCCAGAGTGACAAATTATTGTTGGTTCACAAGTATCTGGCTAGTCAGTTGTCTTGTGGTATTCCAGTAGAGATGTCAGCAGTGTCTGACCTACTGACATTTGGTGTCAGATGGTATTCCTATTTGGACCACTACTATTCCGAGGTCATGGCTTTGACATGTATACTATCCTGCGTCTGATAGGTAGGAGTGGTCAGTAAGTACAGAGGTTCTGTCGGGAACCCTGTAAGGGTTACTAAAAATTATTTAAGGATAAAGGGTATTTCTGGTATTTAAATTTTGAGGTAAAAGAGCTATCAGACGGGATAAGGGTTCTTTCCGGGTTTCGAGGGTAATTCAAGAAGGGTCCTTACACCTATCCCACTGAGCGTATGAGGGAATCCTCCCTGACATACCTCATATCCTATCTAGCGTATTAGAGAATCCTCCCTGCCATACCTCATACTTTGCAGAGTGTGTGAGGAAATCCTCCCTGCCATACCTCTTTTCCTATTAAGCGTATGAGGGAATCCTCCCGGCCATACCTCATATCCTATAGAGTATTTGGGAATCCTCCCTACCATACCTCATATCAATAATAGCTTTCCCTATTTCATCTGGATGAATGACCTGGTAGGACCCTCGAATAGTACATATAGTATGATCCCAAAACCCGTTAGATACCCTAACCGACTCCCATCAAACCATTACAGCTCAGTTGAAGTCCAAATATTGAACCCGGCCCAAATCCCATTACTTGGTCTAAACCCAAATCACATACCCGGGCCTAATGCCCAAAATCACTCCAAAATCGTTATTGGAATCCATAATCCATAATACATCAATTAAAGCAATCATAATTAGCTCCTAAATCTCATAATGGATAATAAAACATTTTAACATAATTACCCTTAATTTCTGAAATTCATAATTGACAAGAAATCGTCTAAAACATATACATACGCATGCATTACAATTTAGAACACAAAGTCCACTCACCGGAAGCTCAAATAAGCTCAATTCAGAGCCGTGCGCTCCTCTACAACCCCTAGAGCTGTATCGCCTTGGTTGGGAAGAAATTGGATGTGAAGTTTCGGTCAAACTTTCGGGCTTCAGTTCGTCGTCCACATGGATGCTCACGGCTCAAGGAGGGTATGACTGGGTTCGTGAGGTCGAGAGGAAGGTAATGGTGTGTTTGGTCTGGGTCTAAATGGCCGAAATTGAATTCCAAGGTTTGTGGGGGTTTTGGTTTCTCACGGGGAAAGGGAGAAAAGGATCGGGAGAGAGGAGAAAGAAATGAGGGAAAAAAATTCTGAGAAGAGGGAGAAAATAAGATGAAAATATCTTGGTTGTAAAATTACTAAAATGCCCCTAATAGTTCTAGACTCTTAACTCTCTCAAACAGGCTCCGATTTTTACGTGACGCCTGTCTACGAGCTCCTGAGTTCGAGACCTGCACTACGGTCCAAAGAAAACTTCCAAAAGCATTTTCAAACAAAAACAGACTCCGGACCCTTCCTAAATCCAAGGGTAAAATCGCCTTTTCTAAAATAATTTATAAATATTTATTAATTAAACGTACGAGTCATTACAACTCACCTCCCTTAAAGAAATTTCATTCTTGAAACTTGCACCTCTCCAAAGACAAGATTCAGATAGAACAGAAAAATTAAAGCCAAAATCAATACATACTAGGGACAATCTCTGGAGCAATTCGTGCCTCATGTTGTGCCATGGTAAACACTCGAGCATGAGTACCGGAAGATCGACTGCAACCCCTTTGTTAGCCACTAGCCCTGTTGGCCCAACTAGATTGGGTCTGACTGCCAACAGTGGTACCCGTAAACTGCGCTGCCCTAACCACCTGACCAGAAGACTCTCGGGTTAACATACTACCACCCTGATGGGGTGGGTAATCCCTCTAAAGGTGTCCAATCTCGCGACAAAGAAAGCACCTAACATCTCTGACCCTCGGAAGGTTGGGGCAATCCTTCTTGACATGCCTTGTCTCCCCTCAGTAGAAACATACAACATCATTAACCCGTTCGAACCCACTACTCTGAGCCCCCGATCCTCTACTTGATTGAACTGGACCTCTACTCAAATGAGCTGATGACTGCTACCCCATAGCAACATCTCGGGACAAGCCAACTCTTGACTTCCCGCCACTATACCTAAATTTGAAGCCGTAAGAACCGTCACCTCCTGATGAACCGGTACTATAACTGTCCCTATTAGACGGTCTTTGACTCTCTGCTCCAGAACTCGTGTGGTCATGACTACATCTAGACCTACCACACTGATTATGTTCCACACGTGCAGCAGCAACGGCTAATCACAAGCTGAATCTCATCCTGCAAGCCAAACTCGAACCGTTTGCATTTATCCACCTCGTTAGCCACCAAGCTGGTGCAATCCTAGAAAAATCCTCGTACGCCGGTACGGTCATCGTACCATGTCTAAGCTGTAAAAACTCCACCTGTATGGCACCTCTTTAAGACTTGGAAAAAACCTGCTCAAAGATTCACTCCCGGAATGCCTCCCAGGTGGTAGTACGAACATCCCAGCCTGTCAGCTCCAGTAAGCATGACCATCTAGTAGGAAGGTAGCTAAATGAACCCTATCGCTAGGAGGCCATCCCATAACTGCAAATACTCGCTCTAATCGAGTGATCCAACTGTTAGCATCCGTAAGGTTAGTCTTACCCGTAAAAACCCTAGCCCTAAGTCTCTGGGCCTTCTCAATATCTGATACCTCTGAAGATCCCATGCCTTGCACCACTGTCGATATAACCCTACCCAACTAATCCAAGGTATGTCATAAGTCGGGCTCTATCATCGGATCAAGTGCACCATGCACATTCTCCGCTTCTTCCCCAATACCAAGCCGCTGACTAGGACAACGTCTAGGAGGCACCACGCTAATACGAAACAAGAATTCATCAGTAACAAAATATTACCCATACTTTGTGTGCGGTCTACATGAATTTAAACCTAGAGCTCTGATACCAAGTTGACAGAACCCCTCCTGAATTTCCCCTTGAAATCCGTGAGAAGTCCTGCTCTCGTCTGACAACAACTGAACTCAAAACACTATCAAGAACACCTTCACACTACCAACTAAATGAGAAGAGAATTCTACTGAAAATTCGGCACAATCTCCCCTGTAAATGGGTCAAACCAACTTCCACCTGTTAGACAAAGGATGAAACTAACCAGCTGATAATCCAGACAATCCAGACAAAACCAAATCTAGCCAATAACTTCACAAAAGAACTCCTAAGGTAATTAGAGTATAATAGGTGAACTTTTAAATTTACAAATCCAAGTAAAGTCCTACTTAGTAGTAGTTGACAGAACCCCTCCCGAATTTCCCCTCGAAACTCGTGAGAAGTACTGCTCCCGTCTGACAACCCTGAGAAAACCTAAAACCTTATAGAAATGCCCTCTCTACCAAGCCAACCATACGAGAATTCTACTGAAATTTCTCCAGAATCTCCCTTGTAACTAGGTCAATCTGCAACATACAAATACCATTCAAGCAGTCCAGCTAAGACTACAAATCCCCCGAAATAATTAAAATACCCAAAAGAGGATCAGAGCAAACTAGGTTAACCCTAAATTACAAAACCTAATGAAAGTCTTATATGATGTTAGTGCAGCAAAATATGATGCACAAAACCAAAACAACTGTGAGTGAACCATGAAACTATATCGAGGTGTAAACACGCTAATAAAGGAATGATAACAACACTAATAATGATCATAACCATCCACCTCGTGGTAAATCATAATATATATATATATATATATATATATATATACATGTACAACTTACCAGAGTACCAATCTATTACCTAGGTAGGACCCACGTCACATCCAATTGTACCTGTCATCATAGTAACCAGGCTAAAGACGATATCCACGGGTCGTAGCCCTATATCCCGGCCATAGCCGTCATCCCCGAGTCGTAGCTTGATAACCCGGTTGTAGCCGTCATCCCGACTCGTAGCTCGATATCCCGATCGTAGCTGTTATCCCGAGCCGTAGCTCGATAACTCAGTCGTAGCTGTCATCCTAAGTCGTACCAAGATATCTCGGTCGTAGTCGTCATCCCGAGTCATAGCTCGATAACCCGACCGTAGCCATCATCCCGAGCCGAGCATATGATGGAATCCTCTATACCATAGCCCATACCATACCGAGTGTATGAGGAAATCCTCCTCGCCATACCTCGTATCCTACCGAGCATATGAGGGAATCCTCCTTGTCATACTTCACCGAGTGTATGAGGGAATCCTCCCTGCCATACCTCACCAAGCGTATGAGAGAATCCTCCATGTCATACCTTCTATCAATAACAAATTTCACTATTCCAACTAGATGATTGACATGGCAAGATTCTCGAATAGTACGTATAGTATGGTTCTAAAATTTCTTACACAACCTCACCAACTCCCACTAAACCATCTCACTAGTGCTAAAGCTCAAATACTTAACCCGGGTTGAAACTGGACCCACAATCCTGGCCCGAAGCCCCAACTCATATAACTGGGCCTAAGCCAAAATCCATGAATCTAAAATCCATAACTGGAATCCATGAAACTGAGCCGTATCCAAAAACCTCATAACCGGATCTCAGACCCGAGATCTCATAATCGGGCCTACAGTCCAAAATTGTTTCCATATCGTTATTAAAATCCCTAACTAAGAATAAATCCACCACCAGTGAAAAATCATGCAAATCATTATCCTTAGGTGTCGAGTCTTGGAAAGGAAATAAACACTTATAATAATTGTTCTTAATTCTCGAGACTCCTAAAAATACTAAATATCCTTCCATTTACTTCTCGAAATTCGTAATTGAATATAAAATACTTAAAACATAATAATATGCATGCATTTCCATTTAGAAAGTAAAATCCACTCACCTCAAGGTCCAAACAAGTTTGATTTTAAGCTATTCGGTTCCTTGTGACCTTCGGAACCACCACGCCGGTCAAAATGATATTTGGCATTATTAAATGGCAATAATAAACCTCAAATCCAACCCCCTAAATCCCGGGAGTACACACGCACCCTAAACGCGTAAAAAGTGACTTTCGACGTCTAAAACAGCTCCTAAACGAACTCCGATTGACCCAAAACCGGCGCCAAACGATCCAGAACGTCGAAAATATGTGAACACGAGTCGCTGGAGACCGAGGAAGTGCTCCACGCGCCGCCACGTGCCGGTGGGTCTTCCTCCACGCGCGACTGCGTGTTTCAGTCTCCTTCAACTTCTCGCCGGGTACGGTTCACTCGCCGGCCGGAAAACCCCATAACCACCCGATTTTCAAACCCTTATATCTCACTCATTTCTCAACCAAATTCAATGTTCTAATAATGGAAACCTATCTACTCGAACCAAGGAATCCAAATAAGAAGTCTAAATCGAAAACCCTTACATGTGGTAGTCAAAAATTGGACAAAAAGTTTCAGGCAAACTTTCGAGCTGGGTCCTCCACAGTCGTCCTCAAGTTTCAAGGATGGTATGGTTGTGTTGGTGGGGAGGAGAGGAAGGTCATAGTGTGTTTAGTTTCGGTTAAAATGGCCAAAATCGAATTCTCCAATTTTGGGGGTTCTTGGTTTCTCATGGGGAAAAGAAAGAGAGAAGTTGCAAGAGAGAGAGAGAAGAAAGAGGGAATGGGGAAAATCCGGAAAAAGGAAGAGAAAAATCTTCCCAAAATATATGCCTTCTAAAATTAAAAAAAATGCCCCTGATAGTTGTAGACCCATAACTCCCTCCAACGAGCTCCGATTTTCGCATGGCGCCTGTCTACGAACTCGTAAGTTGGAAATCGACGCGATGGTTCAAGAAAAAATCCAAAAAAATTATTCCCAAACTAAAATTGGCTTTCGAACTCCTTTAAACTCAAGGGTAAATTTGTCATTTCCTAAATTAATTTTACAATTTAATTCCTTTTCAAGGACAGGTCCTTACAGTAGTAGTAGTGTAGCAAAAGATGATGCCTCCTTCTAGTCTCAGTGCCTCGTCTGGCTACGGCTTGTAGGGCACAAAACCAAAACAACTATGAGTGGACAATGGGACCATAATGTAGCGTGTTATGCAAATATAGTAATAATAATAAAAATAACCATGACAATCCCACATCTTGGTAAACCATACTTTCAGTAAGATCCTCGCCTACAAATATATATAACTTACCGGAAATCAGTTGATTTACCTTGATGGAATCCACACTACCTCCAATTGTACCCACCATCTCAAAATCTCGACCGTACCCGTAATCCCAAGTTGTAGCTCAATATCTCGATCGAAGTCGTAATCCCGAGCCGTAGCTCAATATCTCGCCCGGAGTCGTAATCCTGATCCGTAGCTCAATATCCCGATCGATGCCGTAATCCCAAGCCATAGCTCAATCCATGCCGAATATATGAGGAAATCCTCCATGCCATACCTCCTATCCTACCGAGCTTATGAGGGAATCCTCCCTACCATACCTCATATCCTATTGAGCATAAGAGTGAATCCTCTATGCCATACCTCATACCATGCCGAGCGTATAAGGGAATCCTCCCTGGCATACCTCCTATCCTACCGAGCGTATGAGGGAATCCTCCTTGCTATACCTCATATCTTACCGAGTGTATGAGGGACTTGTTGTACTTCATATCAATAATAGCTTTCCATGTTTCATCTGGATGAATGACCTAGCAGGACCCTCAAATAGTATGTATAGTATGATCCCAAAAACCCTTAGATGCCCTAACCGACCTCCAGCAAACCATTACATCTAAGGCGAAGGCCAAATACTGAACCCGGGCTGAAGCCCAAATCATCATAACAGGGTCTAAATCCAAATCACGTACTCGGGCCTAATGCCCAAAATCACTCCAAAATCATTATTGGAATCCAAAATCCATAATACATCAATTAAAGCAATCATAATTAGCTCCCGAACTTGATAATGGATAATAAAACATTTTAACATAATTACCCTTAATTTCCGAAATTCATAATTGACAAGAAATCGTCGAAAACATATACATATGCATTCATTTCAATATAGAACACAAAGTCCACTCACCGGAAGCTCAAATAAGCTCAACTCTGAGTTGTGCTCTCCTCTGCAGCCCCCATAGTTGTTTTGCCTTGGTTGGTCAAAAATTGGACGTGAAGTTTTGGTCAAACTTCCGGGTTTCTATTCGTAGTCCACGGGGATGCTCACGGCTCAAGGAAGGTATGGCTGGGTTCGTGAGGTCGAGATGAAGGTTATGATGTGTTTGTTCTGGGTCGAAATGGTCGAAATCAAATTCAAAGGTCTGTAGGGGTTTTGGTTTCTCACGAGGAAAAGGAGAGAAGGATCGGGAGAAAGGAGAGAGAAATGAGGGAAAAAAATCTGAGAAAAGGGAGAAAATAAAGAAGAAAATATCTTGGTTGCCAAATTACTAAATTGCCCCTAATAGTTCTAAACTCTTAACTCTCTCAAACGGGCTCCGATTTTCGTGTGCCGCCTGTCTACGAACTCGTGAGTTCGAAACCTATGCTACGGTCCAAGGAAAACTTCCAAAAGTATTTTCAAACAAAAAAAATAGACTATGGGCCCTTCTTAAATCCAAGGGTAAAATCATCTTTTTCTAAAATAATATACGAAAATTTATTAATTAAACGTACGGGTCATAGTAGGTGGAGACCCAATGAAGCAACGATTTCTGGGTTTTTTTCTTTTGAAATTTTAGTTCTATTTCTGGATTTTTTTTCCTCCGTTTGTTCTTTAAATTTGATCTTCTAATTTGATGGGTAGATGAAAAACATCAAATTTCTATACTGGGTTTGGAATTAAATTTATGCATTTTTTTTTATAATGATGGTAAATTAAAGATACTTAAATATAAAATTTGAAAATTCAATTATAATATAGGGAAAAAACAAAAAAAGGTCAACAAAAAATATAGGGAAAAATCCTCTATAGTCCTAGCTTATTCTACATACCGAACACACCACACATGTGTAAAAAAAAAAACCAACAATAAGCATATAATAGAATCCTCTGTAATCCCAGCTTATTCCACGTACCAAAAACACCCCACATGTGTTAAGTATATAAGTGTTTGCTTAAGGCACGTGCTTGGCACATGTGCTAGTTGTTTTAGGTGTATTATGATTCTCAAATAAGTGGAAATACAATTTTCAGATTCTGTTACAAACTCTCTCTTCTCTAATTGTTTATTTGGATTTTTTTCTTTGATTTTCTTGTCTACCAAACACATTTTATCACCATATTCACTGTGATTAACATGGTATTGGGTCTCTTCCCTCCATTGGCATTTGGTTCTCAGATGAAACCTCAACTTTCTTTAGCTTCCTTCACATTCACACAGCATGCACGTGTACACAATAACATGGGCTTAAGCTACGTACCGCATGCTAATTCTGCATTGAGTGCCATCATTTCCAAGCCCAAGATATTTACGTAGGGCCCAGCCCAAATTAATAAGAAAGAAGCCGCGTACAAGTACAACGCGCGTAAAACGCCTGTTGTATGCCAGCCAAACAAAATGAAAGACGTATGGTAGACACTAGACAGAGATGAAATGACGTCGTTTCAATCTGTCCACGTACAAGACGCAGTACAGCTATTAGCTAAGCAACCAACGGCCAGAGGCAGAGACAAGACGCCACCCAAGGCCGAAAGTCACGAAAGTAAAACGTGTCATGGAAGTGGCATTTATGTAATTAATTAATTGTATGAGGGCCATTATCGTAAATTAATCCTTGTGCATACGTATATGATATATGTGATTTGTCTGCCGTGCTGTGTCGAAGAACATCGATACCGTAAAAGTTTGATAACAGAGAGTCCCTTCTTTCCCTCTCATCAAAGCTCTTTAATATTTTCAACTTTCTTTTTTTACGATTTATTTATCTTGGAAATTATAAAGTTGTGCAAGTTTCTTTGAGGATCTCAGACGAGTCTTTGTCTCATGGAGGACCGAAAGGAGGTGATTCTCTTCTTCTTCTCTTCTGAATTGGTTGGGGTTGGTTTGTTATTTGGTTTCTGGGAAAACTGAGGAAAAGTAAGGAAAGTTTAGGTGTGTGTTTATTATGTGTTTTTTTTTTGGTTGCAAAAAGAAGAAAGAAAGAAACCCGAGCTGCCATTTTTCTTGAATTTTGTTACTTGCTATGTTGGAGTTGGACTCAGCAACAAGTTTGGAGTTCAAAATCTTTGTGGTTTTTTTGTGTTGTTTTGTTCCCCTTCGTTTTCTGGGTAACCAAACGGGACGGGACATAAACGATCTTTGGATTTTTTTTTTTTTTGGGCTTTGGGGGATGTGAACTATGCTTAATTTGTTGATTAGCTTGAAATTGCATAGGTAGAATTCAGATCTATTACCATGATTATGTTTGTTAATTATGGTCTGAAAACTACTTAATGTTACTTTACCTTTTGTTGAGACATCCATGAGAGATATGATTAAAGTTTTCAAACTCAGAAACAGTCAAAGTTTTCTCATTTTCTTTATATATTTGGAGGGTTTTGAATTTCAATGTTAGTCACAATCAGCTTAGGGTGTTTTGGATACAATTCAACAATCCAATTTGACAATTTTGAAAGTTGAGCGGAAACATTGTAATTCGGGGATTTTGTTTTCCAAGTTTGAATCTGAAGACTAGTCATACCATTTACCAACCGATTTACTTCAAGTAGTCTTCTTTACTGCAGAGAACCGAAGTCCTAAATGTGAATTTAATGAGTTCACGACTCTTCATTATAAATTTAACTTGGGTTTGAACCCACAGATTATTTAATCCTTTATCACCTGGATCCATGCAGTTATTTATTGATTTAAGTACTTATTTCATGTTTCCTTAATCGACCAACACAGACTGGCTTCTGGCTTTTGAATCACTAAATAGTTCTTTGATCCTTGGGACCATTTTGAATTACCATTATATCGACTGCAGTTGGTTGGGTGTCAATTAATCTATGTGCTACTCGAATCTTTACGCTCATCCAAACGACAATGAAGGGGTGGTAATGCTTACCATCAATTAAGAGAGAAGCATTGAAAATGTTTAAGCTCATTGAAAATGGAGAGAAGCATTCCCTTTTGTTTAATTTTCAATGGTGATTTTTTCAATGCAGCTAATTGCAATTTTCTATTAGCTAACTAGTTTGTTTAATGCAGAAAAATGCGCCGTGGCTATCAGTGCCCCAATTTGGGGACTGGGATCAGAAGGGCCAAGTGCCAGACTACTCTCTTGATTTCTCAAAAATAAGGGAAATGAGGAAGCAAAACAAGAAAGATGTGTCGAGAGCCAGTCTTGGAAATGAAGAAGAACTCATTCGAGGGCCAAATACTGCTAATGTCGTTGTTCCCCACAATGACCATTACCATCAGAGGCAACAACACTCTCCAACTGTAAGATGCCTTTGCCTATCTTATTTTTAGTTTCATAATTTGGTATTTAAAAATCTGAAATGCATTATTGAGTACAACTATACAAAGTAGTTGGTCTAGTTATAAATGTAGACATTGAAGAGAGGGTAGCTTTATGAGCAATATTTATGATAGAGGAGGCATGCATGTGGTAGCTTTGGTAGGGATTGGGGATTGCACTTCCCTTTATTAAACCCTAATAAGTAAACAATGTAGGTGTGAGTAGGTAGAAACTATCAAATATTGTACTCGTATTTAAGTTTCCAAGAAACTAAAGAGACACTTGATGCACTTGTATTAGGATATATAGCTTTTGATACAGTTCAATCAGCTTCATTGTTGACCATTGGTTGAGTCTGTTTCCATAAAGAATTTTCTACTTTGTGGTTATTATATTTGAGGACTAGAGAAAATTATACTATTGCAAAGGTCAGAGCATAGAACACCTGGTTTGGTCAAAGAGGTTTTCTGCTTATGTTTGAGATATGAAGGTTTTATGGCTTCATTTCTTCAATTGAATATACCCTTTTTTGTTAACCAAGTTTTTTTCTCCGATTGAGATTTTTTTATTACTGTGCAAAAATAATTTTTCAAACTTAATCTAACATTTAGTACTTGAAAGATTATTAGCCCCATGAGGATTACTTATGGTAGGATTTTTCCTCTTTTTTTTCCTTCTTTTTCCTGTGGTTTTAATACAGGTAGAAATCATCTAATAACAGGGACCAGCAGAGATAGTAATCATGGGATTAAATTTTTTATTTTTTTGAATATAAAGAAAATTCCTGGGTTTAACCCATTAAGAGAAATGCAACAGGACTGGCTCAAAAGAGAGTCCATAACATGAACTCACTGCGACTCCATGTTTATTGTGTAAAATTGGCCAAGCTTAACATTAAATTTTGATCCTCAACCATAAGGTGACAACCAATCCACGTAGGGTCTCTATCTGGGCCTAATCTTCAGTGTTTATTGATAAAAATGATTTAGATAGTTGCAAATAGAAATAATTTAGAATGTTCCTGTGAATATATTAAGGTTACATTCTTTCTTAAAGTGGTGGCACATGCTTGAGATGCTCTAGGCCATAAAATAATAGGTGCATTTCTGTTTTTTTAAGAAAAAAAAAAGAAAGATATTCTTTACCTACTAGAAATAAGAATTTAATGAATGATCCTGGATGTTTACACGCTATTCTAAGTGGTGCACATGCACCGGTTGATTTAGGCCATATAATTTTATATTGGCCGATAATTGTATGGAGTTTGGATTCTTCTGTCAATTACATTTGTTTTTGTTGGTTTAGCGGGAGAAAATCTGTCATGTACTCGGCTGGGGAGAACACAAGATATATACATGATCTGTTGGCTAATTTATATTTTATGTAGTTGTTTAAGAAAAATAAATAGAGAAAATAAACCATTCCACCTTTTTTTAAATAATAAAAATAAAACATTAGTTATCTGAATAATTATTGATGACTTTTTATTAGCCGGGCCTAATGATGGTGAAAGTATTTGACTCAGCTTCATGATAATGAACTGTCCTTGTCAATTATGTTATTGAAGGCATTAAGATATGAATTTCGGACTTGGTTTTAGAGGACAGATGGGATTATAAATTCGGCTACTCATTGTTGAATGATTCAACCTTTGATTACTTATTTCTTGGTTGTTTTTTGTTTCTGCCGAACAGACTCGACGAAGCATTTTCAGCTACTTCAACTGTTGTGTGAGAGCCTGATCATGAAGTAGACCCTGTGTAGAGGAGATTGAAACTTACCTCTCCTTGGCCTTGTTATGTGTTTCCTTGTTTGTAATTTGATAATGGGTTCATTTATTTCTTACCCTACCCACTTCCTTTCATTTCATTTCAAATAGAATACAATGATGAAGATGTATTGGTGAATTTGGTAATTAGTTTTTTTTTTTTCCTCTGCCCATGTGTCTGCTTTCTGTATGTAATATGTACGATGCCTTGGTGCTTCTACTGCTGTATTCTATATGAAAATTTGACCTGAAAATTTTGTTTCATATGTTCTTCGCAAAAAGGATAGTGATTTTTAAGCTCTCAGATTCTCTTTCTGCACTCCTTTCCCTATGAATCTATGATCTCTAGTGGGGATTAACAAAAATGATCCCTTAATTAGTGACTGAAAATCTAGCTCTTCTCAATCGAGATTGTTGGTTTACGATGATGTTGTCGTTGCTGACGTCGTGGTGGCAAGAATATGATTATGGAAATGGTAGTGCCTCCAAAACCAGTGTGATTTCCAGAGAGTATTCATGTCATCAATTGGGACATTGTTGGTCTCGGGGTGGAAGAAGAAGATGAAGAGGGTGATGAGGAGGAGGAAGACAGCATTGAAGAAGAAGAGAGTGAACTTGAAGTGGCAAAGCATGGCGAAGAAGACTTGGGCAGTGAGGAAAGTGAAGAGCATGTTCACTGAGACGCTGATTGCTTGGCCAGTTGATCTGATCTCCAGAGGACATATCTCAGTTGGCAGCAGCCACCCTAATGGCCCCCACGACCATGCAAACGCCGCAACATAAGCGCACACCAAGAACAAGATGAACCGCGCTTCCTCCTTCATTATCACTCCTTCTCCTCGGTTGCCAAAGTTCATGCCGATCATCACTCCAACGGCAATCTACAAGTTCAAATCTCATAATATTAATATGGAAAATTTAATTTAATTAAACTTGCATGGAAAATAATTAATTTTTTTTTACAATAAAGGACATACTCATCTGTCTAAGAGCTGTGATTTTACTTGTTTGTCCTTAAAGTTCAAATGGAGTTAATTATCAAGTGCAAACCCCATTTTTTTTAGAAGTGTGATTTTACTTTGCTGCCTTTGACGAAATCAAGTGTGTTGTCTAAGGTTTAACTGTTCAGAACTTAGGGTTTTAGAAGGTTCTGACGAGAGGAGTTGTTTAAGTAGAAGTGGTGGTGGGAGAGTTTATGGTTTAACGTTTAGCCTCAAGGTTTGGACACCAAATTGATCCGAAAAATCCATGTGGATCCCGCAATCTAAGCGTGCTGGCCGATACTTGAACACTGAGCCAAATGACGAAAACTGAAATTGAAGAGGTCGATTTAGGAAGTAGAGTAAAAGAAGTTATCACCAACAAGATAAAAGTAAAAGGAAAACCGGGTAAGTAGGTACATATCATAGTTACTACATATTGCATGAAGATTCAAAAGTAGGTTACAACAAAAGAAAATAAGAGTTTACAATTGGATCTCAACTTGTACATGAAAAAGTGACATGAGAATAATGATTAAATCCTAAGTTATAAGCGATTGATTACTGAATATTTCTTTGGTTTAAGGGCATATATTATTTGGATTTCAATTTGGTAGATATGTGTATTTTCGGTTGTTTGTTGAGTATAAAACCATCATTAATTAATTAGGCATTAAGGTACCTGGGAAACGATCATTTGCGCACCACCATGAAGGAACAAGCTCCTTCTTCCGAACCTATCAACGGTCAAGATGGACAGCAAAGTGGCGATGACGTTGACTACGCCGGTGATGATGGTACATATGAGGGAAGCCTCATCTCCAAAACCCAGAGTGTTGAAAAGAAGAGGAGCATAAAACATAATGGCATTGATCCCAGTGAGCTGCTGAAACAAAGGAATCAGAAAGCAAATCACAAGCTGAGGCCTATATCTTGGTTGTATGATATTTCTCCATTGATTCTTATGAGCTGTCTTTGCGGCCTCAGTGGCATCAACGAGGTCTTGAAACTCGTCGTCCACGTCGTCGGTGCCTCGGATTTTTTGCAGCGTTTTCTTGGCCTGCTCACAGTGGCCTCTTTCCAGGATGGAGTTCGGAGTGTCCGGGAGATAGATTGCTGCGATGGTCATCATCAGGGAGGGGACGGCTGCGAGAGCGAGAGATATTCTCCAGCCATATGAACCGTTGATCTTGGCGGTGCCGTAGTTGACAGCACCGGCAACGAGAATGCCGGTGGTGATCGCCATTTGAAACCCCATGTTGAATGCTCCTCGAATCTTTGTTGGAGCCATTTCCGCTAGATAAACAGGAACAGACTGCTTGCCATATTGCCATGCCACATCAGTGTACCGGCCGGTCATTTAATTAGTACAACTTCTCCATCTCATTTTTCCAGTTTGGATGTTTCTGTTTCTAAATCGAACCTCTGCGCATTTTATGTTTCTAAATGCTATTATTTTGTCTTCGATCAATTTGGTGTTTACTCTTAAGAGCTAATAAAATGCCGACGGTTTGATACGTACATAATAAATTACTGATTTTCTTCTTCCATATGAATTTATTTCAAGGTTAGGACGATGGGGCAGGTCCATGAATTTTTCTTCCTTTTGCCGCGCATTTCGATCAGGGTTGAAGAGAGATAATGCGTCAAGCTATTCGCAAGGGGCAACTTGGTCAAGTAGCTCTCCGGTGAGGAACTACTCAAGATTGGAAAGAACACCAACGGCGAAAGAACTCAGTCCTCGAGTTTCCGAAATAGTGTAAAAAAAGAAGTTTTGAATCATATTTCTAAGATGTTAATGAACTAGATGTATCATTTTGATTTAAGTTCTTGTCTTTTTGAAGATCAACCAATATTTATCAAATTTGAAAAAGAATCGGAAGATGCCTCTGCCCTTCCATCCCTTGCATAGATAAAATTATTTGGAATTTCTCATGATATTATCAACTTTCTTTTATTTTTTAATTAAAAAATAAGACGCATCTGCTTAAGTCCTTGCCTAGACTCTAAGGCCCATCCCGCCATGTGATTTCCGCCTAACGACTTTTAAAACATTCATTGACACATTATAGACAGACTAGGGTCTGAGAAGATGGATGTGTATGTTTGTACCTGATTAGCAAATCCAACACCAACACCGAGCAAGAGACGACCAATAATGAGAAGTACAATGCTATTGGCAACACCATTTAAGACAGAGCCAATGAGAAAAACAAGGCCCGCAACAAACATGGAGATTTTCCGACCAAACATCCTAGTCGCTGATGAAGCCACCAAGGAAGCCACCAACGCCGATATATAGAGGGAAGAGGTGAACAATGTGGGGACCTGGCTGTCAAATTTGCAGTACTGGTCTTGCATTTCGGGTTCCGTCTTCATCTTATGGAACACAGATGGGAAGAACTCTCTCAAGAATGGCTCCATTGATGTCACTCCACCTGATCAATGATCAATGTACATACCTACGTCTTAATTAATACTCAAATCTTTTTACAAAAAAGAAAAAAAAAAAAATTATGTGTTCGAACCTGAAATTCCGAGATCATATCCAAAAAGGAGAGCGCCGGTGGCGGCCACCAGGCAAGTGAATACCACAAAGATGGTGACACCTTCATAGTTGCTGCTCATCCCTCCTCCTCCGGCCATCAATGATCGATCTTCAAATTAATTAATCAATTAAGTTTAGACATGATTGAAATTAACTCAATTGTTCAACACTAATTATAAAATTAATTGGAACAAATTAGGTATAGCTAATTAGCTGTAGCTAGCTTAATTGGTTGTTTCAACAACTTAAGATCTCGACCTAGCAAACAATGGTAATAATGATGTTACAATTTCTACATTGGGAAATAATTAATCTATTTTTCTTTACCTAGCTAGCTAGCTCCCTTCTCATAAAAGCCATAATTAGGTATATTACATATATAAATTGATTATTTTTATGTGCTGTTTGACAGACAAAACACTTACATTGTAACATAAGTGTCCATGAACCTCGAAAATCCATATTGTCAACTACCGCACATCCAACTGTATACATGTTATCACAAAAACAGTTATGAGGATTCCGAGTTTAAATTTCAATGTGTTGTTCCAACTAACAAGTTGGGAAATAAATCCTCTCGGGGGCGGAGGCATAGAGGGTCCAGAGTGAACTTAACCTCCCCGATACCAATTCAGGATCCCAAATGATGTGGCACATTTCAAATCATCAAGATTGAATTAATCAAATTCCAAGTATGATTTAATTTATTTCTTTTTCCTCCTTTTTTTGGGAAAATTTATTTCTTTTTCAAAGTAGTTTAAAATAAAAGTCTCGCCCTAAACGAGGAACCTATTTTCCTTCTGCCCACCTCTCGAAACACAACTCCGACGAAGCCTCACGCTGCCATCTCATTGAGGTTTCGAGCTTCATCATCGCCGATCCACGGCATAAACTTACCGGTTACTCATGTAAAATTCGTTTATGGGTTTGTTGGGCTTTTTGTTCTTCAAATCCTTTCCCTCAAAGTTACTGATCTTGGATTCAACGAGGAGAGAACGAATTCATGTGGCACATCGATATTGCACGTTCTGGTGTAGCACTCCTAGTTTTTTTCTCTTGCCACACCATTATTGGCTCCTCATTATTTGATTGAAGATGACCAAATTATCTGAGTTATTGTCCAAGCATATGATTTAATTATAAACAAATGGAAGCCTCCAAGATACATTTATGAACGAAAAGTCGAAAACAAGAAGATATACATTTCAGACCCCAACTCAAAACACAACACACATACAATCAGATCTTTCATGGGAGGCAAGAGGTTTACCCAAATTGATCTATTCTAATTTTACCATTTGTCGGTGATCGGATTGGATTAGTTTTCATCATGAGCAATTAACTTGAACAAAATTTCCTCATTTCCTCCATCAATATACTAGGTTTTCCAATCCAATCATAATCACCAAACGGGACCACCAAACGGGACCTAAACTCAGGTAGTAACATCCACAACGAGTGCAAGGACTTGAAAAGTTGCATTTTGGATACTCCGACTCTAAGAGCATCAAACACAAAGATGCTGCAAATTTAGATGTCTCTCCAATCTCCATTAGTTTCTATGACATATGCGATCACTCAATTTCATAAGGAATATCAAGCTGCCTAAACTTACGCCAACTCTTACACCTAAAAGAGTACACAACAGAGGAAAGTGCTGTATGGTCTACAAAGTACAAACGATTGACAGTTGGGGAGAAAGCCTTTCTCAAAAGCTTTAGCCTGCTCTGGTAAACGACATCCTGATATGCTAAGGCTACCAACAAAGAAGGATTTCCAACTTCCACCAAATCAAACCTTTTTAATAATCTGAACAACATCTTCGTCTTCAAGCTGATGCTCCTGTTGTGTGACAAAGAAACAAATATGCATCTCAGTTTAACACAGTGAAACATTCATTAAATACAAGTAAATCAAGTAGTGGCAAGTGGAAAATAGAAGGATGCTGAACTGAGGTAAAAATCTACCTTGCCAACTCTTTGGGGCTTGTGTTTCGCACTTGATCCCCATACCAGAGCACTGCAAAAAAGAAACGAAAAAAAATAAAACAGAGTAAAATAGTGCATTGGAGGAACGAGTCACGTGTCATGTGTCACATGGGAATTTCTTAAAGCATTGGACCAACCAGAATGGTATTCATTTGAATGGGAAGAAAACTAATTTCTTTTAGAATGAGAAATATGTACTAGTAGACTAAAGATGACAAATAGAAGAGAAAAGTGCACACGGAAATATTAAAGCTACGATAACACCACCAAGTCGAAACTTTATGCAAACATAAAATTTATATACACACTAAAGCTAAAATTCGCACAGATGTAGCATAAGTGCCTAAAATACCCTTTTTCCTTTCCAAAAATGTGTGTAACCTTTTTCAGGTTGACACTTGATGAAATTCCTTCAATCTCCAAATTGAAACACAACAACATTGAGTTGAAACTGCCACATAACAGTGGAAGCCTACATCTGAAACTGTTTTTATGCAGATGTTGAGACAAGTGCCTAAAGTACCTTTTTCCATAGTCATAGTACATGTTATCATTTTCAAAATATAAAAACTTCGCAATTATAAAATTAAGGAGAGGTACTTACTACTTAAATTGTTTAATAAAATCTTTATGGATACGCTCACAGAAATCCTCAACCGTCCGTGTCTTAGATGACAGGATCACAGGGTCTTCATAGTCTGGATTCATCCCCTTAGGTTTTGTATATATGCGAGTCAAATTAAGATACTCCCATATTTTCTCCAGCATGCCATCGAGGTTCCACTCCAGGTGAGCACTGCAGATAAGTCATGACAATATACCCAATTAAAGCTAATAAACTACCAAAGAGTAATTTCAGAAATATAAACCAAACCAACAATACCCGAAAATAGTGAAAAGTTAAGAGAAACAAACAGCAGCAATATAATGACCAATTATGCCAAGGAAAATCATATCGGAAAACTGATGCATGGGTGCTACACTATCCAAGTCATGGAGCAATTACTACAAGCTATACTTTTATTTGAAACTCATGAAGTACCTTATTTCTTGTGTCATGCTTTGTATAACTGCAGGATATTTAAAGACTGAGCCTCGTGCTTACTTAAGCCATGTTCAAAACGGCAACGCTTCTTAATTTCCATATACTCCAATTATAATAATTAATTTTAGATAACTCTAATATTTGATTACGTTGTAGAGTTGTCAAACTTGAAATGTCCCCCAGTAGTAATATTTCGACACTAGGCCCATTCCTCAAAAGCAGAATCTAATTATTTTCAATAGATTTCAAAATATTATATCTCAATTCGAGGAATAATGGTGAGGTTCAAGCTCTTGAAGGAAAGATATATTGTACATCCAAGAATTTCAAATAATCCAACTGAGGTTTGGCAACAATAGTCCACTGAAATTATGAACTTCTAGAAAAATACCTGACTGGGCAGTAGTGAGGAAGTTTATCCAAAATCTCAAGCTCTTCAAGAGTAATCTGATCAATCTTGTTCACAGCATAGATGCAAGGCATATATATCCTACTGCCTTCAATTACATCTATGAGGTCATCGGCAGTTGCATCAAACCTAAGGGTGATATCAGCATTGTGAATTCTGTATTCGCTACATATTGCCTTCACAGTTTCAAGATCCAGATGTGTGTTGGTAACTGTTGAAGTGAAATTAATCCCACCCTTATCTTTCTTCCGGAAAGTCAGGTTAGGAGGTTCCTTGTTTAACCTGATCAGAATAAAGCATATAGCCAATTATAAGAGCTGCTATTGTGATACACAGATGTACAGACATGTTTGTAAGCATCTGCTTTTGTGTGCATAAATCATAACAAGCATGCAACAGAAAGGTTTTTTTTTTCAGTAACTCAGACATGGTTTGTACGCCATAGCATATAGGCAATGGAAATATTCCATATTTGGTAACAGAAAAATAAACAGCTTCCGATGTTTTCCCGAAAGAAATAGAGCACTGAAGGAACAGTGCTTTATGATTTCTTTCTAGACCTTTTGGCGAGACCCAAAAAAAAATCCAAATCCAGAAACCTCCATTCCAGCTATATCAACAATCCATCATCCAAAGAATGTGCACCCTAAGATGTAATTCCTAGGAAGATTTCAGATGAGAAATTGAAGGTAAAAGAACATATTGGTTAATCAACGTTTCATAAAGGTTTGATGACGTGGAAGTAGTGTATTGTATAGATACAATCAACTTATGAACAGCCAGCAGAATAAAAAAATCAACAGATAATGATGGACAATTTCTGAAAGTCATACATATATCTGGTCATCTAATGTTTGGCTGGCATGATAATATTGACCCAATGCATAACCATATAGCACGGTCAACACTCAAGGAACAAAATAACAAACCCATAGAGACCATAAACAATGTTAACTATACAGATTACCTTATGCCAAATCCTTCAAGCTCTTTTTCAATTAGACGCTTGTGAGTTATTGGCTTTATTGCATCAAGAACAATTAAAATGCAATTGCATGTCCTAGCAGTGCTGATAACCTGCATAATATGAAAGTTCAATAAGCATATCCAACAGCATCTAACGAACACCCATGCACAAAAAATTAAAAAAACACAGAAGGAAATAATATATCATTTTCTGTATTCCAAACAATCTATGCCATATCTCAAGCCTTCAAGAGCGTAGCAAATCATACAATTTAATCAACCCAAAAGGGATACATCAAGCATGTTTTACAACTGGAAAAGGTCTACAATATCGTCTTTTGCAAAAATATGTTAGTTAATACATTTATACACTACCAAGATCAATTGGATGGTTGCCTATCCATTTATACGACCAACCCTATTTTCTGAAATCCATTCCCATAGACTTGCATAATAAAAATCCATTGTAATAGTTGGAAATTATGCAGAGACAATTTCATCATTGTTATTAAGCAGTTGTTATATCCATCTAAAAATACGGTACAATTTTTTTCGCATAGACAACTGAACCGCTGACTGTATATAGGAGCATCTATACATTAGAATTGTCCAGAGACCAAGAGAAATGTGCAGAGAAAGAGAGTAAATTCCCATTCTCTAGCATGTCTCCCACATTCATGTCCAGGGGTAAGGATGTCAAACAAATGGTCCCATTTTAACAGCAGAACACAGATATCACATATCAAAATGAGTATAACGAAGAAGTTCAATGAAATAAATCACCAGTGTGCTAGGGTAGGTATCTCACATTACCTGTCTTCCTCTGCCCTTTCCGTCCTTTGCACCCTCAATAATTCCAGGGAGATCTAACAACTGAAAATTAAAGTACGAAAATTCAAAAGTCAGTAATTGAATCTGAAAATAGTTGGAAGTACTCATTATTCTAGAATTATTTGGAAGTACTCATTATCTTATTAACTTTTTTATTTTTTAATTAACAGTACAAACCACCTAGGCACCTAGTTCTCCCCTGGCTAGTGATTTTTAGAACATTGCTATTTTATCTACACATGCATGCTTAGATGGATGTATTTACATATTTAAGTACAAACACAAGCACACAATGGAGATGAGAGAAAGTTATAAGCATTGCATCATATAACCAAATGTAACAGACAGAACAATGCTACAGATTATACTACCTGAATTTTTGCACCTCGATACACGATCACACCAGGGATGCAAGTTAAGGTAGTGAATTCATAGGAAGCAACCTGTGAATAAAGACATTACATGGTCTTTAGATTATCAGGGATTTTCTTAGAATTGTAGTTGGAAACCCGCATATATTTCATAGCACCACATTGAAGGAAAGAATAACAATAATAACATTCAGGTGTCACACAGTAAGCAAGCATTGAGGTTTTATAACATACGTAAGACAGACACAAAGCAGGAATGCCTAACAATAACCCCTACATAGTATAAAAGGTTGCAAATGAAACCAAAACTACAAATGATTAAATATTCCACCAATCTGAAATTGCAGTTGCAGTTCCCAAGCAATATCAGGCTTAGGAGACAGTAGACCGAAAAAAAATATGGCAGCATGCTAATAGGCAGAACTCTTTTATTGTGGTTAGATGCTCAAGCCAGGGTCCCCGGAAAGACATTTCACAGGGTATCAGCTGTTTGTGTCCATTTTTATCATCTAGTTATGAGCAATCCAGGTAGTCTCTGGGAGAATGAAGTCTCCATTCAGTATCGCTTTTGCTTTTTAATAGACTCTCTTATAGCACCAAAATTTCCAATATGTTAGGTGCTTCCTTTTCCAAACAGTTGAATCTACTCTCTTTACTTTAAAAAAGCTCCTTCCAACCTAATAGATCAGATCGGAGGTGTTGGAAACTCAAGTCATCTGTAATTTTTACAGGTAAATCTTATTTAGCAGGTTGATTGGTGAGCCATCTCTCCCCATTTAATTCTTATTGCATGATTTGAAAGACTGAAGTTCCATGTGAGGTACAAATTTTGGATTGGAATTTTCATCATTTATGGTCAATAATTGTTAAATATTTCCGTACAAATAAAACGTTTTTCATAAATACAACAGTGGGGAGCCGTTATTAGAACTCCAAAATAGCCATCCTGAAATCCTACCTAGTGAAAAATAAAAAAATAAATAAAGGGAGAGAGGAGTAAGCGATAACATAAAAGAAACAAACTTTTCTCAATCAACTCCGCAACAGTACAAAGAGGCAGTAGACAAAGAACCACTGAGAAACAATGCAATTACAGAAACTAGCCCACCATCCATAAACCAAAGTAGCAACTGACAGCCAATGACAGATAATGAGAAATTGCCAAAACGAAACCCATCCAAAACCAAACAAAAAAAACAATTCTAACCCTAGTTAACACCTGCTTCACAATGAGAACATAAGAGAAAGAAAAAAGGCAGATTTCCGAAGTCATGTGAAACTGACATCCATAACAACGACCAAAATCTGACAGGGGCACGAGAGTAATTATATGTGTGTTGTTATATATATCATAAATGAACCATTTAGAGAGAGGAATATGCACACTTGTATAAATATGGATCACAGGTCTACACAAAAGTTCATATTAATCCAGCAAACCAGAATAGATATTCAGCAATACGCATTTGATCACATGTTGTTGGTTTCACACTACACTCCTAGGTAATCCAAGCATATCAACATCAATCAGACTCTAGGCTTTTGTATGGTCTGTAAGCCACCTATAATGCCCGCAAGCGTAGAGCTCCGAAAACATGTCATATAAAATTGTAACTTTTGGAACGACAGATCAAACTCATTAGAATGTTGAAATCATCATTTAACTCGAGCAATAATTACATGTGAATCAGTTATGCTCAACTAATTTTTTGTTTGCCTGGTGCATGTAAATCTATCTTGTTTAGCCCTGTTTTGCAGTCTTAGTTGAATTATCAAGCTAGCAAATTTTCACTACAACAGTGGACCACTTGTCCCCTGTATTGACTTCTTTTTAATGTAATTCTGCTTCATATCAAAATAAATAAAAAGAAATAAATAAAAAAATTCCCAAATAAGGCACCTCTCCTCTAAGAATATCAGCTGAAATTTCAAACATTATATCAATTAAATGATCTGTGCATGTGTGGTAATGAATTCCCACAATATATTAGATCTCTAGACAGACAGAAACAGCTTCTGAAAACCAAAGTTATAACATCAGGCAACAGACATGCAAAGAATCTATAGTCATGGGGAGACCCCGCAACAACTCCAAGAGGATTGCATAGGAAGTTAGATGTTTATATTCGACCCAATATTCAAGATATGCCAGCGCACTTAAACATGATGAGTGATATCAATCAAACTCTATATTCTTCCAAGACTAAAATACTTCAGAAAATAGTTTCTGGTAGAAAATAAAACTTTTCCTCGTGCAGATTTTCTGCAGAGTGAGATAAATCAACAGTTCTATACCTCTGAAAAGGTCCCAGTTAATTTATTCAGCAGTGTAGATTTCCCAACTGAAGGAAAACCCACCAAACCGACTCTTGCATCTCCACTTTTAGTGACATCAAAACCTTCACCAGCACCACCACCGCCTTTCGATGGAGGCTCGAGAAGGTCTCTCCTTAGCTTTGCAAGTTTAGCCTAGCAAAAAATGACCAATGACATCTGAATAACTCCCGTCAAAGAATATAACCACATACAGGAATTTAATGACAAATTTCAAAATGAAAGAAGTTTTCACCTTCAGCAAGCCCAAATGATGGGCAGTAGCCTTGTTCTTTTGAGTTCTAGCCATCTGCAATTATAATGAATAATGAATATTAATATTCTTGCCAATACTCGATGAATCTGCAATATCCAGAAGAAACACCCAAAAACAACCACCGCAATTTCGACAGTTGATTAACAAGTAACAAATCAAAATCACTAAAAGCTGAACCTATTCAATGAATCAAACTTTGACTGTTAATCATGTAGGTTCACAGATTTACAAAATAATAAAACAAAAGACAAAGATAACTAAAACAAAGAAATTAAATTTATTTTCCTAAAAGCTCAAACATGAAAACTAACAATTAGTGGAGGCTATTAACGTTAAATTTAAGGCTCATTCTAACTCCATTAAAAAAACCACACTCAAAATTTCAAATTGTTGCTCCTGTATTTTTCCTTGATTGCTACTGAGCTGACAATTGACAGAGACAAGTTTTCACTTCTGGCGATTATCAGCATCCAAAATAATCCTAAGAAAAATCATCGCTTCACCAATTATGCAATTTTGTTTATTCTTCATTTCAAGTTTACATTTTATTTGAATTTTTATTTAGCTATCGGAACTAAAATCTTTATATACCAACCACTGAAGCCTCATAGGAACGAACATCAATGAAAATAATGGTTAAAATTTTATTAAAGCCCTAAGTATCTATAAATTGTTTATTTTTTTCACGTTTTACATCACTTTCTTTGATTTTTCATTGAAGGCATAATAAACGTTCTAGGGTTTCTTATTGGCACAGAAGCACAAGAGAGATTTTGGCACAGGCAAAGTACCTCATCTTCGATGTCCTTGATTTTTTGCATCAAAGTCGCCATTGTTGCACTCTAGCTTGGAGGCAGAGTGGGCGAGATATAGACTGGAAGGAAATCCCCTGTAATGATTCAGCAGAAGTGTTCGTTGTGACAGAGAGCAAGAAGATTCAACTGAAGTGTCGCAGAGAGCAAGGAGAAGAAGGGGAAGGGTACCGGAAGCGTTTTGGAGTAGGGTTTAAATTTCAGAATTAGATTTTAGTTTTGGCTATTCGAATCTTCGAGGCTGTTTGGTACACCTTCCTAGCTTGTACTGTACTAGCTTGGACTACCTCAACTTAAACCCATGTTTGGTGAGATCAAGGACTAACCTAAGGGTGTGTTCGGAAGGATGAGGGAAAAAATTTCGATTTTGCGAAATATGAAAGCGCCCATGCACCAATTTCATTGTTTGTATTTAAAAATATATAAATTTAGGGGATGTATTCAATTGAGATTTTCATAGAGTTTAAATATCTCTAAAAATTTAGATGTATTCAATTATGACTTATAAAGAGTTGGTGAAAATTTAAGGGTATTTAATCTATACTTTTATAAAAATTTATGAAGTCATTAAAAATGTGTCATTTCTAAAATCTCATTTTGCTAACCACCATTTATGTATAAATATTGTATTTTTATATTACTAAAACAATAAACTTCACAAATTGTAGAAATTAATTTCCGTCAATTTCATTTTGTCATTCAATAAACTTTTTATAATTTTAAAATTTCTCATCCAAACACATTGTAAATGAGATGTATTGTCCCCATGTTTTTTTTTTTCAAACTATTGTCCTCATCTTTTGAAATGGGGTCTTAAATAGGCTAAAATAGTGAGGAAAAAAAAGAAGGGTATGTTTGGCAGGCTTCATTAACCCGGACTAATTAAGACTACACCAAATAAGAAATCTGATCTATAGTGGCAAAAGGCTAGACTGGCTTAAGTGGGAAATTAGTCCCAAATGGTGCACACCTATTTAGGAACATATGAAAATGGGTAAAGAGAGAAATCAATGGAAAACTACTAAATTCATGGACTTTGATTTGTTCGTACCATTTTGTCATCGATCACTAGGTTGGTGAGTCACCCTTTCGCAATAAGGAATAAGCCAGTTGGTCAAGAAAAGAGTAAAAGAGGCTAGGGAAAAAGGGAGATGATGACTGCATGATCATCAAACCTTATTCGGCTTGCATAGATTGATTCTATGTCGTAGATCCATGGTGGGGTTTTTCAGCCAGACTAAAGTTCAACGGAACGGGGAGACTTGCACTAACATCTAGCGCATTTTCTAATAAGATACATTTAGAATAGAGGGAAGATCTACCCATTCAAAAGGAAAGTGAACCTCTCTATTTATTCTCACAAGAATAAGACCCAGTGAAATGGACCTTTCTTCTATAAAATAAAACAGGCTCCTTATGTGAGCTTAAATTGTTAAGAAGAAAAAAAGGTTTAAATGAGACTAACAGCTTAGGTGAGTTCACTTTCTCCCTCCAGATTGCATTATGACTGTCTCCACGGCTCGAGCTCGAACACCCTCCATCCACCGCTCTAGCACAAACTTTCTCCCCCTCCAATGCTCGTGCTATGCACCCCGTTCAAGGCGTAGTGGTAGAAGATGATGTAAAAGTATGAGATTGAGAAAAAGAGGGTGAACTTGAGAATTCTACCAGGACAAGTCCAAAATCAAAGTTATTTTGGCGACAACATTTAAATCTGTTACATGGAAATGTAGCACTGACCTTTAGACTGTACAAATGTTTTGGGTTGCATCCTACGTGATGCAAGTGTGATGCATGAAAAATGACCCATACCATATTAAAAGATTTATTTGAAACTCAAACCAAACACAAAACACACACACTCTCTCTTTCTCTTTTCCTTCCTCGTTCTTTACAACCGGCCACTACCATCGCCACTGACGCCGGTCAACTAACGCCTCACCACCACCACCATTATCTTCCTTTGGACGAGCTGAGTTCAACTATACCAGCCACTAGCCTCAACTATCACCGTAGCACGAGTTACAAAGTAAAATTCAATTATGATGTGTTTGGATGGAGAATTTTAAGATTATTAAAAATTTATCAAATTACAGAATTTAAATTAAGGGTGTGTTTGGATGAGGGAAAAAAGCATGAGATTTGTTAAAAAATTAGAATTTCAAGTTTCCTATGCACAAATTCTCTTGTTTGGATGCATAAATATAGGAATTTAAAATTCTAAGAAAATAAAAAACTTGGAATTTAGATACCACAAATCCCAAGTTTAAATTCCATATAAAAATGTGTCATTTTCAAAATTCCATATTTATAACTACCATTTATATATGAATATTAAATTACATGTTTAAATTTCATTTTATTTTTATGTTACCCAAACATGAAATTTCACAAATTCTGGAAAATTAATTTCTGTTAATTTAAATTCCATAATTAGATAAATTCTTAGTAATCTTAAAACTCTTCATCCAAACACAACTTAACGGAAATTAGTTTTCCATGATTTGTAAAATTTCATGTTTGGGTAACATAAAAGTAAAATGAAATTTAAACATGTAAGTTAGGTGGGTGTATTCAATTAGAATTGTAAATTATTTCTAATGACATTTTTAAGTGATGGATTTATGTAACTTTATATAATTGTCTTGGGCTTACATGAATTTAGGGAAAAATCTATTTAAAGTCTATTATGCATTTATATGCACATGTAATACAAATTTGATTGGATTTTATGGATTTAGTTAGAATTATTGGTCTAATTTTTTTTTTTACTTTTAAATTTTAAGGTTCATTCCATAATCATCCCTTCAGACTTGATATTGGCTCTCAATATTCCTCTTTCAACTTTTTTTTTTACTGGACTCTTCCAACTTTCACAACAATATCATATAATCATCTTTATCGACAAAATGCACCAATACCCTTTCCTACCGCATCAATATATATATATATATATAAGGAAGAATATGAGCAATAGTACCAGAATTTTATCATAATTTTAAAAATCGTCCTTAAACTTTAATATTAGTTTTTTTCGTCCATGTACTTTACCACAATAGTTGATTTAGTCCCTTCGTCAAAAATTTGAACGGAATCCGTTAAAATAAAGGGCAAAACCGTGCTTTCAAGTGAGATTTTTCTCACGGATTCCATTCGAATTTTTTACGGAGGGACTAAATCAACTATTATGGTAAAGTTCAGGGACGAAGAAAGCTAATAATGAAGTTTAGTGACGATTTCTAAAATTATGGTAAATTTCAGGGACTATTGCTCCTATTTAAACTATATATAATCTCTCAAACTAACTATCTATTAATATGTCATAGATTGAGAATGGAGGTGGTGAAGATGTCGACCCAGCAAATGGAGACGGTGAATATATACCCAACAAGGTAATTGATGAATTCATCATTTCATTAAATATCGGAGGAGGGTAGGATGAATTTATCGATGATATTCTATATATGACGAATCAATCAAAAACGTTAAGGGCTAATTATAATTGATGAATTCATTGAATCTGAAGAGTGTTCAATCGAATTCATCGAAAATGAGCATGATGAATCAATCGAATTCATCGAAAATGAGCATGATGAATCCATCGAATTCATTGAACGTAGCAAGGAGATTATCCATAAATTCATTTATTCATCCAATCCAAAGAGTTCAATCGAATTTATCAATGAAGAGCAGGATGCATCCATCAACCATGTTAATTCATGGACAAATAATTTCATGATAGATGTCTTTTTGAATGTGCATCAATGGAAGATTCCAAAATTATTTGGTTGTATATATAAACTTGGATGAAGATGAATGATATTTATTTTATTTTTATTTTATTTATTTCTATTTTGCTGGGAGAGAATTCACGCAAATGTTAGGGGGGAGGGATGAAATTGCTATGACAATTGGTATTTATATTTTTCACTTACTAGGCCTACCAAAATTCACTTAAATATTTTCTTTAATGAAATTGTTTAAAATTTACAAGATTTTAAATACACCTACATTTATGTGGACATTTGATAAGTTATATCAAATTCTAATTGAATATAGTAGAATTTGTGTGGGCATTTTTTTAGTTCTTTAAAATTCTAATTGAATACACGAGAATTTATAATTGTTTTTAAATCATTCACAATTCTAATTAGAATACACCCCACTAAAATTGTGTTAATATTCATATATAAATGGTAGTTATAAAGATAGAATTTTGAAAATGTCACATTTTCATATGAAATTTAAACTTGGAATTTGTGGCATCCAAATTCCAAGTTTTTTATTTTCTTAGAATTTTAAATTCATATATTTATGCATCCAAACAAGAGAATTGGTGCATAGGAAACTTGAAATTCTAACTTTTTAACAAATCCCATGTTTTTTTCCCTTATCCAAACACACCCTTACACCATTGGATTCCTAGCATTGAGTAAATGAGTTTGACATATTGCATGTCACTTTTGGCCAACGAATGAAGCATATGAGAGCTTGGAAAATGAGGAATTCCGGCGAAACCTAAGACTTTTTCGGGCATTCCGTCGCGAATAGAACTTTGAAAGGTAGATTTTTGAATTCCTTGCTTCATGCTAAATCCATTGGTGTAAAAATGGCTGTAATCGAAGCTCGAAATATTTTTTCGAGGAGTTTTTCCTATTTCCGGCTGTCAACTGTCAGATTTAACGGAATATATCAACGATCGTTAAGTCCAAAGCGGTCAACGATATCGCCCTTAACAACTTTTAACTTTCTTATCGCCGTCAACTTGACAAAATATGTCGACATCGTTAGCATATTCTCTCAAGTGAACGATGGTCAGGAACGGGGAAGTGCCGCTGATCACAGTGTTTCCAACCATTTTCTCAGCGAGTCTGACCGTCATCCATGGCAGTACTCACAACAATCCAACAGTCATGCACGACATCGCTTAATCTAACCAAGCAACGGACCTAACGGAAAGATCAGGACGATCACTTGGGTCAAGACCAAGTCCATCAATAAGGCCCTTATCTAAACCCTATTAGTGTGGCCCAACACTTAAACCTAGATATCACCTATATATAGGGAGCCATATCCCTCATTCTAACATTATTAGCTCTCTATTCTCTCTATATTCTCACTCTCTCTAAAGGCTCAATGACACTTGTATCATGTACAAACATTTATATTATTAATGAGAATAAAGCAACACTGTGGATATAACCCGAATTGGGTGAACCACGTACATATTTGTGTCTTATGTACGTACGTGTCTTCTCGGTCTAAGTTGGTCTATTTTATGGTTCACTAGTTGGCAGTCTATGGGAATCGCTACAAAAATCCATGTCGGCTCCCTCTCAAAATGACACATACCTGCTGAAACACCATGAACCCAAGAACAACCACCTAGAAAATTACCCAGCCTCATTGCCAAAAATATGAGATTGGCACACTGCCAAACCAACCCAGAAATCTCTCCTTTCCCTCTCTGCTCAAACACAACTCAAGAAATCGATGTGTCTTTGGCCCTCCTATCTACCAAAATCTATCTCAACACACTCTGTTTCTTGGCCAAAATCCATCAAAGCAACTACATTCATCTTCACTGGGGCAAAAAAAGGAAAACAAAAGCAAAGCAAGTCTCAGCCTTTATAGGTTTTAGACATCCAAAGGGATGATGAAAGAGTATTGTTTTATGTTTGCATATGTTTTGCATCTACAAAACAAACAGAAAAGGCAAAAAGCATCATCTTTGAGGCTGCATATCAGCCACCCGAGAGGGAGAAGACAAAGGCAGAGCCAGGAGGCTTCTCCGCCACCTAGCGCCGCCACCTATCGACACCGACGCGCACCACCATGGTGAGGTAACGATCTGCACGACCCCTGTGTGACTCGCTGACCCCACTGACGCGCGACCATCGCGTCGGGTTCAAATTTAGCCACCAAATCGATGACCTATGACCGTCATCTCCTCAAACCAGCAGCGATATCATGTTCAGCGATGATTGCTCCACAAAACCCAGTAGAAATCGCCAACATCCGACTCGAAAATTGTCGGCGCATCGCCAGAAGAAAAATCTAGCGACTGCCTTACAAGGTTGACTATGCTATGATGGTCTCCTCGTGACACCAACGCCACTTCTGGCACCTTGGGACTCTGATCTACAACCCCGTGTAATCTGGTCGTCTCCATCGGAGAAGATCACGCTCTGCCGCCGCGTCGCCCTGACGCTCCACCTCCAACCTTCTTTGTCGAGAGCAGCCATCGAAGAAGATAAGTATTATCTTCTCTAATTTTCATTTATTTCCTTCTCAATTTCATTTATTAATTGGGCTGAGATATTTGACAAAGAAACAACAATTGGGCTAAAACATTTCACAAAAAAAAAACAGTTGGGTTGAGCACAAATTACATACAAGCCCATTATGTACTTAAATGGGCTCATCAATTTCTTAAGGTGTCACCTTGGCCCATTATGCTATCCTACAATGTGGGATGACATCACACTATGATGGACATACATACAAGCCCACACACCCAAATTGCATTATTTAATTGTAAATTATTATAGGAAATTACACATGTCGAAATTTTTACTCTAATCACATATTGCTCACGCACATTGAGTATGCCTATTATGCAAATGTTTAAGCAATTACATATTCTTATTTGTGCAACACACAAATATATTATTAAACCTTACAGATTTTTGAATCGGTAAATTCATTTCTCATTATCAGGAATTATCGAATGACCTGACTATCAACCGGCATAATCAATCGGCCATCTTTACCCCTCGACAACATGCTTTACTATGCCCTTCGGCAGCTCACACTTGCATGTCCACGACAATTGTTCGGCTCAGGCCAACTCGCCCTGCGACGACCACCTTTCTTGCCAAGTGACATATGTCACTCCTCCAGCAACCCTGGACAATCACTTTTCTCATTGAGTGATGAGCATCACGACACGTGAGTATCATTATCTCTCGACACGCTTTACGCTACATTCGAATTATATATTGTCTTCCAATGCAATATCATTTTATAACATTATAAGTATCATGCTCACATGCGCATCATCAAGCTCACATAATTGCCCATGGCACATGAACAACATATTAACATCAACGCTTCTCGGCACATGCGTATCATCATGCTCACATCATTGCGCATGGCACATGAGCATCAATATTAACATCATCGCATCTCGGCACAAGCGCATCATCATGCTCACATCATTGCCCATGACACATGAGCATCATATTAACATCATCGCCTCTCGGCACATGTGTATCATCATGCTCACATCATTGCCCATGGCACAAGAGCATCATATTAGCATCATCGCCTATCGACACATGCCATCATCATGCTCACATCATTGCCCATGACACATGAGCATCACATTAACATCATCGCTCTCAGCACATGCACATCATCATGCTCACATCATTGCCCATGGCAAATGAGCATCATGTTAACATCATCGAGCATTATATTTACATCATCACCTTTCGGCAATCGTGCATCATCATGCACACATCATGTGCTCTGGCACTCGTTCATGTGTTTCGGCACTATCGATCGACATGAGCTCGTAGGCATCCCCTGCAAGAAGGAGGCGGATGCAAGAAGGATGCACATCCGCCTCCTTATTGATCGACATGAATTTGCAGGCATTTCTTGCTACCGATTGACATGAGCTCGTAGGCATCCCCTACAAGAAAAATGGCCATCCGCCTCGTTATCAATTGACATGAGCTCGTAGGCATTCCCTACTATCGATCAGCATGAGCTCGTAGGCATCCCTTGCAAGAAGGACGGCCATCCGCCTCCTTATCAATCGACATGAGCTTGCAGGCATTTCCTGCTACCGATCGGCATGAGCTCGTAGGCATCCCTTGCAAGAAAGAGTGTCATTCGCTTTCTTATTGATCGAAATGAGCTCACAGGTATTCCCTGCTATCGATCGGCATGAACTCGTAGGCATCCCCTAAAAGAATGACGGCCATCCACCTCCTTATCGATCGACATGAGCTCGTAGGCATTCCCTGCTACTGATTCATGAGCTCGTCATATCCCGTGCAAGAAGGGTGGCCATCCGCTTCCTTATCGATCGACATGAGCTCGCAAACATTCCCTGTTACCGATCGACATGAGCTCGTAGGCATCCCGTGTAAAAATGACGGCCATTTGCCTACATACCGATCGACATGAGCTCATAGGCATTCCCTGCAAGAGGGACAAACATACGCCACCTTACCTATCAGTATATACTCGTACACATCCCCTACAAGAGGGACGGCCATACGCCTCCTTACCAATCGGCATGAGCTCGTAGGCATCCCCTATAAGAAGGACGACCATCCGCCTCCTTATCGATCGACATGAGCTCGCATGCATTCCTTGCTACCGATCGACATGAGCTTGTATGCATCCTCTACAAGAAAGAAGGCCATCCGCCTTCTTATTGATCGACATGAGCTCGTAAGCATTTCCTGCTACCAATTGGCATGAGCTCGTAGGCATCCTCTGCAAGAAGGACGGCCATCCGCCTCCTTATCGATCGACATGAGCTTGCAGGCATTTCCTGCTACCGATCGGCATGAGCTCGTAGGCATCCCCTGAAAGAAGGACGGCCATCCGCCTCCTTACCGATCGACATAAGCTCACAAGCATTCCCTGCAAGAGGGACGGCCATACGCCTCCCTATCGATCGACATAGACTCGTAGGCATCCACTACAAGAGGGACGACCATACGCATCGTTACTGATCGGCATGAGCTTGTAGGCATCCCTTGTAAGAAGGACGGCATTGATCTCATCTCAATTGATTCTTGCTTCAAACTTAAAAAATAAAAAATAAAATGGCTTACATCCCTTGTTATTTGCTTCTATTCAAAATTGATTCACTACCCATACATGCTTCATGAGGTGTGTTCTTGAGCTTTGATGTGCAGATGCGATAATGAAACTATATGTGAAGCCATGTGAGTTTCGAATAGGAGAAATTTTTCTCACAGACACTGATCAGAATATGCTATGTTGTGATGGACTCTATATGTGGTTTCCTTACGATTTCTGGTATCTGCATTCTGCATTATCTCTATTACACACTTCTGTTACTTATCTGCTGCACTATACTGTCCACATTGGGTTGGTGTGTGTTGTTTTTGAAACTATTGCTGCTTGTCTTTTGGAAATGCTTTATGCACATTTGTCACCAAAACTTTGTCCATTGTGTATGTGTTTAAGGGCTGGTTTGTCCATGGTTGCTGCTGCGATATGCTTGTGCTTGTTCATTTTCAATATACCTAAAAAAAAAAAATGCTCACACATTGGCTATTTTGTTTGTTGTGTTATCTGCTTATTGACTACTCTGTGTGTTTGTCCTGCTCTGTGTGTTTAAAAATGACTCAATTGCTTGCTAGCTATATGATATATTTTTGACATAACAGCACCTCCATGCATCTAAGTTAATGTCAGTGCATAGTATTCCCTTATTGTTTTGTGCATTGGTACTCTGTGTATGGTTTTGGACAACTTTTCCCTTATTGTTTTGTGCATTGGTACTCTGTGTATGGTTTTGGACAACTTTATTGGTATGCTTCTAAGCATCTAGTCAATGTTCATGCTATGTCTCCTAGATGTGAATTCATGTGGTTGTTATCATTGCTCATCGTATGTGATTGGTTTCAGCAGAATCTGTGACTGAGTTACTGCAGTATTTATGTGGTTGATTGATGTCTATGCTCTGTCTCTCCAATCTCACATTCACCCTAACAGCATTTTGATTATGCCTATTCACATCATGCATCAAAGCTTAATGTCTGTGGTTATAAAAATAAAAAATAAAAATAAAAATCCTTGCTGAGATGCAGTTTCTCTTACTTGTTCTTCGTTTCTCTTGGATCAGTTTTGTAGCCTTTATGACTTGGGCCAGTACATCCATTGGGGTGCATTATCACCTAGTGTTTTGATGTCAACTGACTCTAGAACATTGATTTAAAACCCGCTACAAAGGTCATTTAGTTTGCTTAATAAGACTGATCTTCATTGATTTTTTTTGTACTTAGTTCTGGAGCCTTTTTGACTCAGGTTATTACATCTGAAAGGTGCTTCATCACCGAATGTTCTAATCTCAACTGGGACAGACACATTGATCTAACGCCTGTTAAGTGGGTCATTAAGAAAGCTTAAAAGATTTAAGTCATCTAAGGTCTTAAATAAAAAATAATCAAAAAAAAAGAAAGGGAAAGAACAAAGGAAGGAACTGATACTGCATCTCATTCCGCTCATTGTTGTTTTTTTTCTTTTCCCTGTGTTGAGTTTTGACTGCATTCTGTGACATGGTCTCATCTTTTAATGCTGTTAGTCACTTTACACTGGAGATACCGCATATACGTTTCTTTGATCATGTGACATGCTAACTGTAGCTGGTTTAGATTCTGCTCCTACCAATCATGGCCATTGGGTTCCAAACCTTCTGCATTCATTTACCCTCAATAAATATGCATCAATATTGGTCTGTTGCTTTGGTGTTTGCCATTGACTTGCCCACTTTCCTTGTTTGACATTAAGAGGAGTGTTGCTATGTTTTCTTATTCATTTATTCTTTTAGGGTAAGCATTGACTCTTATGTTTATTATTTCCTGGTCCAAAGGGGGAGAATACATTCAGGGGGAGTTTGGGCAATAAATTAAGGGGAGCTTAATGATTCTCCTGTTACAACAAATTCTTCTATTATTTGATCTATTCATTCCAAGATTGTTTGGGTGTCTTCATTGTTTATTCATCATTGGTTATTCATCATTGTTTATTCATCTTGTCCTGATTGTGTATCACATCTTCACCCATACATGCTTCAGTGGGTATTCTTAGTTCCTATGTGCAGGTTAACAGAAAGAATTGTTGATTTGTCACTGATGATGATCTTTGCAATATGCAATAGTATGGGTCTCTGAATGTATTGAGTACTTGTCCAGGAAATGCCAAAGGGGGAGATTGTAAATGTAATTTATTAGTATTGGCATTTCTGGATTGCATCCTCGTAAAATAGTTAGGCTGTTATGTCTACAAGTTTGAGTTAGCCCAAAATTAAATTCAGTTAAGACCCATTAAGTCAGTCCAAGTGGTGATGCACAAGATGTGACTGGTGGAGTCAACAAATTGGTGACCTAGCCGCAAAGAAGAAAGAATTGAAGACCATCATGCTTTCTTCTCTTCGTTTGGACACAGAACAGTCCAACTTGGACACTTCAATTTGGAGGTTACCAAGCGGTGAGGGAGATTGGACAATTACAATCTCTCCTCATATTGGTCAGCGAAAAAAAAGAAAAAAAAAGGGAGCAACGGGAAAGAGGGAGGTAATTCGGCAGCACAGTGTGCATAAATATCAGAGGATTGCAGAGCTGCCTTTGAACCCACCGTGAGTACCTTTTGATGCCTTTTGGTCAGAAACGGTGAGTTGTGAGCACTATTTGGGGCTTGTGTGGACAAGCCGTGAGCTGCAACAAAGCATCAACGCAGAGTTAATTTGAATGAGAAATTGCAAAGGCTCTTCGAATTCCATGTGATTGACGACCGCGTCTAGTGTCGTGCCACGCAGGATTGAAGACGAACATCAAGGCTGCTGGGGGAGCTCAAGTAGCATTGAAGACTAGACTGCCTTCTAAAGTGCGTTAGTAAGATGAGTCCGAGTCTGTCGAATTCTTGTACTTATTGCTTTCATAGTGGATTGATATTTTTACTGGCAAAATGCCCGCGGAGTTTCCCAATAGAAGGTTTACCATGATAAAATCTCTGTGTTCTTTGTTTCTGTTCTTATATGTTGCTTGTTTCTGTTCTTACATGTTACTTGTTTCCTAGTTTAATTTACTCCTGTGATTGTTATTGTGAAGTGTTTGGTCTTAGGAAAAATTCATATCATTTGTTCACCTTCCCTTTAGGTTAATTAGTACCATCCTTATAGCAATTTCACAGCCCGAGGGCAACCACGACCGGAGAAATCAAATCTCCAAGTTCCAACAGCTTCTCAAGGCACACCTTTCTCCGATCTCTGATCCATTCCTTGATGGAGCCCCAAAGTCGCCAAACAGTCAGCAACTAAGTTGGCTTCACGAAATACATGAACAAAGCAAATGTCCCGGAAGAACATCCTACTCCACCGCTTTGCATTGGAAATAATCCTCAAGATCCGCCAAGGAGCTTTGAATTTTTCATTGATGGTATCAATCACAATCTTTGAATCCACCACCCCCCCAACAAACCTTCCAGCAAGGCAAGCCCTTCAGCAACTAGAGAATTCATTTTCCCTATCCACTTAGCTCCAGCACATATAGGGAGCCCTAAATGATCACGGATAATGAACCCAACTGCTTGATCCCCATTTTTAGCAAATGCATCAAAATTAAATTTTAACCATCCCACAGCAGGAGGCTTCCACTTAATCACTCCAACATGCTCGACGTTACAGGGAATAGTGGCATTTTCCTTCAGCCAGCACGTATTGGTTACAGAGTTCACGTGGGTTATCCAAGTTAAGGTGTGTCAAACCCACCATTTTTCTTCATATTTAAGCCCACTTCACGAGCAGGTTTTATTTTGTTTGCGACTATTTGTCCCATTTAAGCTACACTCTTTTGCGAAACATGAACTAAATTATTTATTTAGGGGAGAGTGGGGTCCTCACTAGTTTTGGCTAGGAAGGCCTGCCATATACGCCCGAAATGTGGATATAAAGATGGGAGAATGAAATGGTGGAAGGGGTGTTTGGGGAATGAGAAAAATAAAAAAATGTTTATTGTCTGATATGCATTGTTTTTGAAAAAATATTTCAAAGATATCATTTTCTTAAAAAATCAATCTAAGTCAAACTTTACTTCTATATATAATGACCAAACTTTATATACAAATAGCAAAAAATCTATTACCCTCATAGTCCCATCGTTTTATTTTGTGCTCTCATTGAAATTGAATTCGGGAGAGCTCAAGACCAAAGCGTCTGCGATCTTGGAGGCCTGGATGGCAAGCGAGGTAGAGGGACCACAATCTTCGACTCCGTCAACAAGCAAGGTAGAGGGGCCGCAATCTCCGACTCTGGAGTCAACAAAGCTTACAACATGTTATGTGGTCATACAGCAACACAAATGGCATCACTTAACAAAAACAAAACAACAGAATCTCCACAACTCAAATCTTCTATCACCTATCGAAAATCTACGGGAGGTGAGGAGTTAAAATTACTTCTTAACTTGTATCACCAAATCTCCTCTTCCGACTTTGCTGTACAACCTGCAAATGGACAAGTAAAAGTGACAGAAAGGTTAAAAGTAGTGTCCAGCGGTTTGATCTATGCAAACTCACTACAATGCCAATAATGTCCTTGAAATTGTTATCATAAAATGCAGAAATGGATTCCTTTACATGATGCTGGTGTGCTTAGTTGGAAGTTAATGAGCTCCAGGGGCACCTCTCATGCTCAAATTTACACTGTTCCTAATAGTCCGTCTTCCAATTGGCATATTGCCTTTCACATGGCCTTTTTGCATCATCGCGACAAACTCACCATAGTCAATCCTTCCATCCTGCATAAACGATAGAATTGAAGCTCGAGTCACATTAATAACATGAAGCCTAAATCTAAACCTAAGAATAACAATGATCAGACCATTCAAATATTTGATGACAATTTAAAGGGTATATATCCTGGGTTCTTTCGATTTTTCTTCAATTTTAACTAATTAAAGCTGCCAAATCTGAGTTTTTTTTAAATCTAATATAATTATTGATTTCAAATATTACCCGTAATTCTCCGATGCTAGAACACACGGTGGAGTCACTCTGTGCGTGCTTGGTGACCCTTCCTTCCTCATCACACACACATCAACTTTGTATATAATCAATAATCTGTGAGGGAGATGGGTCTAAAATCAATAATTTGAAGAGGCATATAACTTGGGTTCATACGCTAGAACACAGCTTGTTGTGAGAGGTCTCATACGCCCTCATTTCCTTCGCAGAGAACCCAACTCAATTTCACCATCTTTTCCTTCGCAGAGAACCCAACTCAATTTCATCCTCTTTTCCTTCGCAGAGAACCAAACGCGAAGGCTGGTTTGGGTTTTGTTCATGAGCTAGATCGCGAAGGGGTTGTGTGGGTTTTGCCGTTTTGGTCTTGAGCTCCAGAATTTGAATTTGGTTTTTTTGCGAGTTTTTATAAAAAATAGTCAAAATTTAACCCTTAAATTCACAAATGTAATTTTTTTACAAAATTTTCAAATATAGCAGAAAATGTAATAAAATAGTCTCATATTCCCTTAAAAGAAAACATAATTAAATTTAATACACTATTTTATACAAAAATATTAAATAATGTAGAAACTTTGAAAAAATTAAAATAAAAAGAATTATAAGCTTAGCACCAAAGCCACCACCCGACCCTCCTCCTCCCCCTAGCTACATTGCCCAACCACATCCACCTCCCAGGAATAGGATGTTAAAAAATAGACAAAAAAAAGAATGCAATGGATTGCAATCTTCCAATAAAAAGGATAAGTTGTATTCAAACTAATCTAAGATAGATCATTCAACAGATAAGTTTTGGACATCCATCACCAAGCAACCTCATCTTAAACATATAAAGCCATATTTTTTTTTAAGTCTGAAATGTCACAAAGGTAGAGCAACAACAGTCGCAACGAAAGAACATAAAAAAAAACAGAGACGACACGAGATAAAGCTAGAAAATTTTTAGAGGGAGAAATCGAGAAAGAGAAAGATGGAGGCCTTCGCTTGCGGAACAAAATAATGGGTTTCTTCAATCTGAGAAAACCCAATTGTTGTTAAGATTACGGAGTCGGGCCAGCAGCTCACTCCTTTCAACACCGTTATTGTCTCCAACTTGCAAGTACTATACGCACAATCCGACAGGTGTGGGGTTTATCACAAAAGGCCTTGGTATTGTTGGGAGTAGAACCGCTCATTATATATTGTATTTTTTTTTTCTATTTTTCCGATGTGAGATTCTTCAGCACTCCCCTTCAAGTGAAACCACCACTTAGTGGGCCACAGGTGGAGCTAATGCCACATCGGTAATTAAACGCGGAAGCAAGGGTAGACAGTAAACCCGATAACTCGAGCCAGGTAAGACCCATCGTGGGTCCAGCCAAACTCGCTCTGATACCATGTTAAGATTATAGAGTTAGGCTAGCGGCCCACTCCCTCCAACACAGATATTGTCCCCAACTTGCAAGTACCACCTTCACAATCCGACAGATGTGGAGTTTTATCATAAAATGCTTCGGAATTGTTGGGAGTAGAACTACTCATTATATACTGTATTTTCTTTTTCTATTCTTCCGATGTGAGATTCTTCAATAATTGTTCAATAAACTAATCAATCATTGCAAGCCGCTTCTTCTTCGGAATTCGTCCAACTAAACGAAAAGATAATTAATTATTTTAATGAATAGGGTTTTAGTTTGTAGGTTTTGATTATGTAATTATGAGGTATTTAAGTCTATTTACTAAGTTTTTTTGCTATATTTGAAAGTTTTGTAAAAAAGTGACATTTGTGAATTTGAGAGTTAAATTTTAATTACTTTATATAAAAACTCTTTTTTTGAACAAATAAAACGATTGGGATATGAGGATGCTGAGTTTTTTGCCGTTTGTATATAAAATTGGGCCATTTTTGTAAGTATATAGAAGTAGAGTTGACTTAGCTTGGTTTTTAGGAAAATGATATTTTGAAATATTTTTTCCGAAATAAGGCATATCAGCCAATTTCATGGATGAAAACTGAGGCAATTATCCTACGTGGCGACCAAAGTTTTTCTCCTCAGGCCTCAGCGCCTGAAATTGAAGCAACCCACACAGCAGCGAGCAGCGGCAGTCATTTGGCTACCAACTCATGGGATGACCCAGTGCCGTTAATCAGTCTGCAGACAGCACAGCAAGTTTGTATTTGTTCACTCTTTTCTTTTTCTTTTTGTCTCTTCTTCTCTTTTCATACCTAGCTAGTTGTAATTTTGACTGTAGCCCAGCTTAATTAGTTACTTAATAGAAAAATCTTCAATCTTTCATGTTCATTGACATTGACTGAAACTATTGATGGTTTACACGAATGAATCGAATTGAATTTGGGGTCTTTTTCTACAAAGTTACAAACATATAATCTCTCTTTTCTGGTTTCAAATCTCTAGCTGCCTCTTCTTCCTCCTCCAACAGGTATTAAATTGGATTTTTCTTCTGATTTTGTTATTGTGACGTCTGGATTTGGGTTCTTCTCTCTTGTCTAATCATTTCATTCCTGGTTATTGAAATTTGATGTTTTCCTGGGTTTTTAGTTTCTTGTGGTTGGTTTTGGTGTATCTAAGTTTCGGTTTGCTTTACTTTTAATCTTTGAATTTTTGTTGTCAAAACCAAATTTTCATTCCACCCTCGGCTCCTCCATTACTGACGAGCTGCTGCTCAACTGCTCAATCCTCAATACAATAATTAATTAAACGTTTAATCAATCGCTTGAGAAAATAATTTAATAGCATGTTTGCAGTTTGTTTTCGTTCTGGAACCACTTTTGCTGATATTTCAGCTTAAATTAACCTTGAACCCTACTTCATATTAATTAGTTTAGTACCTTTTGATTAAATTACTTTTCTATTATTCGGGCCTTTCATCTTTGTAATTGTCGATAACATGTTCAGGCTTTTCTATTTTTAATTTACATTTATAAGGCTTTTGTATTTGATAAAATAGATTATCACGGCTTGTACTTTTCATTGGGAAGGTTTATCCATATACAGACACAAATTGGTTGACAACATTTTTCCAATAATATACTGCCAGATTTAGTTTCCCAGTTCCCACTATATATACTACCAACTGTAATTGCATTTTATGTGAAATTTTTGTAGTACATGTGCAGAAGCCCATCTACTTGTATGTGATTTTCTCGGCAATTTGCTTGGATTTCGAAGAATATTAAAATTCATTTTCTTAGAAATCGCATGTTAAATCATGTTAGCTAAATTCTTGATATATGTTATTATAGTTTTATTTTGGGAATAGGCTAGATTAATTTGTATGTGAAGTGATGGTGCTTTATGTCATAAAACTGAGTCTCCCAGAACAGCCCAAATTTTTTGCAAACCTTACGTGCTTCAGGGATTATTTCAAGAACTATTGATTACACACGAGGAAAGACAAGCACGAGAAGAATTTGGTGTCCAAGAACGGTGGTCAAAGGGGTTCCTCTTCAGCAAACCATTGAGGCTATTGTTGCTATCCTCTTCTTCACGGTATCATTTCACTTTCTTTTCCCTTTTCTTTTTTCATTAAATTTTTTTTTGACCTCCTCACAAGGAAATAAGTAATAATCGATAAGCTTTTTAGCTACAGCCGACAAATTGGGCTTTGAATTGGGAAAGTTTAGTTGTTTATGGGCAATTAATATTGTTTTATATGGAAATTATAATGACAAGGTATGAGAGAAATATTGGTTTGCTGATGGATGCTTGGAAATTGATTTTAGTTAAAAACATCTGGTGATGGTTTTTAGTTGAAGTGCCCACCCTATTTCATGCTATTAAAAATTTTGAAAATCATCAATTAGTTCACCAGTAGGCAATGAAAACAGTCAGCCCAGTGGTTTTTCTGATAAATAGAATTGTAGAAAGTTAATTGGCTTTAGTTTTCGATCTTGATTGAAGGGCCTGGAAAAGCAGTTTCTAATTGTTGCCAAACGTTTACTTGATTCAATCTGAGTATATGAGGGTGATGGTGTTTTTAAGATATTTCGGTCTTGCAATTTATCTGGTCTTGTTTACATAAGTTTTTGTATTTGTGAGATTTGTTGGTTGGGAAATCTTATTGATAGAGCTTGGGGTTGTCTTTATGCTTAAACAAAAATGATGATTTGAGTTGGTTTTAAAAGTCAGTTTCTTTGTCTACAACAACTTAACTTTAGTTTTATTCATATTGCCATGGGACTTCTTGGTGATATTTCGAAGCTATTGTGTGTTTAAGCTGGGATAACTGATGTGCCTATGTGTTCTTCGATGGAAATTTCTGGATTAATTGTCTCAATGAGAACCTGGTTTTGAGTAAACCAGTACTGACCGCATGATGTTCCATTCATACATTGTTTAGGTTACCTATCATAAAATCTTTTCCACTTGGCCTGTTCATATCAGTCATGTTCATTCCATCTCTAATTCTGCAATCTTTCATTGCTAGTTCTACCCAAGTTATTTTTGGTCTTTTCTTGTCCCTGGTTTCATGATGTATCCCTTAGTATTAATTTTCTCAAAAGAACAGTCACTAATTTAGGTGATGTCAAGACTTTTGAGGATCAAGAGAATACAGTCAGCCCAGTGGCTTGTCTACTTGTTATATTCTCTTCTGTTGAGGAGTTTCTGATTATATGATTTTACTTGCTACTTGTTCTTTTCGTAGTTCTCATTGTATTTGGGTGGACACAGGACACTGAATTTTTTTCTTAATTGAATTGCTGACTTGTGAAAACATACAAATCATTAAGAGTCATATGTGCCTTGAAAATTCCAGAAAGACATTGTATCAATATGAAACAGTATTTCATTGATTGTTAAATGGTTAAGTTAATCCGCTTTATAACATTTTTAATGTATGTTTTGACATTTATTCTTTATCGGTGCAGTGTTACTATCTACATTACTATAATTAGTCTGGTTAATATAGGCTTTAACAAAACAATCATTTATATGTTTTAATTTTCTGTTTGTTTCTTTTGTAGCTTTCTCAGCTTCTGGAACTTTTCCTTGCCTATCAGGAGGATTCGAATATCAAATTGGTTATTCTCAAGGTACTCTTCTTCCTTGTGCTAGTTTTCATGTATAATTGTGGAACTGCATCAAAGAGAAACAAGAAGTCTAGCTAGTAATAGTGTAATATCGTCTTAGTATGAAGCTCCTTTATTAATTAAATAGGTGCATTATAGTCCTTGATATGATTCCTTTAAATACATTTTTCCGGTTCCAATTCCAGCAACTCTTTTATAGTTATAGATATGTGTGGTGTCCTTTTCAATGAAATTTCTTGGTTCCATCTCTAACTTTAAGATTCTTGTTCAGGGACTTGATTGTGACTTCTGACTGTATATGGTCCACATTTTGCTCAATACAAAGGACTTCTAGCACTGCAGCAAGTAAGCTCTTCTTCTCACGTTTCAATGTGCATCCATTGCCTTGACTGCTTTATTAGTTTCATGCTTAAACATGCAAATCATTGGTAGTAAATAACATTTAATCCGTATTTACAAATCTGGTGAATTTTTTTTTCTAGGCTTTATATCTAGTTGAAATGGTTGTATGTGTTAATCTTTATGTCTTTATATATATTGTTTTAGGAGTATGTTTGAATGAAAATTGTGATAGATATGCGTTTGTAATTATGTTAATACCTTCATACTTATTTTAGGTAAGACAGCAAAAAATTCTTTACTAACTAAGAGCATCCCCACTCATCTTCCTTATTTTAAAGTTCAAATTTTACTAGAAGTACTAAAATGTTATGTTAGGAGCTCCCTAAAAACTTTTTACTCCAACCACATTCCTTAATTTAGAGGGTTATAAATACTATTTTTAGCAAGTCATAAATATTAATACTATTATATAATTACAAAATATAATATATATGTTTAAAATGATACTAAAATAGTAACCATTAAATATAAAATTCATGACATTAAATTTTAAGGAGTCACTAGGAGCTCCTTCCCCCCCTCTTCAAATTTAAAAGCTCCTAGAGGCCAAGTTATTTTAGGAGGTAATAGCTAGTATGGTTGGAGTTGAATTTTTGTGCATTCTCTCTACAATTTGACTTAGGAGCTCATTTAGCTAGTCCATTGGGGATGCTCTAAAGATCGACAAAATCTGGGCAAATTTTCCAAGGTTTTCCAAACTCTCTAACTCCATAGAATTTTAGGGAATTTATCAATCTAGGTAGAGTCTTATGTATTTATTTTGTTTGTAGAAATAGTAGTGAGTACCAAATGGGGGTGGTAAAATTTATTGAAAATGCTAAAGCGTTTAAAGGATGCCTGTTAAAGACCTTCAATGACTCCAAGTAAATGTTGGAAAAATATTACCTTTTAAGGGTGGGATGAAAACAACATCTTTACTTTTTTGACGACGCCTTAAAGGCCTCATCTTTATAGATTACAGTGGTTTTAAGTAGCGTCATAAGATATTGCATAGATGTCATATTTTAATTTCCGTGTGTACAGAAGACTTTCTACAGCATCCTCTATCAACAGCGTTGTGCATGGCGTTTAGAAAACTTAATAGAATGGCGTTCATGAAGCATATCAAACGTCATGGATGATGTTTTTTCCTGTAGTGCCTTTTGTCTCTTATGAAATTAATGTAGTTTGTGTGATGCTCTAGACTGAGCCACTGTTCACTAGGGACTCTGATTTTTTGCACTTCTCATGGAAATCAGAAAAATTGGAACTCTAATAAATCCTCCCGTGTATTAACTGAAATTAACTCTAATTATAGGCTTTATTACCTGAAAGTAACTCTAATTATAGGCATGACCAATGATGGGGTACCCCTGCAAAACACACTGTCTCATCACAGGGTTATCCATGATAAAAATATGCAAAAAACACTGTTCCTGAAATGTTTTGTGCTACAAATTAGTGCTAAAAGATGTAATTAGGGATCATTGGTTAATGATTTTGTAGATTTAATGTTACCAAGTAAGTTTGAATAATTAAGTTGTAGCTGTTTATGAGGATTTTCTGTGTTTAAAAATATTTTTAGCGTTTGTTCCTAAGTTCAGAGCTTTTAGTAGCTATATCAAGATGCCATCTAATGTTTGGAGGTACCTGATGGATTCAAAGCCTGTTCTGTTTTGTACTTTCTGCTACTGATCATGAAGGGAGAAACGAAATTATTCAAGTTTTAGGATGATGGTTGGTGGTTTGTTGCTTTCCTGCGAAGTTAGTTTTACAGATAAAAGTGGATGGGCTGGTTGTTATATATTTTCAGATTTCCAATTATTATTGGCTAGTGTTTCGTTTTTTCCTCCATGGTTTTGATTTCCAATTATTATTGGCTAGTGTTTCTTTTTGTCCTCCATGGTTTCTCATGGGTTAAGATATCATTGTAAAAACTAAGTCTACAAAAGTCCTCATGAGTATGGATTGAATTCACCCCGTCAAATTATAGTACGAATCATGTGTCATGATTATATAGTGCTAAAATTTCTGTGGGAAAAAAACTTGTAATTACCCCATTAAGTAAACACATATTTACAGAGAATTTAAGTGCAATACTGCTTTAGCTACACCAACACAACTCCCAGTTATTTAGAATTTTTTTCTTCTTTCAGGGTTGGTTGTCCACTCTCTCTTCCAACATGGCAGCTGTCTGCACACACCATAAGATCTTACCTACATCACCCCCCATTTCCTCAGTCAACATCTCCAAGAGCTCTCAAGCCCAACTCCTGTTCCGCTCAAATTTTCACAACCACGACAAGCGCGCATTTCCAATTTCCACTTCGAATCTCCACAGAATCTCTAAGCCCCAGCCCAAACCCAGCATTCTCTGCTCCCAAAACGATAGCCCTAAGCCTACCCGCCGCCCTGATTACATTCCCAACCGCATCTCTGACCCCAACTATGTCCGCATCTTTGACACCACTCTCCGCGATGGTGAGCAGTCTCCTGGCGCCTCCTTGACCTCAAAAGAAAAACTTGACATTGCTCGACAGCTAGCAAAACTTGGCGTTGACATAATCGAGGCTGGGTTCCCCGCTGCATCCAATGAAGACTTTGAGGCTGTGAAGATGATTGCCATGGAGGTTGGAAATTCAGTTGACAAGGACGGTTATGTGCCCGTGATTTGTGGGTTGTCGCGGTGCAATAAAAAAGATATTAAGAGGGCATGGGATGCCGTGGAGTGCGCCAGAAGGTCCAGGATTCATACTTTTATTGCGACCAGTCCCATTCATATGGAATATAAGCTGAAGAAGACTAAGGAGCAGGTGATTGAAATTGCAAGGGACTGTGTGAAGTTTGCCAGGAGCTTGGGTTGTGATGATGTTGAGTTTAGCCCTGAAGATGCCGGGAGGTAAGGTTTTTGTTACTCTCTCTCTCTCTCTCTCTCTCTGTAGTTTAGTGAGTTTATGTAGAGAAACCTACTTGATTTGTTTGTGAATAAATGAAATTTTAGTTCTCTCACTTTCTTCCGTCCTTGTATGTTTCTGCAATGATTTAAACACATAATTTATTAAAATGATGAATTACAACCGTGAAGATTACTGCATACACACACTGTATATTTTGTGTGCCGTGTTTTTCTTGTGTTTAAACTTTACTTCATTTAGTACCTATTCAACAGTCTCTTTACATAATCATGTCTGACTAATTAGCACAGTTTTTCTTTCATGTTAGTATTTTGGAAGGTTGTGATTTAAACAATTAAAATGAAATGGAATCCTCTACAGCAGAAAAGAAAAATAGAAAAAAAAAGGCATATATATATATATACGCACATACTATATATTCTGTCTTTTACGGATATTTCCTATTATCTTATTGATCTTTTCTTTAATAATGTTTATATAAGCTATGTGCCCTGCTATTTGAGCCTGATTTCCCATATCTTCAGTTGTAAACTTTCACTCCTTTTGTTCCTGTCCAATACATTTCATTTTCTTGTTTTTCTTAATACTATTGTCTTTCTTTTTTTGGCCCAAATTCTTCCAGATCCGACAGGGAATTTTTGTATCAGATTTTGGGTGAAGTTATAAAGGCCGGGGCAACCACTCTGAACATCCCTGACACCGTGGGTTATAATGTGCCAAGTGAATATAGTCAGTTGATTTCTGACATAAAATCTAATACTCCTGGAATTGACAACGTTATCATTTCAACTCACTGCCAAAATGACCTTGGACTTTCTACTGCCAACACTATAGCGGTATGCCTTTGTTCTTTTTGTTTGTTTTCTTTTTTGTTTTTGGTGTTCCATTTAGGCTACAAAATGTACTCACATCTCATTGGATCCATGTTCAGGGGGCATGTGCAGGTGCTAGGCAACTGGAAGTAACTATCAATGGCATTGGTGAAAGGGCTGGGAATGCTTCATTAGAGGAGGTGAGGGTTTACTTTTGTAGCAACATAAGATTGTGCAGTTCTGATGTAAACGAAACCCCAAATAGGGAAGTGAAACGTTACAGCTAGATTAGAATTACCCCAATCACTGTTGGAGCCTAGATTTCTATAGGGAAATCAAGGGAAAACCTTCGGAACTTTTAGAGGCTGAAATACTACAATGTAAATTCTCCAGGTTGAGTCCTCTGTCAATTGGAGTACTCCCTTTGATAATTCAATTGTAATCCCTTAGAAATTTCTAGAAAGGTCCCTTTAGAGTACCCAAACAGAATTATTAATCACAAGTCCCCATGGAAACATTAATACCAGCTGGAAAGACTCTTTAGACTCCCAATAGAACATTAAAACCAATAGACAGACTTCCCAAACATAATTAATACCAATGAAACAGACACTTCAAACATGATGTTTACTTAGTAAACTTTCCAGGCATCTGTGAGGATCTAGAAAGATCTAGTTACTCAATCAACTTTTAAGTTTAATTTTGTAAGTTTGAATCTGAAAAGTTCAACATTCTATGAAATAAGTACTTTTTATGAGCCTGATGTCAAATCTATCCGCCTTTGACATTATGTTGTTATCTAAAGAAAAATAACACCTGCAAGCTGTTTGGCAATGAAATGAATTGTGTACCTTTGACATTGTGTTGTAATATGAGGAATGAGGAATGAGGATCCATGATCTGTTTTCAGCATCTTTACGCTACATTTTTCTTTTAAAGATGAAAATTTAGTTCATGAGAAACTCTAAACCAAGTGGACAAGTAATCCACCAGAAAAAGAAGATGAAAGAGCAATGTTACAACTAGTTACATCTATCTTAAGAAACCAGAATTAGTCATGATCCCAAAGCTTCCCAATCTAAACTAAAGGGGCCGAGATATGTTTTGAGAACTAGGAGATACAGAAGCCGAAAGGGCTACCAAAACTTGACCTTCTCCCACACCTCCACTTCCAACCCCCTTGCATTTCTAAAAATCCGCTGATTTGTTCCTGACCAAATTTCCCAAATAATAGCCATCACTGGACAACCCCTTGTTACTTTGGCCCTTTTCCACCACCAATACTTTTAACTTCTCAACAAGCAAAGAGACACAGTATTTTGTGGCACCCAACAGGTATTAATCTCATTAAATAACAAACCCCACAACTTCCAGCTAAAAGGGCGAGATAAGAAAACATGATCCACACTTTCCCCTGAACTCCACCTATGTGGGCATAAAAGGTATAATGGCCTACGTCTTTGGAGTAAATCGCAGTTGTTAACCCTCCCATGTACCGCCAACAAATCCAAAACCTTAACCTTAGGTGGAGGCTTAAATTTCCACTCATGACAAAAGGTAGAAAAATAGGACCAGGCCATGTGTATCTCAAACTCTCAGTAGTCTGGAACTCATTATGCATCATTCTGTTCTTTTCTTGTTTCTAGCTTGTTGGTTTTGAAATAAAGTAACGCTTCCAGCCTTCAATGCTCTACAGAATCATTTTTCATGATCTAGCATTCTGTTCTTTTCTGCTTCCAGTCTAAAGCCCCTATGTCTCCCTTTCATCTTTTCAAGGCATTCGAACCCTCTGAGTTCTCTAACACTTTTGCCACCAGATTTTTTGTGGCTTGTCTAAAAGCATCTTTTTTTTTCCCTTTTCCGGAATTCCTTGCAACCTGAAATGCAACCAAAGAGCCATCTTAATTGCAACTTGCAAGCCCTCAAACCTTTTTTTTTAACGATAGTTCTATCAGTACAGAAATGATACTTAAAGGATATGCCAATAATAACATGTTCTAGATCCTAACCACGTGTTTAAATTGGTCAGTCTTTTTCTGTGCTAGAGTGGGTCATATCCTGACACTTTAGGTAGATCTGATATCCCATCAATCAGTATTTAGAAACTTACTTTTCCATGATTTGAATTTTCGTTTTTATATCCTGGCTTGACTTACAAAGATTCTGATAAATATTATATATATAAATATATTCATGAATATTACAGAGATTCATATCCTATGTAGATACAGTTTGAATGAGTTTCTTGATCTGTTTGAATAATTCATTGATTATCTTGCTGCTCTCCTATGTAGATTAGTACCAAAACTATATGCTCTGTGTTACTCACATTTTGTTAGGAAAGGAGACTTTACTTAAGATATTCTTTCTAAATATGATTTTATCACGTTTCTGGGGATCATTGATTGTCTTAAATTGTATTACTTTGTTACATATTGTTTGACTTATCATTGCTTTGTCATATATATATAAAAGGTTGTCATGACCTTAAATTGCCGGGGGGAGCATGTACTTGGGGGGCTTTATACCGGAATCAATACTCGGCATATCTATGTAACAAGCAAGATGGTAATTTCTTAACTACATTTGGAACTTCAACCAGTTATTTCTTCATCACCATAAGTCGTCCCGATGGAGTTTCTTACGCAATGGTTTGGTTGTTTAGGTCGAAGAGTACACTGGGTTGCATGTGCAGCCACACAAGGCTATCGTTGGAGCAAATGCTTTTGCGCATGAAAGTGGTATCCATCAGGTTCTGAAAGAATGTTCTTTTTGTTGGCTTATCATCTGCATTACACATATTACCTGTTGTTTCTTTCAATTTTAAATGCCTCTGCTAATTTTCATAGTTTCAGTTATACATTGAATTTGTTAAGATGTACGTGTAAAAGGCCTCATGCTATATAGGATGGAATGCTTAAACACAAAAGTACATATGAAATTATATCTCCTGAAGTTATTGGGTATGAGCGGTCAAATGAAGCTGGTATTGTCCTCGGGAAACTAAGGTATAATGTCTTCTGTTATGCTAATTGTGGGCTGAATACTCTTGTTTTCCTGTATGAATCAATAACCATGTTATTGAAGGATGATTTCTTGATTTCTAAATCTTTTCTGTGGCTGAGGTGTTAACTGAATCTTGAAAATTTTGTTTTTATCTGTATCACTAGTGAAAGATGGTTTTTTAAGCTGGCTGTCTAATATTTAATATAGTGAGACTGCTTATGAATGCAGTGTATTGTCAAATACGACTTTCTGGGTCTAGACTACATTAGCTTTTAAATGTGAGTTTTTTGTTGTGTAGTAATGAACACCAATGTGGTACTACCATGCCCTCGAATCTTTGTTTGTAATGCCACTAGTTTCAAATTTGATATCCTCTTATTGTTGTAGTTTTTATCTGTACTACATAGTTTGGCCAAAAATCTAAAGAATGAGCTCATTATTCTTGAAGCCTTTGAAACTTGCTCAATAAGAAATGGATTCTGTTGTTACACCTATATATGCAGGATAGTTTCTGCTTTGCATTGGAGTTACTTAATTTCATGTGTACATTATAATTTTATACATTCACCCTTCCACATAGTGATTCTTTTTTCTTTCTTTTTCTGGGTGTAATCTTCTTCTGTAGTGGGCGTCACGCTTTGAGAAAGCAACTTGAAGAGGTATGCATGATTCTCATTTTTGCAATGTTTATCAATTAAATTTTTTAGTTGGTATCCTGTATTTCCTTATGTTCTTCTTTACTCTTGTTAGCTTGGTTATGATCTTGAGGATGATCAACTTGACAGTATATTTTGGCGTTTCAAAGCTGTAGCCGAACTGAAAAAGGTAAATTGAAAATTGTAGTATTCTCCCCATATTTCCATAGGTATGATTCTTGTATAGACGTAGTCAAATGTTAGGATGAAATTTGATCTTGTAGAAATAATGAAATATTGGTAATTAGGGTTTACGGAAATGTCGGAGAAATATCAGTAAAAATTAAACATCAGAAACTTACTTAAAAGCATGAAAACCATGAATGAAGGTTTAGAAAAATGCTAAAACAGTCAATCCAGGACAAATATATTACTTGTAAGGTGAAAACTATTTGTGCTAGTGCCAAAAATTTGGTTCCTTTGAACCATATGGCCAAACTCATACAATTGAAGTCAAATTAAAGATATCTGCTATATCCCATAACAAGCCCATTACACTGTGAGAGGAGCCTGATCTAAGATTGCTAAGGATGAACGTATTCCAAAACTGAATTTTTAACATATGGGGTTGGAGATGATTGGATGCACGTAGTACACACTATCAAATAGGAAATTAAAAAAATAAACAGAAGGCCGGCACATCGTGGGGAACACAAAATAGTTGTTTCATGGCTTGAACCAAATTCAAGTATACAGTCTCACATCTTGAAACAGACAAGAATGCAAGGAATCTGAATTTCATTGCAGAATGGACAGTGAAGCTGTCAGATGTGTGATTGCCTGTCTGAATTCCTCTTTTGTTGACGGATTGTAATTTTATCATTAAATACCAGAACTCTGAATCTAAAACATCAGAATCTGCAAAGAAACCATTCTATTAGTTAAGATGCGAGTATCTGTCTTTGACTTGTGTGAAACTGAATGAAGTCTTAGAGTCTGAAACATATCAGTGCTTAACAATATCCATCGTTTTGTTCATGAAGATATTTTGTATGCACTCTTATATTAACTGCTGGCGTCCCAGAGAGTAACTGATGCAGATCTCAGAGCACTGGTGTTAGATGAAGTATCTCAGCCGGAAGTTGTCTGGAAGCTTCATGATTTACAGGTTTGTTAGGATAGTTTTCAACCTCGTTCATTTTCTGATCCACTTAAGTTGCGAAAGTGAATCACCTCTAATTTACCCGGACTGAATTCGCAGGTTACCTGCGGAACTCTTGCTCTTTCCACGGCCACTGTTAAACTAATTGATGCTGATGGGAGAGAGCACGTGGCCTGTGCAGTTGGAACGGGTCCGGTGGATTCAGCTTACAAGGCTGTTGATCTCATTGTGAAGGTTTGATAAAACTATTTGAAATTATGAATATTCCAAATTATATTTACATTTGATACTTGAAAATATTTATGGTAACACTTGTACTGCTGTTGGGCATGTTTCAAGTTCTGGGTTTGGTGGATAGTTGGTATGATTAAGAATAATGGTACATTAGCCGTTTGACTGTTTTCAGGGTTGACATGTTTGATGAATTTATGAATTCATAAAGTTTAACCGAGTTGAATGATGGATGGTGACAATAATTTGTTCAATTTTAGACTGTTGGCTTAATTGTTGCTAGGGTCCCTGAATTATACTCCCAGTTGTATTTTCGTCCCTGAACTCTAAATAGTTGCTTTGGTCCTCCAATTAGGTTACGAATTGCACTAGTGGTCCTTCTGTCAACTCCGTCCGCTTTTTTGTTAAATCAGAATTTCAATGAAAAAAGTCAGAATTTCAACTCAAGTATTTATAAAACAATAAACTAACAGAAAAAAAAGAGTCACAAAGACTGTAAAAGTAAGTCCAACCAGCCATGTCGCATGGCCCCCACCAACTCCTCCCTCCCACCACCACATTGCTTTCACAAGCAACCGATTCTCTGGCTTCGCTACATCAGGGGAATCAAAACCTCCACCCCCAACAAAACATTCACACCCAATCCTCGAACCTCCTCCTCTAACCTTCTCCCTTTGTTCATCATGTTTATGATTTGTTTTTAATTTTCTTTTTATTGAATTTAGATTGGGATAGGTTTCCAATTTGTGTGATGTGAATTATTATAGATCTGCTTGTTTTCTTGGTTGCAATAATGGCCTTGTTGAGTTCTTTAGAAGCAATTCTATTTGCTGAGTTACGGGGATTGCCCTAGGTGTATGGATGGTTTAGGGCAGTGGTAGAGGTATGGACAGAGAATTGGGTAGATGTCATGAGTTATAGAGAGAGAGACAAAGATGGTGTGAGTTTAGAGCAGGTGGTGGGAGAGGTTTTTAGTTAAAGATCGAGGCCAGGAAGAGGAAGAAGTGGTGGGCTGGCAGTGGCTACGGGTCGGGGAGGCCTCTGGGCTGGTGGAGCCGTGGAGGTTGGGACTGAGCAAAATTCTTATTTGCCCCTAATAGATCACATACATGATATTTCATCAATTGTGATGGAAAATTTAACAAAATTGATGGACAAGAATACTTGTGGAACTTGTAACCTAATTGGAGGACCATAGCAACCATTTTCAAAGTTAAAGGGACGAAAATGTAACTGGGGTATAATTCAGGGCCATAGAACAAGTAAGACAGTTTTTATATTGTGGAACTTAGTTTCTGTATATAAGTTGTGCTACCACAGACAATATTTATATTTGGTTGAGTGTTGTAAAGAAGTTTGTTCTCCCTTGGTATAACAGGAACCGGTGACACTCCTTGAGTACTCTTTGACTGCGGTCACTGAAGGAATTGATGCAATAGCCACTACTCGAGTCCTAATCCGACAGGATAATAGTCATATGGCCATTCATGCTCTCACTGGAGAAACATTTCAACGAACATTCAGGTATGGTGTCTAAAAGTGGGTCTGTGTTTGAGTTTGCATATTTTCTTCCGCTCAGATGTTAACAATAGATATATAATCTCAATTTTGTGTTTCGGTTGCAGTGGAAGTGGAGCAGAAATGGATATTGTTGTTTCTAGTGTCAAGGCCTACGTCAATGCATTGAATAAGATGCTAGGTTTTAAGGAAAGGCCATCCACAAAGATTCCAGCAGATAGAACCCCAGTGGCTGCATGAGAAGGAAGGCGTTGGCGCTGTAACCTATAAAATCATGGTTCTGTTTGATTTATTTCTTTTTGTACAGACAACCTAGATTGGCAAATGCACAGTTTTGGAAATGGAATTGTTGATGGATTTTACACTAGTTGAAATTTTTGGGTCTTTGCCATATTCAGTGAAGTATTATTTGTCATCAGACAACCTATTATATGTCATCAGACTGGGTTCAATTTCAATCAAAATCAGGTCCAGGTCTAGGTCGAGTTTTTTTTTTATATATATTTTTTTGTCGAGAGAATATATCATAGAAGTCCAACGGCAAAGGTCCAGGTTGAGTTTGGTGAAGGGGAAACATTGGGACTGCAGCGAAATTGAGCTCCCATTTTAAGTCGATCCCCAAAACCTTGATACTTGCTTAACAATGAAAATCATATTTGGATGAAAGGGTTGGTTGGGTAATCATATATAGTTTAAATTACAAATATCATTCCATATATGAAGAGTGATTAGATGCGCCGTTTGAACTCCGAAGACAAAAAACACATAAAAATAATTAGTTCCGTATAATTAGAGATGAAAAGGAGAATGGATTGCTTAAAAATGGCTCGATATTGGAATAAATGGCAACTTTCATTGTGCATGAGATTCAAGTCTCTCTCTCTAATTCAACAATTTGTTTATGCTTAGAAAAAGGAGAGCCACATATTTAGTTACAAAAGGTGGCTCTCATAAGTTAATTAAGTCTCTCTAATTCAACTATTTATTTATGCTTGTACGTAGAAATATCATAGTTTAAATTACAAATATATTTCCATATGTCAAGAGTGGTGCAAACTATTACAATCTAATTGTTCATTTTGTACATCCTCGTTGAAAAATTATTTCAAAACCGATAATAGTTTTAAGTGTTTAACCATTCAATTATTAAAAAATTATTCCAAAATTGAAATAGGGTCCAGAAAAACTTGATAGGAAATAAAACAAGCAATAATAATGAGGCCTATTCCATCCAGTTATAATTTTGCAAGTATACAATTCGATTTAGACAAGTATAGTGACAAGTAAAGGTCGATCCCTCGAGGAGTTGTTCAACAGTTTATCCACTTAGAATTCAGATTTCTTAACTCAATTAAAAGACCTAAAAATAATAAAAGAAATCAAGAGACACAGCAAGGGGGTGGTTTTGATGATTTTTGGAATTGTAAGATAAAGCAAGTAAATTAACGATGCAAACAATTAAAATGCAACAAAGATGACAATTTGATTGATTAATTAACTAAGGCGAATTAAGGCTAACCATCCACCACTAATCAATTAAGTTCTTAACAAGATTTCCAAGATTCAATTACTATGTAACTTCTGAATATGATGCCCATGCAAAGGTCTGACTAAGGCTCACTCCACATATCTTATTCTCTCTTACTTAGCATGTTCTAAGTCGGATGAGTACCTAGAACGTCTATCACCTAAGTTAAGATGATGCATGAAGTACCAAAAGAATTTAATGACGTCACTATCCCTAGAAAAGTGATGTGCAGTCCTAGGTTGTCATGAGTTGAATTACAGGTAAGATGTAAGCCACTACCCTTAATGCCAAACAATCACAAGAAGATGACCAATCTAGCAAGCAATCATTCATCAATAGTTCATGCATATAAGCAGGTCAAACTCATAAACATAAACATAAATTAAGCGCAATAATCACAACTTTATCTAGCATTCATAGAAATATAAATCAAGGGCCAAAATCATGTCAAACAACTCTCATGGTTAGGGCTTCAAGCATCCCTAATTCTATAAAGAAATGCTCACGCATATTTGAAATGAAAAACGTAATTGAATTCATAATTAAAATATAAAAATGAAAATAAAGCTACAAAAGAGATTGTTGAAGATGATGCACAATAAAGGACCACGCCAAGGCTGCTCCTTCAAGGGCTTCACGCTCAACTTTCTCAAAACTCAAAACTAAAACTGTTTAAATTGAAAATATAAGTATTTGCGGCTAGGGTTTCTAAGGGTCCTTACCCGTGAGGTTTAAGGTCCTTTAAATAGGCCACCTAAACCCCTACAAGTTAAGAGATAAATTAAGCCTAAATCTAGTCAAATAAGGACTCTAAAATTGACTTCCTAGTTTAGTAGGGATGCATCCTAAAAGGAAGGACTTTTGACATTCCTTGAGCGGCAATGAATTCTCTTATGCGACAATCCTTCTCTAATAAGGTTCTGGGACTTCTTGTGAGGCAAGGCAGCTTCTGAGAGTCTCTTAGGGTTTCTAGGACGTGTAGGAATGGGCTGGGACAACCCTAGACTCCAATGACACATCAAGGCACCACTTTGACATCTTTAGGCCTCAAAATAGGGCAAGGCGAGCCCTAGGCAGGTCCTTGGTATATTCAGTTGGGCCAAACCACTTCTTTCATATCCACATGATGTATATAGCTTGGTTATGGGCTTTGGCTTGGTCGAAAACTGATAGAAAAGTACAAGGCTCAATCTGGCTCAAATCAGGGCACTTAGCAAGGTCTTTTAGGGAAGAACAGACCATGGACATGTCCTGGCTAGTTCTGGGCGCGCCTTCTCATGTCATTCACCTGAAAACACCATTTGAAGTTTAGTTATGGTCTCTGTCTCGCTTGGTTTCATCAATGGCTAGATGATGACTTAGCTACCCGGGCATGTCAATGGACATGCCACGGGCCTTTATCTGGCACGTCTGTGGCGCATCGAGGGCGCGCCCTAGCACCGCTAGGCTTGTCTTTTTGAACGACCAGGGACATGTCACGAGACAGCTCCTGACATGGATTAGGGCACAAATCAGCGTCTTTGAGGGCACGTCCAGGGATATGTCAAGACATGTCCTAGACTCGGTTGAGGCTTCTGAGGGACACGTCAAGGATGCGCCTTGGTGTGTCTGAGGGCTCGGTTTAGGGTGTAGGACATGTCTCAGGGACGCGTCCATGGGCTTGATCTTGGCGTGCCCTGGCAGGAACCAGGACTCGGTTTAGGGCCATTTTCAAGACCCGATAATGAGCTTGAGACATCTCCTTCATTACAACTTCGATTTGAACCATTTTTTTTGCATCGTTTTCAGAATTAATTTATCTTTCCAAATCTACACGAGCCTCACAAGTTGACCATTTTCTACTATGGATGACATGCAATTAGTTAAAAGACAAGTAAAAAGGGCTAAATGACATCTAAAAGATGTGTGAAATAATGACTGAACAAATACCCCCAAACCTATCTTTTCCTAGTCCTTGAGCAAAACAAAGGAAAATATAACTAAACAACATGAAAAGACTCGATCTTAGTTAAGATAGAATATTTAAACCACTAGGTGTTCCTAGTAGGAGGAGTTTTGTCTCCCGAGGGTTATAGCAACACGATACCCACACACGTTTTACTTAGACAACTATAAATCTAGAAACAATACTTTTAAAAAGTGAATAAGAATCAAAGTAAGTAAACATGCTTTGCAGAACTAAAAGGGATGCCATAGACGTGAGTGTCATATGTCATGTGTTAGTGCCAAAATTTCAAGTGATCATGTTTAAAAAAACTTCATCCAAGGGCTCCAGAAAGATTTCGCCTCAACTCTAATTCTCACTAAGCAACTCTCAATTCACGCAAAAATCCTAGGCTTTTCACTCTTATCAAGCATATGTGATGGAGTTTATGTTATGGAATTCAAGTTTAATCACATATGGTTTGCAATGAAATAACAACACTTTATGGAAATTAGATCTCATGAAAGGAATTGAACTTTAAGAACATAGATACTTAATCCTCAGCATGATTGTCCATAAGATCTATTAGGTCTTCATATTAAATTGCAATGGGGCTAGGCTTAATGGCTTAAGAAAGAAGGGATAGGATTCAAAGAACCTGAGTTGTGCCAAGGTATGATAAGTCAAAAGCTTGAATTGGGAACTTCTAGTCTGAATCCTTGCTTAGGGCCCACAGCTTTGTCTTCTTAAGTGCTCATCTTGAGGTTTTTTTGGCTCACTTGGATCAATTCACTTTTTATATCACGTTTTTTTTCTTTTTTTTTTTCTATTTTCGTTCATGCTTTTCTTTTTGTTTTCTTTCTCTCTTTCTTTCTTTTGAATTTAATTGACCCAAGATCATGCAATGGTTTTCTCATTCCATATGAAGCTTTTCACTCAACTTTCAAGATTTTGAACTTTCTCACACTTGGTGCTTGCGGCAATAGCCCTTGGAACTGGGTAGCAACTTATTTTACTCCCCATTCTCACCATGACTTCTCATTTAGTACAACCTTAGCACGAACCTAGGTTATAAGGCATGGCTTATTTGAATGGTTGAGTGTTTTGGGCAGGTTATACTTTGGGTGATGAAAGAAAAGAGGCAGAGTGTTTGGCTTCAAAATTGGCTTAGGGAGCACGCAATAGGGTAGGATAAGGCCTTTAGGAGGTTAAGCACACATAGCCTACATCACTTCTTATGACAAACCACATATCAAATCAAGAGTATCTATAAAATGTTAGTTCTTTAAAATTGAATGCAAGTATGATGTAATGAGATCAACATTTATGAACAAAAGCAAAGAGTGTTTAAGAGTAGAAACAATGTAAATCCCTCTGAAAGAATGGCAATAAGGCTCAAGGATCTCACAGGGTAGTCTCCACTAATTTTCTAAAGTTCACTCAAATTTAATTGTTTTGTTTACTTAATCACTTAAAACATGGCATTATGAAGTGCAAAATATGAACTACTTGACTAGGGCATGACTCTTAGTAGAACAAAGATACTTAACTTATCATGTACAACCTTATTAACAAGTTAATGCACACTATTACTAGCAAAGACTTAAACTAACTAACTAGTTAACACTTAAGACTAACAACTTCCAATTTTAAATATTTTGGCCGTGTACCACCCCCAAACCTAATTGTTTCTATATGCAAAATTTCAATCCACACCCCCAAACCTAAACTGAACATTGTCCTCAGTGTGATAAGCAATAAGCATGACAAAACAAAATGAAGGTTCAGAGAGTGCAATATAGCAGAAACAATATAGTAAGGGAGAACACAAATCATGGCTAGGTTGCCTCCTAGGAGTGCTTTATTTAACGTATGGGCAAGACATGGTACATGCTAGGCACTTAGCGGTGTGCTAAGGATTGCAGCGTCAACATGGAGCATATTATGAGCCTCTAGCATCAGAATTTTCGCTGCATCATGGGGAAAAGCATTAGAAACACAAAAATGAATACATTGACGAGAACCTAACTTATCTGAAAAAAGATTGAGAGGTGATTTCAATGAGAGCATATTCTGTCCATTCTCAAATGTATACCTTCGACAATGCTTGTGGTGGAACGGCTTTGGTTGTGTCATGTACGTCCTAGAAGTCTTCCTTGGTCCCTTCCGTCTTTTCCTTTTCAAGAGGGGTACCAAGTTGAGGGCGTTCATCGCCTTCTTTTTGTTATTTGGATGTGACAGGCATAGTGTGAATGCAATCCGTCCTTAATGTGAACACAAAATGTCAAGGACCTCCTGGCTGTCCCGCGAGGTTCGCTTCATCTTGAAGGACTGTTTTGAAGGTTCTTCCAATGCGCTTGTTGTTGGTAAAATTACAGAACAAGCAATATTCAATATAATTCTAACAGTTATAAAATCCTTGCAAGTGCACAAAACGATAAGAATAGTATAGTAGCATAGCAAAAGTCGATCCCTCGAGGACTTGCCTCAACGATTAATCCAATTAAGTTCAGATTTAATTAACTTAGATAAAAGTACACACACACACACACACCAAAGGAGGGGGGTTTATGATTTTGAGAAACACGCATGAAAGTAAAACAGTACATTAAAAATGCACGATTGATAGATTGATTGATTATTAACTAAGGCGAATTAAGGCTTACTATCCACTGTAACCAATTATAGTCCTTAACCAGATTTTCTTGACCTAATTACTATGCAACTTCTGAATTAAGTGTCCATGCAAAGATCCCGATGGTTGGCCCACTCCACATATATTATTCTCTCTTACTTGGCATGGTCTAAGCATGATGTGTACTCTAGAACGTCTATCACCTACCATTTAAGATGATGCATGAAGTACAAAGAGAATTTAATGACACTACACTAGCCTAGAAAAGTGATGTGCATTCCTAGAGCGTTGTGAATTTCGACTACAAGATCGTTTCTTAACCTCAACCTCTTGATGCTCATGAATTACAAGATGATATAGTGGTCACTCAAGCAATTCCATCAATAATTTATGCAAACAAGGTAGCAAAGCTCATAGGCATAAAGGCATGGCAGTTAAAGTAGTAATCAGAGTTATTCAGCATGCATAGCAATCAAAATCAAGAGCCAAAATCTAATTAACAAACTAACATGGTTAGGGCTTCAAGCAGCCCTAATCCTAATAAGAACTACTCACGCATAACTGGGATTAAAACAAATATAATTGAATTCATAATTAAATTGCAATGAAATAAAAGTTTAGAGTAAAGAACACTGATGAACAATGGTGCATAGTAGAGACTCGGCAAAGCCTTCCTCTCCAAGCTTCACACCCAAAAAGTGCAGAAAATAAGAAACTGTTTACTTTGAACTGAATTACAATGTAAATTGCGGCTAGGGTGTCTAGATCTTCGAAATAATGCTCTTCTAATAATCTGATCTCTAAAATACTGAACAAAGGCTCCATTTTATAGACAAAGGGAAAACCTTGTCCTATAAGGATTGGTATTAAAAACCCTAGCCTAGAATGTTCTGGAATAGTTATTGTAGTTCTAATTAATTACAAAGTCCTTAAAATCTATTAGAACCAATTAGAACACGGTTTGGAGTGTGAATGCAAGCTGGCCAGTGGGAACACAAGCTGGCCGCGGGCAGCCCGCGGTCTTCCCGGAATTTAGAACTTGGCCTTTGGAATGTCTTCGTCATAGGGGTCTGGGACTGCGCTTTCAAGGCACACCATGAGTATAGTAAAAGCGCATCTTCGCTCAGGCTAGCTGCATAGGCTGTCAGGCTTAACGCAGAGGAGAAACTGTGATCCACCTCTGACGGAACAAGAACCCGGGTTTAGGCGCAGAGGCTGGGCTCGGATGGGAAGTTCTTGGGACATGTACTCGACATGTCCTGGCATGACCTTGACACTTCTAGGACATGAACTTGATGTCATGAGACACAGGTTTGGGACCCGGATGGCATGATCTGAGGTACTTGGACTAGGACTCAAAATAGGCGCACTGACGCACTCAGGAACCAATTCAGGACCTGATAATGAAATGAATACATCTCCTTCATCTGAACTCCGATTTGAGTCATTCTTTTTGCGTTCTTCTCAGAATTTACCTATGTTTCCAAATTTGCACAAGTCTCACAAGATTGATCATTTTCTACTATTGATGGCACGAAATCATTCAAAAGACATGTAAGAGAGGTATATAAAGACATCAAAATGATGCATAAATAATGACTGATCAAATACCCCCAAACCTATCTTTTGCTAGTCCCTGAGCAAAACAAACTTTAAAAAAATGAAAAGACTCGATCTTAGTTAAGATAGAATATTTAAACCCCTAGGTTCATCTAGTAGGAGGAGTTTTGTCTCCTGAGGGTTATAGCAGCACGATACCCACAAACGTTTTCCTTGGACAAATAAGATGCTAGAGATAGTACTTTTAACAAGCTAATAAGAATCAAAGTAAGTAGACATGCTTTGCAGAACTAAAAGGAATGCCATAGCCGTGAGTGTCATGTGAAGGTGTATGTGTATAAGTGCCAAAATTTCGAATGATCATGTTTGAGAACAACTTCATCTCAGTGCCCTAGAAAGATTTCGCCTCGACTCTAATCCTCACTAGGCAACTCTCAATTCGCACAAGAATCCTAGGCTTTCACTATTTTCAAGCATATGTGATGAGTTTATGTTATGAAATTCAAATTTAATCACATATGAGTAATAATGAAGAATAGCACTTTATGGAAATAAAGATATCATGAAAGGAATTGAACTTTAAGAACATAGATACGTACCTTAATCCTCCGCATGATTGTCCATAAGATCGGTTAGGTCTTTTTTGTTTGGTTGTAATGGGGCTAAGCTTAGGGGTTTAGCAAGGAAGGATGGGATTAAAAGAACCTGAGCTGTGCCAAGGCATGAGAAGTCATGACTTGAACTTGGAATTTCTGAACTGAATCCTTTCTTAAGGCCCACGGAATTGTGCTTTCTTGATTGTAACAACCCGGAATTTCAATTTTTGGATTTAATTAAATTATTTATGTAAAATGACGATTTTGCCCTTGCTTGTTAAAGGGCATGGAAATCAAGTTTTGGTTTCGAAACCTTTTCGGTGGTGTTTTGTATACCGTTGCGTAGGTCTCGAACTCACGAGTTCGTAGACAGGCGGCACGCGGAAAACGGAGTTCGTAGACGAGAGTTATGGGTCTAAATGTGCAAGGGCATTTTGGTAATTTTCCATGGAGGGGAGATATTTTGGTAACAAATCAGATAAGTCTGATTTGTTTCATCCTCATCTTCATTTCATCTTCATCTCACTCATCTCTCTCTGTGACAAAACAAACACACAAACCCAAACCACCCGAACCGTGCGAAATTCACCCAAACACCCACAAAAGTCAACATTGATTTCAAGGCCTCATCTTCCAGTTTTGATCCACTAATCGTGTTCTACTCCTTCCCGTGATCACAACCGTACCAACCATCGAAGGAGAGGACCACGGAGGAAGCCGAACCGAGAATAGGAAGTTTCGGACTTTCCGATCGATTTTCCGGCTAGCACAGGCGATACTGCTCCAGGAACTTCAGGGGAGCGTACAGTTCGGGATTGAGCGTGCTTGAACAGGTTTGTGAGTGGACTTTGATTTATAAACTGTAATGCATGCATAAATGTATCTTTGCTTTAAATACTGTTGAGTATGAGTGCAATGAATTTCTGGATTTTAGAAATGATGCTGGACACATATTTTACAATATTTCTGTGAAAGTATGTTTTGAGAAATGGCCTGATTTTGTACTCGATTTTGATATCGTTTTGACGTGGTGACTATTTGAGTATGTGATTTGGGTTTTGACTAATAATTGTGATTTTACCGATTTTGGCCATAAAATGATATTTTAAAGAATTTGGCTTAGGCCGCGAAACAAGATTTCGAAGTATGGATTTGATTCACTGATTCCCGTCCCGATGATTGTTGTTGCTCTGACTGGTGTTGAGGAGTATGACTCTACCAGTTGTTGAGGGTTCGGACCTTAGGTGTTGAGGAGTATGTCTCCGCCGGGTCGCGAAACTGTCTATGCATAGTACAGATATTACAGACAGTACATATGGTACACAGAGTTGTACAGATTTGAACACATCTCAAGGGATACCCTGATGTGTTATGAATATGTCGGGAACAGTGAATTCTTGATTTTGAGATATTTGCCAAATGGAACCAAATGATTTGATTTTGAGATATTATGTGGCAGATTGAACCAAATGATTTGATTTTGAGATATTATGTGTCCGATTGAACCAAATGATTTGAAATTGAGATAATTTGTGTCCAGATTGAATTAAATGATTTTAAACTCATTTGAAGAGAGTTTTCAAACCAAATTGTGGATCACGAGGTATTTTCATTATACAGATTTTATGTGAGTCCAATTAAATGGTTTTAAAGATAAATGTGAATTTTGGATGATTTACATATGATGCTTTTATATGATAAATTGTTTTATGTTATGTATGCATGATTTTATAAATGGAGGGGAAGAAAGGTAATTCTTCGAAAAGGAATTTATAAATGATTATTTTTGTCCACTCACAACTTTTGTGTTTAAATCCCCCTTCAGGCAGTTGAGTAGAGTTGACGCGAACATTGATCTCGAGGCTGAGGCATTAGGATTCTGACTGCGCTGTGTTGTATATTTGAGTAGGATATCTAAATTTTATTCTTGATCCTACTTAGACGCTCTGATATTATGTTGCATTTGATTTGTCGTTAATTACGGGAATTATTGAGTGCTTAAGTCCCTTGTCTGACAAGAGGAAGTATTTATTATGGTTATTATAATTTGTATGGATTGAAGGGTATTTTGGGAACCTTTTCTTAGGTTGTCAGACGGGATCAGGGTTCTTCCCGGATTTCGAGGGGAAATTCGGGACGGGTCCTGACATTGATGGCTTATTTTGAGGCTCTTGTGGCTTATTTTGAGGCTCTTGGCTCACTTGGCTCAATTCACTTTGTTTTTCACTTTTTTTTTTCTTTTTTCCTCAACGTTTCTTTCTTTCTTTTGATTTGAATGTTTTTTTTCTGTTCTTTCTTTTGTTTTCTTTATTTTTTTTCTTTTCTTCTTTGAATTGAATTGAACCAAGATCATACAATGATTTCCTCAAACTTTCGTGCAGCTTGCAACTTGTAAAGCTTTTCTTTACTTTTGAACTTTGAATTGACGCCAATGTCCTTTGAATTGGGCATCACTTTCTTCCACCTCTCATTCTCACCATGAATCTCATTTACGGCAACCTTAGCACAAACTGAGGTTATAGGGTATGGCTGTGATGAATGGCTAAGTATTTCGGTTAGGTTATACTTTGGGTGATGAAAGAAAAGGTTGAGTGTTTGGCTTCAAAGTTGGCTTAGGGAGCATGCAATAGGGTAGGATAAAGCCTTTAGAGGTTAAAGCACACATAGCCTACATCACCTCCTATGGCAAACCACACATTAGATCAAGAGTATCTAAATGATGTTAGTTCTTTAAAATTCAATGCAAATATGATGTAATGAGATCATCAATTAAGAACAAAATTGATGAGTGTTTAAGAGTAGAAACAAGTATATCTCTCAGAAAGAATGGCAATTAGGCTCAAAGATCTCACAGGGTAGTCTCCACTAATTTTCTAAGATTCACTCAAATTCAGTTATTTCGTTCACTTAATCACTTAAAACATGGCATTGTGAAGTGCAGATTATGAACTACTTGACCATGGCATGACTCTTAGTAAGGCTAAGACAGTTAAATTAGCATATACATCCCTATTAACAAGTTATCATACTATTCAAAAGCAAAAAATTAAGTAACTAACTAAACACAAAAAAGTAAGGCTGAAAATTCAAAAGTCCTGACCGTGTATCACCCCCAAACCTACTTGTTTCTATATGAAAAATTTTAAATCGACACCCCCAAACCTAAACTGAACATTGTCCCCAATGTGATAAGCAGTAAGCATGACAACAGTAGAAAGGTTTGAGAGATATAACGGGCAGAAACAGCAAAGGAAGAAAGAAATACAAACCAAGGCTAGGCTGCCTCCTAGGAGCGCTTTATTTAACGTCTAGGCAAGATGGGGTTGGCATGCTCGGCATTTGATGGTGTGCCCAAGATTTCAGCGTCAACATGGAACCGATTATGAGCCTCTTGCTGTAGAATCTGTGCTGCATCATGGAGAAAAAAGTTAGAAATATACAAAGGAATCCACCGACGAGAACGTAACTTATCGGGAAAGAGATTCAGGAGTGATTTGAATGAGAGCAGTTTCTGTCCAGTCTCGAATGTCTTCCTTGGGCAATGCTCGTGGGGGAACAGCTTTGGTTGTGCCTTGTACGTTCTAGACTTCATCCTTGGTCCCTTCCGTTGATTTTTCCTTCGGAACTTGAAGAGGGGGACCAAGTTGAGGGCCTTTAGCATATTCTTGGTGTTTTTATGGTGGAACCTGCACGGGAAAAATTCAATAGCATTAGGAGTTAAATCAGAATTCAAATCCAAGTTTGCCTTATTAAAATGAAAGTTAAGTGTTTCAGGATTGAGTTGAGAAGGCGCATTGAATTTCAAAAACGGGTCCTTGTCCGTGGGCATGGGCTGAGACACGGCTGGCAGCAGATTGGGAGGCACGGGCTGGTCCTTGGGTTATGCCGTGGATGTGTCTTGAAGCTTGGCCACAGCGCTGCACATCTCATATGCGTGCTGGGAAGGTTCTGGAGCAGCGACTAAGGACTTGCCCTACTGTGAATCAGTTGGCGCAGCTTTGAAGGCGTGCCCTGGACATGTCCAGGTTCTGTGGCGCTGAGTTGTGACTGCGGCAGGGCATTTGGCGAGTACTGGGACTCAGCATGATCCTGGATTTGCGGCAGGGCAGTAGGAAGAACATGGTCATGGCTATGGGACATGGCTTGGGGCAGTGCATTGCTGCTGGGCAACACATAGGGTAATGGCATGGGTTTGACCTGGATGTCCTTGTCACCATCATCCGTCCTATTCTCTTCCTTCTAGTTTTCTTCCATTTCGATTTACAATCTGTTAGGGCAAGGCAAAGAGGTATAGTTAGACATGAAATCAGAATCTGAAACATTATAAAAGGAAGAGTATACTGGAGGGTATGAATTGGGTGCGTCCCACTGCTCAATCTGAGCAGAATCGGGAGACACTGTCACGGCATGGCCTTGGGTGGAATTCATGGCATCCATGGCAAGCACTTGTCGAAGTGTTAGCTTGATGGTGTCCTTATTATGCTCTTCATCTGTGTGATGGTTCTGTTTACAAGCCTCCATGCTTTGTATCCTGGTCCACAGCGAAGGTTGGGTGGACTTTGCGGCCTCCATGGCAAGCACTTGTTGAAGTGTTGGCTTGATGATAGCTTCATCAAGATCATCATTCACGGCCTCACTAGGTGGGAAACGTGCTCTTTCTTCGATTTGGCGCATGTTGAACTCAAACTCCCTCCTGCTCTTTTCCAGTCTCTCCTCCATGCGATGGCTTTCCTCTCGGATTTCTTTAGAAGAGGCTGCCATGTATTGAGTACAAGCCTCCATGCATTGTCTCAAGGCCCTCGACGAAGGTTCGAGGTCAGGAGTTGGTTCGTAGTGAGGAACTATTTGAGGGGAGTTCCATGTGAAATTAGGCTACTGGCACCATCCTGGGTTGTATGGTTCTGGGTGTTCTTGATAATGGGATGTCGGCTGATTGCTCCACCCTGGGTTGTATGGTTCTGGGTTTTCGTGATTGCTCCACCCCGGGTTGTATGGTTCTGGGTTTTCGTGATTGCTCCACCCCTGATTGAATGAAGTTGGGTATGGATCGTTCCAAGCTCCCGTCTCCATGTATGGATAATTCCATGGTCCCATATCCATGTATGAGTTTTTCATATGTACATGAGAAAGATGACAAGCTAAGTTAGTAAACAACCTAAATGAAGTCGAAATAGGTAATATACAAAATTGAGTTAACTAATTCAGAAATAATGGGCACCGTTGAGGGACAAGTCCCCGGCAACGGCGCAAAAACTTGTTGGTAAAATTAGAGACCAAGCAATATGCAATCTAATTCTAACAGTTATAAAATCCTTGCAAGTGCACAAATCGATAAGAATAGAATAGTAGCACAGCAAGAGTCGATCCCTCGAGGACTTGCCTCAACGATTAATCCAATTAAATTCAGATTTAATTAACTAATTAACTTAGATAAAAGCACACACACACACGCCAAAGGAGTGAAGGGGGGGGGGGGGGGGGGGGGGGGGGGGGGGGGGGGGGGTGTTTATGATTTTGAGAAACACGCACGAAAGTAAAACAGTACATTAAAATGCACGAATGATAGATTGATTGATTATTAACTAAGGCGAATTAAGGCTTACTATCCACTCTAATCAATTATAGTCCTTAACCAGATTTTCTTGACGTAATTACTATGCAACTTCTGAATTAAGTGTCCATGCAAAGGTCCCGATGGTTGGCCCACTCCACATATATTATTCTCTCTTACTTGACATGTTATAAGCATGATGTGTACTCTAGAACGTCTATCACCTACCGTTTAAGATGATGCATGAAGTAGAAAGAGAATTTAATGACACTACACTAGCCTAGAAAAGTGATGTGCATTCCTAGAGCGTTGTGAATTCCGACTACAAGATCATTTCTTAACCTCAACCACTTGATGCTCATGAATTAAAAGATGATATAGTGGTCACTCAAGCAATTCCATCAATAATTTATGCAAACAAGGTAGCAAAGCTCATAGGCATAAAGGAATGGCAGTTAAAGTAGTAATCAGAGTTATTCAGCATGCATATCAATCAAAATCAAGAGCCAAAATCTAATTAACAAACTAACATGGTTAGGGCTTCACGCAGCCCTAATCCTAACAAGAACTACTCACGCATAACTGGGATTAAAACAGATATAATTGAATTCATAATTAAATTGCAATGAAATAAAAGTTTAGAGTAAAGAACACTGATGAGCAATGGTGCACAGCAGAGACTCGGCAAAACCTTCCTCTCCAAGCTCCACACCCAAAAAGTGCAGAAAATAAGAAATTGTTTACTTTGAACTGAATTACAATGTAAATTGCGGCTAGGGTGTCTAGATCTTCGAAATAATGCTCTTCTAATAATCTGGTCTCTAAAATACTGAACAAAGACTCCCTTTTATAGACAAAGGGAAAACCTTGTCTTATAAGGATTGGTATTAAAAACCCTAGCCTAGAATGTTCTGTAATAGCTATTGTAGTTCTAATTAATTACAAAGTCCTTAAAATATATTAGAACCAATCAGAACACGGTTGGGAGTGTGAATGTAAATTGGCCAGTGGGAACACAGGCTGGCCGCGGGCAGCGCGCGGTCTTTCCGAAATTTAGAACTTGGCCTTTGGAATGTCTTCGTCATAGGGGTCTGGGACTGCGCTTTCAAGGCACACCATGAGTATAGTAAAAGCGCATCTTCGCTCAGGCTAGCTGCAGAGGCTGTCAGGCTTAACGCAGAGGAGGAACTGTGATCCACCTCTGATGGAACAGGAACCCGGGTTTAGGCGCAGAGGCTGGGCTCGGATGGGAAGTTCTTGGGACATGTACTCGACATGTCCTGGCATGACCTTGGCACTTCTAGGACATGAACTTGATGTCATGAGACACAGGTTTGGGACCCGGATGACATGATCTGAGGTACTTGGCCTAGGATAGGCGCACTGGCGCACTCAGGACCCAATTCAGGACCTGATAATGAAATGAGTACATCTCCTTCATCTGAACTCCGATTTGAGTCATTCTTTTTGTGTTCTTCTCAGAATTTACCTATCTTTCTAAATCTGCACAAATCACGCAAGATTGATAATTTTCTACTATTTATGGCACGAAATTATTCAAAAGACATGTAAGAGAAACATATAAAGACATCAAAATGATGCATAAATAATGACTGGTCACTTGTAATGATCCCCAATCCTCGGGATAGACCAGAGGGTGACTTTGGGATGATGTTGAGGTGATCTTGAAGTTGGTCGCTGGCCCGCAGGCTTCCCTTGGGATTCTCGTATTCTGCTTCAAAATAGGGTCTCGAGGACCTAACTGTAGTCGGTGGCCCGATCTTCGCGTGTCTTGGGCCTGTCTCTTGGGCAGGCTCTATGACAAGTCCGTCGGTAGATCCTTGGTGAGCCCATGTGGGTCTGCTTGGAGTCCAGGACGCATCTGGGACGTGTCATGCGACAAGCTCTAGGACACATCCTGGGGTAGTGTGGGGCAGCAAATTGGTAGCAGACACTACTTGAGACTCCATTTGGGGCAGGAACTCAAGTTCTGTCTGGGGCAACGTGGACATCGTGGGTTTGTGTGTGATTTAGAAAGGAAGGATTGGGATTCTAGGACGAGGACCTACAAAGTTGGCTGCTGGCACAACAGGGTGGTGCCTTACCGCATCGCAGGCGAACATGCGGTAACGTTCGTGGTGGTGCTTCAGGATTCCAATGTACTACGTCCAAGATCAGAACGGGCTTGCCGGCGGACCACTGCCATCCCATTCTTGAGTGAGCTGGAGCACATCCATTTATGGTATAGCAAACTTTTCGAGCGAGCCGCTGGGATCTCCTATAAACCCCCATGATGTGGTAAATGGAGGATATTAGGGGAAGCAGTGAGTGGAGATTCCCCTGCACAGAGCCAGATAAGGGGAGACCCTCACGTTCGGTTCGGAGGGTGGGGATATCTCGACCCTACTATCATTATGCCTTTGCAATGTTACTTGGTTTAACTCTATTTGTGACCTTTTCTCGTAACATATTCATGGCACCGTGTTTGTCTATTTATTTGGTTATAATTTTAAATATTTAAACGATTATCAATTATAATGATATTTTTTTTGTTATTAAAAAAATAAAAATTCTAGAAATACCAATTATTGTCCCAAATTTTTTGATACCAAATATGTGGCACATGACGTATATCATCATGTTTTTTTTTAATTATTTCTTTTTTCATGTTTGCATAAACGAGTTTACTTAAATGATTCAAGTTTCAAATTTAAGTAATAACGAAAATAGGGATATATGCCATCAATATTATTATAATTTAGTAGTATTTTTTTCATTTCTAAATGAAGTTAGAATATATTTGTGTTGATGTTTGTTGTCTAAGTAATTATAGTTTTTATTTTCATTAGTACAATTTCAAGAGGATTAATTGGATAACTAGCCTTCTCTCCAAAATCCTAGCCTTCTCTCCAAAATCCTAGTCTCCTCTTCAAAAGAAATCTTCCTTCAAAAAACTTTTTCTTTGACTGATCTTCTTCGGGTCCAAGGGGTTTTTCCCTGGTACCCATAGGGATGTAGTGAATAAACCGAATAATCCAACCGGTCTTGGTGTCGATTTTACCGAAGTTTATTCGTCTTCATGCTTCATTTTCTTGTCTATTGTCATGGTGTCGATCATATTCACAGGTTTCGGCATCCCGACGGGTCAGGTTGCTAGTGAAACTCTTATTTTCATGAACCTAATCTGCCTTCACAAGGTTTTGACTCGTGATGCGGCTTTGTGGGTTTTGATTTAGCCATCGCAGCCCTTCATTGGTGGTGTGGTGTCAATCACAGTTGATTAAAACATCTGCGATATGGTAGTGGACGGTATTCTCGTCGTCTTCGAAATTCCGCGGAGGCTGCAATAACGGAGGTGATAGGCAGCGACAACGGTGAAAGTGACCAATTTGTACCTTTTGTTGGGTTATTTATTTATTTTTCTTTTTAGTTTGTTTTGTGCTAATAAGTCTAGCAACTCTTATTTCAGATTGGTTGTGTTAGGTTTTTCCCTTTTGTGGGATTGCAACGATTAGTTGTTCATGTAATAATGGCCTTGATGATACTTAGGGGCTTCAAGTTATATTATTTTGTGCGTTATTCCATCTAGATCGTTTAGACATATATTGAATCTGATCACTGAAGGTATTTACCCATGTTTGTCGTCAAGTTATTACAGTCTAACTTATCTTTGCTTTGTATTTTTGTTTAAACAATGAAATTTTATATATTCTAAATAAATAAATAAAAGAGTAATATGCGTGGTTTTTAAACAGTCCCTTTCCCTCATAAGTCATAACCAACACATATTTGATAGGTTTGTTTCACATGTTTCGCATCTTCGATGCATTTCACATGTTTGGTCCATTTCACATGTTGAATGTTTCCTTCGTAATCTCTAGAATTATTTTAAAGTTATGTAATAACTTACTTAAAATAAGCCCCTCAACAAAGATAAAAGAGTTACAATCACATTTATGGTTATGTTTGGTTTACTTTAAAACTAGCATGTAATGAAATATTGTGTACCGGCTTTAAAAATGTAATGAAAATATTGTATATCGATCTTAATCTTTTTAAGAGTGAAGTTCGATATCTCTTATTTTTCATTAGGATGAATAAAAATATCATTAAACCGCGGCAAAATGAATAATACTTCTTATTTAATTTCAAATTGTATTGCTGATGGGTTGGTAAAGCCTAAAGAGTGTTTGCTTAGTAGCAGCCGCACTGTAATGAAAGAAAATATTTTGTTTCTGAACTTAAGCATGGATGATGAGTGGGGAATGGCACCAGATATATGAGACAAGACAAACGTGTTTCATACCTTGCCATAGACTTCGCATTTCCCGATTGGCGAGGAGGGTAACATTGTTGTGGGGCCTCACATCACATAATACTATATAGTTAACAAGAAGTGGGCAGTGGAAACTGGGTTTATCTACTCTCGCTCTTTCTCTCTTCCCGTCCTCCGCCATGGCCGCTGTCTGCACGCCAACGCCGGTCTCCATGTCCTCACTCAACATCTCCGATAACTCCCAAACCCAACTACTCCTCCGCTCCAATCTCCACGCCCACAACAAACTCACATTCCCAAATTCAACTCCTCCCACTCTCCGCACCCACTCCCACACCTCTAAGCTCCTCCACCTCAAATACTCCCACGTCGTTTGCTCCGCTCGCCGCCCCGATTACATCCCCAACCGCATCTCCGACCCCAACTACGTCCGCATCTTCGACACCACTCTTCGCGATGGCGAGCAGTCCCCTGGCGCCTCCTTGACCTCCAAAGAAAAATTGGACATTGCTTGGCAGCTCGCAAAGCTTGGTGTGGACATAATTGAGGCTGGGTTCCCCGCCTCCTCCAAAGCTGACTTCGAGGCGGTGAAGATGATTGCCAAGGAGGTCGGGAATTTAGTGGATAAGGAGGGGTATGTGCCGGTGATTTGTGGATTGTCCCGGTGCAATGAGAAAGATATATTGACGGCGTGGGAGGCGGTGAAGTATGCTAAAAGGCCGAGAATTCATACTTTTATTGCGACGAGTGCGATTCACATGGAGTATAAGCTGAGGAAGAGCAAAGAGCAGGTGATTGAGATTGCAAGGAACATGGTCGCATACGCCAGGAGCTTGGGCTGCGATGATGTCGAATTTAGTCCTGAAGATGCTGGAAGGTAAGCTTTTCCTACTTTTTCCCTCTCCCTCTAAATCAAATTTGGGTTCTGCAAAATTTAATTTTAATTGCTCCACAAAAAAAAAATATTTTAAAATTTTTGTGTTTTATTAATTTAAATGGAAATGAAACTCCAGTTGAGAGTTGAGTTGCCATTTCTGCAATTTTAGGACAATATGATTTAGGGCGATGGGTGTCCAAAGATCAAATTTGGGTGTTTACAACAGAGTTCCTAAAATAAATCTGCCGGCTATTGTGCTTTCGCAAGAATCTCCGATGTCTTTTTAGTGGTTCTCATTGACTCATAGTCAATTGTGGTGAACCATCATTGTCTACTAGGGTCTGCAATTTTTGCATTTTTAGAAGAGGGAAGAAAAATTAATTTTGTTATTGAGAAGTACTCGCTATCGTAGTATTTATGTTGCGGCTGTGGCTGCGGCCGTCTTAATTATGTTTGGTTTCTTAATCTAGTTGGAGCGTTGCGGCCGTCTTAATTATGTTTGGTTTCTTAATCTAGTTGCGACCGTCTTAATTTTAAAAAAAAAATTACTACTCATGATGCATGATTATATATTGAAAGGAATATCAAACTCACTTGGGTGTTAACTGAAATTAACTTAGTTATAGGCTTTTTTGACTGGAGTAATTCTAATTATAGGCCTGTGATCGATGACAGAATACCCCTGCCAAACACTCTGTCTCATCACAGGGTATTTATTAGAATAAGTAACTACATATGGGAAAGGATAGTCTCCCTTTTGACTTAGGTGATACCAATTACTTTTACTAGTGTAAATTTGGACTTGTACCACATGTAAGTATAACTAGTCATTAGTATATTCCATTTCATATGGAATTATCCATATTTTCTATTATTTTACTCATCCATTTCATATGGGCATGAATAAATTGGGATGGGTTATGGATGGTTTCAAATTTGTTCATGTCCATCCCAATTTGCTGCGTTATGTGTATTTAGTGCCCCATTCATAACCTCGTGGCCTGAGATGACAAATTTGCATTTGATATTGACGACTATTGGATGGAGTTAACGGAATTGGTACAAATTTTTGTATGGAGGGTGGGTTTTAGGTGGTAAGTGAGACAAATGAGCGCTTTGGGTGCGAAGTAGGATTGAAGTTGCAGTTTTGGGTGCATTTCGACTAAAAAGCCTATATTAGTATTACTTGTCCATATCATGAACTCTAATCTTCTTTCAATTCTTTTAATTATATCTTTTATCTGTTTAATTCATTTCATTTTCTTGTGTTTTTAATTCTACTGTATTCTCTTTTTCTTGCTCCATACCCTACCAGATCCGATACGGAATTCTTGTATCAAATTTTGGGTGAAGTTATAAAGGCCGGGGCAACAACTCTCAACATTCCTGACACTGTGGGTTATAATGTACCAACTGAATATAGTCAGTTAATTTCTGACATAAAAGCTAATACTCCTGGAATTGACAATGTTATCATTTCGACTCACTGCCAAAATGATCTTGGACTTTCTACTGCCAACACAGTAGCGGTATGCCTTTGTTTCTTTGTTTTAGTGTTCTAGTTAAATGTGTGGTTAGTTACAAAAAACACTCACATCTTTTATCTTCATTGTTCAGGGCGCATCTGCAGGTGCTAGGCAACTAGAAGTAACAATCAATGGCATTGGTGAAAGGGCTGGGAATGCTTCATTAGAGGAGGTGAGGGTTTACTTGTGCAGCTACATACGATTGCTTTTCAGGTTTATTTGTTCAAATTATGATTCTGATGTCAAGTCTATCTGCAACAATTTAAATAATTCCTCAAAGATGTCTACTTTTGCTAGTTTTTGTATATACAGTCATAAATCTTCAAGTCTTATTCTTTAATGGCGTAGAACCCGTAGAGCATCACTTTTCAATTATGCCTATTTCTGTTCTTTTTACATTACCAACCTGAAGCTTGTAGGACTCCCTTTTTTATGTCATGTTTTCTAGGTCCTAGAACTGTCTGATCTACCTAACACTTATGCTACCAGATACTCGTGGTTTGTCTTCAAACATCCTTTTTTGCCACTCTGCTTGAATTCCATGTAACCTGAAACTAACTTGTTTCCATGATTTTATTCTTCATTTTAAAATTTGGGTTCGTTAATTCTGTTATGTATTCTGAATGAACTTGCACAAATACCCCTGATCTATTAGGGATGTGTGCATTTGCAACCCATATTAGATTTTTTTTTTTAAATGTACCATCTACATGAATATCTGTCAATTTTTCTGCTAAAAATGATCATGTTACATGCAGGTAAATTCTTTTTGTATCTTTTATGATTTCATTTTTCAGATTCTTCATATTTAGAATTTAATTCTTTTTCTACTTTATTATAAAAATGAATTATATTCAAAATATGAAGAATCTAAAAAATAAAATCATAAATGATAAAACTAAGAATTATAATTTAAAAAAAAATAAAGAAACGAGGTTCACATTACTTAAAAAAAAAAAAAAAAACGGAGCTCCCCTTGCACCCATGCTCTCTCCCTCCCAAACCCCATGTCAACAAACAGTATTCTGACATTCGCAGATTATTTTGTTTCTTTTCTATGCAAATAGGTATCAAAACTATTGGTTCTGAGTCATTTTCATTCTTTAGGAATCGTAACTGAAGTTTAATTATTCTTTCTGAATATAGTTTTTTCATTTTTCTGGGGCAACATTAATCTTCTTAATGTATTACTTTGTCCTATATTGTTTTACTCAGTTCTTAAAGCGTTCATCTGCAGGTGTTACTCTTCATAGTTTCTTGTTTGCATTTAAATAACATTTTTAAATGAATAAATACGCAGGTTGTGATGACCTTAAATTGTAGGGGGGATCAAGCACTTGGGGGGCTTTATACTGGAATCAATACTCGGAATATTTATATTACAAGCAAGATGGTGTGTTTCTTTTTACTTCTTTTGGAACCTCAACCAGTTATTCCTTCATTGCCATAAGTCCTTTTGGATGGAGTTTCTTACTCAGTGGCTTCATTGTTTAGGTCGAAAAGTATACTGGGTTGCATGTGCAGCCACACAAGGCTATTGTTGGAGCTAATGCTTTTGCACATGAAAGTGGTATCCATCAGGTATCTTTCATTGAAGTTCCAGCTGAAAGGATATATTCTATACGTTGACTTCTCAAGTTATCATATACTTGCACATCACATATTACCTTTTGACTATTGTCAAGTGTCATTGTCTTTTCTAGTTTCCATAGTTTCGGTTGGTTATACATTGAATTCGTTGATATGTATTTGTAAAATATTTTTCTTTTCTATAGGATGGAATGCTTAAACACAAAGGTACATATGAAATTATATCCCCAGAAGACATTGGGTATGAACGGTCCAATGAAGCCGGAATTGTCCTCGGAAAACTTAGGTACCATGTCTTTTCATTATAATATTTCTATTGTAATTTTTTGGAAATAAATGCTTTGAGCCAAAGCTCAAGGTATTTCAAGCGTTAATGTGCTCATTATTATCTTGAAGCGTTTGAAAGTTGTTCAATAAGATAGAAGGCACCCATTGGATTTCTGTTCTTTCACTTTATTATCTATGATACTAGCTGTGTTTTTTCTAATTTTTATTTTTGCATTACACATTCACTTCTTCCAACTAGTGAATCTTTTCTTTTCTGGGTGTAATTGTAGTGGACGTCATGCTTTGAGAAAGCAACTTGAAGAGGTATGCAATGATTGTCATTTTTTGCAAGGTATATTTATTAAATTTGTTAGTTGCTGCCCTGCATTTCCCTTATTCTCTTCTTTGCTCTTCTTAGCTTGGTTATGAAATTGGTGAGGATCAACTTGAGAGTATATTCTGGCGTTTTAAAGCAGTAGCAGAACAAAGAAAGGTAAATTGAAAGGTGTTATGTTCTCATGTGATTAAAATAAAATTAATGATATTTCTATAATGCGTAACTTTGAGACATTGGATTCTGCAAAGAAACCATCCAATTGATTAAGATGCACTATGAGAGTCCATTTTTTACTTCTGCAAAACTGAATCATGTCAATTTTGAAAATATTTATATCCTCATTTTTGTTCTACATGAAGAAATTCTTTTTTGCACTCTTATTTTAATTGCTGGTGTCGCAGAAAGTAACTGATGCAGATCTCAGAGCGTTGGTGTCAGATGAAGTTTTTCAGCCAGAAGTGGTCTGGAAGCTTCATGATATACAGGTATTTTTTTATAGTTTCAAACTCGTTTTTTTTCTGTTCAACTAAAGTTTTAATAGTGGATCATCTCCAATTTACCTGGACTGTATTCTCAGGTTACCTGTGGAACTCTTGCTCTTTCCACGGCAACTGTTAAATTAATTGATGAGAATGGAAGAGAGCATGTGGCATGCGCAGTTGGAACGGGTCCAGTTGATTCAGCTTTCAAGGCTATTGATCTCATTGTGAAGGTATGATAAGAATATTCATAGCTTTAAAGTTTTCAATTATATCTTCATTATTTGATGCGTAAAATTATTTATTGCGACACTCGTACTGCTTTTATTAAGGTGTCTTTATGTTGTTAGGGGTGTTCAGCTCCTTCAGGGTTTTTAGGATTCCCTATGAATTTGTTATATTTTCTGCATTTTGTAGCCTTTTCATATGTAGTCGTCTTTGTGGCATGTAGTGTCTTTCTTTCGGTTGATGGAATAAGTATCATAGCTTACAACAGTTTTTTCTCTTTCATGTAATTGTTGACATATAGTTGATAAGATTAAAAATGACGAAACCTTGGGTATCTATAGGGCTCGTTTGGTGGGAAGTATTGGATATATTTGAATAATTCATAAAATTCAATGTAATTTGAAGGTAGCCGTGAATGACATTTCATTGTAAGGGGATTAGACATAGAATGAGACTTACCTCTTCTAATCCTACCATTTTGAGGGAATTGGATTGGATAACTTTCCTTCTATGTCTTATCCCATCTAACCCCTTACAATGAAAAGACATTCATTCCTATCTTCAAAATACCTTGAATTTGATGAGTTATCCAATTCAATCCAATCTTCCCCGCCAAAGGAGCTCATAGTGTACTGTTGAATACTATTTTCAAGGTTGACATGTATGCTCTGACGAGTTTATTATGTGGATTGGATGTATGCCAACTAATATAACATTGGATGATGACAACCTCACTGCTTTTTGTTTGGAATGATTCAGTGTCATACTGATCTTTACACTGAAACTTTAATTGCATTTGTGGTAAGAAGTTTTTTTTTTCCCTTTGTGTAACAGGAACCAGTAATACTCCTTGAGTACTCTATGAATGCTGTGACAGAAGGAATTGATGCTATAGCCACTACTCGTGTCGTAATCAGACCGGATAACAGTCAGATTTCGTCCATTCATGCAAGTCATGCTCTCATCACTGGGGAAACAGTTCAACGGACATTCAGGTATGATGTCTAAAAGTCAGTTTTTTTTTTCTAAAGTTTGCGTACTTTCGAAGTATGAAAAAAAAAATCTCTATATTGTGTTGTGGTGCCAGTGGAATTGGGGCAGGAATGGATATTGTTGTTTCTAGTGTCAAGGCCTACCTCGGTGCATTGAACAAGATGTTAGGTTTTAAGGAAAGGTCTCCGAGAAAGGTTCCTGCAGAAGAACGAACCCCAGTGTCCGCATGAAGAGGTGTTGGTGCAATTTACATGTCATGTGTAAGCTCTCAAATCATGTTTTCATTTGGTTATTTGCATTTTGTACAAAGGTGTCGAGAAATTGAGGCCCGGCCTATATTGGCTCTGGGTGCATGCACAACTTTTGGAATTCATATGTTCCAATCATAAGATTGTTAGGTTCATTAAGGTATAAAGTCTTGGTTGAGGTTCTTTGCATGCCCTTGTCACGAGTCCACGTCAATCAAAATTCGCGAAATTGTGTCTTAACAAAATCAGCTGAATTTGGTGAAATTGTGTCTTATCAAAATCAAAATCAGCTGAATTTGGTGAAACTGTGTCTGTACTCTGTAGTTCATTAAGGTATGAAGTCTTGGTTGAGGTTCTTTGTATGCCCTTGTAACGAGTCCACGTCAATCAAAATCAGCCGAATTTGGTGAAATTGTGTGTATCCCCAATCAGCTGAATTTGGTGAAATTGTGTCTATCAAAATCAAAATAAGCTGAATTTGGTGAAACTGTCTGTACTCTGTAGTTCATTCAACTCTTTGGGTTTCTACCTTCTTGTTATGAACATATAACAATAAACAATATTATTGAAATTGAGCTGGAATTGTAATGCATAGCTTGGGGAGACCCGTTGCCTTTACTTTTTGCTTTATTTTTTATTTTTTAAAATTTTAATCCTGTAATTTGTGTACTTTAAAATCATTATAAAGTTGTCCAAACTGTAGCTAGCAATAGCGTTGCAGTAATTTTTCTTCTATGAATTGTATAAATGATCTGAAATTCTTCTACAGATGATTGAATCCCTTGTCAACAGATTACTGAATCCACAAAGTCATTGAGATCAAGCTCAAGCAAGCTCCACTTCAAAAAAAATGCGTTGTGTTAATTTTCATTTCAAAGTTGGCAAGTTTGTGTCATTCATTTATGAGAAGCGTCGTAATATCAGGCACATAACCAACACCTTTGATCTGCAGAATCAAATTGTCTAAAATCGAAAAAATTTGAGCAGTGTGACGATGCGTTGTATCTCTTGCAGCAAATGTATGAACTTCATTATGCACTTGGATCCAACTACACCCAGTTTCTTTGAGCACCTTATTATAGTCCATTTTTTCCCTCACCTTCCTCACATCAGCCCACATACCTCTGGATGCATAAATATTTGAAAGCAAGATATATGATCCACTATCCACTGGATCACTCAATATTGCCATTTCTGCTGCAAACCTCCCCAATTCAACATTACCTGCAGCTGTGCAAGCACTCAGCAAGCTCCTCCATACAATTGCTGCTGGCTTTACCGGCATTTTCTCAATAAACGCATTAGCTTCGAATAACTTACCAGCACGCCCCAGGAGAGAAACAACGCAACTGTAATGTTCGGTGCCTGGTTTGATTCCAAAATGGGGCATCGATTCAAAGTGGCTGAGTCCATCTTCCACAAGGCCTGCGTGGCTACAAGCCGATAGAACTCCCACAAATGTGATATAGTTGGGTTGCACTCCCTCCTTCATCATTCTTGAAAACATTCCAAGGGCTTCTTCGGCTTCTCCATGATGAGCATATGTCAATATTATGGAATTCCAGCAAGCAACATCTCTCCAAGCTTTAGAATTGAACACTTTGCAAGCTTCTTCAATGCTTCCACATTTGGAATACATATCCACAAGGGCATTTGTGACAAATGGATCATTGTCAAGACCCAACTTGATGAGCTGGTTATGAAACTGCTGACCATGCTGGATACTTGCTAGGTTACTGGCAGCTGAAATTAGGGCAGCAAAAGTATATTCATTAGGACTCTGTCTTGATAACTGTAATTCCGAGTACAATTTGAGAGCCTCTTCACTTTCTAGCTGCTGGACATATCCACAAAACATCGCATTCCAGACTACAATGTCTTTCTCATTCATCTCCTCGAATACAAGTCTGGCATCACCAACACATGAGCACTTGGAATAAACATCAATCAGGGCACTCCCAGAAAATACATCTAAACAGTAGCCATATTTTGTGATCAGACCATGGATTTGCTTGCTCAACTCCAATGCAAATGAAGCAGCTGAGACACCAACAAGACTGACGAATGTCAAGAGACTCGGTTGGAACAATCTAACTCTCATCTCATTGAAAAGATCCAGCGCTTCAGACATATTTTCCTGTCTTGAGTATCCTTCAATCATCGCATTGTAGGAGACCACATTATGATCAGTCATTGAATCAAAAACTCTTCTTGCATCAGTAATGGAATCACATTTTGCATACATATCAATCAAACTATTCTTCACATAATTTTCATAAATAAGATTGACCCTGATAGCATAGGCGTGCACTTCTCTCCCAAGATTTATAGCCTCAAGGGAACCACATGAAGTCAGAATGCTACTGCATCCGAACCCATCCGGCTTCCAACCCAATCTGGCCATTTCAGAAAACAGTTGAACGGCCTCCCGGTTAAATGAGTTTTGCATGTACCCAGCTATCATTGTTGTCCATGAAATGAGGTCCTTGTCTACTATCGCATTAAATAGTTTCTGTGCTGCCTGCACTTCACCGCACTTGGTGTAGAAATCTACAAGTACATTAACCACCGAAACATCCATTAGTATGGAGCTTATAATCACATAAGCATGGATTTGCTTCCCACCTCCAATGAACTTGAGCGCAGAACATGCACTCAAAACACTAGAAATCACATATTTATCAGGAAAAACATCAGTATCTCTCATTTGCTTAAACAACTCCAAAGACACTTCAGTTCTTCCACTTTTTGCATACCCTGCTATAATTGTAGTCCAAGTAACTGGACTTTTCTCTTTTAAACCATCAAAAATCAGTTTGGATTCTTCTATGTAACCATTTTTTGCGTAAAAATCAATTAATGAAGTACCCACATAAACTTCCTGATCATAACCAGTCTTAACAGCAAAACTATGCACTTGAGCACCTCGGTCAACCCCTCCCGAATGCGTACAAGCGCGGATAACACTAGCTAAAGTATACTCATTCGGATTCCCATCGGAATTCCTGCAGAACTCAGAAAACATCAGCAATGCTTCTTCATCGTTACCATGCTTGGTATACATAGAAACCATAGAAGACCAAGTAACTGAGTTCCTCTCAGGCATTTTATCGAACAGTTTCCGCGCATAAGCAATAGAGTCAGCTTTTGTATAAGAATGTAGCAAGAGATTGGCAAGAAATACATCATCCTGAAAACCCAATACAACAATGTTGGCATGAATTCTCTTGTGGTACAAAATGTGCTTGTCTGAAACGCTTAGTTGTAAGAGATTGGCCAATGCGCGCCTCTTGGTGCGGAGGTTTTGGATTGGAAAACATGGGTTTTGTGAGTGAAGAATGGGGTATGTAACGGTGAAGAAGTTGAAGGCCTGTGTGTTTGTGATCTTCTGATAATGTCTTAGGTGAAGTGCGAAGGTTCTCATGCCAAAGGAGAAGATTCAAATTTTGTGTTTCGCTTCTTTTAAACTGGATTTTGTGTTTCGCTTCTTTTAAACTGGTACATGATAAGGCAGAGGATCTTAACTTACACCCAACGTAAACTTCACTTGCCTCTTTAGCGGTTAAACGAGAGAAATTATTCGACGTAACCGACACATAAATTATGTGGTATATCATTTTATTCCCAATTTGAGCTGAGTTGAGTTGTAAATGAATCGAGCTAAGCCGAATACCATAGTGTTCAAATTTGGCTTGTTAAAATAATCAAACCTTGATAAGTTTGATTCTATAAGGAGTCGAATTTAAGTGAGTTTAAATGAAGTCGAACTCGATATAAATTCCGACTTTATAGAGCAATTTTTTTCTTTTTGTTAATGTTTCAGCTTGACTATGATTCTTTTAAATTGAACCAAATCAATACGAATTTAAATTGTATCTATCAAATTTACAGTCCTAATTAAACGGGTCGGAATGACATATGTAAGGTACAATACAAGTTAAAAATGACACGACATGATATGAACCAACCTAACATAACATGATATGAACAAACCTAACATAACATGATATGGGCCAAACTCGACACGACACGACAATTATAAGGTTAAATTGGGCTTAAGTTTTTAGTTCATTAAACATAGTACGAGCACGATAGGAACATGAGACAAAATGAAAACAAACATAACACATTTAAGATTTTATATTTACTTTTTTCTTTGGTTTTTTTCTATAAATTTGTGTACATAAAAATCTCTTTTTCAAGCTTAACATACGTAAGTAGTTTATTATAACCACATCAATAATAATTTTATGGATTACTCGAGACACATTCATTATGGGTTGTGATAAAAAGATTCAAATTAGTGAGACGGTAGGCATTTCAGCTGATCCTCTTCGGTTGCAGCGGGTTGGACTTTGTACCCATAAGGGTGTAATAAATAAACCAAATAATCCAAATGCCTTGGTGTTGAGTTAGCCGGAGTTCGTGCGTCTTCATGTTTTTTTTTATCGTTCTACTTTCATGGTGTCGATTATGCCCACGAGTTTCGGCATCGCGACGGATCAGATTGTCGATGAACATCTTGTCTTCAGGAGCCTGATCTATTTTCACAGGGGGTTTAAATCGTGATGCGGCCTGTTGGGTTTTTATCGAGAGATCGCGGGCCTGGCGGTGTTAATCACAGTGGAACGGAGCAACTCCAATATGGTGGTGGACGGTATTTTTTGTCGTATTGGGTATCCTGTGGAGACGACGATGACAATAGTGATAAACGACGACAACAGTGGAAATGGCCAATTCGTGCCTTTGGGTTGCTTGGTCATTTTTTTTCTCTTTTTTAGTTTGCTTTGTGCAAATAAGTCCCGCGGCTATAATATCAAATTGGCTGTGTTAGTTTTTCTCTTTTGTGGGATTCCAAATATTCGTTGTTTGTCATTAATAGCCTTGATGATGCTTAAGGGATTTGAGTTATAATGTTTGTCGTTAAACTACTCTAGTTTAACTTGTTTTTACTTTGTATATTTATTCTATTAATGAATTCTTTTTTCTTCTAAATTCCCTTTATTTTTTATAAAAAAATTATATTCAAATATAATTTAATTTACAATTCAAGTTGGACAAAAAGAAGGTAAACGAAAGCTACGTGCACTGACCAAACAAAAAACGAAAGCTACGAGCACTGGCCAAACAAAAGAGAATAAAATTAGGTAGAGGCCCATGGCCTAAATTATTGAAATTGGAGCCCAATTAGCTTCAAACTAGGCCTAAAATTCTTTTTCCAGGAATTTATATATCGTATTTTCATAAAAGAACAAAGATGAAATGTTAGGTAAGATTTTATAATTTTGGGTCAAAAAAGTTTAGGTAAGGATTGGTTGGTATTGGGGATGTGTGGGTCATCACTAATCATGCTATGCGGGAGCAAGGGACCAAAGAAAGCACAATGGAGTCACAAATCTGATGGGACACATACCTACTCCCCTACTTAAGAAGTTAAGAGCGGAGCTAAACTAACCACAGGTGTGCTATTATATTTCGAAAAATATCAGAGATACCATATTTGTAAATAAGATTTCAATACATGTAGATTTTATTTGTATTGGTAGGTCATATCTTTATCGGCGTATGATTTACGAATGTGATGTAAAAATATGGTCTCTCTAACATTATTCTTATGTTTTTCACACAAAGATAATCTATTCCTTAAACTAAACTCAATGAAAATATAATTTTATTTATAATTTATATGATTTGAATATAATATTATATGTTTTTTTTAATACAAATATATTATTTTTTCACACGCGATATAGAAAGAAGAAGAGGATATGAAGAAGATGAAGGACATATGCATGATTTGAGTGTAGAACCAATTTTGTTTCTTTTGATATGTCATGAGTTAAAACAAGCTAGAAAATGAAACAAAAAATGTTGCATAAAGTTTGTTGGGAGTCGAAATTCTAATGTCTATTTGAAATTATGGGTCGTGGGCCCTATTTAGAAGTCAAAGGCCCAATTTTTTGAGTTGTGCTACGAAAGTAGTAGAGTCATTTTGACATCACATAATTAGTTTGTCAAACAACGAGATTTTAAATGAAGTGATTTCAAATCCCTTCATTTGAAATCCAAATCCTTGTTTCGAAACGGAGCCTAAAAGTCATCCACCCCCGTTGAATCTTAATTATTTGTTATTTTCATATTTTAATCTCTACACAATATTTTCTTACCGAACGTGAAATTATTGAAGAATACTTATATCATTCTAATTTGGAGGAATAGTTTCTTTTTTCTTTTAATTTCTTTTGTTTTTGGTTTGCATTGCTGGAGGGATTTTTATTTGATATTTTTGTATACTTCCATCTAATGTCACATTATATTTGTCCTTCGCTGTAATGAGTTAGTATTTTCTTAATTTCTCTATCTCAAAAGTATTTTCTCTATTTGGTTTATTTTCTCGATTCAATTAACTTGTTTTATTTGTTATCTTTATCAATAAGTTTTCTAACTACTTGTAGAAAATAGATTATTATTAGAATTTTGATCCCTACATAAATGCTTCTCATAGGCTTGCTATTGTAACTTTTTATATTGATATCAACGTAAGTATTCAAAGTTCTTCTATTATCATATATTTTTAACATGTTATCATAACAATTACGCTCTTAAGATCCAAATTTGCTGCGTTTCCTCCCATGTAAATATATGGAGTCTAAATACCATGTGCACCCACGAGACACATTTATGAATAAAATTATCTCCCTTGTGTTATCTCTAGCCTCTCTATATTTTAAACCCAAATATTTGCTTTTTTTACTATTATCTTCGGTCTAAATTTGTTCTCTCTATGCTCTTCCATCTTAATTTTATTTCCAATTTTCGGATTTCCTCTTTCCAATGTCTCTATTTCTACTATCTTGAACCCTAAATCCTTTTGTGCCACTTTAATAGGAATTTGAGCCACCTAATTGGCCTTTTGTGCCACCTTACTTAACCTTTGTACCCCAAATGACCTTTTGTGGCCATCTTATTGGACGTTTGTGCCACGTTACTTGCCTTTGGTGCCATCAAATTGTCCTTTTGTGCCACCATACTCAACAGTGGTGTCATAAAATTAGCTTTTCATGTCATTGAATTGGCCTTTCGTGCCACTTTACTTGATTTGTGCCACTATATTTGACTTTTGTGCCACCGAATTTACCTTTAGAGTGGGTTTGATGGACTTTTATCTTGCCATTAGAGCAGGTTTGATGGACTTTTATCTTGCCATTAGAGAGGGTTTGATAGGTATTTATCTTGCCATTAGAGTGGGGTTTATGGGGTCTTTACCTTGCCATCAAAACTTGTTTGGTCTTTAACTTTCCTGAGTTACCCGGTTTACTACCTTAACATAATGATATGATGATTTAAAGCAACAAAAGACAACATGACAAGAAGGAACATATTTTCATCCTGAATATTATGTCAAGGTTGTTAGATGAAAGCAAGTCAATTGAACTTTCTAGTGCCCCTCCAATGGACATAGAATCAGGCAAACGCCGCAGCAAAATCTGTTCGGGTAGGAAGCACTTTGGGTTCATTGCTTCAGCAATTGGATTCTATTTTCTTGTCTAGGGCGGTGTTTTTGAGGAGGACTTCGACTACAAGTAGAATGAACCTTCTATATTGGCAAAAAGTCTTTATTGCCCTAAACAATTGTGTCATGCCCTAATTTTGAAAGGAAAACGATAATTTTGACTGAATGACCATTGATATAACTCAACACATATTTCAAGAATGTTGGAAAAAGTTTAGCCATAAAATGTATAATAAAACTGAAATTGATCCGTTCCGAATTGAGAAAGTTGGTTACTTGAACCCATCAATTTTTTATATAATCGGACTGATTTCAATGCCCATAATTAAAAGAATGAATAAATGGATTTGGTTTCGAATTTTGCTTCAGTCCAATTTACCAATGATTAAATTATCGTTTTTCACATAAATATTGACAATCAAATTTACGGAAATACTGACAGATATATCAATATCGATGTCGTTCATGCTCAACAAAAATGTTGAAAATTTAGCCCAAAACTTGGAAATTTTAAATGAAACTTTGGGAAAAACTTAATCACCCAATAATGCTTATATAAGACTAATAAAAATTATAAAAAGACTTTGATATAATAAGTATATGATATCTAATATGATACAATATGGTCTGATGATGACTAACAATATAAAACATTAAGCATAAAGAGAAATTAAAATATAATTTTATTGATCATTTTACACCAATAATACTTTACTCGTTGAATTTCACTAAAAATAAATAGAGTGTCTACCATATTCGAAATTGTATTCAGCTTCATCTATCATGATACAATAGTTTTGCCAAGTGATGCTACTTGACTAAGTGGAAATGTATTGTTGGACCTAGTATATATATATATATATATATATATCTATCTATCTATCTATCTATCTATCTTTCGATTTTGGATGGCATGAGTAAAGTCGGCCTCTTCAATAAATGGGCTCAAGTTCCCCCCTGTTTGGAATGCTTGTTCATTTCCTCTGTCATCCCTCTACTTTAATTTATTCTTATTTTTGGGTATTTGAAATTTTGTTTTGTTTTTTCTCAATTTGAGTAAATTTTGGGTCTCTAGCTACAGTTTGTCTGATTGTGTTTGAGCTTAAATAAGAGTTTCAGTGGAAATCATTCATATCGGTTAATATCGTGGAAATTAGAAAAAATATCAATATATTGTGGAAATTGAGATAAGAAAAACTATTTTAATACCGATACCACAAAATATAGATATATCCATAAATATATCCCGAATATTTAATCCATAAACATATTGCATATATTTAATCAACGAAAATATTGCGGATATTTAATCCAACGAAAATATCTCGAATATTTAATCCAACGAAAATATCACGGATATTTAATCTATACTTATAAGCTACCATAAGGCCAACAGGCATACCCTTTCGATACCAACCATCTCGACACCAACCCTTTCGATACCAACCATCTCGATACCAACCCTTTCGATACCAACCCTGTCGATACCAACCGTTGCGATACCTTACCACGGTTTGTGGCATGTGGTGTGCTGTGAGCCGCTTCACACACTTATCCATGTTCCACTGGGGATGCCGACGTGGCCAAATTTGTCCTTTTAAGATCGACGTATAGTCAGTCAGTCGGAGGCACAGATGGTGCGTACGCCCTTCGGTAACTCTTACAAAAATACCAAATACTGAAAATAGTACCTTACAACACAAAAATGTGCTCAGCGGCAACGCCTTAAAAAATGTGCGACTTCAGAGAAACAGGCACGAAGACGAGCCTGAGACGAGTCTTTGCAACAAAAAGGACTCAAATTTGGTCCACTCACTCGTAGATTCCGCTTTTGATTTCCAGAGGTAGGTAGCTGCCCTGCTCCTTATTCAAATCCACCACATTTTTATTTATTTTTTGTATGGAAAAATGGTTTATGATACCATTTTGTACGAGATGACTGATATTGAATTTCTAGGCTTAATTTGATTATTGTTGTTTCATTTTTTTTTGGCTTGAATCGAAATCATAAGCTTGAATTTCTGAATCTAAATCACCAATTGTTTAGGTGGATAGCTTGGCAGAGTTGTTGGTGAATTCGAGCTTTTTTGAGAATGACAATGGAGGCTACTGTTGCGCAGACGTTGCAATTTTCGACATGGATTGATTCTGGCAAGGTTGCAAGGCGGCCGAGCGGTTCAACGTTCTTCTCTCAGAGACTCAAGGACCAAAACAAGCTTCAGGTGCTTGTTGCAGCTCACCTACCAACCTCAAGAGCCTTTAATCGCCAACGCCATGCCGCTTTGGAGGTTTCATGCTCTTACAATAAATTTACAGGTAACTTGGTTAAACATTCAATCTGTTTATTGGTGATAAAGAATTCATGTTGTTTTAGGGAATCATTAACTCCATAAGATGAAGGATTCTATCAAAGTATAGATGATGGTTTAATTGTGCGGTGACTAATAGAAACAATCAAACATTTAGAAGGGATATGAGAAAGGTACTTTCTTTTTGGTAAGGAAAATTTTGTATTATTCTCTCTTTAGTTGAGAGATAGTTTTCATAATCGTCTATAGCTTCAACAATTTTTAACCTGAACTCCTGTAATTTGGAAAAAAAAAACCTATATGCACAGCATCTCTTACTCCATGTTTATCACTTTCTCTCCCTCTCCCATCTCATGTATATTTGTGTACATATTACCTGCAATTTATTTTCGTATTGAGGATTGACTTTTAATTTAAAATATTACTTCTGTAGCTTCAACGGTTGAATCTGGGAACTTTCATACTCCATTAGATGATTCTCCGGTTTTGAAGGTATGCATGACACTCCTTTTCTAGTTTGTTTAGTCCATGAAATCTGGATAATTATACTCTTTTCTCTCTTAATTAATTACGAAATCTATCACCTGTCAAATGGAATTGTAAACCGCGGTCCTAATATAAAGCAAGACAATATATGTTTACTTATTTAATAATGCGTGTGCCCACCTGCACATATGCATTTGTCTAGAAAGGATTGTGTTCCTCAGTTCTCATCTCAGACGGTTTTATTGGCATATATCTAACTGGAAGTTAATAAAATTGTAGAATAAGGCTCAAGCGGTCGAGCCATATTTAAGTGGACGCTGTATATATCTTGTTGGTAAGTCTCTTTGTAATCCCTTCATCTTAGTCTAGGACTTATATTACTATGTACCTCAATAAACTAGTCTGAGTTTCAGGTATGATGGGATCTGGGAAAACAACTGTTGGCAAGGTTTTGGCACAAGCAATTAATTATTCTTTCATTGATAGGTTTGTACTCCATGTACTTTCGAATTTTTTCATTGATAGAAAATATGAAGCCTTAATGGAAAGCATTAAATTTTCAAGCTGTTTGGAGGTCTCTCAGAAGCTATGCCAATGAAATTGTAGATCTTGGAAAATGAAATTTCTGAGATACTTGTGAATTATTTTTGGGCTTATCAGAAAGCTGTAGTATTCCTTTTCATGATTGTATGGTGATTTTGGTTATCAGTTTATGCTACTTATTAAAGAGTACTCTGTATTTTGTATTATGCTTGTGGATGTTCTAGTGATTCATTGGTGGAGCATGATGTCGGTGGAACTTCTGTAGCTGAAATTTTCAAACACTATGGAGAGGGCTTTTTTAGAGATAAGGAGGTCAGTGGAAACTGTCTTCTTTTATTCATTTACTGCATATTTGTTATTTATGAATGCAGTGCATTGAGAGAAATATCCGATTAACAGTTAGAATCTGAAATTGCATAATTTCTTATTTTCTGTAGAAATGAGCTATATGAAGGTAATTAGTTTGGTAATTGCCAAAATGGGTGTCCATAAGTGGTGGCATATATATGGTGCCATGAGGTGGCATATATATGGTGCCCTGAGGTGCCATACGAAGTGGAAGGTGCTTGTCCTATAAAAAATAGTCCGCATTTTATTGTGCAGCAGAGTTGTTATTTATACTCTGCAGGTGAATATTAGATATTTTATTTTGGTGATTTGGCAACTGCATAGTGGGTGATTGATTTGGTCTCTGCCAAAATGTCCTTTTATTGATCTCTTGGTTTTTTCCCCAGTTAATGGGGTTCATTTTAAGTTTTAAACCCCACTAAGCTTTAAAACTCTCTGGTTATTAACTATATGTGTGACTGTGTTGTTGCCTTCCAACTCAATTAAAATATTAAGCAATTAGCACTGAGTACTGTGAATATGATATGTAAAAAGCATTTGCGTTGTGCCTTTTAGATATATACAACTCCTGGAACTTGGCATATGAGTGAGTTCCAGGCGTAGACATTAATAATTACACTACGTGTAAATGCATACATATCAAATATTGAAACATTGTTACTTGTTGTCCTTTCAATACATTTGATGTTTTGGTAGCCTATTAGTGTAGGGCCTTAGTGTAGTTATGCGTTGTTGGTTGAATTTTGTCCTCTCTGTTCCCTTTTCCTTCTCTTCTGTAATGGTTTATAATTATACTTTGTTCCTTTTAGACTGAGGCGCTACGTAAGCTGTCTTCGATGCATCGTCTTGTTGTTTCTACGGGAGGAGGTGCAGTTGTAAGGCCTGTCAACTGGTTTGTAGTAACACACTTGTGTATTTGACTAAGTTTTCTATATTTGAGAATTCTCTATATATTTTACTTAATTGTGTTAACATAAACATCTCAGGAAATGTATGAAGAAGGGTATTAGTGTCTGGTTAGATGTACCCTTGGATGCCTTAGCTCGGAGAATATCAGCTGTGGGAACTGGTTCTCGCCCCCTTTTGCACCATGGGTCAGGGGATGCGTATGGAAAGGTACACTCTTTTTAGCTGAAAACTGTCAGCAGAATAAACTTTGTATTTATGATTGGTCAATCAAATGAAAAGGATACCTACTTACTGGCATATTGACATTTGTTCATTTCCGGCAGACTTTTATGCGCCTGACTAGTCTTTTCGAAGAGAGAGGGGATTCATATGCCAATGCCAATGCGAAGGTTTCCTTGGAAAGTAAGTTTGCTTTTTGGCCCTATTTTTCTTGTTAATGACCAAAAAAAAGGAGTTTCGCTTGTGAGATATTCATGGCTCGCATCCTTTATTGTGCAGATGTTGCAGCCAAATTGGGTTATAGAGATGTGTCAAATCTCACACCTGCATCCATTGTTATTGAGGTTTGTACTCACCCAATAGTACATTCTATCAAAGGGCAAAATGTTGAGGCATTATCATAACGTGGTTATTCTTTTGAGTGAAGTTATCTATTGTATTCTTGTTGCTTCGTTTGACGGCATCTTTTACCAGGTACTTGAACAAATTGAACGCTTTCTGAAGGAAGAAGATGGCCATTCGCATATGTTCTAAGACGACAACCTTGTTGCTTTCTCGTTGTGGTATATTTACGTTCTATGTTTTTCTATTTAGTAACGAAGCATGGGTTATGTGTCATATTGTCAAAGCTGGTGGAGGTGAAAGTTGCAATACTTCTTTTTCTTCTTGATAGTTAAGTATAATAAAGTATATTCCACTACAGCTGTTGGAAGACCAGTCGAAGACTGGGTGGTTTAAGAATTTTCGAGTACTCAGACCTCTGTGAATCCGTGGTGGTTAGGAGCGGCAGCAACAATAGAGAAATGGCTGCTGATTTCGGCTTGTCTGGTGTTCCTCGTGGCATATCTTATTCTTGTAGACTTGTGTAACATAGTAGTTACTTGATTTTGTGTAACAGAGTAATAATACCCTCGAATAAAAACGTGTTTCTCCCAAACTTTTTTTATTTTATTTTAATTAATTAATTTTTTTTTACATGATAAGATGAATATTTACTTGATTTTCTTTCTTCTTTTACTTATTAATTAACTGTAATTTTGTGATAAAATAGTAGACAATCATGAGTTTGGTAAGATTTCTGTAGAAATCGTTTCGACATCATTAGGAAGGTTTTGGTGGAAGAAAGGATCAATTTGGAGAATAAATGGAGGAGTTACAGTAATTCGGTGGATGGCCACGGAAGAAATTAGTAATTCAGCAAGCCCTTGCAGCCATGCCAAGAGCTAGCTTAAGTAGAAGTTCGGTAAGTGCTTATCGAAGTCCATTCCAGCGCCTCAGCAAATATACACCTACCTTTGTGGTGCTAGAGTGAAGGTTTGAAGCATCAAGATGGAAATGAAAACCGCGATACGATATGAAACGGATAAACAAATTTTTTAAAATTTAGGATACGGATACGTCTAGGATTTCCTATTAAAAATATTTAAATAAAGACTTATTACTTAAAATGCACCAGAAACAAAACAGTCAGTTTTAAAATGCACCAAGAACGGAAATTTGACTCACTTTGCACTAGGAACAGTGGCAACATAAAAAACGTTGCACCATTTAACTGATGCAGTCTTAGACGCCATTTAGGGCAAGGGTATTTTTGCCTTTCCCAAACACACCAATTTTCCTGGCCTTCCTAAAACACACCCCGACTCGATTTGCCTCCCACTCGACCTTCCCCTTCCTCCGACATGACTGTCATTTTTGGTGAAGAAACGAACAAAACACAAAAAGCAACAGAAATCCAACTCACAGAGTCGTCTTCCCCACACCTCCAATTCCATGAAATCCAACGCAGGGGGAATTTATGATGCAAGCAATTTCAATAAGTTTAGAGGGATGGAGAGAGCTTTATGATGCAAGTAATTTCAATAAGCAATTTCAACGGAAGGGTCTTCGGTGGTGGAGAGAGCTTTGACGACTTCGAAAGCAGTCTCGACGCATTGTGCTAATGGCGATACGAAGACACGGTGGATTTTGAAGCCGAGATCCGATCGGAGATTCGTACCCGTGCAGAAGGCCCGAACCTTGCCTTCCTCAATCAGGGGCGTGTCCCACGGCCTTGGTGCATGTGCCACCCAACGGAGCTCGAAGTTGTCGATGCGATTGTTGTGGCGCATGACGACGACGTTTTGGTGGTGGTGCGCCGAGGGTTGATCGGAGCCGTCGTCGCCGATGGGTTGGGATAGACTATTGGGCGCGACCATTTTGGGACGTTTTGGGAGAAGTCATCATCATAATCTTCGTCATCCAGTTAGGAGGACTTTATTGAGGTCATGGGAGACTTGAATTGGATGACCCTTTTAGGGTTTTGATTTGAGGATGAGAAATTGTTAATGGGTTGGTTTAGATTTTGGGATTTGGGCAGAGGAAGCGAGGAGAAAACAGAGGGTTTGGAGGTGGGTTTTGAATTAATTTGGTCGTCTTCTTCTTCATCATCAAGCTTTGATGGTTTTGTGTGGGTTTGTTTGGGGGATTGGAAGAAAGAGGAAGTTTGGGGTTTGGGTAGCGTAGAAAAGAGAGAGGAAGTTTGGGTTTCGGTTTAGGCAGCGAAGAAAGGAGAGAGGAAGAGGATGAAGGTTGACAGATCGGCTTTGGTGGTGGTGGGTGGCGTGGTCTATGGTAGAAGAGGTCGGTGGGTCAATCTCGGCTCAGTCTCTTGCTCTCTCAACTGAAAATTTTGAGATGGGAATCGTGAGGGTTGGGGTGGGTTGGGTTTTAAGGGATTTATAGAGAGGCATTTAAGGAATTTAACAACGTTTTTAACGGTGTTGGTAACAACATCAGTTAAATGGTGCAACGTTTTTGATGTTGCTACTGTTCCTAATGCAAAGTGAGTCAAATTTCCGTTCTTGGTTCATTTTGAAACTGACTGGCGTGTTCCTGGTGCATTTTAAGTAATAAGCTTTAAAAAAATTAACATGCTCTACTTCCATCCAAACATATTAACGCTTTAACTTTTAAAGTTCAAATAAACATAAACCATGAGATATTCAAATAGTGCATAACAAAATATGAAAGTCTAGATTGACTTATTGTCCAACCAACTTTATTAAACATCCATATCTTCACTAGGATCACCAATTCCCTGATAAGTCTAGAATCACTTACGGTTTCTATACATTTTTGTCTTGTCTTCAAATTCTAGTATTTTTCTAAGCTTTTGAGTAAACTAGACTTTCATATTTTGTTATGAAAGATGAGCTCATAATGAAAAAGATGATTCTAGATTTGATTTGATACCCCATAATGATATGAAAGAACAAATTAAATTGAGATTAAAAATTATTATTTGGGTTGGAAGGAAGATGTAACTTGGAGAGCAAGGGAACATGAACTGTTCACTAACACGATTCACGTGGGTAACTGTTCATGCGTGAACCGTGCACATATTTAATGTTCGTGGACAAAAATACCACTTTCTCTATAGAATGATCCTCTTAGCCCTCATTTATGAACAAGTCTCAAAAGAACCAAGAAATCTGACCTAGTCTCTATCTCTTACTCTTCTATTCTTTTCACAACATCTCAAATAAATATGAACTAGCCTCTATCTCTTACTCTTCTATTCTTTTCAGAACATCTCAAATAAATCTGACCTAGCCTCCACCTTCTACCATTTTCTCTTCATGCCATACATTCCTAAACACATCCCTCCATTCCCCTTAGCTTTCTCAGTTCATTCAAATCCCCATCGGCTTCTCATTCAACCCTTGCCCAAATCATCATCCTCATTGGAGTACAAGTCAAGGCTTGGTTATGGCTTTCTTCAAGGGTTCTTCTAATCTTTACTTTTTTTTATCTGTAATTCATCTGCTGTGATTTCTATGAACATGTCTAGTGGCTAAATAATTCATCCTAGAGCTATGATGTAACCAAACACGTTTATTTTAAGTTAATAAGATTTTCGATCATTCAAGTTCTAATTCTGATTTATGTTTATTGTGCATAATTGAATATGCTTGTTTTGATGTTTGATCACCGTTGGAATATGCATATCTAAATTAGGAATAAGAGCACATACCATGCTTTAGTTCTAATGGATTTGTAAACAGAATGACTAAGATTTGATCCAAAATCCGAACTCGAAATTTTGAAAGAAAAAAACATTAACTTTGAAACTCTAATATCATATTGTGAGAGTTTACATAAACATTTCCATAGAAAAACCAAAATCAAATGGGAGAAATTCAAAATTCTTTCTCCAACACATAATATCAAACGCTAGAGTTCCTATGAACCTTATAATTCCAAAATCAAACCTCGAAATTTTGAAATAAAATATTGCACTTCCAAACCTTAATCTCATACTGTGAGAGTTCACATCAACCTTACTACAGAAAAAACCAAACTCAAAATGGAGAATATTCAATATTATTTCGCCAACTCGTAATATCAAATGCTAAAAATTCATGAGCCTTAAAACACCAAAATCCAAACTCAAAATTCTGAAGAACAAAAAATTAACTTCAAAACCCCAATCTCATATTGTGAGAGCACATCGAACTTACCATAGAAACACCAAACTCAAAACATATAAAATTTAAAATTTTTTCTTCAACCCGTGATATCAAATGCTAGAGTTCGTATGATCCTTATAATTCTGAAATCCAACCTCGAAATTTTGAAAAAATTAAATGGAATTTTGAAACCCTAATTTCATATTATGAGAGTTCGCATCAACTTTACTATATAAAAACCAAACTAAAATGAAAAAAAAATCATCTACAATATCAAACGCATAATTCAAGATCCAAACTGGAAATTTTGAAGAAAAAAAATTTTGAATTCGAAATTCCAATCTTATTTTATTTGTTGTTGTTCACGCCAACCTTACTATGGTAGAACCAAACTAAACAGGGTTAAAAGTCATAATTCTTTCTTCAATCCGTAATATCAAACGCTAGAGTTCGTATGATCCTTATAATTCTGAAATCCAACCTCGAAATTTTGAAAAAATTAAATTAATTTTGAAACCCTAATTTCATATTATAAGAATTCGCATCAACTTTACTATAGAAAAACCAAACTAAAAAGAAAAAAAAATCATCTACAATATCAAACGCATAATTCAAGATCCAAACTGGAAATTTTGAAGAAAAAAAATTTTGAATTCGGAATTCCGATCTTATTTTATTTGTTGTTGTTCATGTCAACCTTACTATGGTAGAACCATACTAAACAGGGTTAAAAGTCATAATTCTTTCTTCAATCCGCAATATTAAACGCTTGAGTTCCTATGAATCTTGTAATTCCAAAATCCAAATTTGAAATTTCGAAACAACAAGTTTAAACTTTTAAACTCTAATATCATATTGTAACCAACATATAATTTGAGAGAATTTTTTCACTTGGTAATTTTTAGTAATTCCTCATCCAATCCTACATGAAACTTACTATAGAAAGGTGCATGTGGGAATTTCAAAATTCTGAATTTTGGCTAAATCCCATATTTTTTTCCCTTATCCAAGCACACCATTACCGAAAAATGAATCTTAAAGTGGCATACTACGGGTGGGCACGATTTAGATCAATACGAATATTACTCAAAAGCAAATTCATACCATTAAAATCTTAGCATTTCGGTATGGTACGATTTTCAAAAATAGAAATGAAACCGTTTAACAATTTAGTTTGGATCGGTTTAGGCTTAAAATTTTCATGTAATTTATTCAAAAAAAAAAAAAGCTTCTCCAAAACAACACCATTTCAAAAATTCAGACATTCATATCAACATTTCTTTCATCCACTTTAAAAATTTCATTCATAACATCAACAAATTAAAAATTCCAACATTTTAAACTTCAAATATAACTGGTTATGTTTAAATATAATTTAAATTCGAAAGTAACACAAAATAAGTAAGAATTTAGTGAGGTAGAGCCCAAGATAAACACTTACACTAAATCCAAATCTATGCACCAAAAGGATTGCTAGTTGTTTAAACAAGGCAAGTTAATTGGGAAGGGTACCTTGGTAAGTAGAGCGTACAACAGTGTAATGAAAAGCTGCAAGGAAACCGCGTTTGATACAAACGCTGTGTTGGTGGCATGATCATGAGTCTAATAGGTTTTAGGGACCTGATGAAAGTATATTTCTATACTCAAGGACTTAACTAATACTCTTATACAGATACTAAACATGGGGTTTTTATTAGTTGTGTTCGAATTTAAAAAAAAAAAAAGAAGAAGAAGCAAACATACTTGGGGAATGGATCAAGAAAGAGTGAGCTGCGATGTGTAATGTATTCACTGAGGTAGACAAATTATTAATCAACAACTCTTATTTGGTTAGAATGTCCAGATTGATCAAGATTGAGCACATTAGGCTTAAGCCAATAAACATCCATGCTATGCTTCAATTGGTACCAGAAAAACAAAGTTAAACTTAACTATTTGATCAATACATCAAAATGGGAACTCACTATACATGGATGCAGAAAGACGGGGAAGACAAACATACCCTACATCTTGTTATTTCAAATACATTCAATCTATTATTTTCTAGTTTTGCAGCAAATTTGGTCTTGTTATCAAATCCAAATTCAAAACCAAATCCCTAAACAAAAGGACCTTAAAAAGTAATTCCAGCAACAACAAAAAAAAAAACACATAAAAAGTCACGCTCCTACTCAGGTAAGTTCTTAGTTTTAAAAAAGAAAAACAAAAAAAAAATTAGCCAATGGGAAAATTGAAGCTTCAACATGTCAGATAAGAAAGTATGGCTTTATGGCTAAAAAATTTCAAGTAATTAAAAAAATCTTCAAAAACATACAGCAATTTGAAGTATTCTAAATTGATAGTATTAGAAATGAAACATCTAGAAAGTTCATAGTTGGCATAGTTGGTTTTGGATTTTGTTTTGCTGGCAACATGTAAGAAAAATGGTTTTGCTGGCATGTTAGATGATGGTTCTAGGATGACTGAAGACTAAATGAAAGTGAAAGTACAAGAGTCAAAATCAAATAAATCGAATAAATTAATCTAGAATATAGTAGCAACTAGACTTGGTGCAGTGAACCCAGTTTTCCTTTTTTTTATTTTTTATACAATGATATTGTGGGAGGGTGATTACATCATACACATTGGGTATCGAGCTCGCCCTTTACGAGAATCGAACTCAAGACCTCCCACATAACGTATGGAGAGGAATATCACTAAGTGGCAGACTTCCTTTTGTTATATACAAATAAAACTTACGGTAACTTAATCCACATTACTATCTAGAAGCCAAATGTAGTTACATGAGCAGGCTGAGCAGCACACACATGCACACAAAGGAGGAATATTGAAACTCGATTATTACCAATCATTCAAGCAGTTGAGTGTGTCACCTGGCATAACTCAAATTTGCTCCATTATTAGGACCTTTGCAAGTTTGCAGTAATATGTCCCCGATATACACAGCTTGCTTCTGGAATAATGGAGGATCACTTTTAAGTTTCTTTTATTGCTCCCTTGCTGAGAAGGATTTTGATGACCTACCTGTGAGAAGGAAAAACAGACTTGCTTTTTATTACCTACAAAACATGGTAGTATTGCAGCCGATTACAGTAAAAGTGGAACAATAAACTTGAACACGCGGAACAAAGCAGAAAGCTAGGGGAGAATCCTTTGCTAGAAATTCGGGATCAAGACCAATAGTTTCATTTCAGCGTTCCAATTCACTCATTTCAAACTAATAAGAGCCTAACGTGGACACTTGGAATAAGCTTCTCTAATCATTGAACTATGAAATTACAGTAAAACACTATAACATAAACATACCAGTAGTAGTAATGCTTACTATACACTAAACAAAGGAAATTATTGGTTGACTTAATGTTTTATGATAACTTTACATTCATACTGTCCTTCCCAATCGCAAACTTGAATGATCAAACAATATCAAACATAAAATCATTGAACAAGACCCCGAAATTGGGAAACAACCAATCAAATAAAGCATAAGATAAGTTCTTTAACAAACCGAGGATGAAATCTTGAACAAGATTGCAATCAACCCTGCAATGTAATGGAATTCCACAGTGGTGCTTGCTCCAGCCTCCACCAAACATCACAAGGAAACAGCCAAGCAATTGACGATGGAAGAGCCTTTGGGAACCGAAAGTAGCTTATGGGACCAATCAATCTTTCCCCACAACTCTCCTTGTTTGTTCTCCTCCACCTCAATTTCAGCACACCAAATCTCCACTTGTTTCCCATTTGCCTTCCCTTCCCACAACACAACCAATTTCTCTCCCACATTGGCCATCGTGGCGCCGCACAAGAATTTGGGCAGCCCCTTCTCCACACCCTTCACCTCTCTCCAAACCCTGTAATTCACATCAAACCCTCTAATTTTGCCCAAATAGTCGTAGCAATACAGAATTTCGTGGACCACACAAGCCCTCCCTCTCCACCCCAAGTCGAGCCTTTTCTCAACAGCATCCCAACCCCGGGTTTTTGGGTCCAAAACAACACCGCCCCGGTCTGCCATGGCGTATATGCGGCCACCGATCACGGCGCTCGCGTGCATCCACTTATCGCGGACCTCCATTGGGCTTGGCACTGCTCCCCAGCGGCCGGTCTCCGGGTCCAGAGCCTCGGCCCAATACTCGTTCCGGGCCCACGAGTCCGTGACACAGCCACCAATGACGTAGATCTTTCCATCGACCACGCCCGCGGCGGCGAATTCGCGCGCCACCCTCATGGGTGGGCCTGGGTGCCAGGTGTGGAAGCGACAGTCGAGGAGCCACACGTGCGAGGAAGGGACGTCCTTGATTGAGCCGCCAAGGACGTAAATGATGGGGCCGACGACGGCGTAGGCGGCACCGACTGTTGGGGCGGGGATCGGTGGTAGCGGGATAAGAAAGTGAGGGTTGTTTGAGTTGAGGTTGGGATTTTGATAGAGTGTGAACCAGGCGGAGGGGTTATGGTGTGAGCGGAGCGTGAGGTAGAGGAAGTGTTGGGTGGAGTTGAGGAGGGAGCGGGTGGTGAAGAAGAGTGGGGATGAGAGGAGGGAGCGGATGGGTCTGGAGACAATGGAGAGGATTGGGTGGTACCAACGTGGGACTCGGGCTATGCAGTTCAAAGCGACGTCATCCGGGAGGGATGGAATTAGTTGTGCCACCGCCACCGCCGCCGTTGATGAGCTGCTCTTTGTCATAGTGGTGGTGGTAGACATGGTTGTGCCTGTATCAGATCTCTAACAATTAAGCTGCCTCTTTGGCAACACTAGTTACCCGATTTACTTCGCATTTTTCTCCACCTAAATTAAATGGAATATTCGAATAATGATATGTTGAAAAGATTTAACATCAAGGGCGACGATTCAAATCCCACTCTCAACAAAATATATAATTTTCCTTTAATTTTTCATTTTAATTTGGCATATTACTCTCCGAACAGGACATTGAATCTCAATTTGCTCATCGAACGCGAAATCATAATAATGTGCACCCAGAATGCTCATTTTGTCAGCCTTGTTACACCAAAAGTTATAGTCCGTTATTAACGATGTTAAAAGTACTGATGTTATAGTAATATTATAAAATTTGTAAAGGTAATTAAGGTATTTGCTAAATTTTATATTAAAATTCTTTTTAAAAAGTTAAAACAAATCTCAAAATACCCAACACCTCCCCTTCCCCTTCCTCACTTCTTTGCGATTTGCGTCCACTTCCCAATCATCTCTACCAAAACCACCACCTCTCACCCTCTCCAATCCCTCAAACGCCCGACCAGCCCAACCCCCCGCTCTAACTTCCAAGAAAATGCCCTCTACCTCGACTCCATCGGCCTCGACTTCTTCTCTCTAATCAACCACCACCCTCTGATCCTCTCCTCCCTTCTCCCCCAAATCAAATCCACCGTCCAATTCCTCCTCATCTCCCCCGAGTTCTTCCCGAGTCTCCGAACTCGTCCCCGTCCTCACCTTCCTCATCCCCGAAGCATGCGTCAACAACTTTGATCTCCGCTGCGTCCTCAACCTCCGCCCCAGGCTGTTCGCCTACAGCGTCCTCAACCTCCGCCCCAGGTTGTTCGCCTGCAGCGTCCTCGACCGCCGCCCCATGCTGCTCCAATCTCCGTCGCGTCCTCAACTGCTCTGATCGCCGCCGAAATTCAATTACTTCATGGTGGAAATGGGAAGAGAGTCGAGGAGATGTAGAGGGAGTCGGGGACGAAGAGGCTGTTCCGATTTCCTCCCTCAATTCTCTTATCTCTCTCGAGCACGACCAAGACCACCAAAAACAGAGCAAATCGGTCGCCACGGCCACCCAACCCTCAGCAGCACCACCATCTTGCTCGCCTCGACGAGGCAAACCCAACCCTGACGACCATCACCGTCGAAGACCGCCGTGGCCGGAGAATCGAGGAGTTGAAGTTCAGAGGCCTCAAAGCTTTCGATCATTTTTTCGACGAATTTAGATAAGTTTTCAATCCTTTGTCTTCACCTTTGAATTCATGATGTTGAGGTCTTCCTTGTGAACTAATTACATGGTGATTTCTGCTTAGGAATGATGGCGTCGAACTCGCCGGATCGTTAAAATTGGTGAAATTTGAGCGAAGATGAGGAAGATGAGGTGTTGGTGTTGCTGATGTGGGAGAGAGGAAGATGAGGGCGGAGGAGAAACTTAGATGGGCGGTGGGTTATGGGCGGTGGGTTATGGGCAGTGGGCGGAGGTCCAAAGAAGGAGATGATGGTGTGGTGGTCGGCGAAGCCAACCTTACCCTTCGTTCATAATTTTTTGTTTTAATATTTAGTTTTAATATTAAAACATCCAATCCCTTGCTGCCACATAAGCCTCATAAATGGAGTGTATAATGATGTGAATTATTTGGTGTAACGGGACTGACAGAAGGGGCGTTCTGGGTGCACATTGTTACGATTTCACGTTCAGGGAATAATTTGAGATTCAATGTCCTGTTCGGGGAACATTTTGAGTAATAAGTCTTTTAATTTTTCTGTGGGTTCAAATCCCACTCTCAACAAAATATATAATTTTCATTATTCATTTTAATTTTGCTTTCATTTTTCATTTTGCACTTTGAACCCACTCTCTTCAAAATATATAATTTTCATTTTTCATTTTAATTTCCTTTCATTTTTCATTTTGCACCTATAAATTACCAGGTTGACATGGAGGACGGACTGCCATTGATTGTTGTTAGGAAAACAAGGAAATTAGTGTATGCGTATGAGGCAGGGGATTGAAGCCTCCTTATCCGGTGTAGTGTAGGGACTAGGGAGGGGGTAGGGGGATTGTGAAACACAAGAAGACGACAGACTCAGACTGAGCCATGACGAGCTTCACCATGGCTTCTCTCTCACTCTCAAACCCTGCATCATCAACTTCTCACTTCCATCCACAATTTCGAGTAAGTGCTTCTTCTTCTGCTGCTCCTGGTGTCGATCTCAACACCCTTCAATCCGCCATCGCAAAGGTTCTTCTTCCAATTCCATTACCTTTATTTCTTCAAATTGTCAATTGCTAATTAAATTAGATACAACTGACAAGCATGTATAATTAATTGTATAATGTATATAATTGGTGCAGAAAGATAGCAGTGCGGTAAAAGAGGCACTTGATGAGCTAAGTAAAGTTGGTTGGGCCAAGAAATGGAGTTCTCAGCCCTATGTGTCCCGCCGTACGGTCAGTCTCCATCATTACAAGTCTCAAGTTCTGGGAAATGTGATTGAATTATGAATGATGACTCTTTCAAGTTTCAACATTTATGCATCAGACATCGCTTAGGGAGCTCACAACTCTTGGAATTAAAAATGCAGAAACTCTTGCAGTTCCCAGTGTTAGAAATGATGTAAGTATTTATAGCACTAGTATTTCTTTGGCAGCCTAACTCACGAATTCAGAATGAAGGAGAATCCTCTCCTATCAGATTCAGGCATTGGTTTGAAATTGAAACTAGTTTTTGTAAATTTGATATGGTTTAGTGATACAGGCGGCTTTTCTATTCACCGTGGTGGGCACAACAGGATTCTTAGGCCTTCTTGCTGGCCAACTTCCTGGGGTAAATTTGATTATATCTCCTTTTCTCTGTAAGTTCGCTCTAACATTCTTTCTCTCATCTGGAAGAAGAGTTAGACAACTCGTTTTTGAATTTGCAGTTGCAACGCATCACCACCTGCATCAGATTATCACTTCTCTCTCTCTTTTGCATCTTAATTGAATGCATGTGGAAGGCATCTTCAAAGTCCTTTAAGCTTGTATTGAATAGGTTTGGCTGTTGTTGTAGGATTGGGGATTTTTCGTGCCATACTTGCTTGGGAGCATCTCTTTAGTGGTTTTAGGTGTGGGAAGCACTGCCCCTGGGTAAGTCGACTAAGCTTTATATGCAATTGAATTGTTATGTCTTGATGAGTTATGTATTCGAAGAGTATGAGTTAGTATTTTCAAGATTGTATTTTCTTCCATAAAAAGTTGCAACTTTATCTGCACTTTAGGCTTCTTCAAGCTGCCATATCTGGGTTTTCATCATTTTTCCCAGATTATCAGGAAAGAATTGCTAGTCATGAAGCTGCTCATTTTTTAGGTACTTCATTAAGAAACCCAATATGATATTATATATACTCAATATCATTTAAGGTTGATGAAATAATGCCCCAGATTGTTAGGTTGTTTGCTTGGTTGTCATACTGATAAAAGACTTTTGTGTTTGAATAGTTGCTTATTTGCTGGGCCTCCCTATTCTGGGATATTCTTTAGATATTGGGAAAGAACATGTCAATCTTATTGATCAAAGGCTGGAAAAGTTGATATACAGTGGCCAGCTTGATGCAAAGGAATTAGACAGGTATTTTCATGGTGGTCATGTCTCTGCAATTTAACTTTTTTCTTGAGTATCTTTCACTTCTGAAACTGTAACAATTGCTCCCTTGGTGCTTTTCAAAAATCAAAATAGTGCCTCTTTAGGCCAAAAAACCCCTTAACCTGTACCATAGTTTCCTCATAATCTGACATGATTTATGCACAAAAAATATCCTTATAAATTGATGCATGTGGAATGTAGAAGATTTGAGTGGTGGAGAGGAAGTAAATTTAATAGTATTTTAGGTTGGCAGTGGTTGCAATGGCTGGACTAGCAGCAGAAGGTCTCAAGTATGACAAAGTGATTGGCCAATCGGCTGATCTTTTCTCTCTTCAGGTTTACAACTACAATTTTCCCAACATTAATTCTACTTTCGATAATATGGGTTAGTTTTTACACCAATATTATATTTCAGAGACTTTGGTTTTATATTTCCAGAGGTTTATCAACAGAAGCAAGCCTGAGCTTAGCAAAGAGCAACAACAAAATCTTACCAGATGGGCTGTAAGTTCCTAATTATACAACCTGCATGCTCACAAAATATGGCAAGTGATGAACAAATTCTGATGCAGCTGCAATATTGTGTGGCAGGTTTTGTTTGCTGGGTCTCTGTTAAAGAATGACAAGGCGATTCATGAAGCCTTAATCACAGCAATGTCAAACAAAGCAACTATACTCGAATGCATCGAAGCCATTGAGAAAACTGCTTGATTCTGCCGCCTGATGTTGAGGCTTTCGCCATCTTTCAATATTCACGTGACGAGAATTATAGACACAAATGTTATGAACTAACATTTAAACATGTATAGCAGCAAAGTGAAAGACATCCTTAATTTGACACTTTCCCACCATGTATCAACAAAACTTAAAAGCTATAAACATCATTCATCATTTCATCCATTGTTTCATGTGAGAAAGGCTATCCAAGTATCCAAAAATGTGTGCAGGAGAGAAAAAAACAAGACGCTAAAATTAAAGAAATAAACCAAAATGGAGATAACAGCTGATATGCTGTTTTATTCAGCTGAAATTGGTGTGGAATCTGTGGATCCAACTATCTAACATTTTTATTTGATGGTACATGATTTATTTCTTGATTAAGATCTGCATATAGATTATTATTCTGATGCAACAAAGTTGATAACCACTTGAAGGAAAAAGATACTCAGCATTGTTAATCTACAGCCGCCCGTACATGGACAACATATCCCTCAGTTGCAAAGCTTCTGCCTCCAAGCTATCAAAGGTCGTGGAACTAGGTATCCTCCAACCCCAGTTTCCAAACTGTGCACAGAATGAAAAATATCATTGAAAATGGCAGTCTCAATAATATCACTTTGCTCAGACGAATAGATTCCTAAATGCTAATTATATATTATGTATGGTATACTTGAGGAAACAAAATGTCTCGAGTGTTTTCATCTTGCCCTCAATGCCTGAGTTCCGACCCAGGAACACAGATTTTAGATTAATAGTTTGGCCAAAACATTTAGGTGGTAAAAAAAAAAAAAAAAAAAGCCTAGGATGGCCAATCATGCCAAGAATCTGATTTGGCCTATATATTTACATGCATTTGACTTGTAGACCGTCACGTAACCTATGAAGTTGTGATTTACCTGAGTTGCAGGAATGTTCATCCTTGCAGAACTTCCTAACCTAAGAATATCTTGCATAGGAATTATTGCTGTTCGGGCCACAGAAGATAACGCAGCCTTTGCAAGCGCCCATGAGATATCATCTTTTTCAGTAATTGAAAGATACTTCAGGACCTGGGATGACAACAAAATTGTAAAGAAAGAGAAAAATAAGCTAAATCTTATTAAACATGTAGTGTAAAATTACATATACTAGTACAAGATTTGTACAGAGGAAGAAAAAGAAGAACTCACATTCGACTTCTCATCTTGCTTCAAAACATCCCACCAACCTAGAATCTATAAGACAAGCAAAGAAACTGTTAGAAAGCTTTCATTCAAAATCAGAAGGAAAAATTATAAGCAGTTGTCATGATCTTGGGATTGGAATAACCAGTACTATTTTCAGAATTACAAAATATGCTCCGCCAGATGTAATCTAGTAGAAGAAAGAAAACCCCCAGATATAGTGGAAAGAAAGTCCAGACCACTCATAATAGGATTATAGGACAAATTCAACAACATATTGAAATAATCCCATGGATGGATGAATTTACCGTGTCATTATCATGAGTTCCAGTGTAAACAACTTGATTGGGTTCATGATTATGAGGTAAATGAGGATTAGCAGCATCACTTCCAAATCCTACATAGAGCAGTTATGGAACAGGGCTAGAACATCACATCAATTAAGCTTAAAGTTATTTCTAAAAGCTAATTATATTGAATACAGTAGTACATTAAATGGGTAAGAAGTCAATACCAAACTGGAGGACGGCCATTCCAGGTGCCCCAATGTATTTCCTTAGCTGAATTACATCCTCAGTGATAACTCCCTGTCATGCAGCCGTGGAAATTATTAGAATGCATAACATGAACACTCGTAAAATGCGAACAGATGGCCATTTACAATGAGCTTCACAATGTTTGTTTGTTTAGCGCTATTATTTTGTTAGGATGTGAGCCAACACTAATTTATATTTTAATAACACTTCGCCTGACACATGGGCTTCCCTCCACCACTACAGCCCGCCTTGTAGAATTCAACTTAAAAAGAGATGTTGTAATTGTAGGATTTTGATATCAGGATCTCCTGCTCCGATATCATGATAAAGTTCTTTGATTTAATACTTCCCGAAAGCTTTAATCAGTTAGGGTGTGACCAACAATTATGTTATATTCTACCAATCATCTATCTGTTATAATTGCAAAGAATCTAAAACTAAACAATTACTGAAGTCCAGTCATCAGTTGATGGTAAGATTGTAATAATTGATTAATTGTTCTCAATCTTATCTCTCACTATTAAAATTTAATTTGAAAGCACATAGCTGTGAAAGTAGAAACCAATTTCAATTTCTACCACATCAACAATGCATCTTAAATGCCAGATGATCAATCAGTCATCTACCACAAAAGCAGTTTCTTATTTTCTTTATCTGTTTTTAAGACAACGTTGTAATAATAGAAAATGTCATAAAATCAGCAACCTCATAGCATCAAACAGTTCACATCGTTCTACTCTTTTTGTCTTTTCTTTTTATTTGAAGGTTTGAATATATGTCTGGAAATATTAAACCAAAGAATTGAGCTATATGTTAAATTTACCAACTGCTCTGGATATGGAATAAAAAAAATGTTCATATCCAATCAGCTAAAACATACCAAATCTTCAGCTGTTATGTTAATCTTCCCAACTGCTCTGGATATGGCATCAAAAAAGAATTTTCCAGGTCCTGCCTACCATCATTAAGAAAAAAAAAGGTTTCAGCTTGAATGATGGGATAATAATATACTGAATTCTAACTAGATACAAATTTATTCAAACCTGACCTTCCAGCTTCCAAGCATTGCAACTTTGGCTTCTGTACACACAACATATATATATTAGTGTGATAACAACACAGATACGCTAGATGAGACGAGCATAAGAAATCTTCTTTGTATTTTCTCACCAGCAGGAACAGCCCAAAAGCCAGCAAATCCTCTAAAGTGGTCTATCCTGAATTCATCATATATATTCTGTGCTCTTCGTATGCGGCGGATCCACCATGAAAATCCTTCTTTCTCCATCGCTTTCCAGTCATATAGAGGGCTTCAATCAAACTTCAGGTTTTTAGTAAACTCAATCATATAGCACACCGACCACAAGACAAACTTGAAGTATTATGTGTGAGTTGTATAAACAACCTGTCCCATAGCTGACCAGTTTCACTGAAAGCATCAGGGGGAACACCACTAACTTGAAGAGGAAAACCCTTCCTGTTCTGCAAGACTAATATATGATCAGTAATTGACACCTGGTACACCAGTCTGTGGTATAAACATATATTCCTTTACCCACTAAAAAGTACTCACCAACAGAAAATGTTTTTTATTGGCCCAAACATCTGCACTGTGATAACCTACGTAAATGGGCATGTCTCCCATGATACTAATTCCCTTCATCTGTGCATACTTACGAACTTTCTGCCATTGCCTTTGGAACAAAAATTGTTCCGCAATGAAGACATTTATCTGCACAAACAAAAGCATGAGGAGGGGAAATGGGGAATGTAGGGGCTCCTAACACTAAGTGTATATATGGTAGGTAACCATAAATCTATAAGTAATAGTCAGTCACCCAGATCTCACAAAGTGCTGTTTGCTCATGTAAATGTCTTCTAAAGCTGACAGATGGCGATTTTTTAAAGGTTCAGGCCACTCGTACCAACTGAAAGCATTTACACTGCTGTCAATTGCAGCAAAATAAGCTGCATCTTCAAGCCAGCCTACACAAAATTGTTAAACAAGAATCAGAAGTGAAAGAGGGACAAATATTCACACAAGTGCACAACAGCATGCTGGGTCTGCATTCTTAGTGAATGATACTCTCACCAAGGACCATATCTGATACCAAGCATAAGAAAATAGAAGTCAACATAACGTTCTAGTAAGTTACTAACTAACCAAAAATTTAATATTTCTTGAGATAAAGAAGTTAGTGGGAATCCAACACAATATATGGTGCATATGTGTGTGAGTATACAATATATGGTGCATATGTGTGTGAGTATGTGTGCACATGTTTTATCAATGTATTGATGTATGTATATTGTCTGTATTCAATTGAAACATCCAAAAATGATTAGAATTACACCAATCTGGATAATGTTGAACCAGAATCCAATTTAATGTCAAATTACCACCAAGATTAACAATGCAAAAACAAACAAAAAAATTGTCACGGCAGTCAAAGGATATATCATACAATTATTAGTGCACAATAATTTGAAAATCTCACTTGATATATCAGGGTCACTGCGGAAATCTTCAAGCTGACTTTTAAGTTCACCTTCACTCTCAATAAGCCTCTCTGCAGCCTGAGAAAGTACTAAATTAAGATTATTTTCTCTTCTTCGTGTAAGGAGGAAAATTTGCTCTACTTTGTAGGAAAGAATTTATACAAATAGATAAGATAAACGACATATTGGCAATCAAAGTCTGAGGTAAAAGTTACCCAACTTGCCCAATGCCCTTCAGAGAAAGAAGAAAAAGAATTCGTGAACAAAGGTAACAAGTCGATAAGAATTATGTTTGTGATGTTATTGGTAGATCCACTTGCTAGTTCCATCTAATGGCAAGACAACAATCGACATGACCAGGTCTTAATTTACTAGAAGGCTCATTATCGACCCCTTACCTTTAAGGACTATACCAATTTCAGTTTCACACAGTCCAACATGCATAAATTGTTGTAAGCTCTCTGAAGTAAAACTCATGTAAAGAAAACAACATAAAACCTAGCAGTAACAATGCTGCTCAGGTCAGAATACAAATAGTTTTACCTTAGCTACTAGAGGATCCTTAATGTCGGCAACAGTTGAGTAGTTGACACGTTCAGCATCACTGAATGAATCAGTGTCGACTCACAATCAATAAAGACATTTGAACTTTTAAGAGAAAAAGAAGCTGGTGGATATGATCTCAGATTTCCTCACATTGGTTTTGGAAGTTCGTCCTTCATCAACAAACCATCCTTAACAAGCTCCTCAAGAGATATCAACAGAGTGTTACCACAATTTGCATCCTGAAAATTGAAATCACAAGTACCCAGAATTGGAATTTGAAATCACAATCAGGAAGGATAAGGTTGAGACATAATAGCCAATTACAATAGTGAAATGAAATGATTCAAAGAAAATAAATAGGGTAATTGAAGTTAACTTTTGACCTGACCAGAGTACGGGGATCCTTGTTCATTAGCTTTCCTACCAGGAGGAACAAGAGGAAGAACCTGCCAAAGGGAGCAACCAGCCTCATGAAGCCAATCAATGAAGCGAAACGCCTCTTCTCCGAAATCTCCAACGCCATGGGGTCCACGGAAGGAAGTGGGATGGAGGAGCACGCCGGCTCTTCTGCGGTCGCTGGGATCCGGCTGGGGGAAGAGATCGCCGTAGTCGAAGGGTAAGTCGTCTCCAATGGCGAAGGCGGAGGAGGGGACGAAAAGGGTGTCGTTTTTCATTTGGCAATTTTGGAGGAACGGAAGTCTGGTTTTGGCTTGGAAGTGAGAGGGGCAGAAGAGGGTGGAGGTCGGGATTGAGGATGAGTTGGAGAGGTTGGGAGAGAGAATGGAGGGGAGAAGTGAGAGAGAAGTATTCAGTGCCATTGATTGATTATGAGTGAGAGAGAATTGCAGTGTTAACTGGAAAGAGGGGATGATGAATCGATCATGATATTCATAACTTGATATTGATGGCTGATAGGCAATGAAGGAAGAGCATTACACGTGACGAGGGAAGCGGATCAATTGCGTCTACTAGTGCTTCTTGTCTCTTTCCGCCCTCCCCAAATAAACAACCAAAACTTTTGTATCCACCTCCTCGTCAAGTAAGTCAAAACTCAAAACTCATCTAACTTGGGAATTTTATTTTTTATTTTGTCAAAATTCATCACTAACTAACTAGTAGCACTGTCCTAAAATTATTTACAAATCCTAGACTTGTTTCTTATAGCTAAGTTTATTTATTTTTTCATATAATGACATTGATAAAGGGGATGAAATTATATACATTGCGTATTCATCTCATATTTTACGACCGTCAAATCTGAAACATACCAATCATAAGCAAGTGGTCCAGTAGAAATTCGGGTTTCACGAAACTGACATTTGACTTGTGGCTAAGGAGAGGCTGAAATGCCTCTGTGAGTCTTCCCGGCCCCCGACGCAGATTAATCATTAGTTGAAAGTAGGAGAGGCTGAAATACCTCTGTGAGTCTTCCCGGCCCCCGATGCAGATTAATCATTGGTTGAAAGCTTTGGAATACTACGTGTCACTGACAAAAAAAAATCTGAAACATAAAAAATTCGAAAAAGTTAATTTCAAAATTATGATACAATGATATGGGAAAAGGGGATTACATTATACACATTGAATATCGATCTCGCCCTTTATTAAAGTCAAACCTGAGATCTCCCATATAATGTAGAGAAAAATATCACTAGATCGTAGCTTTTACTCAGCCATGTCCTACATATCGTGTAGAGAAACCACTAGACATGTAGACCATAGTACTAATGGTTAAGTTTAAGCTATGTAGTAGTCCCCAATTCTTCATAAGTAAATGTATTGCTTTATGTTTCGTTTCATATATGGCTCGGCTCATCCACGTTTACAAAACAAAATGATGTATTGGATTATATCTTGTTTGCCGCCCAATAATCTGAGCTTGAAGAAGTTGTGCAAAGCACCTGGATCTTCCATTCGACTTGAGAGATATATAAAAGCCAACAAGGACGCTGCAAATGATGGTATCCCCAACCTGCAACCTCCAACACCCAACCCAACCTCCCCCATGTTGCAAAACGTAGCCTCAACTTTTATTGAATTCGCAAGTCAATGTTATATACTAATTTGATCAAACAAGTTGCGAGCTGTTCATTCATCCAATTGGGACAAATAGAAGGTGTTCCCCATCCTTCTTCCTAACATATAAACATGATCTATGACATTTAAATATCGTAAAATTAAGGGTCGGTTTTTATAATTAATTCATTTACCCAAGGAGCTTAACTTATTTGAGACCGTAAAGAGACTTCTGCAATTTGCGAATGGTCAGGATCAATAAAGCCAAGGGCTTAACAATGAGAAATGATTTCTGCATTCCATTTTTTATTTTCTGCACTTGACTCCTTCTTTAAAAATATAAAAAAAATAACATTAAAAGTAGAGTGCAACGAGTAAAAAATTGAGTGTGAAAATCAATTTAACAATAAGCATGGCAGAGAGATGAACTCAATGCCATATTGCCGTTCATCTAATAATTTAGACTTTGTACTCGTAATGCCCCTGAACTTTAACTCTAGTATTACGGTGGACCCTGAACTAAATTTTGTAACAAAATACCCCTTGAAACTCACTTGTCGTCTCAAAATGCCCCCTGAAACCCATTTTACGTCTCAAAATGCTCATTTTTCGTCAAGTCTACTAACTTACCGTCAAATATAAGGGCAATATGGTCTTTGGACAAGTCAGTATTTGCGTGGGCCCCACTTAGAAATCTCCCTCATCTTTCTCTGTTCCCTTTCATCTTCTCTTTTTTGGTAGATTCCCTGTCAAGCTTCTTGGGTTCCATCAAAATCTCTAGGCTCCAACCCTTCGATAAAAAATAAGTCAAATTTTCCATTTTGTTGGAAACACAAACAATATAGAACATAAACTCATAATTTTTTGAAGTCTTAGTTTATGTATTTTCTCAAAAATTAATTAATTAAGAAAATATAGATATGAAGGAAATGGAATTAACACCATAGTTTGCATCTACGCTGGTAATAACAAAAAGAACCTAAAATAATGGTCACTAAGGCATCCAGATCTTCTTCCACACAGAGTATGCTTCAATTTCACTTTCTCAAAAAATAAACAAGGTACCTAGAGTCCTAGATCTTCTTTCTCACCAGAGTATGCATTAATTGAAAGCTATGAGCTTGGAAAGAAACAAAAAATTGTAGAATTAAATCAACCATTCAGAATAAGGATATTGTGGGAGACTAGTGTGCGTTGCAGAGCGTCTTCGAGCACATCGGGCCTGCCCACCGCTGCAGCGTCTTTTCTGAGGCGCACTGGGCGCACCTCCGCGGAGACCAGGGAGCTTTCGATGGCTCTTTCTTTGGCTTGTTGCACTTGGCCAGTGTGTTGGTGAAATCAGGTTGTCTAGCCCATTTTGGGCACTGGGTTGTCCTAGGATCCTTCGATGACACTCTGCTTTTCCGCTTCAAAACTTTGAATCCTTCGTCCATTAGCTTGTCTTGGCTTTCCAAGGCTGTCGATTTCCTTGCCTTGGCTCACTCCGAAACAAGAAACCTCATCTTTAATCTCAAACTAGTGTCGCGTGATCGAGGACTCCCTCGCTTCGTATTTGGATGACATCGTTAAGCTCTTAGCCCTTTGCAACTCCATCTATTCCGAGATCGAAAGATTTTGCCATCGTCGCCTTCTTCTCACCTTCTCGGCGACGAGATCCTGTGTCCCGAGAAGCTCAGTCGAGCTCGTAAATCTCTCTCCGACTTTGACCACTCTGTTTCGTGATTTGGTAAATGGAGCAATGCTGAGGTCTTGGTTAGAGATCTGGCCCTAGGCCTCCGCGACGCACCATGTGTCATGTAACGGCCCAGACCAGAAATTAAATTATTTTGAGAATTGGACAATTTTACCCTCAGTTTTGGATGGGTTCGGGAGTCACTTTTTGACTGGCAGTACTTTTGAGAATTTTTCTTAGGTTGTTGCGTTGGTCTCGAACTCACGAGTTCGTAGACAGGTGGCACGCGAAAAACGGAGACCCGATGAGTTCGTTACGGGTCTAGAAGCTACAAGGGCAGTTTGGTAATTTTGGAAAAATTGGAATTATATAGCAAATATTTTTCTCTCTCCTCGGGGGATTGGTCCATTCAATCTCGCTCCTACCCAAAGACTCCCCGTGCGAACACCGAAGACCCATTCTCATCGGATAGATTTCGATCCGATTCGAACGAAACCGAGGTCGGGAGGATCTTCCCCGCGACCCCACGAGTCTTTTGGTGTAATCATCGGAGTGGGAGCACCGCCATAGGCGACGGACGGAGGAGGGAGGTGAACCGAACCTTCTCGGCCGTTTTTCGGCCAAACCAGGTACGATCTCGGAACTTTGACCTCATATTTGGAATCCTGGTGAAAAGTAGATGAATTTCCATGTGTAGATCGTGAAAAACGGTCAAGAAATGAAGAAGTTAGAAAACCTTGAAAATCGACCAGAAATGGCAGTTTCCGGCGAACCAGACGGCGGCGGAGGTGGCGGTCCGGTCATCTTCTCCGGCCAGCCTCCGGCGACGGCGAGGGCCGTCCGGTCGTCTTCTCCGGCGAGTCACCGGTAATCGGTCGAGTTGAGTGAACCGGTCGAGTCAAGTGAATTGGTCGAGTTGAGTGAACCGGTCGAGTCGAGTAAACCGGTCGAGTCGAGTGAACCGGTCGGGTTGAGTCGAGTTGGACCGGGTCAGGTCGAGTCGGGTCGGGTTGGACCGGTCCAGGCGCGTGAACACTGTAGCAGCGCGTGAGCGCGTGTTCTGACCTTCCGGTGGCGCGTGGCGGCGCGTGGGACTGTTCTTGAAGTCACGGCGGCGCGTGACTAAAGTTTTGGGACGTTCCGGATCAGATTTTGTTGGTTTCGAGGCCATAGGAGTTCATTTAGAGCCCGGTTGGGCAATCACAGCGGTAAGGATTAACCGTGGAGAGGGTTTTGAGCTTGGAAAGTCAAGGTAGTTGGGTCATTATGGTGTAGGTGTTCTTAGGCTAGAGCATACATGAATTTTGGGTTGGATGGTGATGGTAAGTGGACTTTTGATTTATAAATTGTAATGCATGTATAAATATCTTTGATTTAATTACTGTTGTGTATGGTTGTATTTATAAATTGTAATGCATGTATTAATATCCTCGAGTTAAATACTGTTGTGTATGGGTGTAATGATTACCTAGAATTTATAAATGATTGCTGGATATTTGTTTTTCCAATATTTCAGTGGAAGTGTTGTGAGAAATGATATGGTTGTTGGATTCGGTTTTGATATTGTTAGGACGTGGTAATTACTTGGGTACATGATTTTGAGTTGAAACCGTATTTGTGATAAATGATAAACAAAATATATACTTGATTTTGGATACAAAACCGATTTGAAGGGGCCTAGGATTCGAGCCTTGGTTCCGTGTTGGCGGACTCCCGGTGAACCCCCAATATAAACAAAACCGATTTGAAGGGGCCTAGGATCCGGGCCTTGGTTCCGTGTTGGCGGACTCACGGTGAACCCCCAATATAAACAAAATCGATTTGAAGGGGCCTAGGAGCCGGGCCTTGGTTCCGTGTTGGCGGACTCCCGGTGAACCCCCAATATAAACAAAACCGATTTGAAGGGGCCTAGGATCCGGGCCTTGGTTCCGTGTTGGCGGACTCCCGATGAACCCCCAATATAAAAGGTGATTTTGCAAAGATTGTGGTCGAGTCCAAGTAGTACAGATTCTAGCACACCCCAAGGGATACCCTGGTGGCTAGGGATATGATAGTCGAGAGATATGCCGACTGATGTGATATGATAGTCGAGAGATATGCCGACTGATGTGATATGATAGCTGAATGTTATACCGGCTGATGATACGATATGATAGCTGAGGATATTTTCGGTTCTAATATGAACCAGACGACAATTGTCATGGGCTTAATCAACCTATGAAAATACTTCGTCATCCGGGTCAGTGGGTTGGTGTGGGTGGCGACTCAGAGGGACGAATTATTGTTGGTTCACAAGTAATAGACTAGTCGGTTGTTTTGTGGTATTCCAGTAGAGATGTCAGCAGTGTCTGACCTACTGACATTGGTGTCAGAGGGCATTCCTATTTGAACCACCACTATTCCGAGGTCTTGGCTTTGACCTGTATACTATCCTGCGTCTGACAGGTAGGAGTGGTCAGTAAGTACCGAGGTTCTGTCGGGAACCCTGTAAGGTTTAATAAAAATTATTCAAGAATAAAGGGTATTTCGGGTATTTAAATTTTGAGGTAAAAGAGCTGTCAGACGGGATAAGGGTTCTTTCCGGGTTTCGAGGAAAATTCGGGAAGGGTCCTTACATGTCAAGATCTCGAGCGTCGGGAAGCTCGTGCATCGAACTGTGCACGATGTTGGATTGGTGACTGTGTTCGTCGCTGGAGTGTTGGACCTAGTTTGCATCATTGTCTTCAAAGTTGCTCTAAGTCTGAGTATGGTGGGTGGGCTTGTCTTGAACAGGCTGATAATTGTGGGTGCAAGTCCCTAACTTTGAGTTTTAATTTTCTGGGGTGAATGGTTGACACTAAGATGATGTATGAGCATTGAATATTTCTCCTCGAATGTGCTAATTCCTTCTTCGATCGAGTGGAGGACCAAGCATGGCTTGGGCTTTAAATGGTTGTGTCGCCAACTCAGCTGCTGAGTTAAGTTTAAATGGGTCCCATGAATGACATGTCAATGTCATGACCCATTCAAATGATGACTTGTCCAGAGTGACCATATTGCCCTTATATTTGACGGTAGGTTAACAGACTTAACAGAAAAGAGGCATTTTGAGACGAAAAGTAGATTTCATAGGACATTTTGAGACAAAAAGTGAGTTTTATAAGGTATTTTGTTACAAAATCGAGTTCATAGTTCACTGTGAGACTAAAATTAAAGTTCATGGGGGCATTCGGAGTAAAAAGTCAATAATTTTGCTTGATGATATGATGAATACAATACGGTACTATACTATAGTATGCATTCAATACAGTACTAGTATACTATACATAACACATTCAACTGTGGACTTTGGGAAGCAGATATTTGACGTTGTCTCCATCTTCAGATGTCATCAGACCAATCAGTAAGGTCGGTCTCATAAAACAAGCCATCGACAATCTGATCAATCAGCGTATCAATAAACGCGTTACACCTCAAGCTCAAGACCCGACCCATTCGGCTTCGGTTACTCGACAGCCAGGCAGCAACCGCAGCACAACTCATCGCACCCAAACACACCCCTGCCGCCTCCGCAATCCCCTCCACCCCCACCTTCCCAAACAGCGAAGTTCCCGTCACCACCTCCATCGAGACCGTCGCAGCGAAAACCACCATCGCCAGCCGACCCGACAACATCTCGAAGTCCTCGCTCTTCTTCGAGCTCTCGATGTACTCCGACAGCGTCGCAAAGAACGACGACGTTTCGTCCTGCTTCGTCTTCATCACCCCGACGAGATCTGACCCGTACGATCTCAGAGTACATAGCCGAGGCTGCAGCACGATCTTCACACTCTTTGGATCCGACGCCGCCGGTTTTGAAACTGGGACCCGAACCGGAGCCACCGGTTCCGCCCTCCGGATCGCGGGGTTTTGGAATTTCCTCAGATCGCAGCGAATCACGCGGGCCGCCACCGCCATGGAATTAGAGCAACCCGGTGCGGAGGGAGGAACGGAGTGATTCCGAGAATCTGGGGGTTTTTAAGAATTGGAAATTTGGGACGAGTTTTAAGGGTTCGGTGGGTGGTAGGCTGTGAATCCACGTCTGTGGGTCATTTGTGAAGTGCATCGTGGGGATATCGGTGGGCCCCTAATGACGTGGCAGCTGTTTTGCTCGATAGCGTGGTTTTCATGCAAAAAAAGAGGATGACTAGAAATAAAATAAAAAAATAAAAATCAAAGAAAGAAAGGCTGCATTGTGGGTGGTGTTGAATTTTGATCACAGACTCGTCGTTTTTCCTGAAAAGGCATCCATTCTATTCAGGTCCGTACGAGGAAGGAGCCGTTTGATTTTTTATTTAAAATTTTCAGTTTTTGTATTACAAATATTAAAAAGGTTTAAAAGAGAAAAAGAACAACTTCATAACACCCCTATATAAAAAAACAGTAAAAGTAAAACCCTCAATATTTGTTGGTGATTTCAAGTGAGTCCCAATCTGTTCAAACAATTTAAATAAGTACCTAACTCGTTTAAAATTCTATATATCTGTTAGGCCCCAGATAACTTAGAAGTTCAATATCTACTATATATAACTTTTTATGCTTACTTTGACTCCAAAATAATATAAATGAAGTTATAATCCATCCCAAAAAAGTTAATTATGCATTCAAAATTGTAAAATATGAAGAAGAAAAAATTGTACTTAAAACAGTGCAAAATAAACCATTTTCCAATGCCAATTATAATCCGATGACATCAGATATTAACTTATTACTTAAAATGTACACAAAATTTACCATGTTGTCTCACTTTGCACCCACAATTTGAATTCATCTAAAATTCCTAAATTGTTACACCATCCATCACCATTTTCATCACTCTCATCCAATTGCCATTAAAATTGTTTTTGTGACAGTAATAGGACAAAATTTGTATGAACAATTAAGACATTTGATCCCAATTTATTAAATTTGATATTAAATAATTATCCAAAAAAATAAATTGATGTTAAAGGAAAAGAAATTTGTTTCCACCAAGCTAAAGAAAATTGTCGATGTCTCTAGCAAAATATATGGAATAACTGTCCCTATTACTAAACCTAACGAAAAATGTGTCATCAGATATGAAATTCCAAATGTATTTACCGCTGACTAAATGATCAACATTACTGTAATTAGATTTGTCACTACAATTTAAAATGTCTTTATCAATCTCATTTATATAATTGGATCTTCACTTACCCTGGTATTTTCAAAGGAACCAAGACTTCCCATTAATTTACTTAGCCTACACATGTATTCTAAACCCCCGTTAAACAACATCAATATTTAAAACTTACAAAACTAAATCTGAAAAAATAACTAATGTAAATGCAGGTTCAAAGGTAAGCTCTAACACCATCGGCAGCAACATTTTACTGTCACCAAATCGTTTTACTTACAAATTTAAGCGTTCAAATACAACTGAACATACATCTAGTTTAAAACAATGTGTAGATCCTCGGTCATTTGGTGAATCAGTGGAATTTTTACAATTCAGTGGATAAATTGGTGGCTTTAACTTTTAACTGGTTTACATCTTGGTTTCTACTTGTGGGGGCTATCGATGAACACTTGGCGGCGAGCTTTGCTTTGCTTCAACTTCCAACTTCCAATTTGCACGAAAAAAATATTAGGCAAGCCTTCCTTTATGATCCTAGCTGGAGGGAGAAGAAACCCGATGATCGATGAGGTCAACTTTCTTTTCTCTTTCCTCTTTGTGGGGTGGAAGAATTCTCAGAGGTGGTAGAGTCCAAGCCTAGGCACTTGAGAAATGCAATTCTCGCCAGCCTAAAGTAAAAGCAAGGGTGGAAATACAGATGAGGAGGATGGCCTGCTGTGGTCATGGTCGCCGACGTGGACAAGGACGCCTCCATTTCCACCGTGTCTTGTCTTCTCATGATTCTACTTGTGCTCCCTACTATCTCCCCTTTTATACTTTCTCCTACCTGCTGTGCTAACATCTTACAAAATCAGATACCTAGTTCTAAGTTTCTAATTCCAGTTAACACAACAATGAACAAGACATATTCAATTCGACCCTCATTATTTGATTTCATAAAATAACAATATGGAACTAAACAAAGAAATGGATAATGATCTACCCTGTTTGAATTGTTATGCAATCCAATGTCAATTATATCTCCTAAACTTGATTCAATAGTCAAATTCGCAATATGTTCGTCTATTAGAAATAGAAGTCTATCAGATCAAAAAAACGCTTGTATCAGATGCAGAACAAAACTCCATTATGATTTTCTGAATACAACATGGGGAAGTTCAGTTACCCCTTATTAGTTTCATTTTTCTTTCCATATACTTTTATATCTTACATTTCTTTTACCTAATACAGTAATACTTATGTATGATTCCATTTCAAGCCTAGTGTCTAGGGTTTAAGGCCTTACCCACCATAAACGGAAAAAATAAACAATTCCTTCTTTGATATAACCCAAGACCTACGACCTCCGACTACATAGTGGATAGGAATACTACTAGACCAATTGTACTAGTAGCGAAAAAATAAATAAATAAATTCATAAGAAAAAGAAATATATAAATAGAAGGATCGTTGGAACAGCCGTCTAGAATTTTGTTTTTCTTATTCCCAATCCTCTCAGGCATGCATGCTACACAATGTTTCATTTTTCTAATAATATCGGGCGTTTTCACATTTTTATAATTTAAATCTTTTAAAATACTTTGAATTTTAAAAACAAGGGTAAGATATTCATTAAACAAAAAGAGAGCAAACATCTCACAAAAAAAATAAGGAAAACAAAAGAATAGTTTTAGGAAAGAAATTTAAACCAAAATTAGAAAGAAAAAAAGTACGAATAACCATTCCAATCAGTAAGGGTGACCTTTCACAAGAAAAAAAAAAAAAAATCAAATAAAATTTTAAACTTTAAATTTAAAATTTTTAGTATGAAGAAAAAATTCCAAACAAGGAATATGAGAATTGTAATTATAAGAAGTGAAAGCCTAATATAAAAAGCAAGGAAAGCATGTAACTGAATATTTGATACAGGGGTCTTGCCTTTTATGAAAAGAAAATTTTAACTCGGGAGTAAAGCCTAATTTACCATAGAAGAACAAAAGGACCTTCTACCTCCTCCCTCTAACTCCAAGGAAAATCATTTTCAACAGCTTACTTCAAAACGTCTCTAATCTTCTATTGGAAAAATGGTGGAAGATAACTCCATTTGCACAAAAAGGAATGTCCACCAAAATCACTCCTCAATGAATGGAAGAAGATGGAACCGGAAAAACAGGTTATCCAGTTTTGTTTTCATTGCTCACACTCAACTTTACAACTCAAGCAGGCAGCAATCATATTGGGATTTTGTTCCCAAGCTTATTAGAAAAGGAGGGGAGGGGTCGGGCTGTGGGAGGTTCTATTTTCTCTAAATTATGGGCACATAAGATGAAGGGAATATGTAAAGAAAAAAGTGCATGGGTCTAATTAGGCAATTATTGCCCAACATTGTAACTAACGTTGGGTGAACTTACAAAGCTTTTACAAACAAATTTACAGTGGGCAAGGAAATGGTCCACAAAATAGTGATGAACCCACAAAACTTTAGCACATTGCCAAACCCCACCAAGCCCCTATCCTATAACTTTAACATCAACTGCAGCCTTCCAAAGATGACCCAAAAATAAAAGGAACGAAAATGTAGATTCATTGGCTTTTTTTTTTTGGTAGTTTTGAGCTAAGCTAAACAATTAAAACAGCACCATTACAAACTCAGGTAAAATAATCAGAAATCTAATCAGGATTTCTTTCTTTTTTTAACATTTTCCCAGCAGCCAAACACATCAAATTAAAGGAATTACATTAATTAGATGAAATTAGAGAGCAAAAAGGAAAGAGACTATGTAAACGTACAGCAAGGAAACAGAGTGGTGTATGGAAATCCGTACCTGGGTATTCTGCAAGCGGTTGGTGAAAACTGTGGTTGTGGGATTGGTGAGATGGTCAGAGAGTAAGCGGCCGGTAGAAGATGAAGGGTTGGCGGTGGAGACGGCGGAGGTGTTCTCATCGGAGAGATCTAAGACTAATAAGCCGAAGCAGTAGAGAAGAATGAGGAGGAGGACCATGACAAGCACCTGGATCCACACCAGCCATGGGACTCTATAGCTCTCTATTGTAAATTCATCCCCAAAATTGTACATGATCAATGTCTTGGTTAGAGTCTTCACAGAAACAAACAAGATGCAGAAACAGAGGAAGAGGGAAAGGTAAGAAATGGGTCTCCTTCCAGCAGAAAATGGAAAGAAATGTGAGAATTTGTTCGGTTCTCTTTGGCGAGAGGGAAGGGTTTTTTAACTTTTTTTTTTGGGTCAACAGAGAGAGTTTGAGTGAAGAAATGGATGGTGAAATATTTTACGGCACGCACCAAACGACGCGCGTGTGCAAAGCAGAGAGAGCTTGAGTGAAGAAATGGATGGTGAAATATATTCAGGCACGCAAAGACGCGCGTGAAGCAAAGCGTGGAAGTTCGATTCGCTCTATGGGCACGGTGACAGAGTAAGTAGGATGGAGACGGACCACATTGCTCACCGAACCGACGTAACTTGGCATTTGGAATTAGTTTGCTTTCGTTTGGAAGTAATGGTTATAAGCCGTTTATCTTTTAAAAATGTTATTTGAATTTATTATCTGTTAAGTCAATTTAAATTAGGAATTATTTAGTTATTAATAATGTATCAATCAAATTAACAATTTTTGTAATAAATAAAATTCTCATGGTGAATCGTTAATTTAATTAATTCATGTAAATAATTATTTTTTAGAAATAATCTTAAAATACTAATTTGATCGATTCTAAATGTGAAAAGCGTATACGAAAATTGACTAAATAAAAAAAGTGAAACGAGAAGATTTATTATTATTTTTTTGTATAAAAAATGATATTACATTAATTATAACATAAATAAGGATACAAATATACTATCAAAATCAAAATTTATGACAGTAATATCCACAAGCCAATAAGACAATACTAAAGCAAACAAAAGCCGCACAAACAACTAAAAAACTCACATCACTAAAATTATGCAAAATGCCAAATCACGTCCACAAATCCCAAAACAACCAAAACCCTAACACATTTATAACCATAATCAAACTACCACCATTAAAAAAAATCGACACCGTCGTTAAACCCATCATATTTGGTCCTGAAGAACATGCAAAACATAGGCAGATATGAGGAACACTTGATCATTAGCGATCCAATTGCACATAAAAGCGAATAAAGGACAAAAAATCCTAATCTAACTACTGGCACTACAAGAAATCAGAAGTTGCCTGGCGAAACCATTTCGTCGAGTCACGTAAATCCTCCGTCGAGTAACATATACAACGACGAATATCTGTCGGGCAATAGGCGTCGGGCTTTGAGTTTACTCGACGAGCACAGTGTCCTCGTCGAGCAATTTACTAATGCCCGGCGGTAAAGTTCGTCGCTGACATCTTCGTCGAGTAATATAAAGTCAACATCATAAGACTGTCGGGTAAGGGCTTCCTTATCCGTCGGGTAATCTATTAAATATACGTCGGGGGAGGTTTATAGACCGTCGGGTAACGTCATATATACCCGTCGGGTAACGTTAAGAAACACCGTCGGGTAAGGTTAAATATAGTCGTCGGGCACTGTTATATACACGCGTCAGGTAACATGATAAATAACCGTCGGGTAACGTTTTACACAGCCGTCGGGTAACATGTCACTCAATCGTCGGGTATAGTTTGAATATCTGTCGGGTAACATGTAACTCATTCGTCGGTAATAGTTTTAGATGTCGTCGGATAACATGTCACCCATTCGTCGCGTGTATTATTACAATTCGTCGGGTAACATGTACAGAATTCGTGGGGCAACCTCCTCTTTATATTGAAAATAAAATATTAAATTAAATAATAAACAATAAAAAATTTAATTAAAAATTTTAATATAAAGAATAAAAATAAAATAAAATTTATATTAAAAAAAATAATGTAATTTTTTGACATCATTAAGAGTATAAAAATACTTTATATATACTCTAAGAATTAGTGGAGTTGTCAAAATAGCCGGGATCCTGAGGGGGCGGTTGGTTGGGTGGGGAGAAAATATCATTCAATCCACGATCACCTAAACGTTGAAGGATGTTGTCAAGGGCGCTCTTGATATGTTGGTTTTGGGCTTGAATCTCCGCGTATTGGGCTTTGATCATAGCATTTTCGGCCTCGAGATTTCTCATATGATCCGACGTCTCCTGGGAGCCTACCCGAGATGAAGACGACGATTGAGTCGAGACATCCCGCACAATCCCGTCGCCCGCTCCCCGAACGACCCTCCCTGGGCGCCTCCCTAGTTGTCGCTCCAGAATAGCGATCGACATGTCGACATTAGGGAGCTGTTGATGCAAAGGCACATCTGGATGCTGTTGGGTGAGCTCAGCTTGTGTCTGCTGGACGTCTTGCACCATCGCATCCTACAAATTCGAATAAATATTAATTAGAAAAATAATTATGAAATTAAGAAAAAATGTTTAATAAGAAGGAAATAAACTTACGTGAATTCGATCAGCCTCTTCATCCACCCGTCCAGCATACACCTGCCCCCCAGGCATCCACCTCTGGGAACATCGACCCGGTGATGCGCCGATCCTCCTGCCGGGCCGATAAGGATCGCGACCCCCCGTGGTGGTTGAATTTCTTTGCCCCCCGGTTCGATGTGTTGGCAATCGATTTCCGCTGTTCATTCGTAAAACCAAAAATTAGATTTGAAAATGGAAAATAACATAAAAATTAAATAATTTAATTAATTACATAGATAATACGTACCAGATAAGTGGGTGACATGAAATGGTCGCACAACCACAACCACCTTGGCAGTTGCGGCCCGTCTAACTCCTCCGGAGGATTTGCCCGAGCTTCCTCCGGAGAAGGCCAAGTCAAGAAGTACTTGTGGAGCTCGTACTTTCAGTCGGCGTACCGTAACTGCCAATGTTGGCATATGTACCTACTGAGCTCGACGTTCTCCAAGTCGAACTCAAAATTGATCTGCAATCAAATATTAAAGTTAAAAAAATAATTAAAAAATATGAAATTAATGTTAAAAATGGGAAAAAAACATACCGATAACTCTCCCCAACAACGCGAGATCTCCTCTGCGGTTTGGGTTCGGAAAGTCTCCCCCATCATCAATGACTTGGTGCGAAGAATCGCACCAATGTCATGAACTAGGAGGCTGTGAATTTTGACCGGCGCGAACCAGAGGCGTGGCACGTACACCACCAGTATCTTTGCATTTGTCGTCCTACAAATGCATTGGGATGTCAAACCTCGGTTGATCCCGCGCACATTCACTGACCTACCTGCAAATTCGATGAACATTGATAAATAAAATGAGTATCAAATAAAAACGATTGGTTAAATAAACAAAATAATAAACTTACCCTTAGGGATTGCTCCGATATTAGGCCCCATTTCGTCTCCTCCGACGTCGTCCTGTGAGGGGTGGGGGTCGGTACGGGGTTCCCCCCGTTTCTTGCTATGCTGTCTACGAGCCGATCGGACACCCGGTCGCTGATAGACTGACTGGGGTGCATGAACCGACGCCGCTGTTGAGGCAACTGAGTCAGGGGTTGCCTCCTCCAGCTCATGATCATCAACAGGATCCGGGCAAGGGCGAGTCCTAGATGTGATTAAGGTGCGATGCGACATCTACAATAACACATATAAATTAATTAATATAAAATTAAAGAACATACTTTTAATTAAATAAAAAAGAAAGCAATCATTTTTAATATTAAATATTAAATATTAATTTCAAAAAATAAAAACAAAATCACATTTAAAATTAACCAACATTTTATAATTCCAATAAACATAAATAAATAAAGCATTCATTTTTTTAGTAATAATTAGTAAATTGGTATCTAAAAACTAAAACCATCACATTCTAATTTTTAAAAATAAATCCAACACAAACGAAAATTAAACTTAAACAACTAATTAATTCAAGCGTACTAAACTCAAAATTCACAGCATTATACCTAAATTCCTAAATCCAAATTTCAGGACCAAAATCAAACTTACATATTAATCCAAACATATTCTAATAATATCCAAATCCAAAAATTCACAAATTAAAAATTTATAAAACACACATTTCCAAAATCCACTTATACTACACCATATCAAAATTTTCCATAATTGTTTTTAAAATTCAAATACCCAAAATTCATACATTTCACATAAATACCATATAAAAAATCATACCATTATATCAACTTCAACATTATACCAAACATCAAAATTTCAACAAATCTTCAACTATTATATATACCTTAACAAATATATATATCCAAATATAAATATATACATAATCATTAACAATAACAATATCCAATTTCATAAATTCATTTTTCAAATCAAAATTAACAATAAACCAATATATCCAATATAAACCAATATAAACCAATAAACAATAAACCAATAAACCAATAAACCAATATATCCAAATTAACAATAAACAATATATCAAAATTAACATTAACATTAACAAGGAGAGCGGCGGCGACGGCAAACCTCGGTGAGGGGAGCGGCGGTGACGGCAAACCTCCGAGAACAAAAACAGTGTCCTTGACTATTTGGGAGAGCGGAGCCGACATGAAAACTAGGTGTAATAAAAGGCGTCCTTGACTGCTTGAGGGAGAGGAAGAGGCAAGTGCCGCTTCAAGAAAAACTGAAGAAGAACCAAAGAAGAAAGAAATCCAGAAAATGAAGAAGAAGGATGAAGAAGAAGACTCGGTCTGATTTATGTATCTGAATGGTCTTGCCCGACGGATACGTCCGTCGGTTAACACTTTAATGAACCGTCGGGCATCAGAAAAAGGTCTCATGCGTCGGGTAACAACTCACAACCCGTCGGGTAACAATTAAATCAACGCGTCGGGTAACGTTTAACACCCCATCGGGTAATAGCATCATCGAAATACGGAATATTAGGTCTAACGTCCGTCGGGTAACAGCCATTCCACCCGTCGGGTAAGGCTGATTGTCGAATATCCCTCGGGTTATACCTTTATACTCCCTCGGGCAACAAAACGCGGGACTCTTGAGAATCCGCGAAAATTAAGTCGGTCGGGCCCGTTGGGCAAACTGTACCTCATTCGTCGGGGAAAACAAAGCGGCAAATTTGAGATTTCGCGGAAAATTAGGCGGAAAATTGAAATTTTCAAAAAACTGGACGATATATTGCGGTTACCCGACGGAAATGTTAACGATTCGTCGGGTAACACCAAGCGGCAAATTTGAGATTTCGCGAAAAATTTGGCGGAAAATTGAAATTTTAAAAAACTGGACGATTAATTGAAGTTACCCGACGGAAATGTTGAAATATCCGTCGGGCATGACCTTCCTGATGCCGTTTTTGGAATTAATCCGAAAACCAAGTCCGGCGAAAGTATATGCAACATCAGGATCGTTTAAATTTTGGTTTTATATGCCTAAAACCCCATCTATCGTTATTGTGATGTTTTGGGGATTTCAAAACGTCCGATCGTGAAGAAACGTTGTGTAACCGTTGAATCGTCGCACACCGTTACCTAATCCTGGGATTTCCAATTTGGGAAATGTTTCGTGCATGCGATCTATGAGTACCTACCATAAATATGGACAGGCAGATCGGTCAGTTTTGGTTTTATGTTTTTGAAAATCGAAAAACAAGCATATTGCCCAAGGAGTTTAAACTCTTGAAGGAAACTTCAATACATTTTTTGAATTTTTGGTTCTATTGATATTCAAACGAATGAATTTGAGCAATCTAACCGTTCACTCTGTGGTTTTACGTGCCTAGATGTTGGCCGTCGAAAATCTTGATGTTTTGAGGATTTCAAGCCTTCCGATTGTGATGAAACGTTCTGTAACCGTTGAATCGTCGCACACCGTTACCTAATCCCGGGATTTCCAATTGGGGAAATTTTTCTCGCTGATGATCTATGGGTACCGACCATAAATGTGGACGGTTAGATCGGTCAGTTTCAATTTTTAAGTTTTTGAAAATCGGAAAACAAGCATATCGCCCAAGGAGGTTAAACTCTTGAAGGAAACTTCAATACATTTATTGAATTTTGGTTCTATTGATATTCAAACGATTGAATTTGAGCGATCTAATCGTTCACTCTGTGGTTTTACATTCCTAGATGTCGCCCGTCGAAAATCTTGATGTTTTGAGGATTTCAAGCCTTCCGATCGTGATGAAACGTTCTGTAACCGTTGAATCGTCGCACACCGTTACCTAATCCGGGGATTTCCAATTTGGGAAATTTTTCTCGCAGATGATCTATGGGTACCGACCATAAATGTGGACGGTTAGATCGGTCAGTTTCTATTTTTAAGTTTTTGAAAATTTGTGTAAAAAAAAAATGTAAAGTTTTTAATATGGTAAATACATGTGTAATAAAAATTGTAAATTTAATCAACTAACTCAGACCCGACGAATCTTCATATATCTCTGTCGGGTATTTATAGAGTTTGTCGTCGGGTAACCCATACATTATCCGTCGGGTAACAGGTAAAATAAAATTGTAAATTTAATCAACTAAATCCGACCCGACGAATCTTCAAATATCTCCGTCGGGTAACATGTCTAATAAAATTGTAAATTTAATTAACTAAATGAGACCCGACGAATCTTCATATATCTCCGTCGGGTATTTATACGGAGTTTGTCGTCGGGTAACCCATACATTATCCGTCGGGTAACAGGTAAAATAAAATTGTAAATTTAATCAACTAAATCCGACCCGACGAATCTTCTTATATATCCGTCGGGTAACTATACTGATTATGTCGTCGGGTAACCCATAAATTAGCCGTCGGGTAACATCTGTGGTGATCTGTCGCTTAAAATAGTGAATCCGTCGGGCATAATCAATTTAAACAAATTGTTTATTAAATAAAGGTAAATTTAATCTACTAACTAATTGTTTATAAAAATATTACCAAAGAACATTTTATATGCAAAATTTTATATAAAAAATTGTTGTATCTTATTAGGTTAATATGAAAGTTGGGTTCAATTTTTTTGACATTGCATTAAAGAGTAAAAATTGACTTATCATCAAAATATTGTACTAAATCTGCCACCTTCATTTAGTTTGAAGTTGCGTATTTTGTGGAGGGCATGTATGGTTTCCTCACTTTAAGAAAGTAAAAAAACTATTTTTTTCAATGAAATCATACAACATACATAAAAATAAAATTTATTGATTTGAAGATAGATATTTCATATATGAATGAAATTTCGAAATTACAACGCTTCATTCGGATTCGTTTTCCCCCTCCCAATCACGCTCGTCATCCGACATGTGTACAATACTTGATTCCTCTGAATCACTTTCAATTTGTTCTAATTCCCCCAGATCAATAAAAATGTCATCAATCGCAATTGGTTTTATGATGTCATTGGTCCGAACTCCATCCACGTTTTGGGTGGATGCCGATGAATCTACCTGATAAATGATTTGGTCATCGTTTATTTCCCTATCTTCTTCATGGTATCGATCATCCAAGTCCCAAATGTTTCTGTGATTCACCATCTCAGCTACTCTCCATCCACCACCAGCTTTTGGATCATCCACATAGAATACTTGTTTCGCCGTACTAGCGAGGATGTAGGGATCACTCTCAAACCACCGGGTGTTTGTGTTTATAGAAGTATAGTACTGATCTTTGATGACACTTCCTGGGATACTTGGGTTCGTATTAAACCAATGAACCTTGAACAAGATGACTTTCTTGCGATCGGCATATAACACCTTAACCACAGTTAACAATTTGTCGTAGAAACCCGTCTCAGCATTTTCCCCATCCCCCGGCACGAAGACCCCGCTGTTTTGCGTAGACAACTTGTCGTCTCGTTCTGTGCACACGAACTTAACTCCGTTAACGTGACAACCAGCGTACGTTTCTCCTCGAAATGGGCCAATGGCAAGGTGCATTAATTCTTTATTGAAATTTGGCGAGTTGACATCTTTCAGCTGTGCCATCTGGTAAGATACACACAAGAAACGAAATAGGTAAGCTTAAAATAATTTAAGAACTTTGGAAATAAAATATTTGACTTACATGCTGGGAAAACCAACGTGGAAATAGTTGTTTGTCCATTTCTTCCCAATTAGAAGGAAATTGGGACTTCATCAATGACTCGTGATGCTCGTGGAAGGGCCAGACTTCATCACAGTTGTTGAGAATGAACCAATGAGCCACCTCCATATCAGTATTGATGAACGGCTCCGAGATTGGACCAGTGCCGAATGGTCGTGCGAGTTGGGCAAATACGGATAGGGTCTCGGGACGTTGACCACCATCGTCGTTGCGAGACGCCCTATTGAAGGCAATTTCAACATTTCGAAGGTACATTGCACAAAATGTGAGTGCCTCCTTTGCAATGTACGCCTTGGCTATGGAGCCTTCGGGACGTGTCTTGTTCTTCACGTACCGCTTATACGTACCTAACATTCTGCAAGGAAATTTACATTAAGATTCACAGATTATACATGATAGTAAGGAAATATTATCAAATAGCAGGGATAAGTTATACCTCTTGATTGGGTACATCCAACGATAATGCACCGGGCCAGCTAGATTTGCCTCATCCGGCATATGTATTAGTAGGTGCACCATTACATCAAAGAATGCAGGTAGATATATTTGCTCAAGCCGACACAGGATGTACACAATATCCTCGTTAATTGCTTTAAGGTCCGCCTTAACCAACGACCTGGCACATAATATCTGGAAGAATTGAGACAAATAAACTATCGTCTCAACAACACCAGCCTCCAATAAGGGTCGAATACCAATCGGAATGAGTCGTTGTAGCAAAACATAATAGTCATGGCTCTTCATACCAGAAATGGTCCCACCATCCGTGCTAACACTCCGGGATATGTTGCCGGCGTACCCGTCGGGAAATTTCACACCCTGCAACCACTTTAGGAATTTTTTCTTATTGTCCGGCGTAAATGTATAACTTGGATGAGCCATGATGTATTTGCCATTGACGACTTTTGGCCACAAATTAGGCCGAATCCCCATTTCTTTCATGCCCATACGAGTTTTTTTTTGTGTCCTTTGACTTTCATTCAATGGGTAAAGTCGTTCCCAGAACACTCTCAGCAACATTCTTCTCGATGTGCATAGGATCGGTGATGTGTCTGATTTTCAATTTCGACCAATATGGCAACCGGAAGAATATGCTTTTTTTCGTCCAATTTTCCTGTTCGGCTGGTTTCGATCCTCTTGTCACGAACTCATGTATACTGTTGAGTTTGGATAATATCTCATCACCGCACCTCTCACTTGGTCGACCTCTTAACTCTGATTTACCATCAAATGAGTCAGATTGCATTCGCCATCGGTGATCCCAGGGCAGAAACCTTCTCGCACCCAAGTAGCATACCTTAGATGCGTGCCAAAAGGACGTTGTGTCTGGTCCACATGTCGGGCAAGCAAGATAGCCCTTGGTACTCCATCCCGATAACATACCATAAGCAGGAAAATCATTAATTGTCCACATTACGGCCGCTCGTAGGGTGAACATTTCTCCACTGCACTTGTCGTATGTTCGGACACCATTTTCCCACAAATCCACGAGCTCGTCAATCAACGGCCGCAAATACACATCGATGGAATTACTCGGCGATTTGGGCCCCGGTATCAAAGTACTGAGGATTGTGAATTCTTTCTTCATGCATCTCCAAGGAGGCAAGTTATACGGAACCATAACAACCGTCCAAGTGCTATAGGGCTTTGCAAAACTCCCAAACGGATTAAACCCGTCAGTAGCGAGCCCTAATCTGACATTTCTTGGCTTTGCAGCAAACTCAGGATACATATTATCAAATTCCTTCCAAGCCTCTCCATCCGCCGGATGCCTCAGTACATCATCATCAATGCGTTCATCCTTGTGCCACCTCATATCACAGGTTGTGTGAGACGACATGTAGAATCTTTGTAACCTTGGCTTCATTGGAAAATAACGCAACACCTTGTTAGGAATCTTGTTCTTTTGAAACCTAGGCTCATTGCACACGGGACATTTGTCAAGCTGCTCGAATTCACCGTAAAACAAAACACAGTTGTTCTTGCATGCATGGATCTTGATATACCCTAAACCAAGCCCCTTCAACAACTTCTTCGAGCTATAATGATCTTTTGGCAGACAGTTGTCTTCAAGGAGCATTCGGATGATAATGTCAAACATGTGATCAAAATGCTTGTTCGTTTGATTATACTCAACTTTCATGTGCATCAACTCCACAACTGCCCCTAGAACCGAAAATGATTTACAACCGGGGTACAATTCGCGCTGAGCTTCTTTCAACAATTTCTCATAATGGAGATCAGAGTCTTCCGGTTGCAACCTTGGTGCATCATCTTCCATATCATCTGATGCCGGAGGAAAATCATCGGTTAATAACTCAACGACTTGATCATTATCACATCGCCCATCCAAACCACTTTCGTCCCTACTGGTCCCGGGAACCGAAGATGTCGATGTAGAAAATATTTCTTCACCGTGATAGATCCAATTAGTGTAGTTGTGTACGATCCCATTCCATTCCAGATGAGTTTGGACCTCATTAAACGACATCTAAACGCAATTATTACATTTACGGCACGGACACCTGATACGTCTTGTATCACTGCAATGACTACGTGCAAAGGCAATGAAGTTGTCGATCCCATCCAAATATTGATAAGAAGATCTATCAAACATTTGCATCCACCCTCTGTCCATTGTGCCTGCTTTCACAACATAGAGTCAACATAAGTAATTCAGTTAACATTGCCCAGTAAATAGAACAAGTTAAAATCAAAATCAACTCTTCTCCTTATGCCTCCGGTTTTTTGGCCCTATCCCATTCGAGAGTGCACGTTCTGTGCTGTGTAGTTTGCGACCTACGAGGCTAAGTTCATATCGAGGGAAATTTCGGCAGCATCTCCCTACAGTTCCCCAAATGCACGACGTAGATATTATAAACAAATATCTAGTATGCATTCGAAGAACATTGAGGGGATACAAACCGAATTTCCCACAATCGAAACCTAACCACGTAGACCGCCTACAACACATAGTTGCACACCCCCAAACTGTCCGAATATATGGACAATTCAAGAGTCAGTCAATCAATCGGATTTACTGACTCTCAAATGGGTCTAAGGTTTTTCATTGAATTTCATTATACGAACTTAATCAACTCGATTAACTTCGCATAAACGGTTATGAAATATGAATGTATTTCACTCCGTCGGAACTAAATAAAGCGTTTTAAAAAAAATATCACTACAAATTCACAAATACAAACATATATAAATTATGCATAAAACAAAGTTTTAAATTTTATAATTTCTGTACATATTTTCTATTTCCCTAACATATTTTCTAATTTCCAAACATAATATCGAATTTTAATAATTTCATTACATATGTTTTTTCCTATTTTCCTAAAATGTTTTCTAATTTTCTAATTTCCTAACATATTTTCTATTTCCTTATTTTCCTAACATATTTTATATTTCCCTCATTTCCTAACATTTTTCTTAATTTCCAAATATATTTTCTAATTTCAATCATTTCATTACATATTTTTAATTTTCCTATTTTACAACAAAATTTCCTAATTTCCTAACATATTTTCTTTTTTCCTAATTTCATAACATATTTTCTATTTTCCTAATTTCATAACATATTTTCTATTTTCATATTTTCCTAACAAATTTTCTAATTTCTAATTTCCAAAAATTCTAAAACATTTCTACACATTTTCCACAATAAATACAAAATTTCCTAACATAATTATATCCAACATTCTTAACAAAATTAATTTGAGAGGTAAACACACATATCTTTTCACAAGTATTCCTTCAAATTAACTACAAAATTTCTACAACATAACACATAATTAATTCCTATTCAAAAATCAAAATTTCATACCTTAATATTTGATATTTGATGATTGATAAAGAAAAATGATTTATTGGTAATGAAAATGGTGATGAGATGATAATAATAGGTATATAAAGAGAGTGAATGAGTGAGAGAGAGAGATAGAGAGCAGAGAGAAGGATGAGAAGCAGAGAGGAGGAAGAAGAAGAAGAAGAAAAAAAAAGACTTTGGTAATTATAGTGTTTAGACAGTTGCCCGACGAACAGTATTCGCAAGGTAATATTAAATGATTCGTCTGGCAATAAAGAGTTAACGTCTACTATTACCCGACGGAGATTGGTCGTCGTTGTTGACACTGTTACCCGACGGGTAGTTCAAATCGTCGGGTAACAATGTCCAATTTTGTGCGCCAACGGCTTTTTCTTCCCGCCAACTTGTTATCCGGCGACTGTAAATATCCGTCGGGCATGATGACCTTACCCCGCGAGATATTATCCGTCGGGCAAAATATAGTCGGGCTACTTCGATTTTCTTGTAGTGTGGGACCAAAACTAATGGGAGATATTGAGGCAAACTCCTTCAACAGTAAGGTAGAACAAGATTAAGGAAAAAAAAGAACTTTTAAAAGAAGATTTTGGGTCAGGGGATGGATTGAAAAATAGCAAATAATGATGGGGAACTCAAACTTAAATATGACTCAAATTAGATAGTAACCATAAAAGACTCTTATTATTAACCAATAGAAAAAGAGAAAAAGAGAAAATAGTGGAGTTTCTTATGATTTTCTTTGAGATTGTGAGAAGAGAAAACATAAATTAGGATTTAGTTCTTTTTTCTTAACGAGAAGGAGAATGTGGGACACAAGTATTTTTAACATGTTTCTCTTTCTTGCTTTTTCTGGTCGTTTTCTCACATTTCATATATGCTTTTGGTTGATTTGGTGGAAGTGTTTAGTAATTCTCAAAGTTATTAAATAAAGGTTTATTTATTTATTTGCTCTATATGTTTTACAATGAGTCACACTTTGCTCCTATGCTCTATTATGTCTTACTTTACTCTTTGTGCTTATATTTTATGTTTCAACTTGCTCTAGTCAGTCAACTCAGTTATAAAAATCGTTAACTTGCTGATATAGCATGGTTATATTTGTAACTTTAGTAATTATTGATTTTTAGATTTAATAAAATAAGAAAATAAAAAATAATATACAAGACTAAAAATATAAAATAAATGGATATACTCATGTCATCTCAGCAAGTGAATAGTTTTTATAATAAAATTTACAGAATAAAATAAAGTAAAACACAAAATATAAGCATATCGAACAAAACGAGACATAATGAAACAAAGGATAAAGTGAGGGTCCAATGAAAAACTCAAAGGCAAATCAATAAAGCGTAAAATAAATATAGAGACAATTTTTACTTACAAAGTTTTCTTTGTGTAGTTCGACAGTTTCCAGTATTATTTTCATTCCTAATAAATGCCAAATTTAGTTTGATAAAAAAAAGATATCATACACGTAAGCAGAAGTGCATGCAAAGAAGATAGTAATAAGATAATATATATATATATATATATATATATATATATAATAGAGCTTATTTTAATTTTTATCTAAGGCATCCTAAATTATAGTACTGGCCATGTTAAGTGTAGTGGCGTATTCAGAAAATTTGGTTAGAAGTGGCCTTTATATAGATCATTTTAAGTGCGCTTTCAACTCTGTTATGTAATATATAAGGTCATTTTCGAATGATCACTTTATATAGACAATTATATAGTCGTAAATAACAACAAAATAAAATTAATGGCGTAAGTGAGAGAATTTTATGAGTAGTGGCGTATTCAGAAAATTTGGTTAGGAGTGACCTTTATATAGATCATTTTAAGTGCGCTTTCGACTCTGTTATGTAATATATAAGGTCATTTTCGAATTATCACTTTTTATAGACAATTATATAGCCGGAAATAATAACAAAATAAAACTAATGGCGTAAGTGAGAGAATTTTATGGGCATATATTTAATTCATTGGTTAATGAGCAATTGTGACGTCATCTATCTTGAGTACCCAAAAGTATACAAAACAAATATATATGCACTAAAATTTCAATATTTTAAGTGTAAGTGATATTGGCATGCTAATGGTAAACTAGAAAACAATAAGGAAAGGAAGAGCGCACAAACTTAAAAAGTTCTAACAATATTGATTTAATTCACATACAAGTAAAAATTGTGACGAAAAAATATTGCAGGAGGAGCTTGAGACCCCTCTGGTCTCATTTTGGATCTGCCGGTGCTTATGGGCAGATACATTTTTCGGAGAGTTGGAACCATTTACTTGACAAGGCTTGGTTCGGCTTAATTAAGCTGAAATGGTGGAGTAATCTTTAGTGTCTTCGGAATGTCATCACGTGAATGAGTTCTAATATATCCACTCATAATATAACTTTTAGATTTTTTATTACTACACTCTAACTATAAATTATGTCATTCACCCATTTGTTTTGGTACGTAAAATAAGTACACCACGTGATATGCAATGGCGGAGATAGGAATATATAGCCCTAGGCTATTTTGTTTAATTTTTTATTATCATATTATATATTTTGCTTCTATCTAAGAGAATACACAATAAACTGAAAAAAAAATATACATACGAAAAACCTGAATTTATAGAATAAACTGAGAAAAAAAATTAAAGATATATATACAAAATACCTACTATTTTTTTTTGTGAAAAAAATCAAATTAAGATTTAACATTAAATATATTTTATTTCCTTAAAATTCTTAGAATTTTGAATTCGACTAAATTCATTTTTTAATTAATTTTACACAGAAATTACCTACCATTTTTTCCACTCCTAATTTTCACCCTGTGCTATATATAGCACACCCCAGCCCAACCCTTGCTCCGCCCTTTGTGACCTGTGACATATGCTCGAAATAAACATGAGCCTTTCTGCAAATGATCTAAGTAATTTGTGAAATCAAAGAATATGGCGGTAACACCTGATGAAGATAATAAAAGGTAAATTACTAAATACGTACACAAGAGATATGGTCAAAGAGCGGAATTTAAGGTTGGCAAAGAAATCCAAAACCGCAAATCCACTAACAACCATAACGACTACTCCCAGGCTTTGTTTCCCTCCTCCCCACCCACCCACACCCTCCGCCCGCCCACTCTCTTTCTCTCTCTCATGGCACTCTCCCATTCCTGGTTCCTCACCAAAGCCATTAATGGGGGAGCCAAAATCTCCATCACAGCAACAACAACAAAAACCACCACCAGATCATCATCAAATAACCACGTCTTCCTCCACAGTCCCACCACCACCAGGCCCACCACCGCCACTACCCCGCCAGCACTCCACCCTTCTCGAACCATCACCTAAAAAGAAAAGTAAAACAAAAGTCCTCCGAGTTTTCCGCTCTGTATTCCGCTCATTCCCCATCATCACCCCCGCTTGCAAGATGCCATCCCTTCCCATGGGCCGCCTGGATTCGAGCCGGAACAATTCCTCCGGCACCCGGATCAGCGGCACGCTGTTCGGGTACCGGAAGGGACGCGTTTCCCTTTCTATACAAGAAACCCCCAAGTGTCTACCGAACTTGGTGGTTGAGCTGGCCATGCAGACGAATGTATTGCAAAAGGAGATGGGGTCGGGGATGGTGAGGATTGCATTGGAATGTGAGAAGCGAGCGGATAAGGACAAAACAAGGCTGATGGAGGAGCCTGTTTGGACGATGTATTGCAACGGGAAGAAGACTGGCTACGGCATGAAAAGAGACGCCACTGAGGAGGACTTGAACGTGATGGAGCTTCTCAAGGCTGTTTCCATGGGGGCTGGCGTGTTGCCAGCGAAGTCCGAGGTTGACGGCTCGGATGGCGAAATTGCGTACATGCGGGCCCTCTTCGAGCGTGTTGTGGGCTCGAAGGATTCTGAGACTTTGTACATGTTGAGCCCCGAAGGGAATAATGGGCCTGAACTCACTATTTTCTTTGTAAGGATATGAACTTATTATTTATTAATTAAGTAGGGAAACAAAGGGAAGGGTAGATTTGTTTTGGGATATGATGAATTTTCCTTAGGGTAGAAACAAAAACTATTACCCAACATTTATAACATATACACGTGAGTAATTGATGATGATCAGTGAAGATGTAGGTGAAGGTGAAGGTGAAGGTGAAGGGTGTTTTAATTTTGTTCATTTTATACATTAAGAAAGATGCACATTCATGATGCATCCATTTTTTTCCATCTTTGATTTCGTTTTCTGTACCCGAAGAAAATTTGGATTTTGGTTACCAATTAAAAATCTGTCTTTTGATTCTGGCCTCACCACGTCACTATCACCATTACCACCACTGTCGCCCAATCACCATATTTTCCACCACCACTACTAACCACCACCCTCAATTATCGTCGTTAATACCACCGTTGCTGCCATCAATACCAACACCACTATTAGCCTACCTTCACAACCACCACCTCCAGTGTTGCTATCACCTCGACCACCAGTATCTCCTTTGACTTTGTTGATACAAAAAATAGACCAACTTAAAGTTACTTCGCTGAGCTCGCTTGACTCACTCTCCTCGGGGATAGGAAGACCTGCAAGGAGAAGGTAAGAGCAAAGGAGCACCGGTGGGGTGCCAGCCTAACAGTCTCCGATGCTTAAGTCAGTTAAGTGTGGATGGTACTATAATAATTAGGCAGCGTAAGGGTAAGGTTGTCATTACCTTTTGAGGGGAGATGCCCTTGTATTTATAGTGACATTGAATGTTGTAAGTGGAGCCTTTCGATGTGGGATAAATGTCCATGATCTTAGAGCTGACACGTGTCCTGGTGGTTGTTGGTGAAATTAAAGAGCAAGAAATATGCAATTCAATTCTAACAGTTATAAAATCCTTGCAAGTGCACAAATCGATAAGAATAGTATAGTAGCACAGCAAGAGTCGATCCCTCGAGGACTTGTATCAACGTTATGACCACTTTAGTTCAGATTTATTAACTTAGTGAAAACACACACACACACACACACACACACACGCAGGGGGTTTATGATGTGAGAACTGAAATTTAAAGACAAGTAAAATAAAATGCAGAAAATAACAATGCAAGAATGAACGGTTGATTGATTATTAACTAAGGTGAATTAAGGCTTACTATCCACTCTAACCAATTATAGCTCTTAACCAGATTTCCTTGACCTAATTACTATGCATTTTCTGAATTAGGTGCCCATGCCTAGGACCTGGCGTTGGTTCACTAGACACATCTTATTCCCTCTTACTTAGCATGTTCTAAACAGGGCATATGCCTAGAACGTCTATCACCTACCTTTTAAGATGATGCATGAAGTTTAAAGAGAATTTAATGACACCACATTAGCCTAGCAAAGTGACATGCAATCCTAGGTCGTTATGAGTTAAGATTACAAGTAAGAATACTTTCGATGCTCCAAATCACAAGATGATATGATGGTCACTCAAGCAATTACATCTATAATTATATGCAAACAAGGTAGCTAATCTTATAGGCATAAATTAAGGTCATTAAGCAAAGTAATCCAACTTATTCAGCATGCATAGCAATCATAATCAAGAGCCAGAAATCCAATCAACAAGCTAACATGGCTAGGGCTTCAAGCAGCCCTAATCCTAATGACTACTCACACATAACTGAAATTGAAACAAATATAATTGAAATCATAAGTAAATTGCAATAATGAAAATAAGGGTACATAAGAGATTGTTAAGAACAGGTGCAGCAGAAGACACGGCAGAGCCTTCTTCTCCAAGCTCCACGTCCAATAATCTATGTGTAAAATATTATCTCTCAAAATATCGTCCCTAATTCTCTAGAAAACCAAAACGGAATTCTCTCTCTCTGCCTCCTCTTTGCCTGATTCTAATTCCCCCTCTAATTCTCCCTCTAATTATCCCTCTAATTCCTGCCAAACACTGAACAAAGGCTCCCTTTTATAGACAAAGGGAAAACCTTGTCCTATAAGGATTGGTAAAACCATATTCTATAAGGATTGGTAAAACCATGTCCTATAAGGATAGGGAAAGTTATTATAGTTTTTATTCATTACAAAGTCCTTAAATCTATTAGAACCAATCAGAGCACGGCTGGGAGTGTGAATGCAAGCTGGCAAGTGGGAACGCAAGCTGGCCAAACTTGGATTTTGGACTGTCTTCGTAATCAGGATCTGGGACGGCGCTTATGAATCACATAATGAGTATAGTAGAAGCGCATCTTCGTTCAGGCTTGGCGTAAATGTTGTCAGGCTTAGCGCAGACGGAGAACCTCTGATCCACCGCTGGCGGAACAGGGACCCCGGGCTTAGGCGCACATCTGGGCTCGGATGGGAGTTCTTGGGACATATCCTCGACCTGCCTTGGCGCGACCTTGGCACTTCTAGGAACTGACCTTGATGTCATGAAACACAGGTTTGAGACCCGGAGGGCCTGATATGAGGTACTTGGCCAGTGGCCCAAAATAGGCGCACTGGCGCACTGGCGCACTCAGGACCCCGTTCAGGACCTGATATTGAAATGAGGACATCTCCTTCATCTAGACTCCGATTTGAGTAATTCTTTTAGCGTTCTTTCCAGATTTTACCTATCTTTCTAACTCTGCACAAGTCTCACAAGATTGATCATTTTCTACTATTGATGGCACGCAATCATTCAAAAGACATGTAAGAGAGGCATATAAAGACATCAAAATGATGCATAAATAACGAATGATCAAATACCCCCAAGCCTATCTTTTGCTAGTCCCTGAGCAAAACAAACACTAACAAAATGAAGAGACTCGATTTTAGTTAAGATAGAACATTTAAACCCCTAGGTTCACCTAGTAGGAGGAGTTTTGTCTCTTGAGGGTTATAGCAGCACGATACCCACAAACGTTTTACTTATACAAAAAAAAGATGCTAGAGATAATATTTTTAACAAGCTAATAAGAATCAAAGTAAGTAAACATGCTTTGCAGAACTAAAAGGAATGCCATAGCCGTGAGTGTCATGTGAAGGTGTACGTGTATAAATGCCAAAATTTCGAAGTGATCATGTTTGAAAACAACTTCATCTAAGTGCCCTAGAAATGTTTCGCCTCGACTCTAATCCTCACTAGGCAACTCTCAATTCGCACAAGAATCCTAGGCTTTCACTCTTTTCAAGCATATGTGATGAGTTTATGTTATGAAATTCAAATTTAATCACATATGAGTAACAATGAAGAATAGCAATTTATGGGAATAAAGATCTCATGAAAGGAATTGAACTTTAAGAACATAGATACGTACCTTAATCCTCAGCATGATTGTCCATAAGATCAGTTAGGTCTACCTTTTTAGGTTGTAATGGGGCTAAGCTTTCGGGTTTAGCAAGGAAGGATGGGATTCAAAGAACCTGAGCTGTGCCAAGGCATGAGAAGTCATGACTTGAACTTGGAATTTCTGAACTGAATCCTTTCTTAAGGCCCACGACATTGTGCTTTCTTGATGGCTTATTTTGAGGTTATTTTGGCTTATTTTGAGGCTCTTGGCTCACTTGGCTGAATTTACTTTGTTTTTCACTTATTTTTTCCTTCTTTTTCTCAACGTTTCTTTCTTTCTTTTGATTTGAACGTTTTTTTTTCTGTTCTTTGAATTGAGTTTGAACCAAGATCATGTAATGATTTCCTCAAACTTTCGTGCAGCTTGCAACTTGTAAAGCTTTTTTTTACTTTTGAACCTTCAATTGATGCCAATGTCCTTTGAATTGGGCATCATCTTCTTTCACCTCTCATTCTCACCATGAATCTCATTTACGGCAACCTTAGTACAAACTGAGGTTATAGGGTATGGCTGTGATGAATGGCTAAGTATTTTGGGTTAGGTTATACTTTGGGTGATGAAAGAAAAGGCTGAGTGTTTGGCTTCAAAATTAGCTTAGGGAGCATGCAATAAGGTAGGATAAAGCCTTTAGAGGTTAAAGCATACATAGCCTACATCACTTCTTATGGCAAAGCACACATTAGATCAACAATATCTAAATGATGTTAGTTCTTTAAAATTCAATGCAAAATGATGTAATGAGATCAACAACTAAGAACAAAATCGATGAGTGTTTAACAGTAGAAACAAGTATATCCCTCAGAAAGAATGGCAATTAGGCTCAAAGATCTCACAGGGTAGTTTCCACTAATTTTCTAAGGTTCACTCAAATTCAGTTATTTCGTTCACTTAATCACTTAAAACATGGCATTGTGAAGTGAAAATTATGAACTACTTGACCATGGCATGACTCTTAGTAAAGCAAAGATAGTTAACTTAGCATATACATTCCTATTAACAAGTTATCATACTAATCACAAGCTGAAATTTAAATGTCCTGGCCGTGTATCACCCCCAAACCTACTTGTTTCTATATGCAAAACTGAACATTGTCCTCAATGTGATAAGCAGTAAGCATGACAACAGTAGAAAGGTTTGAGAGAAATAACGGGCAGAAACATAAAAGGAAGTGAGAAATACAAACCAGGGCTAGGCTGCCTCCTAGGAGAGCTTTATTTAACGTCTAGACAAGACGGGGCTGGCATGCTAGGCTTTTGATGGTGTGCCCAAGATTTCAGCGTCAATACTGATTATGAGCCTTTTGCTGTAGAATCTGCGCTGCATCTTGGAGAAAAAAAGTTAGAAACACATAAAGGAATCCACCGACAAGAACGTAACTTATCGGGAAAGATATTGAGGAGTGATTTGAATGAGAGCAGTTGTTGTCCATTTTGGACTGTCTTCCATGGACAGTGCTCGTGGGGGAACAACTTTGGTTGTGCCCTGTACGTTCTCGACTTCATCCTTGGTCCCTTCCGTTGATTTTTCCTTCGGAACTTGAAGAGGGGGACCAAGTTGAGTGCCTTTAGCATATTCTTGGTGTTTTTATGGTGGAACCTGCACAAGAAAAGTTCAACAGTATTAGGAGCTAAATCAGAATTCAAATCCAAGTTTGCCTTATTAAAATGAAAGTTAAATGTTTCAGGATTGAGTTGAGAAGGCGCATTGAATTTCAAAATCGGGTCCTTGTCCTTGGGCAGGGGTTGAGACACGGCTGACAGCAGATTGGGAGGCACGGGCTGGTCCTTGGGTTCTGCCGTGGATGTGTCTTGAAGCGTGGCCGCAATGCTGCGCGTCTCAGATGCGTGCTGGGAAGGTTCTGGTGCAGCGACTAAGAACTTGCCCTGCAATGAATCAGTTGGCGCAGCTTGGCGCGTTGAAGGCGTTCCCTGGACATGTCCAGGTTCTGCGGCACTGGGCTGTGGCTGTGGCAGGGCATTTAGCAAGTCCTGGGACTCATCAGGATCCTGGGTTCGCGGTAGGGCAGTAGGCAGAACGTGGTCATAGCTGTGGGACATGGGTTGGGGTAGTGCGTTGCTGCTGGGCAGCACATAGGGCAGGGGCATGGGTTTGACCTGGATGTCCTTGTCTCCATCATCCGTCCTATTCTCTTCCTCCCAGCTTGCTTCCATTTTGCTTTCCAATCTGTTAGTGCAAGGAAAAGAAGTATAGTTAGACATGAAACCAGAATCAGAATCATTATAAAAGGAAGAGTATACTGGAGGGTATGAATTGGGTGCTTCCGATTGCTTAATCTGAGCAGAATCGGGGGACACTGTCATGGCATGGCCTTGGGCGGAATTCATGGCATCCATGGCAAGCACTTGTCGAAGTGTTAGCTTGGTGGTGTCCATATTATGCTCTTCATTCACGTGATTGTTCTGATTACAAGCCTCCATGCTTTGTATCCTGGTCCACAACGAAGGTTGGGTGGACTTCGCGGCCTCCATGGCAAGCACTTGTCGAAGGGTTAGCTTGGTGGTAGCTTCACCATGATCATCATTCACGGCCTCACTTAGCAGGAATCCTGCCCTTTCTTCGATTTGGCGCATGTTGAAGTCAAACTCCCTCCTGCTCTTTTATTGTCTCTCCTTTAGGCTCTGGCTTTCCTCTAGGCTTTCTTTAGAAGCGGCTGCCATGTATTGAGTACAAATCCCCATGCATTGTACCAAGGCCGTCAGTGAAGGTAGGAGGTCAGGAGTGGGTTCGGAGTGAGGAACTATTTACGGGGAGTTCCATGTGAAATTAGGCTGCTGGCACCATCATGGGTTGTATGGTTCTGAGTTTTCATGATTGCTCCACCCCTGATTGAATGAAGTTGGGTATGGATTGTTCCAAGCTCCTGTCTCCATGTATGGATAATTCAATGGTCCCATATCCATGTATGAGTTGTTCATATGTACATGAGAAAGATGACAAACAAGGTTAGTAAACAATCTAAATGAAATCTAAATAGTTAATGTACAAAATTAAGTTAACAAAATCTGAATTAATGGGCACCGTTGAGGGACAAGTCCCCGTCAACGGCGCCAAAAACTTGTTGGTGAAATTAAAGAGCAAGAAATATGCAATTCAATTCTAACAGTTATAAAATCCTTGCAAGTGCACAAATCGATAAGAATAGTATAGTAGCACAGCAAGAGTTGATCCCTCGAGGACTTGTATCAACGTTATGACCACTTTAGTTCATATTTATTAACTTAGTGAAAACACACACACACACACACACACACACACACACACACACACACACACACACACACACACGCATGGGGTTTATGATGTGAGAACTGAAATTTAAAGACAAGTAAAATAAAATGCAGAAAATAACAATGCAAGAATGAACGGTTGATTGATTATTAACTAAGATGAATTAAAGCTTACTATCCACTCTAACCAATTATAGCTCTTAACCAGATTTCCTTGACCTAATTACTATGCATTTTCTGAATTAGGTGCCCGTGCCTAGGACCTGGCGTTGGTTCACTAGACACATCTTATTCCCTCTTACTTAGCATGTTCTAAACAGGGCATATGCCTAGAACGTCTATCACCTACCTTTGAAGATGATGCATGAAGTTTAAAGAGAATTTAATGACACCACATTAGCCTAGCAAAGTGACATGCAATCCTAGGTCGTTATGAGTTAAGATTACAAGTAAGAATACTTTCGATGCTCCAAATCACAAGATGATATGACGGTCACTCAAGCAATTACATCTATAATTATATGCAAACAAGGTGGCTAATATTATAGGCATAAATTAAGGTCATTAAGCAAAGTAATCCAACTTATTCAGCATGCATAGCAATCATAATCAAGAGCCAGAAATCCAATCAACAAGCTAACATGGCTAGGGCTTCAAGCAGCCCTAATCCTAATGACTACTCACACATAACTGAAATTGAAACAAATATAATTGAAATCATAAGTAAATTGCAATAATGAAAATAAGGGTACATAAGAGATTGTTAAGAACAGGTGCAGCAGAAGACACGGCAGAGCCTTCTTCTCCAAGCTCCACGTCCAATAATCTATGTGTAAAATATTATCTCTCAAAATATCGTCCCTAATTCTCTAGAAAACCAAAACAGAATTCTCTCTCTCTCTGCCTCCTCTTTGCCTGATTCTAATTCCCCCTCTAATTCTCCCTCTAATTATCCCTCTAATTCCTGCCAAACACTGAACAAAGGCTCCCTTTTATAGACAAAGGGAAAACCTTGTCCTATAAGGATTGGTAAAACCATGTCCTATAAGGATAGGGAAAGTTATTGTACTTTTTATTCATTACAAAGTCCTTAAATCTATTAGAACCAATCAGAGCACGGCTGGGAGTGTGAATGCAAGTTGGCAAGTGGGAACGCAAGCTGGCCAAACTTGGATTTTGGACTGTCTTCGTAATCAGGATCTGGGACGGCGCTTATGAATCACATCATGAGTATAGTAGAAGCGCATCTTCGTTCAGGCTTGGCGCAAATGTTGTCAGGCTTAGCGCAGACGGAGAACCTCTGATCCACCGCTGGCGGAACAGGGACCCCGGGCTTAGGCGCACATCTGTGCTCGAATGGGAGTTCTTGGGACATGTCCTCGACCTGCCTTGGCGCGACCTTGGCACTTCTAGGACCTGACCTTGATGTCATGAAACACAGGTTTGAGACCCGAAGGGCCTGATATGAGGTACTTGGCCAGTGGCCCAAAATAGGCGCACTCAGGACCCCGTTCAGAACCTGATATTGAAATGAGGACATCTCCTTCATCTGGACTCCGATTTGAGTAATTCTTTTAGCGTTCTTTCCAGATTTTACCTATCTTTCTAACTCTGCACAAGTCTCACAAGATTGATCATTTTCTACTATTGATGACACGAAATCATTCAAAAGACATGTAAGAGAGGAATATAAAGACATCAAAATGATGCATAAATAACGACTGATCAGTGGTCCCGAATCCCATGGTTGTGTTAATATGGTCTGCCAATGGGCGGGCAGGCCGACCAGATCTGGTCGACCTAGTGGCATTTTGTGTTTTTTGTCTAAGGATGTGTTGGTCGGATGTACTTGATGTTGTAGATTTGTATTGTTGTTTCCATGTTGAGCCGATGGCCAATATGGTTTTGGCAGGACTGATTGGTCTTGACCAGGTTGACCAAATTAGGTACGAACAGAAGTCTCCCAAGTTGTTGACTGAGGTGGATTTCCTCAGTTGAGGGCTTGTCGTCATTTGTCAGCCTGTACGGATATTTGTCCTATACCAGTCCCCAATCCCTTAAGCCCTTGGTTAAGGCGATTCGCCGTGATCAATCTCTTCGAAAAAAGGGTTTGTGAGAGAGCATGGTTGGTTTGATATTTTGGCAATGGCCGAGTGCCATTTTGTATGGCCCGCTGGAGCGGTGTTTCCCACGTTTGTGTGGCTAATTGGCTTGGAATGTCCATGGCTGAACGAGTGCCACTTTCAAGATGAGTGTGTGTCATCATGCACGGTCCGCAGGAGCAGAACCGCGCACAATCATGTGGCCGATCGGGTAGGAATGTCCATAGCCGACCGAGTGTCACTTGAAAGATGAGTGTATGTCATCTTGTACGGCCCGCAAGAGCGGAACCTCGCATGATCATTTGGCCGATCGGCTAGAAATGTCCATGGCCAATCGAGTGCCATTTGCAAGATGAGTGTATGTCATTTTGTGTGGCCCACATGAGCGGAACCTCGCACAATCATGTGCCCAATCAGCTAAGGATGTCTATGGCCGATTGAGTGCCACTTGTAAGATGAATGTATGTCATCTTTTACAGCCCGTATGGGCGGAACCTAGCACGATTATGTGGCCGATCGCTAGGAATGTCCATGGCCGATCAAGTGCCACTTGCAAGATGAGTGTATGTCATCTTGTACCGCCCGCATGGGCGGAACCTCGTACGATCATGTGGCCGATCGGCTAGGAATATCCATGGTCGATTGAGTGCCACTTGCAAGATGAGTGTATGTCATCTTGTAAGGCCCGCGTGGGTGGAACCTCGCACGATCATGTGGCCAATCAGCTAGGAATGTCCATGGCCGATCGGCTAGGAATGTCCATGGCCGATCGAGTGCCACTTGCAAGATGAGGGTATGTCATCTTGTACGACCCGCATGGGTGGAACCTCACACGATTATGTGGTTGATCGGTTAGGAATGTCCATGGCTGATCGAGTGCCACTTGCAAGTTGAGTGTATGTCATCTTGTACGGCTCACATAGGCAGAACCTCGCACGATCATGTGACCGATCGGCTAGGAATGTCCATGGCCGATGGAGTGCCACTTGCTAGATGAGTGTATGTCATCTTGTCTCACGATTATGTGGCCAATCGGCTAGGAATGTCCATGGCCGATCGAGTACCACTTGCATGACTTCAGGATGTACTTATGACATGATGTGAGTTATCTGACATGATATGAGTAGGGTGCCATGCGTCGTGCTTTTAATGCCTTGGGTTATGTGCATGACTATTCGACTGATCGAAGTGGGTTTGTAACGGTCGCCGTTTGTTTATAAGAGCTCGAATCCATCCTTATTTGTCACTTTGGCTTTTGAGAGGGATTTTCGAAAAGTTGAAGGCAATTTTCGACGACTTTGAATCCTGTTTAGGTGTTTTCCGACGAGTGTTTTGTGGTGGAGTTTACGGTGGAGTTCTCATAAACAAGGTATTGCCCTGTCATTCCTTTGTTTTTTCGATCGATTGTGTGATTTTTGCATGAACTGGTGATGAACTTGATGAATGTGTTTACTTGATCGTCCGTGTGTCTTGGTTGTTGTGTCTTGCAACTTTCCCTTCATAGATCTTCCTTGTATGTTGTAGATGTCAAGTTTAGTGGGTGATTAAGAAGGATCTGAGGATCGATCCTATCATGCGTTTGAAGGTGAATCAGAAGCTAGCTAGGCTAGCTTTGATTCACAGTTAAACGTGTCTAAATCGGTCTCTGGTTCCCCTCGGCCAAACCCTAGGGTAGAGCCAGAGGTGTATACGAACATAGGTGAACCCAGAAATTGCAAGAAGAGCTTGATAAAGCTTTTGAGTATATTGACACCTGTTATGTGTCGGCCGGTGATGGGGCCGAGACCTCTAACGATGAGGTGTCATCCTTTGAACAGAGTGATTTGTTGAAGTCTCCAGCTGATAAGGGTAAGGGTGTAGCTTCAAGTTCAGAGTCTGTGGAGATAGCATAGAGTTCAAGGCCGATAGAGATTGATGTGGAAGAGGTCGTAGAATTGGTAACAGTGGCCAGTTCGGCCTATGAGGTTGATCGGCAAGTAAGTACTTTGGATGATAATGACATTCTAGCTCACCGAAGAGTGTTCAACATTCCAGATTCTGTAAAGATGAGACTACTCAGGAGAAGGGAGAGGCCGAGCAATCCGCCTACTGGTTGGGCGACCTTTCATCTAGATAATTTTAGTCATGGGGTGATGATTCCTCTTCATCCGTGGCTGCAGAAGATGGCCGTTGAAGTGGGGGTTGCTCTCGGCCAGCTTAATCCAAATTGTTGGATTATGTTGACTGGCGTGTATACGGCTTTTAGGTTGTGCGGGAAGGGCGAGCCGACTTGGGGTCACATCAGCAATTTGTACAAGTTTGTGAGGGATAAGACCGGCTGGGTATATGTAGAGTCCAGGATGAAGAAAGAAAGGGGGCCCTTTATTGAAGATATGCGACCTCCCAGAAGGCTTGGAAACACAAGTTTATGTTTGTTTCTGGGAATTGGGAGGGAATATATTTGCCATTATTCGGCCAACGCATGTCACGCGTGTATCAGTCGAAAGGTGGTAGCCATAGGAAATTTTTTTGTCTTGTTTTTTTTTTATTATTGCTTTGTGAATGATATGACTGATTGGTGTTAACTTGGTTCCCTTTTTTTAGTAGACGTTTTTAAGCGGCCCGATATTAGTGATCAGGAGAAGGCCGACTGCGCTGAAGTGTTTTTGAAGTTTGAAAGAGTTGAAAGGAGTAGAGATTATTTACGGCTGCCTGCCCATCTCCTGCAAGTTGGTATGATATCTACTATGTGTACGTGTCACTCGGCCTTAATTCGTTAGGATTGTGCTTCAGCCCTTTGCTAACTTGCTTTTTGTTGCAGCCGATCCAGATTTTATTGTAGCTGCGACTGAGCAATTAACTAAGAGAATGGCAAAGATTGCAGAAGCGTTGAAGAAGGTGGTTGAGATGAAGGCCGAGGCTGAGAAGGTCAGGGCATCTATGAGGAAGGGCAACTTCCGTAAGTCGATCAAGACAAGATCGACTTCGAAGGTTTCTTTACGGGTGAATGATGCTTTGGCCGAGCAGGGCGGTCATGAGGTGTTGGATTCCCAAGGGGTGGATCCTATTACTAGGGAGCCCTTGGCTCAACTTTTTCCAAGTGCCTCTCGGTTGGTTCCTGCACAGTCGACTGATATCTCTGAGCCATTTACTAATCGGCCTCCTGTGCCTCCCTTCATTAACCTTGACGATGAAGCCGACGAACATCGCCGTATAATGGCTGAGGAGAGAAAAAGTAGGGGGAAGAAACAGAAAGAGTTGGTCTTCGATTCTGAGGATGTGTCGCGACAGAAAAAGCAGGGCCAGGTTGAGGACCTTGAGACGGTGCGCAAGATCATTTGTCCCAACATTGGCTCCGACTTGGAAGATATAAGGGTTCCCAAGAAGATGAAGAAGCCATATCTTGATGCTTCCCTTTGGTCCTACTTTTTAAAAACTGATGGGGAGCCGGATATGGTAAGGACCCGGGAGGTGGACGAGACTTGGAAGTAGCTATCCACGGCCTTCCATCCCTCTCAGCTATACTTCATGAAGACTATTATTCGTGGGTCTCAGTATGAGTTGGATGAGATCGTGGCCTTGAAGTCGAAGGATTTTGCTGATGGGTGTGACAACACTATGCGAGCCGGGGCATATGTAAGTTCCTTCTGTTTTACCTTGTATTTTGTTTTTTGTACTCATGGTTTTTTTATCTAAGTGTTCGGTGTTTATGCAGTTCCTTGGTGAGGTCTTCACCACCTTTCAGAATGCTAGCCAAGCTAGGGAGAAAGCATCCGAATAGCACCAGGCCTTGAAGTCGAAGATGGACTCCTTGGCCAAGAAAGAGAGGATGGCCGAGAGATCTATTCAGGCTAAGGTTGATGTCGAGCTCAAGGTGAAAGAGCTGGAGAGGTAGTTGGCTGCTCATCAGGATGAAGCCAATGCAAAGGTAGCTGAGCTGGAGGCTAGGGTCCAGCAGGCTGAGTCGGCCAATGCTAGGCTGGCTGATCAGCTTATCTCGGCTAAGAAGGTGGGTGCTGAAGAGTACAGAGCCTCCCCGGTGCATCATCATGACCTGCAACGGTTTGGGGCCAAGCTAGAAGATGGGTTGTTCAAGCGAATCCTTCTGGCTAACACTGGTTTTCCTATCCAATTTCCATGGCTGAAGTATCCTCCATAGTTGGAAGACTACCTAGATGAAGATGGGAATGCTCTACCTGATGATAAGGATGATGGTGATGCTGATGGTCAAGCCGAGACGCCGAGAGACGATGAAGGAGATGTCCTCGAAGATCAGGGGAATTCCCCTTAATTTTTGTAATCAATTCTTATATTCTGTCTATTCATCAGCCTTGTGGCCTTGTATTGAATAAGTAATTTTTGGTGGGACATGGGGTCTCACCTATAGAGGTATGCTTATTTTCCTTCTCATATTTGTTCTGTCTTCGACTTGATTTTGGCTTGTGAATGGTAAATGTTGCATTGTCGCTCATAGTAGGTTTACATGTATGCCAGGTCGGACTGTAAAGGCCGATCTGGTAAGTGATGTGAGGCTGTCCAAAATAAAGGTGAACGACCAGGGACTAAGCATAGAAGTTAAGGGCTCAGCTGGGAGGTGAGGGATTTGTGCATGTCACTAGCACTTGTCGCATTTTTACGTGTGTTCAATGGCGTCTGAGAGCATGGTGGGCCAATAGTACCCTTGCCTGAATTCCTTCTGTGCTAAAGTTCGTGCTCTAGAGTGATCTCCTCAAATGCCTTCGTGCATTTCTCTTAGTACGTAATCACCCATCTCTAGTGTCAGGCATTTCAATAGTGAGGTAGTGAAACCACGCTTGTAGAGATGGTCATGCTAGATGGTGTACCAAGCTTTTTGTCTCTTGATTTTCTTGGCCTCCATCTTGTCTTCTGGTAGAGTGCCGTCTTGGAGGTAAGCTTTGATGGGGTCCATCCAAGTAGGACTGGTGTTGATGGTGTATAACGAGCGTGGTCTTGTGCTGGGCACGTGTTGAACTTCCACAAGCACCCTTCGCTTTTCATTCTCATCCAGTGAGGATGCAAGTCATGCCAGAGCATCGGCATAACTGTTTTCTCATCTTGGGATTTTGTTGATTTCATAGGCTGAGAAGCTTTGAAGAAGTTGTTTTGCCAGGCCCAAGTAGAGTGACATGGATACGTCTTTGGCTTCAAAGTCGTTGTTGATTTGGCTGACCACTAATTGTGAATCGTCGTAGATCCTTAACAGTTTAGCCTCCAGGTCTTTGGCTAAGCGTAGGCCAGCCAACAGTGCTTCATACTCGGCCTCGTTGTTGGATGCCTTGAAGCTGAAGTGTAGGGCATATTCTAGCTTGACTTGCTCTGGGGAAGTGAGAACTAGTCCTGCGCCTGATCCATTGTGGCAAGCGGATCCATCCACGTATAGTGTCCAACATGGGCGCTGCAGATCAATTGGGGGTGCCTTGGTGGATTCTGGGATTTCCCTAGTGGTGAGTCCTTGTGGGGGGGGGGGGGGGGGGGGGGGGGGGGGGGGGTTCCCTCTGGTGGTATGTATTGTGTAGGTTGGTAGGAGTAATCGGCGATGAAGTCAGCCACTGCTTGTCCTTTCTGAACTGTCTTGGCTACTTAGGAGAAGTCGAACTTGCTCAGCTCGATTGCCCATTTGGTGAGATGGCCAGAGATGTCTAGCTTCTGCAAAACTTGTCTCATGGGGGGCTTGCAGGTAATGACCTTGATCTCATGTGCTTGGAAGTATGGCCGGAGCCTCCGTGTTGTGACTACTAGGGCCAGAGCAAGTTTCTCCAAGTCGGGGTACCTGGTCTCTGCATCCTGAAATGCTTTGCTGATGTAGTATACGAGATGTTCTACCCCTTCCCATCTTGTGATAAGAACAGAGCTGACAGCTGAGGTTGATACTGATAAGTAGACGAAGAGACGTTCTCCGGTTTATGGTCTTGCTAGCAGTGGTGCTCTGCTAATGTATTGCTTGAGTTCAACGAATGCCTTGTTGCATTCCTGTATCCAATCAATTTTTTTGTTCTTTCTTTTTAGAGCTTTGAAGAATGGGGCGCATCTATTTGTTACTTTAGATATGAAGCGTGTGAGAGCTGCCACTCGTCCCGTTAAGCATTGGATGTCCTTGTGGGTTTGTGGAGGTTGCATGTCAACGATTACCTTGATCTTTTCAGGATTTGCCTCAATGTCTCTTTGGCTGATCATATATCCCATGAATTTGCCTGATCCCACTCCGAAGACACATGTGGTGGGGTTGAGGCACATATTGTACTCCTTGAGGACTTTGAACATCCTAGCCAAGTTGGGAATGTGTTCGTCATCTGTTTTTCTCTTGATAAGCATGTCATCCACATAGACTTCCATTGTTTTACCGATTTGATTGGCGAACATGAAGTTGACCAATCTTTGGTATGTCGCTCCTGCATTTTTTAGGCCAAAAGGCATAACATTGTAGTAGTAGACACCTAGGTTAGTTCGAAAGCTTGTATGGATTTGATCACCTGGATTCATGAGGATCTGGTTGTAGCCTAAGTAAGCATCCATGAAGTTGAGTAATTCATGTCCTGCAGTGGCGTCCACGAGTATATCGATCTTAGGTATTGGGAAACTGTCCTTGGGACAAGCCTTGTTGAGATCGGTGAAGTCGATGCACATGCGCCAGGATTCAGATGGTTTCTTCACGAGCACCACGTTTGCTACCCAGGCGGCATAAATGGCTTTCCAGATGAAATGTATGGTGCTCAGCTTTGTGATTTTGGCCTGCATGGCCAATTGTCTCTCGATGTCATAGCTTCGCTGCTTCTGTGTGACTGGCCAGGGCGATAGTTGGGGTTCCATGGCTTGACTTTGGGGATCATTCCTTCCACGTTTAGCAGTATGTGGGCCAAAGATGTGTTCAGTATCGTGTATGTTTCGAAGCGACATCTTGGTCTAGAGTTGTCTCCTACCAAGTTTCGTGCCCCTTGGTGATGGTTGTCACCTCGCTTGAATCCCCTGTTATCGTAATTTGGTCGACCCTTCTTGTCATGATGTTGTTCGTCATAGGTGAGTTTCCTCTTTCCTTGACGAGATTCATTGGAGTCATGATTGTAGCCTCCCCAGTTGTGGTTGGTCTTACCTTGGCTGTTGTTGCCTGGGGGAGTTGAGTACAAGGGCGCGCTGGTCTCCTTGGTGGGAGTGTGGAAGAATTCTGCTTTGGTGTGGATTGCCGCCCTTTGCATGATCTCATTATATATTCTTTCCAGTCTTCAATATAGGCTGCATACTTGAAGGGTGACTCCCTGAGGCCGCTTCGGAAGGCGTTGAATGCAGACTTGTCATATGTATCCCGGCAGCGGGAGTATTCGAGGCTAAACCTGGCGGCATATTTTTGAAGTGTTTCGTCTTCTTCCTGCCTGAGGGAGAAAAGATCTTCCGTGGAGACCAGCCTATCCGTCTGGATCATGAACTGGTTGAGAAAGGTTGTTTGTAGTTCATCGAAGGAGTCGATGGTATTGGGAGCCAGGCAGTAGAACCAATTGAGAGCTGCGTCGGTAAGAGTAGAGCTGAAGATAAGGCATTGGACCTTGTTCGTCACGTTCTTGTATGCAAGGGCTAAGATATAATTGTTTAAGTGGGTGACGAGGTTGCCCTTTCTCGTGTAGAGAGCTATTTTCAGAAGTTTGACCTCTGATCTATGTCTTGACCGAAGGATTCGGTTGGTGAAAGGACCAGTGCTAGTCTTCCCCCAAGCTGGTGCTTTACCTTTGTCCTTTTCTTCCTCAAGGTTGCGCACTCGGCGTAGGAGGCTTTCCACCAGGGCATTGTCCTGTTGAGGTGGAGGCGGGTTTGGTTGGTGTCCCTCTTGATCATTGCCTCTTTCTCGGTGATCTCTATTTATCCTTCGGCCATGGGAGTAGCTCCCGGCAGTTGAGCCGGTCTCATCTTGCATTTCTCGGGTGTTCGCCCTTTGTTGTGATTCAGGACCTCTCGTCTTTTGGTCTTCTCGGCTATTAGCCATGCCGGAAGCGTGTCCCGTCTTCTGTCGACCCACCGTAGTTAGGATGGGTAAGGGAGGTTGTACCATTGCCCTAGGATCTGATGTAGCATAATTTTGGCAGAGAGGATCTAACTCAACTTGGTGATCGTCCAGCAGTTGGCGAACGTCCCGATAGATTCTTGGTTGAGACAGGCCGGCGCCATTTTGTGGTTGGATGAGTAATAGCCTTCCGGATGAGCTAGGGTTTGCCCTAGTCTGTTGTTTCTTGAGCTTGTCCGAGGGAATTCGCTCGATGATAGGTTGATCGACCGGGGTTTGATCGGTCATAATTTGGTCGGCCTGTGCTTGGTCGACTGGTCCCTTATGTCATCCTTGATTGCGTTGGGACATCCTTACGAGGTCGACTGTGCTCTCGTACTGCTCATACATGACCTGATTCTTAGCGTTCATCTTGGCGTTGTGAGCCCTGAGCTCAGCCACTTCTCGTTGGAGGTCGTCCAACGTCTATCTCAGCAGGGATGTTGTCCCTTGAGCTCCTTTGTAGGAAAGGAGTGTTGTTGAGTTCTTCTTCATCTTGATCGTCCAACATGATGCCCGGAGGGTGTTGGGACGGCCTAGGTGGTAAGTGAGTTCGTGGGAGGTTGTTTCAGAATTCTCACAGACGACGCCAAACTTTTGATACAAAAAATGGACCAACTTAGAGTTGTCTCGTTGAGCTCGCTTGACTTGCTCTCCTCGGGGATAGGAAGACCTGCATGGAGAAGGTAAGAGCAAATGAGCACTGGTGGGGTGCCGGCCTAATAGTCTCCGATGCTTAAGTCAGTTAAGTGTGGATGGTACTATAATAATTAGGCAGCATAAGGGCAAGGTTGTCATTATCGTTTTGAGGGGAGATGCCCTTGTATTTATAGTGGCATTGAATGTTGAAGGTGGAGCCTTTCGATGTGGGATAAATGTCCCTGATCTTAGAGCTGACACGTGTCCTGGTGGTCCCGAATCCCGTGGTTGTGTTAATATGGTCGGCCAATGGGCGGGTAGGCCGAGCAGATCTGGTTGGCCTAGTGGCATTTTGTGTCTTTTGTCTAAGGCTGTGTTGGTGGGATGTACCTGATATTGTAGATTTGTATTGTTGTTTCCATGTTGAGCCAAGGGCCAAGTATGGTTTTGGCGAGTCGGCCTAGTGGCATTTTGTGTCTTTTGTCTAAGGATGTGTTGGTGGGATGTACCTGATATTGTAGATTTGTATTGTTGTTTCCATGTTGAGCCAAGGACCAAGTATGGTCTTGGTAGGACTGATCGGTCTTGACCAGGTTGACCAAATTAGGTACGAACAGACTTCACCACCTCATCCCCTACTATCGTCGTCACCACCCCACAACATCACTACTATCACTGCTGCCGCCACCACCACCACCACCTCCATTACCATCAACTAGGCTGCCACCACCACCGGCATTCTGCTGCCATATATCTCTCAAATTGGGTGAAAGATATTTTCTATATAGCTTAACAATGTAGTGATACAGAGATTATATACATAATTTGGTAAACTAAACTAGGAAACAATCTAGCTATCAATACAGAGAATAATCAAGGTGCTATAATATTGGAGAATCAAATAGTTGACTTTGGTACAGCTCATTTGACAGTTCCCTCCAGTTGGACCATAAATGTAGGCAATGCCCAACTTGCTAAGAGAATTGTGAAACATTTTTTCTGTGACTGTTTTAGTGAGGATATCTGAAAGCTGATCCTGTAACAAATGGAACCTCAATGATCTTAGCCTCGAGTTTCCCCTGAATAAAATGTGTGTCAACTTCAAAATGTCTGGTTCTATCATGTTGCATTGGGTTATGTGCAATGTCTATTGCGGCTTTGTTGTCACAATGCAGTTGCATGCCATGTTTGGGTTTGAACCGCAGACCCAACAAATTTCTTATCCAAAGTAGCTCACATATTCCATTTGCTTTAGCTCGATATTCGGCTTCAACACTTGATTTTGATACAACTTTCAGTTTCTTACTTCACCATGAGACCAGATTGCCTCCTACAAAGGCAAAGTATCCAGATGTAGATCGCCTATCAATTTTAAAGCCCGACCAATCTGCGTCATTGCAACCCTCTAAATGACCATTCCGTGAGAACATCAATCCTTTTCCATGAGATGACTTTAAGTATCTCAAAATTTGGTTTACAAAATCCATATGGGCTACACTTAGGGCATGCATGAACTGACTCACCACACTTACTACATATGCTATATCAGGTCTAGTGTGTGCTAGATAGATTAACTTACTCACAATGCGTTGATATCTTTCTTTGTTGGTAGGTATCTAATCTGGATATTCACCAACCTTAAGATTTGACTCCATTGGAGTATCTGATATGGTTTGCTGGCTAACATTCTTGTTTCAGTCAAAATGTATGGATATATTTCCGTTGTGATAGCAATATTCCTTGTTTTGAAAGAGACACTTCGATATCCAAGAAATACTTGAGAGTACTAAGATCTTTCATTTCAAACTCACTTGCCAAATGGCGTTGTAATGCTAAATTTTCCTCAAGGTCATTTCCAGTAACAACCATGTCATTAACATATACAATAAAGGCAGTGACCTTACCTTTCTTATGTTTCAAGAAAATAGTATGATCTGAGTTACTTTGCTTGTACCCGAAATCTTTCATTGATATATTTGATGAACCTTCCAAATCATTCTCTAGGTGATTGCTTCAATCCATAAAGAGACTTTCTCAATCGATCTACACACCATGTTGTCCATATTGGACCTCATCTTGCATCTTGGAGGGAGATCCATATACACTTCTCCTTGAAGGCCTCCATGTAGGAAGGCATTTTTGACATCAAACTGGTGGAATGGCCAGTCCAAGTTTAATAGTCAATTCCCTAAGTCTGAGTGTAACCTTTCGCCACTAGTACTCTTGCTTTGTATCGTTCAATGGTGCCATTTGCCTTGAACTTTACGGTATATATTCATCTACAACCGATTATTCTCTTCCCTTGAGAAAGGGTAGTCATCTCCCAAGTAGAGTTCTTTTGGAGGGCGTATGTCAAAGGCGTGAAATTCTATAGGCTTGTTCTCTTTGTTGGGTTTGTTAACCCCTTTCCGTCACCAAAAAAAAAACAGCACTGATGTAGTAATTTTCCACATGAGGCCAAATTATTGTGCCATGAGCTTTTCAGCATGGGCATAAATTTGAAGTTTTAAAGCAAGTTATGTTAGAACGAATAAATAGTTGTGGAATTGTACCCCCTCTTTTATCCGACTGATGATCATTTCAATTAGAACGCATCAATTTTTGTATATTTTTGTTCCTGCTGGTATTAATTAGGACATCTATTTGTACCTTTTAAAAATCTCAGTGCCAACGGATTTGGAGGCAAAGATTGAGCCTTTGCACATAATCCAGAAAGAAAATCCTAGTGCGAAATGTGATTTGAGGTAATGGTCGAAGCTTAAAGCTGCTACCTCTCTGTACAATTCTCGATTTCCTAGGTTTTCAGAACTTGGAATCTTGATTCATGTCCAAATTTCAATTAAATATGCTGTGGGGTTGGGTCTAAGCATGGTTGAGAGATGAAGATGAAGAAGAGATGAAGATGGTGAAGACAAGGAGACGGGGCTGCGGTGCGAGAAGTATAATTATTAGAAATTGATTAGATGACTTAATCTGCCAGCTAAGAGAAGTATAGTTGATTAAAATTGCAAAATTGAAACCACGGTGACCAAAATCACAATACCTAATAATATATTTACCCATATTAAAATTAAAAAAATCTTATTTGATACTTTAGTTTTATAAAGTAGGATTTCAAAATTCGTTTGACAAAACATTAATTACCAAATACACCATAATTTATTCTTTAAAAAAAAAAACCATCCATGAGTGAACCAGCTCCTACGTACAGCCCACCCCCATCAACCCAAACCATCCCAGGTGTCAAAATTCTATTGGCTGGATATAAAAACAATTAACGTGTATGAAATTAGATAAAGAGAAAACAATTAACGTGTTTGAAATTAGATAAAGAAAAAACAATTATTAGTTGCCCTTCTTTTCAGCAGCTACACAAAAAGCTGCTCAAAACGAAATAATTCAGAAACTTGAGGTCGACAATGATCTATACTGCACAACCTTCTCTTCCATCTCCCATTCATCTCCATACATTCATCCATAGCCTCTCTTTGATATCCATCCAACTAAGCAAACTAACGTTAAATTTATAACTTTATATATATATATATACACACATGCAAGCTTTGCAGCAGTAGAATATTCAATAGCATATGCATGCATCATATTCAAAGTAGAAATTTGCAACGTTAATTAATAATTAATATGATGTGGTGCTTTATTTTGTTGGCCCTTGTGACCCTCTCCTTCACTCCAAACCCTAGTTTGGCTGCCAAGAAATCCAAAGTTGATGGCTTGAAAACGAACGTGATCGATAGTTGCTGGAGATGGAACCCAAATTGGAGAACCAACCGCCAACAGCTTGCCTTATGCTCCGTCGGATTTTCGGGGAAAATGACCGGCAACATCGGAACCAATGTCACATATTACCAAGTCACCGATCCCAGTGACAATGCCTTGGACCCAAAATCAGGAACATTGAGATATGGAGTAACGATGATCAAAGGCAAAAAATGGATCACTTTCCAAAGGGACATGAGAATTAGACTCGAAAAGCCACTTGTGATTAGTAGCTTTACAGCAATCGATGGAAGAGGGGCTAATGTGCACATTGCTGGGAATGCATGCTTGACAATATTCAAGGCAAGCAATGTGATCATCCATGGCCTTCGAATCCACCATTGTCGATCCCAAGCTCCGAGCTCGGTTATGGGTGGAGACGGAAAGGTAATGAGTCTAGGTCAACTTGATGGAGATGCAATCAGATTGATTACTGCATCCAATGTTTGGATCGATCACAATACGTTGTATGAGTGCGAGGACGGCCTTGTGGACGTTACACGTGGATCTACCGATATCACCATCTCCAACAATTGGTTTAGAGATCAGGACAAGGTTATGCTTCTCGGCCACGACGATGGCTATGTTCGAGACAAGAACATGAGGGTCACTCTTGTGTATAACCATTTTGGACCCAACTGCAACCAAAGAATGCCAAGGTATGTATTCTAAATGATAAGCCTTACCGTTTAAATAATTTTTGAATAATAAGTACTTCCAAAATATAATAGCTGTATCAGGAAATATGGATGTGCAAAATAGAAGTTCTAAAATCATAAACATAAAAATAAACATACAAAATGGAAAATTGAGATTATGAAGAAGTCGAGAATTTGAGTGAAATTTAAATCTAAAACTTAGAGTTTTGGCCCAAAAATAAAAGTAGAAAATATTAATGAAATAAAATAAAATATTCTCGCTTAACGTAATACCGTCCATCCCTCGTAACCTATAGTCGGCACTCGGCCGCCTAGTTGGTTTCTAAGGCACTTGCAGATTTTCCGAAATCAGAGCAACAAATTAAGGTGAGCGAAGCGCCTAGACAGGGACACAGTATCGCAATTATCTTATATATATAGTTAATGTTGCAGGATTCGATATGGATATGCCCACGTAGTAAACAACTTGTACAGAAAATGGACACAGTATGCCATTGGAGGGAGCATGAACCCTAGCGTTAAGAGTGAAGCCAACCTCTTCATTGCGCCAAAGGAGGGAAAGAAGGAGGTGACCTGGAGGAATGCGAACAACCAAAACGGCAACCATGACGACAAGTCGTGTAAATTTTATTCCATTGGAGATATTTTTGAAAATGGGGCTTCTTTCCTCCAAACAGACCACTTAGGTCTTGGTGGTGGTTCAAAGATAGAATATAACAGGCAACAATATTTCCAAGTTGCTGATGCCAAATCTGTGCGGTCGGTGACGAGGTCATCAGGTGCCCTGACATGCACCAAAACATCTAGATGCTAAGTCTCACCACGCTCACAGTCACAGAGATACATATAATTATTATATGAAAATGGCGTACATTATTAGATGCTAATCAATTAAGTCGCGCAGTCTCTGTTAAACTGGTTCGTGTTTGATCGCTCTAGCGAATGTATGTAAGGCTAATAATTTATTTGGCCTCATTTCACAAAATAATATCATCAATCGAACATGTTCATTTGACAGTTCATCATTTAAAGATCATGTCGTCGTTATAGAATTTATCAAACTTAGTAGTGGTACTGGTTTGGAACAACACACTTACTAAAACACAATGCCTTATTCATAGCATTACGTAATAGATTTTATAGAATGATCAATTTGACTTATGTCTATTATTCCAAGCAGAGTTGTGTACGTTCAAAGCTTGGAGTCTTTAGAGGCTTCTCCCTCTAATGTTTTATTTCTCGTTGCAAAAAATATTAATAATAAGATGATCTCAAGGTGAACCGGCCTCTATATATTTAGTTGATATATATATATATATATATATATATATATATATATATATATATATATATATATATATATATATATATATATATATATATATAAACACAAATAGATATATAAATTGAAAGAGTGGAACGAGGAGATTTGGAAGGATTTACCAAAATGGAACACACCGTTTTGATTTTCTCATTTTAGACCTTAAGATTTTCAAAATGCATCAATTTACACTGATATATCATCCGTTAGTTAAATTGTTAATTTAAATTGGTGCCGTGACAATTACGTACATTAACAATTTTGTGCTAACATTTTCACAAAGAACAAGCAATAACAAGGATGTTCTAATTGCATTATTGTTTTCTTTGAAAAATTAGAAAACAAAAGTCCTTAATATAATATAATTTTCAATTACTTTTATCTACAACTCGACAAGTCAATAAAAAATTGGTAATATCTATGCCATATAGGGCCATCAATTTAATTGAAGATGAATGATAAAACTAGCATAGGTACGTGTAATTAAATTGATACGTTTTGAAAATTTTAGGGAATAAAAAAAAAAAATTAAAATGTGATGATCTATTTTGTGAAACATCCTCAAACCTTAAGTAGGGCTATATATATTTTGATGAGGAACTTGAAAGCATTTAGGAGCTTCAAAATAATTAGATGCAATTTGTTACACCTCGACTTAGAAATCCCACCGGATACCGAAATTACTGGGTGTTGACCAACACCTGAACGCCGAGTCTAGGTAACGAAAGCTCATAAAGATAGTAAACACTAAATTACCGTTTCACCGTAACAACGGTCAACCCAGAGTATAAGTAAAAACAAATGCTGATCATAAATGAGGCATCAAATGCTTAAACCGACTGTTACCTTGTTACACCCTCCACTATGTGGTGTAGGAGTTGTCACCGTAGGACTCCCTCCTCGAAACACGAACCTCCTTCTGAAACCTGAGTAGTGCAAAACATAAGGGTGAGTGGACCTTAGTAGTATTTCAGTGAAAAAATAATTTAGAAACATATAATATCCCCTTAGTTTAATTAAACCATCATTATATAGTATATCACGTAAAACAAGGCACACTATTAAAATAATAATAAAACATTTGAATAACCACGCAGGGCTAGCTTCCTTGCAATACATGCATATATACACACACACACACACACACACACACACACACCAATCACATAAAAACACGTACCACAACTAATTGATGAATCTTCATACGTAGAAGATAACACATCCGCACTAATTAAGTCATGACTACGATCATCTCGATGTCGACGTCTCTCTACGAACGGTATCGATAATCTCAAACGTCGCACTCGTGCGTACGTACTCTCGTTAGTCCAAGATCACGGTAACTCCCAACACATTGATCTCAGTAATGATTGTACCATCACTGGTACCTAGACACTCTGGTCACCTCCTGCGACAATAATCATCATCATCATCATATATATATCCAGCCGGTAATCCCTCGGCTATCATATCTCAATCATCAAATAAGCCTGCAAATCCCTTGGCTATCATCATATCATATAGGCCGGAAAGTCCCTTGGATATCATCATATCATCCTCATGACACATATCCCAATGGCACTGTAGTCGCACGAGCCACAGGCATGTGACAGGACTGGGCGTCTTCGCTCGTACCACAACCATGTGAAGGACTGGGTGCAAGCACCATCACCATATGTCCCCCTAGGAGCTCCTGGACCATCTATACATATGAGAGCTCGGAGACAACACTGACGCTATTTAACTAGTATAGAGGGAGCACATGTGAATGATCACGTAAGGACTGATATGTGGCCTACAGTAAGGTACGACACCAATGACCATCATATGGGCATACATAACTCAAACACGTGCTAAGTTGGCATATGCCTCGACTGTAGCATCTCAACATACTCATATGTGACACATGAAACATGTACTAGGCTGGCATAACCCTCGGCAATAGTACCTCAACACTGACACATGTGCTAGGCCGGTATACCCCTCGGCATTAGCACCTCAAATGACACATATACTAGGCCAGCATACCCCTCAGAAATAGTACCTCATACATGACTCTCGTGCTAAGTCAGCACAATCCTCGACCTTAGCTATCTCAACCGTATACTCATACTATCTCGATTATCACAACCTTCGTTTCATTTCAACATCTCTTCGTAACTCGCAACCGTCGCCTAACGTATCATGATTCGCGACTCGATATCGTAATGCATATCTTGGAATCAACCCTCGAGATTTACAACTATTATCACCGTTACACACTTACCAACGAATACGTTAACTACGTAGGGATTACAACCCTCAACTAAAGCATCACATACATGCCAAGCCCTAATACTAGCTCATGGCATCGTCTATAGTCCTTTGCATCACAATCAAGTAAGTCCACAACAATACAATCCAAATCTACTCTATACACATCACATTCATCACACATTCAATCATACAACAATCACATAATTATAGGTATATGGAAGGAGGTCCACTCACAGTACGTAAGAGAGAAGTCACCCGACAAGATCCACCGTTGCACGCATTTTGAGTCGCTCACTTTCGAAAGTCCCCACAAGCTCCGTCTCGATCTGTGCGGTCCTCCATAGTCTCCACTATCGTAACGCCTACCAAACGTGGTAATTAGCATCAATAAACCATCAATTAAATCCTTAAACCAAGGACCCTAACCCCCGAGAGTAACCACGCATCCTTAGCGGCTCTAAACCAACAAAGGAAGCTCAACGAGCCTCAAAACAACCTCAAACAGCCCCGACATTGCCAACAACCGAATTAGAACGTCCCAAAACCCTAGGTACATGCCACCGTGGGCTAGGAGGTGGCCCCACGCACTGGCCACAAGCTAGTAGACATGAGCGGTACGCGCCACGCGCCACACGTGTGACGCGCCACCACGCGCGACTGCAACCTCTACTCGCATCGTTAAGGCGATGTTAAAGCACCGTTATGATGCCGTTGGCCTTTAACGGAATATACGAACGGAGTTAGGATATTTCGTCAACTGCTGACAGAGTCAATCCTCATACATCACTACCACTGACGAACGAAATATTCCATCGTCGACGGAATATTCCGTCGCCGATGTGGCGGTCATCAGTCAAAAAATGCCATTAATAGCCGAAACTTCAAGCTTTTGCTATTTTCTTGTTTCTCAACCCAAAATCACGATTTAATAGTCTAAATGCATCTACAAACTCCTAGGAGACCAATTCCAAGCTCAGAAGTAAGAAATTTTACCCGTGGTGGCCAGAAATCACTTGAGAAGGTCCGAAACCCTCGTTCGACCGCTCAAAATTGACCCATGCGATACAATTGTCGTCGATGGTGGGTGATGACACTATTGTGTTCGTCTCGATGAGCTGGTGAGGATGGTGGTGGCCCATGGTATGCAACGCCGTCGAACGGCGGCAATGATGAAGGTGGGGTTTCAGTGTTTTCGCGGGAGAAGGAAAGAGAAGGAGAAGAGAGGGAAATGTGATGGCAGAAATGGCCAATCGTGTGAGAAGAGAGAAAATTCCTAATTTATATGTTTAAACTTTTCAGAAATTACCGATACTTCTCGACCGTTATAGACCCGTAATTTCCTCGTACGAACTCCGATTTTAGCGTGTCACCTGTCTACATACTTGTGAGATCGATGCCTACATAACGGTGTGAGGAAAACTTCCAAAACTGTTCCCGATCGAAAAGTGGTTTCGAGCCTTCTAGAAATTCAGGGGCAAAATGGTCATTTGATAATAACTTAAGAATTCGTCTTTAAATACGACCCACTTAAGGATGGACGAATAATTAAATGGTTATTAACTGCAATTTTTTTGGCCATAATCAATTAGGATTATAACCGCGGTTATTTATAACCATTGGTTATTTAGCTAAATGGTTATTAACCATTACCATAACCATTAATATATGGTTAACCGTGGTGCACCGCGAAAATAATTTTAATTTTTATTATTTCTATTTATTTAAAAGATTAAAATAACCGAAATTAATATTTAACAAAAAAATAATAAATAATAAAAATAGGTAAAATTAATTGCAAGGGATAATCAACCATCTCGGATATCAACAAATTTTATATCACCGCGTAGAGCTTGACGAGTAGAACAACTTTAATACTCGATGGCCAAAAGTGGCCAAAGGTGATCGGAAAATGTGAAAAACATTCAGAAATTACGAAACTTTTCACGTTATATCCACAAAAATGAGCTAAGATATGAGAAATCTAAGGACATAGGTGTGTAAGATTCAAAGAGGGGAACAAATTCTTACCAAGATCGCCAGCTGCAGTGGCCGGAAATGGCCAGAAAAGTCGGGTCACCCAAGGGTGATGGGTCAGTGATGAGTTTTTTTTTTTTTTATTTTATTTTATTTTTTTTTCAAATGACTTTAGTTAAACAAGACTATATAAATGGTTAAATAAATATGACAAAAAAAAAATTATATGGTTATGTAATAAATGGTTTGTCCAATGATTAAATGGTTAATAACCATAACCATACCATTTAATTGTGGACTTAAATTGTTATAACCATAACCACAACATTTAGATAAATGGTAAAACCATAACTACCCAATTTAATATAAATAGTTATGAAAACTGTGATTAACAGTAAAACTGCGATTTTTGTGCCCATCCTTAGGCTCACTACCCTTTGGGCCTTCGCCTTTAGCCCAATTCCAGCATCGCTCAAGGTCACACTCTCAAGTCCAACCCAATACTTACTGGGGTTTTAGGTAATTTCTTATTTCGAATTTTTATTTTTCGGGACGGGTTGTAACACAATTAACACATTTAACACATTTAGACAGATTGGTAAGTAACACATTTAGACAGATTGGTAAGTAACACATTGATAGGTGATACTTTGAAATAAATAACTTATTTAGTGATTTTATAATGCTCATGTGGTCCATGAATGTGCTCCCTTGCTAGTTATTCAATTGGTTACTTAAAAACACTCTATTCAATTATTGATAGTGTATTTTTTAGTAATATATTGTAAATTACATTGGTACTTTGAAGTTGCTGGTACAAGCATACCTAGAGGGTAAATTGATGTTTGCCTTTTGTTTTTGTTTTGGATAAGACAAAAACACTAGTATTAAAAGTTGTACCTAGAGGGTAAATTGATGTTTGCCTTTTTTTTTTGTTTTGGATAAGACAAAAACACTAGTATTAAAAGTAGGGCAGCACCAACAAAATTTATAAGTTGAAACTTGGAAATAGTGTCTTTGTTGTTGAGCAATATGTTGGATTGAACATGTTCAATAATACATTATATGAGGCTTTTTGATGAGAATACAAGATGATGGAGCTGTTAGAGATAACACAAACGTGTGCTTCAAGTAAATAGACTAATAATTGATAAAATATAATTAAAAGGATTTAATTGTTGGTATTATCCTATAGAGGCAGTTAAGAAAGCTCTCCCTCAACTGATAGGTTTGAGAGAATTGAGGGAATCTGCCAATGCTGATTGGTCTCTGCCTTCAAGCACGTTGAGCACTGTTTCTGTATAAAAACCAAGTCCTATTGAATGGTTTTAAAAAGTGTGTTCGTTTTGGTACTGAGAAGGGAGAAGAGCAGTTTGCAAACGGTTGTTCAAGTTCAAGGCATTCAATGGCTACATGTCAGAATTTGTTCATTATTGATTGTTTGTTTCTTGGTGTTTGCAATCTGTGATCTTATAGCTTAGTTGATAATTATGTAGTTGATTCTTACATTTGGTATCAGAGCATCAACATGCATAAGATTCGATTAAAACACTAAGGATCGAAAACTGTTTTGTTAAATGTTGCTTATGCAATTCTAGTTTATCATACTTGTGTCTTGGATGATCCTAGTTGTTTAAAGTTAATACTTTGAACTGTTATGAAATACTATGTATCCTAATTGTGCTAATTGACACCCTATAATTCCATAACAACTATTACTACTCCTACTAATATAGTCGTTTGTTGCATGATCTATGGTTGTTGTTAACCAAAACCAAAGCTGTCTCTCATATCTGGTTTGTTTGTTAACACTGTGATAAAATAGACCTAATAAAAAAGGTCAAGCTAATTTGGACCTTGATTTGTATCATTCAAATAATTGTATATAATCTACTAAAGTAGGTTATCTATTGATTGTTTGTTTGATTCTTTTGAAAATCAAAACTTGTAATTCATCATCCTAGCAAGATAAAGAAATTCCCAAAGGAGATTCCTCATCTGGGCTGATCTTGAGTTAGTGTATAATGAAGCATGCAATATATGGATTATACCTTTTCATTGGCTCAAAAGTCTTGAACTTGTATTTCTTTTTGTCTCTATGTTTTATGCTTTGGTTAAGCAGACTATGATGTTGAGTTAAATTATGCCTAAAGGTGTTTTTAAACTTGAAAAACTTATGATGCTGTCAGTGAAAATTTTGAAAAGTTCTATGACATACCTATTACATATGACTTATGGCTGATTGAAAATTATGGTTGCAGTTTTTGGTTCCACTTCACTGAATGTTGCTAACATTGAACCACTCAATGGAAGCAACAACAAGAAATGGAAAAGAGATGTTGAACTCTTTATCTGCTGTGGAGAGTATGAGTTTGTGTTCAAGACTGATGTGCCACCAAAACCAACTCGTGAAACAACTCCTGAGGAACTCAGGGAAACTGAGAAATGGAAGAAAGCTGACAGATTGGCAATTGATACGATTTTTCCCACCTGTAAAAAAGGGTTAAAATCATACAAATAATACCTGCAAGAGTACAGGGCTGTTGTAGTATAGCACTGAATGCAGGGTCGATTTCCTCAGGGACTGATATGGATAATTCTTATTTTTAGAATTCACTTTTAATTAATAATAAAATAATCGCAATAATTTTGGTGACTGAATAAAAATTAAGTAAACAATGTAAACAAGTACTAGGGCTCAACCTTCACCATTAACAATCATATGTGACTTAGAAAAGAATCTATGAATTAATACATGCAACTTTGAAGGTTAGATTTTTCGAAAGCATATTTTCCTCGTGGGCATTCAAGTGAAAACGTATACCTAACATGCGATTAGTCTATGACATTTAGATCTAATTCTACATGCAAGATTCATTAAGTTCATGAAAATCTTTTATAACCATGCAATCTCTTAGTTATGGTATTTAACCTAGATGTATTACAATCCTTAATCACAAGAAGCTAATCCCAATTTTTAGGTGGGCATTCCTATAAAATTGCATCAAATTACTTGTCTAAATATCCTAAGGGTGATCAAGCATTAAGACATAAAGATAGTTTTAAAAAGTGATTAAAAATTCAAAGCATGCATATACGACAACATAGGAAAAGGATAAATCACATAATCATGTTAAGGCTTAGGTCTAACCCTAGTGAGAAAATTAGCTACTCATGCTCATAATGAATAGAAATAATTTCATTAAAATTGAAGTTAAGAGAACAAACAGTTTGTAGAACAAAGGTAGCCGAAAATCCCAGCTTGCCGTGCTCTTAGATGAAGAATTGTATTCTGAATTCTGGTGTATTCAAATCTAAGCCAAGCTTGGGTATTTATAAGGAAATATTCCTAATCCTACTTTGAAAAGGAGTAAAATAAAAATAATCAAATCTAATTCCTAGTTTGAACATAAATAGGAAAGCATATGCCTTCTCCTCCTTGAATTGGGATTTTATTGATATACTTCCTTCTTTTGCTCCAAACACTCCTTCTAGAATAAACCTGTCAATATAATCAATTCGAGTATCAATTCTTCCCAAAATAATAATAATAACTAATTAAATATATGGGAAATACAAGTATATATTTGACTCATCAAATACCCCCAAACTTGAATTGTTACTTGTCCTCAAGTAAATAAAACAAAACTAAGAAAACATTGAGAAAAATAAAATGCCACTTTCGCAGGGAACTCGATAGTGCTGAGCAAACACTACATGCCTTTAAACCCCTAGGTGTCCCTAGTAGGAGGAGTTGTGTCTCCTGAGGGCTTACCAGTTATGATACCCACAAACACTTTCAAAATTTGTTAAACTTAATTTAACCTTCCTTCTATTGAATATAAAGCAACACTCATAAAAGCAAAATCAAAATTCTCAAGTCATAAGCAAGTCTAAAAGAGAGAGCAAATCCACACTTTCAAAACAGAAGATTACCAGATTCTGGTGAGCAATCCATAAACCATATTCGTGTAATGTGAATCTCAACAAAATTGTAAGAGTTAAACCAGTCCCTCACTTGCATTACATCTGTACCCACCAACTGTAAAATCACTTAACTTATCACCATCCAAAGCATTCTTGCTTGAAATTTTTATTTTTATTTTTATTTATTTATGTTTTGTTATTTATTATTATTATTATAATATATATATATATATATATATATATATTTTTTTTTATAACAAAGGATGGAATTTTATTTAACATTAAGCAAGCTTTCTATCCAACCCATGTAACGAGCTTTAGATCGATGACTCCCAAATCAGATGACTTTAGGGCACCAGACAACAAATGTCCCAAAGGATTTATTTACTCGAATTGGAAAGGCTAGCATGTAATTGATGGGTAAATGCACACCCTTATTTTAGGGCTCGGACTCACCTCCGATTTACTTATGGCTTTCACTTTTTCGAACCTTGGACGGTAACAAATTAAATAACCCACAATCTTAGGGTAAGAAAAATTAACATGCTTGAAACAAATTTAATTTCCACAAAGAAGTTGATGTGCATGTGCGAAATTGAATATGGTACGAATTGTGTGCAAAAATCAACTATATGTTCTTGGTGGTCATGCTCTAATATTTAATCTCACTTATGAAGTTTCAAATTTCGATCATAGCAAATAGAGTGCATTAAAAATAATTTAGGAAGGAAAAATCAAATTAAATCTAAACAAAAATCTTTGTTATTATTATTTTTTATTTTTTTTTTCTAAAATGTTTATTTTATATATATATATATATATATATTTTGTATTTAAATTGTTCTTTTTTATTTATTTATTTTTTTTATTTTTTATTAGACACAAACAAAATAATAGTTTTCTACCCTTAAACTTATCATGCAACATGTCCCCATGGTGCAAAAGAGAAAAGAAGAAAGAAAATGAAAACAAAATAAAGAATTAAGCAGAAAATTAAAAAGGACAAGAAAAAAAAATAAAAGGAAAGAAGAGCACCTGGGGTCGAACCCAAGACCGGAGCTGTTCTCCCAGCCAGTAAAACAGCGTCGTCGTGTGGTAGTTGATGGTGGACCGAAACGCCACCGTTTTGAGTCAGATATAAAGCCCCCTTCTGCAGACTTAGGGCTTCATTTCTCACCCTAGCCGTCCAGGAGCAAGAGAGCAGAGAGTCTGTCTCAACAGCTCCGAAAATACCCACCAACCTTCCACGCCGTGATGCTGCTCCGATCACTTCCAGCGACGATCCACCATCGTTGTGAAGACGAGAGGCACCACGAACCTCCCCATCGCCGAGACCCAATTATGTCCGAGAGAAATGGGCTCCAAAAGCGTGGAAATCCGAGCACCCGTCGGAACCCAGGACAGCGGAAAGGAGAATGGCTGGGACACTGACCATCACCACACTGCTCCAGCGGCCGAGAGGGAACCAGCATCAGCGACCGGTAGTGGTCACGAGGTAAGGTTCTCTTGTTTTTTTATTTCAATCGGGTGCTTGAGCCATCTGCTGTTTTGCATGTGTGTTGGTTTGGTGATCGATGTATGTTTCTGTGATGTTTGTGTGGTTGGATGTGGAAGTGGTTACTGGTTTGGAGGTGGGAGAAATGGAGGAGAGACCCGAAGCGGGCCAGGGAAGCGGACAGAAACCCTTGAAAGGTAACAGACCCTCATTTCTGCAAATCTGGTATGCATATGTGTGCAGATGTGTTCATTTGAAATGGGTTGTTAATGCTCTTGATGCCTGTGATGTGTCTGTGTGGGCCATCACCGGCCGTCGGAGACGATGGTGGTGATGGTGGGTGTGCAGGTACTGACCGGAGATCGGCGGTCGGTGTAACTGTGCTCGGATCCGGTGCGGTTATGGGCTGGAGGCCGAAAATGGGCCGAGCAATAGGCCCATAAGTAAGCTGCTGGGACGTGACCGTAGTGGGCCAACGTACGATCGTGAGCCCACTCCAATGGCGGGAACACTCGGGGCATATGGCGAGGGGTACCCGGCTCGAAAAGTGGGCCCGATGGGCTCATGAGTATGGGAAGGGAGGACCAGGTTGTACGCATCGGGCTAGTACGGTCGATTGGCGTGGGCCCACGAGGAAACAGGCCATCGGAGGCGGAGGTGAAGTGGGGTGGAGCCACCATAGGCCCGGTCCAGTATCGGCTGAGGTCCCCGAAATTGGGCCTGATGTGATAGCAGGCCTAAGAGTAAGGCCCGAGTTTACCGCGGGTCGGGCCTCGGTCGTGGTTGGGCCGGTAGTCTGTGTGGGTCCAAGTCTAATCAGGCGGGGATGTATCGTGGGCGACCCGGCTAGTGTGGACCTGCCCGGAACCTGGGCCCAAGATATGATTGGTCCTAGTAGTAAGGCGCAGGAGGGCCAGGTTGGGTACCCACGTGACCGTCGCTTGAGTGGGCTTGGACGGCTTCGGCTGCTTGACTCGAGCCTGGATGCAGCTCACGTGCTTGGGTGGGCCGGCAGGTAAACTCACTACGATTCTGTCCGTAGTTTTTTTTTTTTTTTGTTTTTTTTTTTTATTTTTTTTTGTTTTTTTTTATTTTTTTATTTTTATGAATATGATACTGACCCAGACTGGTGTGTGTGCAGGTACTACCCCCAAACTTAGAGTAGGGTGTAGATTCCTAGGTTATTCAATTCATTTGATGTAAAAGTGTTGTAATAATAGACCTAGGATCACGATCATCATCAGCCCAGGTATGACTCCTCTATCCTTGGTATTTAGATTTTGAAGCATGTCTACATTTTTTTTTGTATTATTATACCCGACTGCTAGTGGATAGGGCGCGCCAATCAAATCAACCATGTATGCCTGGAATCACACTTAGTGCTAGGTAACAACAGAAAACGGTCATTGCATGTTAGTTAAGTAAAACAAAAACAATTACGTTATTGTAAAAGATATAGGTGGGTTGCCTCCCATTAAGCGTTTAAGTTAACGTCTAGAGCTCGACGTAGGGATGGTAGGATCATGGAGTAGGCGGTTGTAGAGCCACGACATCCTTAGCTAGGTCGTAGGGTGACTCCAAATAAGGTTTCAGACGATGTCCATTAACTGTGAATTCCTTTCCGGTTTGGACGTTCTTTATACCCACTGCTCCATGTGGATGTATATGGACAACTTCAAATGGTCCATACCAGCGGGACTTAAGCTTCCCTGGAAAGAGTCTGAGTCTGGAGTTAAATAAGAGTACCTTTTGTCCGGGATGAAAGTCCTTTCTTAAAATCTGGCGATCATGAAAAAGCTTGGTCTTCTCTTTATAGATCCTTGCATTGTCGTAGGCATCATTCCGAATTTCTTCCAGCTCACTGAGCTCCAGTTTACGCTGCTCTCCTGCCTCATCATAAGCAAGATTGAGTTGCTTGACTGCCCAGAATGCCTTGTGTTCTAACTCCATTGGTAAATGACAAGCTTTGCCATAAACCAGTCGAAATGGGGACATTCCAATTGGGGTTTTATAAGCTGTTCGGTATGCCCATAGTGCATCATTCAGCTTTGTACTCCAATCCTTCCTTGCAGAAGACACTGTTTTCTCTAGAATTCGCTTAAGCTCGCGATTAGAAACTTCAACTTGCCCAGATGTTTGGGGGTGGTACGGTGTTGCCACCCGATGAGTGATGCCATGCTTTGCAAGTAATGAGGCAAATGGCTTATTCAAGAAGTGCTTGCCTCCGTCACTTATGATAGCTCTGGGGACTCCAAATCTAGGAAAAATTGTACCTTGTAGAAATTTGAGAACCACCGATCCTTGATTTGTTGGACTGGCCATGGCCTCCACCCATTTAGAGACATAGTCCACAGCCACTAAGATGTAGAGATTGCCGTGAGATGAGGGAAACGGACCCATAAAGTCAATTCCCCAAACGTCAAAAATTTCAACAACCAAAATGCTCTGCTGGGGCATCTCATTGCGTTTGGACTGGTTTCCAACGCGCTGGCAGCGATCGCATGCTTTACACCATGTGTAAGCATCTTTGAATAAAGAAGGCCAATAGAAACCGCTCTGTAAAATTTTGGTTGCGGTTCGTTTTGGACCGAAATGACCACCACACGCAGATTGGTGTGCAAATTTTAGGATACTTTCCTGCTCTTCACTTGGCACACACCTTCGAATAAGTTGGTCTGCACAGTGCTTAAATAGGTAGGGTTCATCCCAGAAATAATATTTGACAGTGGATAGGAACTTTTTCCGCTGTTGGGAAGTAATGTCAATCGGAAGTTTTCCACTAACCAGAAAATTCACAATATCTGCATACCAGGGTGTGTGCAGCATGAGGGCGAAGAGCTGCTCGTCAGGAAAAGTTTCTTGGAGTGGCAATGACTCAGACTCTGCTGCAGTGGTGTTCACCAGCCGAGATAAGTGGTCTGCCACCACATTCTCACTTCCCTTTTTGTCACGAATTTCGAGGTCAAACTCTTGTAGTAGGAGAATCCATCGTATGAGTCTAGGTTTTGAATCTTTCTTAGCAAAAAGGTATTTCAATGCTGCGTGGTCAGTGAAAATAATTACCTTAGCTCCGATTAGATATGATCGGAACTTTTCCAATGCGAAAATCACTGCTAAGAGCTCCTTCTCTGTTGTTGAATAATTGAGTTGTGCATCGTTTAAAGTTCTGCTGGCGTAGTATATCACACTTGGTAGCTTGTCTTGTCGCTGTCCTAGAACAGCTCCAACCGCATAATCTGATGCATCGCACATGACTTCAAAAGGTAGGTTCCAATCTGGTGCGGTGATAATTGGGGCTGTGGTTAAAAGTGTCTTCAGGGTCGTGAATGATTGGAGGCACTTGTCATCGAATATGAAGTCTGAGTCCTTGGCCAATAGATTGCACAGTGGTCGACTAACCTTAGAAAAGTCCTTGATAAATCTTCTGTAGAACCCAGCATGGCCAAGAAAGGATCTGATATCCTTGACTGATGTGGGGTGTGGTAGGTTGCTGATGACGTCAATCTTGGCTTTGTCCACCTCGATTCCACGGTCTGAAATTAGGTGCCCTAGCACGATACCGTGCTTCACCATAAAGTGGCATTTTTCCCAGTTCAATACCAAATGCGTCTCTTTGCATCTTGCTAAAACTGTGGCCAAGTTGTCTAAACAGTTGTCAAATGAATCCCCGTATACGGAGAAGTCATCCATAAATACTTCAATTATTTGTTCCACCAAGTCTGAGAATATGCTCATCATGCATTGCTGAAAAGTGGCACGTGCATTACACAGTCCGAAAGGCATACGGCGATAGGCAAAAGTGCCAAATGGGCACGTGAACGTAGTTTTGTCCTGATCCTCCGGTGCAATAGGAATCTGATTGTACCCTGAATAACCATCTAGAAAACAGTAAAATGCTTTACCCGCCAACCGTTCCACCATCTGATCAATGAATGGGAGTGGGAAGTGATCCTTTCGTGTGGCTGAATTCAGCTTGCGATAATCAATACACACCCTCCACCCAGTAGTTAACCTTGTAGGAACTTGCTCCCCTTTTTCGTTAGTACTAACCGTGATTCCTGATTTTTTAGGAACAACTTGTGTTGGGCTTATCCATGGGCTGTCTGAAATTGGGTAGATAATGCCTGCGTCTAGAAGTTTTAGGACCTCACTCCGAACAACGTCTTTCATGATTGGGTTCAATCGTCTTTGAGCATCAACAGTAGGCTTGCTGTCTTCTTCCAGTAGGATACGATGCATGCAGATTGATGGACTAAGGCCTTTGATGTCGGCTATTGTCCACCCAATCGCCTCTTTGTACTTGCGTAGGATTCTGAGTAGCTTGTCTTCCTCTAGGTCGGTGAGGTCTGCTGCAATGATCACGGGCAGAGTTTCATGGTCACTAAGGTGTGCATATTTGAGATGGGCTGGAAGGGGCTTCTTTTCCAACTGAGGGGCTATCTCAATGGAAGGCGGTTGTGGCGTCTTTGGGGGCCCAAGCGCTTCAATCTGAGGTCGCCATCGTGGATAGGGTGGTCGGTTGCTATCTAGTGCCGCCATAATTTCTGCAATATCTTCCTCATTTTGGCAGAGGATGGGGTCAATGAGGGCTGCCTCTAGAGGGTCGGTATAGAGCAATTGTCTTTGGGCCATGCAGGTTACTTCCTCCAAAACTTCAATTCTGCTACACTCTGAAATTTCAGTGGGTCTTTTAGCCATGTCAAACAGGTTTAATACCACAGTTTCATCTTGCACACGGAATGTAAGAGTGCCAGCTTCTACATCTATCAGTGTGCGGGCTGTGGCCATGAAAGGTCGGCCAAGGATTAGGGGCGTCTCTTTGTCTTCCACCATATCGAGTACCACAAAATCGATGGGTAGATAGACTTTATCCACCTTGATGATGAGATCTTCAATGATGCCCTTAGGGTAAGTGAGGGATCGGTCAGCCAACTGGAGAACCATTGGTGTAGGCCTGAGCTGTCCTGCTCCTAATCGCTTAAATATTGAGTAGGGCATAAGGTTGATGCTTGACCCCAGATCTATTAGAGATTGCTGAAATTCGGAATTCCCTATTGTGCAGGAAATAGTAAAGCTGCCTGGATCTTTTTTCTTTGGTGGCAGTTTGTGTAGAAGGGCTGCACTACACTGTTCTGTCAAAACCACTTTTTCCAGGTCTGAAATTTTTTTCTTCTTGGCGCATACCTCTTTCAAAAATTTTGCATAGGAAGGGATGTGCTTTATAGCATCTAGTAGAGGTAGATTGATATGGACCTTGGCTAATGTCTGCATGAAGTCAATGGTCTGTTGGTCTTTGTTTGAGCGGCGCTGCTGCCTTTCTGGGAATGGCAGTGGCGGAGTGTAGGCAGGGACGTTGGATGGAGCAAATTTAATTTGTGGGGTGAATAGTTCAACCTGAGGTTTAGGTTCAATAAGTGACTCGGTGGTATTATTTTCTGAATGGGATGTCTTTGATGCCTCTCGATTGTCATAACTTTTTCCCCCTCGTAAAGTCCTTACCATCTTACAGTGCTCGGCTCCTCTCGGGTTTGGTATAGGTTGACCGGGAAAAACCCCTTTATCCCTTTCAGAAATTTCTTGGGCCAGTTGGCTAACTTGCTGCTCCAAGTTTTTAATTGATGCTTGAGTGTTTTGTTGATTCTGGGTAGAGATCTCAATAAACCTGGTAAGCTGCTCTTCTACACTCAATTGGCGTGGTGCGGCCGGTTGGGTCTGATGGTTGAGTGGCTGTTGATAATTCTGCTGGTAATTGGGCCGGACCTGGTGTTGTCCATTCCACCCAAAATTTGTATTATTTTTCCATCCATAATTATATGTATTGGGGTAGGCATCCTTACGGGGTCTTGGGAAGGAACTCATGCCATTTACTTGTTCTTGGACAAGGTCGGGATACCCATCCTTCTGAGGACATTGGAGGACATTATGTGTAGGGTCCTCACATATGGCGCAAACCTGTGTTGTATTTGGAGCAGCGGTGGCGAGCATAAAACTGTTGATCTTCTTTTCCAATTGGGTGATTTGTGCTGCAATATTAGGGGTACCATGTCCTTGTGCTACATCATAGATGTGTCCCCTCGTATGAGAGCCATCATCCGTCCATTGTTGAGATTCGTTAGCCATTAGCTCAAATATTTCAAATGCTTCACGAGCTGTTTTGGATATGAGAGAACCACCTGCGGATGCGTTGACGTAACTTTCGGTGATGTGGTTGAGTCCATCATAAAAGATGTTCATCTGCATGTCTGGATACAATCCATGGTGGGGGCAACGCATATACAGGTCATTGTACCTCTCCCAAGTATCATGAAACGACTCATTAGATTTCTGGGCAAAGGCCAGTATTTCTTTCTTTAAGGCAAGAGTCTTGGATGATGGGTAGAATTTGTTTAGAAACCTTGTTTGTAACTGTTCCCATGTTGTTATGCTCCCTGGAGGTAAAGAATGTAGCCAAGCCCGAGCTTTATCCTTCAAGGTGTAAGGAAAAAGCCTTAATTTAATTGCCTCATTTGAAATTCCCCGAACAATGATGTTGTCACACCCTGACAAGAATTCAGATATGTGCATGTTTGGATCACTATTTGGGAGTCCATGAAAAGTGGGTAGAAGCTCAAGCATGTGATGCCTGATCTCAAAAGTGACTCCGTCTTGTACCTCGGGGTACACGATGCATTGTGGGGTTCCATTCCCACGTGCTGCAAGGCTTTTGCTAAGCGGTGCGCCGACTTCAGGTATTGTTAATGCCATTGGTGCTGGCACTGTGTTGTCTATCTCCGTGAACAAAGCTGCAAGGAAAGTGCCTTGGAGTGTAAACCTTGCGTTAATTGCTTGTAGTTGTCTTCTTCTTCTTGCTGCTCTTTCAGGATCAGGATCGAATTGTGCTAGAATCGGGTTCGTAGATCGTGTAGCAATAACCATGCACAATTAGATAGTCCTGCAAGAGTAGAGACCTGTGCGTAAATGTTGATTTGGTGAAGTATAGAAAAAAAATGAAAATAAATAATTAACTAAAAGTAAATTAAAATAAGAGTAATCTGCACAGTCCCCGGCAGTGGCGCCAATTTCTTGATACGATTTTTCCCACCTATAAAAAAGGGTTAAAATCATACAAATAATACCTGCAAGAGTACAGGGCTGTTGTAGTATAGCACTGAATGCAGGGTCGATTTCCTCAGGGACTGATATGGATAATTCTTATTTTTAGAATTCACTTTTAATTAATAATAAAATAATCGCAATAATTTTGGTGACTGAATAAAAATTAAGTAAACAATGTAAACAAGTACTAGGGCTCAACCTTCACCATTAACAATCATATGTGACTTAGAAAAGAATCTATGAATTAATACATGCAACTTTGAAGGTTAGATTTTTCGAAAGCATATTTTCCTCGTGGGCATTCAAGTGAAAACGTATACCTAACATGCGATTAGTCTATGGCATTTAGATCTAATTCTACATGCAAGATTCATTAAGTTCATGAAAATCTTTTATAACCATGCAATCTCTTAGTTATGGTATTTAACCTAGATGTATTACAATCCTTAATCACAAGAAGCTAATCCCAATTTTTAGGTGGGCATTCCTATAAAATTGCATCAAATTACTTGTCTAAATATCCTAAGGGTGATCAAGCATTAAGACATAAAGATAGTTTTAAAAAGTGATTAAAAATTCAAAGCATGCATATACGACAACATAGGAAAAGGATAAATCACATAATCATGTTAAGACTTAGGTCTAACCCTACTGAGAAAATTAGCTACTCATGCTCATAATGAATAGAAATAATTTCATTAAAATTGAAGTTAAGAGAACAAACAGTTTGTAGAACAAAGGTAGCCGAAAATCCCAGCTTGCCGTGCTCTTAGATGAAGAATTGTATTCTGAATTCTGGTGTATTCAAATCTAAGCCAAGCTTGGGTATTTATAAGAAAATATTCCTAATCCTACTTTGAAAAGGAGTAAAATAAAAATAATCAAATCTAATTCCTAGTTTGAACATAAATAGGAAAGCATATGCCTTCTCCTCCTTGAATTGGGATTTTATTGATATACTTCCTTCTTTTGCTCCAAACACTCCTTCTAGAATAAACCTGTCAATATAATCAATTCGAGTATCAATTCTTCCCAAAATAATAATAATAACTAATTAAATATATGGGAAATACAAGTATATATTTGACTCATCAGCAATGCTTCATATCCAGAGGCTTATGACAAAAACTGTGAGGGGAGGAATTATAGATTGTGCTACTGCAAGAGCTTATCTTGCTGCTATTGATGAGAAGTTCAAAGAGTCTGATTAGGCACAGACTGGAAATCTTCTCACTAATCTCACCAACATGAAGTATGATGGGAATGAGAATGTGAGAGAACACTTTCTCAAGATGGCCGACCTGCCAAACAAACTTGGAGAGCTGGAAGTACCATTGAATGACCAGCTTCTGGTGCACATGGCACTGAATTCACTCCCATCCAAATATGAGAATCTCAAAGTCTCATATCATACTTAGAAGGAAAAGTGGAACATGAATGACTTGATCTCCATCTGTGTCAATGAGGAGTAAAGAATGAAGAGTGCAAAATCAGAACAAGTTGCATAAGTTGCTGAAGTGAATATTGTCAACAAGGGAAAAGGAAAGATGCACATGGATGCACCATATGGTAAGAAGAAAGGCAAAGGTAACAAAGCTTCTACTTCCGATATTTTTGCCAAAAGTACTAACCACCCTGCTGTTAAGAAAACTCAAAAGTTCAAGGCAACTAAACCCAATGATGGTAAATACTTCTTCTTTAAGAAACCTGGTCATGTGAGGAATGATTGTGATGGTTTCAAAGCATGGCTTGAGGAGAAGGGTAAGATAATTAATTTTTTTGTAACTGTTGAGTCTAATTTGATCTTGATTCCAAAAGATTCATGGTGGTTTGATTCTGGTTGTTCCATTCACATTACGAATTCTTTACAGGAATTTTCAAAACTGGAGAAACCAAGCAGTGAATGCTACAATGTTTACATTGGGAATGGAAGCCGAGTTGAAGTTGTGTCAATTGGGGTCGTCAAGCTTAGAACATCCTTAGGTTTTAATCTAGTTTTAAATCCAGTATTGTATGTACCTTCCATGAGAAGGAGTTTACTTTCTGCTTCAAAACTTTTCAAGTCTGGTTATGGTTTTCTTTGTGACAATGTTGGTTTCAAGTTATTTCAATTAAATAGAATGGATGTTCCTCTTGGCATTTGTTTGCTCAAAGATGATTTATGGTATCTTGACTGTTCTGTCAATGAATGTTTTAGTGTTAACTGCATTGGTTCAAAAAGATTGCTCACAGATGAAAACACTTCTATGCTTTGGCATAGAAGACTATGACACATCTCTAAAGAAAGAGTTATGCAGTTAGCTAATGCAAACATGATTCTCGACCTGGATCAAAAAAATTTTAAAATCTGCATTGATTGTATGAAAGGAAAGCAAACTGATTTTGGAAAATCTGGGTCAAATAGAACACACAAACTTCTAGAAATCATACACACTGATGTATGTGGACCTTTTCAATACAAAACAATATGTGGAAATGTCTATTTTGTGACATTCATAGATGATTTTTCAAGATATGCATATATATATATATATATGATTTCTGAAAAATCTGCCGTCCTAAATTGTTTCAAAAACTATAAACTAGAAGTAGAAAATCAATTGGAATCAAAGATCAAAATAGTAAGATCAGAAAGGGGTGGTGAGTACTATGGAAGGTATACAGAAGCTGGTCAAAATGAAAGTACCTTTTGCCTTGTATCTTGAGCAAAATGGGATCATTGCTCAATATACAACTCCTGGAAATCCTAAGCAAAATGGTGTAGCAGAATGAAGAAATAGAACTTACACGGAAATGGTTAGGTCGATGTTTGTTGGTATTGATCTACCTATGTTCTTGTGGGGAGAAGCCTTGAAGACAACCAATTACATCAGCAATCGTGTGCCATCCAAGTCAGTAAGCAAAGTACCCTTTGAAGCTTGGACAGGAAGAAAGCCAAGCTTTAATCATTTCCATGTTTGGGGTTTTAAAGCTTAGGCTAGGATGTATGATCCAAGTGAAAAGAAGCTTGATCCAAGAACTGTGAGTTGTTCCTTCATAGGTTACTCAGAAAAATCGAAGGGATATAAGTTCTATTCAAGCAAACTACACACCAGAATATTTGAAACTCACAATGCCAAGTTCATTGAAGATGAATCCTTGTTGGCATGTGAAAGTAGAGAAGTTACCTTTGATGAAATTCAAGAAGCATAACCTGCAGATGAATAAGATTCTTAATCCATACAAGTTTCTCTAATCAGCACTATATCAGAGAACAATGATATAAATCAAAATGGGAATGGACTGAATGAACCTCAACACCAAGGAAATGTTATTGGTAATGAAGGAAATGTTCCTGAAAATCAAGTGACAAAAAACAAAATACAACAGCCAAATCCAGTTTAGCAGCAACCACAGTTAAGAAAGTCACAAAGGACCATCAGGTCTGCAATGCCCGATGACTATGTAGTGTATCTTCAGGAGTCTGACTTTGATCTTGGTGATGAGGATGATCCCAACACATTCACTCAGGCTATGAAAAGCTCACAATCTGAATTTTGCATGAAGCTATGAAGGAAGAATTGCAATCAATGGACAAAAATGATGTCTAGAAGTTGGTAAAACCAAAAGAAGGAATTAAGACAGTAGGTTCTAAATGGGTGTTTAAGACCAAAAGGGATGCTCAAGGGAGAATTGAGAAACATAAGGCAAGATTGGTGGCAAAAGGATTCACACAGAGAGAAGGTTTTGATTACAATGAAACATTCTCTCCAGTGTCTTCTAAAGATGCAATGAGAGTGATAATGGCCTTGACTGCTCATTATGATTTGGAACTACACCAGATGGATGTTAAAACTGCATTTCTGAATAAAGATTTGGATGAAGATGTATACATGGAACAACCACAAGGTTTTGTTGAGGATGGAAAGGAGCATTTAGTGTGTAAACTCAACAAATCGATTTATGGTTTGAAATAAGCATCTAGACAATGGTATTTGAAGTTTGATAAAGTCATAACAGCTGCTGGATTTGCTGAAAATAAGCTTGATGAGTGTATTTACTTGAAGGTTAGTGGTCCTCATTTCATCTTTTTGGTGTTATATGTTGATGATATATCGCTTGCAAGTTCCAATGTTCAGTTGCTTCACGCAACAAAGGCAATATTGAACAAGAACTTTAAAATGAAAGATCTTGGGGAAGCTCATTTTGTTCTGGGAATAGAGATTATGAGGGACAGATCAAGAAAGTTGCTGGGAATGAATCAGAAAAATTACATTGACATAATTCTCAAGAGATTTCAGATGGAGCATTGCTCAGGAGGAGATGCACCAATTTCCAAGGGAGACAAGTTGAATAAGCAACAGTGTCCTAAAACTGGTTTTGAAGCAGACAAAATGAAGAACAAACCTTATGTATGCACAAGTCTGCACAAGACCAGATTTAGCCTTTGCAGTAAGTGTACTTGGTAGGTTTCAGTCAAACCCTGGCTTAACTCACTGGAGTGCAGGCAAGAAAGTCTTAAGATATTTGAAAGCTACTAGAGATCACATGTTAGTCTTCAGACAAGTTGACAAGTTAGAAGTAATAGGCTACTGTGACTCAGATCATGCTGGTGATTCTGATGACAGAAAATCAACCTTTGGCTACATTTTTCTCATGGCTGGAGGTGCAATTTCTTGGAGAAGTGCCAAACAAACTTCAGTTTCTAAGTCAACAATGGAAGTTGAGTTTATTGGATGTTTTGATGCTACCAAGCATGCAATTATATGGTTGAAAATTTTCATTGAGCAAGTCAAAGTAGTGCCATAAATTTCAAGGCCTGTGAAAATCTACTCTGATAATAACTCTGCAGTGTTTTTCTCTAAGAACAATAAAAGATCTTCAGCTTCTAAGTCTATGGAGATCAAATACTTTCTGGTTCGAGAGAAAGTCAGAGAAGGAATGATTGAAATTGAGCACATTAGATCTCACTCAATGGTTGATGATCCCATGACTAAGGCAATGAGAGTGGGAGACTTTAAAAGATATGTACCAACAATGGGGGAGTTCTGGAATCATTTGAACCAATAATCGTGTGGGAGTAATAGGTTCTTGTTCTTGCAACAACTTGTTACCAAGTTTTCCTGCAGTTATATATAAAGTTCTAATGATGATTTTTTGATTAAGTTTAACTCCTATATATATATGTATATGTCAGTTGAACTAAAAACTGCCATAAGTATATGTTTAAAGTACTGTTGTGTTAAAAACTTATCAATATAAGTTTTGTAAAGCTACTGTTGTGTTAAAAAGTAGTTTACTTGTAATATAGCAGCAATTTGAATTTCAGATGAAATTCAAGAAATGGACCAAATGTAGGAGATGCACCTGCTGAACATTTCAAATGAAATTTGTACTACTCCTTAACCTTGATTATAATAGTCTGCAACATGTATGTCTATTTTGATTGATAGTAATTATAGTGTAATTGATACAAAAACTGTGTCGAGGTCGCTATAGATCTTCTTTTGAATTAGAACTGACACTTGTCTTTGAAGTAGTGTTCTTTCTCTTATTAGCCCAGTGATCACTGTTGTCTTGTGTCTTATGCATACTCATGAATGTATTGAAGCATGTTCAAGTGGGAGAATGTTGGATTGAACATGTTCAATAATACACTGTCATGAGGCTTTTCGATGAGAATACAAGATGGTGGAGCTATTAGAGATAACACAAACGTGTGCTTCAAGTAAATAGACTAATAATTGATAAAATATAATTAAAAGGATTTAATTGTTGGTATTATCCTGTAGAGGCAGTTAAGAAACCTCTCCCTCAACTGATAGGTTTGAGAGAATTGAGGGAATCTGCCAATGCTGATTGATCTTTGCCTTCAAGCATGTTGAGCACTGTTTCTATATAAAAACCAAGTCCTATTGAATGGTTTTAAAAAGTGTGTTCGTTTTGGTACTGAGAAGGGAGAATAGCAGTTTAAGATATAGTCTTCATTAAACCACCTATAACCCCCGGTCAAGGTGGTCAGATTAATATATTAACTCCTGAGTTTGATTCTTATACAGAGGAATAAAGTTATTTTGAATTTAATTTTTATGACAATACTCATGAATGAATGAATCGTGGAGTGTAATATTATATTGCTTTCAAAGAATAAGATTTCATTTTAATTTTTTTAACTCAAACTTAATTTTTCATACCACCTAATTAATTAATTATCATTCCATCACTTCATTGTTGTTTTTTTTCTTGGTTCTATATATGTAATAAATTTGATAAGAATCCCTGCATGCCCAATTAATAAGTAGGTACAACAAACAGACGAGGCCATTAATGTTGTATATATTGTGAATCTGTTCCAGCTGACTTCCAGTACTGAGCACGCATAATTAAATTCCTTTTTCTTTCTCTTCTTTTCTCTTTTGTTTTAATTTTCTTTTATTTGTAATATACTTATATAAATTTTATGATCATGTGATTTAAGTTTTCTCAGCATTTGTTTATATAATTTGTAGGTTTGAATATTCACTGATTCATTACAATGTGGTTTCATGAAGTTTTGAACCCTGCATTATTTAAGTTCTCTTTGAAAATAATCCAAAGAATAAACATTTTTTAATCCATGCAACATTAACATTAATTTTGTAGCCTCATGGATGCATCCAAGTCCAGCCAGTTGAAGAAAACTTGGTAAGATTGAAAGGAATTAGAGTTCACACAATTTAGATGATTTTATTACAAAGAAAGCAGGACATGCATATCAAATTAATACAAAATAACAATATATACATATGTATATATATATATATATATATATATATATATATGTATATACATCCTCCGATCTATCGGTTGCGGGTCGAGGACTCCTTCCTTTTCTTTAAACTCAAACTTCGTTTCGTATTGTTCATTGAGAAATTTCTGATCAACAATAGAATAAGATTTTATTTTGCATCTTATCTAAGGGATTCTTTGGTTTGGCCCCATGAAGCAATGTCACTTGATCATTATCAAACTATATATCATTCACTCCATCATTTGATATATTTTTTTAATTTTAAGAATTAAGGATAAACAACATAAAAGTACCAAAATTATAGGGGTCATTTCAAATCATACCCAAACTATGAAAATTGGATTTTAGATACCCAAACTATCAAAACACAACATTTAGGTATCAACCGTTAGCAATATGTTAAAAAAATCTGTTAAATGCACAAGTGGCATTTGTGGGGCATTTTTTTATACTGACATGGACGCCATGTAGACAAAAAAAATAATAAAATTTGAATATTATTAAAGTAATTAATAAAATCTTAAAATAAATAAATAAAAAACAAAAAAAAATCAAAATCAAATCCCTCCTAGAACCGAGAACGATGACCCCTCCTTCGTCTTCTCCGTCTTCTCCAACTCCACCTCACCCCCAATTTTCGATGGCTTCCATTCAATAGTTCTGATAAACCACCACCTACTCCGCCACCGACACACCCACTGCCACCCATGTATTTTCAATTCAATTTCAACCCACCCGTTCAATTTGAAGCAATTTGAACGTACTTACACATATGGTCGAGCAAACCCAGGTCCAAACCCAGTTTCAAACCCAGGTCCAAACCCAGTTCCAAACCCAGGTCCAAATCCAATTCCAAACCCAGGTCCAAACCCAGTTCCAAACCTAGGTCCAAACCCAGACTCAGACTCCGACTCCGAACCAGACCCAACCGCCCCACCATGACTCCATCGAGGCCGCCAAGTCAAGGACCCCACAACAACGCGCCGTTTCTGCCCCCAAAGTCGCAGGGTGACCACTGTTGTGCGAAGGCGAGCTTGAAACGGCGAAACACCATCTCTGAGCATCTCGCCGTGGAGGTCGGATCCGACGGTGACGGCGTAGTCGACGTCCGCGATGATCTTGGTGCGGGGAAGGAAGGGGCAGATATGAAGAACCAGTAAAGGGATTTCATGAAACCTGACGGAGGAGCAGCCTCCGAGTCATCGCCAACCCGACATTCTTCGTGACCCAATCTTCTCGACCTGATCTTTGTGGGAACCCGAGTTCGCCTCATCGTGGTACCAGCCTACCGATTTATGAGCTTCCAGTAGAGAGGTCGACCGACGTAGAGAGAGAGCGAGACCGAGTAAAAAAAACCCAAATCGGAGACGATCCAAGCAGAATCGGAGACCCTTTGCTGGGTTCAACTGTAACGACCGGGAAACTTAATTGGTGAATTTTCGTAAATTAATTTGGGAAAGGACGAGTTTACCCTTGGTTTCATAAGAGGGTTGAAATTCAATTTTGTTTGGAGACACCTTTGAAAGTTTTTCGTGGACCGTTACGTAGGTCTCGAATTCAAGAGTTCGTAGACAGCCGGCATGTAAGGACCCTTCCCGAATTTCGCCTCGAAATCCTTGAAAAGCCCAGATCCCGTCTGATAGGCTCTCGATTGACAACCCTTATTACCAAAGATCAATACCTGACATACCATTATAAACATTTAACATAACCTCCTTAGTACTTGACTGACTTGCCTCCCTGTCAGACGCATGATAGCCTAGTAGGTCACAACCTACCTCGGTGGACCTCCTCCGCAATTAAACAAGACAACTGACGTGTCACCCTCGTGTGCACCGTCAACAACTCATCCATCTAGGTCACCGCCCACACCAACCCACTGAGCCGGATGACGAAGTACCTAGACTTGGTTGAATTGAGTCTTACTGACCTACCCCGATTCGTAACTCGATATCCCTGCTCCTCCTCCAGAGCAACCTCAGTCCTCAACGATATGGCAAGAATTCAATAATTAAATTTCGCCACGTGAAAAATGGAGTTTTGAGAGGGTTGTGGGTCTAGAATGTTCATGGGCAGTTTGGTAAATTTCACTTGGCAGATATTTTTAACTCAGACCCTCTCCAAATTCTTCTCGTTTTCCCCTCTCTCTTCGTGATCCTCATCCTAACCGTGCCACATAACCCAAAAACCCCATACCTTGAACTTGTTATATGAGCAAGCTCGTTCCTTTTGGTTCAACCCATCTTCTTCTCCTCCCGCCATAAAGGACGTACCGGCCGTCGAGGGAAACAACCACAGAAAACATCGAACCGAGGAAGGAGAAAATCGAACCTTTGATCGATTTTCTGGCCAACTCAGGTATGGGTTTCGTGTTTAGACTTCAGTTTCGAGTTCCTAGGCTTGAGTAGATAGTTCTAGGCTATTAATTCGTAAAAAGCAATTGACATTTGAAGAAGTTAAGAATTTTCAAGGTCGATTGGCAATGGCGATTTCCGGCGACGGCAGACGGCGGCCCACGGCGGATGTAACAACCCGGAATTTCAATTATTGGATTTACGTAAATTATTTATGTAAAATGACGATTTTACCCTTGCTTGTTAAGGGGCGTGAAAGTCAAATTTTGTTTCGAGACATTTTTGGTGGTGTTTTGGATACCGTTGCGTAGGCCTCGAACTCACGAGTTCGTAGACAGGCGGCACGCGGAAAATGAAGTTCGTGTACGAAAGTTACGGGTCTAGATTATTAGGGGTATTTTGGTAATTTTTGACTTGGGGGTAGATATTTTTAACCCCAAATCATTGTTTCATCTTCATATCATCATCTCACTTTCTCTCTCTCTGAAACACTCTCCCAAAACCATCGAACCCGTGTGCGACATTCACACCTAAAACCCATAAATTCCAAGTTTGATTCAAGGCCAAGACTTCCATTTCTATTCAACTAATCGTATTCTACTCCTTCCCACGATCACAACCGTACCAACCATCGAAGGAGAGGACCACGGGGGAAGCCGAACCGAGTGTAGGAAGTTTCGGATCTTCCGATCGATTTTCTGGCTAGCACAGGCGATACTGCTCCAGGAACTTCAGGGGAGCGTACAATTCGGGATTGAGCTTGCTTGGACAGGTTTGTGAGTGGACTTTTGGTTTATAAACTATAATGCATGCATAAATGTATCTTTGATTTAAATACTGTTATGTATGAATGCAATGAATTTCTGGAATTTAGAAATGATGCTGGACACATGTTTTCCAATATTTTCAGTGAAAGTGTGTTTTGAGAAATGGCCTGGTTTTTGTACTTGATTTTGATATCGTTTTGACGTGGTAACTATTTGAGTATGTGATTTGGGGTTTAGACCCGTAATTATGATATTATTGGTTTTGGCCATAAAATGATATTTCAAAGAATTTGGCTTAGGCTAAGAAACAAAGATTTCAAAATATGGATTTGGTTCACTGGTTTCCTATCCCGATGGTTACCGTTGCTCTGACTGGTGTATAGGGGTTTTGCTCCGCTGGTTGTTGAGGGCTCGGACTTTGGTGTTGAGGGGTCTTGCTCCGCCGGGTCGCGAGACTGTCTATGCATAGTACAGAGAATTGTTGTACAAATTTTAATACATCTCAAGGGATACCCTGGTGTGTTGTGGATATGTCGGGAACAATGAATTTGAGATATTATGTGTCCATATTGAATTAAATGATTTTAAACTCCTTTGAAGAGAGTTTTCAAACCAAACTGTGGATCACGAGGTATTTTCATTATACAGATTTTATGTGAGTCCAACTAAGTGGTTTTAAAGAGAAATGGAAATTTTGGTGATTTACATATAATGTTTTTAGATCATAAACTGTTTTATGTGATGCATGCATGATTTTATAAATGGAGGGGGGAAAAGGTAATATTTCCTTGGAAAACGATTTATAAATGATTATTTTTGTCCACTCACAACTTTTGTGTTTAAACCCCCTTCAGGCAGTTGAGTTGACGCATACACTTATCTCGAGGTTGAGGCATTAGTACTTTCGGCTGCGCTGTGTAGTTATATTTGAGTAGGATATCAAAATTATACTCTTGATCCTACTTAGACGCTCTGATATTATATTGTATTTGGTTGGTAATTATTTACGGGAATTATTGAGTGCTTGAATCCCTTGTCTGACAAGTGAAAGTAACTATTATTATTATATTTGTAAGGATTGAAGGGTATTTTGGGAACCTTTCCTTAGGTTGTCTGTCAGGACCCGTCCCGAATTTCCCCTCGAAACCCGGGAAGAACCCTGATTCCGTCTGACAACCTAAGAAAAGGTTCCCAAAATACCCTTCAATCCATACAAATTATAATAACCATGATAAATACTTCCTCTTGTCAGACAAGGGACTTAAGCACTCAATAATTCCCGTAATTAACGACCAAACAAATACAGCATAATATCAGAGCGTCTAAGTAGGATCAAGAGTAAAATTTAGATATCCTACTCAAATATACAACACAGCGCAGTCGAAATCCTAATGCCTCAGCCTCGAGATCAATGTTCGCGTCAACTCTACTCAACTGCCTGAAGGGGGTTTAAACACAAAAGTTGTGAGTGGACAAAAATAATCATTTATAAATTCCTTTTCGAAGAATTACCTTTCTTCCCCTCCATTTATAAAATCATGCATGCATAACATAAAACAATTTATCATATAAAAGCATTATATGTAAATCATCCAAAATTCACATTTATCTTTAAAACCATTTAATTGGACTCACATAAAATCTGTATAATGAAAATACCTCGTGATCCACAATTTGGTTTGAAAACTCTCTTCAAATGAGTTTAAAATCATTTAATTCAATCTGGACACAAATTATCTCAAATTCAAATCATTTGGTTCAATCGGACACATAATATCTCAAATCAAATCATTTGGTTCAATCGGCCACATAATATCTCAAATTCAAATCATTTGGTTCAAACTCACGAATATCTCAATTTCAAATCATTTGGTTCCATTTGGCAAATATCTCAAAATCAAGAATTCACTGTTCCCGACTTATTCATAACACATCAGGGTATCCCTTGAGATGTGTTCAAATCTGTACAACTCTGTGTACCATATGTACTGTCTGTAATATCTGTACTATGCATAGACAGTTTCGCGACCCGGCGGAGACATACTCCTCAACACCTAAGGTCCGAACCCTCAACAACTGGTAGAGTCATACTCCTCAACACCAGTCAGAGCAACAACAATCATCGGGACGGGAATCAGTGAATCAAATCCATACTTCGAAATCTTTGTTTCGCGGCCTAAGCCAAATTCTTTGCAAATATCATTTTATGGCCAAAATCGGTAAAATCACAATTATGAGTCAAAACCCAAATCACATACTCAAATAGTCACCACGTCAAAACGATATCAAAATCAAGTACAAAAACCAGGCCATTTCTCAAAACATACTTTCACAGAAATATTGTAAAATATGTGTCCAGCATCATTTCTAAAATCCAGAAATTCATTGTACTCAAACACAACAGTATTTAAATCAAAGATACATATATGCATGCATTACAGTTTATAAATCAAAGTCCACTCACAAACCTGTTCAAGCACGCTCAATCCCGAACTGTACGCTCCCCTGAAGCTCCTGGAGCAATATCGCCTGTGCTAGCCGGAAAATCGATCGGAAGGTCCGAAACTTCCTATCCTCGGTTCGGCTTACTCCGTGTTCCTCTCCTTCGATGGTTGGTACGGTTGTGATCGTGGGACGGAGTAGAACACGATTAGTTGATCAAAACTGGAAGATGAGGCCTTGAAATCAATGTTGACTTTGTGTTCTCTTCGGGAGTTTTCGCACGGGGTGGGTAGTTTGGGTTTGTGTGTTTTTTTTTTTTTTTTGTCACAGAGAGAGATGAGTGAGATGAAGATGAAATGAAGATGAGGATGAAACAAATCAGACTTATCTGATTTGTTACCAAAATATCTCCCCTCCATGGAAAATTACCAAAATGCCCTTGCACATTTAGACCCATAACTCTCGTCTACGAACTCCGTTTTCCGCGTGCCGCCTGTCTACGAACTCGTGAGTTCGAGACCTACGCAACGGTATACAAAACACCACCAAAAAGGTTTCGAAACAAAACTTGATTTCCATGCCCTTTAACAAGCAAGGGCAAAATCGTCATTTTACATAATTAATTTAATTAAATCCAATAATTGAAATTCCGGGTTGTTACAATCTACCCCCCTTAAGAAATTTCGTCCCCGAAATTCAACTCTACCCTTGGAACAAATAAGGATACTGCGTCCGCATTAGTTCCTCAGTTTCCCACGTGGCTTCCTCCACGTTATGATTCATCCACAACACTTTAACTAGAGGAATACTCTTTCTGCGCAGTACCTTCTCTTTCCAATCCAAAATTTGCACCGGTTGCTCCTCAAAAGTCAAATCATCTTTCAGCTCAAGTGGTTGCTCTTCCAACACATGAGACTCATCAAACAGATATTTCCGGAGCAAAGATACATGGAAAACATTATGAGCTCTGGATAATTCCGATGGTAAAGCAAGACGATATGCCACTGGTCCTATCCTCTCCAGAATCTCATATGGACCAATGTAGCGAGGACTCAGTTTTCCTCGTCTACCAAAACGTACAACCCCCTTCCAAGGAGATAGTTTCAAGAACACCCAGTCACCAACCTCAAACTCAAGGTCTCTAGTTCTGCGGTCTGCATAGCTCTTCTGGCGATCCTGAGCTGTCTTCAACCTTTCTCTGATGATCCTTATCTTTTCCTCAGTCGTATCAACCAACTCTGGTGTTAACAGTTTCCTTTCACCCACTTCGTTCCAGCATAGAGGTGTCCTGCACTGCCTCCCATACAGTGCCTCGAAAGGAGACATCCCAATACTCGACTGATAACTATTATTATAAGCAAATTCCATCAGAGCCAGATGTGAATCCCAGTTTCCTTTAAACTGTAGTACACAAGCTCTCATCATATCCTCCAAAATCTGGATTGTCCTCTCAGACTGACCATCCGTCTGAGGATGAAAAGCTGTACTAAAATGCAAGGTAGTGCCAAAAGCCTTCTGCAAACTCCGCCAAAACCTGGAGGTAAATCTAGGATCCCTGTCCGAAACAATGGACTCTGGAGTCCCATGTAGCCGTATGATCTCATCAATGAACAATTTGGCATACTGACTCATCCGAAAATCTTCCCGCACTGGCAAGAAATGTGCAGACTTCGTGAGTCTATCAACAATTACCCATATCCCATCATGTCCTTTCTGTGTTCTTGGAAGTTTATACACAAAATCCATCGTAATGTGATCCCACTTCCATTCCGGAATAGGTAATGGTTGAAGTGCCCCATATGGTTTCTGCCTCTCGGCTTTCACTTGCTGGCATGTCAGGCATCTACTCACAAACTCAGCAATCTCCCTTTTCATCCCAGTCCACCAATAATATTTCCTTAGGGTATGATACATCTTGGTACCTCCTGGATGCATAGCGTAAGCCGAACTATGAGCCTCATCAAGAATTTCCCTCTTTAGTTCCAGCTCATTCGGTACGCACAACCGACCATCCCTAACCAAGGCTCCATCATCCCTAAGCGCATAGTCCTGCCTGTTTCCAGCCTCTAACTCCATCCTGATAATGCACAATGTAGGGTCCTGGAGTTGAGCCTCAATAATCCGATCAATCAGCACAGGCCTCACATGAAAACTAGCCAACAAAGCCCCCTGGCTATCCATGTCCAGTACTATCCCTGCTCTACGGAACTCTACCAGTAATGGTAAGTAGACTGTATGCAAATGGGCTAAAGAACCCATGGATTTCCTGCTTAAAGCATCCGCCACAACATTGGCTTTCCCTGGATGGTACTCTATAGTACAATCATAATCCTTTATTAACTCAAGCCATCTTCTCTGCCTCAGATTCAGGTCTTTTTGGGTGAACAAGTACTTCAAACTCTTATGGTCGGTGAAGATCCGACACGTCTCCCCGTACAAATAATGTCTCCATATTTTCAATGCATGCACCACTGCAGCTAATTCCAAATCATGTGTGGGGTAATTCAACTCATGGGGTTTAAGTTGTCTAGAAGCATAAGCTATCACCTTTCCATGCTGCATCAACACACAGCCTATACCCCGCAATAAGGCATCACTATACACCTCGAATCCCCCAGTATCATCAGGAATGGTCAACACTGGAGCAGAAGTCAACCTCCTCTTCAGCTCCTGAAATCCCTGTTCACAATCAGCTCCCCAGTCAAACTTGACTCCTTTCCTCGTCAACCGAGTCAACGGCCCTGCTATCGTAGAAAATCCTTCTACGAACCGTCGATAATATCCTGCCAAACCCAGAAAACTCCTCACCTCTGTCACTGTCCTCGGTTGCTCCCAGTTTGCCACTGCCTCAATCTTTTGGGGATCTACGCTGATACCCTCAGCCGAAATCACATGACCTAAGAATCCAACTTCGGTCAACCAAAACTGGCATTTACTGAATTTGGCAAACAAATGCTTTTTCCTAAGCATATTCAGTACCAACCTTAAGTGCTTCTCATGTGCCTTAGCACTCCTCGAATACACCAAGATGTCATCAATGAACACAATCACAAACCGATCCAAATACTTTTGGAACACCCTGTTCATCAAATCCATAAATGCTGCTGGAGCATTAGTCAACCCGAAAGGCATCACCAGGAACTCATAATGACCATAACGAGTCCTGAAAGCTGTTTTCTCAACATCCCCTTCTCTGATCCTCAACTGGTGGTATCCGGATCGAAGGTCAATTTTCGAAAAATATTTTGCCCCCTTAAGTTGATCAAACAAATCATCTATCCTTGGCAAAGGATACTTATTCCGCACCGTAGCCATGTTTAGCTTCCGGTAGTCGATACACAACCTCAACCCACCATCCTTTTTCCTCACAAATAACACTGGTGCACCCCAAGGTGAAACACTTGGGCGAATAAATCCCATATTCACCAAGTCCTGCAACTGAGTCTTTAACTCTCGCAATTCTGCCGGTGCCATCCTATACGGTGCCTGTGAGATAGGTTGAGTACCTGGCAAAAGCTCGATGGTGAACTCAATCTCCCGGTGAGGTGGTAATCCCGGAAGATCATCTGGAAACACATCAGAGAACTCACTCACCACTGGAATATCCTCCACTCTCATCGGAGTATCCCGAGAATCAAACACATGAGCCAAGTAACCCTCACAACCTTTCCTCAGCAATTTCTCAGCAGTCAAAGCTGATATCACTCCACAGGGTAGTACCCTACGATCTCCTCTGAATGTAAGTTCCGGTAAACCTGGACTCCGGAAATCCACTCTTTTGTCATAACAATCAATAGAGGCATGGTGCATAGTCAACCAATCCATCCCCAGAATCACATCAAAATCAAAAATATCTAGGGGAATTAAATCTGCCTCTAATGCATGACCTTCCACTAACACTGGACAACTACGAATCACGAGATTCGCCACTAACATATTCCCAGTAGGAGTACTAATACCCATGTCCCAACCAATCGGAGACAATTTTCTACATCCTCTGGGCTAGACTCGCCCATCTATATGGTAGCCCCTAATCTCTGGGCTCTCTCAATGTCTGAACCTTCAGTAGCAGTCCTACTCTGAAGTACAGAAGTCAACGTGTGACCCAATTGTTCCAGTATTTGCCTCATATCAGACTCCACTGCAGATTCATGCGTGTCCCCAATGTTTTCAAACTGTTGACGGAACTCGAGTCTCGGAGGCATTACGGTGAAAAGAACTATACTCATCGATACCAAAATAATTGTACACGTAGTGTACAGTCTACAGGAATTTAACCTAGTGCTCTGATACCAATTGTCAGGACCCGTCCCGAATTTCCCCTCGAAACCCGGGAAGAACCCTGATTCCGTCTGACAACCTAAGAAAAGGTTCCCAAAATACCCTTCAATCCATACAAATTATAATAACCATGATAAATACTTCCTCTTGTCAGACAAGGGACTTAAGCACTCAATAATTCCCGTAATTAACGACCAAACAAATACAGCATAATATCAGAGCGTCTAAGTAGGATCAAGAGTAAAATTTAGATATCCTACTCAAATATACAACACAGCGCAGTCGAAATCCTAATGCCTCAGCCTCGAGATCAATGTTCGCGTCAACTCTACTCAACTGCCTGAAGGGGGTTTAAACACAAAAGTTGTGAGTGGACAAAAATAATCATTTATAAATTCCTTTTCGAAGAATTACCTTTCTTCCCCTCCATTTATAAAATCATGCATGCATAACATAAAACAATTTATCATATAAAAGCATTATATGTAAATCATCCAAAATTCACATTTATCTTTAAAACCATTTAATTGGACTCACATAAAATCTGTATAATGAAAATACCTCGTGATCCACAATTTGGTTTGAAAACTCTCTTCAAATGAGTTTAAAATCATTTAATTCAATCTGGACACAAATTATCTCAAATTCAAATCATTTGGTTCAATCGGACACATAATATCTCAAATCAAATCATTTGGTTCAATCGGCCACATAATATCTCAAATTCAAATCATTTGGTTCAAACTCACGAATATCTCAATTTCAAATCATTTGGTTCCATTTGGCAAATATCTCAAAATCAAGAATTCACTGTTCCCGACTTATTCATAACACATCAGGGTATCCCTTGAGATGTGTTCAAATCTGTACAACTCTGTGTACCATATGTACTGTCTGTAATATCTGTACTATGCATAGACAGTTTCGCGACCCGGCGGAGACATACTCCTCAACACCTAAGGTCCGAACCCTCAACAACTGGTAGAGTCATACTCCTCAACACCAGTCAGAGCAACAACAATCATCGGGACGGGAATCAGTGAATCAAATCCATACTTCGAAATCTTTGTTTCGCGGCCTAAGCCAAATTCTTTGCAAATATCATTTTATGGCCAAAATCGGTAAAATCACAATTATGAGTCAAAACCCAAATCACATACTCAAATAGTCACCACGTCAAAACGATATCAAAATCAAGTACAAAAACCAGGCCATTTCTCAAAACATACTTTCACAGAAATATTGTAAAATATGTGTCCAGCATCATTTCTAAAATCCAGAAATTCATTGTACTCAAACACAACAGTATTTAAATCAAAGATACATATATGCATGCATTACAGTTTATAAATCAAAGTCCACTCACAAACCTGTTCAAGCACGCTCAATCCCGAACTGTACGCTCCCCTGAAGCTCCTGGAGCAATATCGCCTGTGCTAGCCGGAAAATCGATCGGAAGGTCCGAAACTTCCTATCCTCGGTTCGGCTTACTCCGTGTTCCTCTCCTTCGATGGTTGGTACGGTTGTGATCGTGGGACGGAGTAGAACACGATTAGTTGATCAAAACTGGAAGATGAGGCCTTGAAATCAATGTTGACTTTGTGTTCTCTTCGGGAGTTTTCGCACGGGGTGGGTAGTTTGGGTTTGTGTGTTTTTTTTTTTTTTTTGTCACAGAGAGAGATGAGTGAGATGAAGATGAAATGAAGATGAGGATGAAACAAATCAGACTTATCTGATTTGTTACCAAAATATCTCCCCTCCATGGAAAATTACCAAAATGCCCTTGCACATTTAGACCCATAACTCTCGTCTACGAACTCCGTTTTCCGCGTGCCGCCTGTCTACGAACTCGTGAGTTCGAGACCTACGCAACGGTATACAAAACACCACCAAAAAGGTTTCGAAACAAAACTTGATTTCCATGCCCTTTAACAAGCAAGGGCAAAATCGTCATTTTACATAATTAATTTAATTAAATCCAATAATTGAAATTCCGGGTTGTTACATTGTCAGACGGGATTAGGGCTCTTCCCGGGTTTCGAGGGGGAATTCGGGACGGGTCCTGACAATTGGTATCAGAGCACTAGGTTTAAATTCCTATAGACCGTACACTTAGTGTACAATTATTTTGGTATTGATGAGTTATAATTCTTTTCAGTGTAATGCCTACGAGACGCGAGTCCCGTCAACAGTCTGGAAACATTGGGGACACACATAAACCTGCAGTGGAGCCTGATATGAGGCAAACACTAGAACAATTGGGTCACACTTTGACTTCTGTACTTCAGAGTAGGGCTGCTACTGAAGGGTCGGACTTTGAGAAAGCCCAGAGATTAGGGGCTACAATATTTATGGGCGACTCTAGCCCAGATGATGCAGCGGAGTGGATTACTTGTTTAGAGCGAGTGTTCTCAGTTATGAGATGTCCTCAGGGGGACAGGGTGCTGTTAGCCACTTTTCTGCTAGGTGGTTCCGCTTATCATTGGTGGAATGCATTAGAGCTATCAGGCTGGGATGTCAGTACAATTACCTGGGGTGACTCATTCTTTCATTTCTCGGGGTTTTACATTGTTTGCTGATAGAGAATTGTCTCCGATTGGTTGGGGCATGGGTATTAGTACTCCTACTGGGAATATGTTAGTGGCGAATCTCGTGATTCGTAGTTGTCCAGTGTTAGTGGAAGGTCATGCATTAGAGGCAGATTTAATCCCCTTAGATATTTTTGATTTTGATGTGATTCTGGGGATGGATTGGTTGACTATGCACCATGCCTCTATTGATTCTTATGACAAGAGAGTCAATTTCCGGAGTCAGGTTTACCGGAACATACATTTAGGGGAGATCGTAGGGTACTACCCTATGGAGTGATATCAGCTTTGACCGCTAAGAGATTGTTGAGGAAAGGTTGTGAGGGTTACTTGGCTCATCTGTTTGATTCTTGGAATACTCCGATGAGAGTAGAGGATTTTCCAGTGGTGAGTGAGTTCTCTGATGTGTTTCCAGATGATCTTCCGAGATTGCCACCTCACCGGGAGATTGAATTCACCATAGAGCTTTTACCAGGTACTCAACCTATCTCACAGGCACCATATAGAATGGCACCGGCATAATTGCGAGAGTTGAAGACTCAGTTGCAAGACTTGGTGAATATGGGATTTATTCGCCCAAGTGTTTCACCTTGGGATGCACCAGTGTTATTTGTGAGGAAAAAGGATGGTGGTCTGAGGTTGTGTATCGACTATCGGAAGCTAAACAGGGCTACAGTGCGGAATAAGTATCCTTTGCCAAGGATAGATGATTTGTTTGATCAACTTAAGGGGGCAAGATATTTGTCGAAAATTGACCTTCGATCCGGGTACCATCAGTTGAGGATCAGAGAAGGGGATGTTCAGAAAACAGCTTTCAGGACTCGTTATGGTCATTATGAGTTTCTGGTGATGCCCTTCGGGTTGACTAATGCCCCGGCAGCATTTATGGACTTGATGAACAGGGTGTTCCAAAAGTATTTGGATCGGTTTGTGATTGTGTTCATCGATGACATCTTGGTGTATTCGAGGAGTGCTAAGGCACATGAGAAGCACTTAAGGTTGGTGCTGAATATGCTTTGGAAAAAGCATTTGTTTGCCAAGTTCAGTAAATGCCAGTTTTGGTTGACAGAAGTTGGATTCTTAAGTCATGTGATTTCGGCTGAGGGTATCAGCGTAGATCCCCAAAATGTTGAGGCAGTGGCAAACTGGGAGTAACCGAGGACAGTGACAGAGGTGAGGAGTTTTTTGGGTTTGGCAGGATATTATCGACGGTTCGTAGAAGGATTTTCTACGATAGCAGGCCCATTGACTCGGTTGACTAGGAAAGGAGTCAAGTTTGACTGGGATGCCGATTGTGATCAGGGATTTCAGGAGCTGAAGAGGAGGTTGACTTCTGCTCCAGTATTAACCCTTCCTGATGATACTGGGGGATTCGAGGTGTATAGTGATGCATCATTGCGGGGTATAGGCTGCGTGTTGATGCAGCATGGGAAGGTGATAGCGTATGCTTCTAGACAACTTAAACCCCATGAGTTGAATTACCCCACACATGATTTGGAGTTAGCTGCAGTGGTGTATGCACTGAAAATTTGGCGACATTATTTATACGGGGAGACGTGTCGGATCTTCACCGACCATAAGAGTTTAAAGTACTTGTTCACCCAAAAGGACCTGAATATGAGGCAGAGAAGATGGCTTGAGCTAATAAAGGATTATGATTGTACTATAGAGTACCATCCAGGGAAAGCCAATGTTGTGGCAGATGCCTTGAGCAGGAAATCCATGGGTTCTTTGGCCCATTTGCACACAATCTACCTACCATTGTTGTTAGAGTTCCGTAGAGCGGGATTGTAATTGACATGGATAACCAGGGGGCTTTATTGGCTAGTTTCCATGTGAGGCATGTTCTGATTGATCGGATTATTGAGGCTCAACCCCAGGACCCTACATTGTGCATTATCAGGATGGAGTTGGAGGCTGGAAACAGGCAGGACTATGCGCTTAGGGATGATGGAGCCTTGGTTAGGGATGGCCGGTTGTGCGTACCGAATGAGCTGGTGCTAAAGAGGGAAATTCTTGATGAGGCTCATAGTTCGGCTTACTCTATGCATCCAGGAGGTACCAAGATGTATCATACCCTAAGGAAACACTATTGGTGGACTGGGATGAAAAGGGAAATTGCTGAGTTTGTGAGTAGATGCATGACATGTCAGCAAGTGAAAGCAGAGAGGCAGAAACCATATGGGGCACTTCAACCATTACCTATTCCGGAATCGAAGTGGGATCACATTACGATGGATTTTGTGTATAAACTTCCAAGGACACAGAAGGGACATGATGGGATATGGGTAATTGTTGATAGACTCACGAAGTCTGCACATTTCTTGCCAGTGCGGGAAGATTTTCGGATGAGTCGGTATGCCAAATTGTTCGTTGATGAGATCATACGGCTACATGGGACTCCAGAGTCAATTGTTTCGGACAGGGATCCAAGATTTACCTCTAGGTTTTGGCGGAGTTTGCAGAAGGCTTTTGGCACTACCTTGCATTTTAGTACAGCCTTTCATCCTCAGACGGATGGTCAGTCTGCGAGGACAATCCAGGTTTTGGAGGATATGATGAGAGCTTGTGTACTGCAGTTTAAAGGGAACTGGGATTCACACCTGGCTCTGATGGAATTTGCTTATAATAATAGTTATCAGTCGAGTATTGGGATGTCTCCTTTCGAGGTACTGTATGGGAGGCAGTGCAGGACACCGTTATGTTGGAACGAAGTGGGTGAAAGGAAACTGTTAACACCAGAGTTGGTGGATACGACTGAGGAAAAGATAAGGATCATCAGAGAAAGGTTAAAGACAGCTCAGGATCGCCAGAAGAGCTATGCAGACCGTCGAACCAGAGATCTTGAGTTTGAGGTAGGTGACTGGATGTTCTTGAAACTATCTCCTTGGAAATGAGTGGTACGTTTTGGTAGACGAGGGAAACTGAGTCCTCGTTACATTGGTCCGTATGAGATTTTGGAGAGGATAGGACCAGTAGCATATCTTCTTGCTTTACCATCGGAACTATCCAGAGTTCATAATGTTTTCCATGTATCTTTGCTCCAGAAATATCTGTTTGATGAGTCTCACGTATTGGAAGAGCAGCCACTTGAGCTGAAGGATGATTTGACTTTTGAGGAGCAACTAGTGCAGATTTTGGATTGGAAGGAGAAGGTGTTGCGCAGAAAGAGTATTCCTCTAGTTAAAGTGTTATGGAGGAATCATAACATGGAAGAGGCCACGTGGGAAACCGAGGAACTAATGCGAGCACAGTATCCTCATTTGTTCCAAGGGTAGAGTTGAATTTCGAGGACGAAATTTCTTAAGGGGGGTGGATTGTAACAACCCGGAATTTCAGTTATTGAATTTACGTAAATTATTTATGTAAAATGACGATTTTACCCTTGCTTGTTAAGGGCCGTGAAAGTCAAATTTTATTTCGAGACATTTTTGGTGGTGTTTTGGATACCGTTGCGTAGGCCTCGAACTCACGAGTTCGTAGACAGGCGGCACGCGGAAAACGGAGTTCGTGTACGAAGGTTACGGGTCTAGATTGTTAGGGGTATTTTGGTAATTTTTGACTTGGGGTAGATATTTTTAACCCCAAATCATTGTTTCATCTTCATATCATCATCTCACTCTCTCTCTCTCTCTGAAACACTCTCCCAAAACCATCGAACCCGTGAGCGACTTTCACACCTAAAACCCATAAATTCCAAGTTTGATTCAAGGCCAAGAATTCCATTTCTATTCAACTAATCGTATTCTACTCCTTCCCACGATCACAACCGTACCAACCATCGAAGGAGAGGACCACGGGGAAGCCGAACCGAGTGTAGGAAGTTTCGGATATTTCGATCAATTTTCCGGCTAGCACAGGCGATACTGTTCCAGGAACTTCAGGGGAGCGTACAATTCGGGATTGAGCTTGCTTGGACAGGTTTGTGAGTGGAATTTTGGTTTATAAACTATAATGCATGCATAAATGTATCTTTGATTTAAATACTGTTATGTATGGGTGCAATGAATTTCTGGAATTTAGAAATGATGTTGGACACATGTTTTCCAATATTTTCAGTGAAAGTGTGTTTTGAGAAATGGCCTGGTTTTTGTACTTGATTTTGATATCGTTTTGACGTGGTAACTATTTGAGTATGTGATTTGGGGTTAGACCCGTAATTATGATATTATTGGTTTTGGCCATAAAATGATATTTCAAAGAATTTGGCTTAGGCCATGAAACAAAGATTTCAAAATATGGATTTGGTTCACTGGTTTCCTATCCCGATGGTTACCGTTGCTCTGACTGGTGTTGAGGGGTTTTGCTTCGCTGGTTGTTGAGGGCTCGGACTTTGGTGTTGAGGGGTTTTGCTCCACCGGGTCGCGAGACTGTTTATGCATAGTACAGAGAATTGTTGTACAGATTTTAACACATCTCAAGGGATACCCTGGTGTGTTATGGATATGTCGGGAATAGTGAATTTGAGATATTATGTGTCCAAATTAAATTAAATGATTTTATACTCCTTTGTAGAGAGTTTTCAAACCAAACTGTGGATCACGAGGTATTTTCATTATACAGATTTTATGTGAGTCCAACTAAGATGTTTTAAAGAGAAATGGAAATTTTGGTGATTTACATATAATGTTTTTAGATCATAAACTGTTTTATGTGATGCATGCATGATTTTATAAATGGAGGGGGAAAAAGGTAATATTTCCTTGGAAAACGATTTATAAATGATTTTTTTTGTCCACTCACAACTTTTGTGTTTAAACCCCCTTCAAGCAGTTGAGTTTACGCGGACACTTATCTCGAGGCAGAGGCATTAGTACTTTCGGCTGCGCTGTGTAGTTATATTTTAGTAGGATATCTAAATTATACTCTTGATCCTACTTAGACGCTCTGATATTATATTGTATTTGGTTGGTAATTATTTACAGGAATTATTGAGTGCTTGAATCCCTTGTCTGACAAGTGAAAGTAACTATTATTATTATTATTTGTAAGGATTGAAGGGTATTTTGGGAACCTTTCCTTAGGTTGTCAGACGGGATCAGGGTTCTTCTCGGGTTTCGAGGGGAAATTCGGGACGGGTCCTGACAGAGGAGCGATCATCTTCTCCGGCGACTGGTTCGGTAGAGAGCTGACGTGGCATTCCACCTGGCGCATGGGCACTATAGTCGGCGCGTGGATGAGCCATTGGCCTTCTGCCGGTGCATGGGGCAGATTCTTGGGCCACGACGGTACGTGTTGATATGTTTTCGACTCTTCAGACCTTTTGGCGCAGGTTTTGGGTTAATCAGACATCGTTTAGGGGTTGTTTCGTGCGTCCGGAGTGGCTGCATTTTTAGTGGGACGCTTGTGGACTTCCCAGGGTTTAGGGAGTCTGAATGTAGGGTTTTTAATTATCGTTGATAACTTTATTGTTACTTTTGACATGCGATACTGCTCCAGGAACTTCAGAGGAGCGTACGACTCGGGATTGAGCTTAATTAGACATTCGGTGAGTGGACTTTGGTTTTGTAAATTATAATACATGCATAAACTTATTTTTGAAATAATTTATTGTTACGTATTGTTTTTGGAAAATTTCTAGAATTTAGAAAATTATTCTAATAAATCATTACTGGACACAGATTCTCAATAATAAATTGGAAATGACATTTGGGGCTGTGGCCTGGCTTTTTGTACTCTTCTTTTATGTCGTTTTGACTTTGGGTTTCGGTCGAGTCCATGATTTTTGGGTTTAGACCTGGATTTGTGACTTTGTTGGATTTGGACATAGACCCGGTTTTTCAATGAATTTAGCTTAGGCCAAGAAACAAGGATTTCAAAAATGGATTTTGGATTTTTTTTTACGGGTTTGTTTCCACTATGTATATTGTCCCCGAGGGTCATGGTTTTTCTCTGGCACGTGATGTGGGGTATTTCCCATCACGTGTTCGTCGAGGTTTCTCCGATGCTGGCGTCGAAGGGTATTTCTCCGCCAGATCGTTGAGGTTTCTCCGACGCTGGTGTCGAAAGGTATTTCTCCACCAGGTCGTTGAGACTATCTACGCATAGTACATGGTTACATATGCACAACTCAAGGTATATCGGGTGTGTGGAGGGTCGATTTCCGAGTCAGTCAGCTCGGATATCGAGCTACGACTCGGGATTACATTCGGGGAGCGATGAGATATGTTATGATATTTTTTGTGTCCATGTCTACTTACATGATTTTTAAACTCCTTTGAGGAGGGTTTTCAAAGCAGGTTGTGGACCACAAGATGTTTTCATTATTCGGGTTTTTGTGGGTCCCACCGAGTGTTTTAACTTAAAATGGATTTTCCGGTAAGTTTTCGGATAATCTTGATAGGTTATTTTTTAAAAAGGAATTTTATATTATGCATGCATTGTTTTACTCATGGAGGGAGAAAATGTATGCTTTTTTGGGAAATTATTTTAAACGATTATTTTGTCTACTCACACTTTTTCGTGTTTTAAATCCCCTCTAGGCCGTTGAGTTGAAATGGGCACATCCATCGGCGAAGGCACTAAATTCCAGTTGCGCCTTTACCTAAGACCATTGAGTAGGACTTATATATTTTATGTATTTACCTTTCCTACCTAGGTGCTCTGATAAACCTTTTGGACTTATTGTAAATTATGACTACGTCGATGGTTATTTGGTGACGTTGGAATTCAAGAGTGGTATTTGATCATTCGTCTGACAGGTAGAAGACGGTTAACCATTTTACAGGGGAGGTTCTGTGGGATTTTTGGCAGATTTCTCGTAACTAATTGCAAGAGCTTAAGGTATTCTAGGCAATTTATTAAGTTGTCAGGCGGGAGCAGGACTTTTAACGGGTTTCGAGGGAAAATTCGGGAAGAGTCCTGTCATCGACGGTTGGTAGTGATGATGATGAAATCGATGATGGTTGCTGGGGTTTCGTATTGCGATGAAATCGATGATGGTTCCTGGGCTGATGCGATGAAGGTGATGAAGACAACGACGGCTCATGTGTATAATTAATTTTTGTTTAATGTTTTATTTATTTATTTTTTATTTTCTTGTTTTGTTTTTGTTTTTTTCATAAAAAGAATTTTTTATTAATTTTTTTTGCCTATTTATTAAGGTTTTATTAAAATTAAATTTTTTTTTTTTTCTACATGGCGTCTATCTCAGCATAAAAAATACCCCACAAATGCCACTTGAGCACTTAACAGATTTTTTTAACAGATTGCTAACGATAAGTACCTAAATGTTGTGTTTTGATAATTTGGGTACCTAGAATCCAATTTTCATAATTGAGGGTACAAATTTGAAATGACACATATAGTTTAGGTACTCTTATATATTTTATCCTTTAATTAATCAGATTTTAGATTATGATGGAGCGTTCTACTGTTCCATGTCATTTTAGATGCATAATTATACATAGGTATCTAATAATTGCAAGAGGAAAAAAATGAAAACATCATCGAATTGAGCAAAAGTTGTTGGGTATAGGACTTAGGAGTAGTTTTCGTTGTTATAATAATTAGTGGGTACTTAGGGCGGTGGCGGCCGGTGGTGATGATGGAGGTGAGGATGGGAAATGAGAGGAGATCATGAGGTTGTGGTACACAGCTGGTAGTCTGGTACATGAAATGTAGTCTGCTTTTACTTGGTATATATAACCCCAAGGGCCACGTACTGTAGTAATTACAGTACTGCAGTAACCCCAAGCCCCCGCCGCCAGCTTGCTTTATGCTCCGTCGGATTTTCTGGGAAAAGGACCGGCAACATCGGAACCAATGTCACATATTACCAAGTCACCGATCCCAGTGACAATGCCTTGGACCCAGAATCAGGAACATTGAGATACGGAGTAACGATGATCAAAGGCAAAAAATGGATCACTTTCCAAAGGGACATGAGAATTAGACTCGAAAAGCCATTAGTGATTAGTAGCTTAATTTATATTGGAACACGTAGGTTTATCCAGTGGATGCTAGGGTTAATCACTAGATACTTGAATAGTCTTAACTAGTGGGATATACCACTGCTGTGCTGCTGTGGTTTTCTTTTCCCTTATTTCACGGTTTGGTGTTTGTCAAACCTTTCCCATCGATCATGTCTAAGTCTAGTGCATTAGGGTGGCTGATTTGTTCCTATAGACTTAGCTCACTTAGTCCATATAAGTGTGCTATCATCATGTAATTCAGATTAATTATGATCAATACATCAAACTAACATTTTTCTCTGTTCTCTAAACTTCTACATGGTATGAAATCATTTTTTCTTTTATTCCTCTAGTCCTTCTTCGTCTTCTCCATTAATTCAAACAATGGCAGAAGACAATCCCTTTGGGATCTGAGGCTGAAAGCTCCCGTGTCCCCCACTCAAATCATTCTGAGGTTGAGGTCAACCCAAATCAAAGATTGTGCTCAGTCTTGTTAAAAGAGAACAACTATCGGCCATGGCCAAGAGCGGTTCAACTTGCACTTGGAGGTAGGTCTAAGCTTGGTTTCATAAATGGAAACGTGTATGTTCCTAAGATGTCTTTTCCTCTCTACGAGGTAAGGCTCTATACAAACCAACTGGTCATGTCTTAGCTCCTAAACTCCATGGAGCCCAAGATTGCTGAGATCTTCAGTTTCTCATAGCCCTCTTGACACATATGGGAAGCAGTCAAAGACATGTATGGGAATCTCCACAACTCAGCTAGGGTGTTCCAGCTGAAAAGAGATATTGCAAACTTTCAGCATGAAGGAAAATCGTCATCTGTTCATCATCTTGGAGGTCTGAAAAGCATGTGGAATGAGCTTGACATGTACATGCCACATATCACTGATTCCTTTGTGCTCCTCAAGAGCGCAGAAGAAGACAAGGTGTTGCAACTACTCGATAGCATTGGTTCTGAGTACGAGGATCTCATAAGCCACATACTAATGAGTCCTGAGCTCCCAAGCCTTTCCAAGGGGAGGAAATTCGCAGAAAAGTTATGAACTTGGAGACAAAATCTGGTGGAGAGACTAGGGCGTTTGTGTCAAACTACAAACACTCAGAGGAAAGGCAGTACAAGCGAAAGAGACCAGACCTCAAGTGTACATACTGCCATGGAGTTGGTCATGTGAAGGATCGACGCTGGATCCTGCACCCAGAAATGAAACCAAAGGTTGACAAGGGTGAAGGAGGAGCAAAGGATAATCTGAACTCCTTCAAGGGACATCATGCTCACAATCTGTCACTAACACCACTGAAAGTGCTGCAAACTTCATGGCAATCTTCCGCGCTGATAAATGAGTTTGCTGCATACCTCCAAACAAAGAACAAAAGAAGTAGTGGTGAAGATGAAACCAGCAAGAACTCCACGGGCTTACTAGGTCAATTTGCTGGATTTCTAGCTGAAGCTGAGGGTATTCACACTGAGGAGAAACCAGGTATTCTTAATGCCTTCTTTACAACTTTAAGTAGTAACAAAATTGATGACATATGGATTATAGACTCTGGTGCCACAGATCATATCACAAACCAAATCGATAACCTTAATGTTTGTGAGCCTTTAGTAACTCCTTCAAATGTGTCTGTTGCAAATGGTAGATGTGTCCCTATTCTAGGAAAAGGAAAACTTAAAATTCTATCAGAGAACATAGAGTCAATGGCCCTTTATGTACCTTCTTTTCCTTTCAAACTTTTGTCTATTGGTAAACTCACAAACTCATTGAATTGCCTTACCTTTTTCTCTCCTAAAAATGTCATATTTCAGGATATTGCCACCAAGAAGAAGATTGGTGAAGGTGTTCGTCTTACTACCTATGCAACGACCCTAGAGTTTCCAATGATCTTCAACTTCAACTCTTTTGTCAATGACCACCAACACTGGCATCATCGCCTTGCTCATCCATCTGATCATTTTTTTATCTAATGTATTTCCAGTTTTCTGTAAAAGCTCTTTTAACTGTGAAACTTGTCATCTATCAAATTTGCTAGCCTTCCTTTCAATTCATCTGTAACTAGAGCTAGCAAACCTTTTGAGATTGTTCATTCTGATGTTTGGGGGCCATCACCTCTTGAATCTTTTGATGGTTATAAGTACTTTGTCATTTTTGGGGATGATTTTTATAGAACCTCTATTTTGTATCTGCTAAAATTTAAGAGTGAGATTGCAAAAGTTTTCAAAGATTTCTATAACCTTGTGCAAACTCAATTCTCATCCAAAATCCACACCTTAAGATTTGATAATGGCACCGAGTTTCTATCCAATGATATGATTCAATTTTTGAGTTCAAAAGGAGTTTTGCATTAAACAAGTTGTGTAGGCACACCACAACAAAACAGAGTAGCTGAGAGAAAAAAAAGGGACTTACTGGAAAAAATAAGAGCCCTAATGCTTCATATGAATGTTCCAAAGAGATATTGGTCCAGGGGTTCTCACTGCCACCAACTTGATAAACAGACTTCCTAGTGAAGTTTTGAATGCCAAATCTCCCTATGAGGTACATAAAGGAAGAAAGATTGATCTATCTCACCTCAAGGTGTTTGGCTGCATTTGCTTTGTTCACATTCAAGCCCTTCACACAGACAAATTGGATCTCAGAGCTGCAAAATGTATCTTTCTTGGGTACTCATCAACTCAGAAAGTCCCTCATGGAGAGTTTGATCTACAAAGTGTCCCATTGCGACTAAACACATCATCCTACAACGATTATGACATCACTTTCCACCAAAACCCACAAGGAAACATGATCAGTGACTCCCTTTCACAGCCCACTGATGTTGAGGATATGCCAACTGAAGAGATCCCTTATGAAGCTGAAATAGGTGATTACATTCCAAATACTGTGACCCCTAAAAGGAATCCAACACGTGATCGTCGCCCCCCCCCCCCCCCTTGAGATACCAAGAGTTTGTGAGTTATGCCTTTCGACATTCCCTAAAAAGGTACTTAGGATAGTCGAAGATTTCACCAACTCATGCTTCCTTCCTCAGCAAGCTTTCTCAGGAAATTGAACCAAGAAGCTTTGAAGAGGCAAATCAGCAAGAAAAATGGCGATCTGCTATGCGTGAAGAGCTCCACACTTGGAGTATAGTCAAACTTCCCAAGGGTAGCAGGTCAGTTTGAAGTAAATGGATCTTTAAAACAAAGTTCCATTCTGATGGGTCTATAGAAAGACATAAAGTTAGAATAGTGGCTCTAGGGTTTACTTAAACCCTTGGAGTAGACTACAAGGAAACCTTTGCACCAGTTGCAAAGATGAACACGGTGAAGGTTGTGTTATCAGTGGTAATCAATCATGCATGCAAGTTATTTCAAATGGATGTCAAGAACGCCTTCCTGCATGGAGAGCTCAAAGAGGATGTTTATATGCGATTACCACTTGGTTATCCTCAAGAGCATGAACCAAACATGGTGTGTAATCTTTACAAGGCCATTTATGGTGTAAAACAATCACCCCGTGCTTGGTATGCCAAACTCAGCTCAGTCTTGGAGGCTTAAGCCTTCAAATGTAGCCATGTTGACTCTTTCCTATTTGTTCACAATGGCTCGATGGGAACATTGATTGTCTTAATTTATGTTCATAATCTTCTCATTACAGGTGACAGCCTTGAAGAAATTAATGCTCTTAAGAAATCTCTGCATCAGACTTTTGCCATCAAGGATTTGGGAACTTTGAAATACTTTCTTGGGATTGAAGCAGCTACTTCATCTCGTGGCTTGTTCTTGAATCAGCGCAAGTATGTACTGGATTTACTCCAGGAATCCAACATGGAGGAATGCAAACCAGCTGCCACTCGTCTTGATAGTACGCTGAAGCTAAGCTTAACGGGTGAACCTCTTCACAATCTTGGCTATTATAAAAGGTTAGTTGGAAAGCTAACTTATCTCACTATAACCAAACCAGACATCACATTTGTTGTGAGCTTGGTCAGTCAATTCATGCATGCACCTGCATTAGATCATCTACGGATGGTGAAGAGAATCCTACGATATTTGAAGGGTTCTATGGGATGAGGCATTCTAATGTGGTGTCATGGCCATGGCACAATCATGGGTGGTACACGGACGCAGATTGGGCAGGAAATCAACTTGATCGAAAATAGACCACAGGATTCTGCACTTTTGTTGGGGGAAATCATGTGACCTGGATGTAATGATCCGAAAATTTAATTATTTAATATTCATAAATTATTTTGCAAAAGGACGAAATTGCCCTTGGTTGTTAAGGGGCGTGAAAGTCAATTTTTATTTCGAGACAATTTTGGCTGTGTTGTAGGTACCGTTGCGTAGGTCTCGAACTCACGAGTTCGTAGACAAGCGGCACGCGGAAAACGGGGTTCCTATGAGAGAGATGCGAGTATAGAATGTTCAAGGGCATTTTGGTAATTTGGGCTTGGGAAGATATTTAACCCAATCAGATCAGATCTTCATCATTTTCACTCACTCACTCTCTCTCTCTCTCTCTCTCCGAACTCACCCCGAACCTGTGCGACCAAAACCCAAAAACCCATAGTTTTGAACTTTGATTCAAGGCCATATCACCCATTCTAGTTCCACTAATCAAATTCTCCTCCTTCCCGTGATCACAGACGTACCAACCATCGAATGACGTAGCCGCGGGTGACATTGAACCGAGGAAAGGAAAACTGAAACCTTTCGATCGATTTTTCGATCAACACAGGTATAGGTTTCATGTTTAGAGGTCATTTCTATGTTCCTGTGTTCGAGTAGATAGATTTAGACATAAAATTTCTGAAAAACGGTTGAGTTTTGAGAAAGTTAGGAAAACTTCAAGGTCGGCCAGAATTGGGGTTTTTCGGTGACGGTGTACGGTGACGCGGTCGTCTTCTCCGACGACGGCGGACGGCAGCGCACGGTGGCGCGGTCGTCTTTTCCGACGAGACTCTGGCGACTGGATCGGTCAGGTGGGGCTGACGTGGCATGACACATGGCAGCCACGTGGAGGCCACCTTGCAGCCATGTGGGCGCCACCTGGCGGCCAAGTCAGCACTGAGTCAATGTCGAGTCAAGCGCGTGGACACTGTAGCAAGCGCATGGGTCACTGTAGCAGGCGCGTGGCTCGTGGACCAGCCTTCCACCGGAGCGGGGCGGCATATGGGATCGGTTCTCGGGTCACGGTGGCGTGTGTTGACAAGCTTTCGACGTTCCGGATCTGTTGGCGCAGGTTTCGGGTTGATCAGACATCGTTTTGGGGTAGTTTTGGGCTTTCGAAGTTGTTGCATTTTTAGTGTAACGCGAGCGGACCTCCTGGGGTTTAGAGAGTTTGTATGTAGGGTTTTTAATATTAGTCGGTAATCCCGATTCTTATTATTGACAAGCGATACTGCTCTGAGAACTTCAGAGGAGCGTACGACTTGAGATTGAGCTTGCTTGGACGTGTGGTAAGTGGACTTTGGTTTTGTAAAGTTTAATGCATGCATAAAGGTATTTTGATATAATTGTTTATTACGTATTGTTTGGTAAATTTCTGAAATTTAGAAATTGTGCTAATAAATTATGACTGGACACAAGTTTGCAATATTTCAGTGAAAGTGATGTTTTGGGATGTGACCTGGTTTTTGGACTCAATTTTTATGTCATTTTGACGTGATGGATATTGAGTCCATGATTTTGGGTTAAGACCCGTACTGGTAATTTTAATGGATTTTGCCATAAACCGGTTTTTCAATGAATTTGACTTAGGCCAGAAAACAAGGATTTTAAACCATGGATTTTTGGTTTTCACTGAATTACTGTCTTCGAGAATCAAGGTTTTCTCTAACTAGCGTTGAGGGGTTTTGCTCCGCCGGATGGATGGTTGAGGGTTCTCCGACGCTGTTGTCGAGGGGTATTTTCTCCACCGGGTCGTTGAGGCTGTCTATGCATAGCACATGTTTCTGCACAACTAGAGGTATATCGGGTGTGTGGAGGGTATTTTCGGGAACAATAAGATATGTTTTGATATATTTTGTGTCCAAGTCGGTTTACATGATTTTAAACTCCTTTGAGTAGGGTTTTCAAAGCAGAATTGTGGACCACGGTATGTTTTCATTATTACGATTTTTTGTGGGTCCAACCAAGTATTTTAACAAAGATGAAAAGTCTGTTGGTTTCGAATTATCTATATATATTATTTTATATACAAGGTATTTTATGCTATGCATGCATGGTTTTACTCGTGGAGGGGAAAAAATGTAAGATTTCCTCGAAAAATGATTTATAAATGATTATTTTTGTCTACTCACAACTTTCATGTTTTAAATCCCCTCCAGGCTGTTGAGTTGACGTGGGCATAATCCAGAGGCGGAGGCATTAGAATTTCAACTGCGCAATTACCTAGACTTTCGAGTAGGATAATTAATTATGTAATTTTGGATAACCTAGATGCTCTGATAACACTTTTGGACTGATTGTAAAATTTCGATTTCATCGTTGGATGGTTGATGTTTGTTGGAATTTGGAGTGCTATCTGATCCCTTGTCTGACAGGTGGAAGACGGTTAGCCAGTCCTTAGGGGAGATTGTGCCAAAAATTCGGCAGAATTCTCATAATTAATTGTAAGGACTTAAGGGTGTTTTGGGGATTTCTTTAGGTTGTCAGACGTGAGCAGGGTTCTTTTTCGGTTTCGAGGGGAAATTCGGGAAGGGTCCTGTCATTGGAGGAGTCAGAAACAAAATGTCATTGCTCGCTCAAGTGTTAAAGCTGAATATCAAGCAATGGCTTCCACTGGGTGTACTGAACTCATCTGGATAAAAAGTCTCTTGGTTGATTTGGGCATTGAAAGTCCACAACCAATCAGGGCTGGTCCAAATATTTGAAGGCCTAGGGTAATAATATAAAATGTGCCCTCAATTCACAGACATATTCAGTCCGAAGTTCCAAATTAATAACTAATTCAAGAATTTTGAGACTAAATTTCTAAATTTGTGACTGAGATTAGAAGAATATTAGAATAAATATACTAATTTATAGAATCATAAATTACAAAAAATAAATAAATTCTAACCGTTGTTCCAAAGCTATTCATTGGAATTCTTGAAACTCCTTCAATCTTCATCATGAAAGATGAAAATCAAAACCTAGAGACCCATTTGAAATTCTGATCGTTGTTGAATTAATGCCTTCTTGGTTCTTGCCTTTTTTTTTCCTTTTTTTTTCGGTGAAACCATCTTCGCCACTTGCGTCTTCGCTTTTTTTTTCGGTGGAATTTTGATGGGTGCGTGAAACCATTAATTAGAGCCTCTAATTAATACTAATTGTAATGACCCGTTTATTTAATTATGAAATTTTCGTAATTTAATTTAGAAAATGACGATTTTACCATCGGGGCTCAAAAGTTACTTTTTGTTTCGAGACACTTTTGGAAGTTTTTCTTGGACCGTTGTGTAGGTCTCGAACTCACGACTTCATAAATAGGCGGCACGCGGAAAATGGAGACCCAGTGAGAGAGTTATGGATCTAGAAGGTTCAGGGGCAATTTGGTAATTTTTACTTGCAGATATTTTTAGTCCCAAATTCCAGAATTTTCTTTCTCAATTTCCTCTCTCTCTCTCTCTCTCTCTCTCTCTCTCTCTCTCCCCCTGTGCTTTCTCTCTCATCCAAACCATGAAACACACAAGCCCCTCAAATTTGGTTTTTCGATTTAGGCCAAACCACCACAAATAAATTACATCATCATCTTCCTCTCTTCATTCTGAGCTCAACCATATCCACCATCGACGTTGATAGTGTTAGAAGAAAGAGATACGAAGGGGAACAGTAACCGCCACCTTCCCAACCAATTTCTGGCAGCCTCATGTAATGTATCTCAATTTGAACTTCATATTTGGATTCCTTGGCTTGATTAGATAGATTTCCATTATTAGAACACTAAATTTGGTTAAGAAATGAGGGAGGTATTTAGCTTTAAAAGTAGGATGGTTATGGAGTTTTCTGCAATGAACAATAACTGAGCTTGAGGTTGAAGGAGAGTATTTGATGTAGTCGCGTGAGGGGGGAGGGTTCCCGGCCGTCCACCGACGCGTGATGACGCGTGGAGCTCTGACGAACGTGTGTTTCTAATTTTTCGACATTCCAGACCTGTTGCCGTAGGTTTCTGGTCGATCAGAGTTCATTTATGGGAAGTTTTGGACGTCTGAAGTTGCTGTGTTTCTAGTTAGGACATATGTGAACCTCCCGGGATTTAGGGGTTGGATTTTAGGTTTTAATTATTATTTGATAATAATAATTCTGAATATTACTTTTGATAGGCGATACCGCTCTAGAGACGGCAGAGGAGCGTACGGCTCAAGATTGAGCTTAATTAGACTTCCGATGAGTGGATTTTGATTTTGTAACTTTAATGCAAGCATAAATGTATATTTTAATTAAATGACTATTAAATAGTGATTTGGATAAATTAGAATAATTATTTCGAAATTATTTTATTATTTGATGAATTATAGGAATTTAGAATAATTATTCTAAGAAATTATTATTGAATGTGAATTTTCAATAACAAATTTGGAAATGAAGTTTTGGGCTATGGCTCAGCTTTATGAACACCGAACCCCCATTTCTCATCGGACGGATTTCGGTCCGACTTGACCTAAACCAAGGCCGGGAGGGCCTTCCTCGAGACCCCACGAGCATTTTGGGGTATTCATCGGAGCGCGAGCATTGTCGTAGAAGATGGACAGAGGAGGGAGGTGGATTGGATCTTCTCGGCCATTTTCCAACCAAACTAGGTACGATCTCGAAATTTTGATCTCATATTCGCATTTCTTGTGAAAAGTAGATGAATTTACATGTGTGGATCGAGAAAATCGATCAAGAAACAAAGGAGTTGGAAGCTCACCGAAAATGGCAATTTTCGCGCGAGAAATTTCCATTTTCTGGCGAGGCAGACGACGGCGGCGTGGCAGCGCAACAGTTTTCTCTGGTCCAGTGGTCTTCTTCTGTGAGTCACCGGTGATCGGTCGGGTCGAGTCAGATCGGGTCGGGTCGGGTTGAGTTGGATCGCGTCAGGTCGAGTTAGGCCGGGTTGGATCAAGTTGGGCCCGGTTGGACCAGTTCAGGCACGTGGGTACTGTAGCAGGCGCATGGCGGTGCGTGGGGGCGTGGTTCGACCTTCTGCCGTTGCGTGGCGGCGTGTGGCGCCGATTTCGGGGTCACGGCGACGCGTGGGAAAGGTTTTGGGACGTTTCGGATATGATTTTGATGGTTTCAAGGCCAAAGGAGTTTGTTTATAGCCCCGGTTGGGAAATTCCAGTAGTAACAGTTGACCATGGAGCAGGTTTTGAGCTCGGGAGGTCAAGGTCGTTGGGTTAATAATGTGTCAAGAGTTCCTTGGGGCTAGACCGTCCACTATTTGGTATTTTATTTCGCATGGGTGTGCATACTTCTAGGTATTGGGTTATACCATGGGATTCTTTGATGATTGGCGTGGAGGGTGTTTTTCTCCGCTACATTGTTGTGAGGGTTCTCCGATTGGCGTTAGAGGGTATGTCTCCGCCAAATCGTCGAGGGGTTCTCCAATGTTGGCGTTTGAGGGAACTTTCTCCGCCATGTCGTTGAGATCTTAGATAGCTCTAGATGAGCAGGGATATCAAGTTATCGCTAGGGGTGCTCTGGAGGAACCGGGATATCGAGTTACCACTCGGGGGCTCAAGATGAGCAGGGATATCGAGTTATCATTCGGGGTGCTCTGGAGGAGCTGGGATATCGAGTTACCACTAGGGGGCTTAAGATGAGCAGGGATATCGAGTTATCACTCGGGTTGCTCTGGAGGAGCAGAGGTATCGAGTTTGACTTGGGGCGAGTCAGTGAGATTCAATTTAATCAAGTTTGGTTCCTTCGTCATCCGAGTCAGTGGGTTGGTGTGAGCGGTGACCCAGAGTGACGAGTTAAGGACGGTTCACAAGTGGTTAACTAGTTCGTTGTCTTGTGTTATTCCAGTAGAGGTTTCAGCAGTATCTGACCTACTGACATTTGGTGTCAGAGCATGTTACCTTTTGGACCACCATTATTCCGAGGTTACGTCTTTGACCTGTAAGCTACCATGCGTCTGACAGGTAGGTGTGGTCAGTAAGTAAAGAGGTTCTGTCAGGAACCCTATAAGGTTTACTAAATGTATTTAAGGATAAAGGGTATTTATGGTATTAAATTTTGAGGAAAAAGAGCTGTCATACGGGATAAGGGCTTTTCGCAGATTTCGAGGCGAAATTCGGGTACGGTCCTTACAATTGGTATCAGAGCTCTAGGTTAACTTCCTGCATACCGCACACTTGTGTGCAAATTATTTAAGGATTCTGTTAACAAAATGCCTCCGAGACGTTTACCCCTTTAGCGACCTTGAACTGAGGGAGGCGGAGGTCATGTGATGCACGGGCGAGGTAGGCGTCGCTGTTGCTGGTGACTGGACCCTAAGTTTGTTGATGACAATGTATGCATACACGTATACTTGAATTAAACTCTTTTATGTATTTTACAAATCTTACTGGACACAGGTTTTCAACATTTAAGTGAAATTGTGTTTTTAGAAATGGCCTGGTTTTTGGACTCGGTTTTCATATCATTTTGACGCGGTAATTATTAAGTCCATGATTTTGGGTTGGACACTGATTTGAGGGGGACCAGGATCCGCTGTCGGCAGTGAACTTGGTGAACGCCCAATATAAACAATACCTATTTGAGGGGGGCCAGGATCCGCTGTCGACGGTGAACCCGGTGAACCTCCAATATAAAAGGTGATTTTTCAAAGAATTTGACTTAGACTAAAAAACAAAGATTTCAAAACACATATTTGGTTTTCATTGGTTTTCTATTCCCGAAGTCATTGTTGCTCCGACTGGCGTTGAGGGGTTTTGCTCCGCTGGTTACTGAGGGTTCTCCAATGCTGGTGTTGAGGGTGTTCTCCGCCGGATCGTTAAGGCTGTCTACGCATAGCACATATTTCTGCACCACTCGTATATATCGGGTGTGCATGGTCATGGTTTTTCTCCGACCCTGGTGTTGAGGGGTTTTTCTCCGCCGGGTCGCGAGGCAGTCTACGCGTAGTACAAGTTATAGCAACTCTCAAGGGATACCCTGGTGTGTTGTGGATATGTCGGGAACAGTGGATTTGAGATATTATGTGTCCAGGTTTATTTATATGATTTGAACTCCTTTGAGGAGGGTTTTCAAAGCAGGGTTGCGGACCACGAAATGTTTTCATTATTTGAATTTCGTGGGTCCCACCAAATGTTTTTAGAAAAGATGGATTTTGAGTTTTCCTTATGAACTTGTTTGAAAAGATATGTTGTGTATGCAGGCATTATTTTATACATGATGGAGGGTCTTCTCCAGCACATATTTGTCAAGGTTTTCTCCAAATAGCGTAGGAGGGTAGTTCTTCGCCAGATCGTTGACGGGCTTTCCGATGTTTTCATTGTAAGATAGTGCTCCGCTAGATCATTGAGGTTGACTGCACGTAGTGCACGTACCCCTATCTGAAACTTGGCTTCGAGGTATGTTCGGACATGTGATGTCATGAAGTCATGTTGGGAGTAGGACCCACAGTGGACTTCTTAGGCTCAGAGACGTGTTTCGAGGAATGTTCCATGTTGAATGGATACTGGTGCCTCCAGGATGTCTCCTGGATGTAGTTCTCACCTACGATTTGTTGTCGAGATTGGAATGAAGAAATGTGGATAGTGCACAGGTTCTCTTGGGAATCGCATCTAGGGCCAAGTTCATGTCGGTGGTGATGCAAGGGGAATTGATACAAGAGGTTGGTTCTTTGACCTGAGTTAGGGAAATTTCGGGGACGAAATTTCTGTAAGGGGGGAAATTTGTAAAGACTTGGCCAGAAGTCACTTTTTGACTGACAGTGCTTTTGGAAAATTTTCTTGGGTCGTTGCGTAGGTCTCGATCTCACGAGTTCGTAGATAGGCGGCACACGAAAAACGGAGAGTCGGTGAGATCGTTACGGGTCTAGAAGCTTCAGGGGCAGTTTGGTAATTTTGGAAAAGTTGGAACTATAAATAAGATATATTTCACTCTCCTCGGGATATTGGTCCATTCAGTCTCTCTCCTACCCGACACCTTCCCGTGTGAACACCGAACCCCTCTTTTCTCATTGGAGAAATTTCGGTCCAACTTGATCGAAACCAAGGCCGGGAGGGCCTTCCCTGGGACCCCACGAGCATTTTGGGGTATTCATTGGAGCGCGAGCACCGTCGTAGACGACGGACGGATGAGGGAGGTGGACAGGATCTTCTCGGCCTTGTTTCGACCAAACCAGGTACGATCTAGGAATTTTTATCTTATATTCGCATTCCTGGTGAAAAGTAGATGAATTTACATGTGTGGATCGTTAAAATCGGTGAAGAAATGAAGGAGTTGGAAGCTCGCCGGAAATGGCAATTTTCGATGAGAAATTTCTAGTTTCCGGCGAGGCAGACAGCTGCGGCGCGGTGACGCAACCGTCTTCTCCGGCTAGACTTCGGCAACTGCAATGGTGGTCCAGTCGTCTTCTCTGGCGAGTCACCGGCGACTGGTCGGACCTAGTGGACCGATCGGGTCGAGTCAGACCGGGTTCGGTCGAGTTAAACCAGTCGGGCTGAGTGAACCGATCAGGTTGAGTGAACTGGTCAGGTTGAGTTAGACCGAGTTGGGCCAAGTTGGGCCGTGTTGGATCGGTCTAGGTGCGTGACGGCGCGTGGCCGCGTGGTCCGGCCTTCTGCAGGCGCATGGCGGCACGTGGAACAAATTCCGGGGTCACGGTGATGCGTGGCTAAGGTTTTGGGACGTTCCAGATCTAATTTTGATGGTTTCGAGGCCAAAGGAGTTCGTTTAGAGCCCCAGTTGGGCAATCCCAGCGATAACGGTTGACCATGGAGTGGGTTTTGAGCTCGGAAGGTCAAGGTCGTTGGGTCAATAATGTGTCAAGAGTTCCTTGGGGCTAGACCGCCCACTATTTGGTATTTTATTTTACGCTGTGAACGGACTAGGAGCTGGGATTGCATGGGTATGCATACTTCTGGGTATTGGGTTATACCATGGGATTCTCTGATGATTGACGTGGAGGGTGTTTTTCTCCGCTACATTGTTGTGAGGGTTCTCCAATTGGCATTAGAGGGTTTGTCTCCGCTAGATCATCGAGGGGTTCTCCAATGTTGGCATTCGAGGGATCTTTCTCCGCCATGTCGTTGAGATCTAAGATAGCTCTAGATGAGGAGGGATATCAAGTTATCACTCAGGGTGCTCTGGAGGAGCCGGGATATTGGGTTACCACTCGAGAGCTTAGGATGAGCAGGGAAATCGAGTTATCACTCGGGGTGCTCTGGAGGAGCCGGGATATCGAGTTACCACTCGGGGGCTCAAGATGAGCAGGGATATCGAGTTATCACTTGGGTTTCTCTAGAGGAGCAGAGGTATCGAGTTTGACTCGGGGTGAGTCAGTGAGATTCAATTTAATCAAGTCTGGTTCCTTCGTCATCTGGGTCAATGGGTTGGTGTGGGCGGTGACCCAGAGTGGCGAGTTAGGGACGGTGCACAAGTGGTTGACTAGTTCGTTGTCTTTTGTTATTCCAGTAGAGGTTTCAGCAGTGTCTGACCTACTGACATTTGGTGTCAGATCATGTTACTTTTTGGACCACCATTATTCCGAGGTCTCGTCTTTGACCTGTAAGCTATCATGCGTCTGACAGGTAGGTGTGGTCAGTAAGTATAGTGGTTCTATCAGGAACCCTTTGAGGTTTACTAAATATATTTAAGGATAAAGGGTATTTCTGGAATTAAATTTTAAGGAAAAAGAGTTGTCAGACGGGATAATGGCTTTTTGTAGATTTCAAGGTGAAATTCGGGAAGGCTCTTTACATTTTCGGTGGTGGTTAAGAGGGCTTGTCCCTGTGTTGGACGGTCCCGGGATATCAAGCTACGGCTCGGAATTTCATTCGGGGAATGGTGGGATATTTTTATAGTTTTGTGTCTAGGTTTTCTTATTATTTGAAGCTCCTTCGAGGAGGGTTTTCAAAGCATGGTTGCGGACCACGAGATATTTTCTTGCTTGCGTTTTTGTGGGACCCGCCGGATTTTAGATTAATAAAAGGATTTTCCGGTAAGTCCTTTTGTGATAATTTTATTTATTTAATTACTTACAAAAGATTTTACACTATGCATGCATGGTTTTACTTATGGAGGGGAAAATATATGTTTTCCTCGGTAATTGTATTTTAAAAACATTATTATTTTATCCGCTCACATTTTTTCTTATTTTACATCCCCTCCAGGCAGTTACGTTCGACGAGGGTATACTTCGAGGTGGAGGCATCAAATTCCAACTGCGCTACTACTTACGATCTTCGAGTAGGGGTTGCTAGGCTTGTATGTTTATCTTTCCAACTTAGTTGCTCTTACCAACCATTTGGGACTATTTGTAAATTATTTTGTAGCTTGGTTGTTTTGGATTTGAAGTTGATGGGTTGTGATGTGATCTGGGCAGTTTGGATTATAGTTTAGTTTCTGTGTCCTTCGTCTGACAGGTGGTGCACAGTTTGACCAAATTACAAGGGAGATTCTACCGAATTTTTGGTAGAATTCTTGTAAGTCTTGTTGGACCGTTGAGGGTATTCCATGAATTAATTTGAGATGTCATGGGTTGTCAGACGGGAGCATGGCTTTTCACGGATTTCGAGAGGGAATTCGGAAGGGTCCTGTCAATTTGGTATCAGAGCTCTAGGTTTTAATTCATGCAGACCGTACACTTGGTGTGCATATGATTTGTGGTACTGACGAATTGTAGTTCTTTTCAACGAGATGCCTCTGAGATGCGTGCCCCATCAGCGGCCTGGAAGTGAGGAAGAGGAAGAAAATGTTAAGGGTACACATAATCCAGTATTAGAGCCCGATCTGAGGCAGACCCTGGATCAATTCGGTCGAGCAATGACAACTGTACTTCAGAGCAGGGCTACTTCTGAGGATTCTAACATAGAGCGGGCCCAAAGGCTGGGGGCCACAGTGTTTACGGGCGAGTTGGGCCCAAACGAGGCTGATGAATGGATTACTCGTTTGGAACGAGTGTTTGATGTCATGAGGTGCCCTCTGGGTGATAGGGTACGTTTGACTACTTTTCTACTGAATGGTTATGCATACCCTTGGTGGCACGCCTTAGTTATGATGGGCTGGGATGTCCGTACGCTTACTTGGGAAGCTTTCTTGGAGCGTTTCCTCGAGCAGTTTTATCCTTGATCATACCGGGATTCCATGGAGTCTGGGTTCCTGCAGTTGCAATAAGAGAATGCGACAGTAGCGCAGTATGAGCAGAGGTTTCTTGACTTGTCTCGATTTGCTCCGGCTTTAGTGGCCAATGAGGTGGAAGAATATCGACGGTTTGAGTATGGGCTGAGAGACAAGATTAGAGTAGCAGTTACTATTGTAGCACATACATTTTTTAGGACCTTGTCAGATGATGTGGCTAGAGTGGTGCAGAGTTTGCCTAATAGGGGTCATCCCAGTGGTTCTAGGTGGCATTAGGATTACATGAGTTTTGAAGCCCCGAGTCAGGGACCATCAAAGAGAGGCAATTTTAGTTCTGGATCATCTCGGAGTGCTAGATCTGGGTCAGGCAGTGATGGAGCCGGGCAGGGAGGTTCCTGAGGTTTTATAGCGGGACCGCAGTCATCATCTCGGTCTAGTAGGGCTTCGGTGCAGTAGACTGAGAGACAGAGTGGTGGATCTAGACGGGTTGGTGGCACTGGTTAATTTTGTGGGGAGACTGGCCATTTCAAGAGAGACTGGCCATTTCACCAAATCCTTGACTTCTACTCATTTTCATAGGCTTGTCAATAAGTTTGGATCCATCAATCTTCTTTATTTAGCTTGAGGGAGAGTATTGGAACACGTAGGTTTATCCAGTGGATGCTAGGGTTAATCACTAGATACTTGTATAGTCTTAACTAGTGGATGTACCAATGTTGTGCTGCTTTGATTTTCTTTTCCCTTACTTCATGGTTTGGTGTTTGTCAAACGTTTCCCATCATGTCCAAGTCTAGTGCATTAGGGTGGCTGACTTGTTCTACACTCTTTGCCCTAGTCCTATAGAGTTAGCTCACTTAGTCCATATTAGTGTGCTGCCATGTTTTAATTCAGCTTATGATCAATACATCAAAGAAACATTTTTCTCTGATCTCTAAACTTCTACACTTTACAACAATCAATATAAGAGGGGCTAATGCGCACATTATTGGGAATGCATGCTTGTCAATATTCAAGGCAAGTTATGTGATCATCCATGGCCTTCGAATCCACTATTGTCTATCCTAAGCTCTAAGCTCGGTTATGGATGGAGATGGAAAGATAATGAGTCTAGGTCAACTTGATGGAGATGCAAGGAAAAGCTAGATGGCCCCGTGCATTATCATTCGATGTACCCAATCGAGAGGTAAACTTCATCCTGCTTTTGGTACTATTCTTTACTATCATGTTAGTATATGTGAATCATAGTGTCTATTTCCTTGTAGAATTTTAGGTAGGTACAAGCGGTACATCCGCAACAAGACACATCCCGAAGGCTTTATAGCGGAGGCATACATTGCAAAGGAGTCACTCACGTTTTGTTCAATCTACTTTAGGAATGTTGAAACTTCCTTCAATATGACCCCGCGGAACGACGACGGTGGTGAACGTCCCGAGAACCTAACTGTATTTGCCCAACCAGCACGACCATTCGGCGCTGGTCCGGTGTCAAAGTCGTTCACCGATAGCAACATGAAGGTGGCTCATTGGTTCATACAGAACAATTGTGACGAATTATGGCCCTTCCATGAGCAGCGTATACGAGGCTTTGATGAAGACCCAATATCCTTCAAATTGGGAAGAAATGGACCAAAAACTGTTTCCAAGTTGGATTGCCTAGCATGTAAGTCCAATTTTTTATTTGAAAATTTTCTTAATGTGTTTCTAAGTTGACCAATTTCATTTCTTGTGTGTATCTTACCAGATGGCATAGTTGAGAGATGACAACTAGCCAAACTTCAATAAAGAATTAATGCAGTTGTCCATTGGCCCATTTTGAGGAGAAACGTACACTTGTTGTCACGTTAACAGAGTTAAGTTCGTATGCACAAAATGAGACGACAAATTGTCTACTCAAAACAGTGGGGTCTTCGTGCCTGGGGTGGGGGAAAATCCTGATACGGGGTTCTACGGCAGATTATTAAGTGTGGTTCAGGTGTTATACGCAGACCATAAGGAAGTCGGTTTGTTCAAGTGTCATTGGTTTGATACGAACCCAAATATCCCAAGAAAGGTCATTCGAGATCTTTTATGTGTGTCTGTCAACACAAACACCCGGTGGTATGAGAGTGATCCCTATATCCTTGTTAGTACTGCGAAACAAGTATTCTATGTGGATGATCCAAAAGCGGGTGATGGTTGGAGAGTACCTGAGATGGTAAGTCATAGAAATATTTTGGATTTGGATGACCGATACCATGAAAAAGATGGGGAAACAGACGATGACCAAAATGTTTACCAGGAGGATTCCTCGGCATCCACCCTAAACGTGGATGGAGTACGAACCGACAACGTCATCCCACCAATTGCGATTGATGAGGTTTTAACTGATCTCGGGCCCTTACCACCAATAGTTGACTGTGATGCTTAGGAAACAAGTATTGTGCACAGCTCGAATGACGAGAGTGATTGGGAGGGGGAGAGTGAATCAGACAGTGAATGAAAGTTGTAAATAAATGACTTCAGTTATATATGTAATATCAATCTTAAAATCAATAAAATTATTGTTTTAAATGTTTCAATTAATCTATTATGTTATGTTTTTATGATGTTAAGTGTTGGATAAAATAGACAACGTAAATATGAAGCATATTCTAAAAGGAATAAAGGTTGAGAAATGCTAATTGGTTGTTGGGATGTTAGAAATGCTAATTGGTTGTAGGGTTGATGGGTTGTTTTGATTAGGGGAAGTTGTAAAGGTTAGTGTTGTAGGAAAGGGTTGGAAATGGTTTGGATTTGGTAGGAAACTTCTTATAACTCGTGGGTCTGACTTTTGCCCGATGAACATGCATAAATCGTCGGGCAAAGGCATCTTTGCCCGACGAATTAGTTCACTTTCATCCAGCAAAAGCATCTTCGCCTAACGCATTATGCATTTTCTTCGTGCAACGTTCTGACCCACGAGCTATAGCAAAAAATATAGCCACACCGTCGGCCCATTCTTCCTTTCTCTTCATGTCAACCTTTTGTTTGGGACGACATAATCATCACCTGAAATTGTTGTTAAATATGCAAACTCAAAATTTTGAACTCTCTTTGAACTTCCTTTTTAAACAATTGGTCATTTTAGTATCTCACTTTTCTTGATCGAGTACTTGTCGTGAATCAACACAAATACACACACATCCCCTAGTTTGAAATTATTGTCTCTCACAAAGTTACTCCAACCATTTTGGAGCATGAATTTTCCTCGTTTTCCCTTTTCGATTTTCAATTCCAAAGACCAATTTCTCCCATCCAAAACCCGAAGCAAAACGTCACCAGTATTGACGCCAAGCAATAATGCAATTACAAGGGTTGGCAATGTAGTATGTAATATCCACAAACCATTCCATGTTGGTCGGGCATTTCGTACGTAGGGCGAAGATTTGAAAGGGTTAAAATGGGCTCATAACTGAAAATTAATCTATTTATCTTAAATGAATCACCTTTGCCCGACGAAGCATTCAAATTCGTCGAGCAAAGGTGTTCCATATTCGGTACACGCTTGTCGATAATGGAACAAATTTGCTGGACGAACTTGAACACTTCGTCGAGCAACATTTACCAAATTGATTTTATATTTATTTACTAAACAACGGTTTTAATTACTTTGCAACATGAATTGACCAATCTAACCGTACACATTTATTGTACGTACTCATAGATCACCTACGCCAAAAATTAGCCAATTTCGAAATTCTTGGACGAGGTAACGGTGTGACACGATTCGACAGTTCCATAACCCTTTTTTACGATCGGACAACTTTAAATCCTCAACACCTGGAGATTTTCAATAGGCAAGGTCTAGGTACGTAAAACTACAAATTGAACAGTTACGATCCTGAAAATTAGATCGTTTGAATATCAGTTGAACCAAAACTTTGAAAAACGTATTGAAATACACTTAAAAGTGTTTAAAGTATTTGATGAATAAGATGATTTTACAATTTTATATAATTTTGAAATCAATTTACCGATCTACCTGTCCACATTTATTGTACGTACTCACAGATATCCTAAACCAAAAATTATCCAATTTCGAATTCCCGGGACTAGGTAACGGTGCAACACAATTCGATGGTTACATAACATTGTTTGATGATCGGACGGCTTAAACTCCTTCAAACCTGACGATTTTCGACTGTGGAGCTCTAGGTGATAGGACCCTTCCCGACTTTCCCATCGAAATCTGTGAAAATCCCTGCTCCTGTCTAAGAACCCAAAAATAATTCATCAAATACCCTTACTGTCTTATAAACACTTTACTGTCTTATAAACCCTTACTGTCAGACGAAGTATATAAAATAAACATACCAAACAGTGTTACACCCAACCTCGTATATCCACAACTGTAACATCGTCTCTCAAGAAGGTATTAAATAACTGAAATGTCGTACTCGTGCGAACCAATCACAACTCGTCCATCCGGGTCACCGCCCACACCAACCCACTGACCACGATAACGAGCATTCGCTCACAGTTGCATCATTCACCTACCAAAGCTCGTGAAAGACATCGTCAACTCCTATCAGCCGGCGTAACTCTTGGCTATCTCATCCCACCTCTTTATCAAACCTTACATGCAACAAGATTCGCATATAAGTAAATACAACTTATCATAATCCAATTTATTTACCCCGATGAAACCCACGCTATCTTTACCTGTGCCCGCCATATCAGTAACCCGGCTGAAGCCATCATCCCGAGCCATAGCTCGATATACCAGTCATAGCTATCATCCCGAGCCGTAGCTCGATGTCTCGGCTCATCCCCAATCGTAGCTCAATATCCATGCTTATTTTGAGTCGTAACTCGATATCCCAACTCATCCCGTGTCGTAGCTCAATATCCTGACTCATCTCGAGCCGTAACTAGATATCGTGGCTCATCCCCAACCGTAGCTCCATGTCCCGGCTCATCCCAAGTCGTAAATCGATATCCCAGCTTATCCCCAGTCGTAGCTCAATATCCCGGCTCATCCCGACCTGTAACTCGATATCCCGGCTCATCGCCAGCAGTAGCTCAATATTCTGGCTCATCCCCGACCGTAGCTCAATACCCCAACTCATCTCTAGCCGTAACTCAATATCCCGGCTCATTCTGAGCGGTAACTTGATATCTCATCAAGCCTATGATGGAATCCTCCATAACATAGCTCATACCATACCAAGTGTATGATGAAATCCTCCATAACACACCTCATATCATGCGGAGTGTATGAGGGAATCCTCCCTACCATACATCATGTTCGTCCGAGCGAATGGGGGAATCTTCCCTGCCATACCTCACCAAGAATTTCCCACCAACCCTCCCACCAGGGTCAAAGCCTAACCCGCCATCCTAGGTCGAAACCCCAAAATCATCGAATACCCAAGCCTAAGCCCAATTACATACCTCAGCCTAAGCCTAAAATTCATACACCGGAATCCATAAAATTACCTTCCCGGGCCTAAGCCCAAGTCCATTGTCAAATAGTTTCCCAAAAACATTATCGAACACCATAATTAATACTAAATCCAAAATTAGTGGACAATCAAGTAAAATTCACTATTCATTATTCCCAGTGCTTAAAACGAAAATAAACACATATAATGATTTCTAAAATTCTCGGGACTCATAAGAATACTAAATAGTCATTCCACTTAATTCCTAAAATTTGTAAGTAAATATAAAATACTGAAAATATAATAATATGCATGCATTTTCATTTAGGAAGTAAAGTCACCTCACCTCGAGGCCCGAGCGAGCCTAATTTCCAATTAATCGGTCCCTCGTGACCTTTGAAGCCACCACGCTTATCAAAACGATACATGGCATTATCAAATTGCAATTATAAACCAAAAATCCAACCCCCTAAACCCTGGGATGTAAACACGCGTCCTAACAAAAAAGCAGCCAATTTGGACCCTAAAACTACCCCTAAACGATGTCTGATTGACCCGAAACCTACGCCAACAGGTCCGGAACATCGAGAACTTTAAAACTCGTGTTCACCGAAGCTCGAGGAAGAGCTCCACGCGCCGCCATGCACCGGTGGACGACCGGGAACCTTCCCCCCACACGCGCCTGCAACTGCAACTACAAGGCATACTCGCTTTCAACCTCAGACACGGTTACTATTCAATTATGCAGAAATCCTCCATAAGCACCCGAAAATTCAAAGCTCCATAACTCTCTCAATTCTCAACGAAATTCAACGAATGGAAATTTATCTACTCAATCCAAGGAATTCAAATATGAAGTCCAAATTGAGAAACCTCATCGGTAGTGGCCGGAAAATGGACGGGAAGTTTCGGCTCATGTCCAAAGCTCCACCCCGTCACCCACGACGGTCCTCACGGCTCATGAAGGATATGGATGAGTTCGTGAGGTCGAGAAGAAGGTTGTTTAGTTTTGGTCGCAAAGGCTAAAATCAAAATCCCAAATTTTGGGGATTCTTGGTTTCTCCCGGGAGAAAGGGAAAAGAAGTTTCGGGAGAAAGGAGAGAGAGTGATCAAAAAAATCTGAAGAAAAGGAAGATAAAGTGTTGTACAAATAGTAACATAAAAATTACGCAATTATATGCACGTTTTAACTCGCAAGTGCACAAGATCAGACAAATAGTATAGAAAGCAAATACGAGATCATTCCCACGAGGAGTGGATTAATATGTGTTTAAAATTGATTTTAAGATGATTCTGAAAACTGAAAATTTCGAAACAAAACATTAAAAACAGTGTTTGACTATAAACAGAATTGGATCGAGGTTAAAACAATGAAAAAACTAGTTAGGGATTCGATGTTCACCGCTAATCTTCTTCCTTAAGCAAACGACAAGCACAATGCTACAAAACAGATTTTAGATGCTCATGTTTGTCAACCTAAAGGCATGATATCTGCTCTTTAAATTATTGATTTCCCTAAGCAACAAGTTAGGCATGAGTATCTACACTAACACTTTTCATTCTTAAAGTATTGAGCATGGTATCTACTAAGTTGCCCTTTAAGAACGCATAACACAATGGAAATCGACAAACACACAACTCCTAGAACATGGTATCTATTCTAGTTATTCATGATGATTAATTTCAAGAACTTATAACTAGTTCTTTTGTTACTCTCATAGGCACAAGATTCGGTCATCTAAATTTACCTATGTAACAAACTCAATACACAACATGCATATGGTGATCAAGCATAACATAACGTATGTAAAGAGTAAAATATAATATGAAATTAATCAATTAAGCATCACAAAAGTAGTTTGCTGCAAAGGCATATCGAAACCCTTAAAGAAACATGATTAGGGCTTCAATCGAGCCCTAACTAAAGTACTTAGTTACCCATAATTTAAAAAGACAGCAAGAACATAAAAAAACAGAAAATAAAAAGAGGAATAAGATAGCTTTTTGATGATGTGTTGGTCAGCCAGAGTGATTGGATGACACCTTGACGTTCCTCCTTGCTTCCTAAGCCTTTTAGACCTTGGAACCTTGAAGGATGGAGCAGAATGGGATAGTGTGGCTGAGTCCTTGTGTGAGAGCCCAGACGTTTTCTGCAGTTTTTAGGGAGAAAAAGAGTTGTTTCAAAGTATCAGATGAGGGGGAGACTCTTTGCTTCTCTCTTGTATGCGTGTCTTTGCCCCTTCGGCATGCCAAGAATTTATGTGCATGTTAATTCACTGAATGAGGGAGAGCAAGAGTTTCTTTTTTATTCTTTTTAATTTTCTTCTTTTCTTTGATTAAAACAGCTCCTCCCATAACCCTAACAAACTGGGCTAGTTGTCCAAGCTCGATAAGGATTAGAAAACTTGAAATAGAAGGAATGATGAATTCCCGCGTAGCCAGAACTTGCTGTACTAAAACCACCATAACTCCTTCTAGAAAATTCCAATTCATGAACCGTAAATTCCTTTAGAACTAGACTTCCGTATCTTTCCAATGATATATGGCCCATCAGCTAGTTCTTCCTGAACAGGTGCAGTTAATTTCGAGAAGTTGACACATCTGCTGAAGTCTGTTTCAAAGTTTCCTCTTTAGATTTCCCAAACAACACTCATTAACTCCTTTTGTAACTTTGCTTCCAAAAATTCTACAAAACACGAAAACAAGCTAAGTATTAAGAAAACAAAGGAAACATGCTAAGAAAAGCATAAGAAAACAAGATAAAACGTCGCATAAATATGCTCCTATCAAATTCCCCCACACTTAAGCTTTTTCTAGTCCTTGAGCAAAACAGAAACAAAGAATGAAAGAAAACAAAGACTCAATGATTCAACGTAAACCTTCCAACATTTGTCTCACAGATTTTCAATGGATCATGACATATTAAGATTCATCATAAGCATAAGAATTGGTCCACATAATTCGAGAGTTAATACACATTTATAGAAATCATACACAAACTCACAATTAAATCAATCAAAGCAACAGTACAAAGAGAGATACATGTTGAAAGAATGAGCTCAAAAATCTCACTGAATACGCTCTGATTTTACCTCATATTTTCTGGTTAAGTCACTCTTCCTATACTAGTTATATGTGAGAGGATTGATGTCAAATGGAAACAAATTGCTCACATATGATATAACAAGAAAGAAAGGCACTTTCAGAAATGTTCTTTTGAATATGATCCCATGAAAGGAATGCTACTACTTGAACGCAAGAACAAGTGACACCATATGCTCATACTTCATTCAAATCTCCACATATCGATATAAATACAACAAACAAGATCAGAAGGTCTTTACGGGGATTGTAATAAGGCCAAAGGGTAAGGGGTTAAAGAAAGAATGGATATGGATAACACAAGGTTCTTAAAGAAAAGTAGAAACATGCTATGATGTTAGACACATATGAACTTTTATCACCATAAAAGCTTAAAATTCATATAAGTATCAAGCAAGTACATACACTCAATGACCGATTTGAACATTATGGACCATACTTCAACAATCAATACATGAACAGTTAGGGCATAACAATTCAAACACGATGCCGATTTTTTTTCTCTTTTTTTTTGTTTTATTTTTTTTTTCTTTTTAACATTCCCCCGAACTTGCTCTTTAAACACCCCTTGATTCACAATTAAGTCTCTACAAATTATGCTTCACTAATCTTTAAGAAAAAGGGTAAGGATGAAAGTGTTTAGGCTAGGTGAGGAAAATGAGGGTTATGAAACAAAAAGGCTTAAACAAAGGCTCAACAGGGGTTTACCTAGAGGAAAGTGTATCATGGGTCAAAGGTCATTTTGGCAATGGTGGTAATCTAGGTGCCTTCATCATCTCATGTATGTCATCCAAAGCAATTCAATGCCTTCATCATCTCAAACCAATTCAATGCCTCGAAAAGAAATAAGCAATTCAAGTAGCAACCCGAAAGATGAGCTCATGTAACAACTTAATTGACAAGAAAGTGATAGATTAAACAAATACAACTCTCTCAAGCAAAGGATAAAGGCTCATAAGCTCACAAAAGGGTTGTATTGAGCTTCATTCAATTAAGCATGTTATGGGTACATGTGATTTTGCATATGATAACCATGAATAATTGAGTATTAACCAAAGAATAATTTTAGCCCTTGAATCATGCTTAGAAATCATATTAAAGTCATGCAATTAAAAACCAAATCTCATCATTGTGTTGGAAAGAAACAAACACAAAAACTACCCAAAGAACACTACTAAAACCGACACAAACTAAGGCTAAAAACAAAGCTGTCAAATTTTTTTTTTTTTTAATATTTTTTTTTTTAACCAATGCAAAATCAACGGAAAATACAAGTATTTTTTTTTATTTATTTAATTTTTTTTTTAACCAATGCAAAATCAACGGAAAACACAAGTGTTTCCCCCTCACACCTAAATCTAACATTGTCCTCAAAGTTTGAAACTTAAAGTATAAACAATGAAGCATTTAAGGAAGGAGAAACAAACGACGACACCTATAATGAAAATAAAAATAAAAACAAACCAAACAAAGGCAAAGTTAACGATAAAGAAGGAAAGGGTGGGAGAAAGAAAATCGGATTGTCAGTGGTTGTAGAGTGCAAAAACTATCATCCTCTTCACATGGGTTGCCTCCCAACTTCCCTTTGGGTTACCTCCCAAGTAGTGCTAAGTTTATAGTCTTCAGCCAGACTGTTGAACTCTCATGCAATGTACTGAACAGGTTGGAGAGCCACATCCTCCTCTCTAGGCTCAAAGCTCATCTCAATATAGGGCTTTACTCTGTGCCCATTCACCATGAATGTATTATTCTTCTTTTTGCTATGAACCTCCAAAGCTCCATGAGGGAACACTTTTGTAACAACATAAGGACCGTACCACCTAGACTTGAGCTTACCAAGGAAAAGTCTCAATTTTGAATTGTAAATCAACACCTTCTGTCCCACATGAAACTCCTTCCTAACTAGCTGCTTATCATGATACGCCTTGGTTTGTTCCTTATACAACTTAGCATTCTCATATGCATCATACCTCAACTCTTCAAGCTCATTCAGCTGTAACTTCCTCTTGTCACCTTCTTGTTGCATATCTTCAAGGAGGATTATGTGCATGCACTTGGATGGACTTATGCCTTTGATGTCGGCAATGGTCCACCCTAATGCAGTCTTGTGCTCCCTAAGAACTCTCAACAACTTCTCTTGCTCCACCAAACTCAAGTTTACAGCAACTATCACTGGTAATGTCTGGTTCTCTCCCAAGTAAGCATACTTCAATTGTTCAGGTAGTTGCTTCAATTCTAGATCTGGTGCCCTAACAATGGAAGGGACAAGAGTAGTATTAGTAGACACAAGAGTTTCAAAGGGAGGTACATACTGACTTGGATAAGGCTTAGAAGCCTCAAGAGAATGCACAACTTCATAAAGGTCTATCACTGTAACATCACATCCACGTTCATAATTCAGCCTTGTGAGGTTATGGGCTATGCATGCCTCCAAAGGGTCAATTCTATGTACCTGAAACACTTGCTCAACAACACTTCCTACCACATCAATCTTGAAACAATCGTGGTTATCATGTGGCAATTTGATAGTATCAGACAACATGAATTCTATCTTCTTACCATTAACTTTCATGCGTATAGTACCCTTTTTCATACTTATCTTTGTATTAGCAGTTACCATAAAGGGTCTACCAAGAATAATAGGTAATGAAGATGGCATAGGGGAATCTTCCATATCTAGAACAACAAAATCAGCAGGCAAAATAAATTAATTTACCTGAACCAAAACATCCTCTAATATACCTCAAGGTCTTCTGATGCTTCTATCTGCCAATTGCAATATAATTGAGGTTGGTTTGAGCTCCCCCAACCTCAACTCCTCATAAACGGTATAAGGCATCAAGTTAATGTTTGCTCCTAAATCAAGCAAAGCACGTTCAAACAGACGGTCACCAACCCTGCAAGGAATAGTAAAACTACCTGGATCTTTTAGTATAGGTGGTAGCTTTCTCAATAAAACCGCAGTTACCTCCTCAGTCAATGCAACTTTCTCATGTTCCTGAAACTGTCTTTTGTGTGTACAACAATGCTTTAAAAACTTAGCATAAGATGGAATCTGTTTAACTGCATCAAGTAAAGGAATGTTGATTTCTACTTTTCTGAAAGTTTCAAAAATATCAAGAAGATGTTTTTCTTTCTTTTGCTTAACTAACCTTTGAGGGAAGGGTGGCAATATCACCTTCTCCTTCTCACCTACCTTTGTGGCTAGAGGTGGTTCAACATTTTCTGGTTCATTCTCATCTGTCCCCACCTTGTTGTCAACTACCTTGCCACTTCTAAGGATTGTCACACCCTTGAGCTACTCCTGGCCTCCCAGATTAGGTATGGTTTGTGATGGAAACTCTCCTTTCTTCCTCTCACTTAACTCCTTTGCCATTTGCCCTACATGTGCCTCCAATCTCTGAATAGCTTGGCTAGTTGTTGCTTCTACTTTCTGAATGTTCTGACTTGTTAGAGCATTTGTCTGTTGCTGTGCAGTCAAGAACTGGAGTATGGCACCTTCAAGATTATTCTTCTTCTGGTCAGTATTTGGTTGTGCCACCTGTGATGAAGTAAAATAATTACTTCCCTGCTGGAAGTTCTTCTGCTGCCCTTGTGGATTGAGCACATTCTGACTGTTGCTCCAAGAGAAATTTGGGTGGTCTTTCCATCCTGGATTATAAGTGTTCGAATATGGGTTGTTCCTGGGATGATAGTTGTTTTGCCCAACATAATTAGCTTGCTCATGATCTATAAAACAAGACATAGGACTAGTCTCAGTACTATGATTAGAATGAGAACATATAGCACATACCTTGACTTTAGAAACTTGTTGAACTTGAGAGATGTTCTAAGCTAACATTGCTTTCACCAGCATATCTAACTTCTTCTCCATTGCTGCCATTTGACTCTGGACTCCACCATTTGTGCTAACTTCATAAACACCTTTACTTTTTACTCCTGGTATCCCTCTTGATGAGAATTGCTGAGAATTTTCACTTAGGGTCTCAAATAGCTCGATGGCTTCATCATTGCTCTTTTCCATAAGCACACCACCACAAGCTGAATCAACAAGACTTTTGTTAATATCATGTAAACCTTCATAAAAAGTTTGTACCTGATCGTCTTGAGATAGATTGTGGTGTGGACACTTGAGAAGAAACTCCTTGAAATGCTCCCATGCCTCAAAGAAAAGATCTCCATCCTTCTATTGGAAGGTTTGAATCTCCCTTTTAAGTTGTCTTGTCTTTTGGGATGGGAAAAACTTCAAAATTTTAGTGGCCAATTGTTCCCAAGTAGTAAAGGAACCTGCAGCCAGAGAATTCAATCACAACTTAGCATTATCTTTTAAGGAGAAAGGAAAGAGAATTAACCTGATTCCTTCTGGAGTTAAGCCCTGGATGTTCTGAGTCTTGCAGAGATCGAAGAAATCCCTAATGTGCAAGTATGAATCCTCAGATGGTGTGCCTCTATAGTGCGGCACCATGTTAAGCAATTGAGGTGATAAATTGAAGCTACCTTACGCAGTTGGTTGGTAGGCAATGCATGATGGTTGATTAAGGTTTTGAGAGACAAAGGAATCCTTCATTGGCCTTCGAACCTGTTCATTCCCCATTTCGTTCTCTGATTCTGATCTTTCTCCTTCTTCAAAATCTTCTCTTTGTGTGTTAAATTTTGCCCTCTCAGCTTACTTCCGAAGATGTCTAAGAGTTCGTTCAATCTCAGGATTGTAGGCAACAACCGCTAAATTTTGGGAACGACGACCTTGCATAAACGAAATTCAACCTATAAAAGAAAACCAAAAATCAATTTCAGCACAAACTAATTATACAATCCCCAGCAACGGCGCCAAAAACATTTTGTACAAATAGTAACATAAAAATTACGCAACTATATGCACGTTTTAACTCGCAAGTGCACAAGATCAGACAAATAGTATAGAAAGCAAATACGAGATCATTCCCACGAGGATTGGATTAATATGTGCTTAAAATTGATTTTAAGATAATTCTGAAAACGGAAAATTTCGAAACAAAATATTAAACACAGCGTTTGATTAAAAACAGAATTGGATCAAAGTTAAAACAATAGGAAAACCAGTTAGGGATTCGATGTTCACCGCTAATCTTCTTCCTTAAGCAAACAATATGCACAACGCTACAAAACAGATTTTAGATGCTCATGTTTGTCAACCTAAATGCATGATATCTGCTCTTTAAATTATTAATTTCCCTAAGCAACAAGTTAGGCATGGGTATCTACGCTAACTCTTTTCATTCTTAAAGTATTTAGCATGGTATCTACTAAGTTGCCCTTTAAGAACGCATAACACAATGGAAATCGACAAACACACAACTCCTAGAACATGGTATCTATTCTAGTTATTCATGATGATTAATTTCAAGAACTTATAACTAGTTCTTTTGTCACTCTCATAGGCACAAGATTCGGTCATCTAAATTTACCTATGTAACAAACTCAATACACAACATGCATATGGTGATCAAGGATAACATAACGTATGTAAAGAGTAAAATATAATATGAAATTAATCAATTAAGCATCACAAAAGTAGTTTGCAGCAAAGGCATATCGAAATCCTTAAAGAAACATGATTAGGGCTTCAATCGAGCCCTAACTAAAGTACTTAGTTACCCATAATTTAAATAGACAGCAAGAACATACAAAAAATAGAAAATAAAAAGAGGAAGAAGATAGCTTTTTGATGATGTGTGGGTCAACCAGAGTGATTGGATGACACCTTGACGTTCCTCCTTGCTTCCTAAGCCTTTTAGACCATGGAACCTTGAAGGAAGGAGCAGAATGGGATGGTGTGGCTGAGTCCTTATGTGAGAGCCCAGACGTTTTCTGCAGGTTTTAGGGAGAAAAAGAGTTGTTTCAAAGTATCAGATGAGGGGGATACTCTTTGCTTCTATCTTGTATTCGTGTCTTTGCCCCTTCGGCTTGCCAAGAATTTATGTGCATGTTAATTCACTAAATGAGGGAGAGCAAGAGTTTCTTTTTTTATTCTTTTTAATTTTCTTCTTTTCTCTGATTAAAACAGCTCCTCCCATAACCCTAGCAAACTGGGCTTCAGTCGTCCAAGCCCGATAAGGATTAGAAAACTTGAAATAGAAGGAATGATGAATTCCCGCGCAGCCTGAACTTGTTATACTAAAACCGCCATAACTCCTTCTAGAAAATTCCAATTCACAAACCGTAAATTCCTTTAGAAACTAGACTTTCATATCTTTCCAACGATATATGGCCCATCAGCTAGTTCTTCCTGAGCAGGTGCAGTTAATTTCGAGAATTGACACATCTGCTGAAGTCTGTTTCAAAGTTTCCTCTTTAGATTTCCCAAACAGCACTCATTAACTCCTTTTGTAACTTTGCTTCCAAAAATCCTACAAAACACGAAAACAAGCTAAGTATTAAGAAAACATAGGAAACATGCTAAGAAAAGCATAAGAAAACAAGATGAAACGTCGCATAAATATGCTCATATCATAAAGTCTTTCCATTTAGGAAGTAAAGTCCCCTTACCTCGAGGCCTAAATGAACCTAATTTCCAGTTAATCGGTCCCTCCTGACCTTCGGAGCCACCACGCTTGTCAAAACGATACATGACATTATCAAATTGAAATTATAAATCTAAAATCCAACCCCGTAAACCTCGGGAGGTATAGACGTGTCCTAACTAAAAATGCAGCCAATTCAGACGCCCAAAACAAGCCCTAAACGATGTGTGATTGACCCAAAACCTGCGCCAACGAGTCCGGAACATTGAGAACTTTAAGACTCGTGTTCACCAGAGCTCGAGCAGGAGCTCCAACCGCCGCCACGCGCTGGTTGACGGCCGAGAACACTCCCCGCACGCGCGCCTGCAGCTGCGCCTGCAAGGCGTACTCGCCGTCAACCTCAGACACAGTTACAGTTCATTTCTGCAGAAAATCCTCTATAACCACCCGAAAATTCAAAGCTCCATAACTCTCTCAATTCTCAACGAAATTCAACGTTCTAATAATGGAAAATGTACGGGAAGCTTCGGCTCATGTTCAAAGCTCCACCTCGTCGTCCACGGCGGTCCTCACGGGTCAGGGAGGATATGGATGAGTTTTTGAAGTCGAGAAGAAGGTTATGGTGGGTTTAGTTTTGGTCGAAATGGCCAAAATCAAAATCACAAATTTTGGGGGTTCTTGGTTTCTCACGAGAGAAAGGGAAAATAAGTTTCGGGAGAGAGGAGAGAGAGTGATCAGAAAAATCTGGAGAAAAGGAAGATAAAGTCTTTCCATTTAGGAAGTAAAGTTCCCTCACCTCGAGGCCCAAACGAGCCTAATTTCCAGTTAATCGGTCCCTCGTGACCTTTGGAGCCACCACGCTTGTCAAAACGATACATGGCATTATCAAATTGCAATTGTAAACCTAAAATCCAACCCCCTAAACCCCAGGAGGTATACACGTGTCCTAACTAAAAAGCAACCACTTTGGATGACCAAAACTAACCCTAAACGATGTCCGATTGACTCGAAACCTACGCCAACAGGTCTGGAACATCGAGAACTTTAATACTCTTGATCACCGGAGCTCAAGGAGGAGCTCCACGTGCCGGTGGACAACCGGGAACCCTCCCCCAACGAGCACATGTAGCTGCAACTGAAAGGCGTACTCGCCTTCAACCTCAGACACGGTTGTTGTTTCTTTCTGCAGAAATCCACCGTAAGCACCCAAAAATTCAAAGATCCATAACTCTCTCAATTCTCAACGAATTCAATGTTCTAATAATAGAAATTCATCTACTTGATCCAAGGAATTCAAATTTGAAGTCCAAATTGAGAAAACTCACCTTTGGTGGCCAGAAAATGGATGGGAAGCTTCGGCCCTTGTTCAAAGCTCCAACCCGTCCTCCATAACAGTCCTCACCGGTCAAGGAAGATATGGATGAGTTCATGAGGTCGAGAAGAAGGTTACGGTGGGTTTAGTTTTGGCCGAAAAGTCCAAAATCAAAATCCCAAATTTTGGGGGTTCTTGGTTTCTCACGGGAGAAAGGGAAAAGAAGTTTCAGGAGAGAGGAGAGAGAGTGATAAGAAAAATCTGGAGAAAAGGAAGATAAATTGTTTCAATTTAGGAAGTAAAGACCCCTCACCTCGAGGCCCGAACGAGCCTAATTTCCAGTTAATCGGTCCTTTGTGACCTTCGGAGCCACCACGCTTGTCAAAACGATATATGGCATTATCAAATTGCTATTATAAACCTAAAATCCAACCCCCTAAACCCCGGGAGGTATACACGTGCCCTAACTAAAAAGCAGCCACTTTGGACGCTCAAAACTACCTCTAAACGATGTCTGATTGACCCGAAACTGCGCAACCAAGTCTAGAACATCGAGAACTTTAAAACTCGTGCTCACCGGAGCCCCACGCGCCGGTGGACGGCCGGGAACTCACCCCCTACGTGTGCCTGCAACTGCAACTGTAAGGCGTACTCGCCTTCAACCTCAGACACGGTTGTTGTTTATTTCTGCAAAAATCCTCCATAAGCACCCCAAAATTCAAAGATGCATAATTCTCTCAATTCTCAACGAAATTCAACGTTCTAATAATGGAAATTCATCTACTCGATCCAAGGAATTCAAGTATGAAGTCAAAATTAAGAAACATCACCTGTGGTGGCTGAAAAATGGACGAGAAGCTTCGGCCCATGTTCAAAGCTCCACTCCGTCGTCCACGGCGGTCCTTGCGGGTCAAGGAGGATATGGATGAGTTCGTGAGGTCGAGAAGAAGGTTATGGTGGGTTTAGTTTTGGTCAAAAAGGCCAAAATCAAATTTCCAAATTTTGGGGGTTCTTGGTTTCACACGGGAGAAAGGGAAAAGGAGTTTTGGGAAAGAGGAGAGAGAGTGATCAGAAAAATCTGGAGAAAAGGAAGATAAAGTCTTTCCATTTAGGAAGTAAAGTCCCCTCACCTTGAGGCCCGAACGAGCCTAATTTCCAGTTAATCGGTCCCTCGTGACCTTCGGAGCCACCACGCTTGTCAAAACGAAACATGGCATTATCAAATTGCAATTAAAACCTAAAATCCGACCCCCTGAACCCCAGGAGGTATACATGAGTCCTAACTAAAAACGCAGCCAATTCGGACGCCCAAAACTACCCCTAAACGATGTCCGATTGACCCGAAACCTATGCCAACATGTCCGGAACATCGAGAACTTTAGAACACATGTTCACCGGAGCTCGAGGAGGAGCTCCACGTGCCGGTGGAGGACCTAGAACCCACCCCCCACGTGCACTTGCAAGGCGTACTCGCCTTCAACCTCAGACACGGTTACTGTTCATTTCTTCAGAAATCCGCTATAACCACCCGAAAATTCAAAGCCCCATAACTCTCTCAATTCTCAACGAAATTCAACGTTCTAATAATAGAAATTCATCTTCTCGAACTAAGGAATTCAAATATAAAGTCCAAATGGAGAAACCTCACCGGTGGTGGCCAGACAATGGACGGGAAGTTTCGACCCATGTTCAAAGCTCCACCCCGTCGTCCACGGCGGTCGTCACGGCTCAAGCAGGATATGGATGGCTTCGTGAGGTCAAGAAGAAGGTTATGGTGGGTTTAGTTTTGGTCAAAAAGGCCAAAATCAAAATCCCAAATTTTGGGGGTTCTTGGTTTCTCATGGGAGAAAGGGAAAAGAAGTTTCGGGATAGGGGAGAGAGAGTGATCAGAAAAATCTGGAGAAAAGGAAGATAAATTGTTTCCATTTAGGAAGTAAAGACCCCTCACCTCAAGAGGTAAACCTCTAAATGATGGCACTATGAAATTGCTATTATAAGCCTAAAATCCAACCCCCTAAACCCCAGGAGGTATACACGTGTCCTAACTAAAAAGCGGCCACTTTGGACCCCCAAAACTACCTCTAAACGATGTCTGATTGACCCGAAACCTGCGCAACCAGGTCTGGAACATCAAGAACTTAAAGACTCGTGCTCATCGGAGCTCCACGTGCCGGTGGACGATCTAGAACCCTCCATCCCCACCCCCACGCCCGCCTGGAGCTGCAACTGCAAGGCGTACTCGCCTTCAACGTCAAACACGATTGCTGTTTATTTCTGCAGAAATCCTCCATAAGCACCACAAAATTCAAAGCTCCATAACTCTCTCAATTCTCAACGAAATTCAACGTTCTAATAATGGAAATTCATCTACTCGATCCAAGGAATTCAAATGTGAAGTCCAAATTGAGAAAACTCACCTGTGGTGGCCAGAAAATGGACGGGAAGCTTCGGCCCATGTTCAAAGCTCCACCCCGTCGTCCTTGGCGATCCTCACGGGTCAAGGAGAATATGAATGAGTTTGTGAGGTCGAGAAGAAGGTTATGGTGGTTTTAGTTTTGGTCAAAAAGGCTGAAATCAAAATCCTAAATTTTGGGGGTTCTTGGTTTCTCACGGGAGAAAGGGAAAAGAAGTTACGGGAGAGAGGAGAGAAAGTGATCAGAAAAATCTGCAGAAAAGGAAGAAAAAATATTTCCATTTAGGAAGTAAAGTCCCCTCACCTCGAGGCCCGAACGAGCCTAATTTCCAGTTAATCGGTCCCTCGTGACCTTTGGAGCCACCACGCTTGTCAAAACGATACATGGCATTATCAAATTGCAATTATAAACCTAAAATCCAACCCCCTAAACCCCGGGAGGTATACATGTGTCCATCTGGTTACCACCAGGTTTGCATCCACGAAGAAGATACTTGGAAGACTGTTTTCAAAACAAAGCAGGGATTGTTCAAGTGGTTAGTTATGCCATTCGGATTATGTAACGCTCCAGCTACCTTTATGTGGCTAATGAATGAAATACTTTGACCTTTCATTGATGACTTCATCATCGTTTATTTGCATGGCATCCTTATATACAGTGTCACATGGGAGGACCACCTTCGTCACGTTGCTCAGGTTATGGAAGTTTTGCAAGTTAATCAACTACGGTTGAATGGTAAGAAGTGTGAATTTGGGAAGCAACAAATTGTATACTTGGGGTTCATTGTTGGTGCAGGAGAACTCAAAGTGGATCTAGAGAAAGTACAAGTTATCTCTCAGTGGCCTACACCTCGTTCGGTGACTGAAGTTTGTAGTTTTATTGGTGCTTGTCAATATTTGAGAAAGTTTATTTGGCACTTCTCACAAATTGCTGCACCATTAGATTACCTTACAAAGGCCAATAAAAATTTGAATGGTCAAACAAGCAGCATGAATCATTCCAGTTGTTAAAACAGAAGATTACCGAGGCCCCAGTGTTAGGATTGCCAAATCTGCAGAAAGCATTTGAAGTGGAAGCAGACGCATCTAACTCTGCCATGGGAGCCGTATTGTTTCAGGATGGAAAACCAGTTGTATACCATTCTGAAATGTTTAGTGGACCAGTGTTGAACTATCCCACTTATGACAAGGAGCTTTACGCATTGCATCAAGCAGTGAAACATTGGAGAGCTTACTTATTAGGGCAAGAAATCATAGTTCACTCGTACCATAAGCCTCTTTAGTATTTAACTACACAGTCTATGTTGTAGCAAGCCCGCCACATAAAGTGGATGTCTTACCTACAACAATTCAATATTGTGATCAAGTACAAGAAGGGAGTGACTAATAAGTTGGTTGATATGTTATCTCGACCACCTTCACCAGTTAGTTCCGCATTGCTGGTGGCTATGCAAATCCAACCTATAGTTCTTTCTGAGTAAGCAAAGGGGTATGAGACAGATGTTGATTTCAGCTCAGCTTATGAAAAGTTGCAACAAGGAAAGACTGGAGAGTTTCAATTGAATGATGGGTTAATTTATAAAGGAACACAATTATGCATTCTAGAAGATGGTGATATATTGCAGTGGATTCAAGAAGCTCATACTTCCAAAGTAGCAGGGCATTTTGGGGTAGAAAATACTTTATTGAATCTTCGTCGCTATTTTTATTGGCCAAAGATGATTCTCGATGTTATCGGTACATTCGAGGTTGTGTTCTATGCAACATATCAAAGCTATCTAATAGGAAGTTAGGACAATATCTTCCATTTCCAGTGCCTAGCCGACCTTGAGAGAGCATTTCAATGGACTTTATTGGTGGATTACCTAATACCAAGTCTGGTCATGACGACTTGTTTGTTGTAGTAGACCGGTTCAGAAAGATGGTGATCTCATCCCATGCAAGAAGACTGTTACTGGAGAAGGAGCAGTGAAGTTGTTTTACCAACACGTTTGGAAACACTTTGGACTACCTACATCGATCATATCTGATAGAGATCATCGATTTCTAGGACATTTCTGGAGGTCTTTATGGGGAATGATGGATACCAAGTTAAAACGAAACTCTGCATTTCATCCACAGACTGATGGACAAACAGAGGTTGTAAACTGGACTATGGTACATTTGTTAAGGGGCTACAATTCCAAACATCCAAAAACTTGGGATGAAAGTCTCCCTTACTTACAATTTTCTTTTAATCGAGCAATTCATGGTTCCACACTAAAATCTTCATTTGAGGTTTGTTTAGGCTACTTACCTCAAAGTCCATTTGATTTGGCATTCACTACGAGTGATCAACCAATGGGTGGAAAGGAAGAAGAAGAATATGTTCAAGCACAAAAATTTCTCGAACGAGTTAGTAAAGGCGACCTTGTCAACAACGATACAAAGCTCACCATGACAAGCATCGTGTACCATGTAACTTTAAGGAAGGCAACCTTGTGTGGTTACACCTTGGAAAAGAGTGGCTAACTTGAGAAGGCAAGAAACTTAAGCCTATTCATTATGGACCATTCGAGATCATCAAGCAAATTGGTAATAATGCCTTTCAACTTGAATTACCACCTTACATGCATATGTACTTGGTCATCAATGCTAAGAACTTGAAAAATTTTGTTCTTGAAGATGATCACGAGGAAGACACTCAACTACCATCTATTGATGACTTAAAGATGGAACGAGATGACCCTTTGAAAGAGGACTGCATCTTGGAGAAGAAGGTTAATGAAACCAGACACGGGAAGTATGAGGATTTCCGCATTGGTAGAAAAAGTCAACTTCCAAGAAAATCCAAGTGGTATATTCGAGACAAGGCGACTACAAAGTTTCCTCATCTCACCATCTATCTAGCTTGAGCAGGAGCTCCAAGCTCTTAAATGGGGGGAGCCATGATCCAGGAGGATCTTCACATAATATATTTGATTTATTTAAATCAAACATTATATAATATAAATTCATTTAATTAAAACTACTACAAACTAATGGTTTAAAACAAACTTGTTTTAACCATTCGAAATGAAAGGTTTTTAAACAATTTGAGAATTAAAACATTCGTTATTTATGGTTTAAATATCCCTTTAATTATTTTTACCTTCCTATTTTGGGAAAACCAACGTGTATATGTACTTGATTATGAATGAATTAGATAAGCAATTGAAAGCAGTTTCATAGCTTCAATCATTTCTTTCTCTAGTCTCTCATAAGTTTCCTCTCATATTAAGAAGTCAACTTCCAAAAAGAAGTAACGACTCTTTATTGCTACTAAAAGTTCAATCTCCTAGAAGTTTTTTTTTTATCACAGAGGGATTCCGAGAGAGAGAGAGAGAGAGAGAGAGAGAGAGAGAGAGAGAGAGAGAGAGAGAGAGAGAGAGAGAGAGAGAGAGAGAAAGAGAGAGACACACACCTCACGGCTGAGAGATTGAGAAAATGAGTGCTTGAGAGGTTGTGGGAGTCGATGAGAGAGGCGGGGAGACTGAGGGAGCTGGGTTTTGGGAGTTTTTGCAGAGATGGTTTAGAGCTGGGTTTTGGGTGTTTTTGTAGAGCTGGGTTTGGGGTTTAGGGAAAGAGAGTTTGATTGAGAGAGAGGATCTGAGTGTGAGATAAAGGGGGACGACGTGAGAGTGAGAGAGGCTGAGGCTGAGGGGTGTGCGATTGGGTTTTTTTTTGCAGAGAGATAGGTGGAAGAACGAAGAGGGAGAGAGGAAGAAAGGAGAAAAAGAAGACTCGCGACTCTTAATCTGAGTGGAAGGCTTTGCCCGAAGAAGGACTTCGTTGGGCAAATTTTAATGAATTCATTAAGCAAACTGAAGCAGTGTAGTTCGTCGGGCAAGGGTTGACAATTCACCCGGAAAATTGAAGCGGCATTTTTTATTTCTTAGCCAAAATTTTGGCTGAAATTTTGATTTTCCGAGAAAAAAGTTGCGCAATTTTTTTTTAACCTTGCCCGATGAAGTGTGCATATTGCCCGAAGAAATTTTGTAGTCTTGGCCAATAAATGCAGATGGTTCGTCAGCAAACTTAATTTTCTTTTTGAAAATATGGGTAATGTAAAAATCAGGTTTGATGATTGAATTTTCAAGATCATGACCGTTCACTTTGTGGTTTTAAGTGCCTAGTGTAATGACCCGGGGCAAAAATTAAAGTAATTTAGGAATTTAATTAGGGAAATGAAGATTTACCCTCGGGCCTCAAAAGTCACTTTTTGTTTGGAGATACTTTTGGAAACTTTTCTTGAACGGTTGTGTAGGTCTCGAACACACGAGTTCGTAGACAGACGGCATGCAAAAAACGGAGCCTGAATGTGGGAGATACGGGTCTATAACCATGAGGGGTATTTTCGTAATTTTTGAAGGTAGATATTTTGAGAAAACTTTATCTTCCTTTTCTCCAGATTTTTCTGATCACTCTCTCTCCTCTCTCCCGAAACTTCTTTTCCCTTTCTCCCGTGAGAAACCAAGAACCCCCAAAATTTGGGATTTGGATTTTGGCCTTTTCGACCAAAACTAAACCCACCATAACCTTCTTCTTGACCTCACAAACTCATCCATATCCTCCTTGACCCGTGAGGACCGCCGTGGACGACGGGGTGGAGCTTTGAACATGGGCCGAAGTTTCCCGTCCATTTTATGGCCACCACATGTGAGGTTTCTCAATTTGGACTTCATATTTGAATTCCTTGGACCGAGTAGATGAATTTCCATTATTATAACGTTGAATTTCGTTGAGAATTGAGAGAGTTATGAACTTTGAATTTTCGGGTGGTTATGGAGGATTTCTGCAGAAATGAATAGTAACTGTGTTTGAAGTTGAAGGCTAGTACGCCTTGCAGTTGAAGTTGCAGGCGTGTGTGGGGGGAGAGTTCCGGGCCATCCACCGGCGCGTGGTGGCACGTGGAGTTCCTCCTCGAGCTCCGGTGAGCACGAGTTTTAAAGTTCTCGATGTTCCAGACCAATTGGCGCAGATTTCGGGTCAATTGGACATCGTTTAGGGGGTAGTTTTGGGTGTCCAAAGTGTCTGCTTTTTAGGCATAGTAAAGTAACAAGCACCATCCAATTGATCTAAAATAAGGTCATCAATCCTCAGTAATGGATACGGATTCTGGATGGTAATCTTATTAAGCGCCCTATAGTCAACGCACATACACCAACCTCCATCTTTCTTGGGCACAAGTAGCACTAGTGAACCACATGGTGAGCAGCTAGGCTTGATGACACCTTGTTCAAGAAGTCCCTACATCTGCTTCTTGATCTCTTCGCTTTCCATAACAGAAGTGCGATACAAACACTAGTTTGATAGTGGTGAATCTCTTATCAATTGGATTTCGAGCTCTACCCAATTGGATTTCATGCTTTACCCAATTCGATTTCATGCTCTACAGGTCTCTGTGGTGCCAATCCTTGCACATCTCGAAACAAGTCATTAAACTCATCCTGCAATCTTCCAATATCGGAACATTGCAGAGGGGATAAAGATATTGTAGACAAGGTCATAGCTCCTGATCTTTGCTCTTGGGGTCGAATCATCAACAAAACATATCGCCTACAAGAGTTGACCAACCTCTTGGCTTGGGTAGCTGTTAACAAATTATCTATTGTCGGAGGCTTACAGGCATTGATGTGAAACTCCTTCCCATCTTTCACAAGGCGAAACTTGCGAAGCCTCCTGTAGTAAATAGCTTCACGGTCCCATAAATATGGACTACCCAGTATGACTTGGCATACGTCCAATGGAACCACCTCACACGTCACTTCATCAATGTAACGATTAGTGATGGCAAATTTGAAGGTACATTGCATTGTAATTTGCATGTCAATGTCTTTTTGAATCCACCCTAGTGGATAAGGCTTAGGGTGAGGCATTGTTTCTAAGCCTACATTTCTTACTAAGGCCTTTGAAATCAAATTCTTCTGACTTCCAGGATCGATAATTGATTGTACAACACTTTGCTTCACTTGAATGTTCAAATGAAACAGTTCTTCACGGTTGTAAGCTGCTGCAACATCTGTTGGTGTTGTCATTAGGCTAAGTGTAGTGTCAGGTTGCTTCAACTCTGGAAGCTCTTCTGCTTGTTGCACTGTCAATGTGGTCTTTCTATCGTTCCTACCCTGGTTATTCCTCTAGTTCTTAGGTTTCAACTTGGGATGGAGTATCCAGCACTTGTCTTTAACATTTCCGCTGGTACGTAGTGATTACAGTAATTTTTCTACATCGGACCGTCTTTGATCTGCTTACCTTTTTTTTTTTTCCAATCAGATTTACTTGCAGTGGTTTGTCTGTCGCACTTCTTGTAAGGCATTTTATATTTGGCCTCGATGGCGATGGCCTTTACAGTAGCTTCTTCAATGGATTTTATGGAGAAAATTTTCAGTTCTTTCCGTACGTAACTAGTAAGACTTCTGATATATTTCATGAAGACATCATAATCCTCAATAGCTATATCCAATACCAAGGCTTGGTTGTGGAACTCAGAGGTATACTCTTGTACCGATTGACCGAACCTTTGTTAGAAGTGCTGCCATCTATGCCATCTTTCTTCCTCATAACCAAATGGATAGAATTGTTTTCTTAACAATTTCTTGAATTTTCCCCATGTCAATTCCGAGATGTTATACCGTTTTCGGTATGACTTCCACCATGTAACAACATGGCTTGAAAGTTTCAAGCTTGCAAATTGAATCTTTTCAGCATTAGAATACTTATTCACAGTAAAAGAAGTTTCTAATGTGTCTATCCAATTATCTAATTTTTTTAGCATCAGCAACACCATTATAAACGGGGATTTCTGCCTTAAAGTCAATCTTTAAGGCACTTACGAGATTTTTGTGCTTACCCGTTTCTTCATCAGCGGTATCCTCTACCATGGTGCCTTCTTCACCTTCGCTATCATCATCGAACTTCCTCTTTGAAGTAGATGCATGCGAGATCTTTGAGGCTCGTGACCCATTGCGTTCTAGCTCAAGGAATGGCGAACGCAAGGTTCGTTATGGCTGGAGATGGACGTCTGGGGGCAACTCAACGCCAACCACGGCAACGAGGAGGCTACTAAAATTTACGTAAGTATATTTTTTGCATATTACATGTTACGATTAAATTTCCATAATTAAATTTTAATTATTATTTATTCGAATTTGTAGGCGGGGATGGTGGAAGATAGGGATCGTGTACAGGCTGATCTGTCATAGCAACAACCCGACGTCCCATTGGAGCAACATCTACTAGATCTCGCTAGGTCGGTGGAGATCCTAGACAGAAGGCTAGGGAGGCATTCAGGGAAGATTATTCGAGGGGTGGGATCCACGATGGTTCGGGATCTCTGGAGTAGTGGCGGCTCTTTGGGATCTCAGGGAGCCAACGAGAGCGAGAAGTTCACGGAGCTCCAGAACAACTTCACGAACCTCCAAAGCGACTTCCAAATGTTGGTTCAGTGCATGATTACACAGGGGATGCATGTTCCTCCGCATCTCATCTAGCGTACGGCTCAGTAGCAGGTCGACCAGCAGCCCGACCACCGACCGAGACAGTAGATATGTAGGACGTTGTAATAAATTTTTAGTTATGTAAAACAGTTGTACAAATATTTATTTTAATTATATTTGTTTCCTTTTTTTATTTTAATTATATTTGTTTAAAAATATATATATTTTTAATTATATATTATTAAAAAAATTAAATATATTTTTTTAATTAGACAACTATAAACTAACCCATTTTTTATAATCAACGTATAAGTTAGTCCATTTACTGATTTACCGGATTCTACCTAAGCATATTTTCTTTTTTTTACTTAATAGCTTTTTTTAATTTTTCTAATACCATTTATATCCTTTTAACGGACTACATCTCATGTACACCTATTTTTTTAGGATTCTAGTAATTAGATGTGGATGAGAATATTTCACATTTTAAATATTTTCTATTTAATTTTTAATATTTATGTTGATAAGATAAAATTAGCAAATAAATTTCCTCCCGATTTGTTTTAATGAGTCATTTTAATCATCTATGCCTCTTGTGATACTATCTGATAGGTTTACAAGATTATAGTCAAACATGTATTTTATCTATCTTTTAAATTTTTTATTTTTTTGCTTTTGATATAATTAGAATTAGAATTAGAATATACCTATATTACATATCATATTCCTAATATACCTATATAATTAGAATTCGGTTATAATATACCTATATTACATATCATATTCCTAATATTCCTAATATTTCATTATTAGTTTCATATTTTTGAATTGTCCTCATATATATTCGCTAATTTACCTATATATAAAATTGACTCTGCCTATTACTTAGCGATAAGGAAATTAAGTAAATTAACATTCATAGAATGAAAGGATTAGTAAACGAAAAAGAACTCCACAAGAAAAATAGGAGGATGAAAACATAACCAAGAAGATTTCACTTGTGAACACACAATCAAACAAATCAAATTTGAAATAAAAAAAGGTCGAAGGTGCTACCTTCTTAAGAACAAAAAGGCCGGAAAAATCGGCGAGCTTCAATAACCCTGTGGGGAAAAAAATCAAAATTAAAATCTTACACCTGGATAACCAATTTCCTCATAAATTCGACCGAAATAAGTAATTTATATTTATAGTGTTGGAAAACATGGTGCATGCCTCTGATGAAATTCAATAACAGAGAAGGAGATGAAAGGTTTAGAGAAAACGAAAGGTCAAAGAATATTCTTGATATCAATTCATTTACTTACTTAAATCATGTACACATTACTCTTTTATACACTCACTGTACTCCTAACTATGACAGCTCAAGCTAATTACCTTAACTACATTACAGTTGTCCAATAACTCACTCACAGCTGGCACACTAACCAACTCACTCACTCACTCGTTTATGCTATCATATAGTTCAAAATTGATGAAACGTGTGTTTGTAAAATCTTAAACTGATGGGATTTTGTACGTGCATAATATACAGGACTTAAATGGCATGCTTGTAATTTTTTTTAAAACACCAAGCTAAAAAAATTATATGAATGAAACAACAATCAAAATATTACGTGGTCCTATAATTACTGTAACTACTCATGTAGTGGACTAATTTATATATTGAACTCTAATAAAAATACCTACATATAATTACCTCTTTTCAAAATTCAAATGAATGCCCGACGAAATTTACATATTCGTTGGGGCAAAGTAGAAGAATTATGGACAACTTTGCCCCGACATTCGTCGGTCAAGGTTCAACACATTCGGTGGGCATTTACCGAATATGGGAACTCTTTCGGTGCGAGTGTACCGAATAGGTGACCGTTTTTCCCGACGAATGTGACTTTTTTGTCGGGCAAAGATCGACATTGACTAACAGCGTTTGTGCAACGAACTGTGCCCGACCAACCAACTTCATCGGGCAAAGCTCGCGTTGACTATTGGCATTTGCGTGATGACGGCTACTCGACAAATGTGGTTGTTGGGCAAGATAGGCGTTGCCCGACAAAGTCGTTATTTTCGTCGGGCAAGGCTTGGCTCGACGGGCTTTGCATGACGAACTTTGCCCGATGAATGTTCGTTGGGTTTTGTTTTGCCCTATTATTCTGTATCTTGCCCGACGATCCCTTTTCGTCACTCAAGGTATTTTTTCATGTAGTGTGATGACATACGGTGAGGGTGTTATCCGAATGGAGATTGAGTGAGGCCAGGTAATTCTAACCCAATTTACAAATAAATTTAATGTTCAATTTGAGTTATTGCATAATTTTAACTACTAGCTATTAAATGAATCCTTCAATGTAAATCCTCATTTTAAGGTCTTGATTCTAGCAGACCCACTATATATTGTAGGAAGCCTCATATAGGCTCTCAGGCTCATTTTGAATCTCTAATGCTAGTTGGTCCTAGGTTTTATTAAAAGCCGTCTCATATTCGAAAGGATCCCTTTGTGTAAATTAATGTGAATCTTTTGTGTGTCCTTTTTCCGAGTGATGAATATACTCTAGGATTAGAATCCAAGCACATAGATGCAGTACTGATATGAACAACATAGTAAATACAAAGACTTGTGCTTGGGGAATGGTGATATAACTTAGAAGCCATTTTTAACGTTTTCATGTCTGTCCATATATCTACACATAATCAGATTGAATGCTTGTAATAATTTTATTTTTTATTTTTGAAGAATTGTAATAATATTTTTTAAATCCATATAATTATACTCGAACGGTATCTTTAAGAAATAGTATTCTCATCCCTCTACCAAAATTACAAATATGTAATCATAATTATTTGACATAAGCAAATTAATACAGCTGTCTAATTGGAAGTGAAGCAGTGATCATGGTTTCTAATTTTCTATATATATATATATATATATATATAAGTAATTTAGTTACCAACTTCTTTAAAACCAGCATAAATCAAAGCAAGAGAAGCAAAAACATGAAGAACAAGATTTTTTGTGGTCATACTTTCTTCATATTTGTCCATCTTGTTTCAAATTGTTTGAGCATTGAAGCTCAAACATGCAAGCGAAGTGGCAATCATAGGGGGAAAAAGCCACCTCCTGGACAATGCAACAAAGAAAACTATTCGGACTGCTGCAAACAATTAAGGCGAGCTTTATGCTACTTACACGTGCTTGCCGCACGTGTATACACATACGAAAGCAACCCTGACACTCAACAGCTTTAAGAAGGGTGGTGATGGTGGCGGTCTATCAGAATGTGACAACAAATGGGAAAATTGTTGGCACCGTTCTTGAATTTTATACTAATTTTAGCTATCGTTCTGAACTTCATTATTAGTAGCAGACGTCCCTGAACTATGCCTAAATATGCATTGACAATCTTTCCGTTAAAATTCTTAACTATTTTCATTAAAAATAAGGATAAAATTATTTTTTCAAATGTGTTTATTAAGGGTAAATTTTGGGCTTCACTTCTGTTGAATGGAGAGAATCGTACAACACACTTGAAAAAATAATTTTACCTTTATTTTAAACATATATAGTTAAGAATTTTAACGGAATGACTATCAATGCACATTTAGGCATAGTTCAAGGGCGTCTGCTACTAATAATGAAGTTCATGAACGATAGCTAAAATTAGTATAAAATTCAGGGACGGTGGTAATAATTTTCCCAACAACAAATTATTCCACCCGGACAGCCACCTGGTCGTGGCATTGTCGACGGGGTGGTTCAACAAGAGGAGTAGGTGTTTACACTGTTGGTATTCAAAGTCCTTGGAATCTTCAATCTACAGCTCAGTGCAACAATGCTTGCAACCCAGGTATGCCACTCGATCCTAATTCTCTTGATAGAATCGATCAACAAGGATTAGTTTAGGACTGATTTTACTTGGTTCTGCATTTTGGATGATGATTGATAAGTTTGGTGTGTTGATAATCAATATGATGATTTATGCATATGAACTGTTTGATAAAATGCTTGATTGAATTTTTCTAGATGAATTCTCAGCTATGATTGAGATTACTTCCCTCGATTCACACTGAATTGAATTAGAATGCATATACACACTTTCTCTCACACTTCGGTTAGGCTTGTGATAATGTGATGTCACATAGGCCAATTACCTGATACCACCTAGTCTAGCCGTTTTCACAGACTCTCCTTGCAACTCAAGCAAGGCTCACACACGCACTAGACACTCCCATTTTCTGTTTAGCTTTTACATGCAGCTCACTCAACATACACACATTCACACTTATTTCACCTCACTGTTTTGTAGAAGTCCAACTAGGAAGCTTAGTCATCAACACTCCCCTCTAAGCTACTAGCTAGTTGAACTCCTAGTAGAGTTTTTAGGTGTTCCAACCTATCTTTAGGTAGTGCCTTTGTAAAGTTGTCAGCCCACTGATCCTCTGATATGCAATGCATCAGAATGATCTGATTGTCCTATAAATCTTCGTTGATGAAGTGATATCTTCTATTGATGTGTTTGGTCTTCTGATGAAACACATTATTCTTGGCACTTACTGTTGATGATATGTTGCCACATAGCAGTGGTGTAAGTTCACCTTGTTCCTCACCAAAGTCTTTGAGTACAAACCTGAACCACATTGTATGTGTAGTGGCTTCTGCTGCACTGACATACTTAACCTCAGCAGTAGACAAAGCAACACTGCTTTGCTTCACAGAGGCCCAAGAGAATGCTCCATTTCCCAATGTAAAAGCATAAACCGAAGTAATCCTCTTGTCATCTTCTGATCCAGCCCAATCAATATCGCATAAGCCTATCAAAGTAGAAGTCTTGCCCTTAACATACTCAATGCCATAGGAAAGTGTACCTTGAATGTATCTCAGAACCCTCTTTGCAGTCCCATAGTGTTTACTTGTAGGACCATGAATGAACCTAGATAGAAGGTTTGCAGCATACATGATGTATGGTCTTGTTGTTGTCAAGTATAGCAGGTTGCCAACAATTTTCCTATACAGCTGCTTATCTGCAGCTTCACTTCCATCCTCTTTTCTTAGCTTGTCTCTTGGAACCAGTGGTGTGCTCACTGGTTTACAGTCCTTGAGACCAAACTTCTCAAGCAGTGTGGATGCATAATTTCTTTGGTGAATGAATATGCTCATGTGTGATTGAATAACTCCTATCCCTAGAAAGTGATGAAGTAGACCCAAGTCTGTCATTTCATACTTACTCATCATCACATGCTTGAACTCTTTAATCATAGTTTGTGAACTTCTTGTAGACAATGTGTCATCCACATAGATAGACACAATTCGAATCTCACCAGCTTCATCAAACTTCATGTAGAGTGTGGCTTCACTAGGACTTCTTTTGAACTAGCATCTAAGCAAATATGAGTCAATTTCACCATACCAAGCCCTTGGTGCTTGTTTTAGGCCATAGAGAGCTTTCGTAAGTTTGTAAACTTTCCCATCTTCTACTTGATCTTCAAACCCCTTATGTTGATCAATGTAGACCTCTTCCTCTAGAACACCATTTAAAAATCCAGACTTCACATCCAATTGATATAGTTTCCAATTCTTCTGAACTGCTAGAGCAATAAGTGTCCTAATGGTGTCTAACATTGCCACTGGTGCGAAGGCTTCATTCAAGTCAATACCAGGCTTCTTAGCATAACCCTTGGCTACCAATCTGGCCTCGTGTTTCTAAATTGAGCCATCTAAATTTAGTTTTGTCTTGTGAACCCATTTGACCCCAATCACAAGTTTGTCCATAGGTCAATCAACTAGTTCCCATGTCTCATTCTTTTGAATTATGTCAATCTCAGCTTCCATTGCTCTTTTCCAAGCCTGATCTTTAGCAGCTTCTAGGTAGGACTCAGGCTCAATGATGCACATGTGGCATCTTGCATATATGTCACTTATGCTTCTGAGCTTTACAGGTGTGCTTCTAGGAGAGTCAACTTCAGGTTGTTCTTCTACAATCTGAAGTTCATTTCCTTGTGGAATAGGCATTGCATTCTCAGTTTGAGAATCAGCTTGATCATCTATGTACTCAAAACCATAGTTTAGAGTACTAGTGCCTCCTTCATTTGACTTAGGCTCCTCCTAATTCCACTTTGCATTTTCATTGAACACAACACTTTTGGATATTACAATCTTACCAGTTTGCATATTGTAAAGTTTGTAGCCCTTCTCACAACTTCCATACCCCATGAATACACACTTTGTTCCTTTCTCATCTAACTTCTGTCTTAGCTTATTAGGGATGTGAGAATAAAAGATAGAGCCAAAAACTCTTAGATGCTTTACTCTTGGTCTTCTTCCACTAAATTGTTCAATTGGTGTCTTAACATTTAGAGCTTTTGTAGGCCATCTATTTAGTAAATAGACTGCAGTATTCACTGCTTCACCCGAAAACTTATAGGGTATTCCTTTCCTATGCATCATGGCCTATGCCATCTCAACAACAGTTATATTCTTCCTCTCAGCAACCCCATTATGTTGAGGAGAATAGGCTACTATAAGTTGCCTCTCAATACCAGTATCTTCATAGTACTTTTCAAATTCATTTGAGAGGTATTCACCCTCTCTGTCACTTCTTAGCTTCTTTACCTTGAATCCACTCTGAAGTTCAACCATGGCTTTGAACTTTCTAAATACATTCAGCACTCCATACTTGTGTTTGAGAAAATACAACCAACACATTCTAGTGTAGTTATCTATGAAGATAAGAAAGTACTTGTTTCCTCCTGCTTTTTCCACTTGCATTGGTCCATACACATATGAGTGAATGAGCTCAAGTGGTGTGGTTGCCCTCCAAGATGGTTCTTTGTCAAATTTCTCTACATGTTGTTTTCCTTCTACATAGCTCGCACACACAGCACATTCTCCTTGTAGTTTAGGCAATCCAATCACCATATCCTTCTGCTGTAGTGATCTTAGACTAGTGTAGTTCATATGACCATATCTCTTGTGCCATAGTTCTAAATCACCATTAATAGTTGCACTTCTTGCAACTGGAGTTACACAGTCTAATGACATAGGAAAACACCTATTCCCAATCATAGGCACCTTAGCTACTCTGTAATTTAGCTCTTTGTCTTCAAAAATGTCCATTGTATGATCTCCAAATACCAGAAAATAACCATGCTCTATCATTTGTCCAACACTCAACAGATTCTCATCTAAACCAGGTAGAAGCATGACATCCTTGATGTGCCTTTCCCCTTGCTTGTTTTGTATGATAAGTGTTCCTTTTCCTTCAGCTTGTACCAGCTCACCACTGCCCATTTTAAACTTTGCTTTTATACTTCTGTCAGTGTTTACTATCAATGACTCTTGTGCATTCATATGATTGCTACAAGCACTATCCACATACCACACACTATCATCCTTGGTCATTGAGGCAGCATTGCAAGCATAGAACAAGCTCCCTGTTTCTGTCACTTATTTTGCTATATTCACAGCTGACTTCCCTATACAATCCTTGGCAATATGGCCAAATTGTTTACAGTTATAGCACTTAAGCTTGCCCTTGAACCAACACTCACCATAGTGTAACTTATCACACACCTTGCATGCACTCTTAGCACCACTACTTTCACCTTTGTTAAAATTTGCATTCTGAGTGTAACTGGATTTACCAGCTGTATTGGATTTCTAATTCCAATTCTTATTGCCCTTGTAAGGTTTCTTGAACTTGCCTTGAAAGTTGCCTTGTTTAGGATTCAGAGACAGACTAGCAAAAGCTTTATCCACACTTCCATCATTATGCATTTCTATTATCTGATCAAAGGTTCTAATTAAGGCAGTCACATTTCCAACATGGACATGGTCCATATCTCTTGTTTCTTGTATGATTGCCACAATAGGATCATAAGGTTTAGACAAGCTTATTAAAATCTTTTGAGCTAACCTCTTCTCTGAAATATCCTCACCACAGGTTCTCATTTGGTTCACAACACCATAGAGTCTAAATATGTATACAGATAATGATTCATCTTTTTTCATTCTTATATATTTAAAGTCACGTCTAAGTGATTGAAGTTTAACTACTCTCACCTTTGAATCACTTATATATTCACGTTTCAGGATATCCCAGGCAGTTTTAGCACGTTCCTCATTATGGATTCGAGGGAAATGTCATGTGCTATAGCATTCTGGATCATGCTAAGCGTCTTGGCATTCCTGATCAGATCAGCATGCGTTGGCTGATTCTCCACAGCACCAACTTCTCCTTCTCTAGTCACTGTTTCAGGTAGTCCTTCCTCTACATATTTTCATAGATCGTAAACTATCAAAACAGTTCGCATTTTGACACTCCAAAAGTTGTAGTTAGTGTCTGTGAAGATTGGAGTTCTCAACTCCCCTCCACCTTGTGTCGCCATTTTCGGCTTTGATCTTAACTGCAATGTGATGCTACTCAACTACTCAGCACAGAGTCACGCCCCAGATGATGATCAGAGTTGCAGGTCTGATACCATGTTGGTATTCAGAGTCCTTTGAATCTTCAATCTACAGCTCGGTGCAACAATGGCAGCAGCCCAGGTATGTCACTCGATCCTAATTCTCTTGATAGAATCGATCAACAAGGATTAGTTTTGGACTGATTTTACTTGGTTCTGCATTTTGGATGATGATTGATAGTTTTGGTGTGTTGATAATCAATATAATCATTTATGCATAAGAACTGTTTAATAAAATGCTTGATTGAATTTTTCTAGATGAATTATCAACTTTGACTGAGATTACTTCCTTAAATTCATACTGAATTGAATTAGCATGCATATACACACTTTCTTTCACACTTCGGTTAGGCTTGTGGCAATGTGATGTCACAGAGGCCAAGTACATGATGCCACCTAGTCTAGCCGTTTTACAAATTCTCCTTGCTGCTCAAGCAAGGCTCACACACGCACTAGACACTCCCATTTTCTGTTTAGCTTTTACAGCTCACTCAACACACACACGCATTCTCACTTATTCCACCTCATTGCTTTGCAGAAGTCTAGCTAGGAAGCTTAGTCAGCAATATACACTTCATTACCATCCATGGTAATGGGAGGAGTGTGAAAGCCCAGGTTGTTGATGAGTGTGACTCCACTGTGGGATGTGACTCTCAGCATGATTTTCAGCCTCCATGCCCTAACAATATTGTGGATGCCTCCAAAGCTGTTTGGAAGGCCTTAGGAGTCGAGGAAAGTGACTGGGGTCTATTAGATATATTCTGGTATGATGCTTGATTTGACGAGGCATTGTTTTTCATCAAATATATAGTACGGTATGTTATATGCAGACTGAGAATATCGAGTTTTATTATTATTACATATATCATGCATGTTTATTGTCTAGAATAATGATGCATCCAAATGGGGTATATTTATTGCAAATAGCTGATTTTTTTTTTATACAAGGATAATGGGGGAGGGGGATTACATTATATAAACATTAGGTATCGACCTCACTCGACGAGAGTCGAACCCGAGGTCTTCCACATAACAAGTGGAGAGGAATACCACTAGGTCATAGCACTAAGTGGAGGCGTTATTGTGTTAATTATAATAATGTGAAGGATTGTTGTACCAATTGTATGTTATTTCTTGTTTTCTCTATTTCAATTTTCAAGTCACATTGTGATATGAGTACTTTATTTTTAGATATTAGTATTTTTAGATATTTTGTATGTTCATTAGATATTTTGTACTTTATTTGGGAGTGTTTAGCAAAATGGAACTCGTACAACGTTTTGATTTTCTCATTTTACGTCCTATGATTTTTAAAATGCATAATTTACATCGATATACTCCGTTAGTTTGACCATTAATCTCGAATTAAGTTGATGCCTTGACAAGTACAGTATCAATTTTGTGCTCACATTTTCACAAAAAACATGCAATAACAAGGATGTTTTTAAATTTTGTTCTTTTTCTAAATTCAGACATGCATCCATCTCACAAGAGTCGACACACCTGCCACTTTGTGTTTTAAGGCTCAACAACAAAGACACTATTTCCAAGTTTTTTTTTTGGTCAGATAGACAGTATTTCCAAGTTTCAACTTATACATTTTTTTTTTTGAAAAATACTTGTATCTCACCCTGCTAGTACATCCTTATAACACTATTTCGATTTATCGAATTGTCTTTATACATATATCATAATCCGAACTACTCATTTTCTAAATCATCATGTCAAGATTATCTCCGTTAAAAATTAACAAGATTGGATGTCGTTTAGTCATTCATATGTATCAAATAAATCAACAATTTTGGTAAGAATTAATAGCCTCATGTGAACCGTTCATTTAGTTGATATATATGAATGACTAAACGACCTCCAATCTTTTTTATTTTTTTACGTAAATGATCTTGACATGATGATTAAGAAAATGAGCGGTTTGGATTATGATATATGTACAAAAATAATTCGATAAATCTAAATTATGGTACAAATGAGTACTATCAGGGTGGAATGCAAATATTTTTTAATAAAAAATATATAAATTGAATCTTGGAAATAGTGTCTATCCGACCAAAAAAAAACTTGGAAATAGTGTCTTTGTGGTTGAGCATTAAAACACAAAGTAGCAGGTGTGTCTCTTGAGAGATGGATGCATGTCAGAATTAAAACCCACACTGTGAGGTCAATTAACTGCTCCACCAAACCAAACCAAAACCACCGATCAAAACAATAAAAGAAAAGGCCAAAAAACCAAAAAGGAATTCATCGTCTTCATGAATCAGATAATATCTATGGAAAGCAGCAGCAGCTCAACTCATGAGGAGCAGGAGCAGCACAGACTAGGCGCCCCCTGCTCCTTTCTTGACCAACTTCTCAAAGCTTGCCTCAACTGTCTCGGACTTGATCATGATCATCCTCACTACTATTCCGCCGCCGACGAAAAGCCGCCGCCGGCTGAGGATTATGATCATCATCCACACCCTCCTCCTTTTCCTCCTCCACAAACTGAAACAGAAATGAAATTCGACGTATGAATTAATACAACAATCTCTCTAGCTCTCTCTCTATCTATTCGTTGGTTAATTAATTACTTTGTTTTTAATTATACATCTACATTGCAGGAAGAGGGGGTTTTGGAGGTGGATTGTACTAATACAAGCAGGTCAGCAACTTCACCGACAGCAGAAGTAGCAGCTATAACTACAAGACCACGGAGACCCAAGCATAATACACCACCTATAACCCGTGGTCGCGGTGGTCAGATTAATTAACTCTTTATTATTCGTGGTCATAGTAGTTTAAGTGAGTTTGATTTCCTATATAGAAGAATGAATCTATTTCGAATTCAACTTTTATAAAACTAATCATTCACTAGTGAATGTGATTGTGAAATCCAATATGCATGATATTGCTCTCAAGTACTGTTAATTATTAAACTCAATTTTTCCATATACCACTTAATTAATTATCATTCCATCACTTCAATATATATTTTTGTTTTTGTTTTAACTTTTCTTTGTTGGTTCTATATATGTAATAAATTTGATAAGAATCCCTGCAAGTCCAATGAATATCAACAAACAGATGAGGCCATTAATATTGTTGTATACTGAATCTGTTCCAAAGACTTCCAGTACTACTGAGCTTAATCAAATTCCTTTTTCTTTCTTTTCTTTTCTCTTTTAATTTTCTTTTTTGCAATATAAATTTTATGATCGTGATTTAAGTTTTCTTAGCATTTGTATATATAATTGTAGGTTTGAATATTCACTAATGCATTACATGACAATGTAGTTTCGTGAAGTTTTGAACCCTGCATTATTTAAGTACTTCTTATTCTTTGGAGGATACAGTTTCTTAATTGAAATTTACAGTAGGAATTAATACAGCTGATCATGTTATCTTCAAGTTGGAGGATTAATTAAAAAAAGAACACTAGTTGGGAGGATCATAATTATAAAAACCGGTTTAATTATGCAGTGGGGGTTGGTAAACTGCATATTAAGCTAGCTACGTGCACTGAAGATCTCTCTCTTACACTACTAATTAATTTGTAGCCTCATCACTCATGGATGCATCCGAGTCCAGCCGGCCAGTTGAAGAAAATTTGGTAAGCTTGAAAGCACAAAGGATGTGGTAGCAGGACATGCATATCAAATTAATACAAAATAATATATATATATATATAGCTTTCCAGTTTCCAGTAATTTTAGATACATAATTATACGTAGGTACGTACGTATCTATCTAATAATTCCAAGAGGAAAAAATGAAAACATCATCGAATTGAACAAACGTTGTTGGGTAGGACTTAGGACTTGGGAGTATATAATTAGTGGATAATTAGGGCGGTGGTGGTGGTGATGATGGAGGTGACGGTGGGAAATGAGAGGAGATATGAGGTTGTGTACGTACATGATATTTTGTCTGCTTTTACTTGGTATATATAACCCTAGCTAAGCCCCACTTATTGTACTCTGGTATTTACTGTCTCTTTGTCTTCATCTTAATCATTTCTCTTCCGAAAGTAAATCCGGGCAGAATTTCAATGCCCATATATTATTTCCATGTGCGGTCCATCAGTTGCTGTCTCACTGCAACTCTCACCCAGTTACCCAGTTACCCTTACTACTCACTCCATCAGTGGTTGTCAACAATTCATCAAGATTAATAGGTGATGAAATAGTGTTGTGGGTGATAGGATAGCTATGCGCGCCTATATACTACACCCTTTCTTCTAAGCATGCATATTGGCCGGTTTCACATTTACAAGCATTGAACTAATGCTTTGAATGAAGTTAACCCCCTATATATAAAGTGATATGTATATGACTTTTGATTTACATGCACCTCTTAGAAGTTAAAGAAGAATCAATACAATTGTATTACTTTGAGAGAAATAGAGAAAGTAATACAAAAGTTCCATCTCATATCTGGTTAACGTTACAACACGTTATCAGCACGAAAACTTTTTTGGTATTTTTCCTATAAAACCTGCGTTGTTCCTTTTAATTCTCCCCGTGTCCCTTTACAAAGATGATATGCATATTAATTGTATCCTCATAGTTTCCATGCTATAATTTATTCATATGAATTTGATTTGTTATTTAGTGTTCCATTTTGAATGGTGCGGTACTACCGCCCACCCTGTACTGACCTATATTTTCATAAGGAATGGTGTGGCTTTATCGCCTTCCCCATAAACAATATATGTTACTATTTGATCTTGTCAATAATACTCAATATTTATGGACATTGACACTGCCCGTCTATGAGTATTACTAACAGATTAAATCAATGTATAGAAACACCATGTTATTAATTAATCTTGTCAGTAATATTTAATACTAATTCGCACGGCCTGTGTATGAGTATTGCTAACAGATAAAATCAATATATAGTAACACATATTATTTAATCTTGTCAGTTATATGTACTCAATATTGATTATTAGCACCATGCATGTGTACAAGTATTGCTAACAAATTAAATCGATGGATAAATATGCGTTTTTACTTTTTATGTTTTTGTTTTATTTATAACCACGATGATATATACAATTTACACGGTGTTTTTAAGCATCTATAAATATCCTTGTGTAATGTGGTAAGATATCAAATGTTATCATTATTATGTCACTTAATTTATTATTGTTATTTATAATATATGTACATATGATTCCCTAAGGACATGAAGTCCCAAAAATTAAATAAATAAATAGGAACCTGAAGTTCCAAGAATATCAAAATCAAGCCAGAAGCTTCGAGTATATTTGGATAATGATTTTGGTTTTAAGTTCAAAATGTTAAACCTTGTTGAGAACTTGAAGTTTTAACATTAATTGTGTTAATCCCATAATGTTGATGCAGAAATCGTCCAAGTAGGAATTAACCGTTGAGTTTCTACACACACAGGAAGTTATGGTTGAATCCCGAGATAGGGGTTCAACTAAGAACTCTCTGATGCTTAAGTCATCTTAATCGAGGGAATAAACTGAAAAGTTAATTATGAGAATAATTATGAAGTACCTTAGTTATGAGGAGATGTCCTCTATTTATAGTGGAGACCTGGGGTCTTCGGAGCTTCTGATTGGTTGAAGGAATTTGCAATCAATAAGTAATCCTAGTTAGGAAAGACTTAGGATTGGCTTTTAATAATAAATAAACCCCTAAGGTTATGGTTGAATCCCGAGATGGGGGTTCAACCAAGAACTCTTTGATGCTTAATTAAGTCATCTTAATCGAGGGAATAAACTGAAAAGCTAATTATGAGAATAATTATGAAGTACCTGAGTTATGAGGAGATGTCCTCTATTTATAGTGGAGACCTGAGGTCTTCGGAGCTTCTGATTGGTTGAAGGAATATGCAATCAATAAGTAATCCTAGTTAGGAAAGACTTAGGATTGGCTTTTAATAATAAATAAAAGCCTAAGGTTATGGTTGAATCCCGAGATGGGGGTTCAACCAAGAACTCTCTGATGCTTAAGTCATCTTAATCGAGGGAATAAACTGAAAAGCTAATTATGAGAATAATTATGAAGTACCTGAGTTATGAGGAGATGTCCTCTATTTATAGTGGAGACCTGAGGTCTTCGGAGCTTCTGATTGGTTGAAGGAATATGCAATCAATAAGTAATCCTAGTTAGGAAAGACTTAGGATTGGCTTTTAATAATAAATAAAAGCCTAAGGTTATGGTTGAATCCCGAGATGGGGGTTCAACCAAGAACTCTCTGATGCTTAAGTCATCTTAATCGAGGGAATAAACTGAAAAGCTAATTATGAGAATAATTATGAAGTACCTGAGTTATGAGGAGATGTCCTCTATTTATAGTGGAGACCTGGGGTCTTCGGAGTTTCTGATTGGTTGAAGGAATTTGCAATCAATAAGTAATCCTAGTTAGGAAAGACTTAGGATTGGCTTTTAATAATAAATAATTCTCAAGGAAGTTATTTATTATAAGTAGTAAAAGGAGTTCTAATTAAATAAGTAATCTTTTTTAGAAAGGAAGTTTACTTATTAATTGAATCCTTATTGAATAAGGATCTCAAGGAGATGTCTTATTATGATGATATAATTACCTATCAATTAATATATTCAGCTGGTAGATATATTTAATTAATGCACAGTAATTATACCGAATAATGACTCCACCAAGGGCAGAATTGTCATTATATAAATTATGGGTCACGTGGCAGCTCCACAATTTTTGAACGAATTATGCTCCCACGCATAAGAATCTATAATATGGCTATTTATTACAGAGCTCTTTTGTGTGAATTTAGAAAATGGCAAGTTTGGCAAAGATTGAATGGCGCTCGACATGTTTGGAAAGCACTACCTTTCTTGGTCCCTCGATGCCAAAGTCCATCTTGAGGCAAATAATCTTAGAAGTACTATCAAGGAAGGAAATACTGCATCCAAGCAAAACTGCGCGCGCGAGAGGCTTGATCTTTATTCGCCGCCATATTCATGAAGGGCTTAAAATCGAATACTTAACTGTGAAAGATCCAATGAAGCTTTGGAAAACTTTTGGGAGAAAGATTTGATCATTTGAAAACAATGATCCTGCTCGTTATGACTGGACGCATATGCGTCTTTAGGATTTCAAAAACAATCATCGTATACGACTCTGCATTATTCAGGATCACCTCCCAACTAAAATTATATGGGAAAACATCACTGAAGCTTATATGTTAGAAACAAAATTCAGCAGCTTTCAAGCCACGAATGTGCTCCTACAGCAGCAATATCGTGAGCATGAGTTCAAAAAGTATTTAGAGTTGATATCTTGTCTTCTCCTAGCAGAACAAAACAATGATCTCATGATGAAAAATCATCAGACCCGTCTAACTGGGTTAGCTCCATTCCCATAAGCGAATGCTACTTCCAATGAAATTAATGTCATATTTTTCCGCAGAGTAACCATTGGCGTGGAAGAGGAGTTGGCGATGTGGTCGTGTACTTGGTAAGCTCAAGTTATAGTCCAGACTCAATGTGGAAAAGTGCAAACCGAAACAAAGGGAAATATCATATGAGTAAAGCCCCTAGAAATTCTAAAGGAGCATGTCATAGATGTGGTTCTACAGGGCATTGGGCACGTACATGTCGTACCCCAAAACATCTAGTAGAATTCTATATGGCTTCACTGAAAGGAAAGAGTACTTGAAGCAAATTTCACTCACCAAGTTGATCCAATAGATGCCCCTGATCCTAAAATGGACATATCAGGCCAACCTACCAAAAGTCATTTGGATATTTCTGATTTCTTTATAGAGAAAGGGAATGAAGCCTATGGGTCCGATTAAATCAATTTTATTAACGTCAGTTTTTCCTTGTTTTTTTTTTAATCTTCTTTCATGTATTTAGTTTTAATTTTAATTCAATAAAAGTGGCATTGTATTTTCTTCCAATATTGAATAATTTTCTTAATTCAACTTACTTATTTGTTTGAAGGCATGGATATAAATTATGAATGTTTTCAAGTCAAGAACAACGACAAAGATATTGGTCTCGCAGATAGTGCATCTACTCATACGATCCTACAAGATCGAAAGTATTTTTCGAAATTGCCACTTACAAAAGCAAAGTTAACAACCATATTAGGTCATGCAAACTTAATTGAGGGCACATAAAAAGATCAAATTATGTTATCACATGGGACAATATTGTCCATTCAAGAAGCTTTATACTCAGCTAGTTCCAGAAGAAATCTCTTAAGTCTTAAAGACATACGTTTAAATGGATACCATATTGAAACAAAGAATGAGGACATTATGGAATATCTTTGTATTACGTACCTCCAATAATACCCATAAGCATATATTGTAAAATTTTCATGCTTTCTCATAAGGGTTATATTACACAACCATAAGGACAATTGAAACATATAACATCATGAACCCGAAATTCATTAAATCTAATGCTTATATGCTTTGGCATGATTGTTTAGGTCACGCTGAATCCACCATGATGCGTAGAATCATTACCAATTCTAATGGGGATCCGTTATCAACTAAACGTATTGTTTTGTCAAGTGATAGGCCTTGCAAGGCTCGTTCACAAGGGAAATTAATTACTAGACCATCTCAACTAAAAGTTGATATCTCCATCATTTTTACAAAGAATCCAAGAGGATATTTGTGGGCCTATTCATCCACATTGTGGACCATTCCAATATTTTATGGTTTTTGTTGATGTATCTACGCAATGGTCACATATTTACTTATTATTTACTCTGAATGTTGCCTTTGCAAGGCTCCTTGCCCAGATAATTAAGTTACGAGCTCAATTCCCAGATTATCCTATTAAGTCAATTAGACTAGATAATGCTGGTGAATTAATTTACATCTCGGACTTTTGACTATTGCACGTAAGCTAGGTATTAATATTGAACATCATGTCCCTCATGTTCATACTCAAAATGATTTAGCGGAAGCTTTTATTAAACATCTTCAATTAACCACTAGCACTTTAGTCCTGAAGACAAAGTTGTCAGCTTTTGCTTGGGGACATGCCATACTACTTGCAAAATCATTAGTTCGGTTGAGGCTAATTTCTAACTATGAGTACTCTTCAGCACATCTTGTGTTTGGACATAAGCCAAACATTTCACATTTGAGAATTTTTGGTTGCGCTGTTTACGTAATTGTAGCACCGCCACAACGTACTAAAATGGGTGCTCAACGTACATTGGGAATTTATGTTGGTTTTGAATCACCATCTATAATTCGATATTTGGAACCCTTGATGGGAGATATCTTTACCGCATGGTTTGCTGATTGTCACTTTGATGAGACAAATCCCGCCGCACGGTAGCATGTTAAAAGGTTTTTTTGTTAATACAATGATATTGGGGAAAAAAATTTACATTATATACATTGGGCATCAACTTCGATTTTTACGAAAGTCAAACTTGAAATCTCTCACCAAATAGCGAGTGGAGAAGAATAACACTAGCTCGTTAAGTGATGTTGCTTCATGTTTGAGCTTTAAATTGATAAAGAATTGATATTACTTGCAGGAGATTTAATTGGAGAAGTAAGAGGATTTGTTGACCGCCTTGGGTTATTACCAAAGATTGCTCTGCCAAACATTTGCTTTGCTATCGATTATTCTCAGCCGACGTCTGCTGAAGGAGCTTTGCATATGATCCAACTCCGATAGAAACCACACTGTTACTGACCCGGTGCCAGAAATCGTTGTGGCGGATTTGCCAAATTGCCACTCACCCTCGTGTATTCTGTGCTTAATTCATTTAGACTAGGTTTTGGATGTATTTACATTTTTTCTTGTCTTTATTGTTTACTAGTATTTTCTTTGCTGAGAGATAAATATTGAAGTCCTTATTCAAGTTTTTATTGGAAGTCCTGCTTTGGCCAGCATGACAGCAAGCTCAGACTGGAGGCAGTAAGGAGGAGTCAACCCGGAGTTGTTTGTCAAGTTTTAAAAGTCATGTATAAATATGTTATAATGTGTAAACTACAAAATAATAAAGTGTAATTTGGCCTACTTGAAATTAACCTAATGAGTCTATCCAATCAAATCCAAATCTAGTGAACCAAACTGCCCCAAGTCTGGATTGTATGATTACAAATTTGAAGGTGGCCTAGCTTAGATTTGCGTTTTTGAGTCTTTTTGACATATTTGAGAGAATCCAATTCCCTTTTTTTTGTTGCATTACCCTTGTGAGTTGTGACCATGGACACATGGCTTATAGCTAGTGCAGAACATACTTGTTTTTCTATAGAAGCAAGGTCAACAAGGTAACTGCAATTCGAGCAATGAATGAAGCCCATGAGGGCAAAACTTGACCATATTACTTCACATTAGTGCAAGATTTGAGCAAATTCTGCAAGTTGGGAATGGTTTCAGTAGTGAAATGTTGACGGAACCCGAAATGGAATGAGTAGTAAAATCGGAGGTGGAGGTGTTCTAAAAACATGGTTGGCAACTCCCGAATTTCCGGATTTTCAACTTAGGATTTCTGGGTTTCTTGCTTAGATGTTGCCAAGCTGAATGCTGGTCAGGATTTCTGGGTTTGTGGAGACTCTTCATGGTTTTAAATTGGCTTCTCAACTGGGGATTAGGAGGCTCTTCTAGTAGTTTTGCTCCATATGTTTTCAGTTTGTTCCAAATCCAAGCATGCTCAATCCAACAACGAGACTAAAACTAAAAGGGTACTTCAACTTTAATTCCCATAACAGTATTTGATTCTACAAACAGCATGCCTATAGCTATAGTACCACGCCTTAAGAAGTAATCTTTGATTACTTAATTCCATATAAAAAGTTAAGGTGAAATGATTCAGGCACCATTCTATTATCAGACTAAATTCAGGAACCATTCTATTTGCCATGTAACATTGTAACCTAAACCCAATGGTGCTTCGTTATCCAAATCTAAGTACCTGTTTCAATAGACACCACCCCTACTTTTACAATCCAGTTATCTTAAAACATGTTCCCGACTCCAGAAATGCCAAGACAAGTACCCGTAAAATTCACATAACCAAAACATTTTGGTCCAGGTATAATGATTCCTAGAGTACTCATTCTCATTAGTAGTCTTTCTTCTTAAATGCACATCTCTCCTGGAAATCTTAATCTCATCAAAATAATTTTCCAGTGTTAGTCCTGCTAAATAACATACTATGAGGTTAGTTCAGCTTGCATGCCCCACCATCAGGAATCAAACCCACAGACCTTACAATTGACAGCCTAAGACTTCTTCATTGCACAAAACAATGGTAATGTCAACGTAAGTTTATCAACTGAACCACTTTCTTTAAATCCAAGCATGTTCAATCCAAAATGACTAACAAGTTATAGAGCATTAATTATGTTTTCAAAGTATGTAGTAATAGTTCTAGCAAGAGTATGCAGTACGCCTCATAAGAGAATGCCTATAGTAGCCACTCTTAAGTAATCTGTAGCACAATTTCATTTCAAATAAAATTTACTGTTAATTGATTCAAACACGATTCTATATCCAAACTAAAGCTTTGCCTTGTGATATCAGGTTAGCGTCAAGCCACAGCCAGCTAGTACATAAAATATTAAATAGCAACCAAGCTCAAAATATAGTCAGATTATAATACTAGCACCTTTCACTTCAAGAACTCCAGTCAAGCTGTGGTGTATTTAGGGGGAGAATTTTAACAAACCGAAGATGAAATGCAGATGTTATTTGATCAAGTAGAAAGGATGCCAGAGGTGCTGTCATACAAATCTGGAACAAACCAATTGTACTTGCAAGTGACAACAAATCGAAGAAGGCAAATCAAAGGATGTTTATCTCAAAGGCAACACTATGAAATGGAAAACCCCCATTAAACATTCACAATCCTAACTCAAAATTATTAAATTGAAACACAAAAGTATAAAATTAGAAGGCAAAAAAAGTTATGTACATTCACAAAAATTTGATGTTGCTCACCCTGAAACTCTGGTATTTGTTGTGATCTACTTTATCGCTTATTTCGACTGGTTATATAGTTAAGCGCCAGCCTAGAAAATCGGGTGATAGTGAAAAACATTTGCCAGAGAGCACGACCCTTCACAATCCCCTCACGTATGCCTCTTGCGGTTCTAGCCAAGACTGGCCCTGGCACCTCAGTCTTCAGACTTGTTACCTCCTGCACCGATGCTAAGCAAGTAAAGATGAATTTTACATTCATTCCTCCAAAACCCAATTGAAAAGTCATGGTGAAACAACAAAAAATGCTATAGAAAACATGGATAACCTGATGGAGCCATGTTTGTCAAGCGACGCAGCCTCTCCTCTGCCACACGAACAGCTCGAGTGGAACTTCTAACACCTTGTGTAAATTCTTGGCTGCAACACAAAGAAACCAAAGGAATCAGCTGATAATGAGTTGAGTTAGTTAAATATAAGTTTTCCTCTAGCTTAACACAAGCATATAAGAGCCTTGAAGTTGTAATGCCAACCCTAGATCACTGAGCTCCATGGTAAGGTCGCTGATCTCCATCCCGGATAAGCGAACAGCAGCCATTGTGTCGGGGAGCTCTTCCCTCATAACATCCATCAGCTTTTCAAGTGACTGAGCTGCTCTCTTGAAAGCCTTTAGAAAAATCACATTGGGGAATTGAATTTACTAACAATAATTGCACAAGAAAATCATAGCCAATTGCAAATGCTAATTTAAGACGATCAAGTATTCAAGATTACAAACCAGAAGCGTGGGAATCGCAGAGCAGAAGAGCCACGTCGCAGAAACTGCTGCCTATTAAAAAAACCCAAAACAAACGTGACTCAAGAAGAAAAACCTACCAAAGATTTACTCTAATTCTTGAAAACATGAGAGTGCAGAGATTGTTTAGTTTGCTTTCAGGAATACGCTAACAAAAACCCACTTCAAAGAAACTACTTTTTACAAAGCATATTAAGCTTAATTACTTGGAAGCTTAAATTAGATAGAGATGGAGAGAGTTACGGAGCAAGCAACGACATTGAGCAAGACGATGTGACGGTGGGTGAGGTTCCACTGAGAGAGCTGGACAAGTGGAGGAGATGAGACACTTTCTGTGTAGTGCGTTGAAATTGACGGCCCAGATGCTTCGTTAACGTAGTGGCAGTGTACGGACACTGAAATGAGCCGTCGAACCGGAAGCCTGAGATGGTAGGGAAGACGAGGAGCGTGTGTGTTACCGAAGTTGGAGGCTGGGTTGAATGCAGGATTGGACACATGGAATTTGAGACCCAACGACATTGCTACACCCTCTCACTCTAACAGTCTCACTCAATTGTTTCTCTCCCAAACTCCTAAGGGAGGAGCCTATCTAATATCTATGACTTTCAGCGGTCACTCCGCCCTCGCAATCCCCACCAGCTGCAGCCTGCAGGGCAAGACCAATACTATTGTGAATTGTGAGTAAATTAATAGCGGAAGGGGGTTTCGGTTTTGTCAACATATACTTTAATACTCTGTTTTACACCAAATTCATGTAATCGCTGTCCATTAATTATTTTTATTTAAAATTTATTTTTTTTAATTTTTAAGAAATAAGTACAAATGAAAATAAATCTAAAAAATAAAATAAAAATAAGAGTTGGAGTAATTATCCATTACTCCACTAAAATGTTTAATTTTCAATTTAAAATATTCAGTTTTATTATTTTATACTTATGAATTAAATTTTTTTTTTAAATGTCATTGACCAAAGGTATTTTTGTAAGAAAAAATTGGTGATGCCTACTCAATTTCTTAGTTTTATAATAATAGAGATTTCAAAAATTATATCTGATTTTTCAACTCAACTTCTTGACTTTATAATAATAGAGATTTCAAAAATTATATATGATTTTTCAACTCAACTTTTTAAAACGTTAAACCCAAATTTAAGAAATTATATCTGATTTTTCAACTCAACCTTTTAAAACGTTAAACACTTGTCCCACATGTACAAATTTTTGCGCAAAGTTTCCATTAGTTGATGACTTGACGATTTTGTGGGACCCACCCAAAAATGAATCTCAAATTGAGTTTAGGCAAAATTGCTTAATTAGCCGTTCGTTATCTCTCGCCTAACATTTAGACGACAAATGTTGGGCAAGAGATACCTCAAGGCTAATTAAGTAATTTTGCCTACAGTCACCTTGAGATTCGTTTTTGAGTGGGCCCCACACACACTACGTCATCAACTAATGGAAATTCTGTCGAAAAATTAAACGTTTTAAAGAGTTCAGGGTACTTAATGCAAATTTTGAAAAATCAAGTATAACTCTTAAATTTAGTGTAAAACACAAGGTACGAAAGTGTATATAACCCTATAATTAGTATGTGATTTACAACAGAACTTACTTGTATTGGTGAATCCTATATGTATTAGTATATATTACTAGTATGTGATTTAGTGGTCAACAAAAGTGATATCCCTAACATTGCTCTAAATATAATATATATATATATATATATATAGGGGCGGATCGTGGCACCACTATTTTGACACAAACTTTGGCATAATTCTTGAGCCATTAGATTAAAAGCATATTGGATAGTTAAGATTAATGGTTCTTAATTTACAATTTATTTTTACTTTAAAATCAATAATAATTCTTAAAAAGAATAATAAATTCATTTTCTCAAAAAATAATTATGATAACATTTAATCTCTCTTATTTCTTTCCATCTTTGAACTAAAAAAACTCATAAGTTCTCCTTGATACTATTTTTAAATGGATTCATTGATAGCATTCGGCCCAAAACAAATATGAAGTTAAAAGAAACTTGAAAACTAATTTTCATTGCCCAAGTATAATAGTTTAGATTTTAAAGTTTTAAACTCCATACATGACACTGACATCTTGATAGGACCCTTCCTGAATTTCATCTTGAAATAACAAAAAGCCACGCACTCGTCTGACAGCTTTTAACCACAAAAGCTAATACCTAAAATACCCTTAATCTTTGGAAACATCAAATGAACTTTACAGGGGTTCCAACAGAACCTCCTATGTACTTGATTGACCTTCACCTACTTGTCAGACAAAGGATATACCAGTAGTTCACAAACTACCTGATAGGACCTCCTCCGCAAGCTAACAAGACAATCGACGGGTCACCCTCGTGTGAACCGTCAACAACTTGTCAATCTAGGTCACCACCCACTGACCTTGATGACGAAGGTACCCGAATTCGTTGAATTGAGCCTCACTGACTTACCCCGAGTCGTAACTCGATATCCCGGCTCTTCTTGAGCACCCCAAGTCGTAACTCGATATCCCGGCTCATCCTGAGTACCCCGAGTCTTAACTCAATATCCCGGCTCATCCTGAGCACCCCGAGTCGTAACTCGATATCCCAACTCATCCTGAGCACCCCGAGTCGTAACTCGATATCTCGGCTCATCCTAAGTACCCCGAGTCGTAACTCGATATCCCGGCTCATCTTGAGTACCCCGAGTCGTAACTCGATATCCTAGCTCATCCTGAGCACCCCCAGTCGTAACTCGATATCCCGGCTCATCTTGAGCACCCTGAGTCGTAACTCGATATCCCGGCTCATCCTGAGCACCCCGAGTCGTAACTCGATATCCCGGCTCATCCTGAGCACCCCAAGTCGTAACTCGATATCCCGGCTCATCCTGAGCACCCCCAGTCGTAACTCGATATCCCAGCTCATCTTGAGCACCCTGAGTCGTAACTCGATATCCCGGCTCATCCTGAGCACCCCGAGTCGTAACTCGATATCCCGGCTCATCCTGAGCACCCCGAGTCGTAACTCGATATCCCGGCTCATCCTGAGCACCTCAAGTCGTAACTCGATATTCCAGCTCATGCCCAGCCGTAGCTCAATATCCCATCAAGCCTATGATGGAATCCTCCATGACATAGCTCATATCATCCCGAGAATATGATGGAATCCTCCATAACATATCTCATATCATCCTGAGATGATGGAATCCTCCATAACATATCTCATATCAACCTGAGATGATGATGGAATCCTCCATAACATACCTCATATCACTCACCAGGGTGAAAACTCTAATCAACGATCTAGCAGAGAAATACCCTCCAACACCAGTCGGAGAAACCTCAAAGATGTGGCGGAGAAATACCCTTCAACGCCAACATCGGAGAACCCCGTGGTATAACATAATACATAGAAGTACGCATGTCACGCAATCCTGGAAACCCAGTCCGTTCACAGTACATCCAAAGTACCAACTCAAGGAAACCCTATCCCCAAGGAACCCTTTGACATACCAATAACCCAGCTCCCTTGACCTCCCGAGCCAAAACCCACTTCGTGGTTGTCCATTACTGCTGGGATTATTCAAACGGGGATCTAAAAAAACTCCAACGGCCTCAAAATTGCCAAAATTCAATCCGAAATGTTCCAAAACCCTAGACATGTGTCGTCGTGGGTCAGGAAACAGTCCCACGAGCAGATAAAAGGCCAGACCAAGCGCCACGCGTCGGCACGCGCCCCCACTCGCCGCCATGCGCATATGCACTGTCACGGTGGAATATTCTGTCACTCTAACGGAATATTCCGTCAAACCTAATGGAATCGGAATCTTCCGCCCAAACTAACGGAGTTAGGGTTCCATTAAAACACTGTTACCTTTTGACGGAATATGCTAACTCCGTCAGTATATTCCGTCAAACCCTGACGGCGTCAATTGACCCAACGGTCAACTAACTGCTGACTGGACGATGATTGTGTTGCCACGTGGCTCCACGTGGCTGCCAAGTGGCATGCCAAGTCAGCAATCGCAGTTCGAACCAGTCATCGGAGTTCGTCGAGGACGACGACCAGACTGTCGCCATCTCTGGTGGCTGAAATATGGGAATTATCATTGAAAACGATGACCGGACCACCGTCAACGCCGCCGTCGACGACGATCGAAATCGGCCATTAACGGTCGAGAATCCAAGCTTTTCCAGATTTCTCAAAACTCAACCTTTTTTTCACGATCTTTTAGTCTAAAATCATCTACTCATTCCCAGGAATCCAAAACTGGGGTCCAAAGTTGGAAATATTACCTCGATCGACCGAAAAATCCCTCGAAAGGTTCGTGTACACTTTCGCTCTTTGATCTGCCATCTATGGTGGTACTCACACCCCAAAAATGGCACCAATCGGTTCGTACGACAGAGATGAAGAGTTTGGTGGCCTTGGATCGGTTCGAAACGGCCCAAAAATTGGTCGATGGTGGTGGAGGTGTGTGGTGTTCCCACGGGGAGAGAGAGGGTTTGAGGGAGAAGAGAGAGAGAGAGTGAATGAGTCTGGTCTGAGAAGAGTCTCCTGGAGAGAGAGAAAAATATCTCCCTAATTTTGGACTTTTTCAAAATGACCAAACTGCCCTTGAAGCTTTTAGACCCACAACGTTCTCACCGGGTCTCCGTTTTCCGTATGCCGTCTGTCTACGAACTCGTGAGTTCGAGACCTACGTAACGACTCAAGAAAAACTTCCAAAAGTACTGCCAGACAAAAAGTGACTCTCGAACCCCTCTAAAATCGAGGGTAAAATCGTCATTTCCTTAATTCAACTCTCGAATTATTTTAATTTCTTTTCCGGGTCGTTACACATCTCAAGAAACAAAGTAACTTTTTTTCTTCTTTTCGATTTCGCCTTGTCATTCCCTTTAAAATAGGGCGTTTGCTAGGTTGCGGGTTCGAGGAAGAGAGAGAGAGATAGTGAGTACGGTCATGAACCATTAATGCATGGGGCAATGATAGAATTCCCAGATTATGGGGCACAATGCGTGATTTTCAGTACAAATTCTTGCCTCTGTATTGTTTTGTCTGCGGTAGACTAGGCCATACTTCGTAGAGTTGTGGGCTTCGACTTTCTGCAAGCTTACATGACATTGAAGGTATTGGGGCTTGCCCTCCAAGTAAGGCATTTAAGGACTTGAATGCAAGGCAGGATTTTCGGAGCAAGCTTTTTAAGAGTGTGGTGAGGCGTACACGACCTGAGGTCCGCACTCCCGTACAGCCTCCCGGGGGGATGGAGTTGCATCCGGCTTGGATGCTCACATCCAAGCAGAGAGAGAAGCTAAAGAGAGAACTACTCGGGAGCTGGAGAAGGCATATGAGGCTGGCCTTTTGAGCGGCCGTGTCAGGGCATCGGGGGTCATTTGACAGTTCATAACTTGGAGGAAAAATCCTGGCTCCTCCAACCTAATATTGTGATTTTACTGGAAACGAAACATAGAAGTTCGAGGTACTTTTTCTGAAGCAAAGGTTACGAATGGAGTTTATGCAAGTTGTGGAGCCCAGAGGGGTGAGTGGGGGACTTTGTGTGTTTTGGAAGGATTTTGATGAGGTTGTGTTGGTCAAATATGTTGAATTTCTTATTGAGGTGTTGGTTAAAGATGAGGTCAAACGAGTGAATTGGAGGCTGTTTGCAGTTTACGCAAGCACGGATGTCCGCAATAAGGCTTCCCAATTGGGCCTATTAAGTAACCGCATCCTTTGTAGCATGGAAGCATGTCTTGTTATTGGATATTTTAACGACATGCTCGAAACTGAGGAGAATGAGGGAGGTAATCCCTGGTCGGCAGCTAGCATGAGAACCTTTCATAATTTTGTGGCAGAGTGTCAGCTTCTTGTTTTGGTGTACACTGGACATCCTTTTACTTGGAGGAATAAGAGAGAATGGGGGGTTCATCCAAGCCCGTCTTGATAGAGGTTTACCTTATGATTCTTGGAGTCATTTATATCCAAATTCACAGGTTAGACATCTAGTGTTGGAGGGGTCAGACTATTCTATGCTTGGGTTAGATACTGAATCGGCTAAGGTCAAGCGACCACACCGGTTTATTTTTTACCCCCACTGGAACAATGATCCTGAATGCCAAGATGTGGTACGGCAACAATGGACTGATCCTATCCATGGCTCTAGTGGTTTTCGTGTGTCAGAAAAATTGAAGTGGGTTCGGAAATGGCTAGTAACATGAAGGACGGTTAAGAACAACAATTCAAAGAAAAAAATTCAGGAGCTTCAGGGGTACGTAGCTACCATCAAGCTCCTAATTATAATGGGGAGTGTGTTCAGAGCCTTAAGACAAAACTAAAAAAAGTAGTGCAAGAGAAAGAGGTGTATTGGAAGCTCAAATCGCGAGTGCAATGGTTGAATGAGAGGGATAAAAATACTAAGTTTTTTCACTCAAAGACGGTCAAACGGCGACGTCACAACCGTATTAAGGGTCTCCATAATGCCTTGGGGGTGTGGCGTGATGATGAGGAGGGTATAAGGGATATAGTTGTTGACTATTTCAAGAAGTTATTTACTTCCTCCAACCATGATAGAATTGACGAAATAACTCAGTGCTTGGAGAAGAGGATATTAGACAATGAAAACGAGGAGCTGGTGAAGCCGGTAGGTGATGAGGTGGTGCGGCAGGCCATGAGGGAGATTAGCCTGGTGAAGTCTCCAGGGCCAGATGGCTTCAGCGCAGGTTTTTATCATTATCATTGGGGTCTAATTGGAGGAGATGTGATTAAAGCGGTTCAAGCTTTTTTTCAAACAGGCCAGTTGTTTCGAAACTTAAACCATACATTTTTAGCCCTCATCCCAAAGGTTGACAGCCCCCAGAACATGTCACAACTTCGGCCTGTCTCCCTGTGCAATGTGATCTACAAAATCTATCTCCAAAATTCTGACTAGCCAGCTCAAGAAGGTGATGAATCGTATTATTGATCCTGCCCAATCAGCTTACATTGCAGGTAGGCAAATTACTGATAATGTTTTCGTAGTTCATGAAGTTCTACATACAATAAATAAATGTAGTAGTGATGAGGGGTCGGGCATGGTTATCAAATTGGATATGTCAAAGGCTTATGATAGAGTAGAGTGGGGTTTTTTGATGGTTGTTATGAGGAAATTAGGTTTTGTGGAAGGATTCAGCCAGTGGATCTTTGAATGTATCTCATCCCCATCTTTCAGTGTGCTAATCAATGGAGTTCCAACGAGTTATATTCAACCGGGACGGTGGTTACGGTAGGGAGAACCTATCTCGCCGTTTCTCTTTGTTCTTTGAGCTGAAGGGATTACTAGCTTGCTTCATATAAGAGAGGCGGAAGGGTCTTTACATGGGATTAAGGTTGCGACATCTACTTTTCTTGCCTCCCACATATTTTTTGCCGACGATTCTGTATTTTTCTGTCAGGCCACTGAAATTGAAGCAAATTGCATCAAAGATGCCTTCCAATGCTATGCTGCAGGGTCAGGTCAGGTTATAAATTATGTAAAGAGTTCTATTTTGTTTGGGTCTGGTTGCTCTAAGTCTTACCGTGATAATACAATGGCTATCCTGGGCGTTCAATGTAAGGAACGGTTTGGGAAATATTTGGGCCTTCAATCTGATTTTGGAGCCTCCAAAAAGCGTATATTTGAGGAGATTCACCATAGGGTAGACTCTAAGCTTCATGGTTGGGAAAAGCAGTAATTTTTATCCCTAGCTGGGAAGGAGGTCATGATCAAAGCGGTGGCTGCCGCTCTACCTACATATGCGATGGCATGTTTGAAAATTCCAGTTGTGTGCAAGGATATTGAAAGAAGGTTGGCGAGATTCTGGTGGGGAAAGGCCAATATGCACCGTGGAGTACATTAGGCATCCTGGAATAAGCTTTACAAGCATAAATCGGTTGGAGGGCTTGGATTTAGGGACTTTTGCAATTTCAATCAAGCTATGCTTGCTAAGATTGGGTGGAGGATTGTAATTTAGGAACCCTGCTTCTCTATTAGCCCGCGTGCTGCAAGCTAAGTATTTTGCAAATAAATTTTTCCTAGAAGCCAAGGCTGTGACCGGACACATAAGTTTCAAGGGACACATAATTTTACACTCTTTTGACCCTTTAGATTTAGTGTCAATTAATTGTTGTGATTAAAAGTGAATTGGAACCTCATTAACCTTAAATTACATGGATGTTGACATGGATTTAATTGATAATTAAAATAATTTTTTTATATTTAATTAAAAACTTATTTTTCATTAGGGTTTAGAAGGAAAATCCTATAAAAAAAAAAAGGATTAAGAAGAAAACTATGAACCCAAAAAACCCAAATTAACATTTTAGGGTTAGGGCTCATGATCTATATATATTAGCATCGAAAGCACCACCACTACTGGCCGGTATCGAGACCCGCTGCTTTGCCATTAGATTCAAAATTTAATTCAAACACTCAACCATTTACCAACTTTGTACAAATTATGGTGGATTTTTAACAAACAAACGAACCAAATGGTCTCTAGATTTTTTATTCATTTGATAAAACCTGTTTCGAGTACTGGGAAGGATGAACAAACGAACCAAATATTGGTGCCTGTTTCCATGGAGAGAGTCTTTGGCTTTTTGCTCTCATATCTCTAGGCTTTAGGGTTTAAAATATAAGAGTGGTATAGGCCATGTAAATGAAATTGGATTCTAACCTAAAATGCAGAAGAATATGGCCGATAAAAAAAAAAAAAAAGATGAAGAATGAAAGTTGGAGACGAAAATTTGTTTTATTCTTAATTTCTTTCCAATTTTATTTTACAGAAATTAGGTTTTATTTTTTAATCAGAAAATAATTTTTATTAAGTTATTATTCATATTAATATCCATGTCATTTTAAGATATAAGAGTTTTTACATAATTTAATTAGAACCATTGGATGTTAATTCATCTAAAAGCTCAAAAAAAGGTGTAAAATTAGGTGTAAAAATATGTGTCCCTTGATCCTAATCCATATATATACATATATACATAGAGACTCTTTACTTAGATGTCCTCTGAAATCACTTTCGTTTAAAACAAAAGGCTTTTAAACTGAACCCTGAAATGAAAAAACGCTCTTCATCCACTCAATTGTTTTTAGAGTATATCTAGTGGTAAAGGCAAGGGTAAGAAGCAGGGGGTAAGATTTTGCCCACCAATTGATACCATTCATACAATTTTGCCTAATGCTTTTTTTGCTTGTTCTAATAGGGAGGGGCTATGGGCAAAAATTTAAATTTTATTTGAATTATTTTTTTAAAGATAATATTGTAGAAATCTTTCATCATATCACCGAAATAATATTTAATTTCATTTTACCTTATGTGACTTTTTATTTATTATTTACCATCAAAAATGATATATTATCTTAAACTAGATTTTCATACCACAATTTTGTAACATGTGTCATCTTAAATCTCAGTAAATAGCCGAGCTTGGTAACTTGGGCATGTAACTAAGTAGGGCATTAAGGTAATTGATGGTATGAGACTTATGATCGGATAGGTATGGTGTCTTAATTTGTCAAATTAAGCACGCTCCAAGTCCCTACAAATTAGTAAAGGTAAAGCAAAAAAAAAAAATGCAAACAAATTTCACGTTTAGCAAAAAAATAAAATCTCGAGAAATAAGGTCATTCTTCATCTTCTTATCTGCATTTAAATCTAAATAAAAATAAATAAATAATAAAAGACAAATGGATACTGCTAGTTTCATAAATAAACACACACACACAAAACAACAAAACAAATTGATAATTTTGAAACGACTATGTTAGACTTAAAAAATAATAGGAGTTTTATGCGGGATATTTTGAAATTAAGGGCCACATGGCACTCTTCCATTGGCTATGAAAAGCTAACCACTTGTATGTGTGCCCATGCATTGCATGAAGATGTTGAGGTGAGCTGTTGGCCCAGCTCTTGCCCGGTCATGCTTGTGGGCAAGGTTGGTCTCATATTCAAACTCAAATTCTTTTTATTTATATTTTTTATATTTTGTTCAAATTTGTTATTATCTAATATGGCACCAAATCACAAATGATCAAATGATGAAGAAGTGTTGTTGTACAAGGCTTGGGATCTTGATTCATTTTTTTAACAAACGTTTCATGACTGAATGTTATAAAAAAAGTATCAAAGTGTTGATTTTGATATGAAGAAAAGAGTGTTGTGATATGAAGATGAAGAATGAGTTTATTTATTGAAGTTTAGATGCAGATAGAATATCACAAGTCACAACAGTGTGGTGTGAAAATCTAGTATAAGATAAGATAAGATATTGTAGAAAAAAAATCAAATAAGATAAAGTGGAATTAAATAGTATTTCGGATATATTATATAAAATTTCTACAATATTATCTTTAAAAAAATAAGTCACAAAAAATTTGAATTCTTATCCCTTGCCCCTCCCTATTAAAACAACAAAAAACAAACCTTAAACAAAATACATGAACCGTATCACAAAAAGGGACTAATCCTTACATCTAGCCCCTTGCCTTTATCTTTACGTTTACCTTTACCTTTAGATATACTCTTAGTTCCCTTAAAAAGTCTATCAAAATTGCCGACATGGCACAAAATAACTCACTTTTAGTTTTAGCTAGGTAGTGTATCAATGTAATAAGTGCCACATGTCAAGGCGGCGGTAACAAAATTGGGAAGCGACAATTCCAAAAGCTTATTCCATCGTTTTATACAGATTAGCCATGTACCTCATCTGATGTCAACCTGCACAATTCTAGCTGCACCCTCAAAATACAAACTTGGAAGGCATCTGAATAGAAGCAAACACAAGGACCATTTTTCAGTGAATGCTTTCTGTTCCCAAATGCAGCAAAATGTCCAAATCAACGAGTAAAATTTAAAACCATGCTCAGTAGGTTTGTGTTGACAGCAATCCAAAAGATTTCCTTTCCATTTACATCTCTCGTATTTACAGAATAATTCCCTCTTAACTTCTACAAAATTCTTAACCAACCATCCCCCCGCTACAATCTTTTCCAGACCCTAACACTTCAAACATTGTAATTCGATCATGTACACACAGTAAGAATATAATTCTAACTGCAGAAATTGGAAGTAAATTATCTCCTATATTTCTTTCCTCTTTTTTTCCCCTTCCTACTTTTTCTTCCTTCTGTGCTCTACCATTTCACATTCGAGGCGGACACTTGACGTCAGCAATTGATCAGTTGCCAACCAGCTGAAGGAAAAGTAGGAGGAGACAACAACCCAAACTAGAAGGAACAAACTACAAAGAAATGTTTTCAACCTGTCTTCTCACTAACCCGGACAACGTCGACGACTGTTGCATTGCAAAAAAAGCATCTGTGGCAATTCAAAAGATGCCTGGTTATGCAGCCATAACAAGACCTATGGGAACAAGGTGAAAACTGGGCATCTGCTTCATAGGCATAGCATATGCAGCACATGCCATCATCCCCATCTGTTTCTCTTCTGTATATCGTACTTTCTTGTGATTGGCTTTGGCTGAGGAGGGTCAGAAAATTCTCGAGCTGGGCAAGTTTTGCAAGATAAGCATCGCCTCTAAAGATTCCAGCCTGGAAATAAACAAACTACAGTATAAACAAGATGCTAAACACAACATATTTGCATAAAATCCAATGAAGAGCTTCTTTATTGTTTCTTCGGTCATTTTTGCTCTCTTGAGAGAAAAATACTGGAGTAATTTGTAATATGGAGTTCCAAGAATGTCAATGACAGCTATACAAACCAGCTAAGTAGACAGTTACAAGGGCTACCTAATCACAGAAGGAGATGCAACACATTATACTAATGAAAAGATATCACTAATTTATCCAAATGTTTCACAGATTTCCAAATGTTCAATCAATTATTGACACAACTATGACTGGACTGATAAAACCAGATCCACAAAGTATGATGCGTTTAAGTAGCTCTCCTATCATTTGCAAGAAGACAACATTACAGTTAAACTTGCTTGACAGGAAATTTTCACAATAATTTAATTTTAATTTGATGAAATGCCGTATTTTTTCACTGAGAAAAACTGCATATCTCTTTTACTTTGAAGCTGGAAGGAAGGAAGATGTGTTAATGTCTCCAGTTTATTAATAAAAATTCACTTTAGGGTTAATGTTTCCACCTAAATATCATATATATAACTAACTTCCAAATATTTGAAAAGTCTAGCCTCAAACTCGGGTGCACTGCCACTTCACTCCCGCAGAATGGAAAATAGGGGGAGCGGGGGGAGAAGAGAGGGAGAGAGAAAAAAAAAATTGAGAGGAGCTAACCCATTTGTAATCCAATAGGTATTGGAATCTGCAATGAAAACTATCCAGGCAACCCATGCTTGTGAAGATGGTCACGACATCATTGTGCTCCGTGCATTCCATCTGCTCACTAGCATTTAACAAATTCAAGATAATACCTACAAGAGGTGCCAATATCATTCCTCGGTTTACTTTTCCTAAAGATTGACCATGTCGTTTTAGTGACCTGCAAAAATGAAGTTCCATAAATGATACAGGAAAAAAGAAAAATGTAACAAATAAACAGTCCAACAGGTTTACTTATTATAGCCAACTTATGAGAACCGAGAATGAGATAGCTAGATCAAGCTACAAAACTATTGGAAAAAAAAATATTTCACATGTATGTGTCCCTCACGGTACAATGCAGCATGCCGGCTTACAGACAATCATTAAATCAAATAAACGGGAGACAACAATCATGAAGCAAGACAACATCAAACTATGTAATATAAAAGGACTTTTATTTGCAGTCCAGAACTGACTCCTCGCATGCCTTGATGTGAGGACATAGAGAGCCTGATAAGTCATTTCTGGAGTATATAATGTCCAAAGAAAAATTGGAAAGTAATAGAAATTTTTGCATTTGCAAGCACAGAATCTTACAGGTCAAAAAACTCGGCATCTTCTGCTGAAGTTATGTGGTTCAGAATAAAGACAATCAACTCAGTTAGCCTTCTAAGGTTTGTTTCAGCTCCCAACAAAAATGCTTGAGGTATGGCATGGGTACAGAACTCCAAAACCCTTGCAAGATTGCATGAAAGGTCAAATATGACAATGCATTTCTTTTGCTGGAACTCTAATACCTGCAAAAGATGTTTACTAAGTACACAAAAATATAAAAATAAAAATTTGATGAGGGAAATACAAAAAACTGGAACATAAAACAGCCAAGTAAAGTTTGCACTTTCCCATCCATAGTGCTAAAACATTACTGACTATTGCACAGACATGAGCAACCTCGACACATGTTTCGAAAAGAAAGAAGAAATATACTCTACCTGTACACACTTTAACTGCAGCACACGATTTGTGTAATTTTAAGGAGTCCATTTAACATGGTTTTGAAAACCAGAGTGGAAAAACTCAGGTCCGGCCTACTTAATGGGGAACCAGCAGTGCAGCCAGTAAACTTTAACCTAAAAACAGGACTATTACACAACTGGTTTGCTTTTGGTGAACCTGTCAATTCATTTAACTTTGTTGCGACAAAAGTTTGAAACCATGTAAAATTGGCTACCTATTTGGTTTGCTTCTGGATCTGTTCAAATTAAGGGTTTGGTTTGCCGAAATACAAGGCTGGGGTTTGTCGATGGTGCATTGAACCTAAGTACGACGGCATCTTTGCATACCTGTCCATGCTACACAAAGATAGACCTGAACCAAGGCTAGAATAGGTGGATGGGTTGGATGGGGATTCTAGAGATCTGGAAAGGGAATAAGCGTTTGGTCACACAGGAAGTAAGTTTAATCTTTATAGGCTTTTAATTTTGTTGTGCCTCTTCAGATCTACACTATTGTTTGTCAAATTTATTTAGCAACTCAAAGAAGATAAAAAGATTTCTTTAATAAGAAGATACTTTCTAATGCCAAGAATACTTTAGGGTATGTTTCGATGAGGAACTTCAAAGTTCCATGGAATTTAGGCTATATTACTAAGATATGCACTAAAAACAAAAAAAATGGGCATTATAAGTAGGTAATTGAGCAAGTAGTAAAGAAACACATGCACCACATGAGCATAACAAACCACTAAACAAGGGATTTCCAAAGTAATACCTTCATAGGTGGAACTTACAATTCCCATCTATATGCCTTGCATCTAATCATTTTCAAATTCCATGGTAAAGTTCCTCATTTTTAACTAATTTTGCCTAAATTCCATGGAACTTTGAAGTTCCTCATCCAAACATTCAATTCATTCTTTAATTCAGGAGTCATTTCCAAACAAGTTTCTCTTTTCATTCAGAGAACTGTTTATGAGTTATAGCTTCCAAGCATGCATTACATTATAAAAAACAAAGACAGATCTCCGCTTTCATTCCTCCAAAGCCAAAACAAGTTTTAACAACAGTTTTATTTTAACTCCACCAAACAGGGCCTGATACAAGATTTTCTTCAGTCATTGTGCTAAGTAGGGCTAGTTAACACAAGAATTTGAAACTAATTGGTAGCTCCACAACAACTACTGAGTCCAGACAGCGCATGCAGCTTCACTCCAATCTGCCCCATATTGGAAAAGCATAATTAGGACAATAAGGCCAGTTAGCCACTCTCATATATTCAAATATTGACCCAATATGTTATATCTGATAAGAATTTATAGCCATCAATTCTGTGGAAACCAGATGCGATACAGCTCCCGGCCTGTAATAAAAAGTTGACATGCTAATCACAGTCCAACCACAACTACTACACCCTATCATGCAACCTTTTTATCCCTTGACCAACAATAGGAACTGAAGTACTGCTGGGAGTTGACACCTGAACTAACCCCCAATCTATTCTACAGGGGGAGGAGTGCCACTGGGCACATTATCCATTGACCAAGGCTACTCGGTAAATTGGGTTGTGTTCCCTAAACCAATTGTTCCAATCCACTTAAAGGCTTACAGATACAGTTTCCATTCGGTTGTGATAGTCCAATATCTTGTTTCTATTTCCTCTCAAAGTTGACCTCCTGTTCATTTTTTTCCCTTAATATTACTCTGCAAGCACTTCATGTTCTTTTAGGTCTTTTCCCCGTGGTAATAGCACTCCTTACGGTGTAGTCCAAGGTCATCTATGCATTGCATCCAGCATACATAGCACATATAGTGCGTATATATATATATATATATATATATATCTCATAGGTGTGTGTAGTAGAGAGAGAGAGAGAGAGTATTTATTCTAAAAAGGACCAAGATGCATCAACTTGGAGATACATATCTAGAAAAGAGAAAAACAACTAATCAAGTAGAGCACAATATAATATAAATTTATGCACGTCTTGAAAGGGATGAAAATATCCATACCTGGTATTTCTCCTGCATTTCTCTAACCGAAACTGAGAATTCAGTCATTGTCCAGCTCAGAGTGTTGAACAGGCGATTGAGGAAAGCTGAGAACAACTCTTCATCATTGACGCAAGCTTCCCCTAACAATCTCTATAAAGAGGCCAAAGAATAATCAAAAGCTATTCGGTGGCAGATAAAATCAAAATCCTAATGCAACAATTAAGAATCACCACCTGGAAGACAACAGATGATGACGATGATTCTCCGTGCTTTGAAGAACCAAAGCCAGATCCCTTGCACAAACGCAGAAGAATGTTCGTCACAGGGATCCACGATCTATTATCAAATGTTGACAGCAATGCCTTCGGCATCCTCTGAGTGGCTGCTTCATTACTCTCAAAAACGGCCAAATATTCTTTGTACTGTACCAAGACTGAGATTGATTGGAGAAGCAGATCCCTAAGATCAGCACTTGATATTCGAGGATCATTGAAGTGCGTCACCACAAAAGTAACCTAGGAAACAAGACATAGATTCAGCATTCTGAATAAATTATTCAAATATCTAGGGAAAAACAGTACCAAGGAAGAAAAAAATTCATAATCTTCAAGAATGACTGGCTGGACGTGTTTTTGGCCTGCTAATGGAAATCAGGATCCAAATTCCAGAGAATCTATTATTTTTCGAAATGAATAATTGAGAGGTGTGTCAACAAAGTATATGAACAAAAAAAAGATAAGGAACAACGCAAAAGAAAATTATATACTACTTTTCTTCCATGATAGGCATGTTTAAATAGAAAAATTCAGAAATATCTTTGTATTTCAGGTGAATCAATATATAAAATTATCTTGATTCTCGATTATCATATCCGGAAGCAAATAATTTATGTACAATGCATCGAATTCTAGATTCCTTTTAAAGAATAAATTAAAAAATTGTCATTTTCAAATGTTAGATTTGTATTTTTCATTATGTAATTGTCATGTCAGCTTACACACAGAATATAAAAAAAGTAGGAAGTATAAGGTGAAAAGATTAAACATACAAATGAAGCAAGGCCGTGCTTGATAAATATTGATGAAGGTACAAAGGGAGGATCACTCTTACGCAACACATGGAAGCAATCTACCTGCAAGGGAATAGAACAGCAATGATTCTTCCAATTACAGAGTGCTTCAGAAAAACTGGTTCAATAAGTCATTGCAATTTGGGGATATATTTAGTATTCCCAGAAACTTTAACAGGGTAGATGTTTTCTATCCTTTTTTGCCAAATATAAAAGATCAGAGGTTGACGAATTTATAGAAAAATTTAAAACTTGCTGTCTCGCTGTCTCAGAAGGTTTCCAAGCAATTATACCGCATCCTAATGTAATTCTAGAACTACTCTCAAGTGCTAGTAAATACTGCATCCCCCGATATTCTTCTGAAGAATTTCAGTAACATACAAATGTCCCCATCAAAGAAACATTGAATAAAAAGAAAGAACAGAAGAATGGATCTTATTACATGCAATAAAACGAGTGCAACACAAGTGTTCATGCTTGTTGCAATAAAAACAAGTGAAAAAACAAGCATTCTCCTATCAGGGGGAAAACACAAGCATCCATACTCAAGAGAAAGTTTACATAATTTTATAATAAGGATTCACTGCATATCAACCGCTATTATGTACAACACAGAGTTAATTTACCAGAGCTTCCAGATAATATTCAGGGATGTAAAGGAACAACAAATCCACTTTGCTAAGAACCAGAAGCAACTGGACAGTCCACACGCACGTTGCATACATTCCTCTTTGTTTCCATTGTGAACATAGAGAAATACGGTACCTATAAGGCATAACAGAGTGAGCAAAGGAAACAGAGTATGCAAATGTGCGCAAAAAGCTAAACTAGGTATATATTGTAGGTTTAGGGACAACTGATCAACTAACCAAATAAATATGACTTGCTTAGTTTTCCTTTTATCAGAGATCCGTCTTAAGACTCCACTGAACAGTATACCTAAGACTGGCTAAATTTAACAAAAATAAAATAACACAACAAACATAAATATAAGAGAGAAGGGAGGGGGGAAGAGTTAAGTCTTCCGAACACTTGCAGCTAAGAAATTTAAAGTAAACAGTACATTTACAAACTATGGAAACAAGCTACTCTTTGAGGTCATTTACCAAGCACATTGTCTGACACAATCCATAACTTCTTCTCTATAACCATTACGAGCTTCTTTCAAACGCTTTAATTGCTCACTACAAGCTTTTTCTCTTATTTGTCTGTCAGCTTCTTCCAAGAGGGATATTGACTGCGCTTGGTGAGACATGTAATATGATGCCTGCAACAAGGATTTTTAATAATTACTTCAGAGATCTTACAACATTCGGGATACAAGCACACAAAAATGCACGGGCATCATGAAATATTACTTGCATTTCAGATTAATTGGTAATAAAATAAAATCACACAACAAATAGGCAGGAGACCAAACCAAAACATAGGAGGAGTTTAAGAGTGATACAAAGGAAAGGAAGAGATAAATCACGAAAGCATTAATAGAAACAAATAACATTTGTTCATTGAAATCAACAAAGAGAAGATCCCATTCCCATGTTTTTACGTTTTGTCTTGACAAATTTTATCTTTCAAGAATGCTAAACTATAAAAGAGAAAACCACAACAGAGGGTACACTTTATAGTTTGACCAAAATTGGTTAAGTATAATAAAGAATCATTATTTATCAAAAAATATGTATTCGATAAATAAAACGACAATCTTGCCCCAGTATACCTGCTTAAAATTTGGCGCAAGGCCTATATGATACAACAGCAACAAAACATCTAGAAGTTCTTCTTCTCTGAGTGTAGCTGAAGGCATATTGCTTTCCTTTGGTACAAATCTCATATGCTGCACTGGGCAATAACTGAACTCGGACTCAGATTGATAACTAGAGCTAGGTTTATCTGCTATTTCATCATTCAAACTTCCATCACTGCATTCTGTAGCGACATGGGATGATCTCTCTGGAATGGAACTGCAATGGACACGAGAACCTTTGGCTGTGGATCTAATTGGATATTTCGAGATTCTTGTAGAATCAACATTGTAATATGAGCAGCAACACGGTTTTTTTGTGCTTGAATGAGTCACTCTGGTTTCTTCATCATCCATACAGCCTTCCTCCCACCGAATTACTTCTGCCTCCTCATCATTTACAGGGCTTGATTTTGAGAGATGACTAAAAGATCCTCCAAGCCTGGAATTTTCATTCCGATGAGGATCATTTTTAAGAAATAAACCTACGGGAAAGCTTCGTTGACCACCCTTATGAAGAAAACCAACATCAGGACCATTTTCACTGCTCCTTAACCAGCTGCAAATGTCTCCCATGCCAAACCCTTCGGATAAAAAGTGAAGTATAACTGTATACAAAGAAACAAGAACTGAATTGCTTGAAACTCCAGGAGGTGGAAGATTGCGGTCAGCTCCTCTGTTCTTTAGTAGAAGGTTCTGTAAAAAAGTTCTGAAAACTGAACCAGGCAACTGTAGAGGTGTCACAGGTGGTATGAACTGTATGACCAAGCGACAGAGATCCCTATGCTTCTCCTCAATCTGAATATAACATGTATTATCAGCTAAATTACAAGTGGAACTAAAAATGTGAAATTAATTACAGTGGATCTTGACATTGTGAATTTTGCCCATACGTAAATATTTATGTGTTACTGCCCCTGTACTTACCTAATTGAAATCATCTAATAGGAAAGTTGTCAAATTCATAATACTTCCTGTTCAATCAATCTTATGAATATTGCTATGCTTCTGCTCTTGCTTATGATTAATATTTTCTAAAAGGTTCTTCATCACTCTGTCAACTTTTACACTCTAGATATAATAGTACAGACAAATAAGACAAAGTAATAATGAATTTAACAAATTCAAGCACTTCAGATCAATATTTACCTTACTTACTGCTTTAGATAAAGCATCAGTTGTCAACAGCATGCTACTTTCATATGACACATCCTCACAAGAACCAGGCCACGAAACGCAAGGCATCATAGATTCAAGGTCATTCTTATTTGGATTCTTCCGCGATAAGAACCCTTCAAAGAGGAATTCAAAATTAGGTGATTTCCACCAAAGAACCATAAGTTCTTGCCGTCTCAGGATATGGCATGCCAATGCAAGGTATGGGTATGACCCTGAACATGGGCACTCTTTTAGAACAAGTGGAGCTGTTTTGCAACCACACGCAAGGGCACTTATGAAATGCTCAAACAACAAATGTGATCCTTCAAATTCTAAAAAGACATCAAGAACTTTATCTAAGCTTGAAAAATCATGTGGCACCTGCAACCCAAATACTTCCATCACGAACGACAGAAATGGACCCCAGGCGATGTACTCTATGCTCCAAACATCTGCTCCCAGTACAGAGAAAAATTCCTCACATATCCCATGAGAAGCAGGATATAGAAGTTCTTCATGTGACACAAACCTCTTCAGTCTCCTAAATTTCTGGACAGAAGAATGATTTGCCTGCTCTACAGAGTGCATACCCAACAGCCTTGACAAGCAACAGAGCAACTGAGTAGCAAAAGAAATTACAGGTGGAGGTGCTTGAAGGGGGAGGTAGCCTTCAATGGGAAATTTAAACGGTCGGGCCCCAAAATTCAATTCACATCGTTCACCTTGAGAAAGAGAAACTGCAGGATAATATCCAGATCCTGGTCCCATATTACGAATTCCATGAAAAGCGGCCCCCAGCGACACACCATTTCTGTAGAATGATATTTCGTCACAATCCAAATCTATGCAGCATCCAATAGTGTCACCAATAACCCATGGCTGGCCATATGGCTCAGCTTCCTTGTTCCATTTTCTAACTCTCCTCCCATCAAATGCATACGAATCATCAGCATCACCAACACCCTTATGGTCAGTGAAAGGACAAGAGACAGTTGCCCATCCAAGCTGCTGAATACCTGAAGTTTCTAAAATAACTTCGTACATCCATTTACCTTTCCACACATAAGCATTAGCCCTGGCACTGCTGAACATTGCTAAGCTCTCTACAAGAAACGGTGGCTTCATAATTCTAATATCACCACGAATACTGAATTCATCAAGACCAATGATGTGGGGCTCACAGCCATTCCCAGAAACACATACTCCATCTCTGTTACTAACCAAAGCACTTGAATTTGCATGCAATTTTGAGAATTCATTCTGTATAATACAGCGAACTAGATTGCTGTCCATAGGACTGGGCAACGAACCAACAGATTTGTTAGGGAGACCAAGAACATATTCTAAGGTCTGCTCCACTGATTGATGACCAAAATCATCACAGTACGAAACAAGATGGGTTTTTGACGAGTTCTCTTTACTATCTTCGCCATTCAATATCACTGCCAGACCAGAAGAAAGCCCACCAATCCGTAGGCTGTCATCTGACATTCTGGACAAGGACAATCAATAAATGCCCAATACTAATCCACAGCTCTGGACAAATTTATTCAAACTTGGATAGGCCTAACAGAAAGCCAATTATGATTCCAACACTGATCCATACCAAAACATTCTCTGGAACTCAAGAAAATTACCATCATGACCTGAAATTTCAAGGTTGCAACGCACACAACTTAGTTTCATAAACTAATAATACACCAAACGTTATGCTGTTTGGTTTTCAAGAAAAAAGAGGAAAACATGATGAAAGCTGCAACTTATACATTTTCCATGGACTCGATTCAAAATAATTATATGAAACAGCTCAATCAAGTTAAGCACAATTAGTCGGCAAAGTTAACGAAAATGTTGAAACAAAAATGTAAATTTCACATTTCCATATCCTTTCTCCTCTCCTCAGTTTCTCGTGGACCAAACAGGGATCAAGGGGAAATGAATTGGAGGACAATTAGGAATTTAAAAAAAAAAATCAACGTCCTAAATCTTGTGCTCTCAATTGCAACACACCTAAAATTGAATATAAAATTGACAAACAAATGATGAAATTATGAAAGAACTCACATGTGCTGCCCATGATTGACGTTTTCACAGTAAATAGCGGCTAGGGTTTTGCAGCAGCCATTTAATTAGCACCCGTGTATATGCCTGAGAGAGCGTGAGGGAAGAGAGGGAGAAGGACAAAAATGGAATTTTGAAATTCTCGCCAAAAGTTTGGGGGAAGTGAGTGCACCACGAGAGACAAACAAAAACGAAAGAGGCAGCTGCTGCTTCAACCCCACGCACGCTGACCTCAAGCCCTAAAAATGGTTATTGACCGACACGTGTACGAAATCCGTAGGTGTTACCGGCTGCTGACATGGTGGGTGGTTCTAAATTGCGCCGGTGGATGGACGTTGTTCTATTTGTTTCGTAAGCGGGTGTAACCCGAACTCCATCCATGATTATGACGTGGTCTCGAGTGTTTTTTATGGGGGGAAATTGGCGCTCTTCAATTCCTCGGTTTATTATTTTTTTTGTTCAACAATCTTCTAGATTTTAAATATCTCTAAAAACAGTTTAATAAGAAGTTGAAAAATATTTAGAATATTTTATAATTTTATTACAAAATTATGATAAATCTTCACTTCTTTGGTTTATTATATTATAAGGGATTTTTCACACAGACTAAATTATCTAATAGCGTTGGTCTGCAACTCAAGGAGGCTCTTGCCTAACATAAATTAATTATAACGTGATTTATAAAGCTTTTCAAAAAAAATATCTATCAAATTATATAATGCAATATAATTTTTTGTAAGACTCTATCACATTAAAAATTTATGAAAATTAATTAAATGCATAAAATTTGTAAAATTCTATCATTCAAAAAGAAAAATATCTTCAAATATGTGTATAAATTTTTTTTTGTCGAAGTGTGGAATTCATTAAGGAAGGGCACGCAATGAATACCCAAAACGTGAAACCCAACTCAAGGTATTACACAGAAAACAAACATAATTAAAAGAAAGTACAAGCAAGCCCAAATTAAAAAACAGCCCAACACAAGCATCAGTCCACAACATAACAAAGCCCAAAGAAACCCTAGCAGCTATAGAGAACTCCACCAGCCACCACCACCAAGCAAACAACCACCACTATATAGCAGGAAACGGTTTGGAACCAACGAGATCGATCTGTAGAACATGGATTGGAGACACAGAGCCACCAAAGATCATCATACTCAAGCGATCAGTTAGGTTAAGATTGACCGACAAATTACACCCCCCAACCACCGATTTGGGGAAGAGTTGAATATGGAATCCGGCAGTGACGATACCCCGAAGGAGTAGTTGGAGGAGAAGCTAACCAAAATCCAAAGGCGATGGGTTTGGGGGAGATGAACAGTGAGGGTAAAGGGTGGGAGGCAAAGGGGTCAAAAGAGATGTGGGTGGATTCGTAAGAAAGAGCACGGGCAAACATAAAGAAATCGAAAGGAAAGAAAAGCAAAAGTGGCCACAAGGACCGATTAACTGACGAAGGACGCCGAGATAGATGAGAACCCGTCTCCATAAGTCCACCACGAGCACCAGTTAGCGCCACCAAGCTCAGATCCGATGCCAAGGACGACAGAGAAAAAGGGGGAGACCAGAGACAAAATCTCAGAGGAAAGGAAAAAGGGTAACAAGGGAGGGAAGAGGAAGGCAAGGGCATGAGAAAGAGAGGGAGGTGGAAGCTTCCACCAAATCTACGACCCGGAGGTGGAGATCGAAGAAACCTCCACCCCAGATTTGCTAGGGCAGGATGAGCCACCAAATCTACGACCCGGAGGTGAAGATCGAAGAAACCTCCACCTCAGATTTGCTAGGGCAGGATGAGGGTGTTTAGAGAGGTCAGAGGATTTTTCATAGATAGGGCCACCCTCCAACACACAACACACACCCCCCCCCCCCCCCCCCCCCTTTTAAGAGTTTGGGAGGCTCCGCGTTCATTTCACGCCCCCATTTCTTAACCATCTAAATTCCAATCTAACACAAAAAGAAAAACTGAACCATCTCTTTCTCTCTTTCCAAAATTCGAATCCGCATCCACCGCCAAACCCTATTTTTCTCTCATCCTTTTTTTCTGGCGAGCTGAGCCAGAGACGACCAAGGCTGCTGCTGCAAAATACAACAAGCTCAAAACGATACATAGATACATATTCGAAATTTGAAAATGAAGAAAGGCGCTAAGAGGAAGACGGCTCAGAAGGACAAGGAGAAGGAGAAGGAGGCAGAGAACTACACGGAATCGAGCAAACCAAACAAGAAATCCACGACGACTCGGACCAAGAGGGTGAAGGCCTCGGAGCCCCAGTACTTGGAAGACCCTCGCAATCTCGAAGATCTATGGAAGGCTGCATTTCCTGTTGGGACTGAGTGGGATCAATTGGACTCCGTTTACCAACAATTCAAGTGGGATTTCTCCAATCTCGAACAAGCTTTTGAACAAGGGGGAAAGCTCTATGACCTTGGCAACAACAAAGTCTATCTCTTTGGTTGTACTGAGCGTAAGCTACCTCTCACTAGCTTCTATTTGCTTCTCGTAGATCATCTTCAGTTTAATTTGTTTAATTTCATCAATTACATTCTCCTTTTGCAGCTCAATTGGTCTCTGTCAATGGTGAAAACAAAGTTATCTGCATACCAGTGGTGGTTGCTGTAAGTTCAACATCTCAACTCTGCTTTCTGCTTTGATTCCCAATTCTCTTTATTCAATCTCCATAGCTTTCTACTTTAACATTCTTTTCCTCTAACTTGCAATCATCTTTTAGTGTTTGTTTCATAGACTGAATCTGCATTTTTCATTTCCTTTTTCCTCTCACTTTTTCCTTAGAATTCTGTCGGGCGTTTTCAATAAATGGTTTATATTTTTGTAATTCCAGACCTGGTTTGTAGTATTCCTGTGCATTAGAATGCATATGATTGATCTCTTGCTTGCTAAATTTTTTTGCTTCTGGTTTTTCTTTCTTAAAGGTTGTATCACCTTTCCCCCCTTCGGATAAGATTGGGATTAACTCAGTTCAGAGAGAGGCTGAAGAAATAATTCCCATGAAACAAATGAAAATGGACTGGATTCCATATATTCCTCTGGAGAATAGGTACTATTTCAGTTTGGGAGATTTTGAACTAATTTTAAGACATGCTTCTCTTTGGACATTTTAAAGATAATTGCCAATTTTCTTGATTTCATTTGCACTTTCAACCTTCTACAGAGACAGCCAAGTTGATAGACTAAAATCTCAAATATTTATTTTGGGCTGCACTCAGAGAAGGTAGAATCACACTCGCGTTTTCAACTATCCCTTTTCCTCCTTGTTCTTTTATTTGATGTACTCCTATATGTTTTTGGGTCTGGCAATCAGTGTCACATTACTACTGTATAGTGAGTTTGGATATAATAAATTTGGAATTATTTGTTATTTGAGTTACTTTGGTTTAAATCAACCATAGCCATGAATGTCTTTAACTTTCTTATAGCCAAATCAAACTAATCTGTTGTCTTGTTATTTTATTTTTCAACAATTAAGTACAATATATTTAAAGCGCCCATGTTTTATTCTTGGGTTGTTTCTGTAGTATATTTGTAATATTCTTGGGTTCTGCTACTTTTCATCATTGGTTAGTCTATAGACACAGTAGTTACCAGTTACTGATTCACTGTTCAACCAGCATGCATGACAGTTGTCCATGATGGTGTTTACATTGAATGTGTATCATAATGTTCATTTGGACTCAGCAGCTGATACTTTCCCATAAGCTGGCTTTGAACTCTGTATTGAGCCTGACCAATGAAGCCTCCAGAGCTGTTTCTTGTCTGCTAAAAGCCGTGCGTGTACTTGAGGCTATATTCCATACGTTGGAATGTGCTCTCTAAACAATTATGGAGTAGGCTAGGTTTGTGGTATGCCTTAGATAAACTGGGTGATTGTAAGTCTTTATCATTTCTAATTTACTTTTTGGTGCCGATTTTAAGAGTACTTTGTTGTTTGGACGTTTGCTTTGTTTTTTGTCTTACACTATTTATTTGGGGACAAGGCTTTATTATTGTTACATTGTTTAAGGTTCTGACCTTTTTTGACGATTAGTTATACAAATGTTATTGCAGGGCTGCTTTGAAACACATGAAGATAGACCGACTCAAGAAATTTGAGTACTGCTTGCCTTGTAGGTTTCCAAACTATCTTTTGTTTTTTTTTTGAGAATGAACTATCTTTTGCTGTTCAACTTGCCTAAATTCACATTTAGAAGTTTTCCCGTAACTGAAGGATATGAGATTCTCTCCTGTCAGAACATGGTTGTTCAAACTTACTGTATCATGGAGTGAAAAGGAAAACACTATCTTCATGCTCTGAAAATCATGTAGAAATACTTGGGGCTTGATGATTACTACTTAATTTGATTATTGACATGGAATGGTTCAGCTCATGTTTGTTGGTGATTGATCATCATTGTCTGTATTAAATGTTGAACTGTACTAGTTTTGACATGGTGTCATCTATGACAGATTTCTATCAGCCTTTCAAGGAAGATGGGCTTGAGCAGAGCACCGAGGTCCCAATAATGTTTCCAGGAGAGCCAAAGCCGGTAAGGGTATCTTTGTTAGTGGAACAAACAAATGAACAAATTAAATATTTGGATATGAATTTATGAGACTCTTGAGTATAGAGATTCCATTTCTTTGGTACGCAAAAGTGCAGAAGGGGTGCAACCAAAGTACAAAAGTATATATTCATCTCCTACATCCTCATGTCTTCTTTCCATCCTTCAATTTAAGGAATGGCTGGGCATTCTTTCAGTGAAATATCTGTTAGTTTTCTTTGTCCAATATGCTAGTACTCATGGTTACACTATTTCTGGCATGACCCATTTGAATCCTATGTGAGGCTTATGCTGGTTGCCATAATTTTCTGGAAATTGGACAAATGCTGTAAATAATCAACCTTTCATTTCCACTTTTGCACACAGCATACTCCTTGATGTGATCATATGAAACGGAATGACTACAGTATGTATACTTCCAGATCTCTTGTGAAGTGACTTTATGTTTTGGCCTTTGCAGGTTTACTGTGAATTTGATTGGGAGTTGGATGAACTGGAGGTAAATAATCAAATTTAGTCTTTTGTGTATGTTTTGGATTGATTCAGTTGTGAAATTGTACAGCTTATGATGCTTCCTATCAACTTTATCTTTTGCATCTGGTTGCTTTTCATTAACACAGACATGGTTATTTTAGTTGGCTAGGATTGTTTTTCTATAAGCCAACTATTCAAGTATGTAGAATAAATGGACCTTTGTAGTCTTCAATAAAAGAGTCCATATCTGTCTCAGAGACTGGAACTCCAATTATGTATCGATGCTTCGTTAATGTATTTGTAATGGTATGTACATATTTTTAAGTTGTATGCATTGACAGTACTGTCCAACACTTATCTGGCATTTATGAGGTGCATCTTGAATTTGTGCTGGCAAATTTTTGGTCATTTGATTATGTTTGACAGCTTGTCCTGGTGGCTTGTTGCTTATGATCATATAAAAACAGCAATAAAGCTTGTTGCACTAAATTGTCTTCAAATTTGTAGGAATTCACTGATAAACTGATAGAAGAGGAGGAATTAACTGCAGACCAGAAGGATTCCTTCAAGGTAAATTGTACTAAAAATGGAAGTAACTCATAAGTTCTGATATATCTCTGCCTCCTTGCCCTCTCCTTGCACCAGCTGTAACTGAATTTCCTTTTATGTGCTTTCTCAGGAGTTTGTCAAGGAGAAAGTACGTGAACAAAAGAGAACTAATCGTGAGGTATTTTCTTTTGGTATATAGCTTTGATTTGATTTTGGTGTTTGATCAATATTTGTCTAAACGTACACTAAAAATGCCATCTAGCTGTATAATCTATTTTTTTGTTCTATTCCTCTCTTTTATAGGCAAGGGAAGCCCGTAGAAAAGCCATTGAAGAAATGAGTGAGGAAGCTAAGGCTGCATTTGAAAATATGAAGTTTTACAAGTTCTACCCTGTACAGACACCAGATACTCCAGACATATCAAATGTTAAGGTAATATTCTAAACGCTCATTATTAAATTTCTAATGGTAATTTGGTATTTGAGAGCAACTTTGTTGAAGTTTACAAGGTCAAGGGTTTCAGATGGTTGCCATAATAGGGTGCTCATAATATATTCAGTAGATTATGCTACCATATCACTGTCTTTGACATTGATTCATGTTGCTTGACTTGACAGACCCTCCTGGTTTGTCAAATGTCTTGGTTGTAGCATTATTAGTCCCTAATATAAAGTTTGTGTGTTATATGGGGTTGGATTTGTGTCATGATGCCAAATGATGGACATTTTGCTTGGTGGATTCAGATGAGATAATATGATTTATAGGAAGTACGGTGTGTGGTAATTAAGTTGACCAATTTCTGTACAATCATTAGTTTGCACCGACCTCCAAGGTTCTATCTTGGATTTGACCTTCAATTCATGGAGTTATTGGAGAAGAATATCATATTAAAAGAAGTTAGGTCTTGCAATTTGTACGCATTTTTAGTAGTGATTGTTGAGAAAATGGAAGTGGATCCTCTCTGGATCATACCTGAGCTGTTATTTCCAATCACTGATAATAGAATGTGGGGTCATAGATTGGTTTTGCTTTATTCTTTTTTCTTTTTTTGTAAAAAGAAAATGGTATTGACATAATTAGGGTATTGTGAATGAGTTTGTTTTGACCGAAGCATTTGTACTTGATTCAGTAGTGGATTTAATGTTTAATGAGAGTCGTCCACTTGATGTCTGTTGGGTGGTTAATTTGATCGAATGTGGAATGGAAGAAATGGGACAACAAATAAGCTGGAATTGTCCTTAACAAGAATTTCAATATATGCCATAATCTGGAATTCAATATCCTTTGTTAACAGTTCATAATAACCTTAACAGACAATTTTTTATAAAGAGTGCACGGTAATGGGGCCACAAACATGAAAAACTTTACTGACTGCCATATCCCCTTCGTAAGGGAGAGCATTTCTACTGACTGCCATATCCCCATGACAGGAAAAGTTACAGACTGCAGTTGTGTAGATCATGTATGAAACAATATCAGTGATTCCTTCAAGTAAGGATTCCCGAAAAAACATAGAAATAATTGTTCTGGGTATTCAATTAAGCCATGGCAACAGGCCTGGGTTTTGAAGGTCGTGTGAGTGATTGTGAACTGTAAAGTCTGTAATAATGCAATCTGATAAATGATAATGATTCAAAATTTACTCACGATTGGAAGAAAATGGTTCCTTGGAGAATCGCCTCCTAAGAAAATTTAGCTGGAGGAAGTTGGGGTTGCTCGATGTTATGTTCTTGAATATTATCTTGAATTTGGTGGATATGTTGTCGAAGTCACACAATTAGCGTCTTATAACTTGCACAAAAGTCAACTTAAGATTTCTGCATATCCTGATAGGATGTTGGTGTAGCTTACACTTAATTGTTCTCTTTTAATGAGATTGACTATTGGTAAAATCAGGGAGTAGGTAGGGGATTTTTTGGGGTTGGTATGAAGGTCTAAACATGCTCTCCTTTTTTTCTATTTTTTTTTCTATTTTAGCATGTGTTCTACATAACATGCTATATTTAGCCTTTTCGATTTTAATAAAGGTCCTTGTATCTGAAAGAAACTAAATTGTAATAGAGAGCTTTTTTGAACATGTCGGGGTTCATACTTCATAGTGCTTGCAGTTTAAATAAATGTGGACCATGATGTGCTTCAATATTTATGTTTTTTGGCTACTCTTTCCTTGCAGGCTCCATTCATCAACAGGTATTATGGCAAGGCTCATGAGGTGTTGTGATTGAAGAACTTTTTTTTCTTTTTAATACGAGAAAGTTTGGGAGGCAATCCCCTGGTGCCTCGATATAGAATGCTGCCTTGAATACAGTCTTAGATGTCTCCGTGACAGATGTAAACTTGTAGCTTCAGAAGTTTGAGGTGCTCATGATAAAAGAAGATGTCTCCGTGACAGTCTTAGATGTCTCCGTGATAAAAGAAGATGAGGTGCTCATGTTACCATAGGAGAATGTTTTACGATATATCGAGGCTTTTGAATTTTGTACTAGTAGAACTGAGAGAAGCTGGATGTTCCCATGTCTCAAAATTTGTGTTCATTCCTCCCTCCCTTTGAGTAATGCTCTTTTCCATTCGACATTCGATTGTATCACGAAAATTTGGATTTTAGGAGCAAGATGAATGACAACATTCTTCTGAATGTATCCTTTGCTTTTTTGTCAATAAAGCAGTTTACTTGTATGTGTCTTTTCTATTTCTGCTAGTGTGTTGATTATATTCTTGTTTTTTATACAATGGAAAGGAATATGAACCCTTTACATAGATCTGAACTCCTTTCCTTACTTTTGAGGTAACGTCAATGGCTTCCGCGATTGATTCAATTCTTGTCACTTGAGCAAACTTAAAGGGCTTGGACGAGGGGTTGTTTGGACTGACCAAGATAAAACAATGTTTTTATAACCGACTCTAGAGTTTTCCTTGAGTAACACAATCTATACGCATTATGTCAAAATGTACGCAACAAATTAATGATAAGTTGAACACTTTCTAGTCTTGCCCCATGTACAATGTAAACGGAATTTAGAGGCTCAAAATCTGAAGGGTAGAGAAGATAGACTGTTACCAAATATTCATATCCATGTAATGAATTGCCCCAGGACAAATGGGCAGGCAGCAGATAAAACAAAATCAGCCTGCAAAATTAAAAATAAAGAAACAAAGGCAGAAAATAATACAAAATTCTTCTTGAAAATCTGAAATAAAGAAACAAAGACGGCCTCTTTCATTGAATAACTTCAATAAATACCTAATAATACACATCATGTCATCAACCAAGCACTCAAACCCGTTTCAGCAAATCCCTTCACCACACTCAAAATGCTAATAGTACAAAAGAAAATGGCTCTTTCACGCTACTGTTGCATGAGACGGGGAGATCACAATGGCACCTTAATTGGGTATATGATACAGCAGCGACGGCTTGACATAATTTATAGACTAAGTTATGCTGAGAGTCAAAAGCTCTACTTTGTTGAGAAAAGGGGAGCAGGCCTTCTCAGCACACTGGAAACCAGCTTCCATTACGAGTAACCAAAATCAGTGACCAGCGGCAAGAAATGACGTTTCCATTCACCAAGGCTTGCGAAAGGCAAGAGACCACAAAAAACTGGCAGAAACAGAAACAAAATACCATAGAACACAAACCGCCGCATCCAATACGGAAATATTGGATTTCCTTTTGTTCCTTGAGACACATGGACCGGTCCGTGGAGGATAAAGAACAAAGTAGATGTACCAACATTACACAAGAAATGCAAAATGCAAAAGGTCTCCCAATAAATAGCCCAATGATACCCACTCCCTCCCAATGTGTCTACACAAAGCTTGCCCGCAAAACAACAGCCAATTCCCAGTAGCAAGAATGAAGTTACTGGCATTGTCTGTCTTGCAGGTGATGAGCGATGGGGGAGCAAAAATGCAATTGCAAAAATCATTAAGAAACCAAATAGAAATCGGCTCCAAACTTGAACCTTACACATTAGGACGTGCAACCCTGAAGTCAAAGATGCCGTTGGACCCCAGGCTTCCCAGCTCATCCACTTCTTCGACTCCTGAGACACAAGATGAATCACTAAGCATTTCCCAGACAACTATAATCAACGTTAGGGCATGTACCAGTGAAACATCATTAATCATGCATATAAGAAGGTTTGACAAAAACAGAGCTAATAACTAACTGAAGCTTAATTATTACATCAAATGAAGCAGGAAGAGGAAAAATGAATTACCTTTACTGGAGGTGTACAGGATGCAGTAGCTTCAGTAAGTCTTTTGTAAGAATACACATACGTGCCATATATCAGGGATGCAGCCATGACAATCAAACCAGCAAGTAGGCAGTCAATGCATTTTCTAAGCAACTCGGCATGTCTTGTCTCTTCTAATTGACTCTTAAACTTTTCAGTTTTGAAGGATAACTTTGATATGCCCATAGCAAATTTTGATCTGTCTAGTTGATGTGAATCATAGTGGAGACCCAGCTGTGTCTCTTTCAACTTCAGTCTCTGCATTGTAAGATTAAGCTCCAATGTTTTGAGGTCATTAGCACGGGCTTGCTCCCTTACAGATTTCCCAATAGTTGTAAGCATAGACTGGTTGGTTCCAGATTCAAATGTTCTTGGGGGAACACAGGTCAACTGGTTTGTTTGCCCATGCAGGGCGAGCTCCAGATTAATAGAATTTGTTGACATATTCTGATTTACTTCATTTCTATAATTTAATGGACCCATGGTTGCACTCGTGTGGGACATTGCTTCTGAGTGACAATCTTCTATATCAGAACTGCTTGTACAACCTCCTCTTCTTAAACAATCATCTTGGTTTTCATGAGTCACATGTAGACAAGACCCTTCCATGTTTTGGTGGCTCGATAGAGATCCCCTGTTATTTGTAGATGATTCCTTGATCGATTTAAGAGTCCTCAAGGTGCTCACAAATGATTCTTCAAAGTTCCTGATAAAACAATCAAATGTGTTCCCGAAATCCTTTTGCCATATAGGCATTCAAGGCAGATAAATACCACTTTAGCATCTAGGACTTACGGAGTGTTGATATGAACTACAAGAATGAAATTCTAAAACCACTTTCAATGGATGAGTCAGCAGTTAGGTCAGGCTTACATTGGCTAAAGATTCTCTGACAGCTGAAGCACATATCTGCACTATGGTAGATAGATGTATATTAGAAGATGCCCTATCATCAGAATTTGGGTAAGAAAAAAAAAAACTGTTTCTTTTAAGAGAAACAAAATTTTATTAAAGTAGGAAATTAATTACAAAGTGGATAAGGAATCCACAATCTAGAGAGAAAAAATTAAACACAATAAAATACCACTCAAATCGACAAATTAGAAAAAAAGCTCAACATTGAAAATTCTACCCCCTTCACAGATGCTAACAAATCCAACAATATAGAAGAATGAGCATACTCCTTAAAACCAGCCAAAAACCGATGCCCATAAAGCTGAGCACAGAACCTCACTCAGTGCCAAAGTTCATCTACCCCCTGCACCTTTATAGTCCCAAAAGATTCACCTATAATGCTCCACCCATATTTTCCAGAAAGCTTCCAATAGCAAACACACCCATTATGTTTTGGCTATATTCAGCCTCACCAAAGACTAAAACTTGGTGTTTAGAAGCTTAAAATATCCCTTTGGACTAACCCAAATACCTCTAATCTCCCAAAAAAACTTCCAACATAATTGTAAAACTATGAAGCAAGGTGAAATTGTTGAAGTGCTCAACCCCATAATTATAGGCACACTTCACTTTGATTGTGAGAACTATTCATCAATCCAATTAAAACAACAGCCTCATATCACATGCCAAAAGTTTATTGGAAGGGTGACTTTGATCATATGAAATTAGTAACTTTGCAGCTGTCTTAAGTAGTAAACAAGAGCCGATTAAATGTCTAGTGAACTAATAAGTGCAGTTCAACTGATGAAAGAAAGTCAACAGAAACAGAGAACAGATGGTGTAAGGTGAAAGCTCATTGTTGCTATAGGCTGTCTAGTATGGAAAGAAGAATACCTTAGCAAGATGCTCAGAAGACATCGCACCACCTAGCTCACCATTCCTTTCCAGAATCTAGAACATAAAAGCATCACACCCAAATTATCAATGAGTAATAATTACAAAAAGTTCAAACAGAATCATGGAAGTTATCTCTGCAAGAGTCACAATAGCCAGGGATGAATTACCAAGTGAAAGTACTAGCCAGAGAAGAATTACCACATGAAACTAACACTACAGAAACCCCGAAAGCATGACTGAACAAAAGAAATTAATGATGAAAGACGATATGAATGTTCAACAACATGAAAAATCTAAAATTACACCGTGTGAACAATATACTGTTTCCATTATAAAGTAAAAAGAATTAGATCAAACAAAACAAACACCGAGCACCTTGAATTGGACATGAGGTTTTTTGTTTTGTATGTACTACATGTGCACTTGGAACAAGCTCATTGATATTAACACGAAATCCAAAGGCACAAACTTTATATGATTGAAACAATGTGAATGACAACAATACAGAAGCCACTAACTCCTCCTAGTCTAGACAAAACAATTTCAACATTTAATTTCAGAGACTACACAGATGCTTTTATCAATACAAAAAAGCATCTCCCAGTTTTCTGGCTACATAAACTTCAAGGGTAACTCTGCAAATTGTAGGAGAAAAAAACAAACAGAAGCATAAAGTCCATTAAAGCAATCGACTTTCCACCTCTTTTAAGAATTCCAGACGTCCAATCCAAAAATTAAATTTCGAACGGGTGTAAAAAGCAGATATACGAACAACCAAACTCTTAAAAATATTAATTTTTCCACCCACATTACAAACAAATACCAAAATCCAAGTCCAAGATATAAGTTTCCACAGCATCAGCAACCCCATTATTGAAAAGCGCAATTACGGAAATCAAAACAGAACAAATAGCCATTCAAAATCAATAAGAAACTAAAATAGAAAAAAACAGAACCTGGGAAACAAATGCTGCAATTGACATTCCCAACCGAAACGCGATCTCGTCGGCATTAGGGTTTCTTCGAGGCGCACTGAAAACCACCTTAGGGCTTCGGCGCTTGCCCGCCACGCGAGTTCCTCTGGATAAAGAACCCGAAGTCGTTGAACCAGAAGATGTGGATGACGCTGCAGCAGCGTCTTTTAATACCCTTATCTTCTTCCATTTATTCCTACATAAGGGTTTTTCTAGGTTTCCATCACAAGGAGATGGGTTTGGGACCGTTGGATTTGAAGGGAACAGGTTGACATCGTCCATGGTGGTGGTGTTTTCATGGTCCTCGATGTTGGGTCGATCGGTCGGAAGGCAAGTATCGACGGCAAGGGGTTGCAGAGAAGGTGGAGAAGGAGGAGTGTCCATGGACCGCAAGGTAAGGTCGGAAAGAAGGTTACTTTTCTACACAGATTTTTCATTCCAATTTACAAATTTTGTTTTGATATCTATTGAGACATTCGGGTTTACCTTTACTCAACAGGAATCGATTGTGTTTGGATGCGGTAAAAAATAATGCGATTTGTTAAAAAATTAGAATTTTAAATTTCATTTGGATGTATAAATATAGAAATTTAAAATTATAAGAAAATAAAAAATTTGAAATTTGGATGCCACAAATCTCAAGTTTAAATTCCATATAAAAGGGTGTTATTTTTAAAATTTTATCCTTATAACTAACATTTATATATGAAAATAAAATTGTATATTTAAATTTCATTTTACCCAAACATGAATATTCATAAATTCTGAAAAATTAATTTCTGTTAATTTAAATTCCGTCGTTTGATAAATTCTAAGTAATCTTCAAATTTTACATCCAAAGACACCCTAAGAGAATTTAAGTAATCATTATGTTTGAATTGTTTACAAATCATTATAGAATTAGGATATTAATGGAATTGATTTTCATTGTTATGATTTATTAGTTACAATGATACGGAATAAAAATTAACTTAATTATTAAAATTTTTTTAAACAAAAATAAAAGAATAACATTTTTATTAATACGTGTTCTACCACTATACAAACTACTAAAAACTAACTTGATTATTAAAATAAATAAATAAATAACAGTTTCATTAATACGTACCACCATTAAGTGGACACTGTTTAATTTGCTAGTCTCCCTCATGACAGGATCCTTTCCGAATTTTCCTCGAAATCCGTGAAAAGTCCTGCTCCCGTCTAACAACCACTGACAACCTAAACTAATTCCTAAAATACCCTTACCCTATCGTAATTACTCTATGAGAATTCTACCGAAATTTTGGCAGAATCTCCCTTGTAATTTGATCAACCGTCTTCCACTTATCAGACGAATGATTTAAATACTAATCAAATATCCAAGCAGTCCAAAATAACCAAATTACGGAATAATTTACAAATAATCCCAAATAGTTCACTAGAGTAACTAGGTTGCAAAATTACATTTACAAATCCAAATAGTTCATCAGAACAACTAGGTTGCAAAATTACATTTACAAATCCAACAAACCCTACTCGAAAAGGTAGGTAGTAGCGTAGCTAGGAAGGGATGCCTCCGCCTCAGAATCTGCCATCGTCAAACGAAACGGCTTGGAAGGGAACGTAAAATAAGAAAAAGTATGAGTGGATAAAAAATAATAATCATTTAAAAACATAATTTCCGATGAAAACATACATTCCCCTCTATAAGTAAAATCATGCATGCATAATATAAAATCTTTTTTCAGTAATTAACCAAATAAAATAATCACAAAAGAACTTACCAAAAATCCATTTATTAATTTATAACCTAGCTGAACCCACGAAAACACAAACAATGAAAATATCTTGTGGTCCACAATCATGCTTTGAAAATCCTACTCGGGCTTAAAATTATAAGAAAACCTAGACATGAAATACTATAAAAATATCCCACCATCCTTTGAATGAAATCCCAAGCCGTAGCTCGATATCCGGGGTAGTCCAACACGGGGACAAGCCCTCCTATCCACAGCCGATAATACCTCAAGCAATGGCTAGTAACCGAGAGGTCCAACCCGGGGACCTACTCTCCACATATTCGATAATACCTCAAGATATACGGACGTAACCTTGTACTACGTGTAGACTACCTCAACGATCGTATGGTAGATAATACCTCAACGCCAAACGTCGGAGAAACAACCCTCAACGAGCACGTGACGGAAATTACCTCGACGTCACGTGTCGGAGAAATAACCCTCAATGAACACATGATGGAAAATAACTCACATCACGTGCCGGAGAAAAACCATGATACTTGGGGATGGTATACATAGTGAAAACCGTACGTAAATCCAAAATCCACTTTTGAAATCCTTATTTCTTGACCTTAATCAAAATCATAGAAAACCCGGGCCAAGAGCCCAAAATTCATTAAATCGAAATCCCGAGCCTAAGCCCAAAATTATACGCTTGGCCAACGATAAAATCCATAAATCCAAAAATGAGTAAAATCAAAATCCATAAAACCATAATCCAATAAATCCAAAATTCTTAAAACCGGGCCATAGCCCCAAAACCTTGAAAACCAGGCTTAAACCCAAATTATAAAATTCAAAATCCGTGAAACCGGGTTATGCCCAAAAATCATCTCAGAATAGTTATTAGGAATCCATAACCAAAATAAGTCATTAAAATAATTATTCTAAATTTCTGAAATTTCATAAAAGACAGTAAGTCATTTCAGAATAATTATTCTAATTTAACAAAATTACATTGAGCAATAATTTATTGAAAAACACAATTTATGCATGCATTATGATTTAAAAATCAAAATCCACTCATCGAAGGTCCAAATAACTCAATCTTGAGCTGTACGCTCCTATGTCGTCCCCGGAGCAGTATCGTCTGTCAAAAGTTGACAGGACCCTTCCCGAATTTCCCCTCGAAACCCGGGAAAGGCCATGCTCCCGTCTGACAACCTCTGTCATCACAATGTAATACCAGAAATGTACGAGAATTCTATTGAAAAACCCGCAGATATTTTCCCCGTACTTGGTTAACTATCATCCACCTGTCAGACGAAGAATGCAATAAATGATATAAACCAAACAGTGTCACACCCAGCCCCGAGTATCCACCTGGGTACAAGCAGTACTGGGTGCTGACCAACACCTAGAAACTAAGTCCCGACGATGAAGGCCAATTACTGGATTTTATAGCAGCAGAGATTTCATCAATATCATTATCTCGCATGACAATATCAAATAATTGAAAAGTCGCACTCGTTTAAACCAACCTTAACTCGTCAATCTGGATCACCGCCCACACCACCCACTGATCTCGATGATGAAAGTATTCTCGTTCGAAATTACCTGTGACAGTAATCATCGTATCATATAAGTCGGTAAGTCCCTTGACTATCATATCGTAAAACCACATATCATGAGCTGGAAAATCCCTATCGTAAAATATCCTACCATCCCCTGAACTTGATAGAAGTTCATAAACACCTCAATGATTTGATTCAATTCAATGTTCAAGACTTGGTTGAATTAAGGTTCGCTGACTCCATCCCGAGTCGTAACTCGATAACCCGGCTCTATTCGAGCCATAGCTCAATATCCCGACTCATCCCGAGCCATAACTGAATATCCCGGCTCATCCTGAGCCGTAGCTCGATGTCTTTCTCATCCTGAGCCGTAGCTCGATGTCTTTCTCATCCCGAGTCATAGCTCAATGTCTCGTCTCATCCCAAGCCGTAGCTTGATGTTCGGAGCCGTCAAACATGGAGACAAGCTCTCCTAATCATCGTCGATAATACCTCAAGTAATGGCTAGAACCCGAGAGGTCCAACCCGTGGACCTACTCTCCACACACCCGATAATACCTCAAGATATGCTGATTTAACCATGTACTACGGGTAGACAGCCTCAACGATCGTATGGCAGAGAACACCTCAACACCAGCATCGGAGAAATAACCCTCTACATATATGATAATACCTCAAGATATGAGGACCATGTACTACGCATAAACAGCCTCAACGATCGTATGGCGGAGAACACCTCAACACCAAACGTCAGAAAAATAACCCTCAATGAGCACACAATCAATAATACCTCAAGTCACGTGTCAGGACCCGTCCCGAATTTCCCCTCGAAACCCGGGAAGAACCCTGATCCCGTCTGACAACCTAAGAAAAGGTTCCCAAAATACCTTTCAATCCTTACAAAATATAATAACAATAAATACTTCCACTTGTCAGACAAGGGATTCAAGCACTCAATAATTCCCGTAATTAATGACCAATCAAATACAATATAATATCAGAGCATCTAAGTAGGATCAAGAGTAAAATTTAGATATCCTACTCAAATATAACTACACAGCGCAGTCGAAGTACTAATGCCTCTGCCTCGAGATCAGTGTTCGCGTCAACTCTACTCAACTGCCTGAAGGGGGTTTAAACACAAAAGTTGTGAGTGGACAAAAATAATCATTTATAAATTCCTTTTCGAGAAAATACGTTTCTTCCCCTCCATTTATAAAATCATGCATGCATAACGAAAAACAATTTATCATACTAAAACATCATATGTAAATCACCAAAAATTCTCATTTCTCTTTAAAACCACTTAGTTGGACTCACATAAAATCTGTATAATAAAAATACCTCGTGATCCACAATTTGGTTTGAAAACTCTCTTCAAAGGAGTTTAAAATCATTTAATTTAATTTGGACACAAAATATCTCAAATTCAAATCATTTCGTTCAATCCGACACATAATATCTCAAATTCACTGTTCCCGACATATCCACAACACACCAGGGTATCCCTTGAGATGTGTTAAAATCTGTACAACTCTGTGTACCATCTGTACTGTCTGTACTATCTGTACTATGCATAGACAGTCTCACGACCCGGCGGAGCAAGGCCCCTCAACACCTAAGGTCTGAACCCTCAACAACCGGTAGAGCAAGGCCCCTCAACACCAATCAGAGCAACAATAACCATCGGGACGGGAACCAGTGAATCAAATCCATACTTCGAAATCTTTGTTTCTCGGCCTAAGCCAAATTCTTTGCAATATCATTTTATGGCCAAAATCAGTAAAATCACAATTATGAGTCTAAACCCAAATCACATACTCAAATAGTTACCACGTCAAAACGATATCAAAATCGAGTACAAAAACCAGGCCATTTCTCAAAACATACTTTCACTGAAATATTGTAAAACATGTGTCCAGCATCATTTCTAAAGTCCAGAAATTCATTGCACCCATACATAACAGTATTTAAATCAAAGATACATTTATGCATGCATTACAGTTTATAAATCAAAGTCCACTCACAAACCTGTCGAAGCAAGCTCAATCCCGAACTGTACGCTCCCCTGAAGTTCCTGGAGCAGTATCGCCTGTCCAAATTAATAATCGGGATTACCAGCTAATAATAAGAACCTTAAATATAAACCCCCTAAACCCCGGGAGTCTAACTATGCTGGCCTAGAAAACGCAACAACTTGAAAACGTCCAAAACAACCCCTAAACGACGTCCGATCGACTCAAAACCTGCGCCAACAGGTCCGAAACGTCAAACACTACCTGTCACGCGCCACCGTGACCTCAGACTCGGCCCCACGCGCCGCCACGCGCCTACGGAAGGTCGGAACACGCGCCCACGCACCGCCACGTGCCCTCACGCGCCTGCTACAGTACCCACGCGCCTAGAACGGTCCAACGCGGTCCAACTCGGCCTGACCCGGTCCAACTCGACCCGATCGGTTCACTCGACCCGATCGGTTCACTCGACCCGACCGGTTCACTCGACCCGACCGGTCACTCGACCCGACCGGTTTACTCGACCCTACCGGTCACCGGCGACTCGCCGGAGAAGACGACCGGCTATCGGCGCCGCCGTCTGGTTTCCGCCGGAATCTTCCATTTCCGGCTGAAACTTCAAGCTTTCCTAACTTCCTCAAAACTCAACCATTTTTCACAAATTTTATGTCTAAATCTATCTACTCGAACCCAGGAATCCAAATATGACCTCAACCACAAACACGTACTTGTGCTAGCCGAAAAATCGATCGGAAGATCCGAAACTTCCTACACTCGGTTCGGCTTCCCCCGTGGTCCTCTCCTTCGATGGTTGGTACGGTTGTGATCGTGGGAAGGAGTAGAATACGATTAGCTGATCAAAACTGGAAGTTGGAGCCTTGAATCAAAAGTTGGAATATATGGGTTTTGGGTGAGTTTTCGCATGGGTTCGGTGTTTGGGAGTGTTTGTCACAAAGTGAGAGAGTGAGATGATGATAAGATGAAAATGAAATGAGGTGGATCAGATAATATCTGATTTGGGGGTTAAAAAATATCTACCCCAAGTCAAAAATTACCTAAATACCCCTATCAATTTAGACCCGTAACTTTCATCCACGAACTCCATTTTCCGCGTGCCGCCTGTCTACGAACTCGTGAGTTCGAGACCTACGCAACGGTATCCAAAACACCACCAAAAGTGTCTCGAAACAAAATTTGATTTTCACGCCCCTTAACAAGCAAGGGTAAAATCGTCATTTTACATAAATAATTTACGTAAATCCAATAATTGAAATTCCGGGTTGTTACAATCTACCCCCCTTAAGAAATTTCGTCCTCGAAATTCAACTCTACCCTTGGAACAAATAAGGATATTGCGCCCACATTAGTTCCTCGGTTTCCCACGTGGCTTCCTCCACGTTATTATTCCTCCATAACACTTTAACTAGAGGAATACTCTTTCTGCGCAATACCTTCTCTTTCCAATCCAAAATTTGCACCGGTTGCTCCTCAAAGGTCAAATCATCCTTCAGCTCAAGTGGCTGCTCTCCCAATACGTGAGATTCATCAAACAGATATTTCCGGAGCAAAGATACATGAAAAACATTATGAACTCTGGATAATTCCGATGGTAAAGCAAGACGATATGCCATTGGTCCTATCCTCTCCAAAATCTCATACGGACCAATGTAGCGAGGACTCAGTTTTCCTTGTCTACCAAAACGTACCACTCCCTTCCAAGGAGATAGTTTCAAGAACACCCAGTCACCTACCTCAAACTCAAGGTCTCTGGTTCTACGGTCTGCATAGCTCTTCTGGCGATCCTGAGCTGTCTTCAACCTTTCTGTGATGATCCTTATCTTTTCCTCAGTCGTATCAACCAACTCTGGTGTTAACAGTTTCCTTTCACCCACTTCGTTCCAGCATAACGGTGTCCTGCACTGCCTCCCATACAGTGCCTCGAAAGGAGACAACTCAATACTCGACTGATAACTATTATTATAAGCAAATTCCATCATAGCCAGGTTTGAATCCCAGTTCCCTTTAAACTGTAGTACACAAGCTCTCATCATATCCTCCAAAACCTGGATTGTCCTCTCAGACTGACCATCCGTCTGAGGATGAAAAGCTGTACTAAAATGCAAGGTAGTGCCAAAAGCCTTCTGCAAACTCTGCCAAAACCTGGAGGTAAATCTAGGATCCCTGTCCGAAACAATTGACTCTGAAGTCCCATGTAGTCGTATGATCTCATCAATGAACAATTTAGCATACCGACTCATCCGAAAATCTTCCCGCACTGGCAAGAAATGTGCAGACTTCGTGAGTTTATCAACAATTACCCATATCCCATCATGTCCCTTCTGTGTCCTTGGAAGTTTATACACAAAATCCATCATAATGTGATCCCACTTCCATTCCGGAATAGGTAATGGTTGAAGTGCCCCATATGGTTTCTGCCTCTCTGCTTTCACTTGCTGACACGTCAGGCATCTACTCACAAACTCAGAAATTTCCCTTTTCATCCCAGTCCACCAATAGTATTTCCTTAGGGTATGATACATCTTGGTACCTCCTGGATGCATAGCGTAAGCCGAACTATGAGCCTCATCAAGAATTTCCCTTTTTAGTTCCAGCTCATTCGGTACGCATAATCGGCCATCCCTAACCAAGGCTTCATCATCCCTAAGCGCATAGTCCTGCCTGTTTCCAGCCTCCAACTCCATCCTGATAATGCACAATGTAGGATCCTGGAGTTAAGCCTCAATAATCCGATCAATCAGAACATGCCTCACATGGAAACTAGCCAATAAAGCCCCCTGGCTATCCATGTCCAGTACTATCCCTGCTCTACGGAACTCTACCAGTAACGGTAGGTAGACTGTATGCAAATGGGCCAAAGAACCCATGGATTTCCTGCTCAATGCATCCGCCACAACATTGGCTTTCCCTGGATGGTACTCTATAGTACAATCATAATCCTTTATTAGCTCAAGCCATCTTCTCTGCCTCAGATTCAGGTCCTTTTGGGTGAACAAGTACTTTAAACTCTTATGGTCGGTGAAGATCCGACACGTCTCCCCGTACAAATAATGTCGCCAGATTTTCAATGCATGCACCACTGTAGCTAACTCCAAATCATGTGTGGGGTAATTCAACTCATGGGGTTTAAGTTGTCTAGAAGCATACGCTATCACCTTTCCATGCTGCATCAACACACAGCCTATACCCCGCAATGAGGCATCACTATACACCTCGAATCCCCCAGTATCATCAGGAAGGGTCAATACTGGAGCAGAAGTCAACCTCCTATTCAGCTCCTAAAATCCCTATTCACAATCAGCTCCCCAGTCAAACTTGACTCCTTTCCTCGTCAACCGATTTAACGGCCCTGCTATCGTAGAAAATCCTTCTACAAACCGTCGATAATATCCTGCCAAACCCAGAAAACTCCTCACCTCTGTCACTGTCCTCGGTTGCTCCCAGTTTGCCACTGCCTCAACCTTTTGGGGATCTACGCTGATACCCTCAGCCGAAATCACATGACCTAAGAATCCAACTTCGGTCAACCAAAACTGACATTTACTGAACTTGGCAAACAAATGCTTTTTCCTAAGCATTCAACACCAACCTTAAGTGTTTCTCATGTGCCTTAGCACTCCTCGAATACACCAAGATGTCATCAATGAACACAATCACAAACCGATCCAAATACTTTTGAAACACCCTGTTCATCAAATCCATAAATGCTGCTGGGGCATTAATCAACCCGAAAGGCATCACCAGGAACTCATAATGACCATAACGAGTCCTGAAAGCTGTTTTCTCAACATCCTCTTCTCTGATCCTCAACTGATGGTACCCGGATCGAAGGTCAATTTTTGAAAAATATCTTGCCCCCTTAAGTTGATCAAACAAATCATCTATCCTTGGCAAAGGATACTTATTCCGCACCGTAGCCCTGTTTAGCTTCCGGTAGTCGATACACATTCTCAGACCACTATCATTTTTCCTCACAAATAACACTGGTGCACCCCAAGGTGAAACACTTGGGCGAATAAATCCCATATTTACCAAATCCTGCAACTGAGTCTTCAACTCTCGCAATTCTGCCGATGCCATTCTATACGGTGCCTGTGAGATAGGTTGAGTACCTGGTAAAAGCTCTATGGTGAACTCAATCACCCGGTGAGGTGGCAATCCCGGAAGATCATCTGGAAACACATCAGAGAACTCACTCACCACTAGAATATCCTCCACTCTCATCGGAGTATCCCGAGAATCAAACACATGATCCAAGTAACCTTCACAACCTTTCTAGTCTAAATCTATCTACTCGAACCCAAGAACTCGAATATAAGGTCAAAAGTGAGAACCCCACCCGTGGTGGTCGAAAATGGGCCGTAAAGATCAAAAACTTCTTCTCCACTGTTCTCGGACTACGGTGGGTGCCAATCTTAGAGGTTTATACGGTTAGGCTCGCCGTGAGGAGAGGAATCATTTGATGGAATTTGTTTGAGTAGCAAGGACCAAAATCTTAGTCAAGGGTTGTGGTGGGTTTCGGTTTTTCTTTGTTTCACCAGAGAGAGAGACACGCGAGGGAGAATAAAGAGAGTGTCGAGATATCTCTGGTAGGAGTGAGAAAATGCATATATAAAAATATATGGTTTTCAAAAATTACCAAATTGCCCCTGAAGCTTCTAGACCTATAACTCCCACATCCGGTCTCCGTTTGTCTCGTGCCGCCTGTCTACGAACTCGTGAGTTCGAGACCTACTAAATGGTCCAAGATAAACTTCCAAAAGTATCTCCGAACAAAAAGTGACTTTCGAGTTCCGAGGGTAAAATTGTCATTTTCTAAATTAATTTTACAAACTTACTTTAAATTTAAATCTGGGTCGTTACAACTCACCCCCATTAAAGAATTTTCTTCCTCGAAATTTACTTAGTGCAAGTCAAGGAATCAACTCACTACAACTTCCCGAGTCCTTTCGCACCTCCACCGACACGAACATAACTTCTTTACACCAATTCAATTGGTTCACGGTGTCTCTTAGTAAGTTGTCATCTTCAATTTTCAACTTCCTATGCAACTCTCCAATTGGAACTCTACAACTCACTGTAAATTGACCCCAAATGATATGACAAAATAGAACCTTCCTGAACGATTTTCTATATGTCTTGTATGGATCCCTGGACATCGAAAAATCTTCCAAACAAACTCTGAGCCCTTATGGAAAAAAATTCTCCATCAACAAGGCTGTAGGGAATCAAATAATTTGAGAACATATTCATCACCTTTCTCTAAGAAAACTAGTGGTAGCAACATCAATCGCCACCAACAATTCTTGCGAGTCAAACCCCTAACAATGATCTTTAATCTTCCCCAATAAACTCGCAACCTCAAACTACCATCAATCTTCCTCCTAAATAATACCAGCACACCGCAAAGTGATACACTCCGTCGAATAACCCCAAATTGACCAAATCCTGTAGCTAAGCCGTTAACTCTCTCAGTTCCGCCGTTGCTATCCTATAAGGTGCAGATATAGGTCGGATACCTGAAAGCAACTTTGTGGTGCACTCGACCCGGAAGATCCTCTACCTCAATGGAGTATCCCGAGAACCAACTGTGTGAGCTAGATACCCCTCACAACCTTTCCTTACAACCCCTCGGCCGTCAACCCCGAAGTAACACACGAAAGTAAAGCTCTATGGTCTCCCTGAACGATAAGTTCTGGCAAACCTGGACTTTGGAATACCACTTCCTTGTCGAAGCAATCAATGGAAGCACGATGTGAAGTTAACTAATCCATCCCAAAAATAACAACAAGGTCATAAATATCCAGGGGAAACAAATCGGTATCTAATCCATAGCCCTCCACTAACATACCTCCGACGGAAGGTATTAACGCCCATTTCTCAACCAATTGGTGGTAACCCTCTAATGGCTAAAAGTGTAAAACCCCGAGAAATAAGAAAATGTGTAGCCCCAGCCTAATAAACTCATGCATCATAAAAAAATTTAGAAAACATTCCCGTAACCACCTCCGGTGCTGCTCAGGCCTCTTAATGTGTCATGGCAAAAACTCGGGCTTGTGTGCTAGAAGATCACCCACGACTCCTCCAGCTCTTCGTGGCCCTACTGGCCCCACTCGACTAGTTCTGGCTCCTTGCTGCGAAATCGGATGTTTGTGTCACTCTCTGTCCTTGCACAGTAGCATCCCGACCCAAGTAACTACTACCCGGACGGTGTGGACAGTCTCTCTTGAAATGGCCAGTCTCCCCACAAAAGTAACAACCGGTGCCACCGATCCATCCAGATCCGCCACTCTGTCTACCAATCGACTCCACCGAAGCCCCATTAGATTGAGCTGATAACTGCGGTCCTGCTGTAAAACCTCGGGAACCTCCCTACCCGGCTCCACCACTGCCATAACCGAATCTGGCACTCCGGATGATCGAAAACTAAAATTGTCTCTCTTTGATGGTCCCTGACTCGGGGCTTCAAAACTTATGTAATACCAACGTCGCCTGGAACCATTAGGCTAACCCCTATTATGCAAACTCTGATCCACCCTAGCAGCAGCATCTAACAAGGTCCTCAAAGAAGTATGTGCTACAGCTTTAACTGCTACTCTAATCTCGTCTCTCAGCCCATACTCAAACCGTCGGCATTTGTCCACCTCATTGGCCACTACAAAATGAGCAAATCGAGACAAGTCAAGAAACTTCTGCTCATATTGCGCTACTGTCATGTTCCCTTGTTGCAACTGTAGGAACTCAGCCTCCTTGGCATCCCGGTATGATTGAGGATAAAACTGCTTGAGGAAATGCTCCCGGAAAGCTTCCCAAGTAAGCATACAGACATCCAAGCCCATCATAACCAAGGCGTGCCACCAACGATACGCATAGCCATTCAGCATAAAAGTGGCTAAACGCACCCTATCACCCGGAGGTCACCTCATGACATCAAACACTCGTTCCAAACGAGTAATCCACTCATCAGCATCGTTTGGGTCTAACTCGCCCATAAACACTATGGCCCCCAACCTCTGGGCTCGCTCTATTTCAGAAAACTCATAAATAGCCCTGCTCTAAAGTACAGTAGTCATTACCCGACCCAATTGATCTAGGGTCTGCCTCAGATCGAGCTCTAATACGGAATTATGTACACCCCTAATGTTTTATGCCTCTTCATCGTTTCTTGGTCGCTGACGGGACAGTCATCTCGGAGGCATCTCATTGAGAAGAAATAAAATTCGTCAGTACCACAACTTACATGCACACTAAGTGTGCGGTCTGCAGGAATTTAAACCTAGAGCTCGAATACCAAGTTGACAGGACCCTTCCCAAATTTTTGCTTGAAATCCGTGAAAAGTCCAGCTCCCGTATGACAATCCTCTACAACTCAAACTAATTCCTAAAATACACTTACCCTCTCGTAATTACTCTATGAGAATTCTACGGAAAATTCGGCAGAATATCCCCTGTAATTTGATCAACCGTCTTCCACCTGTCAGACGAAGGATTTAAATACTAATCTAATATCCAAGCAGTCCAAAATAACCAAATTACAGAATAATTTACAAATAATCCCAAATAGTCCATCAGAGCAACTAGGTTGCAAAATTACATTTACAAATCCAACAAACCCTACTCGAAAAGGTACGGTAGCAGCGCAGCTAGGAAGGGATGCCTCAGCTTCGAAATCTGCCCTCGTCAAACGAAACAGCCTGGAGGTGACGTAAAAAAAGAAAAAGTGTGAGTGGATAAAAAAGAATAATCATTTAAAAACATGATTTCCGAGGAAAACATACATTCCCCTCCATAAGTAAAGTCATGCATGCATAATGTAAAATCCGTTTTAAGTAATTAACCAAATAAAATAATCAAAAAAGAACTTACCAAAAATCTATTTATTAATTTAAAATCCGACGGAACCCACGAAAATACAAGCAATGAAAATATACCGTAGTCCATAATCATGCCTTGAAAACCCGTTTCGAATGAGCTTAAAATTATAAGAAAACCTGGACATGAAATACTACAAAAATATCTCACCATCCCTCGAATGAAATCCCGAGTCGTAGCTCGATATCCGGGACCGTCCAACACGGGGACAAGCCCTCCTAACCACCACCGATAATACCTCAAGCAATGGCTAGTAACCGAGAGGTCCAACCCGGGGACCTACTCTCGACATATCCGATAATACCTCAAGATATGTAGACTTAACCATGTAATACGCGTAGACAGCCTCAACGATTGTATAGAGAAGAATACCTCAACGCCAAACATCGGAGAAACAACCCACAACGAGCACATGAAGGAAATTAACTGGACGTCACGTGTCGGAGAAATAACCCTCAATAAATTCATGATGGAAAATAACTCACATCACGTGCCGGAGAAAACCCATGATACCCGGGGATGGTATACATAGTGAAAACCGTACGTAAATCCAAAATCCACTTTTGAAATCCTTATTTCTTGACCTTAATCAAATAATAGAAAACCAGGGCCAAGAGCCCAAAATTCATTAAATCGAAATCCCGAGCCTAAGCCCAAAATTATACGCTTGGCCAACGATGAAATCCATAAATTAAAAAATGAGTAAAATCGAAATCCATAAAACCATAATCCAATAAATCTAAAATTCGTAAAACCGGGCCATAGCCCCAAAACCTTGAAACCAGGCTTAAACCAAAATTATATAATTCAAAGTCATTTCAAAATCCGTGAAACCGGGTTATGCCAAAAATCATCTCAGAATCGTTATTAGGAATCCATAACCAAAATAAGTCATTAAAATAATTATTCTAAATTTCTGAAATTTCATAAAAGATAGTAAGTCATTTTAGAATAATTATTCTAATTTACCAAAATTCACATTGAGTAAGAATTTATTCAAAAACACAATTTATGCATGCATTATGATTTGACAATCAAAATCCACTCACCGAAGGTTCGAATAACTCAATCTTGAGTTGTACGCTCCTCTGCCGTACCCAGAGCGGTATCGCCTGCCAAAAGTAATATTCGAAATTATTAACAATAATTAAAACCTAAAATCCAACCCCTAAATCCCGAGAGGTTCATACACGTCCTAACTAGAAACGCAATAGCTTCGGACGTCCAAAACTACCCCTAAACGAATTTCGATTTACCTAAAATCTGCTCCAAAAGGTCTGGAACGTCGAAATACTCGAAACACGATTCACCGGAGCCTGAGGGAGGGCCCCACGCGCCCCTCTACTCACTGCAATCCTAGGGGGCGCGATTGCATCGTTCAGTCGCCCCTACCTCGAGCCAACCCCCATTGTCGGCACCTGGCCTGAATCGCCATAACCGCCCATTTTTCCAAGCTTCCTAAAATCTTCAAATCTCAACCAAAGTTAACATTTTTATAGTCTAAACCTATCTACTCGAACCCAAGAACTCGAATATAAGTTCAAAGTGAGAACCCTCACCTGTGGTGGCCGGAAATGGACCGAAAAGATCAAAAACTTATCTTCCACTGTTCTCGGGCTACGGTGGCTGCCAATCTTGGAGGTTTATACGATTAGGCTCGCCGTGTGGAGAGGAATCATTTGATGGAATTTGTTTGAGTCGCAAGGACCAAAATCGTGGTCAAGGGTTGGGGTGGGTTTCGGTTTTTCTTTGTTTCACCCGAGAGAGACACGCGAGGGAGAAGAGAGAGAGTGTCGAGATTTCTCTAGTAGGAGAGAGAAAATGCAGATGTGAAAATATCTAGTTTTCAAAAATTAACAAATTGCCCCTGAAGCTTATAGACTTATAACTCCCACATCCGGACTCCATTTTTCACGTGCCGCTTGTCTACGAACTCGTGAGTTCGAGACCTACGAAATGATCTAGGAAAAACTTCCCAAATTGTCTCTAAACAAAATAGTGACTTTCGAACCCCGAGGGTAAAATTGTCATTTTCTAAATTAATTTTACAAACTTACTTTAATTTTAAATCCGAGTCGTTATACCTCAACACAAGACTTTCATCATAGATGGAATTACTGGATTCAATTATTAAAGATACTTATTTAACAAACAAAATTCAGACATACCCATCATTAAAAAATATTATTTAGCAATTTGATAATACTTAGCATGTTGAAAAAACAATTATTTAACAATTTTACACTATGTAGGTCTGGGGCCTTTTTCTTGTCTCAACATCAACTCCAGGTTGATTTACAACCACGGTGAATTTTGTAATTTCCTTGTAATAAAGTAGTGCGTCGGAGAATTGAAACATTCAGAAAAAAATTAGGGCACGCGTAAATTTATTTGTGGGATGAGCTTTGTAATTATTTTAACATTTGTAGGGTAATTTTGGCAGATTGATAATTAAAAATAGGTAATGAGAGTCATTAACATCTTCCCTTAGTTAATCTCTTTACCCAAAAAATGGGTAATGGCATTAAGGATTTTTAGATGAGACCCACCCATTAAAAATTCTACTTTTGCAAGTAAACGCAGGAGTAGTCAGTAATGGGAATCATTACCTTTGATTTCATTCCCGTTACTAATAAATAAACAAGTCCTCAATATCTATTCTCCTTATTGATATTGACATTTTTGTTCTTCGGAAAATTAACAACTGAAAGAGACATAAGTAAATCAAGGCGTGTTTACTTGCTAGTAATAGGAATGAAATTAAAAATAATGATTTTTATTACCTATTTCTCACATATTTCTTATGCATTTCCTTGCAGATAGGTAATTATTAAGTACATGGGACTCATTCAAAATAAATAATCTCATTAATAAATACATGGTTTGCAAACCACACACTAGTACAAATAGGACCCACAAACATAAATAGGGTCACTTGTATTAATGTGTGGTTTAGAAACCATGTAATCTACCTAGCATTTTCCTAATGGAAATGTTACCCACTTCCCGATTACTCACTTCTCCGATCACATATTCCTTCGATTACTTACTTCTCTCATTACTTATAAGTAAACGCGCACTTAGTGTATTCGATATATAAGTGGGTGTTTTTATTTAGGAAAACTAGCTTAAATACTCACTTTGCAGTTTAACCGATTTTAATATACATACTTTCCTTAATTCAATTGTCAAATAAACAAAACTTTCAACTATTGCAATTTGACCCCATGTATGTTTACCTGAAAAAACCTTCGTGCCTCCATAGGATTTCCAACCAATTAATCTTTTCACCAACTCTTCCCTCTCTTCTCCTTTCCTGTTTCTCCTATTCCACTATAGATCGACCATAGCTGCATCATTGCCCTTGTTTTGTTCTTCTTAATTTGAGGTCGATTTCCTACCTTTTATTGTAATCAAAAAGAGAAATTGAGAGAAAATACTATTTAATTTTTGTGATTTCCATAATTCGTGTTTATATTGTATGTTTTAGTTTTTCAATAATTAGACCATCATAAACTACATAAAAACTGTTCGGTTTAGACTTTTGAATCACTCAAAAAAGTTAAGAAACAAGAAAGTTCTATTAAAAACAAAATTTAGTTATTTTTCTGGAAATCTTCCAAATTCCGCTGAGCCTATGTGATTTCTGTCACTTACACATTGTTGTATAATTCATATGCATTAACTATAAGGGCACTATACAATAGCAAAGTGGATTAAGTGGAAAATCGATTTTTGGGGGATAATTTATGCTATTTATATGAGACATGAAGAATGAATTGAACACATGCCAATATAATCTGATTACTCATCAATCAAACTAATAAAAATTGTGACTACATAGATCACTCATCAATCAATCAATCTCCCTCAATTTAAGGCATTCAAATTTTCGTTAATTATGTTTCATTTTATTATGAATTGCTCAATTTGAATAATTGATAATAAAAATAAAATAATTGAAAGAGGTAAGCCCAGCCCAATGCCTTGATCTGAAGGCCCACTTCATCTCCAATTACTGCAGATGGTAACAGTAACTGCTCCATAGGTAAACAAGAGAAGGGAGAAGGCTCGAGGCTCGAGGCTGTGTGTTTGAACTGCGACTAAATAAAGCGGAGGTTTTGGAGTATTTGGTGTGGCTCCATAACTTTTGTGAATTTCGCTCAATAGAATCAAATTATCATTTCCAACTGTTGGGTTAAATTTGAGAGTCAAATCAAAATTTAGTTTTAAAAAATAATAATTTTTAAATAAATAATATAGTATTATATTTTATTATATATTTTTAACTATTTGAAGTTAAGTTATTATTATTTTAATATTTTATTATTATTTTCTATACATTTGGTCAGTCTAATTTTTTTTTTTTTAACCATGAAGTGCATGTGGGCAACTAATTTAATAAAATATTGGTGTCCACTTTTTATTTAGGAAATATGAAAATTTCCTGAATTTTTAGACAATTTTGAGAAAGAGTTTGGCATTTGGCTCTTAATCAAAATATATCTATATCCCTTGATTTTGTGGTTGAAGACCAATTTTTGCAAATTTTTTTCTACAATTTGGATTTTTGGCTCATCGTTGGAGATGGCCTAATTACTAAACATCCCTTCTAAATTGTACATTATATTCAATATTGTATTAAAATAAATAAATGTGTATATATATATGCTTCACAAGGAATTAGTCAAAAAAATAAAATAAAATAGAAACATACAAACTCGTTTGGATATGCTTTTGAAATTACCAAAAGTACTTTTAAATAGATAAAAACATTTTCTAAGTAAAAAACATGTGTTTGGTAAATTTTAAGAAATGTTTCAGATCAGAAGCACAAGCACTTAATGATGATTTTTGAAAAACACTATGTTGGTGCTTTCTTTCAAAAGTGCTACCCATCAAAAAACAGGGAAACACTATTTTTCTTTTAATGAAACTTTAATTCTTCCAATAATATCATTAACTATTATTTGTTTAATTTATCAATACTATTATAAAAAGTTATTTAATTATAGTTAATTTGTTATCAATGATTATCTTGAATTTTGGTATATTTGTTAAGATATGAATTTTATGCCATAATATAAGTTCCCTAATATTTTTTTTATATTAAAAAATCGAGTTATAAGAATAATGGAATGAAATAATTATTTTATATTTCTATAATCACTTTTTTGTTTTTATTACCAAACGCTCTATAATTATACCGCAAGTACTTTTTTAGAAATTAAAATACTTTTATGTGTGCATACCAAACATCAAACTATTTTTTCGTAAAAGCCCTAATGAATAAGTACTACTAATTAAAAGCGCTACTACTTAAAAGTACTATTACTTAAAAGCACTTTATAAGAAGCACATCCAAACATGCACTAAGTTAAAATTAGCTAGCTGAGATAATTGTATCACAATTAATAATAATGCTGTATATAGCCTCCACAAGTCATTTTACATACTAATACAAATTGATATATAAGTGTATGAATTACAGTAGCCCATATAGGATTCCATGGAAACTTTCTCCAATTAAACCTCTCTCATGCTCGATCTTTATATGTTTACCATAAGCATCTCCAACAAGTACTGTACTATAATAATAAATTTTCAACTAAATACAACAAAATGATTTCAAATTAAACATAATTAATATCATTGTATATATGTATATATATATATATATATATATATATTATAAGGTATATATAATTTTGAATAATATATAACTACCATCCTATCCCATTATGAAGATGATGAGCTGCCAAATCTCTGCTTCCATTATTGATCCCATCTACACTCAAAGTGTAAGCCCCAGCACTCACCAAATTGTAATTTGGAGTCATCACTTGTTGTTGCTGTTGCTGTTGTTGCTGTTGTTGTCCCCCAAGTGAATAGAAGCCACCATTGAAAAAATCCACCTTATTGGAATTTGACATAGAAATATTATTATTAGCATTCAAATCATTATTAGAAACATGCTGAAGATGATTGTTATTGATGATGTTTTTCTGGTGCTGTTGTTGTTGTTGTTGAGGGTTGTCTTCTTGTCTGGCCATGGAGTTCTTCTCCCCCTCAGTCTCCCTATACTTGTTTAAATACCCTTTCAAGGGTCCCACATAATTCTCAAACCCCAGAGTTGTCATGGCCCAAAGAAGGTCATCTCCATTGATGGTCTTTCTCTTCTCCCTCTGGCACTTGTCTGACGCTTCGCCCGTGATGAAACTTATGAATTCAGACACACATTCTTGGACGGTCTCTTTGGCTTCCTTGGAAATCTTGGCATTTGCAGGCAGAGACTTCTTCATGATACGGCTCACGTTAGCAATGGGGAGGAACCTGTCTTGCTCTTTGGAAGAGCTGTCTGAGACATCCCCAGACAACGGACTTCCAACCGGGCTCCCTGTTTGGTTCCTTTTGCCACTCATCATAGATATCGTTGTTGTCTGAAAACTGAAAGCGAAATGGAAAATAAGTAAAAAGTACAGATCGATTTTTCTTTGTGCTTTTCTTTCTCTCTTTTTCTTATGGTATGTGTTCGTTGTGGAACCTAAGGAAATAGTTTGGGGGTTTTAAAGCTAACACTAGTGTGGCAAAGAAGCAACGGGGATTAATATGTTTATTTTATTTTTGAAAATAAGGAAAAAAGAAAAAGGAGTGGAAAGGCGGTTTGATGCGGACAAAAAAGAAAAACAAACACTTGTGAATTAGAACAACCTGCAAAGGATGGTGTGGGAGGGTGTGGAATCTTTGGAGGAGGAAGAAAAATTATTTATGTGGTGTTAGATAAGAACCTAAGAAAATCAATAATGAATTGATACTTTGTGACCTTTTCTGATATGGAAGTTCCATGGGACCAAGCACAAGAATTAGAGTAATTCTCGTGGGTTTGTCCGTTATTACGCCACGTACTATTATCATTCTAACTATATTATAACAAATGAAATGAACCAAAAACTTGTGTGGAGGATGGAAAAAATAAGCAAAACTGGTTCCACTTACAATTTGGTGTTTTTCATTTGTGGGTTTGACTCTAATTTGAAGTCCATAAACCGAATGGCAATGAAAAATATAATTTGAGCCTGCAGAGGAGACCTTAGATTTGTTTGAACATGTCCAATAGGCACTGCAGTAGGTAATAATTAATTTATTTATCACTGCCGGATAAGGAACTAATGATGACCACAATTGCAGTGTCTACGACCTAGCATGTCTTTTTATTTATTTTATTTTTGGATACAGCAGTTTGAACATTTATAATATTACTTTCAGTTTATTAATATTCTTATACTATTTTATAATTTCTTTGATTCAAGCTGCCTACTAGTAAAATATATATATATTAGAATGCATGTTAATACGGAACTGTTCAATTGATTATAAATAAATTCTATATAAAACGATATATATATATATATATATATATATTTGATTTAGAATATGAGAAAATATTCAAAAATATGATTAATTATTATATATATTATCATTTATTCATTTACATGAATTTACATATATTGTAAAAATATTGGATAGTTAACCGTAAGCATGATTTTACATATATTATATATATATATATATATAAAGAATTATAAAGACTATTAAATAATTACTCTAGCTAGCTAAGATGTAAAGCGTAATAATGTTGTTTTATTTTTCAAGAAATAAAATATAAACGCTAATAGTCTAATATAAGTTATAAAACTAACAAACTAATTTGTTGTCGGTTAATATATTTTTTAATTAACAAACAAAATAATAATATAATAGTAATTAATAGTGATAGTAGTACTAGTAATAATAATAGTAGTAGTAATAGTAGTCCACTTTAAAAAAAAATAAAAATATTAGTAATATTTCATTAGACTAGGGCACGAGATAATATCCCCAAATTGAGTAATTAATTAATAAAAAATTATTTATCATAAAAATAATAATAATGATAAATGACTATTAAAGGGCAAAACTGTAATTCTATAGTTCACAACAAAGAAAAAGAAAAAATAATAAGGGCAAAATAGTCAAAATACTATTAATGAATCATTTTTATTTCATATGCAAAATCATTTTGCATAAAACAAATGTAGAAGGGCAAAATCGTCATTCTACTATACACAACAAAGAAAAAGAGAAAAAAGGTTGAAGGTCGTTTAGTCATTCATATATATCAAATAAATCAACGGTTTCTATAAGAATTAAGATCCTCATGGCGAATCATCTATTTAGTTGATATATATGAATGACTAAATGATCTCCAATTTTGTTGAATTTTTGCATAAATGATCTTGAAATGATGATTTAAGAGTTGAACGGTTTCGATTATAATATATTTATAACGGCAAATTAGAAAAATCGAAAGGGTGGTACGAAGAAGGGACCACCATGGTGGGATGCAAGTATTGTGACATGACTCTTCCCAAATTTCTCCTTGAAACCAGTGAAAGGCTCTACTCCCGTTTGACACCTTTTGACACTTCAATTTAATACCTGAAATACCCTTACTGCCTTATAAACACTCTACGAGAATTCTACCGAAAATCCAATAGAATATCCTCTGTACTTTGGTCGAACCGTTTTCCACCTGTCAGACGAAGGATGCAAAGCAAAGACAATCCAATAGTCCAGATAAAAACTCAACCCAAGACAATAAGAGCTAATGAGGTTCAATTATATTTACATCTCAACCAAAACCTACACCGACAACGCAACAGAAGGTGATGCCTCCTCCTAGTCTCGGCGCCTCGTCCCGCTACGGCATGGGGGCACAAAACCAAACAACTGTGAGTAAACAACCAAATACAATAAAAACGTGATGTCGCAAATAAAATAATAATACTAATCGATATAATCTCACCTCTTTATCACACCTTATATACAATAAGATCACATATATAAGTAAATACCACTTACCGGAATCCATTTGATTTACCTCAATAGAATCCACGCGACCTTTGCCTTTGCCCGCCATATCAGTAACCCGACGAAGCCATGATTCTCGGCCGATGCCGATATCCTGGCCAAAGTCGTCATTCTGAGCCGTAGCTCCATATCCAAGCCGTAACCATCATCCCTAGCCGTAGCTCGATATTCCAACTCATCCCAAGCCGTTATTCAATATCCCAGCTCATCTCGAGCCGTAGCTCAATATCCTAGCTCATTCCGAGCCGTAACTCAATATCACGACTCATCCCGAGTCGTAGCTCAACATCCCGGCTTATCCCGAGCTGTAGCTAAATATCCCAGCTGTAGCCGTCATCCTGCTCAGCATATAATGAAATCTTCCACATCATAGCATGATACCTCATCCAGCGTATGATGGAATCTTCCACATCATCGCTAATACTTCACCGAGCGTATGATGGAATCCTGCACATCATAGCTGATATCCTACCGAGAGTATGATGGAATCCTCCATACCATACCTCGTACCTCTCCTAGACTATGATGGAATCCTCCATACCATACCTCGTACCTCTCCGAGACTATGATGGAATCCTCCATACCATAACTCATATCATGCCGAGAGTATGATGAAATCATCCATACCATACCTCGTACCTCTATGAGACTATGATGGAATCCTCCATACAATAATTCATATTTTGCTGAGAGTATGATGGAATCATCCATATCATACTTCGTACCTCTCCGAGACTATGATGGAATTCTCCATACCATAGCTCATATACCGTAGCTCAATATCATGGCTCATCTCGAGCCGTAGCTCAATATACCAGCTCATCTTGAGCCGTAGCTCAATATCCCGGCTCATCCCGAGTCTTAACTCAATATCACGGCTCATCCCAAGTCGTAGCTCAACACCCCGGCTCATCCCGAGCTGTAGCTAAATATCCCGGTTGTAGCTGTCATCCCACTCAATATATGATGGAATCCTCCACATCATAGCCCGATACCTCATCCAGCGTATGATGGAATCTTCCACATCATCGCTAATACTTCGCCGAGCGTATGATGGAATCCTCCACATCATAGCTGATATCCTGCCGAGAGTATGATAGAACCCTCCATACCATACCTCGTACCTCTCCTAGACGATGATGGAATCCTCCATACCATAGCTCATATCATGCCGAGAGCATGATGGAATCCTCCATACTATACCTTTTACCTCTCCGAGATTATGATGAAATCCTCCATACCATAGCTCATATCCTGCTGAGAGTATGATGGAATCCTCCATACCATACCTCGTACCTCTACGAAACTATGATGGAATCCTCCATACCATAACTCATATTTTTCTGAGAGTATGATGGAATCCTCCATACCATAACTCATATTTTTCTGAGAGTATGATGGAATCCTCCATACCATAGCTCATATCATGCCGAGAGGATGATGGAATCCTCCATACCATACCTCGTACCTCTCCGAGAAACTCCCAATAACCCTTCCACCAGGGTCAAAGCCTATCCCACTATCCTGGGTCAAAGCCTAACCCAACATCCTAGGTCGAAACCCCAAAACCATCAAATACCTAGGCCTAAGCCCAAATACATAACCTCAGGCCTAAGCCTAAAATCCATAAACCAGAATCCATAACATCAACCTTCTGGGCCTAAGCCCAAGTCAATACCAAAATCGTTTCCCAAAATTATTATTGAAATCCATAATCAATAATAAATTAATATCCTTACATATCAAAATCCATAAACCGCCAATAGCCCCAAACCTTGAAAACCATGCTTAAATCCAAATGATATAATTCAAAGTCATTTCAAAATCCATTAAAATCGGGTTTAATGCCTAAAATCATCTCAAAATCGTTATTAACTCATCATCCAAAATTAACCATTAAAATAATTATTCTAAAGTTTATGAAATTTCAAAAGGATAATAAAATATTTTAGAATAATTATTCTAATATACCAATATTCATATTTAATAGGAATTTATTTAAAAACACATATTATGCATGCATTATGATTTAAAAAACCAAAATTCACTCACCTCAAGGCCCAAACAAGTCCAATTCCAACTATTCGGTCCCCTGTGACCTTCAGAACCACCATGCCTGTCAAAAGTGACAATTGACATTACTAAACGACAATTATAAACCTACAATTCGACCCCTTAAACGCAGGGAGTACACATGCACCCTAAAACGCGTTCAAAGTGACTTAAACTGTCCAAAACAGCCCCTAAACGAACTCCGATGGACCCGAAACCTGAGCCAAAAGATCTATAAAGTCGAAAACGTGAAGAGATCCAAAAGAGAAGTCACCGGTGCTCGGGGAAGTGTCCCACACGCCGCCACGTGCTAGTGGGGTGGCGGTGGCTCTTCCCCCACGCGCCGTCGCAGGTTTAGCCCTCATGCCGGCCGGAAACCTCCATAACCACCCGAATTTCAAAACTCGATAGCTCCCTCATTTCTCAACCAAATTCGATGTTCTAATAATGGAAATCTATATACTCGAGCCAAGGAATCCAAAACTGAAGTCAAAACCGAAATCCCATATATGTGGTGGCCGTAAATTGGACGGGAAGCTTCGAGAAAACTTATGAGCTTCGCTGCATCCTCTACAGCCGTCCTCAAGCTTCAAGGATGGTATGGTTGAGTTCGTGGAGATGAGAGGAAGATGATATTGTCCTTGGCATGAGTCGAAATGGCCAAGAAATTTGGAGATGGTGGTAGTGTGTTTTTGTGTGTTCTCACGACCAAGGGAGAAGAAAATTCGAGAGAGGGGGAGAGAAAAGAAGAGAAAAATATCTGATAAGGAGAGTGAAAAGAAGATAAGGTACTTAAAAATAATCTCGGGCCAAAATTATGAAGATGCCCTTGCACTTTCTAGACCCACAACTCTCTCATATGGACTCCGTTTTTCGCGTGCTGCCTGTCTATGGACCAGTGAGTTCGAGACCTACGAGATGACTCAAGAAAAACTTCCAAAAGTATTATCAAACTAAAAGTGACTCTCAAACCCCTCATAAACCCAAGGGCAAAATCGTCCTTTTTCTAATTAATTTTATAAATTTAATTTTTTTTAAGTGTATATGCTTGTTCCTATTGCACCACGAATCTGCCCTAAGTAGCTTGGTCGTTGAGCCAATCCATCTCCAGAAAACATTGATGCGTGACAGTCTAGTATAGTAGTAGTAGTCGACACCATCCTATAAATACTCTTATTGGAGGGTGGGGGGCGGCTAATCAGTTTTTTCTTTCTACAAATACTCTTATTTGATGATATTTTTATTTATTGGTTATAAAAAATTTACAAGCATGGTTATACAAAATTTCACATTTTAATAAATTTTCAAGAGCATTTTTTGGTGGTTTCTCAAAAAGAAAAAAATTGTTTCACGACTTTGGTTTTCTTCTATTTATTTTTATAAATCATATACAATATGAGTAATATATTCATACTCTTAAATCTATTAAAACAATAACTTAAGAAAGTTTTTAAGCTCCTCATGGAAAAAAAAAAGTTTTTAAGCTCTAGTATCATTGTAAACATTCAGAAATGAAAAAAAAAAAATAAGTAGGGAAATAGAAATTAAAAATAGAACCCTTTGGAAATATGACATTTTAGGAATATTTGTAGTTAGAAAAGAACAGAAAGAAATTAACAAAAGATGCAAATAAGATTGCAAAAAAAAAAAACCCCACTTTTAGAAAAACCCTAGCCTCTGTTTTCTCTCATTTCAGTCCCAAAGAAAAAGCAAACTAAGGGGGATGAGGGAGAATATCATCTTCTTCCCTCCTCCCCTCCGTTTGCGGTGACTGTATGGTCTGAGCCATCCCCTTACCCAAAATCTTCCTTTAAAATTTCTTGTTTTTCCCTAGATCTTGTTCTACCTTACTGTTTGAGGAATTTGCCGCAATATCTCCCATAGGTTTTGGTCACAGTAGTTAGATTAGGATTTTTGGTCCTTTATTCGCTTTTAAGCGCAATTGGATCGCTGAAGATCAAGCATTCCTCATATCCGCCATGCTCTACTTGTTCTTCAAGACCAGATGTGATGAGTTTGACGACGGTGACTGTTTCTTTTAGTGGAGGTAGTTTGTTTAGGGTTATAGGTGCTATTAGGATTTTGATTGTTTTGGGTTTGATTTGTAATTTTACTTAATTTCAATTATTTATTAGTTGTTAGGTTGTCTTTGTTTGCGTGAGTATTGCCCTATTGGCTTGTGGGTTTTGCTATCATAGCTTGATTTTGATTGTATGGTTGTACCCATTATTTATGATATACAATGATATCATTCTTGATAAAAAAAAAATTGCAAAAAATAAACCCAATGCAAATATGGCAAAGAACATTTAAAATTTTAGAAATTTTAAATATATATATGGTAAATTAGTGTAGCATAATATATAATTTTTTGTTAATACGTAAAAAATTTTAGTACAAAGAAGAAAGAGAAGGTAAAAAAATTATGTATTGTAAATAAAAAGATTCAAATCTATTTATTATCTTATATTAAATATATAAAATATAATTTAGTTATTATATATATAAATAAAGAAAATAAAAAAAATTGAGTGGGGGCCCAGGCTCCCCCCTGGCCCGCCCCTCACTACCTCCGCCATTGCATATGTTCTTGCTGGTACTCTCTTCATAGCAGCTAATAGGCAGGCAGCTAGCTAGGCCGTGCATCCTTCAGTATTAAGCCACCTTATTGATCATAAATTGAACATATATATATAGTGAATAAAGTTTTGGCACATTCAAGGGAGCCAGAATTCAGAAAGCATGCATGATGCATCCCACATGTTTTGCTGTCTTGAGTGATCCTTGCAGAGATATTTTATTGATCACATCAAACTTTTATTAGATCAATTTTATACCCAATGGATGATTGTGATATCTTGCTATATTTTGTGATGTCGGACTTGGTCGGTATCTTAATGTTTTTTTTTTTGTACGGCTTAGAAAGAGGACTTAGCTTAGCCACCTTATTCGATCTACTGATTCTCTCCATCACATCTATATATACTCCCCGACACACTATCATCTCCAATCTCCATAATCCAATCTACATACTTCACGAGTTAAACTAGCTAGCCTCTTGCTACTTGTACCAGAAAGTGTACATTATTAATTTACGTGTTACAATAAACATGAACAAAGGAGAAAAAGTTTTAAATTATCGCTTCCTTTTTTTTTGTTGAGGGAAAAAAGTAATTCTGATTGAAAGATGAAGAAATTACAAACGGGTTCATTAAATGACCTCGTTAAAATTTTATCAGAAATTTCAATCCAACTCAAAAAAAGAATTACCACACACCAAAAAGCAGCATAAAAAATTACAAAGAACCCTAAATCAGCCTCCAAAAAATTCAAAGCATTTGCATAAACGTGCTACATATTGTATGATAACATAAGCATTTGAAGGTTAGTTAATTTTTCTGTTGTTCATTGATAAGTAAAATCAGAAGAGCAGGTCTCATCCTAGCTACAGTCAAAATCAAAATCCAAGTAGGTAAATAATTGAATAAGAAAGGAAGTAATGAATGAATGAATAAATTAATTAATTAAATTAAAGCAGTTTTGATCAGGCTTTCGACAAATGGCATATTAAGCCACCGCCTCTACTTGTTCATCCCTCCTCTAGTCCTACTCCTATAAATAATTCTGGACCGGTCTTTGTCTTTGTCTTTCTGACTTGCAGTCCCGCTAATCAACTAAATCTAAAAACGTATATATGTTTAATTTGATTTCAGTTTTTAGATGGATTGATAAATTTGACCAAGAAAAATAAAAGAGGGAAAAAAAAACGATTTATATATGTAGAGAACCTGATTATTTTTATATTGATTTTCTCCATCCGTGATCCATCACAGTTCACGCGACAACTATAGCAAGCTCGGCAGCAGGAGGGTTTTGCCATTACCGGCGAGTCCATCACTGATTGCTACGGACTGTCAAAAATAATTCATAGTGAAGTGAATCATCAAACAAAACATGTCAATCTTTGGTTTCTCTAGTGTTTCGACTCCAAGGGATGGTAATTAATACTGTTGGCTGTTGTCACTTAATACTAAGGTTTTTTGGTATTATTTTTTTTATGTTACGTGAGAGATTTTGAATTCGACTCTTGTAAATGACAATGTCGATATCTATAGTGTATATTTAAATCCCTTTTCTCATATCATTGTATGTAAAAAAAAATTTGGTTGTTGATTAGGGCTTATGACGAATTTGTAAGCCTACAAAATTAAGAAATAGTATATTGAGTAAGTGACAGTTATCATTATATCGAGTCAGTCACAATTATCATTCTGCATAGATAAAATTATACTACAGTAATTAACCAATTTAAAATTTTTATATTTATTTGAATAAGACAATTCAAGTTGATTGTTGATTAATAAAATAACAAAGTTAATGAATTTCGTACTTTTTCAAAAAATAAAAACTAAAAAAATAATAAAATTAAGTAACTCTTAATGCAAAATTTGAACTAATTTAGACTGTTAAAACCTAGCTAGGCTCATATCAACACACACGTATGTATGTAGTTGATCCAAGTCGGACTATTCCCACGATACTAGTCCATTCTCATCGATAATATAGGTGGGATATACGATACAAGAGACTTACAACTTTAGAGTGAGAGAAATATAGAGAGATATAGAGGAAAGATCAACAAAGTGAAGGGATAGTTCCCTTTATATAGGCCAGGTCTACGTCTAGACCTTGATAATGGGCCTTGATGATGATTCTCAATGATGGGCCTAGATGATGGGACTTGAACTTAGTCCAAATTCAAGTCGCTTCTCGAGATTTTTGTTAAGTCGTTGCTTAGTCAGTCACGATATCAATATGAGTCATAAGTTATTAAATAAGAAAATACTTATTGATTGGGGACTTATAACAAAAGTGCATTGACCGATTAAATTCGATATTTTGTTCCATTCGTCAATCCATAAATGCACTATCACCAGTAGAGCTGGGCCGGATTCGGTGGACAGATCGAAAACTGAATTGACAAAAACAATTTTTCATTTAGTCAACCCAAAATCGAATCGTTCGAATTTAAATTGATCATTTCAATTAATCGGGTCTAGGGGATGAATTAGCTATTAATAATAATTGAAGAGAAGAATTGGTTGAAATAAAAATTTAGAGGATTAATTATGAGGTGGATTCAAATTCAGGAACAAACACAAATTACCTTAAAAAAAAAACTGCCTTTTTTCCCACCACGAAACCTGTTGTTTGACTTTGTGCCTGAAGGTTCTTCCGTCGCGCCTACCGACTCAGAGAGAAAAACCGTCACCCCCTGTCTCTTTCTCCCACCTTCCGGACCCTCCCCCCGTCTCTCTCTACCACCCGTCCTTCTGGGAAAATCCCCCGCACTTTTCCAAATCTCAGGTATTTTTATGGATATTAGATGCAAAATTGGAACGTGGGAGTCAGCCAAGGTTTTGAAAGTTTTCATGTTTCCTGCAATCCTGGTGAACTCTCAGCCGTCAGATCGGTTAACTCCTTGGAGTTCTCTTCCCAAATAACACCTGATCTTGGGATCGCATAAGTACAAAGCAAGGTACCTCTCTGCTGCTATCTTAATTTATGTTAATGGGTTTCATCTTTGCTGCTTTTGCGTTTTGAGCTGTCTTTTTTCACGTTCTTTAAAATTCTGTGCTTTAAGTTCTGCTCTTTTCGAATTATCGGTAAAAGACAACCAATTTCAGCTTTATAGCACAACTTACTTTCAACTTTTATAGGCTAAGACCCACTTGTTAGTTTTTAATTTGGTTTCAGAATTTTGATTATGGAGTGAGAATCCTGGATATGGATTTTTACATTTGTAGTTTTTGACATCATTTGCATCATGCCAGGTCCCATAGGAAATTATATCTCTGAATTGTTGGTAGGTTCTGTCCAAGTAAATACTTGTGCTGATAAAGGGTTTTGGACATCATCCTGTTACTTGGTTTGAGACTGTTGCTTCTCTCTGATCACATAGGAAGATGTCACGAGGGTGGGCTAAGTCCGGTGGTTGGGCTGCCTTTGACGTCAAACAGCGCCAGAAACAAGGGCTTGCACCTCAATATGACGAGGACCCTTTCCCACCTATACCGACCACTCTCACCTCTCTACATCCTTGTGAAAACGCACCGAGGAATAATGTCCTTCCGGGCTCGCCTGCAGTCCTCTCTTCTGCGGACTGTCCAACTTTGACAGAGAATAAGGATGGAAAGAAACCCTTATTAGATAATGATTCTCGTGTGAATCATTACGCTTCCATGCCTTCCATGAAGAAGATCAGAGATCTTTACTCTTGGGCTGACGATAGCTTGATTGAGGATATAATGGCTGCAGTGGGTAATGATATTACTAAGGCCTCAGATATATTGAAAGCAATGGTTTCCCCCTACATATCTGAAGGGAGTAACGAAACTAGTGTTTCAAAAGTAAATTCCAGTTCAGATTGCTCTTTAAGTGACAAAAAAGGGCATCAAAGTTTTCCTCTAGAATCCTCTTCTGACATTGCTGATCTCCACTCTACTCTTCAAAAACTTGAAGAGAATAACATAGAATTGTTAACTGGCCAAAATTGCTATGGGCAAAAGCTTGATAATGATGCTGCAAATATGAAGCGAGTTCTGGGGAGTTTGGAGTCTGTACCTCTCGAACCTGAGTGGGAAGAGGATGATGTTTACTTGATGCATCGAAAAGAAGCATTAAGGATGATGAGGTATGCTTGTGGTTCATGAATTTTCAGGATTTGTGTATTTGGCAGTGCTTGGCGCTTGCCTTTTTATTTTTCTTTCTGTTTCTCAAATGTTTTTTTTCTTTCTTTTCACTACTTTTATATGCATGCCTTCTCACGGAATTGCCGTTCTCTTTTCTTAATCATCCACCTAAAGTGAAGGTATACAGCTTGTGCTCGTTGCCACTTGTCATAGAAAAACTTTTTTACCTTTGACTAAAGAATGTATTTCTGCAACCTTCTTGCTGTGTACATGAACTTAGTCCACTTTTAGTCCCTTATTGGTCCTGAAGGAAATGGATTCTTTCATGAAAAACCTCTCTTTTTGCATACTATATCCTAGCATTGAAATTTTCCTTCTCTGAAACAAACAGGTCAGCATCTCAGCACTCCAAGGCAGCCACTAATGCCTTTGTAAGAGGTGACCATTTTTCTTCCAAACAACACTCAAACAAGGCTCGAGAGGAATGGCTGGCTGCTGAAAGCCTCAATAACAAGGCAGCCAAGGTAATTTTAAGTATCAGGAATAGCAAAAATGATGTATGGAAATTGGACTTGCATGGTCTTCATGCATCAGAAGCAATTCAAGCCTTGCGTGAACATTTGAAAAAAATTGAAACCAAAGTTCTATCTAATCGTTCAGTGTCACCAGACCAAATTAATACAGAAAAGAGGTTTGTACGTTCTTCATCGCTCGAGTCTTTTAGTTGTATGGAGACAGAGAAATTGGATCAGAAAAAGGCATCATCAGTGCAAAGACCAACATCATTACAAGTCGTCACAGGTACTATTTTTCATTCACTGAATTTATAATTTTATAAAACATTGACATAAGGATAAAAAAATCACTAAGCGTTTGAAGTTTAGTTTTGCTGCTTTTAATGTGCTTAACTGCGTGCATGCCTTAGTTGAATCTACTTAAAATGATCTCAAATATCTTTTATATAATTATTTGATTAGAAATACTGCATGAATTTCTTTGAGTAATTTACGACAGACTAAATCGATCTATGCTTTCTATTGGAGGTAGGGATTTGGAAAATTATGGATCTAAAATGATAGGTTAACACATAAAAGGTGGAAATAAGAGCTGACAGAAAATATGGAAGACTGCTGAAATTTACTCGGCATCAACTTGTTTCATGGTTTTAGGTTGATTGAAGTTCCATTTAGGAGCAGGGTATGCAGAAAATATTAATGTGGATTAAGGTATTTGGTTGGGGGAAAATAGACCAAGACTTAGGAATTTTTCTGTTTTGTTTTTGTGGGTGTAGAGGGGAGGTTGAGTATGGTGGTTCAGTCAATTGACTGTATTTAGACTCCTCAAACAACTTATCCAATATTGAACCACAAAAAATAAACAACTTATTCAATAGGATCGGGGTTCCTTGGCTTGTAGAATTAGGATTCCGGTGAAGGGTACTATTACTTTAACACATAGAGGAATCGCTTAAGACCCAAGAAAATTTTACTGGAACTAAAATTTCTTGAACTAGTAACTATATTTGTTTTACAGAAAGGGATTTGAAAGGACAATCTACCACTTTCCCTGTCCCAAAGATACTTGAGCTATATATAGCTCATGGAGGAGCAAAAAGTGTTAATAAATATAATTCTTTACTCATATAGAAACCTTGAAGACTATATTATAGACTTGAAGACTATATTATAGACTTGAAGATTAGGAGTCATCGATACTGCATGTCGGACCCATACAGTAAATGCATATCTTCCAAATTTGGTTAACGCATAGCAGTTGGTTTCTCTTTCTTTTTTGTTTGCGGTATTGGTTTAATTATCTTGAAAGTATGGAGTAGTATAAATGGTTTCAGGAGTGGTGGTAACTTGGTCGATCTTTGATAAGAGCGACCAGAAAAAAGGGTTAGGGGAAGGGGAGAAGATAACTTACTCCTTCAGGTTGTCTTTGGAATTATTTTGGCAGGGGTAAAAGCATATTTGAATAACCAAAACCACTTTTTGTATCCTTTTGTGAGGCGAGTTAAAATGGGAGTGTGTTCCCTAAATGGAAAATGGCTACCGGTTTCAGGATGCAGTCTGTTTTTATACTTTTGCAGGTATTGGTAATCATAGCCGAGGACAGGCCGCACTTCCAACAGCTGTGAGGAGTTTCCTTAACGAGAACGGGTGATACATCTTTCCTGTGGGCAAATGCTTATTCAATTCACACAATGGACACCTAGTTTTGTTAGCTTGTTGATATATTTTTGTCGAATAACAATAAGCTAGCAGTGGTATTGTTCAGTTTGTGCAAATGATGATATGCTTTATTGCAGATATCGATTTGAAGAGTTGAGGCCAGGTGTAGTCACTGTTCGGCCCAAGTTCCGGCACAGGTGATTCATCAAACTATGTTCTTCTCGACTTCATTCTTTATGCGGGATCCTAGAAGAAATCAGGCAGTTTAGGTATTGGAAACTCATATTTGTCTTCTTACAGAGTAAGGATTTAGTTTTTTTGTACTATAACTAAGTGGGATACTTGTATCAGTAGGCAGGCCTAGACTTATGTGCTATCATCGTGGCCTTCAATTGCCTCTCTGTTACAATCAAGATTCATCAGGCTATTTATTTCTTTGTGTACCAGTTGAGTTGGGTTGAGTGGAGTAGAGTGGCTTTTAGGAGAAATTAGATTATGCTACAGAAGTGCCTTTAAAAGATTGCAAAACTTGAAAAATCAAAAAATCTGGTTGAGTGACTTATTGAAGAAAATATATCTAGGATCAATGTTCAAAAAAAGGCCCTGGGCTGCAGCCTAGGCGCTGAAGGACCGCTCAGATTATGGCCAAATTGGAAGAGAAAATCGTTCGGGGATTAAACGGCTGCCTAGGAACGCCTGGGCGGGATTTGAAATGTTAAATATTATTTTTTTAGATTAGATAGAAAGTCTGAAAGAGGATTCTCCTCTCAGCGTGTCCATCGATGCCCAGGCTGCAGACTTGTGGAGGTGGACTGCATTGTAGCAGCCAGCAGAGGTGGACTTGCTTTGTCTCTGGCTACTCTTCTTTTTCTTCATCGAAATCGCATGGAGGCGCAGCATTGCGTCAAGGACTCAAGGTACGTCTCTTCTGTGTCTCTTAGACTCTCAGTAGCTCTCTCTATTTCTCTTGCTCTTTCTCTCTCTCTCTCTCTTAGTCTATTGCTCTCTTTCTGTTTCTTTTTCGATCCGTTGCTCTCTCCGGCTCTTTCTGTCTCTCTCTCAGTCTCTCTTTTTGTTTCTTTCCTGCCCGTCGCGCTCTCTCAATCTCTCAGTCTCTCTTGCTCTCCTTGTTTCTGTTTCTCTTTCTCCCTCTCTCTGTCTCTGTTTCTCTTGCTCTCTCTGGTTCTCTCAGTCTCTCTTTTTGTTTCTTTCATGGTGTGTTTCACTGTTTTCGTTTTGTACAAAAATTTTAGGGCAACTAAAATGTTGGGATTAGATTTGAGTCTCACATGATTGATATTAGGCGGCATTGCCATTGGATGTGAATCATGTGATTGTCTGATTGAAGATTAGATGAATTAGAATAATGTGATTGTCTGGGTCGTACCCATATCCATTGGGTTGTGAATTGTAATTGATAGTGGGCGTGATTGTGTGAATTGTGATTGGTTGAAGATGAATTAGACTCATTAGTTGATACATTGTTGTTTTCTATCATATGTTTGAAGCTTTGAATTGTAGGTTATTAACTCATATCATAAATGCCTACATCTTCTGGAGCATCTAATTATAATGCAAATACAATGTCCAAAATAGATAAATCCTAGAAGCGTCGGATGGGAGTTTGCGTTATTGGCGGATCCTAAAAACTTTGATAAGTTCAAGTGCAAGTTGTGGAATAAAATTATTAGCGGTGGAATCTATAGAGTTAAACAACACATAGCCAGCCTCAAGGGAAATGTAGTCTCGTTACCTAAGTCTTTGGACGATGATAAAGCAAAATGTAAAGCCGTAGGAGAAAAATAGATAAAAGAAAATGAGTGAAAAGGAAGTGAGAGATGAAGTTAGTATTCAAGAAAAAGAGAAGGAAGTTGAAGTTGTAGGTCCAAGAAAAATGAAGCACTTTCTTGGGCCTATGGATAAATTGCATCCTTTATCAATTCCAATTGTTCAATGGATGGAAGCAAGAATCTTCCCCAACAAAATTTCAATGATGCACTTTGGAAAGAAAGGACGCATGGTGTGCATCAATATTTGGCTCGATGGGTGTAGGAATCCGGTGTTCTTTTTCATGCTATTGATACTAATAGCTTCAAAAGATTTGTGGAAGCGATTTCTCAATTTGGTCCGGGTTATCGACCTCGAAGCCAATACCTATTGAAGGAATAAGTTGAGAGAACTAGAAAGTCACTTACCAATCAAAGGGGTGGGTTAAGAATGGTTGCTCAATCATGATCAATGCTTGGACAGACCGACAAGGAAGAGATATCACGAATTTAAGTGTAAATTGCAAAGAAGGCACAACTTTCCTTTATTCCAAGGAAGTTTCGGGGGAAGCACACATCGGGTTATATATCTTTGAATATGTTGGCAAGTGCATTGAAGAAAATGGGCCACAAAATGTAATTCACTCGGTGATAGACAATACTTGTGATAATATGGCAGCAACGGAGAGGTTGAAGTTGAAGAGGCCCAACATGTTTTGGACTTCATGTGTCACTCGTACTTTGAACCTCATGCTTCAAGTAATTGGTAACCAACTTAGGTTCAAAGAAGTGATTGAGAATGCAAAGACTTTCACTATCTTCATTTATGCACATCATAAGACATTTGACTCAATGAGGAAGTTTATTAAAAAAAAAAGAAGAAGAGAGATAATGAGGCTGGAAGTCACTAGATTTGCAACTTCTTTATGGAGAAGAAAAATGAGTTGAGGCCTATGGTTGCTAGTGATGGGCGACTTCAAATTAAGCAATCCAATAGGGCAAAGGGGAAAGTGGTGTAACCATGTTGAGTTTGAATTTTTGGAACAACGAACGTATTAGTTTATCAGACAATACAATATAGCCTACCAAAACCAGACCGTATACTGTAAAAAGAACCAAAAATCTTAAAATGTCTCGAACTGACGTAAGCCTAAAGTCGTCCAAACTCCAAAACAATCTCGCACAGACAAACGAAACGTTTCTGTGGCGTAATACAGCCTGCGAGACTCAAGCAGCCAATGAAAAGCCTCCCTTCTCCAATATACTCATCCTCCTACTCGCCACGTGTCCCTCCCACCTCCACCCCTTTCCCTCCCTTTCTTTATTTCCGTTTCTTCACAAAATAACCTTATTTCTCTCATTTTCTTCTCCCTCACTTTCAAAACAGACTTTCTGTCTTCTTCTCCTTCTTCTCCTTCTTCAACCCCCCCTCTCTCTCTCCGGCCATAAAAATTGGGGTTAGGGTTTGATCAAATTCACGATTCTTTCCAAAAATGGCTGCTTGTTCCCTACCTGTACTGGAATTGACCTTTCTCTCACCACAAACTACTCCCAAACGCCGCCTTTCTATTTCTAGAGTTTCTTTCTGCAAATTCTCTCTTTCTGAATACCAAAGGTACGGAATTCGTTCCCGAATCAGAGCGATTAAAGAGGAAGGTCTTGTAGTTGAAGAGAGGGAAGCCGAGTTGATCAACAAAGTGAATGGTGTGGAGTTGAGTGGTAACGGAGCTACTGTTAGTACTAGTGGTAGCGGTTACCGGTCCAATGGGTCAGTTAACAATTACTCGAATGGCAGTGTGAGTTTGTTAGAGCGTGAGAATGGGAGCTTGGTGAAGTTGGTGAGTGGAAATGGCGTGGCCGCCGGAGTGGTGAAAAAAGTTGAAGTTTTGGAGTCGAAGGAGGAAGGAAGGAAGAAGAATATTGAGGAAATTGGAAAGGAGGAGGCGTGGTTTAAGCGAAGCGGGCTACCAAAAGTTGAGGTATGATTCTATGATGTTGATTTATTGAAGTTCTACTTCCATTGGAATGTCTTAAATCAAGCTGTGTGTGGTTACTCTAAGTTAGTACTGCATTCAAGACAGGTTTCCTTGGAGCTTGTAACCAAACTTTGCGTTGGAATGTAGATGAGAAATTTTGATTATTGGTTTGTGGAACTTTAGTTGAAATCCTAATTGGTTTGGTGGCCCACACAGAAATATATTGTATTGATCTACATTTGGACTTGCGGACTAGAATTCCAACTATAGTATCTCAATATTTTCCACTAACTGCAGTCTCATTGTGTCATCTTACTTAAATGTAGAGACAAGTTTGAATATGCTGTTACGTCAGCAAAATTGAATGTGTATTGTCATACTGAAGAATGATATGCAGAAGAAAGTGTAATGGATCATGTTAATTACTAGAAGGTAGCTAGCTTATGTACTATGTGTCCATCTCTTAGATTTGTATTACAAGATGCAGCATGTAGAATGTGCTGACTATTAGAATTGAATAATCTGTAGTGGCAGTGGTATGGAAGATGATGTATAGACTGTTTGGAGATAGTAATCTTTATTTTTTTGTCTGGGTACTTGTCATCAGGATTACTAATATTACCATCTTCGATCTGTTGTTTTTGGGTCCACTTGAAGCCTTAATTGTTAGTGTTTAGGGTCTCAATTTTATCCTCAATTGCTTTATATAACTTTCCAGAAGTATCTGTTGACAAAACAATAATTCATAGATTATTCATAATAATAATGATGGTTTATGGCATTGAAGCTGTCCCAATTATATGGGATGTTATGTAAGCTGCTTAAAGAGGAGATAAACTGAAAAAAAAATGGTACAGGAAAATATTTTTAAGGTGATCATTGAGGTTCGATTCACTCCTTAATGGCATGTCGGTAGGCCGAATAAACTATGAAGCTGTGTGCAAAGATTTTGAGTTGTCTGTATAAAATCAATATGGCTTAAATCCTTAATTTTCTATTTTGAGTTTTAGTATGTGCATGTGTGCCATAATTTTATTGTAATCATTGGTTTTCCCAGGTTTCTGTTGCACCTGGTGGCCGCTGGAGTAGATTCAAAACTTACTCCACAATCCAGAGGACCTTGGAAATATGGGGATTTGTTCTAACATTCCTTGTAAAGGCTTGGTTGAATAATAAAAAATTCACTTATCGAGGTTAGTCACTTCCAGTAGAATTAAATTCCTTCAATATTGCTAGTGGGAAATGAAATATACCAAAAATGTAAGAAATGTTTCAGACAGGAAGTCCTTGAAAAGCGCTAATAATAGTAGTAGTCTTATTCCCACATCACATATAAATACTTCCTAATTGTGCATTGTATTAGATATTGTAGAGGAACAACCTATTCTTCTTCAAATGTTCTTCTTATGTTGGAAGGTTGGATTTAATTAGCACAACTTAATTAAGGTGACCTCAACATGATTTAACTTGACAATTGCAAGATCCCATGTCTAACTAAACCGAACTTACTGTTCCAGAAACCAGCTGAGGTAGTGTTGGAGTTTCCATCTCATTATTTGATTCTCTATCACTTGTTTTGGTAGTTTTCTACTTCTAATGTAGTATTAATTTATTAATATGAATCGTTTTGCATCGCCTAGCTTTTTGTAAACATGCATTCATATAGTTTGGCCCATAATTTACTGCTGCTCTGGTTGGTGTGGATACAAATACAACCAAGGAAAAGGTCTAAAATTAATTATGACTTTGAAGTTATTTCTGCTTCGAGAAAGAGAAATGCTTCTGAATTTAGTCTTAAGAGGTGACTCATGTTGATTCTGTAACATGTGATTTTAAGAGACCTGCTTCAATAATATTTATAATTATGATTAGATAATGTAAAACTGCAAATAAAAAGAAATGGGATGAAAGCACAAGATATACATATATATATATTAAGCAGCATTTGGATCATTTGCGGGACAGCGTTTCGTTACGGACATCCTTGTGGGCTTTGGGTTTTTATTTCGGATTAAGAGGTTGCTCTTTTCATTTTCATGGTAATAGTTCTGAATGGCTTGCTGCTGAAGATTTGTTTGTTACTTTTGTTTTGTAACTGTTATTGACAGTCCGAAACAGAGAAATTTCACATGGAGTGCAGGATGACTTTTGGAGTGTGAATAACAGCTCCTTTTTTTTTGGTGTACATTGTATGGTTCCTGGAACTCCCACTAATTTAATGTATTCTTTGGGATTTAACCGTTTCGGTCTTTTTTGTTAACCAAACAAGAAAATACCAAAACCGACTGATTAATACCAAAAAAATAAAGATAAAAGATCTCCAAACATTATAAGAACTAAAACATAAGAAATATGAAAAACGTATTTCAAAATTCAAAGTAAAGAAACCATCATCTAAAGGATCTTTAGAGGCGAGTGATTGGCTGGTATTGGTTACCAATCTAGAGTACGCAGTACAGTAGAGATATTGACCAAGACCGACAAAACATCGATCAAATAACGATTGAGTACCAGGTACTGTAGACTGGTACCTGGTACTGAACAATCTTTACCCCGTTTCAAAAGTTAAGAATAAGAGCTTGGCTTGGCTTCCACCATAATAGCACATGATTTTGGTGTCGACAGTATTGTATATGGTACAAGTAATAGTCTGGTTTATTTTTCATGGTATAATAAACCCTTGGTGAATTATTCAAAGTAGGGGGCCAGAAAATGTTATTCAACGGTACAAGTATAGTCTGGATTATGTGCAAATGGGAAGCTGAAATTTCCTCCATTACTTCTAAGTTTTCGAACAAACTGTTCTTGGAAGCAACTTTGTGGTTGAGTGATTCTGGATCGTGCTCTTCTACATTTCTATACCTCTGGTGGTGCTGTAGCAGTACTCGTGTCATCTGGCCTTGGGATGGGAAACACCCTGAAAAAAAAAGAAAAAGGATGGGGTCCTAACTCCAGCGATACCAAGAAAATAGAAAAAAAAATTGTGGGTGTGCTGAGCAGTTTTGGTATGATAATATCGCTGCCTTTTATCTTTTTGCATAAAAGAGTGGTTCACAGAAACTAATTCTTTTAACTAGGCATATCTAATCTAGATTTTTTTGACTAGGCATCCCATCTTTAAGCTAGCTCGACTATGTAATATTTGGTGCTTGTATCTAATTTGAGGGAAATAAATGTTCAGGGGGTATGACAGAGGAAAAGAAAGCCTTGAGGCGTAAGGACCTTGCCAAGTGGCTGAAGGAGAATATTTTGAGGTTAGGTCCAACATTCATCAAAATTGGTCAGCAGTTCTCCACAAGGGTGGACATTCTTGCTCAGGAATATGTTGATCAATTGTCAGAGCTTCAGGTTGGAAATGCCTTAATTCAATGTCAATGAGTTTACATATTGCTACTTTATGCTTCTTTTCTTATATCAGTTCCATAAATTTCTTCCTTTCCAACAATTATTTAATGAAATTTGAAGCCTCGCACTTGATGCATCTCTGTTCCTTTTTTTTTCACTCTCTTTGCTATCATGTTATTTAAAATCTGGCTATGCAAGAGGCTGGATGGGTTACAAACAAGAGTCCAGCCTGCTTCTTATGTGGCTCCCAGGTGTTTTCACAAATTAACATACATCAACAATTGAAAAGAAAAATAGAGCTTTTGAGAGGGTGGAAGAAGAAGAAATTGCATTTTTATTTCCAGTACTTGATAACTTAAACTCGCAATTTTCTTATATGTAATCAAATATTGTTGTATGTTTTGTACTTGGTATGTTACAGTGCTGATAGATATCGAAGTTTGACTCTGAGCATGCAGAATATGTAACAGCGTCCTGAAAGATATGTTTTTTCTTTGTATTCATGTACACCTAGCTAAGTGTCTACTTTTATACATGTTCGAGTTTGAGCATTCTGATTATGCAACATATGTGTTTTTTTATTCAATCTAGCCTAGCTTAGCGGCTAACTATTTACTATTTGTTTGCTTTAGTTTCTATTTCCCATATAAGACTGTTTTATCCAATTAGCTATTTGAAATTAGCGGGATTTTTGTGTTTGCTTAGCCTTTCTCATATACAGATGTGCTTATCTTTTCTTAAATCAGTGATTCTTAAGGCATAACTGAATCATGGTTTATTTTCAGGATCAAGTTCCTCCTTTCCCATCAGACACTGCTGTTTCTATTGTTGAAGAAGAGCTTGGTGCTCCTGTGGAAGATATCTTTGATTGGTTTGACTATGAACCAATAGCAGCTGCTAGTCTTGGTACTCCTGATTTCATCTCTACAGTTTCCAATAGCGAAATTTGTGCAATCAGCAAATGAATCTTCTTTTTTCTTTAAAAAGAAAGGGATTTCACTTAATGAATCTAAGGGTAATTGTTTTCCTTGTTCAATATGAGAATATGGTATCATCCTTAATACAGGTCAGGTTCACCGTGCAAGATTGAAGGGACAGGAAGTTGTTGTAAAAGTACAGAGGCCTGGACTCAAGGATCTTTTCAATATTGATCTTAAGAACCTGAGGGTCAGTTTCTCATAAAGGCTTACAATTCTAGATTAGTGCTATTAATTATGGGATCTTTCGTATTTGCACGCAAGGAGATTTAAACGTAGGATGTACACTCACCCTACTATTAATTCTGAGGTTATGGACAATGCTTGGGGTAATTTAGTTATCATGGATTGATCTGATCATGGTTGAATTCTTTTTATGTTTTTTCCTGTTTTGATTGGCCTGCCAAAGTGGTGAATGACTGCTCGATGTCTTTCTTGACCGAAGTTAACCTACTATTTTAGCGGTATCATTATATCGTGTTACATTTTCTCTATTGTGTTGGGTTTTTGTCTTATGTGTGTATGAGCTTGTTTGACTATGTTGTACATGGAAAACACATTGAAGGATACTCTTGATCTTGTAGGATATTTAAATTATAGCAGGAATTTGACATATCGATCATTTTCTTTTGCAGGTGATTGCAGAATATCTTCAGAAAATTGACCCAAAGTCAGATGGTGCGAAGAGGGATTGGGTTGCTATCTACGATGAGTGTGCAAATGTCTTATATGAGGTACAGAGATCCTCCCTGATTACTTTAATCTTTCTTTTTCGTTTTTTTCCCAAAAGAACAGATGAAATTTACAAAATACACATAAATCTTGTGGAACTAGATAGTGAGTCAAAATGAACATAATTCATGTGCTTTTGGAAAGTGTAGGTAAAGTTCATATTGTCCTTAGGACTTCAGTATTCCCTTCAAATAATAAGGCAGACATTGCTTCACGGAATAAGATGTCAATGATGTTGAGTGTAGCTCAAATGATACTGACATGGATGAGTAAGGATGCAGGAATACAGGGAGTAATAATGAAGAACTAAATCATGTTAGGAAACTTAAGGTAATACGTATGTACAAAAAGAGGTCAATATGTAGATGGTTCAAATTCCAACAGAGACAAGGGAAAGAAAATGTCGATTGTATCTCGACTAAGGACGTATTGGCGTCTTTTACATGGAAATGGAACTGGATATTGCAGATTCTAATAGTTAGGGAAGTATTTCAGGCTAATTATAGTGTGTTGCTGTCTATTAGCTGACTCGCACGTATCCTTGTCTACCATTCTTTTAGTGAGAGGTAGCTGTGGGTATGGTGGGATGCTAATGGTAAAGTAAGATAATATCTGTTCAAAACCTTTTACCTTGTAGGTTGTTTCTGAACATCAACTTGATATGAAAGAGCTTGTGTAGACCAGTAGATTAAGTTAATGCTATGGGGACATCATTTAATCATATGGTCTAATTTGCTGTCAGCTTTGGGGTGAAAATTACCAAGCGAGTAAGGAGATAATTATTGTATGCTTCCTGTAAATGTGCTGTAATATCATACCGACCAGGGACGGACCCAACCTTAGGGCTAGGGTGGGCTTCAGCCCACCCAAAATTTGATGATTTAAAAGAAAAATTGATGTAATCTTAGCCTATATAGCCCACCCCACTAATTTGTTCTACACTCAAATAAGATGGAGTGTGACTTTTTTTGATATTGTAGGATATATGGTCCAAATAAAAAGGGAACTTGTTGATAATATCTACATAAATTTGATAATTAACGAATTTAATGTCTTGAAGACTCGTATGATAGAATTTAAGTAGTTTTATATTTTGTTATTGCATGTTATTTGTGATTTTTAATAGAGTTAGTATATATAAGTATGCACTTTGAGGATACGTCCCGATTTCGAATTTTGATAACATTTAACACTAAAATTTAGCCCACCCTATTTTCAAATCTTGGGTTTGTGTTTGATACCGACTTTACTTTAAAGTCCCCTAATATCATAGGGTTTAGTATGAAGGTTTATAAGATCAAGATTCAAGAAGGCTGCTAGTGAATAGACATGTGCCCCTTGAAAACTAGGTTGTGAAAAAGCTCATACACTTGAAGATTTAGTGATAAAACAAGAAGCACAAACATTTGTATTATGGAGCTTTTGTCCATGGTCCGACAGTATTCTGTAATCTTAGACTTTTTAAAATATTAGTTTTGTTTTCTATCAAAATAAAAAATAATAACAGATAGTTTGTGCTCGTCTGTCATGTGTGGGTTTCAGTACTTAGTAAATTGTTGATAACTTACTGTCAAAAACTTTTAATCTTAAAAAGCAGTATTTGTCTTTATAGTTTTGTATTACTATTCAGAAAATGATACTAATAATTATGAACTTTACCAGGAGATTGATTACACCAAGGAAGCTGCTAATGCTGAACTATTTAAAAGTAACTTCAAAAGCATGGATTATGTGAAAGTCCCAACAATAATATGGGATTACACTACACCACAGGTTTTAAGCTTTGAACAATAATGAATTTTGAGCTGGTAGAACATTATTATGTTTGTTATTGTTGTCTTCTTTCTAAAACCCAACTTCCTGTATTATTACTAGGTTCTGACAATGGAGTATGTCCCGGGGATCAAGATAAACAAGATACAAGCTATAGATCAGTTGGGCCTTGATCGGAAAAGGTCAATACAATTTCCTGTCTTTTATATTCTGCATTCATGCTAACATGTGACCGCTTCTTATCACTCCTGATGCTTCTTATATCAATTTGAACTTCCTCAGGTTGGGCCGTTATGCAGTTGAATCATACTTGGAACAAATTCTGTCTCATGGATTTTTTCATGCTGATCCTGTGAGTTTTGGTTGTTTAATTCAGTGTTGGTGTTACAGCATGTTTAGGATGGCAGTAAGAGAATCTTATGAGAGATAGTTTAATTGCATATGGAGTTTGAAGTGTAATGTGTTAAGGTATGAGTGTTGACACTTTTTGGAGTTGGAAGTGTAATGTGTTAAGGTATGAGTGTTGACACTTTTTATTTATACTCTTAACATAGCTGGAAAGACTCAATGCCAAGTTTGAAGGTCCACCTTCTGAATTCGTTTTGAAGTAAGAAAAATAATAATGGATTTTGGTTGCACATATGGAAAAGATTTCTTTCCATGGAAAAAACTAGGAAGCATTAACTACCTTTTTCCTGTGATCATTTTGTACTTTTGACACATCAACAATTTAATATGACAATTCAAAAATGGGTAAGTAGTAAAATTTTGCGTATTTTAATTTAGGGTATAATTGGAAACTAATAATTGAAGATTTAATTTAGGGTATAATTGGAAACTAATAATAGAAGATTTCACCTTTTGGATAACTTTGAAAATAATAGATCATCATGTGGAACCAAGTTTCGTGCAAGTTTACATGTAAAAGATGTAAGCATGCACAAGAAGGGTCTTTGGGCTATTGGCATAATAGAAGTGCCAAAAAGTGTTTGAAGCACATAATGTCGAGCAGATAAGTATTTTGGGGCCATAGCATTGATGGGTATAATGGCAAGGAAGCGATGGCTCCTATAATAGGCTAAAGCAGCGGCTGTGGGGGAGTTGAAGAGATATGCCTGGTTTTTGAAACAAGAACTGATTGGGCAATGTTGTGGTAATTATGATGGCAGCATTGGTATTGGTTTCATCGTTGGCTTGAAATAGTGGTTATGTTTGTTGCTTTGGGCACTTTGAGAAAGGGTTGTTTGCTCTTTCATCTCTCTTCTTTTCCTTGTATTAAATACTGGGAAAACCTCATGATTGTGGTTGTTTATTTATAAAGAGTACCTCTCCTCTTCATGTTCTTCAGATTTGACATTTTGGCCTCTTGTTATTGCATTTTCACTGTGTTGTTGCATTTACACATCCTGGAGGAAAATGCTAAACATGTTGGCAATATTCTGGAGTCCAAAATGAAATCTCTGAGGCAATTGTATTATAAGAGGAAAGAACTAAAATAAATAATAGCAAAATGAAAGAGCTTCTGCTTAGATGCATGGTTAATTCCGCATGGCTGTCACATGGTACTTCTACTGATTAGATTTATGTGCTCTAATCTAATAGCTATAAGATGGCTCATAGTGAGCTTTTCGGACTCCCGCTTTCTCAAACTCGGGGATTAATACATATGTTGCACACAAGAAACCTTTGGTCATCGTTTTTCTTGATATATATTTCAGGATTCCTGAAATTTAGTATCTTCTTCCAATGTGTAACCAAAATTTTCTTTTACCAATGTAGCATCCTGGAAATATTGCTGTGGATGATGTCAATGGTGGAAGGTTGATTTTTTATGATTTTGGAATGATGGGAAGGTAGTTCCTTGACTGTGTTTCCTCATTGGAAATCTGCAAATAAACACTCGAAGTTTTCTTTATGTTAAAATGTATTTTTCATATTTATACCTTGCAGTATCAGTCCAAACATTAGAGGTGGTTTGCTGGAAACGTTCTATGGAGTTTATGAGAAGGACCCAGATAAGGTTTTTCATCTTTTTCCTTTTAGTTTTTAAAGGATGGTAGCCCACAATCATACTTAGGCAATTCATGTTACAGTTAGATTACATTGATTATGACATGGTTCCAATGCCTTAATGTGATCTATCAATTGATGGAAACTATTGATACTTGTGCAGGTCCTTCAGGCAATGATTCAAATGGGTGTTCTTGTGCCTACTGGAGACATGACAGCTGTCAGACGAACGGCTCTATTCTTCCTTAACAGGTGCTTTTGATAGAGAAGAAAACAGAAAATTGAATAGAAATTAGCATGGGTCCTTTTTTCTTTTGTTTATTAATTTGTTCAGTCGTTCTTTCTTGCTTTTATGGTTTTTTTCCTTTATTTTGTAGAAAATTTAAATTCCTTGATGTTGGAGTAGTTGAGCTACTTGAGCAATGTTGCCTTCGTGGTAAATCAGATATATACTGAAGCAAATTGGAACATACTTGCATTAGTCATGAACTGTTTCTGTTTCTGTAGCTGTCAATTGTCTTGCAGGCTGGGGTATAATTTACCTTGACTGACAGCCTGCTGTCCTTGGCTTTATAAGCAAGATGTTAAGTTAATTATACCTTGTTTACTTTGATTAGTTGTTCCAAAATGAGAACCAGATATGTCTCAGCAGAGACGAGGTTCAAATCTGCTCTCTATCCCTTGAATTATTTTCTGAATGCTCAATTTTCAGTTTTGAAGAGCGTCTTGCTGCACAGAGAAAAGAGAAGGAAATGGCAGAAGCAGAACTGGGGTTTAAAAAGCCATTGAGCAAGGAGGAAAAGATAATGAAAAAGAAGGAAAGGCTGGCTGCAATTGGTAAGTCACCTGGTTTAAAATCTTGTATCTTTGTTAAGTTTCTATCACCGGATATAGCTTTGTAATCTAGAAACTAACTATTTGATAGAAGAATTGGAGGCTGTGAATTTTCAGTTTTTCAGACCTATCAATTGCATGGGTGACATTAGAATTTAAGTCAAGTCCTGCGTAAAATTTGATGTTAATTAAAAAGCTTTTGAGGGGGATAGAAATGAATTGTGTATCTTTATGCCATGTTGATAGGTATGCATAAGTTAGTAATAGTGTAAAGGCTACTAGCATTAAGTAATAGTTTTAAAGGCCTCTCAATGCATAGGTATGTGTAATCTAGCACGCAACCCTCATTCATCATTTGGTTTACAATTGAATATGTAAGTGAATGATTATGGGATCCTCTATTCTTATCTCAAGTATTTTCTAATTTTTTAGACTTGATCCTCTTATTATTTCTATATTTGATGGAAGTCCGAAAATTATTTGGGGTTTTCCCCATCAATTTGGATGCCCTACAGATATGTAGTTGTGAAACTAGTTATTTCTACTTTTTCCACTGAACTTTGTTGGTTGCTACTCGTACCTTGCATTCTTTTCAACAGGGGAAGATTTGTTAGCCATTGCAGCAGACCAACCCTTCAGATTTCCTGCGACATTCACATTTGTTGTCAGAGCATTTTCAGGTAATGTAATAGAACTATCGTTGAGACATTTTCTTAGGAAAAAAGTGTATTTATGTATGCATTTTATATAATGTGCTTATGTATTCATGCACATATAACATGATTCTATTAACCTCAAATTAGATTTCTTTGTTTTCTTCTCTTTTCAGTATTGGATGGCATCGGGAAGGGTCTTGATCCTCGATTTGATATTACTGAGATTGCCAAACCGTGAGTTTAATTTTAGCTTTAGTATCATTTCAAAGTTGCTTCCTGAGAACCGCCTTAGATTTGCCCTTACTGCCCCTGCCCTTTGATTTTGACAAGTCTTGGACACTCTGCCTTGTAGCTACGCGCTCGAATTGCTAAAATTTCGTGAAGCTGGAGTTGAAGTCGTTATAAAGGCAAACTTGGACGATCTGTATTGAAATTTCATAATGTACAGTCTTCTTAAACAAACTCTGTTCTTACACTCAAATTGAAAAATGCTCCAGGACCTCAGAAAGAGATGGGACAGGCAATCTCGTGCATTCTTGAACTTATTTAGGCAGGCTGACAGAGTTGAAAAGCTTGCTGAAATTATCCAAAGATTGGTACGAACTGAAATTCTATGTACGCTAATATCATTACAATTTTGAATATCCTGTTATGATTCTCGGTTGTGGATGTCCCTTATATATTTATAGGAGCAAGGTGATCTGAAGCTTAGAGTTCGGACTTTGGAATCTGAGAGGTCATTCCAGCGGGTTGCGACTGTGCAGAAGACTGTAGGAAATGTGAGTTCTTCTTCTGGCTCATACACATCAAACTTAACTTAATGAGAATTTGTTTCAGCGTATAACAACCTCACTAAAAAGTTATGATTTAAATTTTCTCTTTATATAAGGTTCCATTAGATGCAGAGAAAAGATATTGTTAAAGGCTTATTGAGCAATGGTCTTTGCTCCTCACATCCCCAATCATTTCTCAATGATTTATACGCATTTTCTAAGTTCATGGAGTTATGTGGATGATAGGAGTAACCTATCTAGATATCAAATGTACCAGGTTTTGTAGTAACATTATTGATTGGCATCCAAATTTCTTGTCAAAGAGAAAAGAAGCACATTGATAGGCAGAGAAAAGAGAAGTTAGAAAAAATTTCTGAGTGTCATATTAAGTTCTTAATTAGGTACCTGTGTACAGCTTTGTGTCTCTCTTATCTGCTACTTCTCAGAAACTCATATAAAATAAAAAAGAATCTACTCATTGTTTACTGCTCAACTAACAGCTTAGTAGACAGAATATTGTGTCAGTGTTTGTGTATGGATTTTGGGACTAATGGCATGCCCAACATAGGTAGGTGGGAGAGAGTATAGTTAGACAAATTATTTAACCGGTTTAGTTAATGAGCTCTGAACAAATATATATATATATATATATATATATATATATCTGCTATTTGTACATGAAGTAAGTTTCTTTTGATATGACTCTGAAAATCTGCATGGTCTTGATAATAAGTTCAATGCCATAATTGATATTCGAAAAATCCTGAAATAATTTCAATGGCATGGTATCTACCTGATGATTTGATCTTCATTTTGACTAATTTGCAGGCCGTTGCTGCTGGAAGCCTAATAAACCTTGCAACAATCTTGTATATTAATTCCATTCGAGTAAGCTATCAAATTTATTTTGGTATCTGTGTATGTAATCATGTTGGCTCCTTGATACTCGATTCTGATGCTATGTATTATTTTTCAGGTTCCTGCCATTGCAGCATATATCTTTTGTGCATTTTTTGCTCTTCAAGTTCTTATTGGCATCATAAAAGTAAAAAAGTTTGATGAGCGGGAGAGGTTGATAACAGGAACTGCTTAAACAATTGGTGAGTGAAGTTTATTCTATTAATGTAAGTATATGTATTTTGTTCTTCATCCTTGAGATAGGAAGCAAAGGCTACATAACATTGAAAATTTAAATGAAAATGAGTCAAGCGTTGAGTGTTCTTAATGGGTCATGAGTCTAAGATGCCTATTATTGATAATTAATATGTTGTTAATCTCATTGTATTATGTCTTCATGTTGTGTAGTGGAGGTAAAACTTTGGCAGCAAACTGAATGGCTCTAATAGGGAGGAAATAAACTAAAGCTTGCCCTGAATGATTATTTGGGTCAACCCCAGCGTCCCTCATCTCTGATATTATGATTGGATCTTACTACAGTAGTAAGAGGAAAAAGATAATATTATATGATATAGTTAATTCTTAGAGAAACCGAAGAGGCAAATACTTTCTGTGCATTAATGGTTAGATTCTTTGTAGTTGGTCTGTTAACGTCTATTATTCTTCAAGAATATTTTGTAGGTGGAGTGAATTGCTCTACCTGTTCTGGCTGAAAAACATGAAATGCTATGCTATAGCTATTATTTTTTTCTATTTTGATTCTCCTCATTATATATTGCAACGTTGGATTTCCATAATTAGTTTAACGTTTGGTCCATGTTCAATTTTTGATTGGGAATGTAGCATTTTTCAAGTGGAGATCCAACTCATGGTTTTATGAGTCAACCTTCTGATCCCTGACGAGGATTAGGATCCTTGCAATAATGTATCATGGTGTATGATCCTAAACTTTCATCTCACAGGACGTTTGTGATGGATGTTTAGGAGCAGAACACAGAGGCTGTTCATCCAAAGAGTTGAGAGTTGTCCCTCTGTTAGGTTAGCTTAGCTTTTGCCATTCTCTTGCTACTAGTCCCAAAATGCTCTTCCCAAATGTAGTTTATTGAAGACATGTCGTCGTTTTTTCATGTAGATGACTGTATAGGGCAGCTTGTAGCCCTAACATAGAGATCTTTGTAATAATCTTGTAGCTAAGAACCTGACATTAGAATTCAGTTTCGTCTCCCATCAAATTCGGCCTGGTGGGATGTGCATAATTGTTGTATATCGTTGTATCATGTAAAACATCTCTATAATGGTATCAAAGTTTTCTTACAGTTTTAATCAGCAAGATTTGTGCTTAGAGGGAGTCGGTGATGCTGGGTATAAAGCTTAGAACAAGTTTGCTCAGTTTGCCTTTGCCTTTGTCTGTTGCCTAATTATGCAGTGTGGTCCTTTTGTTTGTTTTGTGCCTTATGTGTTCACAAGCTGACACGGCTGCTGACAAGACAGAGTGGGCATGTTTTAACTCTCTCTCTCTCTCTCTCTCATTTCTCTTCAGTCTTTTAGTTTTTATTTATTTTAGGGTTTTGGTTTTGTGATTCACATTTCACAACCCCAAAGTTTGCTGGACTATTATATTGTTCATATATGACCTCAAATGGCAAATATTCCTTCATCATGGTGCCAATGAGTCTCTCTCTTGATACAACTATGAAAGAAAGAAAGAAAAATAGCAGCTTCTTTATGGTTTGGAGCATATAACAATTTGGTCTCTTTTTTCTTCTCTCCTTGATTTGAATTGAGAAGGTTATGCCTCCATGTAAAGAGATGGTCTTGGCTCTTGAGTAGTATGGCAGTCTTATACAGCTTGTATTGAGTTACGGATGTCAGGTTCCGAAATACAAAAGGTACATGCTTTCTAGTCTTGAAGCAGGTAGACTGCCCTGACTTTCACCTATTTAATCAGAGTAAGTGAAAAGTTCAAAAATAAGCGTTAGATAGCCTATTTTAAATGGTCTTTAAATTATATCTTGAATGTCATTTTGGTTAAATTTTATTATATATGTCATATTAGTCCTTAGTGAATTTGGACTATTTTACCCTATTTGAGGAATATAAGAGTTGTTTTTTTTTTTGAAAAATTAAATTAAATTAAATTAAATAATAAATTAAAAACAAAAAGAAGATGGCTCCTAATTCCTTTCGCATCCACCCAACCCGCCTCTTGTTATGCGGACCTTCGCTTTTCAATTTGAACACTTAGTAAAAAGAAGAAATTGGGTAAATCATTTTCTATTGCATGAGTTAAAAAGTGAAGGTCTGGGAAGGAGCAAGTTTGATTGTTCGAAGCACGCTGGTGGAATAGGAATTGGCAATAGTTTTAGTTTCGTTGTTTTTATATTTTTCTTTTATTTAATTTGTTTTAAATATATATTTTTTATTTTATTTGTTTTAAAATATTTTTTTTATTAGAAACACGTAGAAGATTGAATGGTCAAAATTGACAAAAAAATGACCAATTTTTGACACCCTTGATAGAGTTTGGGTATTACAAAATGTAATAGACCAAAATTACACTTGAGGTATAATTCACTAACCATTTAAGACATTAACTATTTAAGTTATTGTTGGGTTCGATGTACTTTTATATTCGACGAATAACAAGTTAGGGAGACTTTAAGCTCTAGAGATGATAGGGTTGTTTTTTTATTTTCAGGAATTATTGAAAATCAAATCATAAAAATACAATCTGTCTGTGTTACATGTTTGATTGATTAACATGACATTATCATGTAACGCGACATTATTCTGAACCAAACTTAGTTATGTAGTTTATATATTACAATAAAATAAGCACTAGCAAATGACCATAAAAAGTCTATTTTGAAGTTACAAACTTATATTAGTCTTGTTCTGTTTCTATTTTATTAATGTCAACTTCGCAAGATTTATTATTTTTCAAATAATAAAATAATAAACATTTCTCATGAAATTAGGTATCCCGCCTGAAAACGAACGGTAACCAACCTTTGTTACAAAAATTTACTATTAATGCAAGATCCTGATTTCACCAAACAAACAAACAAATAGTAGTGTCACCGATCAGCTAATGCCACCATCAACTACTTACTTGCTCACTCTTACGAAAAATTTGCGAAAAAGAATTATAGACCGACAAACAAATAAACCAACAACTAATATTTCAACAATAAATAAGTGACAGACGACAGTTGTAACAATAACCTTAATTTGATAACATTGAAGCCTCTATAAATTAAAGAACATGGGGCATCATTGAGATAAAAACTTGTCATATTTGTATAAAACATATACAAGTTTCTCTTAGACACATGATGATGGCTAAATGCAATTCAGCAATTGGAGGAGAGGCTTTTGGATGATTGCCATAATACTCCTACTTGGGGGAGGTGGTCGCAAGCTTTCAAACAACAGGTATCTCTCTCTACCACACACACACACACATGAAAATATTACTTTTCCTAATAGTAGTTATGGTGCATTTTATAAAAAAAAAATGATCAAATTCAGTAACTTTAAAATAAGCGAAAATTAATTCACTATCACCATGGCATAATAGTCTTCATATTTCTTCATTTGTATATGAGATGTCTCAATTTTAAGTCTTTTGAGTGACGAGAACGTTCAGAAGAAAAAAAAATTAAACTTAAATATTCTGTTTTAATGTAGGTGCACATATTGGTATATGTAATGGAATGGTTGGTGATGACCTACCATCCCAAGCAGAAGTTGTTGCTCTCTACAACAAAAACAGCATCAAGAGAATGCGACTCTACGATCCAAACCCAGACGCTCTAGAAGCCCTTCGAGGCACTCGTATTGAGGTCATGCTTAACGTTTCGAATGGCAATCTTCAAAACCTTGCCTCAAGCCAAGATAATGCAAATACATGGGTCCAAAACAATGTCAAAAACTATGCCAATGTATGATTCAAATACATTGTGGTAGGAAATGAAGTCAAGCCCTCTGATCCCTTTGCACAATATCTTCACCCAGCCATGCAAAACATTCAAAAGTCTATTTCTCTAGTTGGTTTGGCGAACCAAATTAAGGTTTCCACCTCCTTATATACCGGAGTACTTGGAGAGGCATTTCCACCATCAAAAGGCTCGTTCACGGCCGAGTATAGCACACGATTGAATCCCATCCTCAGTTTCCTAGTCAACAACAAATCGCCGCTACTTGTGAACTTGTACCCTTATTTTGCTTGTAGTGGCAACCCTGGTGAGGTTCGTCTTGATTATGCTCTATTCACAGCTCCATCGGTTGTAGTACAAGATGGGAAACTTGGTTATCGTAATCTTTTCGATGCCATTTTGGATGGTCTTTATGTTGCTCTTGAGAAGTCTGGTGCAGGCTATTTAGAAATTGTTATATCGGAGACTGGTTGGCCATCATCTGGTGGACTCGCAACAACCATTGAGAATGCACAGACTTACATCACAAATTTGATTCAACATGTGCAGGGAGGGACTCCAAGGAAGCCCGGAAGACCCATAGAAACTTACATCTTTGCCATGTTTGATGAGAACAAAAAGACCCCAGAGCTCGAGAAACATTGGGGACTTTTTTCCTCAAAACAACAACCTAAGTACCCAATTAAACTCAATTGATTAGCTAGCTAGCTAGCAGGTAGGTGTTTAGTGACAATGAAGGGAATCATTGTTGGATCCCCAACACATAATCATTCTTATGTATCTGAGTACTACTCCTGCTACGATCTCGCACGGCAAGAGGCAATACCATATTGTGCGACCACAAACTTGATCGTGCATTTAGGTCTAGCTAGTTGTATATAGCACTATGTTTTCACTTTTCCAATTTTAGTTGGTTGTCCAACAATTTGATGTCTCTTACATTATTATGTTCTTATTCTAAATTGTATTGAAGAAAAGAGCTTTTGTTAGTTCGCACCTAAGTTCTTACTTATTCAATATACAGTATAACAAAAAATTATCTATTTAGAGCATGCTTTTGAGACTCCTTCTAAAGCGTATCTTAGTTGTTGATTGACACACTCTATATTTTCTCTTATGCACTCCTCTATTTTCTTTCATTGATAGGACAATACGTGCATCTTACCTTAAAAGAACCTTCTTATTCTATTTTATCCGTTATTTGAGTTGTTCTTATACATAGATCATAATTAGAATAGTTCATTCTCTAAATCAACATTTGAAGATTATCTGCACAAAAATCAATGTCATTCGAGATTATTTGATCATTCAGCTCTAATAGGAGTGGGATCTAGGCCCTAATACAATTAGCTATACTTGTGGAAATTCCACAAGAGAGTAACATAGTAAGGTAACCACCGGTATTAACTCCATTTAGATATATCCTCTTTATTTGTAAGTGCTTCTATTTATATCCAAATTTGAACTCCTCTTACTCAACAAAATTTTCAACTTTTGATCATTTTTTTTTGCTGGAAAACTTTTGATCATTTACTCTTTCTACCCTAAAATTATCCAAAAATACCCTTTATCAAGTCAATATAATTTCTTAAACCATAATTGGTCCTTTAACAAACAACCACCCAACAAAAAAAAAAAAATACCGTCGGCCTCTTTCTCTGTAATTATCTTAACCCAACATCAAGTGCCAAGAAATTTCTATTTTATTTTTTAAATAAAAAGAAGAGAAAAAAAAAATAATAAATAAACATAAAAAAATCCTCCCCACCTCATAAACCCTAATCGATCTGCATATTCTTCCGCCCTCCCCTCTCTGCATCTTTCGCCCCACGCCCCAACTCTCTCTCTCTCTCTCTCAATACACAAAACTGTTCTCTCTCCATTACACAAATCTTCAATTACCACAGTTATCCCTGAGAAAAGTACATCAAAATAATATAACTACTTATTTGAATCGGAACAATTGTTAATATAGATTATGCTAAGAGACATAAATATATTAGAGAATTTCTGAACTCTCAAAATGATAAGGTGGCTACATATGGAGAGTTATTTCTTTGTTTTTAATTTAAAAAAAAAAGTATTATTATGTACTTTATGATCATATCCAATAAGGTAAAACTGAAACTGCACATTTATTTAATTTGTTGGGTGAGAAGAGTACAAATTTGGGTGTAAGTAGAAGCTCTCTTATTTAAGCGACCTTGTCTTAGAAGGGATTTGGATTCAGATTTGATTTGATATATAAGCTAAATTTGCTATAAACACTAGAGTACACTAGTGAATAACTAAACGATCTCTATTCTTGTTGATTTCTTAGGAGATGATCTTGAAATATTGGTTTCTAGAGTGAACAACATTGTGATCTATATACGAGAATAACTCGAAAATTGGAAAGAGTGGAATGAGGAGGTTCTTTCATGTGGGATGCAAGTATTGTCCAATTAAAAAAAACTTTTTACCATAAATGCACCATATTCTCGCATGAAAGTCCCACTTTGCATCCTATTCTCATTATTCGTTGAAAATGTACCCTGAAACGGTCGAGTTGGCCCACTCAGCTCCCTTTCCGTCTAAGCTATCAAGTGAGCGTCAAATTTAAGGGCAAAAGCGTGAATTTGGACACGCTGGCACATATAACCCAATTGATGTAGTTGATGAGGAAGATATAGGGGACCCACAATTGCAGAACTCGCAAATAATTTCATCTCCCTCTCGACCAAAATTCAAAAATCACGAGGCTTTTGGAAAATTCTAGGGTTTGGGGGACTTCGCGAATTGGGGAAATCTTGAGTTGAAGAACGGGCGTTTGGGAGATATATTCCTCGTGCGTGATTCATAGAAGTGGGTGTTGGAGTTGATTTCGAAGATGATTCGTTGCAAGGACGGAGATGAGTAACCCCTTTACGGTAAGGCTTCATTTTCAGTTAGAATTTCACAGAAGTAGGATTCGGGTTTGAAATTAGTAGAAGTAGGAAACGGGTTTGAAACTTTTTTTTATAGATTATTGATTGATTTATGGCGTTGGATTTAGGTTTTAGGATTTTATTTTGGTTAGAATTTCTGTTAATAATTAGGACTGTTGAGCTATTTTGTTTGGGTTGGAGTTCTTATCATTGTCGATGATTGGGTGTACTTTCATAGTTGAAATAGGACTGCATTTGTGTGTGCTTAGACACTTAAATTAGGACTGCTATTCGGTTGGGTTAGAAAAATAAAATGTGTCTGCTTAGAAATTGAAAGTTTGATTGATTTTAGGTGTGCTTAGTTGCTGAAGTGTTGGTATAATGTTTGGTATATGTTTGCAGATGATGTAGACTTATTTACTATGAAGATTCACTATGATGAGTCACTAATTGAAAAGAGGTGGTGGTGATGGGAATAAACTACCAGGGCAGATAGAAGAGGAAGGTTATTGTTTGGAGTCAGAAGAGGATGAGCACCATGGTTCTAATATATTCAAGGGGAAGCAAGGTGAGACAACTGCAAGAGGGAAGGGTAAGGCTAACGGGCAACCTATTGTTGAAGTCTTGAAGGGGGAAGGAAAGTCAGACAGATGCAAGAGGAAAGGGTAAGGCTAAGGGGCAGCCTATTGGTGAAGTCTTGAAGGGGAAGGAAAGTCAGACAGATGCATGAGGAAATGGTAAGGCTAAGGGGCAGCCTATTGGTGAAGTCTTGAAGGAGAAGGAAAGTCAGACATATGCAAGAGGAAAGGGCAAGGCAAAGGGGCAGCCTATTGGTGAAGTCTTGAATGGTGGAAGAAGAAGCTTTAGAATAGAGACACACTATGTAAGTTCTAGTGACAGTGAGAGTGAAGATGATAATGATGTTGATGATCCTGAATATGTTGACGAAGATTATGAACAAACACAAGAGGTTAATATGGAAACTTATGATGACAACCTTTTTGCAGCCTATGTTGATCTTGAAGCCTTTGATTGTGCACTAAACAATGGTGCTAGTGAGGCAGAACTTGAAGATGATGGTCCAAACTCTCCAAGATTGAATTCTTTTGATCCAGAACCAGATGTTGGAGGTCAAAGTGGGGAAGATGAGCCTCCTCAAAAGATTTCAAGGAGGAGGATAGATCTTGGACCATTTAGATAGTTCAACCCTGAATTTGATATGAGAAATCCCCAATTTCAGCTTGGAATGAAGTTCTCAACTGCTGCAATCTTCAGAGAGGTTGTGAGAATGTATTCTATCAATGAAAAGAAGCAACTAGTTTTCAAGAAGAATTGCTCAGATAAAATCAAAGCAAAATGTGTCCAATATGAGGGTTGTCCTTTCTTCATCTATGCCTCTAAGGTGAATATAATGGATTACCTTCAAGTTAAGACTTACCGAGGAGAACATACTTGTGGGGAGGGTACTACCAATTATCATGCTAATACCAGGTGGATGAAGATGAAATACTTAAGGCAACTTACAAGCAAGAAGTGGGATGTTAGTGAATTTCAAGAAATGGTTAATCAAGAAACAAGTTATAGGCCTAGTAGGATAACATGTTATCGAGCACGAAGGATGGCCTTTGAGATTGTTGAGGGGACATACTTGAGCCAATATGAGAAGCTGAGGGATTAATGTGAGGAGCTTCTACGGGTTAACATTGGCAGCACAGTGAAGATCAAATATGAAATTGAGGTTGATGGACAACCAAGATTCCAAAGGCTATATGTATGCTCAGGTGCTTCCAAAGAGGGTTGGCTGAATGGATGTAGGCCCTTTATTGGATTGGATGGTGCTCACATCAAACGTCCCTACACATGCCAGATATTAACTGCTATTGGTGTTGATGCTACAATGGCATGTTCCCAGTAGCTTATGCCATTGTTAAGGTAGAAAGCTACTCTACTTGGAAGTGGTTCCTTGAGTTGTTGACAGTGGACTTGAAGATTGAAAACAGTGGAGGATACTTGTTCATTACAGATAAGCAGAAGGTATTAATTGGGGCTGTGAGTCAATTGATTCCAAGGGCAGAACATAGGCACTGTATTAGGCATATGTATGGTAATTTCAATGCACTACACAAGGGGTTAGCACTGAAGGAGCAATTTGAGAAGATCTCAAGATGTACAATTGTTTCCTGGTACCAACAAGAGATGAAGAAAATGGCAGAAATGAGTCATGCGACCCATGATTGGTTAAGTAAGATGGATCCAAGGGAGTGGATAAGGTCTCATTTCAACACAGCCTTCAAAGTCAATATTCTACTTAACAACCTCAATGAGGCATTCAACAAGTCAATCTTGCCTGCTAGGGACAAGCCTATCATTACAATGCTTGAAAGAATAAGAACATATCTCATGCTACTATACTCTACAAGGAAGATGGCAGCTGTTAATTGGAATGGCCATCAAATTGGTCTAAGGATAAGGACTATTTTGGAGAAGAAAAAGAAAGAGGGGCAGTGGTATATTCCAAGACATGCAGGGAATGAAGTGTTTGAAGTTACTCATCAAAGTGGGAGGCAATACATGGTGGATTTGAAGGGCAAGAAGTGTTTTTGTAGAGAATGGGATCTAAATGGAATCCCTTGCCCACATGCTTGTTCAATAATCAGTAGATTGAATAGGAAACTAGAAGATTATGTACATGAATGCTACAACAAAGAGACATACTTGAGATGCTATGAGAGGATTATTGAGCCTATGACAAGTCAAGATCAATGACCATCCACGGGGTTACCTTCTTTGAAGCCACCAACCTACCACAAACAGCCAGGCATACCAAGGAAAAGTAGGAAAAAGTTAGTTGGTGAGGCAGACCTACCCCAAAATCCAACCAAGCTAGGAAGGTACTACACTGAGCTTAAGTGCATCAATTGTGGTGAATTGGGGCATAGGCTTAACAAGTGCAAGGTAAAGTTCAGTTTAGTTACTTTGAAGTTCATTTTATATCTTAGAAGTTCAATTGGTAGCTTAGAAGTAGAATTCATACCTTATAAGTTTAATTTATGCTGAATTGGGGCATAGGCTTAACAAGTGCAAGGTAAAGTTCAGTTTAGTTACTTTGAAGTTCATTTTATATCTTAGAAGTTCAATTGGTAGCTTAGATGTAGAATTCATACCTTATAAGTTTAATTTATACATTAGCAGTTGAATTCATACCTTAGTAGTTGAATTTATACCTTAGCAGTTGAATTTATACCTTAGAAGTAGAATTTATACCTTAGAAGTTGAATTTATACATTAGTAGTTGAATTTATACCTTACAAGTTGAATTTATAGAAATCTGTGATTGAGGGAATTCTGTAATTTCTACTATTCTGTGATATGAATTTTGTGAAATATGTGATATGCATTATGTGATATGAATTCTATGATATGAATTATAAGATATGAATTCTGTGAAATCTTGCCTAAGAAGGGTTCTGTTGAATTATTTGCTTGCTCAATAATGTTTGATACTTAATCTATGAAATCTGTGAATTCTAATGAAATCAGTGAAATTTGTGAAGTGTGATGAAATCTGTGAATTCAGATCCAATATGAGACTTGGTTAGCTTGACATCTGATCAACTCTGTAATTTTGTGATATGCAATGTATCAATTTCACTATGTGATATGAATTATGTGATAATGGTGATAATGCAGACTGAAGTCTGTGATAATGCTGCTAAGGGATTGGTACTGATGCTGATTGATGTCAATTGTTTGATGCATAAGTTGCTGCTTGCTGAAAGTTGAATTGATGCTTAATCATTGAAATATGTGAATTCTAATGAAATTTGTGATTTCAGAACCAATTTGAGAAATATGTGAAATATGTGAAGTGTGGTGAAATCTATGAATTGGTTAACTTGAAATCTGATCAGCTCTGTGAATTGTAATGATGGATTTGGGACTGTTATGCAGGAGCCTATTATAGAGAAGGGTTAAGTTTTGAGGAGGAAAAGAAAAGAATCAAAAGAAAGGATGCAAGCAAAAGCTACCTCAAGTTCAAGACAAACAAGGACCAGACTAGCAAAACCTCCAAGTGCAAATCAACCACAACCAGAACCAACACCAGAACAAGCACATGCTACACCAACACCAGCACCTGAAACAACACCAGCACCAGGACCAGAACCAGCTCCAACAACCATGTCCCAACCACCTCCAGCCCAGCAGGATTTGGCTCACCTCACTGGAACTCAACAACCTTACTCACATCCCTTACCAACACCATCTTCATTAACTCAAGCTTCTCCCCCAAGGAAATTGAGATTTAAATCTCTAGCAAAGAGGAAAAAAGATAGAGGGTTGTCTACTAACAATGGCCTTGTGCAGTTTGGCCATGTTTTTGTGCAGTTTGGCCTTAATACTTGGTTTAGGTACATGGCACTTTTTGGGCAGTTGAATTTAGGCAGATTTTATGGTTATTGATTCCTAATGAAAACTTATGTAGACAACATTCTATATTTTGGCTTCACTATTTTGCAATTGGAATCAATCAATATCAGATTTCTTCTCAACTTGATATGAGTTTTAGGTTATGTCATTTATCAATCTTATGCAATGTAGCTTTAGGCTCAAGCTTTGGGGTTATCACTTTGAAGCATTATGGGATGTGCTATGAGAAGATGAATGGTATATATATTGCAATAATATGTCATTTGTTGATTTGTGGTGTCAATGCAATGTAGAAGTTGTCCAAGTACATTTGTAACATCAAACAAATTTCATTCAATCATTCAATTACTTACCAAAGTACATACTTCATTCATTCACTACCAAACCATTACACAACCACACCAACCCTTACTTTACAAATCCCATGTACACTAACTTACATGCTAGGATCTAATACAAAATTAGATTGTTAGGCATTCCCGCAAATTTCTTCATACTCAAACTTTCATCACAATCATTAGAATCCAAGATACAATGAGAGCTACTGTAACGACCTGAAAATTTAATTATTTAATTTTCGTAAATTATTTTTCAAAAAGACAAAATTACCCTTGGTTGTCAAGGGGTGTGAAAGTCAATTTTTGTTTCGAGACACTTTTGGCTGTGTTTCGGGTACCGTTGCGTAGGTCTCGAACTCACGAGTTCGTAGACAAGCGGCATGCAGAAAATGGTGTTCGTGTGCGAGAGATGCGGGCCTAGAATGTTCAAGGGCATTTTGATAATTTGGGCTTGGGTAGATATTTTAACCCCTAATCAGATCAAATCTTCATTTTTTTTTCACTCTTTCTCTCTCCGAACTCACCCTGAATCCGTGCGACCAAAATCCAAAAACCCATAATTTTGAACTTTGATTCAAGGCCAGTTCACCCATTCTAGTTCCACTAATCGAATTCTCCTCCTTCCCGTGATCACAGATGTACCAACCATCGAAGAAGGCAGCCGCGGGAGACACCGAATCGAGGAAAGGAAAACCAGAACCTTTCGGTGAATTTTCGGCCAACATAGGTATGGATTTCGTGTTTAGAGGTCATTTCTGAGTTCCTGGGTTTGAATAGATAGATTTAGACGTAAAATTTATGAAAAATGGTTGAGTTTTGAGAAAGTTAGGAAAAACTTCAAGGTCGGCAGAAAATAGAGTTTTCCGACGACGGCAGATGGAGGCGCAGTCGTCTTCTCTGGCGAGACTCTGGTGACTGGTCTGACCGACGACGGCTGACGTGGCATGCCAGGTGTCAACCACGTGGCGACCGTCAGGGGTTGACTCAGCTGCCACGTGGCATCACAATCAACGTACAATCAGCAGTCAGTTGACCGTTGAGTCAACTGACGCCGTTAGGATTTGACGGAATATGCTGACGGCGTTAGCATATTCCATCAAATGATAACGGTGTTATGATGGAACCCTAACGTCGTTAGTCTGAACAGAATATTCCGATTCCGTCAAGATTGATGGAATATTTCGTCAAGGTTGATGGAATATTTCGTCAAAGTGACAAAATATTCCACCGTGAACAGTATAGGGCGCGTGGGGGCGTGTGACGGCGCGTGAGGGCGTGTGGCGTGTGGTCTGGCATTCTATCAGCGCGTGGCAGTGCGTGGGGCTATTTTTCGGCCCACGACGACGCATGGTTAGGGTTTTGGGACATTCTGGATCAGGTTTTGATAGTTTTGATGCCATTGGAGTTCGTTTAGAGCCCCGTTTGAGTATTTCAGCGGTAATGGTTGACCATGGAGTGGGTTTTGACTCGGGAGGTCAAGGGAGTTGGGTTATTAACGTATCAAGGAATTCCTTGGGGGCTAGGGCTTCCTTGATTTGATATTTTGGATGTAATGAGAACGAACTGGGCTTTTGGGATTGCGTGACATGTGTACTTTTATGTATTATGTTATACCACAAGGTTTTTCGACTGACGTTGAGGGTACGTCTCCGCTAGATCATTGAGGAGTTCTCTGATGTTGGCGTTCAAGGGGTCCTTCTTCGCCACATTGTTGAGGGTACGTCTCCGCCAGATCGTTGAGGGGTTCTCCGATATTGGCGTTCGAGGGATCTTTCTCCGCCATATCGTTGAGGTATGAGGTATGAGGTATGTCATGGAGGATTCCATCATACTTTCAGGATGATATGAGGTATTTTATGGAGGATTCCATCATACTCTCAGGTTGATATGAGGTATGTCATGGAGGATTCCATCATACTCTCATGATGATATGAGGTATGTCATGGAGGATTCTATCATACTCTCAGGATGAGCTGGGATATTGAGATACGGCTCAGGATGAGCAGGGATATCGAGTTACCACTCAGAGTGCTCAAGAGGAGCGGGATATCAAGTTACCACTCGGGTTGCTCAGGAGGAGCGGGATATCGAGTTATCACTCGGGGTGCTCAGGAGGAGCCGGATATCGAGTTACCACTCGGGGTGCTCAAGATGAGCATGGATATTGAGTTACCACTCAGGGTCCTCAAGAGGAGCTAGATATCGAGTTACCACTCGGGGAGCTCAGGATCAGTAGGGATATCGAGTTACCACTCGGGGTGCTCAGGATGAGCAGGGATATCGAGTTACCACTCGGGGTGCTCAAGAGGAGCAAGATATCGAGTTACCACTCGGGGCGCTCAGGAGGAGCGGGATATCAAGTTACCATTCGGGGTGCTCAGGAGGAGCTGGATATCGAGTTACCACTCGGGGTGCTCAGGATGAGTTGGGATATCGAGTACGACTCGGGGTAAGTCAGTGAGACTCAATTTAACCAAGTCTGGTACCTTCATCATCCGGGTCAGTGGGTTGGTATGGACGGTGACCCAGATTGACGAGTTATTAACGGTTCACAAGAGGGTGACATGTCAGTTATTTTGTTAGATTACGGAGGAGGTCCTCCGAGGTAGTTTGTGAACTACTAGGCTATCTTGCGTCTGACAGGTAGGTGGAGTCAATCAAGTACATAGGAGGTTCTGTTGGAACCCCTGTAAAGTTTATTTAAAGTTTCTAAAGGTTAAGGGTATTTTCAGGTATTAAACGTTTGTGTTAAAAGCTTTCAGTCAAGAGACTGGGGCGTAAAACAAGTTCGTGAGGTTACCCTGTAGGGCCACCACTGGTCTGAGGTTTCAGCAGTGTCTGACCTACTGTCAACTTGGTATCAGAGCTTGTTAGCAGAGGGCTATAAACTTCGAATCATGATCAGGGGTTCTCACATTGTGATCTGTGGCAAAGCATTGGCTCTCACCCTAACATGACTATGCCGATTAGCCACCGGTGCGGTTGCTCAATCGAGAGGCTGAGATGGTTAACCAGTCCTTAAGGGGAGATTCTGCTAGATTTTTGGCAGAATTCTCATAATTAATTGCAAGTACTTAGGGGTATTCTGGGAATTTCTTTAGGTTGTCAAACGAGAGCAGGGTTCTTCTCGGGTTTTGAGGGGAAATTCGGGAAGGGTCCTGTCAGCTACCCATAGCTTCCTTGACCTAGCTCTATTCTTCTTCAGTTCCTCTTCCATGATCCCATTCTTCCTCAACAGCCCAGGTATAATCACCTTACATCGATGACAGGTTTCAGGGTCATACCATTCCCAGAACCCACAATTGCCTCCATGCATTGAATCAAAACCGATAAGAACCCATATTTTCCAATTCAGTAAATCTCAGCAATCCCATAACTTGAACTAAAATTGAACAAAAATGAACACCATACACAGATAAGAACCCATATGTGCTGTATGAACAAAATTGAAGTAAAATTTAACCCCTAAGCACCAAAATCAACCAACAACCCTCAATTCAACACTCAAAATGAAATTATGAATTTTCATTACCCCAGAACTTGGACAAACTTGAAATCGCCTGCCAGGATGTCTGTCGATCCAAGATGTCTTCACTTTGCATATTTTTCCGCAGAAACGCCTCTTCGCTTCATGGTCGTTTATCTCTTCTTCTGGGATTTTCTGATTTTCTACTTAAGGGATTTAGAGAAGGGAAGAACGAATTCGTGCTGCAGGGATTTGGGTTCGCTGATTTAGGGATTTGGCTTTCGAAGATTACCCAGATTTAAGGGAAGATGACCCATATTGAAGAGAAGAACGAAGCCTTGTTGTTGAAGGGTTTTTCCTTTCGAAGGTTACCTAGATTGAAGGGAAGATGATGAAAGGAAGAACAAAGCCTTGGTTGATTTAGGGATTTAGGGATTTGCCTTCGCTGCTTTAGGAACCTTAGGAAGATCGATGAATGAAGACGATATAGTGGATCAGTTAAAATGGATTATGAAGTTTCATTTTTTCCCTTATATGCTTAAGCTATTATTCAACCACGTAGGTGCCACATAAGCTTTTTGACACCCACTTGATAGCTTAGACAAAAAAGGAGCTGAGTGGGCCAACTCGATCGTTTAAGGGTGCACTTTCAACAAATAATGAGAATAGGGTGCAAAGTGGGACTTTCTTGCAAGAATAAGGTGCATTTAAGGTAAAAAACCTTAAAAAAAGAAGAGTAGTGCATACGGGGAAATATGGAGTGTGGAAATCATTTTCATCTCTTTATAACGTTAGCTCTTTTTTTTCGTCCCAAAGATCACAGTTACACCTCCTCTACCACCATCTCTTCCACCATAACCTCAACCGGCACCACCATCATTGCCACCCACCGGCCACTTCCACCTTCACCACCACCACCACCACTATTTCTTTCACACCAACCTCCACCTCCACCTCCACCTCTACCACTATCCCCATTGCCCCTACCATTGCCATCACCTGCACCACCACCACCACCTCTTCCACTTCCATCGTCGCCATCGTCGTCACCGCCACCACCGGTGTCACAGCCACCACCGTCGTCATCATCGCCACCACTATCACGACCATAACTACCACCGCCACCTCCACAACCACTATAACGACCCGGACCTAAAATTAATTTAGATTTGGAAAAATTAATTGAGAAATGACAATTTTTCCGTTGAAGATTAGGGCATTTAGGAGTCATTTTTTGTTTAAAAGTACTTTTGGAAGTTTTTCTCGTACAGTTGCGTAGGCCTCATCCTCACGATTTCGTAGACAGACGACATGCAAAAATCAGAATTCGAATGAGAGAGTTATGGTTTAAAAACAAATAGGGATGTTTCGTAATTATGAAAAAATCACATTTTTAAGTTCGGATGACACACACTCTCTCTCCTCACTTTCTCTTTCCCTGAGCTCAGTGATAAAAGAAATACAGAACACAATAATTATGAACTTTATTTCTACTAAGTATAACTTTGCAAGTGCTCAAAATCGATGGAGATAGTATAATGATAAGAAAAGGTCGATCCCCCGAGGACTTGTTCAACGATTAACCCAATTAAGTTCAGATTTGTTAATTTTTAGAAAAAAAAACACACACACACACGCCAAGCGGGGGGGAGGGGGGGTGGTGGGGTGGTTTTATGATTTGAGAATTGAAAATTGAAGACAAGTAAATAAAAGTGCAGAAAATGACAATGCAAGAATGAAAGGTTGTTAACTAAGGCGAATTAAGGCTTACTATCCACTCTAACCAATTATAGCTCTTAACCAATTATCTTGACCTAATTACTATGCAATTCTGAATTAGGTGCCCATGCCTAGGTCCTAGCATTGGTACACTAAACATATATCATTCTCTCTTACTTAGCATGTTTTAGACATGGCATATGCCTAGAACGTCTATCACCTACCATTTAAGATGACACATGAAGTACTAAGAGAATTTAATGACACCACACTAGCCTAGAAGAGTGGGATGCATTCCTAGGTTGTCATGAATTCCGACTACAAGATTGTTTCTTAGCCTCAACCCCTCGAAGCTAATGAACCACAAGATGATATGGCGGTCACTCAAACAATTCCATCAATAATTTATGCAAACAAGGTAGCAAGTCTCATAAACATAAAAGAATGGTAGTTAAAGCAGTAATCAGAGTTATTCGATAAAAATTAAGAACAAGAATAAAAATCTACTTAACAAGCTGACATGGCTAGGGCTTCAAGCAGCCCTAATTCTGAAAGGAACTACTCACGCATAACTGGGATTAAAACAGATATAATTGAATTCATAATTAAATTGCAATAATAAAATAAGGTTACAGAAGAGATTGTTGAAGAACAGGCACAACAAAACCATGGCAGAGCCTTCCTCTCCAAGCTCCACGCCCAAAAAGTGCAGAAAATAAGAAACTGTTTACTTTGAATTGAATTACAATGTAAATTGAGGCTAAGGTGTCTGGATCTCTGAAATAATACTCTCCTAATAATCTGTATGTAAAATATTATCTCTAAAAATATGGTCCCCAAAACACTGAACAAAGGCTCCCTTTTATAGACAAAGGGAAAACCTTGTTCTATAAGGATTGGAATTAAAAACCCTAGCCTAGAATGTACTAGAATAGTTATTGTACTTCTAATTAATTACAAAGTCCCTCAAATCAATTAGAACCAATTAGAACATGGTTGGGAGTGTGAATGCAAGCTGGCAAGTGGGAACACAAGCTGGTCGCGGGCAGCCCACGGTCAGACGCTGGAACTTAGAACTTGGCCCTTGGAATGTCTTCGTCATAGGAGTCTGGGACTGCGCTTTTGAGGCACACCATGAGCATAGTAGAAGCACATCTTCACTCAGGCTAGGCGCATAGGTTTTCAGGCTTAGCGCAGAGGAGGAACTCTGATCCATCGCTGACGGAACATGAACTAGGGTTTAGGCGCAGAGGCTGGGCTCGGATGAGAAGTTCTTGGGACATGTACTCGACATTTCCTGGCGTGACCTTGGCACTTGTAGGACATGAACTTGATGCCATGAGACACAAGTTTGGGACTTGGATGGCATGATCTGAGGTATTTGGCCAAGGACTCAAAATAGGCGCACTGGCGCACTCAGGACCCAGTTCAGGACCTGATATTGAAATGAGGACATCTCCTTCATCTGAACTCCGATTTGAGTCATTCTTTTCGCATTCTTCTAAGAATTTACCTATCTTTCTAAATATGCACAAGTCTCACAAGATTGATCATTTTCTACTAGTGATGGCACGAAATCATTCAAAAGACATGTAAGAGAGACATATAAAGACATCAAAATGATGCATAAATAATGACTGATCAAATACCCCCAAACCTATCTTTTGCTAGTCCCTGAGCAAAAAAAACTTTAACAAAATGAAAAGACTCGATCTTAGTTAAGATAGAACATTTAAACCCCTAGGTTCACCTAGTAGGAGGAGTTTTGTCTCCTGAGGGTTATAGCAGCACAATACCCACAAACGTATTACTTAGACAAATAAGATGCTAGAGATAGTACTTTTAACAAGCTAATAAGAATCAAAGTAAGTAGACATGCTTTGCAGAACTAAAAGGAATGCCATAGCCGTGAGCGTCATGTGAAGGTGTACGTGTATAAGTGCCAATATTTCGAGTGATCATGTTTGAGAACAACTTCATCTAAGTGCCCTAGAAAGATTTCACCTCGACTCTAATCCTCATTAGGCACTCTCAATTCGCACATGAATCCTAGGCTTTCACTCCTTTCAAGCATATGTGATGAGTTTATATTATGAAATTCAAATTTAATCACATATGAGTAATAATGAAGAATATCACTTTATGGAAATAAAGATCTCATGAAAGGAATTGAACTTTAAGAACATAGATACGTACCTTAATCCTCCGCATGATTGTCCATAAGATCAGTTAGGTCTTCTTTTTTCGGTTGTAACGGGGCTAAGCTTAGGGGTTTAGACATGAAGGATTGGATTCAAAGAACCTGAGTTGTGCCAAGGCATGAGCAGTCATGACTTGAACTTGAAATTTCTGAACTGAATCCTTTCTTAAGGCCCAGGGCATTGTGCTTTATGGATGGCTTATTTTGAGGCTCTTGGCTCACTTGGCTCAATTTACTTTGTTTTTCACTTTTTCTTCGTTCTTTTTCTTTTTAAACGTTTTTTTCTTTCTTTTGATTTCTTTTCAACGGTTTTTTCCGTTCTTCCTTTTTTTTTCTTTTTCTTGTTCTTTGAATTGAACCAAGATCATGCAATGATTTCCTCAAACTTTCTTGCAGGTTGTTATATGTAAGCTTTTCTTTAAACGTTTGAACTTTGAATTGACGCCAATGTCCTTGGAATTGGGCAGCATCTTCTTCCACCTCTCATTCTCACCATGAATCTCATTTAGGGCAACCTTAACACAACTGAGGTTATAGGGCATGGCTGTGATGAATGACTAAGTATTTCAGTTAGGTTATACTTTGGGTGATGAAAGAAATGGCTGAGTGTTTGGCTTCAAAGTTGGTTTAGGGATTATGCAATAGGGTAGGATAAAGCCTTTAGAGGTTAAAACATACATAGCCTACATCACTTCTTATGGCAAACCACACATTAGATCAAGAGTATCTAAATGATGTTAGTTCCTTAAAATTCAATGCAAAATGATGTAATGAGATCAACAATTAAGAACAAAAGCGATGAGTATTTAAGAGTAGAAACAAGTATATCCCTCAGAAAGAATGGCAATTAGGCTCAAAGATCTCACAGGGTAGTCTCCACTAATTTTCTAATGTTCAGTCAAATTCAGTTGTTTTGTTCACTTAATCACTTAAAACATGGCATTTGTGAAGTGCAGATTATGAACTACTTGACCATGACATGACTCTTAGTAAGGCTAAGATAGTTAACTTAGCATAAACATCCCTATTAACAAGTTATCATACTATTCAAAAGCAAAAAAAATTATGTAACTAACTAAACACAAAAAAAAACTAAGGCTGAAAATTCAAAAGTCCTGGCCGTGTATCACCCCCAAACCTACTTGTTTCTATATGCAAAAATTTTAAATCCACACCCCCAAACCTAAACTGAACATTGTCCTCAATGTGATAAGTAGTAAGCATGACAATAGTAGAAAGGTTTGAGAGATATAACGGGCAGAAAAGCAAAGGAAGAGAGAAATACAAACCAGGGCTAGGCTGCCTCCTAGGAGCGCTTTATTTAACGTCTAGGCAAGACGGGGCTGGCATGCTAGGCATTTGATGGTGTGCCCAGGATTTCAGCGTCAACATGAAACTGATTATAAGCCTCTTGCTGTAGAATCTGCACTGCATCATGGAGAAAAAAGTTAGAAACACATAAAGGAATCCACCGACGAGAACGTAACTTATCGGGAAAGAGATTGAGGAGTGATTTGAATGAGAGCAATTTCTGTCCATTCTGAAATGTCTTCCTTGGACAATGCTCGTGGGGGAACAACTTTGGTTGTGCCTTGTACGTTCTAGACTTCATCCTTGGTCCCTTCCGTTGATTTTTCCTTCGGAACTTGAAGAGGGGGACCAAGTTGAGGCCTTTAGCATATTCTTGATGTTTTTATGGTGGAACCTGCACGGGAAAAGTTCAACAGTATTAGGAGCTAAATCAGAATTCAAATCCAAGTTTGCCTTATTAAAATGAAAGTTAAGTGTTGCAGAATTGAGTTGAGAAGGTGCATTGAATTTCAAAGCCGGGTCCTTGTCCGTGGGCATGGGCTGAGATACTACTGGCAGCAGATTGAGAGGCACGGGCTGGTCCTTGGGTTCTGCCGTGGATGTGTCTTCAAGCTTCGCCACAGCGTTGTGCGTCTCAGATGTGTGCTGGGAAGGTTCTGGTGCATCGGCTAAGGACTTGCCCTGCAGTGAATCAGTTGGCGCAGCTTGGCGCGTTGAAAGCATGCTATGGACGTGTCCATGTTCTGTGGTGCTGGGCTGGGGCTGCGGCAGGGAATTTGGCGAGTCCTGGGACTCAGCAGGAACCTGGGTTTGCGACAGGGCATTACTGCTGGGCAGCACATAGGGCAGGGGCATGAGTTTGACGTGGATGTCCTTGTCACCATCATCCGTCCTATTCTCTTCCTCCCAGTTTTCTTCCATTTCTCTTTCCAATCTGTTAATGCAAGGCAAAGAGGTATAGTTAGACATGAAATCAGAATAAGAAACATTATAAAAGGAAGAGTATACTGGAGGGTATGAATTGGGTGCGTCCCATTGCTCAATCTGAGTAGAATCGGGAGACACTGTCACGGCATGGCCTTGGGTGGAATTCATGGCATCCATGGCAAGCACTTGTCGAAGTGTTAGCTTGATGGTGTCCTTATTATGCTCTTCATCTGTGTGATGGTTCTATTTACAAGCCTCCATGCTTTGTATCCTGGTCCATAGCGAAGGCGGCCTCCATGGCAAGCACTTGTCGGAATGTTGGCTCGATGATAGCTTCATCATGATCATCATTCACGACCTCACTTGGTGGGGAATATGCCCTTTCTTCAATTTGGCGTACATCGAACTCAAACGTCCTCTTGCTCTTTTCCAGTATCTCCTCCAAGTGCTAGCTTAGCCCTCGGTGTTCTTCAAAAAAAGTTGTCATGCATTGGTTACGAGCATCCACGCATTGCACCAAAGCTCTCAGAGAAGGTAGGAGGTCAGGAGTGGGTTCGTAGTGAGGAACTATTTGAGGGGAGTTCCATGTGAAATTAGGCTGCTGGCACCATCCTAGGTTCTATGGTTCTGGGTGTTCTTGATAATGGGATGTCGGCTGATTGCTCCACCCTGGGTTTTATGGTTCTGGGTTTTCGTGATTGCTCCACCCCAAGTTGTTTGGTCCTTGGTTTTCGTGATTACTCTACCCCTGATTGAATGAAGTTGGGTATGGATTGTTCCAAGCTCCCGTCTCCATGTATGGATAATTCCATGGTCCCATATCCATGTATGAGTTGTTCATATGTACATGAGAAAGATGACATGCTAAGTTAGTAAACAATCTAAATGAAATCTAAATAGTTACGATACAAAATTTAGTTAACTAAATCTGACTTAATGGGCACCGTTGAGGGACAAGTCCCCGACAACGGCGTCAAAAACTTGATAGAAGAAATACTGAACACAATAATTATGAACTTTATTTCTACTAAGTATAACTTTGCAAGTGCACAAAATCGATGGAGATAGAATAATGACAAGCAAAGGTCGATCCCTCGAGGACTTATTCAACAATTAACCCAATTAAGTTCAGATTTGTTAACTTATAGAAAAACAACACACACACACACCCATGCCAATGGGGGGGTTTATGATTTGAGAATTGAAAATTAAAGACAAGTAAATAAAAGTGCAGAAAATGACAATGCAAGAATGAAAGGTTGTTAACTAAGGCGAATTAAGGCTTACTATCCACTCTAACCAATTATAGCTCTTAACCAGATTATCTTGACCTAATTACTATGCAATTCTGAATTAGGTGCCCATGCCTAGGTCCAGGCGTTGGTACACTAAACATATATCATTCTCTCTTACTTAGCATGTTTTAGACAGGGCATATGCTTAGAACGTCTATCACCTACCATTTAAGATGACGCATGAAGTACTAAGAGAATTTAATGACACCACACTAGCCTAGAAGAGTGGGATGCATTCCTAGGTTGTCATGAATTCCGACTACAAGATTGTTTCTTAACCTCAAGCTCTCGATGCTAATAAACCACAGGATGATATGGCGGTCACTCAAGCAATTCCATCAATAATTTATGCAAACAAGGTAGCAAGTCTCATGAACATAAAAGAATGGTAGTTAAAGCAGTAATCAGAGTTATTCAACATGCATAGCAATTAAGAACAAGAATAAAAATCTACTTAACAACCTAACATGGCTAGGGCTTCAAGCAACCCTAATTCTGAAAGGAACTACTCACACATAACTGGGATTAAAACAGATATAATTGAATTCATAATTAAATTGCAGTAATAAAAATAAGGTTACAGAAGAGATTATTGAAGAACATGCACAACAGAGCCACGACAGAGCCTTCCTCTCCAAGCTCCACGCCCAAAAAGTGCAGAAAATAAGAAACTGTTTACTTTGAATTGAATTACAATATAAATTGAGGCTAAGGTGTCTAGATCTCCGGAATAATACTCTCCTAGTATTCTGTGTGTAAAATATTATCTCTAAAAATATGGTCCCCAAAACACTGAACAAAGGCTCTCTTTTATAGACAAAGGGAAAACCTTGTCCTATAAGGATTTGAATTAAAAACCCTAGCCTAGAATGTTTTAGAATAGTTATTGTACTTATAATTAATTACAAAGTCCCTAAAATCTATTAGAACCAATCAGAACATGGTTGGGAGTGTGAATGCAAGCTGGCAAGTGGGAACACAAGGAGGCCGCGGGCAGCCCGCGGTCTTCCTGCAGTCAGACGCTAGAACTTAGAACTTGGCCCTTGGAATGTCTTCGTTACAGGAGTCTGGGATTGTGCTTTTGAGGCACACCATGAGCGTGGTAGAAACATATCTTCACTCAGGCTAGGCGCATAGGTTGTCAGGCTTAGCGCAGAGGAGGAACTCTGATCCATCGCTGACGGAACAGGAACTAGGGTTTAGGCGCAGAGGCTGGGCTCGGATGAGAAGTTCTTGGGACATGTACTCGACATGTCCTGTCATGACCTTGCCACTTCTAGGACATGAACTTGATGTCATGAGACACAATTTTGGGACCCGGATGGCATGATATGAGGTACTTGGCCAGGGACTCAAAATAGGTGCACTGACGCACTCATGACCCAATTCAGGACCTGATATTGAAATGAGGACATCTCCTTCATCTGAACTCCGGTTTGAGTCATTCTTTTCGCATTCTTCTCAGAATTTACCTATCTTTCTAAATATGCACAAGTCTCACAGTATTGATTATTTTCTACTATTGATGGCACGAAATTATTCAAAAGACATGTAAGAGAGGCATATAAAGACATCAAAATGATTCATAAATAATGACTGAACACTCAGCCCCTTCCTCCCCCAATGTTTTCGTCCAAAACCCAAATCCCAACTTTGGAGAGCCATAACTCCGTTGTCCGGCCACCAATCTTCGCGATTCTTGGACCAAAATGTTCATTTCTTCAAGTTGCAATTTCGGCCACCTCCGGTGTCCGTTTGTCTTGGTTCTTCTTGCAAAAGGTTTGTCTCTCAACCCTCTTGAAAGCCCATTTGAGCTCAGACATCAATGGCCACCGTAAGTGGTGGTCCGATGTCGAGAAAGTTTAGGTTTTTTGGCGGATTTTTGCAGATTCCGGCCACTTTCAGCCAAATTGGACTTTGAAAAAGTTGGGAAGTTTGTTGTACTTGTTCTTTTGGCATAGGTGTTGACCCCTAATTTGGAAATTTCTGGTCCCCGGATTGTTGCTGTGCCACCAGCGTCAGTGGTAGAGCACGACGACACATTATACTATGTAGTGACAGTCCTAAGTGTATAGAATTGTCCCTTAGGTTTTTGGACAGGTCAGGATTGTCGAATCGACGTATTTTGGTCGATTGCTTAACGATCGAAGGATCGTCAAATATGGTCCGTCGATAAAAAATTAGCAAACCGTTAGATCCTCACCATCACCATATGTTAGTATGTTAATCCTCATGCCTCTAGGACTTTGTAGAAGTTGATGGATCTAGAATCGGAGGTTTGAATCACTAGATTTGCGATTCTAGGGTTTAGGTTGTTGATCGCCGATTGATTGCACAATCTAGCCAATTCGACCGTTGGACATTTATTTGAGTGAATTAGGATTATTAAGTAACGTTAGAGGGCGTGTGGGAACCTACGGGAGTTCAGGTCCCATGGTTAAGGTTTAGAATTGTTGGTTATTGATGCCAAGTGTCATTCTTGATAAGCGTGGTGGCTCTGAAGGTTACCGGAGACCGAATAGCTTAGAGTTGGATTAGCTTGGACGTTGCAGTGAGTGGACTTTGTAACTATATTGTAATGCGCATATATGTAAATGTTTTGGGACAATTTCTTATCAATTATTAATTGCATAACTTAAGGATAGTTACTATGGAATGTCTTTTTAGCTGGTAAGAATCGAGAACTAAGGATTATGGTTTTAATTGAGTTATTAATGATTGTGGACTCCTATAACGATTTCTAAATGATTTGCATGATGTGACTTGGGTTTTTGGCTCGGGACTTGGTTTTATGGATTTTGGGCTTAGGCCCGGTTATGTGAGTTTGGTGTAGGTATTTGATGGCTTTGGCTTCGGCAAAGTCTGGTGAATTTCCGCCACATGTCTTCAAGGTATTTTCGGACATGTGAGTCGGGGAATTTCTCCGACACATGATATTGAGGCCTTTTTCGTCATGTGCTCGTTGAGGTTATGACTTTGGCCGGAATTACGGCTTAGGCCAAGATTACGACTTAGACCGGGGATTATGGCTTTGGCTGGTGATTACGGCTTCGGTCGGGATTACGGCTTAGGTCGGGATTACGGCTTAGGCCGAGGATTACGACTTTGGTCGAGGATTACGACTTTGATCGGGGATTATGACTTCGGCCGGGGATTACTGCTTAGGTTGGAGATTATGGCTTCTACTGGGATTATGGCTTCGACTGGGGATTACGACTTTGACAAGGATTACAGCTTCGGCAGGGATATTGGGCGACTACACAGGATTTCTCTGACCGTATGACTTCGAGGTACTTCTGATCATGCATGTTCGTTGAGGTTGTCTATGCGCGTATGATTTCAACCGCATATATTTGATATTATTTTCAGATATGCGTGTCTGGCGAGTAGGTCCTCATGTTGGATCTCTCGGTTTCCTTTCCATTGCTTTGAGGTATTTTCAGAAATGGTTAGGAGGGCATACCCCATGTTGGACTGTCTTGGATATTAGGCGTCGGCCCAGGATATTGACCTACGGCTCATGATGACGGCTACGGCCGGGGTATAGAGCTACTGCTCGAGGTTAAGGCTACGGCCGGGATATCGAGCTATGACTTAGGATGACTGCCACATGTCTTTGATGTATCTTCGGATATGTGAGGTGAGTGATTTCTCCGATGCATGACGTTGAGGCATTTTTCATCATGTGCTCGTTGAGGGTAAGGCTACGATAGGGATATCGAGCTACGGCTAGGGAGGACGACTTCGGCCATGGATCACAGCTTCGACCGGGTTATTGAGATGATGGGCACAAGTAAAGATAGCGTGGATTCCATCGAGGTAAATCACGTAGTTTCTGGTAAGTGGTATTTACTTGTATATGCGGATCTTATTACATGTAAGGTTTGATAACGAGGTGAGATTATTGTGACTAGTATTATTTTATTCGAGTGACTATAATTTTATTTTGATTATATTGTCCATTCATAGTTGTTTTGGTTTTTTTTTGTGCCCTCCAGGCCGTAGCGAGACGAGGCGACAAGACTAGGAGGAGGCATCATCTTTTGCTGCGCTGCCATCACGTAGGACTTTCATTAGTTTCTGTAAAGTTAAAAATTTACCTAGCCTGCTCTAATCCACTTTTGGGTTATTTGTAATTATTTCGATGGCTTGGTAGTTCGGACTCGGATTTGGTTTAGTTGTGTGTGTTTTGGGTGGTTGTGGGTTTAGCTGGAATGTTCGAATTTGTATTTATTTTACATCCTTTATCTAACAGGTGGAAGACGGTTTGACCCGTTACATGAGAGATTCCACCGAATATTCGGTAGAATTCTCGTAAGGTTTGGTTCAGAGTGTGAGGGCATTTCTGGAAGGTTTTAAGTTTTCCAGGGTTGTCAGGCGGGAGCAAGGCTTCTCACAAGTTTCAAGGGGGAAATTCGAGAGGGGTCCTGTCAACCACCCTACCACCTCTTTAACCCTTACCTCCATCTATTCTACCCGAACCTCCAACACCACCATCACCACAGCTGCCACCCACTTTCAATACAACAAGCAGTCCCATCTCCACAACTGCCTCATTTACCTCTACCTCCACCACCACAACCAGCACGACCTCCTCATCCACCCCTACCTCTACCTCTACCAGCAGCATCATCACCACCACTACCTCTTACATTTTTAATATCATGTCCATTTTAGTCATTATTCACATTTTTCATAGTTTTACAATAAAATTTATTAAAAATATTAACATTACTTTTCATACTCACAACACTTTAAAAATAAATTTTACCAAATATTTAACTGTTTTAATGTACAACTACTTTTTAAGAAAGTACATTAGTAATAACTTTTCAAAAGGCATAACAATTCCAAATGGGCCCTTAGACTGATTGAGGGCCTAACTGTTTAAGTTGTTTATTTCTTGGGAAATTGGCAGAAATACCCACTTATCACAAAATTTAACCAAAGCTAACTACTTCCTATATACTCAATCACATATAGTATTTATCTTTGCTATTTGCAATTTTGCCCCAAATATATAAACAAAAATATTTAAGTTAGTTCACACTTAGTTACTCAACTCTCTACCCAAATCTCTACCTTCCTCTCTACCCAATAATACCCAACCAAACAAAATACTCAAAAGAAGGTGAAGGTGAAGGTGAAGATGAAGATGAAGATGAAGATGAAGATGAAGATGAAGTTAGTTTATGGGTTTCCATGGTTTCCCAATTAGTTACCGATTAGTTTCCACTGACATACTAATTGGTAACCACTTAGTTACCTAACTCTTTATGGGTTTTCTAGATGAAGATGAAGGTAGAGGTGAAGGTGAAGGTGAAGGTGAAGGTGAAGGTGAAGGTGAATGTGAAGGTGAAGGTAGAGGTGAAGGTGAAGGTGAAGGTGAAGGTGAATGTGAAGGTGAAGGTGAAGATGAAGGTGAAGATGAAGAGGAGGATGAAGATGAAGAGGAAGATGAAAAGGAAGATGAAGAGGAAGAGGAAGATGAAGATGAAGGTAGTTTCTGGATTTTTATGGTTTCGCAGTTAGTTACCAATTAGTTTCCACTTACATAACAATTGGTAACCACTTTGTTACCTAACCATTTTTTGAGTTTTCCAGATGAAAATGAAGATGAATATGAAGATGACGATGAAGATGAAAGCCCATTTTCTGGCATTTTTTGTTGCAAATAAACGATAACTAAATGTTAACTAAGTGGCAAGTAATTGGGATATAAGGGGAAATTAATATGAAAATTCAATTTAAACCCAAAAATTATTGGGTTCTTTTTTCCATGTTTGGGTTTTTTTTGTTAAAACTAGGAATCATAAAAAATAGTTCCTCTCACATGTTGAACTTCATCTTCATCTTCACCTACACCTGCACCTTTACTTTCACCTTCATCTAGAGATCCCAGCCACATAGAGAAGAGAAAAGAGAGGAGAGAAAAAGAGGAGACAAAAGAGAAGAGAGAAGAGAGAAGAGAAAAGAAAGGGAAGAGGGAGAGAAGTGAAAATTACAAATTAGTCATTTGAGTATATTTATAAGTTGGGCTTAAAGTGTAAATAGCAAAACTTAAATGTAGTTTTAGTTGATTATTAGAAAGTGGGTAGATTTGATTAGCTTTTGTGATAAGTGAGTATTTGTGCTAATTTTCCTTATTTCTTTTTCAAAAGGGCTAACGGTGTAAGTTAAATGTGGAAAATTGAATGATGGTGTTTTTGTTTCTACATGCATGCATGATGCATGATGTATGATTCATGGCGATGAATAAGAGGCATGTATCACATCATGCTTGAATTTTGAATTAAGCTGAGACCGAGTCTTGCTGAGACACATGGGTAGCACTCCCACTTAAGTTGAACATCAAACACAAATTTTTATTTTATTTTTTTATCTCAGAGAGACAGCAAGTATTTGTTAAATATTGTAATTTGACATGAATATAATAATAATAATAATAATAATTAGAGAGGATATATGTTCCAAAAGCTCATAATGGTCCCCAAAGAATGCTTCTAAATTATGTTATTATTATTGTAAAGATTCCCAGATGGAGAGGGTCATGTTCCCATGTCTATCCCTCTCAATGACTCAATGTGAATGAATTATTTAGTCATCCAAATAATTTGGCCATAGTACTTGCCGATGACAACCCAATCATTCAATCTCTTCAATTCCATCAACCCAACAAGTAATTTGTGGAGTGTTTGATAACTACTTTTTAATTTTAATTTTACTATTTAAAAACCAAAATTCCAAAATTTATTTGATAATTTATTTTTTTTACTTTAAAATTTTTTTTTAATGCGTAATTTTAATGCCAATGACAACCCAATTATTTTTTATTTTATTTGTTACTCCAAATGCCTCTTAAACTGGCTCAAAAATCTTATTTTCCCTCCAAATGGTATTTTCCTCACTTAATCCCTATAAATGACCACAAAAGGCAACAAAATCTCAAATTGCTCAATTTACGTCTATTTCATCCAAATATTGTTAAATTTTCTGATGTGGTAGCCTTGTGAAAATATTAGTATGGGCATCTAAGATTTTGTATTACATGTTATAGAAATTAAAAGACTACATCGCCACTGGCAGTTTGCGGGACGGAAGAACATAATTTTTCGTTTATTTTTTTTATTTTTATGTGTTTACAACTATCAACATATTATTGAGTGAGGCGCATTGGTGTGGCTATCTAATGACAACATGACTCATTTGACAAATTACTCATCAATTTAACGATGTTTGGATGATAGATAGAAATGGGACGACTTGAGATTTTTTGGCAATTTTTGGCCAATTTTAAGAGTTAAGTGACAAAAATCATAGTTAATGGGGCAAAGAGAGATGTTTGGGCTATTCAACTGGCATTTAGAGTAAAACGCTATATATATATATGTGAGTGTATTATTTTCATCGTAATAAAAAAATACATAAGTATTATTTTCTGATATTTCTTTTAAACAAAAAAGCTGAAATTAGTTATTAAACAACTTCTATGTATGCAGTTTTCAATTTATTTTTATTTAAAAACTAAAAAATTAGTCAAACAAATTTCTTATTTCAAATTTTTAATAATTAAAAATCAAAAATTGAAAAATAAAAATAAAAATAATTATCAAACGAGACTTTTAAAGTAAATATGAGAGTAAATAGGCAGCTAATTGGTGACTTGGTGACTTAGTACACACTAGCTATCTGAAAAAAATTATCTTACACTCATTTAATTAGAAAAAAAAAACTAAGTAGGAAGGACAGTTTCGAATGAAAAAAAAAAGTAGGAAGAAGAGTTTTTTTTTTTTTTTTTAAAAAGAAAAAATTTGTTATATGGATGTTGGGAAAAACAAAATGATTAATTTCAATGGAATAATTAGATCACCTTTTGGCAGTTGGTGATACACACAAGTAGAGTCATATATGCATATGGAGGATATTGATCTAATTCCATGAAACATAAAACAGAATACATATTTACACAAAACATGAAACATAAAAGCAACAACTAATTAAGAAGCACTCTCTCACTATATATAATATATAGATAAAAGAAGATGTTATGATAAATGAATAATGATGGTAAGAAGGCACATATATGAACCTTCTTTGTCCCACAATATACCTTCTCTTACAGGAAGGTGTACGTGTAATTTATATTATATATATATATATATCTCTATTATTATAAAGTCAAAAAAATTAAAATTAAAATAATTAACGTATATATGTATACGCAAATGCACACACACATATATATATATATATATAGGGACAGAAATAAACAACGTATGGTACTAGCTATAGGTTGGTACCAAACCCCAAACCCCAAACCCCTGCTGGGCTTGTTCCTTTGTATGTATATTACCTTTTGAAGTCCGGATTTGATATTATATGGACTCAAATTTTCCTCTAAATTGTGATTTGTTATATGAAATTTTATTGTAACACTTGTTCGTAGTTTCAAACCAAAACCACGAGATAGAAAAATAAACATGCACAAAGAAAATAAATATGAGACTTGCAAGTTTTACTGTATTTGGGAGTTAATCCTACTTCAACTATGCTAGGTATCAAGCTTCTAAATTAGAAATTATTAGGAGTTTTTAAATATGAGGAGGGAAAAGAGATGCTAGTGATTCCTCAAAATTTAGTACACTCATTTTTTTATTATCAATAATAGTCTTATTTTATTATTATTATTTTATTTTGATTATTATTTTAATATTTCTAGCATTTACAATTTTCCAAAAATAGCATATATGAATCTAGTGTAAAGAGTATGGTTGGAGTAGAAAAAAATTAGACAGCTACTAAAAGAACTATATAATGTTTTACTGTTTTTAGTTAAAATATAACTCGTAAATATTGAGTATGATTGAGGATGCTTTTATATGGTCATTCCGTTGTTAAAACTAACTAATAATTTAACATAAGTTGTTTCTTTAAACAGTATGTTGCTTGAAATTAAGGTCTCAAATTGTTATGAATATGTATATATATATATATATATAAACATATTTCTAGCCTAATTAATCTTCTTACTTCAAAATGGGTAATAATATTGAATTTAGATGAGATCTTCACATTAAATAATTACATAAGTGCAAATAAACGCGCACATGATGAATAAATAATGGTAAGTATAAATGTGTCTTATGTTTATTTAAATAATTACATATTATTTATTTTTTTCTTCAAAACCAAAACATTTACTGTGAGGGCACGAACTCCGTCACAGCAGCCTAAACCAGAAGCATAGATAAAGATGAAAATTCATATTTTTGTGACAGATAGTGACAACTAAAGACATCGTCTTTCACTGGTCGTTGGTAAAGCCTTTTGGAGGCCATAAAATAGTCGCCACAACAACCTCTTGGGGAAGGTAACGACAAATAACTTCTTCCGAAACACTTTCGTGACGGCAAATATCATTTGTCGCATACAGATATATCCTCCTTGCAGTGAGTAAGAGCATCTCAAGAAATAGAAGAAGTCGACAAAAAAAAAGAAAAAGAAAGAAATAGAAGAAGTCCTTAGGCCAATTAAAAAGTATATATATATTTTTCCATCACGTTGAGTTACGTGCGTTTTCGTTTAATCAACTCTTTATGTCGGATATAAATTAATTTTTTTTAATTGATGTATTTAATTATAAATATAACTTTGAAAAACCGAAAGTAAACAAATAATGACATGAAAAATGAGGTGAGATGATACACCCCGTTCCGGAAATTCAACAGGATACCGGAGTCACCGGTGCTGGTCGACACATAAATTCTGTCCAGGTGACGAAAGCCATCTAAAACGTTGCGTTTTAGGAAGTTTGGCGAAAGGTAAAATAGTAAATTTTAAATACTGAATTACCATTCACCGCGGCAACGGTCAACCCAAACACATGATTGATAACCATAAATAAAGCATCTAATGCTTAACCGATTGTTATCTGGTTACATCCTCCAAGGATGGTGTAAGAACTATCATCGCGTGATTCCTTCCTCATGCACACAAACCTTCTTCTGAAACCTGAGGGGTGTAAACAACAAGGTGAGTGTACACGTGCTAACCCCTTACCACCCACAACGAACATCAATAAAATACTACAAAACAAACAAAGCATACAAAATGTGGCACCACACTAAAATACTAACTTAAAAATTGGATAACCCCGCAGGGTGTAACGACCCGGACTAGAAATTAAATTATTTTGAGAATTGGACGATTTTACCCTCAATTTTGGACGGGTTCGGGAGTCACTTTTTGACTGGCAGCACTTTTGGGAATTTTTCTTGGGTCGTTGCGTAGGTCTCGAACTCACAAGTTCGTAGACAGGCGGCACGCGGAAAATGGAGACCCGGTGAGTTCGTTACGGGTCTAGAAGTTTCAGGGGCAGTTTGGTAATTTTGGAAAAGTTGGAACTATATCTCTCCTCGGGAGAGGGGGTCCAGATATTTTTTTTTTCTTCTCAGTTTCTCTCTCTCTCTCTCTCTCTCTCTCTCTCTCTCTCTCTCTCTCTCTCTCTCTCCTACCTGTTTCTCCCTGTGAGAACACCAAAACCCATTTTCATCGGACGAATTTAAGTTCGATTTGACCGAAACTAAGGCCGGGAGGATCTTCCCCGTGACCCCACGAGTCTTTTGGTGTAATCATCGGAGCGGGAGCACCGCCGTAGGCGACGGACGGAGGAGGGAGGTGGACCGAATCTTCTCGATCGTTTTCCGGCCAAACCAAGTGCGATCTCGGAACTTTGACCTCATATTTGGATTCCTGGTGGAAAATAGATGAATTTACATGTGTGGATCATGAAAAACGGTTAAGAAATGAAGAAGTTATAAAAGCTTGAAGTTTCGGCCGAAAATGGGGGATTCCGGCGAAACCAGACGGCGGCGACTGCCGGTCATCTTCTCAGGCCAGACTTCGGCGACGATGCCGGCAACCGATCGTCTTCTCCGGCGACCGGTCGAGTCGGGTCAGACCGGGTCGGGTTGAGTGAACCGATCGAGTTGAGTGAACCGATCGAGTCGAGTTGAACCGATCGGGTTGAGTCGAGTTGGACCGAGTCAAGTCGAGCCGGGCCGGATTGGACCGATCCAGGCGCGTGAACACTATAGCAGGCACGTGAGGGCGCGTGGCGGTGCGTGAGCGCGTGTTCTGACCTTCCGGTGGCGCGTGCCGGCGCGTTTGACTGTTGCCGATGTCACGGCGGCCCGTGACTAGAGTTTTGGGACGTTCCAGATCAGATTTTATTGGTTTCGAGGCCATAGGAGTTCGTTTAAGGCCCGATTTGGGCAATTCCAGCGGTAATGGTTGACCTTGAAGCGGATTTTGAGCTCGGAAAGTCAAGGTAGTTGGGTTATTATTGTGCATGTATTCCTTGGGCTAGAGCGTCCATGAATTTTGGGTTGGATGATGTTTGAGTGGAATCCTTTCCTAAACTCATACCTATATGACTTATGTACTGTTATGTGATAGATTATGTGATGACTGGGATTTCAATTGAATGAGGATTGATTTAATCGTGTTAGAAGTATTTGATGTAATTATGTGTGTGGTGATGAATGTTTGGTTGACTAATAATAGATTTATGGAATGAGAATGATGCAAGACGATGATAGGAAATCTAGACTATGCCAGGGTTAGCTTTAGGACCCAGCATTATTAATTATGAGATGTAGGTACTTTGAAACGAGTATAAACTACCACTAGATTAGGGTATCTCGAGGGTCAATTCCGAGATACGTATCACGATATCAAGTCGTGAAGTATGATACATTCGGTGAAATACATGAGTCACAGCGAGATATCATTTTGACGTGAAAATTATTAGAATCCATGAGTTTGAGCTGAAATCGTATTTGTGATTATAAAATACTTGATTCTTGGATACAATACGGTTTTGAGGGGGCCTAGGAGCCGGGGTAAGGATCCGTTGAGACGGAGAACCCGGTGAACCTCCAATATAAATAATACGGTTTTGAGGGGGCCCAGGAGCCGGGGTAAGGATCCGCTGAGACGGAGAACCCGGTGAACCTCCAATATAAACAATACGATTTTGAGGGGGCCCAGGAGCCGGGGTAAGGATCCGCTGAGACGGAGAACCCGGTGAACCTCCAATATAAACAATACGGTTTTGAGGGTTTTGAGGGGGCCCAGGAGCCGGGGCTAGGATCCGCTGTTGGCGGTGAACCCGGTGAACCTCCAAGATAAACATATTTGAGGTGGACCAGAATATGGGACTAGGATCCGCTGTTGGCGGTGAACCCGGTGAACCTTCGATATAATTGGTTACTGTTCTTCGACTAGCATCGAGAGTTTTACTCCGTTGGTTCGTTGAGTGCTCCGACTCTGGCATCGAGGAGTTTTGGCTCCGTCGGGTCGCGAGGCTATTTATGCATAGTACAGAGAGTTGTGATACAGGACTAGCACACCCCAAGGGATACCCTAGTGGCTAGGGATATGCCGACTGATGTGATATGATAGCTGAGGATATTTCCAGCTTTAATATGGTTTGATAACGATTGTCATGTGATTAATCAGCCTATGGAAATACTTCGTCATTCGGGTCTGTGGGTTGGTGTGGGCGGTGACCCAGAGTGACGAATTATTGTTGGTTCACAGGTATGTGACTAGTCAGTTGTCTTGTGGTATTCCAGTAGAGATGTCAGCAGTGTCTGACCTACTGACATTTGGTATCATAGGGTATTCCTATTTGGACCACCACTATTCCGAGGTCTTGGCTTTGACCTGTATACTATCCTGCGTCTGATAGGTAGGAGTGGTCAGTAAGTACAGAGGTTCTGTCGGGAACCCTGTAAGGTTTACTAAAAATTATTTAAGGGTAAATGGTATTTCTGGTATTTAAATTTTGAGGTAAAAGAGCTGTCAGATGGGATAAGGGTTCTTTCCGGGTTTCGAGGAAAAATTCGGAAAGGGTCCTTACACAGGGTTAGCAATCACATGCATTCAACTTATAAAAACGTTTTCAACAGCATTTAGAGTAAATCTTCACACGCTGAAGATGACACATCCAACTCGTGGATAACTAGAACAGTGACATCTCGCTCTCGTCGTCTCTCTAAGGACGATATCGATCATCTCAACGTCGTACTCCCATCGTCTCTCCACAGACGGTATCGAGCATCTCAACGTCGCACTCGTGCGTACGAATCGAAATCTCAACAATCGAGGTCACCACCTACACCATACCCACTGACCACGATATCATACATCAACCGGCATAACCCTCGGCTGGCATACCACATCATCAGCCTGCATGAATCATCAGCTGGCATCAACCGACATGTATCATCGGCTGGCATATCACACATCATCATCCGACATGTATCATCGGTTGGCATCAGACGACATGTGTCATCGGCTGGCATCACATACACAAGTATCCCAATGGCACTATAGCCGCACAAGTTACGCGTACGTGACATGCTGTGTGTCTTCGCTCGTACCATGACCTCGTGAAGAACTGGCGTTGTTTAACTAGTACATAGCGAGCACAAGAGAACGATCACATGGAGGCTGGTCTGTGGCCTACAGACATGTACGACACCAACGGCCACCATATGGACATACCAAAACTAACGCACGTGCTATGCTAGCATGACTCCTCGGTAATCATCGCACCATCAAATGAATCATGTGCTATGCCGGTATGAATCCTCGGTAATCATCGCACCATCATATGACTCATGACCACACGACTGACACATGTGCTATGCCGATATGATTCAATCGGCAATCCTCGCACCATAATACATACTCATGTGCTATGCCGGCATGACTCATCGGCAATCCTCGTACGATAATACGACTCATGTGCTATGTCGGCATGACTCATCAGTAATCCTCGCACCACAATACGACTCATGTGCTATGCCGGCATGACTCATCGGTAATCCTCGCACGACAATACGACTCATGACTACATGACTGATGCGTGTGCTATGCCGGCATGACTCCTCAGAGCATCTCAAATGTACCCCATCAGTCTCGATTATCGTAATCACGGTATTAGTATCGATATCTCACGTAAATCGCGATTATCGTCGTATTCGTCGTTTCATATCAATAACACTCCGCGTCTCACGAATATCGTCGTATCACCCGTCTCGGAATCTATCCTCGAGACGTCCTAACCTAGTGGTAGTTTATACTCATTCCGGAGTAATTACATTTCATCGATATTCTATTATAAATCTCGGAATACATCTACGAGATCTACCACTAAAATATTAGTTTATACTCATTTCGGAGTAATTAGATTTCATCGATTTTCTATTATAAATCTCAGAATACATCTACGAGATCTACCACTAAAATATTAGTTTATACTCATTTTGGAGTAATTACATTTCATAGGATTTATAACCCTTGAAATAACATAATTAACGATTTCGGGCCCTAAAGTTAACCCCTGGCATAGTCTAGATTTCCCATCATCATCTTGCATCATTCCCATTCCATAAATATATTGTTAGTCAACCAAACATTCGTCACCACACATATAATCACATCAAATACTACTAACACAATTAAATCCATGATTATTCAAATGAAGTCCCAGTCATCACATAATCCATCACATAACAGTACATAAGTCATATAGGTAAGAGTTTAGGAAAGAATTCCACTCACAGTACGTCGGGGAGAATTCACCCGATCTGATCCATTATTGCGCGTACTTCGAGGCCTTTGTTCTCGGAAGTCCCCACGAGCTCCGACCCAATCCATATAGCTCATCGGACTTTCCATTGTCATATTACCTCATAAACAAGATAATTAATATTAATAAATCATAATTTAATCATCATAATCAATACCTTAACCTCTGGACATTTACGTTATTTAACGTTGATCAACGTAACTTAGGACGTCCGGAACTAGTCCTAACGAACTCCGATGGACTCCAAACCTAGGGCTGGCAATGGGTACTAGTGTGTCTGGTTCGTGTCGTGTCATGAACTCTGTTTTACCCAAATATGTCCAACCCGAATCCGACCCGTTTAATAATCGTGTCAAGAATTTCCAACCCGAACCCGACCCGTTTAATAATCGTGTTAAGAATTTCCAACCTGAACTCGACCTATTAATGAACCAGGTAACATGTATAACCCGTTTAATAAACATGTCGTGTTTGAAATCCAATTAACCTATGACATGTTTAACCAGTTTAACATGTTTAACCTATTTAAACTATAATATTTAATAGGTATATAGGTAGGTAAATGGGTAGATATATGAGTTAGTGATTGACACATTTATTAAACGGATTAATATATAGGTCATTATACATGTTAGAATGTTGATCTGAAATCTACCCATTTATTAAACAGATTAATAGGCCATTATACGGATTAACAAGTTGACCTGAAATCCACCTGTTTATTGAACATGTCATCACAGGTTGACCCGAAAATGACACGAAATTTTAATCGTGCGGGTTGACCCAGATAAATTTCGTGCGTGTTTCGAATCATGTCAAAAATTGCCACCCTTATCCAAACCTATGCCATTAGGTACGGAACGTCGAGAGCATCAAAATACAACTCACTGGAGATCGGGGGAGGGCCCCACGCGCCCTCACGGCTGGCACCAGTTCTGGAGGTTTTAAGGGGTCGCCCCCTACCTCACGACGACTCCTGAGCAGAATCCGCCATTAATGGCTGGATTCAAGCTTCTGTAACTTCTTCAAATCTCCATCAAAAATCACAAACTAATAGCCTAGATTCATTTACTCAACGAGAGGAATCCAAAAATAATGTCCTAATTGAAAGCCTCTACCTGTGGTGGCCGGAAATCGCCTCGAAAGGTGCAGTGACCCATTTCTTCCACCACTCGCAGCGCCGCGTATGGTGGACGGCAGTCTCAGGCAAGGACATGGTTGTGATCGCGAGGAGAAGACAAAGAAGATGGTCGTCTCAGTTTGGTCTGGGTTGTCGTCGAACGACGGTGTCGTTCATGGCTTCCTCGCGAAGCCTCGTGGGGAACAGAGAGAGAGTCTGTGCGAGAGGAGAGAGAACACTAGATTGAAAGGATATAAAATAACTAAATGCAAAAAGTCTAATGGATTCAACAACAAGGCTAAATTTGGATTTGAATATGGATTCAACAACAAGGCTAAATTTGGATTTGAATATGGATTCAACAAGGCTAAATTTCCTAAAAAAACTATAAAACACTAGATTGAATGGATATAAAATAACTAAATGCAAAAAGTCATTTCAAATGCATTTGATTTCTCCACTTTTCTTCTTATTCAAATGAGTTATTTACACGAACATCCCTTGAGATTTTTTATGTTTTCACAAAAGCCCTTTGAGTTTTGTAAATTACACGAACACCCCTGATCAGGTTCTAAATTGGTTTTACATAACTCCTAATTTGTCCTTTAATATATATATATATATATTTTAGGTAAATGACAAACTTAACCTTAAAGTTAATTAAACATAAAATTAAAAATAAAATAAAATAAAAAATACACAGCACTACAAAAAAAAAAAAAAACCTAAATCTAAACCTAAAATCATATTTCGAGGCATCATTATCAGATCATTGCGATGGTGATGATCTGTTGTTGATAGGCTCTTTTGAGGAAGTTTCCCAACTTGAAGATGATCATATATAGGATGAATATGGATAACCGGTCGGCCGCAGATGATGTTGACGGTGTAATTATTGATGATGGTGAGTCATCGATCGAGTATCCGACATTGAGCCGGAGATTGAAGGAACTAGTTCTATTTACGGTGATTCTCCTTGCAAGATATACTAATTTTGATCGAAGGATGTGCATGAAAAGATTTATCGAAGGATCGATGTCAGTGCATCAAATGCTTGCAACTCTTGGTTTATAGAGATGGATAGATGGTGTCATGGTGAGAACAAAACATGTCCCAAAATTTAGTAAAAGCTGCTGAATTTGACACTAAATCCAAATTATGTTTTGAGAAGTCTGATAGCTCAGTGCCTCAGTGGTGTGTTGACAACAATATAGAGCAGCCCACCGGGTTGACAAACCGGAAGATCATGAAGCTATGTGATTCATGGTTGAAATGTACTTGTCCGATGTAAGGGTGGCTCATACAAATCTGATTTTGGTTTAGGTTTAATTTATTTATTTTTTATTTTGTAGTTGATGCATTTTATTTTATAAATAATTAACTATAAGGTTAAGTTTGTCATTTACATAAAAATATATATAATAAAGGACAAATTATGGGTTATGTGAAACCAATCTAGAACATCAGGGGGTGTTTGTGTAATTTACAGAGCCTGAGGTAGGTTTTGTGAAAATATAAAAAACCTCAAGGGGTGTTAGTGTAAATAAAGCTATTTAAATTCTAGCGTACATTTATTGCAATCACTAATTAATAAATTCAGCCTTATTATGAAATTTAAATATCTCCTAAATAAACGAAGCCTTGGAATTATTTAAAAGTACAAAGAAATAAGTATTGACAATAAGATATATAGGGGACAATAAGATATCTAGATCATGACAAATTGACAATAAGAGCATTTCCAAGAAAGTCCTTAAATCACATTTTTTTTTTTTTATCTAATTTGGCGATTTTTAAAGAAAATAGGGTTTCAGAAAAGTCTCTATTCCATTATCTATTTTAGAATTTTGATATTTTGGAGTCATGGATCCTTAAATTTATAAAAAAGAAGAGAGAAAGTAGGAATTGCTATCTCCATAAATTTGTGTTGGGTTCATTGATTAGATTTGAGATTTATCAAAGTGAATATAGAAAGTAGGAATTGATATCTCCCTAAAATTGTGTTGGGTTCATTAATTGAGATTTGACATTTAAGATCGTGGTTTCTTTTCTCAATTGCCATTGCATGTCTCTGCTTTCTATTTCTTCTTCATTGTTTCTTGTCATTTGATTTGAAATTTAAAATTGATTTGACAAATTGCATTCATTGTTTATTCTAGGGATATTAAAGTTATATTATGAACACGTACTACTGTTGTAAATTGAAGATATTCAAATGTTTAACTTGGAACAAATAATTAAATATTTGAGATTTATCAAAATAGAAAATATTGCTGGAGTAAATTTTTTAAAAACAGTTTGCTAAAATAACTTCCCAACTATTTTAGTTAGAATTTAGCTTGAAGTACACTAGCTAAAACTGAAGTGGAGAAACCACTGGAAATAGTATTGACATGATTTTATTAATTAAAATAAGTAATATTGTTAAGAGCCTAGTTCTAATTATATTTAGAGGACTTCGTAATCTGTAATAATACTTTTAGAATATTAAGTAATATTTTTTTCACTTGTAAATAAGATGTTTTTATAGTGAAAAATAAATATGTTGAATTTAAAACTTATTATTTTTATTTATTTACTTTTAAAATATTAGGGTGGAAATATATGTATTGGATGTCGATCTCTTTCTTTAAGAATGTCAAACTCAAGATTTGAGAGTTTCCACTACATAGTGGGTAGGATTACCATTAAACTGCATGGCTTGATTTGGTCAAGTTGAGCTCTAACTCACTAACCAACCTAATAGATCCGGGTAAGCGTTTTTAGGAACCATTTTTAACTAAGCAGACTGATAACATAGCATACCCAACCCATAGTTAGGCAAATTTGGTTGGGCTAGTTTTGCGGGTTGGGCTATATCAAGATTTTTAGTATGTCCATATAAGCATTCAAATGTTTCTTTCAAATGTTTATTGAGAGAAAATAAATCAAAACAAACACTAAAAATCTATATCTAATATGCAATTCAATATATTAATAAGATTTACGGTGTACAAATTTTTACAATAAACATACACTTAAAAGCTACAATAACTATATACTAGTGGGTCACCCCCAAGGCGTAGGCGGGTTGGTGAAGGGTCGAATTGGGGCTATGCCTTTCAGCCTCTGGTCAGCCTTTCGATATCTTCCCAGTGCGCCGAGTCTTGATTTAACCGTTCACTGTGGAGTGAGGTATTTGTAGTGGGCCCCAGAGATTAAACCCTGGGTTATAAAAAAAAACACTATATACTAGTGGGTCGGTTTCATCGAATATAAAATAGGCTTATTACTCACTTTGCTCCCCGAACCGGATTTAGAATATCAATTCGCTCCATGAACGCGAAATGGTAACAATGTGGAGCCAGAACCCCCCTTCTGTCATGTCCGTTGCACCAAATGTTAAACACCGTTACAAATGGCGCTTAGAGTGCTTATGTGGCACCTATGTGGCAAGGACCTGGCCCACGTGTGGAACTCACTATAACGACGTGGAAAGGAAGAGGGCGGAACCAATTATGAGAAATCGATTTGGCAAAAAAAAGAGGGGTGGGCGAATTCTAGGGTTTGTAAAGAAGATTGAAGAGGGCGGCAACTTGAATCAATCGGGTAAAGGGTTATTAGGGGTTTCAATTGGACAGCAAGGCGAGTTGAATCTCTGAAGAAACCGAGGATGACAATCCCTCATAAACCGGGTGCACAACAGCCTCAATATGGTAAGTTTGAGTTTTGAAAATTTAAACTTTTGAAATTTGACATGGTTTTGGAATTTACTGGTCCTATTTGGTTAAAAGATTCAAGATTCAATGTTTTGGTTGGTGTTTGTGTAAGCCTTTGAAATATGAACTTTTTAAAATTTGTTGGCACTTAGTTGTGCTTTATACAAACACAATTGTCTGGTAGTGGGTTTAGAAATTGTGAACATTTTGAAAATGGCTGGTAGTGGGTTTATAATATGTGAAAGTTGGATGGAAAGTTGTGATTTTGACAATGTGTGGGGTTTAGGGTTGGGCATTTTGGATTAGAGTAAAGGGTTTAGGGTTGGGCTATTTGGAACAGAATTTAGGATATAGGATAGGGTGTTATTGGATTAAAATTGATTATGTGATATTGCCTTGAGATGTGATGTTGGTTGTGGGTGTGAGTGGTGATTTAGGCACTGAGTTGTGGATTGACAGTGAATTGTGATGTTGGGAGTGAGATTTTAGTGGTGTTGCTTGCATTGAGTTGTCATGTTGGGTCTGATTTTTCTAGGTTTAGGGTTTAGGTTTAGGTTTAGGGTTTAGGTTTAGGTTTAGGTTTAGATTTAGGTTTCAGTTTAGGGTTTAGGTTTTAGGTTTAGGGTTTAGGGTTTAGGGTTTAGGTTAAGGGTTTAGGTTTAGGTTTAGGTTTAGGTTTAGATTTAGGTTTCGGTTTAGGGTTTAGGTTAAGGGTTTAGGTTTAGGTTTAGGTTTAGATTTAGGTTTCAGTTTAGGGTTTAGGGTTAGTTTAGGGTTTAGGTTTAGGGTTAAGGGTTTAGGGTTTAGGGTCTGATTTTGGATTAGGGTTTGATTTTCAAGTGTGTGTTGGCTGTGGATGATTTAAGCTTATTATGCGTTATATTTGGTTGCTTGGTGTAGGGGACAACGATGACATAGTGTCCATCGCATAACATCACGGTGGCAAGATAGTACATAAAGCGGGACAATGGACATATGCAATTGGGGCTTTGAAATGGTATGACTGGTGTTCTTGGGACTACACTTCACTTATTGATTTAGCTGCAATGGTGAAGGATGAAGGGTACATTGAGGATATGGTGGACTTCTACACCCAAGTTGGAAGTGGACAGTTTTTCAAACTATGCACATGTCAACATCTTTTGTGCCACATTCGAAGGGTTGCAAAAAGAGCAGGTAAGGCAATGCATGTGTACGCTTCCGACCAAGTGGTAGAAGAAGATCTGGTGCATACTATAGAGGCTGGTCCAAGCATAGATCCAGTGGCTGGTCCAAGCACATATCCAGATGCTGGTCCTACCACAAATCCCGTGGCTGGTCCAAGTACATATCCAATTGAAGATGTAGAAGAAGTGCCTAAATATGAAGAAGTTGAAGTGCAAGATGAAAGCAGTGAAGAAGAAAGTAGTGAAGCTGATAATAGTGAAGACGAGTTGTATGAAGTTCAAGTGGAAGAAGAAATGGATGAAGAAGAGGATGAAAAAGGTGAATTGGAAGAAGAAATGGAAGAAGTGGAAGTGCAAGCCAGTGGTGGTGAATGTAGTCAGAGACCTGGTAAACAAGAGGTGAATGAGGATGATCAAAATGAGGGCAACCCCAAGAGTGGTGATGATAGTGACCAATCTGAGGAACTTGAGGAATGTGAAGATGATGGTTATGGTCAAGGAGATGAGAATGCAATTTGTATAAGTGATGATGATGACATATTCCAGACAAATGAGGAAGAAGCAGTTCCTCCTCCTCCACACACTGAGGAAGATTTTGAAGAAAGAGAGGTTCCTTTGTCACCAAGGCTTGCTGCTATTCATGGAGAGTCAGATGAGGAGGTGGTCAAAAGGAGTAGGAAGAAGAAACCTCATCCAAAGACACGAGATTTTATTCCCGAGATGGAGATGAACGATCCTCATTTTGAGATAGGACAGAAGTTTGAATAAGCTGCTATATTTAGAGAAGCTGTGAGGATATACTCAGTGAATAATGGAAGACATGTAACTTTTAAGAGGAATCAACCTAACCGAATTAGGGTGGTTTGTGTGAAGGGTTGTGAGTTTATGCTTTATGCTTCAGCAATAGGAGGCAGCAAGAGTGTGCAAATTAAGGAGTTTAAGAGTGAGCACAATTGTGGTGTAGGGGCTAAAAACAGACATACAAATGTTAAGTGGCTGACATGAAAGCATGGGAGGCAACTGGCAAGCAATAAATGGGATTCGGTGGAATTCCAAGACTTGGTTAATGCAGAAACGGGTTTAAGACCCTCAAGGGTAGCATGCTTCAGGGCAAAGGCCAGTGTATTGGAAGTTTTGGAAGGGAGCTACAAGAGGCAATATGAGGTGTTTGGGGAATACTGCTTGCAAGTACCGAAGACTACTCATGGTTCCACAATGATAATCAAGTATGAGTTGGAAGCTGATAATTGCCCTCGATTTGAGAGAGTGTATATGTGTTTGCAAGCTTGCAAACAAGGTGGGATAAAAGAATGCATACCCTTCATTGGGTTTGATACATGCCATATTAAGGGTATTCACCCAGGGCAATTATTGGCAGCTGTAGGAGTGGATCCCAACAATGGGATGTTTCCCATAGCTTATGCTGTTTGTGAGTCTGAAAACTTTAGTTGTTGGAAGTGGTTAATGGAGTTGTTGAAGGAGGACCTGAAAATTGTAAACTCACACGTAGTTGTGATACTGACTGATAAGCATAAGGGGCTGTTAGATGCAGTGACCCAACTATTCCCTGATGTAGAACACAGGCATTGCTTGAGGCATCTCTACGGAAACCTCAATGCCACGCATAAAGGATTGGTTGTCAAACTGCAAATGGAGAAAATTGCTAGGGCAACTACAATACCTTGGTACAATGAAGTAATGAAGAAAATGCAAGTTCTCAATCAGGGTGCTCACAATTGGCTGAAGGAAAGGGATGCAAGACAATGGTATAGAAGTCATTTCAAGACTGACTATAAGTGCGACATCCTGCTGAATAATCTCTCGGAGGCATTCTAAGTGCATTCATGACTAAGAGAAGAGATGAAGGTAGTAATTAGGGGGAGCATCTGGTTGGTAAAAGAATCCAAGGGATTCTGGAGGTCAATAAGAGAGCAGGGCATAGCTTAATTCCTAGTCATTGTTGTGGGAACATCTTCGAGGTCAAGCATTCACATGGAAGAAGATTCGCAGTTGATTTGAATGCTCACACATGCTCATGCAAAAGATTTCAACTTTCTGGGATTCCATGCCCACATGCTTGCAGTGCCATTAGTCGATTCAATGACAACCCCTAGAAGTATGTGCATGATTGCTACTCTCATGCTGCTTATACTAGGACATATGAAGGGATTATCAAACCAATTCCTAGTGAAGATCAGTGGGAGAAGATTGGTGCAACAGCCCTAAAGCCACCAAAGTATCGTAAGCAGTCTGGGAGACCAAGGATGAAAAGAAAGATAAGTCAGCATGAGCCTCCTCCTCCAAATCCTACCAAGTTCCCTCGATACCATTCTACCCTTAAGTGTGGTAATTGTGGTGCTGATGGCCTCAGACGCAATGCATGCACACAACCCCTTGACCTTACTGCTGAAGCTAAGTTCAAACGTAAGCAAGAAAGGAGGAAACAACATGTTGCAGCAAAAGCTAGGTTGGACAAGCTACTGGTAAGTATTCTATCGTAATTCAAGTTACAATATCAATGGTATGTGATCATATATTTAAGCATTCACTTAGCTATTATATGCAATTCATATGATTGAGTCCAACTTGAGTTGGCAGAACCTGTTATTATAGCTGAATCTAGAATTATAGGTTCACTTAACATCCATGAATGTATGCCTAAGTATAAATTAATACCCTGATTTTGTACTATCGTATCACTTAACACCCTGAACTTAAATTTGTAGTCTCAGTTTGCACCAATATTTCGAATGTGTTTCACACGCAGTCTGAACTGAATTGTATTATCATTGAATTCAATTGTGATGATCATTTACATGAATTGTGATTGCTTGGTGAAGTGAATTGAATTGTGATTGCTTGGTGAAGTGAATAGAATTGTGATTGAAGTGCATTGTGATTGTGATTGTGATTTGGCTTGATGCAGTGGTTGAACTGAGTTGTGATTTTCATTGAACTCAATTATCATTATGATTGAACTTAGTGCTGATTTTGCCTGATATGGATTGCTAAATGGGACGCATAAACTAGGTGTTTACTATTGCTTCGTATTTGATTAGGTCCGAAGACGAACAATGAGCACTACCCTTGGAAATGAAGAAGGCATGACTGCCCATATGCAAGATTATTCCTCAAATCCTGTGCCAACAAGTATAAGAACTGCCCAAAGGCAAGAATCTTGCCCAAATCCTGTGCTAGCAACATATCGCACTGCCCTTACTGCCCAAAGGCAAGAATGTAGCCCAAGTCCTGTGCTAGGAGCTACCAACACTGCCCCTACTGCCTCATCTCAAGTACAACTGCGAAAAAGGCTTACAAGGGCTGCCCAACCTGCATGAGCTACCTTCACTGCCCCCACCACACTTGTTGCCCAGCCTGTACCTATGCATCCAAGCCCTACCCCTACTGACCCAACTGACAATTCACAACAACAATCACCCGTATCAAGTGGAAGGAGGATGAGATTCAAGTCGCCTACAAAGTGTGTAAAGAAATAGTTGGTTTAGTGTTTAGTGGAAGGACATGTTTAGTGGAAGGAATTGTTTTTTTTGCTTTGCTTAGTGTTCCAAATATTGTGACCCTATTTTGCTTAGTGTTTAGTATGCACCTAATTGCCTTAGAGGTGCTCTTTTTGTTTGAATGACAGGATGGTTTGTGAGGGTCCAAATTTGGTTTGTTATTATCAAAGTTTGATTTATGAATGACGATGACACTTTCTCATTCTTAATTGATCAACTTGCATTCTTACTAGATATAAAATGCATTGCATAAACATCTTACATAATTCCACATTCCACCAAACTAAATTTTACATAATACAAAGCCCTAAACATAACTAATAGTGCCATCCACATAAACATAACCTAATACATAACTAAAGTTAATGATTGAAGATGATTCCAACCACTAAGACCCAAGTAACCAAGAGTGCAATCCAAAGCTTAGTCACCTTCCTCTTCTCATTCAACAATTGCTCTTCAATTCTATCAAGCTTCCTTAACAACCCCGGAATTTTTGTCGTTGACCACTTGCACATTTTCGGATCAAACCACTCCCAAAACTCACAACCTTTCTCTCCACCTCTACCTTGTCCATTCTGCTGCAAAACAGATTAGAAATTCAACTAACAAATCAACAAACAATGAAAACATCAATTTCCTTTTCATTATCACTTACTCCATAAATAGGGACAAAGACAGAATCAATGCTTCATAAGCATTCATGACTCGATTAACAAGAAGCTCAAACAACAAATCAACAATCAATCAAAACAACAACAATCAAAACATCAATTTCCATTTCATTATCACTTACTCCATGACAGTTTCTCATAAACCTAGCCAAATTTTCTTCTTATTGACCCAAGCAACCATCAAAAAACAGCTTCCTTTCATTATCACTTACCCAATCATAGTCAAGCAACTATTAATACCATAACCCATAACCCATAAACCAAAATCCCTTTCAAATCCATTTTTTCTAACTTTACCCATAATGAAACCAAATATTAAACTCCATTATCACTTACGCTAGCATCTGGACAGACAACAAACCTCTAGCCTGGGTTTTCATCCGTCCATGACGTTTTCATTCTCCCCATCTTCCCACAAAAGCATTTTCTCGGCTGCATGGTAATTCCACTATCCTCCATATCTCAATCTCCTTTTTAACTGCAAATTGATTGATGATATTGGTTTCTTGTGGTTCACAAACCTTTATAAAGGCCCAATTCGCAAGTTTTCGGTGGGATTACTACTCAATTTTTTGAAATTTCCCCCCTTAAGGTTGTGATTTCACCTGGATTAGGGCTGATTTTTCCGCCCAGATTTCATCCCAACTTCATCCCCAACCCATCCCATTGAATACTTGCCAGGTCCTTGTCACATAAGTGTCACATAGTTGCCACATAAGCACTCCAAGTGCCATTTGTAACAGTGTTCAATATTTGGTGCAACGGACATGACATAAGGGGGTTCTGACCCCACTTTGTTACGATTTCGCGTTCGGGGAGCAAATTGATATCCTAAATCAGATTCGGAGAGTAAATTGATATTCTAAATCCGGTTCGGGGAGCAAAATGAGTAATAAGCTTATAAAATATTATAACCCACATATCAAGAGGTGTAAAAGTGGGTAGACTGGTTTTCACCCCAAACTCATTTTCCCTTTGTAACCCATCGAACACAACCCGTTTTAGTTGGACGATTTTGGGATACTGTCTAATATGCCCTATGCAGGGCTCAAAAGTTCCAAAATGCCCATTTTCTCATAAACCAAGTCAAATTAGACTTACTTTTTCCTTATTTACAAAAATAGCCCAATTTCTTATTTTTTTATTTTGATAAAAGTTTTAGTTGGATTGGTCATCCCTAAGTAACGTTACGGTGGCACGGCCGTTAGGCTGGGACAGCGTTAAAAAGCACGTGAGCTGAGTGGGCCTTATGTAAGTCTTTGGCTCTTTGTTAATGAGGGTGATTTTACGAGTTTAACCTTATTAGTACAGACTAAGTAGCCTTGTTCGTCCTTTACAGACTGTAGTTACTCATCTTCACCAACCACCACTCTCCACCTGCCAAACCGCCATTTTTAACGGAATTTTCCTCTTAAGCCTCAACCCTAAAACAAAATTAAAAAACCCCACGCACGCGTTTACACAATCTCTCTCTCTCTCCCCTCTATGTCCCTGTCCCTCTGTCTTAATTTCCTCTCAAATCTCAATCCAGGGTTTCGAGAGCTCCCCCATTTCTCTCTCTCACACACAGAGAGTCCACTCTCGTCTTAAGCCTTGGTCAAATGAATGATTAGGGTTTCTCTGGGTCCAATGAACACTCTCACTCTCTCCCTTTACTTCTTTTCCCTTCTAATCTTCTCCGCCTCCTCCGCCTCTGAGTCGGAGCTCCGATCCCTCTACGAGTTCAAGAAAGGGATCCAGACCGACCCGCTCCGTAAAGTTCTGGACTCATGGACCCTCAACTCTCTCAGCAGCGCTAGCTCCTGCCCTCCCTGGACCGGCGTTTTCTGTGACAGCATGGGCAATGTCGTTGCCATTGCTCTTGACCGCCTCGGCCTCGGCGGCGAACTCAAGTTCAACACTCTCACTGGACTCACCGCATTGCAAAACCTCAGCCTTTCCAACAATGACTTCACGGGTCGGGTCCCACCGGTTCTGGGCACAATGTCCTCTCTCCAGCACTTGGATCTATCCGCGAACCGCTTCTATGGCCCGATCCCGGCCCGTTTGTACGACTTGTGGGGCTTGAATTATCTCAACTTGTCCGCTAACCAATTCAAAGGTGGATTTCCGGGTCGGTTATCCAATCTGAATCAGCTCAAAGTGTTTGATTTGCATTCTAATCAGCTGTGGGGCGATATTGCTGAAGTTTTCTCACAATTGCACAATGTGGAGTACGTTGACTTGAGCAGAAATGAGTTTTTTGGAGGGATTTCATTGGCTTCCGAAAACCTTTCAAGCTTATCCAACACTGTGCGTCACTTGAACTTGAGCTATAATAAGCTGGCTGGTGGGTTCTTTAAGGCTGAGTCAATTGGGTTGTTTAGGAACTTGCAAGTTTTGGATTTAGGTGGTAATCAGATCACAGGGGTGCTCCCTTCATTTGGGTCGTTGCCAGATTTCCGAGTTCTGAGGCTTCAGAGGAATCAATTGTTTGGGGAAATACCGGAGGAGTTGTTCCAGAGTTCTATGATAATTGAGGAATTGGATCTTAGTGGCAATGCTTTTACAGGTATAGACTTTTTCGTCTATGAACTTTTAATCTTTCAAAGCCTAAATAATTTTTGCATTTTTTTTCACCATAATATGCATTAAAGATAGTAGGGATCTATATTATACCTTGTGAAGATCCCAAATCCACCCCACGTTTTTCTAGCCAATGCCTATTGGTTTTAATTATAGTAACAATAAGTCTTGTCTGAAGAATCACGGTTGTTTGATTTTTAAGAAAACAACCTGGGTGATAAAAATAAAATTACTGATGTATCATATCTCAATCCTGTATTTTTTGACCATTTATTGCTCTCATTATTTGCATGTCCCCAAAGAAATCAGACCTCTTTGGACTATGCATGCAATTTGGTCTGAACCAAGTTTCCTTTATCTTCTCTAGTTGGAATTTAACATTGCACTCTGGTATTATGTCCATTTTTGTACACAGGTTCTATTCTTGGCATTAACTCTACAACTTTGCAAGTCTTGAATCTTTCGTCAAATGCTTTGTCAGGCACATTGCAGAATGTAGATCTGAGGAGTTGTGTAGTGGTGGACCTCAGTGGAAATAAGATCTCAGGTGACATATCAATTATGCAGAATTTGGGTTCTGCTTTAGAGGTTCTCGATTTGAGTTCAAACAATTTTTCTGGAAGCTTTCCAAACTTGACTTCTCAGTTTGAGAGATTAAGCACACTTAGTCTAAGAGATAACTTGTTAGTTGGTCCTTTGCCTTCAATATTTGAGGCTTGTCCTAGACTCTCTACAGTTGACATGAGTCGAAACAATTTCAGTGGGTCCATTCCTGGCGGTTTCCTATCTTCTATGACCTTGAAGAGACTGAATCTTTCTGGAAATCATTTAACTGGACCAATTCCTTTTGAAGGTTCACATGTGAGTGAATTGTTATCTCTACCTCCAGATTTTCCGATTGAGAGTCTTGACCTCTCCAATAATTGTTTATCGGGTGGCTTGACTCGAGACGTAGGTAACATGGTGGAACTCAAATTGCTAAACCTGGCAAAGAACGACTTTTCAGGAGATCTGCCCAGTGAGTTGAGCAAACTCAACAAATTGGAGTACCTTGATTTATCAGATAACCAATTCAAGGGTGAAATTCCTGAGAAGCTTCCATCCACCCTAAGTGCGTTTAATGTTTCCTATAATGATCTATCAGGTTCTGTTCCAAAAGATTTAGAACGCTTCCCTACGAGTTCATTTCATCCTGGAAATAACTTGCTAAACGTACCAAATAGTTCGCCAACAACTTCAGTTCCACGTCAAATTCCAGATCGAGGAAAAAATCATAAGTCAAAAGGTCATATTAGAATAGCAATCATTGTTGCCTCAGTTGGAGTTGCTTTGATGATTGTCTTTGTTTTATTGGCTTATCACCAAACACAAAGTAAAGAATTTCATGGAAGAAATGGATTTGTTGGCCAAGATACAGAGAGAGATGTCAAGGTAGGAAGATTTACACGGCCTTCACTTTTCAATTTCCATACAAATGTGCAGCCTCCACCAACTTCATTGAGTTTTTCCAATGATCACTTGCTAACTTCGCAATCAAGATCATTATCAGGGCAGGCAGAGTTTGTAACTGAAATTGGTCAGCATGCTTTGCCTGGAGAAACTGCAACTAGTTCTGCACCTACAAATCTTCTAGATGATTATCCTACAACATCTGGAAGGAAGTCCTCTCCAGGTTCTCCGCTATCTTCATCACCTCATTTTAAGGAGGCACATGAACAACCTGTCATATTGGATGTGTATTCACCAGACCGATTGGCTGGAGATCTATTCTTCCTGGATTCTACATTGCAATTTACCGCTGAGGAATTATCTCGAGCTCCTGCAGAGGTTCTAGGAAGAAGCAGCCATGGAACTCTGTACAAAGCTACTCTAGATAGTGGGCATATGTTGACTGTGAAATGGTTACGGGTGGGACTGGTCAAACACAAGAAAGATTTTGCCAAGGAAGTTAAAAGGATTGGCTCTGTAAGGCACGAAAACATTGTTCCATTACGAGCATACTATTGGGGGCCGAGGGAACAAGAGAGGCTTCTTCTAGCGGACTATGTCCAGGGAGATAGCTTGGCGCTGCATCTGTACGGTAAGAGCTTCCTAAACCTTCTTGCTCCCTAATAAAATAAAACTAAGCACTCCTGTTACCCATTCTTTTGGATGTTTTGGCCTCTATAAACCCCTGTCCTAATAAAATGAATATAATTACTATTATTAACCAATTAATCTCGTTGGTTTTGCAATAACGAAAATAAAATTATGTTGCAGAGCCTTCAGTCAATATGGTTTGGCTTTAAGTTTTTCACTCAAAATTTATAATAAACTCATGATAAAACTAATTGCTCTTCAATCCATTATTTTGTATGGTTTGTTGTTGAACATGTAAGCTGGATATATTGGCACTTTGAATTCTCAGCTGTGAGCAAGATGCTCTGTCACTTACTTGTGAGTGATCTTACTTTCTTTCTTGTTATGAACATGGTCAAGTGAGAATGTCTTAGTTTCTGCTCTTTGGTTCATTTAATTATAGTTTCCATGTGATTTTTAGACTTGCTTCACAAATTTAAATGTATATGGCATAGATAGACATTTATTGAGTCAAGGAAATTGAAAAACGTAATGGCAATTGTCTTAAGGGGATAGGTTTCTATAATTGCCAGGCCGTTTAGAACTGTGGTGGCAGGACAGTGCTATTATTTTTTTTAATCCCCATTAAACACATTTTGATCATTGAACGTTGGAAAGTTGAACTTGGTACCCAAATTCAGTAATTGGTATAAAGTAAAATCTTCCCCATGGGGTCATCCTCTTTGGAGTTTTCACTAGGAGTGACTGAGTTAAAAGCAATTTTGAGGATAAGATGATTGTTGCATAAAGACCGCACCAAAGCAATTTTGAAGATTCTAACTCGAGTTATATCAGAAAGATTTAGATTGACACAGAACAGATTTTGACGCATGCTTACAAAAAAATTAGGTTTTTAGTGTTTGAAACATTCACGTCCCTGAATTATATTGAATTAATGGCAAGAGTTAATAAAGTAGAAAGGATTAACATTCCCAATCACTTCTTATTGTATGGTTCATACTTTCTGAAATTTGTTTATCTTCAATTTTAGAAGTTCCAAGGGGGTTATCATCATTATTAGGTTATTTGTTCTAATACGTTCATACTTTCTGAAATTTGCTTATCACACCAGTATTAAGTTCTTTGTTTTGTAACTTTTTGGAAATGGGATGCTGAGAAATATTAGAAAAGATAATCATATGTAAATTTTGTTCATATAACAGAAATGCAGATAAAAAGATCCAGACCTCGATTGTTTTCTATGTTTTGAATTCTCCGACTGCATTTAATGTTGGAAGGCAGAATCATTACGTTCTGTGATGTGCCAGTATTCGGGGCTTATAGATGTTATGGTCTTTCAATCTTGGTTTAAATGTACTCAAAGTCTATTGAGTTGCAATGTTTTTTCTTTTTCCCGTTAGTTTCCAAGTATTCACCCCTATGTATGTCATGCAGAGAGCACACCTCGGAGGTACTCCACATTATCATTCAGGCAGAGGCTAAAGGTTGCCGTGGAGGTTGCTCGGTGTTTGCTTTACCTACATGATAGAGGCCTACCCCATGGGAACCTAAAGCCAACGAATGTACTCCTGGCAGGTCCCGAATATCATGCCCGCCTTACTGATTATAGCCTTCACCGTCTAATGACACAAGCTGGCATTGCGGAGCAGATTTTAACTATGGGAGCTCTTGGATACCGGGCTCCAGAGCTTGCCACTGCAGCCAAACCAGTCCCTTCTTTCAAAGCTGATGTTTATGCATTTGGGGTGATTTTGATGGAATTGTTAACTAGAAGAAGCGCGGGTGACATTATATCGGGACAGTCAGGGGCTGTTGACCTCACTGACTGGGTTCGGCTATGTGATCGGGAAGGAAGAGGGATGGATTGCATTGACAGAGACATTGCTGGTGGGGAAGAACCCTCGAAAGCAATTGATGAATTGCTTGCGATATCGCTCAGGTGTATTCTCCCTGTAAATGAGAGGCCTAACATCAGACAAGTCTTTGAGGAAGTCAATTCTATAGCCATTTGAAATTTTTGTACATGCGTCTTGGAATTAGTTTTTTTTTGTTCCTTGACCCAATTTTTTCTATTTTTTTTCTTTTCTTTCACCCCTTGTTATTATTTTTTCATCCTCAATTGGTTTTCATGCCTTTTGATTTGGGGCTATTTATCACATTTTTTCCTTTGGAAATTTTTCATGTAAAGGGATAACCCATCCATTGATTACTTGACTGCGTTTTCAGTTTGATATTAAATTGACAAGGATTTCCATTTTTGTTTTCACTTTAGTGCCCGGAAGAATCTAACTAATGTAATTTCCATTTCATCATTTTCTCTTCCTCTACAAATTAACTTCTGTCCTCTTTTTGTTTGGTTTTCTTTTTGTAATTTATTTACGAATTTGATATTTTTCGATGGATTTGCCACTAGTACTATGATGTAATGATAATGTTTTCAATTTTCTAACGAGAGGTTTCGAATTTGATTCTTATAAAGGGCGAGATCGATATACAATATATAAAAAAATTTACTTTGTCATTGTATAAATATGGCCGCCTCGTTATCTCTGTTGCTCAAATTATGTTAATTCCATTAAAAATTTGTCAACTACTTCGATTTGAGATTTATGCCAACATATCAAATGTGTACTCATACGAGTTATGAATTGTTCTGGCTCTTGGTTTTTCCAGCACCTCCTCCCATACAACCACAACACCAACTTGTTTTTATTGATTATTTCTTGATTATTATTTTCATTTTATTTCTTTCTCTCACTATTTAATAATGTAATTTACTACCAATAAATATCAAATTTATAAGAACAATATATTACTTTCAAAAACAAAAATTAGTCGCATTGCTTTTAAATTTTTCCAACAAAGTGTGAGTTTAATTCTTATTTATAAAAATGGAATTCAAATCTTCCGACCCACCATAGAAGACATAAATAACACTGAATTTTTAGGAGCAATAATGACGATTGGGCTTGTCTAATAGAATATATAGTGCTTTTCAGCTTACTCAGCTACGGCCCAAGCCCAAAGGCTGAGCCCATCGAGCCCGTTTTGTTATTTCTAACTATCCATTCGTACATAGCAAGCCCACCTTTGGCCCGCTTGCGCTCTATTCACCATCACCAACATCAACACCAACTCGCCCTTCTCTAGTTTCTCTCCTCTTTCATTTCTCTTTCGTGTTGTAAACTCAGCATAGCAGTCCGACTCCCTCCCTCCCCATTGCAAGGTATATAATTTATTTCTGACTTGATTCTTTTTTTTTTTACTTTAAATTTATGTATTTTTCTCTCTTAGATGTTCAGTTCTTTCACAATCTCTCAAATCCCTATATGAGAACTTGAATTGACACCCAAATTCAGCTGTCATTTCTCTGTGTGTAAACTATGTTACTTTGCATTTGATTTGTGAAGTGCTCATATTATTTGTGAATGCAATTTTAAATATATATTGATTGTGTAATTTGTCTTACGAATCTGTCTGTTTTGATTTGGCTGTTTTTTTATTTTTGATATATATATTTTTTTATCAATTACCATGGTGAAGGTGGTAAAGTTGTAGCTTTGTTCTTGTTGTTTCTTATTCAGGCATAATTATGTGGTGTAAACTTATAGAATTTCCTTTTATTTATTTATTTTTTGTTGCCGAAGACCCGAAGTCGTAGTAGCTTGCTGGTTAGTCTTGAGTAAGCAATTGTAGTGGGCAAGTGTCATCTCTTCAAAATTTATATAACCTTAGTTCTTCAAATTCCACCCCAAGAAATTTGGTTTCAGATGCCTCTATTAGCTATTTGTAGTGCATATCTTAATACCATAACTCAAATTCCTTGGTACTTTGAAATGCCCTTATTCAAACATAACCTTAGGAGGGTATGTTTGGATGAGGAACTTCATAGTACCCAAGGGATTAAGGCTATATTACTAACAAATGCACCACAAACTATCAAATGAAGGGAATACAAATACACCACATGAGCATAACAAAACCACTAAACAATGGATTTCTCAGTAACGGATGTCAAGTAGTTACTTACAAATCCCTCCTAGTGCATTGCATCTAGTCATTTGAAAACCCTCCATCAAATTATTTTTTTGGTATATTTCTACCTAATTTTTCACAAGTATAATTTGTACATTTAGCTTGAGTGAGGAAATTCCTCATCATAAGTTTGAGGTATGGCGCAACAGGTTTGGAATCATAGATTCTTGTTCTTGAAAAGGGATCACCCTGACTTGAAGGCCCTTTACTGAAATTTTAGGATATTCAACTTCCATCTTCTGACTCTGTTCTTCTGCTGCGTCCTTATCTGTTCTTCTTCCTTCCTGTTGTTTGTAAATTGTAATGTTCCGTTTACAGAAAAAGAAATTACCCTACTTGAAGTTTTAATTTTTTTCTATGAATATATATTTTTCATTTATTGGTTATCTGTTTGCGTATGTGGATCTTGTGAACATTGGGTACATGAACTATTTACTATGGGTATTGGGTAGTTTGAACTGTTCCAAAAAATTGATTTTTCCATGTTTAAGATCAAGCATGCTTGGTGATGCTCTTGGGTTGGATCTTCCCTATCAAAACTTTTCACTTTCTGCTCTACACCTTTTTGAAGTTAGTTATATATATATGTTAGATTAGTAAAATTATATTTCATGCTTCCTGACAGAATATTTCTCTACCTCAGCCAGGAACACGCAGGGCAACAATACAGTCTGTCTTGTCCAAGGTTACATTTGAGAAGTGTAGTAGCAGAATTTCCCTATCGAAACATTTAAGAAGGGATGCCAACCCAAATGGTCAGTAATAGCAGTAAACTTAGAATTAAGAACTAGTTAGTGCAAGTTAGCCAAAAAAATCTACCTTGTCCAATGTGCAATGTTTCTCTTTTAAGTAAAGGGCCTATTGGAAAAGCATAACTTAGTTGTTCTTTAGATCATTCATCTTTTATTGTTCTTCCCCATCCCCTCTGTCACTTTTCCTTTCTTTCATAGTCAAATATACTTATATATGGCTATAGATGCAAATGAAAGCACAGAAACTACTTTTCTTCTTTCTTTCACCTCCAAATCTCCAGTACCTTTCCTCTAGTCCAGCCAAACTTTCCATCTCTCTTTTCTCTTCCCTTTCGTCACCCATAAAAATCTCAAACCCAAATGCAAACTCTCACATCACTGATTACCTCTTCAATACCTTCAAATTCACCAAAGCCCAAGCTTCCTCTATCTCAAGTCGCTTCTCCTGGGTCACATCCCCTGAAAAGCCCCAATCTGTGCAAAGCTTTCTTCGAGAGCTCGGATTCTCCGATGCCCATATCCGATCTGCTGTGCGTGTCTCGCCGCAAATCCTCTTTTCTAATATCGACAAGACCCTAAGGCCAAAGCTCGAGTTCTTTCAACAATTGGGACTTTCTGGTCCTGACCTTGCTAGTTTCATTTCCAAGAATTCCACACTTTTGACTGTTAGTTTGGACAGAAAGTTAGTACCCTGTATTGAAATTCTCATGAAAGTCTTGGGACATGATGAGAATGCTAAGGATTTGATTCAGGTTTTGTGTAGATGCAATTGCGTAGTGAGGAGAGACCCAGAATCATTGTTGGGCAACATTGCCTTTATGGAGAGTTGTGGAATTGTTGGCTCTCAGCTTTCCATGCTATTGAAGAGGCAGCCATGGCTTTTCACTGTACAAGAATCTGTACTTAGAAGCCTTGTTACACGGGTTCTGGAAATGGGTTTCTCATTGAATTCTAGAATGTTGGTTCATGCTCTCTATACAGTTAGTTGTTTGCGCAATGGGACAATTAGTAGAAAATTGGACTTGTTTCGTAGTTTTGGGTTTTCAACAGATGAATGCATGGAAATGTTTAGAAGAACACCAGGTTTGCTTAGGACCTCAGAGGAGAAGTTAAAGATTGGAATTAATTTCTTCTTAAATATCGTTAAGTTTAAAAAGTCGGTATTAATTCATACACCTTGGATTTTGATGTTTAGCATGGAGAACCGAGTGATTGCTCGATACAGGGTTTTAGAGGTTGTAAAGTCAAAACGGCTATTGAAGAGGGATCCAACTTTTTATGATGCACTTATTTTGACAGAGGATGAATTTTTGGATAAGTTTGTATCAAGATTTATAGATGATGCAGAGGAATTGTTGGTTGCTTACAAAGTTCATCTGCTGGATTCTACGGAGGAAGAAGATTCTTAGTACAACTCAAATATTAATTTTCCCAGATGGGAGTTCATGGCCACTTTAGGAAGCAAGACTTAACACCTGTAGGATCTGAAAAACCCCCATCTCCCTTGTCTGAGAATGGCGTGCGAGTACCTTAAAGTTCACTACATGTTTCTATTTTCTGAAACTGCCGTTACAGGACATACTTAAATTTTGGATAATCTGGTTCTGTTTTGCTCATGTTTTTTTAAATTCTATATTATACATTGAAAGAAGAAAGCAGTCCATTTGTATGAGTACATTTCCTTCTTTATCGATGATCTTGATTGTTTAAGATAAATTTCTGAATTTGATTGGATGATCTGATTGTTTAAGATAAATTTCCGAATTTGATTGGACATGTTTGATGTTTCAGCTTATTTGCTGCATCTGTCTGTTCCACAATGGTGTTTTATGAACTTTGATTGAGTTTTGGGTAGTTTGAAGTTTGAACTGGCTACCGGATGGATTGGTTATTTTCTATCTTCTAGCACATTTTTAATATTTGTTCTACTCTTTTTCAAATTTTTTTCTTTTTCTATTCTCTATATATGTCAAATGAATATAATCTCTTGCATGTTTTTTGAATGATTGATTAGTAGTTCTATGATATTTTATCTCATTAAAGCAAATATATATGTTCACATTCTAGTTTCTTACTTACACATTTAATCTTCCTTAATTAGTAGAATATAGAAACTTAATTTAACAAAAAAGAAAAGGGAGAATTCCCTTTTTGCAAAGCTTATTTATATGCGTGGTAAATAAAAAGGCCCAACTACTTTTGTGGGTTTGTGAAGTACTATTTCCATGACTGTAGTTGCTCCATAGCCACACACATGTCAACCAACCATCCTGCAACTATTAGTTCTTTCGCAAGCCAAGCCAATGTGCCTTGATCCACCAAAGAGGAATTCGAGTGAAAGCAGAGCATAATCCTCAAAATACTCTACATTTTTTTTTTTGTTAGAAAATATGTTTTATTCAAAAATATCTTACGATAGTACATGGATAGACATTAGGTCCATTAAGAACCCAATCATGAACGTTATGAGCAATAACACAATTTATAAAATATCTGCGGTCTAATTAGGTTCACAAGGAACTAAAATAAAAGACAAAATAAAAAATACTAGCGTCTAGCTATAATATGATTACACAGAAATCATCAACATAGTGTTCAGCAAACAAGTACATCTTGTGGAGTGCGCATAATGCTGCCTCGTTAAAAAATCTCGGAAAAATCCAATGGGCAAAAACCGTAGGAAAAGAAAAACAGTGCAGTGCGCATAGTTCGATATGGAGAGAATGAGTATTCTGAAAAGGAGACTCGGCCTGACAGGAAGAATCTGCTTCTTGCAGAGAGTCAAGTACCAAACTGGGTCATCAATTTGTAATACAGTTGATAGCCAGGAAGGGCCTTCTTCAATCCAAACTTGAAACTTCGGAAAGTAGAGGGTGTTCTTAGCTAGAAGGTGTGCAACCTGATTACAACTCCAAGGGGTAAATTGGCATTGGATAGACTGAAAGTAGCGAAATAGGTGTGCACCTCCTCAACCAACGCACCATCAACGTCCAGGCAGACTTCCTCTGATTGTAAAAGTCGAATGACTTCTTGAGCATCCATTTCCAAAATGAGAAACTTATAACCCATGTAGTAAGCAACTTGTAATCCCAAGCATGAAGCTATAAGTTTCGTTGCTTTAGGAGTTAAATTTCCACGTAAACCTTTGGAGTTTGCCATCATAAGATCCCCAGTACAGTCATGGACCACCGCCCTCAGGCCCCTAATTCCAGTATTGTTATTAGCAGCACTATCTACATTTTACTTTAAATAAGGAGTGGAAGGTTTATCCCGTTTACCAATGTTCCCAATTGGTCTAGGGACATATGGATATGTTTGAGTAGCAGTAATAAATTTGTTCATTAGATCACAACTGCGTGCAAGAAGAGCTTGTGCTGAAGTAAATTTCCCAGAAGTTCAACTTGCATTACGATCATACCAAATACTCCAGCAAAGATAAATGATACAAATCAGCTCCTTTGGGTGTAGGATACCTGAGGCATACTAATACAACTCCACAAAACAAGAAACTGACCATTCACGAAGAATTGAAGAGAGAGGGGAAAGTAACCAAACCTCCTTAGCGAAAGGACATCACCCTAAAGCATGAATTACCGTCTCTAGCCTTTTATGAACAAATGCAAGTGGGTGAAGAAACGATATTACGAGTAAAAAGGTTCGCCATACAGGGCATGATACCATGTAGGCAACGCCATAGGAAAATTTTAATTTGATTAGGAAGTGAAAGAGACCAAACCGAGGACCAAAGTTTATCCTGAGGTAATGTAGATGACCCGACCCATCATTCGGATTGCAATCGAACTGTCTGGGCAACCCAATAGCCGCTCTTAACTGTGTAATAGCCATTGTTTTGGAAATTCCAAATCAATCTATTTGGGATATTGAGATCCAGCAAAGGGATATACATGATTAGTGCGGTCTCTGAATCCCAAAATAACTGTTTAAGAAGATCAAGATCTCAACAACCATTTTTGCTTATAAGTTGGCTGACCGGTGCATTATGAGGAAAGAGAGGTGGTAAGCGAATATGCAATATGGTCGGGATGGTAACCAAGCATCAAAAGATATACTAATGGATTGGCCATCACCTACCGCCCAACGAAGACCAAAAGAAGCTCTCGTCCCCATAACATGGATCTCCATATAAAAGTGGAAGACCGACCCTTGGCAGCTTGTAGGAAGTTTCCGTTAGGGTAATAGCGTGCTTGATAAATTGTTCTAACCAGGGAGTTAGGATTGCAGAAAATCCGCCAACATTATTTAGCCAGTAATGCCTGATTATAATCAATAAAATCACAAAAACCTAAGCCCCCACCTTCCTTATGATGGCAGAGAGCCTTCCATTGGAGCCTTCCAGAACTTGGCATAAAGAGAAGTGATTTATGAGCATATACCTTTTGGCAGTTGAAAAACACTCATGGAATAAGAAGGTATCACTTGGATTATTGCTTTAATCAGGATCTCCTTTCCTACAATAGAGAGAGATTTCACCTTCCATCCATTTAGTTTTCACGAAACTCGATCACGAATGGTGGTAAATAGCTTTTGGCACCTTTTCCCCACCGAGGTGCCGTTTATGACAAGAGACCAATGGGATTCCCAACGAAGTAGCTAGGAACTCTTGCAGATCTTGAGGGGTATTAGGACTAAGTGATAGTGCCGATTTAGTGAGATTAATATGATGGCTAGTAACTTCCTCATAAATTGTAAAGATAGTGCAAAGAGTATGACAAACATCTATAGAGACCTCTAAGAAAAGATGACTATCATCAGCAAATAAGAGGTGTGAAATATGAGGGCCTGAGCGGCCAACTTGAACTCCCAATACTATTCCTTCATTCTCAGCTTGACAAGGAGAGCGAAAAAATCTTCAGAAAAAATTAAGAACAAATATGGGGAAAGAGGACAGTATTGTCTCAAGCCTCTCTGCGATAAAATTTGACCAAAGGAGTCCCCTTTCCAGAGAACTAAGAAGGAAACCGAAGTAAGAAAATCCATGATGCAATTAACCCATCCTGGATCAAACCCCAAGCTAAGTATCATTTCCTCTAAGAAACACCACTCCCTGCGATCGAACGCTTTGGCCATATCGAATTTAAGTGCTATTTCCTTCCGTTGACCTGTGGTCATATACTTAATTTTGTGCATCGTTTCGAACGCAACCATCGCATTGTCCAAAATACTGCGCTTAGGAACAAAAGTACTTTGGGTCATACTGATAACTAAAGACAAAACTAGCTTGAAACAATTAGCATAAGTCTATGCAATTAATTTATAGAGAACCGAGCATAAACTTATGGGTCTGAAATCCTGAACTCGAGATGGAGATTTACCTTTAGGAATTAATGAAAGCAGCGTATAATTATAAGGACGAACATTGGATTCTCCATTCGAAAAGCTAAACAATCTCCAGTTACTTTATCGCTCACAATATCCCAATATCTTTGATAGAATAGGGCTTGCATACCATCAAATTCGGGTGATTTTTTTGGAGGCATCTGGGAAAGTGCCTGTTTCAGATCATATCTAGTAAATGGTTTTAGTAGAATGGCATTCATTCCGTCAGTGACATGAGGCTCCACACAGTTCAAAATTCGATCCATGGCTATTCCACCAGTGTGTGTGAACAAATCGAAAAAATAAGAGCAGAAAAGGTTTCCAATTTCCCCGGGATCAGTATGCCTTATACCTTGTGCATCATTGATTCCAGCAATAGCATTAGTGCGAGTCCGGGATTTTGCTCGTTCATGAAAATATTTCGGGTTGCGATCTCTATGTTTAAGGCAAGAGACCCTAGAGCGCTCCAATTTTTTTTTTCTTTTTCTAACAGATCATCAAGAGTGGTTTCTAACTGTTTTATTCGTGGGAGAAAGCGAGATGGTTGATTTTTTGACAGGACCCTTCCCGAATTTCCCCTCGAAACCCGGGAAAAACCATGCTCCCATCTGACAACTTAAAGAAATTCCATAATACCCCTAAGCCTTTGTAATTAATTATGAGAATTTTGCTAAAAATCTGGCAGAATCTCCCCTTAAGGACTGATTAACCGTCTTCCACCTGTCAGAATAAGGATCAGATAACACTCCAAATCCCAATAAGGTCAACCATCCAATGATGTAACCACAATTTACAATCAGTCCAAAAGACTTATCAGAGCATCTAGGTAGGATAAGTAAAATACAGAAATAAATATCCTACTCGATAGTTTAGGAACGTGCAGCTGAAAATTTAATGCCTCCGCCTCAGGATATGCCCATGTCAACTCAACAACATGGAGGGGATTTAAAATACGAAAGTTGTGAGTGGATAAAATAATCATTTAAAAATCATTTCCGAGGAAAACAAACTATTTCGCCCTCCACGAGTAAAACCATGCATGCATAACATAAAATCCCTTTGTATATAAATATAATATATAGATAATCCGAAAACCCACCGAAAAAATCCAATCTTTTGTTAAAACACTTGGTGGGACTCACGAAAACCGGAATAATGAAAATATTTCGTGGTCCACAGCCCTACTTTGAAAACCCTCCTCAAAGGAGTTTAAAATCATGTAACATACTTGGACACAAAATATACATCAAAACATATCCCACTGTTGCCCGAATAAAATCCCGAGCCGTAGCTCGATACCCTACACACACTCGAAATACCTCGAGTTGTGCAGAAACATGTACTACGCATAGACAGCCATAATAACCTGGTGGAGAAAATACCCCTCGACACCAGCGTCAGAGAACCCTTAATGATTTGACGGAGAAAGACCCTCGACACCAGTAGGAGAAAACCTTGACCCTCGGGGACAATAATTCAGTGAAAATCAAAATCCATGTTTTGAAATTCTTGTTTCTTGGCTTAGGCCAAATTCATTGAAAAACCAGGTTTAAACTCAAATCGTGGACTCGACCGAAATTCAAAATCAATCAAGTCAAACCATTTAAAACCCGAAACCATAAAGTCAGGCCATAGCCCAAAACGTCATTCCAAATAATTATTGAAAGCCCGTGTCTAATAATAATTTAATAATATCCAGAATTTTTGTCAAAACAATACGTAATAAGCAATTATATCAATATACCTTTATGCATGCATTATACTTTACAAAACCAAAGTCCATTCACCACACGTCCAAATAGTTCAATCCCGAATCGTACGCTTCTCTGAAGTTTCCGGAGCAGTATCGCCTGTCAAAAGTAACAATTGGGATTACCAACTATAATTAAAATCCTACATTTAGACTCCCTAAACCCCGGGAGGTCCGCATACATCACACTAAAAATGCAGCCACTTCGGACGCCTAAAACTACAGCTAAACGATGTCTGATCAACCCGAAACCTGCGCCAACAGGTCTGGAACGTCAAAACCTTGTTGACATGCATCGCCGTGACCCAAGGACCGGTCCCACGCGACGCCACGCGTCGGTGAAAGGCCGGACCACGCATCACGCGCCTGCTACAGTGCCTCATGCGCCTGTGACAGTGTTCCACGCGCTGCTATAGTACCTCACGCATGGACTCGATTTGACTCAGCACTGACTTAGCCGCTAGGTGGCACCATGTGGCTGCCATGTGGCATGCCACGTTAGCCCCCCTCTGACCGAACCAGTTGCCGGAGTGTCGCGGGAGAGTCACCGGAGAAGACGACCGCTCCGCCGTGCGCCGGCGCATGAAAACTCCATTTCCGGTCGACCTTGAATTTTTTCTAACTTCCTCAAAACTTAACCGTTTTCACAAATTTTTAGTCAAAATCCATCTACTCGAACCGAGGAACTCAAAAATGAAGTCCAAACACGAAATCCATACATGTGTTGGCTAGAAAATCGATCGAAAGTTTCGATTTTTCCTTTCCTTCTTAGTTCGGTGTCTCCCGCGGCTGCTTTCTGCGACGGTTGGTACGTTCTTGATCACGGGAAGGAGGAGAATCCGATGAGTGAAACCAAAATGGACTAGGCTGCCTTGAATCGAAGTTCAAATTCTTGGGTTTTTTGGGTTCGGTCGCACGGGTATGGATGAGCGCGAAGAAAGACAGTGAAATGAAGGAGATCTGATATGCTTGGGTTAAAAATATCTACCCAGGCCAGATTACCAAAATGCCCCTGAACATTCTAGACCCATAACTCTCTCACACGAACTCCGTTTTTCGCGTGCCGTCTGTCTACTAACTCGTAAGTTCGAGACCTACGTAACGGTCCATGAAACACAGCCAAAAATGTCTCGAAACAAAAATTGACTTTCAAGCCCCTTAAACAATCGAGGGTAATTTCAACCTTTTACAAATTAATTTTTGAAAATTCACTAATTAAATTTTTGGGTCGTTACAATTCACCCCCTTAAAGAAATTTCATCCTCGAAATTCATACCTATCACTAGAACAAATGTGGATGATGCGCCCGCATCAGTGCCTCGATTTCCCACGTGACCTCCTCCACGTTATGATTCCTCCACAGAACTTTAACGAGAGGAATAGACTTTCTGCGCAGTACTTTTTCCTTCCAATCTAAAAGTTGCACTGGTTGCTCCTCAAAAGTCAAATCATCTCTTAGCTCAATTGGTTGCGCCTCTAATACATGAGATTCATCAAATAGATACTTCCGGAGCATAGATACATGGAATACATCGTGAACCTTTGACAGTTCCGGGGGTAAAGCAAGTCTGTCAGCCATTGGCCCTATCATCTCAATAATCTCATAAGGCCTAATGTAGCGACGACTCAGGTTTCCTCGTCTACCAAAACGTACAACTCCTTTATATGGGGATAATTTCAAGAAACCCAGTCTCCGACCTCAAACTCAAGATCTCATATCCGTCGGTCCGCATAGCTTTTCTGGCGGTCTTGAGCTGGCTTCAACCTTTCCCTGATTATTCTAATATTTTTCTTTGTCATTTCCACTATCTCTGGTATCAACAGTCTTCTCTCACCAGCCTCAATCTACCATATCGATGTCCTGCACTGTCTCCCTTACAATGCCTCGAAAAGAGACATCCCAATACTAGACTGATAGTTCTTGTTGTATGCAAATTCCATCAAGGCCAGGTGTGAATCTGAGTTTCCTTTAAACTGTAGTACACAAGCTCTCATCATATCCTCCAGAATCTGAATTGTCCTCTCAGACTGACCGTCAATCTGAGGATGAAAAGATGTACTGAAATGCAATATAGTTCCAAATGCTTTATGCAAACTCTGCCAAAACCTCAAAGTAAACCTAGGATCCCTATCTAACACAATCGACTCTGAAGTCCCATGTAATCATATGGTCTCATCCACAAACAATTTGGCGTACTGGCCCATCCGGTAATCTTCCCGTACTGGCAAGAAATGTGCTGACTTCTTGAGTCTATCAACAATTACCCAGATTCCATCATGTCCTTTGAGTCCTAGGAAGTTTATAAACAAAATCCATAGTAATGTGATCCCACTTCCATTCCGGAATAGGTAATGGTTGTAATGCCCCGTATGGTTTCTGCCTCTCTACTTTTACTTGTTGACACGTCAGGCACCTACTCACAAACTCCGCTATTTCCCTTTTCATTCCAGTCCACCAATAGTGTTCCTCAAGAGTACGATACATCTTGGTACCGCCTGGATGCATGCATAGGCAGAACTATGAGCTTCCTCAAGAATTTTTCTTTTCAACTCTAGATCATTAGGTACGCACAACCGGCCATCCTTAACCAACGCCCCATCATCCCTAATCACATAATCCTGCATGCTCCCAATCTCCAACTCCATCCTAATAACACACAAAGTAGGATCCTGGAGCTGAGCTTCAATGATTCGATCAATCAAGGCATGTCTCACATGGAAACTAGCCAACATAGCCCCATGGCTATCCATTTCCAGTATAACTCCCGCTCTTCGGAATTCCACCAACAACGGTAGGTAAACAGTATGCAAATAGGACAAGGAACCCATGGACTTCCTGCTCAAGGCATCCGCCACTACATTGGATTTTCCTGGGTGATATTCTATGGTACCGTCATAATCCTTTATCAGCTCAAGCCACCTTCTCTGTCTCAAGTTCAAATCTTTCTGGGTACAGAAGTATTTCAAACTCTGATGGTTAGTAAAGATCCGACACGTTTCCCCATACAAATAATATCTTCAAATATTCAGTGCGTGCATCACTGCAGCAAACTCCAAATCATGTATGGGGTAATTCAACTCGTGAGGTTTAAGTTGCCTGGAGCCATATGCTATCACCTTCCCATGCTACATCAACACGCAGCCTATACCCCGTAATGATGCATCATTGTACACCTCTAATCCTCCGTTATCATTTGGAAGGGTTAACATTGGGGTAGAAGTCAACCTCCTCTTTAGCTCCTGAAAGCTCTGTTCACACCTATCATCCCAGTCAAACTTGACTCCCTTCCTCGTCAACCTAGTTAACGGGGCAGCTATTGTAGAGAATCCTTATACTAATCTCCGATAATATCCCGATAAACCCAGAAAACTTCTCACCTCTGACACTGTCTTCGGTTGTTCCCAATTTGCCATTTCCTCAACTTTTTGGGGATCCACGCTGATACCCTCAGCAGAAATCACATGACCTAAGAATCCCACTGGTGAACCAAAACTGACATTTACTGAACTTGGCAAACAGTTGCCTTTTCCTCAGCATATTCAGCACCAACCTCAAGTGCTTCTCATGTGTCTTAGCACTCTTCGAATATACCAGGATATCATCGATGAACACAATCACAAACCGATCCAAATACTTTTGGAACACCCTATTTATCAAATCCATAAATGTTGCCGGTGCATTAGTTAACCCGAAGGGCATCACCAGGAACTCATAATGCCATAGCGTGCCCTAAACGCCATTTTGGGAACATCCCCTTCCCTGATCCTTAACTAATGGTACTCGGATCGAAGGTCAATTTTTGAGAAATACTTTTCCCCTTTTAATTGGTCAAACAAATCATTAATTCGTGGGAAATGATACTTATTCCGTACCGTAACCCTGTTTATGTGCCGGTAGTCGATACATAACCTCAAACCACCATCTTTCTTCCTTACAAATAACACCGGTGCACCCCAAGGTGATACACTTGGTCGAATAAACCCCATATCCACCAAGTCCTACAATTGAGTCTTCAATGCCCTCAATTCTACCGTTGCCATTATGTACGGTGCCTGTGATATAGGTTGGGTACCCGGAAGAAGCTCTATAGTGAACTCAATCTCCCGGTGAGGTGGCTATCCAGGAAGATCCTCTGGAAATACATCGGGAAACTCATTTACCACAGGAATATCCTCTACTCTCACCGGAGTATCCCGAGAATCAATCACGTGAGCTAAATAGCCCTCACAACCTTTCCTCAATAATTTCTCAGTCGTTAAAATCGATATCACTCCTGAGGAAAGTACCTTACAATCACCCCGAAACAAAAGTTTCGGCAAGCCTGAACTTCAGAAAACTACCCTCTTGTCGAAACAATCTATGGAGGCATCGTGCATGGTTAACCAATCTATCCCTAGAATCACATCAAAATCATGAATGTCCAAGGGGATTAAATTTGCCTCTAACTCATGACCTCCCACTACTACTGGACAGCTACGTATAATGAGGTTCGCTACTAATATATCTCCGGTATGAGTGCTAATACTCATATTCCAACCAATCGGAGATAATTCTCTATAAGCAAAAAGTATGAAATCCTGAGAAATAAAAGAATGTGTAGCCCCGGGATCTATCAAAATACTAGCATCATGATTAAAAATAGACAACGTACCAGTAACCACCTCTGGTGCTGCTCGAGCCTCATGCTGAGTTATAGCAAAAACTCGGGCCTGTGTACCAGAAGGCCGACCACGACCCCCCTATCTCCCTCTAGCCTTGCTGTCCCCACTAGCCCTACTGACCCACTAGACTGGGTCTGGCTCCCTGCTGCAGTACCAGATGTCTGCGCTACTTTCTGACCCGATTCAGCAACATCTCGGCCCAAGGAACTATTGCCCGAACGACGTTGTGGACAACCCCTCTTAAAATGACCAGTCTCCCCACAGAAGTAGCAACCGGTGTCACCCACCAGTGCAGGTCTGCCACTCTGTCTCCCGGTTACTTGCACTGAAGCCCTGCTAAACTGAACGGATGATTGTTTTCCATGACCGGCTCCGCCACCGCCTGATCTGGATCTTGCACCTTTAGAAGATCCAGAACTGAAACTGCCTCTCTTAGATGGTCCTTGACTAGAGGCCCCGAAACACTGGCAATCCTGGCGTCGCCTGGAACCACTAAACTGGTGTTGAGCTGGCAAACTCAACTCTACTCTAGCAGCAGTGTCTGACAAAGCTCTCAAAGAAGTATGAGCCACATCAGTTACTACTACCCTAACCTCATTTCTCAGTCCATACTCAAATTGTCGACACTTATCCATCTCAGTTGCCACTAGAGCCAATACAAAACATGTCAACTCAAGAAATTTCTGTTCATATTGGGCGACCGGCATGTCCCCTGCTGTAGCTTCAAGAACTCAACCTCTCTAGCATCACAGTATGAGCGAAGATCAAATTGCTCGAGGAAGCGCTCCCGGAAAGTTTCCCAAGTAAAAATACGGACATCCCAGTCTGTCAGCTGCAATGCATGCCACCACCGGTACGCATAGCCATCCAGAAGAAATGTGGCTAGTCGTACCCTATCCTTCGGAGGGCGCCTCATAACAGCAAACACTTGTTCCAAACGAGTAATCCACGCATCCGCATCATTTGGGCCTAACTCACCTGTAAACACTGTCGCCCCCAACCTCTGGGCTCGCTCATTGTCCGAAATTTCAGACGTAGCTCTACCCTGAAGTACTGTAGTCAAAGCCTGGCCCAATTGATCCAAGGTCTACCTCAAATCAAGCTCTACTATGGGTTCATGCGTGTCGCACCGTTTCCAAACCGTTGACGGGGGTCGCGTCTCAGAGGCATTACACTGAAAAGAACCATAAATTATCAATACCACAATCAGTTGTACACTAGGTGTACGATCTACAGGAATTTAACATAGTGCTCTGATACCAAGTTGATAGGACCCTTCACGAATTTCCCCTCGAAACCTGGGAAAAACCCTGCTCTCGTCTGACAACTTAAAGAAATTCCCCGAATACCTTTAAGTCCTTGCAATTAATTATGAGAATTCTGCCAAAAATCCGGCAGAATCTCCCCTTAAGGACTGGTTAACCGTCTTCCACCTATTAGACTTAGGATCAGATAACACTCCAAATCCCAATAAGGTCAATCATCCAACGATGTAACCACAATTTACAATCAGTCCAAAAGACTTATCAGAGCATCTAGGTATGATAAGTAAAATACATAAATAAATATCCTACTCGATAGTCTAGGTAAACGAGCAGCTGAAAATTTAATGCCTCCGCCTCTGGATATGCCCACGTCAACTCAACAGTTTTGGAGGGGATTTAAAACACGAAAGTTATAAGTGGAAAAAATAAACATTTAAAAATCATTTCCGAGGAAAACATACTTTTCCCCCCTCCACGAGTAAAACCATGCATGGATAACATAAAATGCCTTTGTATATAAATATAATATATAGGTAATCTGCAAACCTACTGGAAAAATCCATCTTTTGCTAAAACACTTGGTGGGACCCACGAAAACCCGAATAATGAAAACAATATGTGGTCCACAACCCTGCTTCGAAAACCCTCCTCAAAAGAGTTTAAAATCATCTAACATACTTGGACATAAAATATACATGAAAACATATCCCACTGATGCCCGAATGAAATCCCGAGCCGTAGCTCGATACCCTCCACACACCCGATATACCTCGAGTTGTGCAAAAACTACTACGCATAGACAACCTCAACGACCTGGTGGAGAAAATACCCCTCGACACCAGCGTCAGAGAACCCTCAACGATCTGGCGGAGAAAGACCCTCAACGCCAGTCGGAGAAAACCCTGACCCTCGGGGACATTAATTTAGTGAAAACCAAAATCCATGTTTTGAAATTCTTGTTTCTTGGCTTAGGCCAAATTCATTGAAAAACCAGGTTTAAACTCAAAATCGTGGACTCGACCGAAATCCAAAATCAATCAAGTTAAACCATATAAAACCCGAAACCATAAAGTCAGACCATAGCCCAAAACGTCATTCCAAATAATTATTGAAAGCCCGTGTCCAGTAATAATTTAATAATATCCAGAATTTTTGTCAAAACAATACGTAATAAGCAATTATATCAATATACCTTTATGCGTGCATTATACTTTACAAAACCGAAGTTCACTCACCACACGTCCAAATAGTTCAATCTCGAATCGTACGCTCCTCTGAAGTTCCCGGAGCAATATCGCCTGTCAAAAGTAACAATCGGGATTACCAAATATAATTAAAACCCTAAATTTAAGCTCCCTAAACCCCGGGAGGTTCGCTTGCATCACACTAAAAATGCAGCCACTTCGGACGCCCAAAACTACGCCTAAACAACGTCCGATCAACCTGAAATCTACGCCAACAGGTCCGGAATATCGAAACCTTGTTGACACCCGCCGCCGTGACCCAAGGACTGGTCCCACGCGCCGCCACGCGCCGGCTGAAGGCCAAACCACGTGTCTGCTACAGTGTTCCATACGCTGCTACAGTTCCTCACAAGTCGACTCGGTGCAGACTCGGTGCTGACTCGGCGCTGACTCAGCCACCATGTGGCACCACGTGGCTGTCAGGTGGCCTCCATGTGGCTGGCATCCACTTGGCTCCACGTGGCTGCCAGGTGGCATGCCACGTCAGCCCCCCTCGACCGAACCAGTCATCGGAGCGTCACCGGAGAAGACGACCGCTCCGTTGTGTGCTGCCGTCCACCTTCGCCGTAAAACTCCATTGCCGAACGACCTTGAATTTTTTCTAACTTCCTCAAAACTTAACCATTTTTCACAAATTTTTAGTCTAAATCCATCTACTCAAACCCAGGAACTCAAAAATGAAGTCTCAACACGAAACCCATACCTATGTTGGCTGAAAAATCGATCGAAAGTTGAAGTTTTTTCTTTTCTCGGTTCGGTGTCTCTTGCGACTGCTTCCTGCGACGTTTGATAGGTTCTTGATCACGGGAAGGAGGAGAATTCGATGAGTGGAACCAAAACGGACGAGGCTGCCTTGAATCGAAGTTCAAATTCTTGGGTTTTTGTGTCCGGCCGCACGGGTCTGGGTGAGTCGCGAAGAGAGAGAGTGAAATAAAGGAGATATGATCTACTTAGGGTTAAAAATATCTACCCAAGCCAAACTACCAAAATGCCCCTGAACATTCTAGACCCACAACTCTTTCACACAAACTTCATTTTTCGTGTGTCGTCTGTCTACAAACTCGTGAGTTCGAGACCTACGCAACGGTCCTTGAAATACAATCAAAAGTGTCTCGAAATAAAAATTGACTTTCAAGCCCCTTAAACAACCAAGGATAATTTTGTCCTTTTACAAATTAATTTACAAAAATTCACTAATTAAATTTTCGGGTCCTACTTGTCCTACATCAAAAATCGTCACAAATAAAAATCGACAAAATCGTCAAAGATTTGTTAGGAGATGACGAGAATCTGGAGATGGTCTGAGCGAGGTGATAAGGAGAATATGGAGATAAGAGGGCGTGAGAGATATGGACAATGAAAAAGTAAAAAAAAAAAAAAAAGATTAAAAATCCAAAAAAAACAAAACAAATGTTGCCCGAGCTTGAACTGGGTTTTTTTTATTAAAGAGGTAATTATATATAGGTTTTTTTATTAGAGTTCAATATATAAATTAGTCCACTATAGTAAATAGTTACAGTAATTACATAACCATGTAATATTTTAACTGTTGTTTAATTCATACTATTTTTCTTAGTCATGTGTTTTTAAAAAAATTAGAAGCATACCGTTTAGGTTATGTATATTCTAAGTGCACAAAATCCCATCATTAGGGTTTTACAAACATACGTTTCATCAATTTTGAACTATAAATATAAATTATATGTTCCTGTGGAATTTAATTATGAGGAAATTAATTATCCAGGTGTAAAATTTTCATTTTGATTTTTTTCGCACATGGTTGTTGAAACTCACCTGCTTTTCCGGCCTTTTTGTTTCAATGAATAGCACCTTTGACCTTTTTTATTTCAAATTTGATTTGTTTGATTGTGTTCACGAGTGAAATCTTCTTGGTTATTTTTCATCCTCTTTCTGTTTTTTTTAGGTTCTTTTTCGTTTACTAATCCTTTCATTCTATGAATATTAATTTACCTAATTTACATATCGCTGAGTAATAGGTATAGTCAATTATATAGGTACATTTCAGGAAAAAAAATATTATATAGGTACATTAGCGAACATATATCAGGACAATTCAAAAATATGAAACTAATAATGAAATATTAGAAATATGATATGTAATATAGGTATATTATAATTCTAATTCTAATTCTAATTATATCAAAAGTGAAAAAATAAAAAAATTTAAAAAATAGATAAAATATCTATGTGACTATAATCTTGTAAACCTATCAGATAATATCCCAAGAGGCTTAGATGATTAAAATGACTCATTAAAACAAACCGGGAGGAAATTTATTTGCTGATATTATCTTATCAACATAATTACTAAAAATTAAATAGAAAATATTTAAAATTTGAAAAATTCTCATTCACATCTGATAACGACTCCTAAAAAATAGGTGTATATATGAGATGTAGTACGTTAAAAGGGTATAAATGGTATTAGAAAAAAAAAGCAATTAAGTAAAAAAAAAAATATGCTTAAGTGGAATTCGGTATATCAGTAAATGTATTGACTTATATGTTGATTATAAAAAATGGATTAGTTTATAGTTATTTCTTTATGAAACTTAAAAAAACAAAATGTAATTCGTGTGTTTTTTTATAAAAGCCACTTTCACCAAGAAACACCTTGTTTGTGATTTTCCAAAAAATATTAAAAATACTTTTGAATTTTTGCCAAATAGAATCACCTCCAAATAAGTATTCTTATTATTAGAGTGCTTCTATTCATGCCCAAATCTTTACTCTTCCCACCCAACAAATTATTTCTAAGTTTACCATAATAGACATACCTTTTAGGATAAACTACATAAAAGTATCCAAATTATAGGGGTCATTTCAAGTTCGTACCCCAATTATGAAAATTTTCATCTAAGTACCCAAACTATCAAAACACAACATCTAGATACCCACCGTTAGCAATATGTTAAAAAAATATGTTAAGTGCCCAAGTGGCACTTGTGAGGCCCTTTTTTATGCTGACATGGACTCTATATAAATAAAAAAATTAAAATATATTAAAAATAATTAATAAAATCTTAAAATAAATAAACAAAAAAATTTTAAAAATCCAAAATAAACCCAAATCAATTTCAGACTCACCCACCACTTCCCTCCCACCTCAACAAGAACGATGAAATTGCCCCTCCCTTCCTACCTATTCAGGCCAGGAACGGTGGCGTTGAGAGAGACCATGAAGTACTAGAAGAACACTGAGCTCTTGATCCGCAAGCTTCCCTTTCAGAGGCTTATGAGGGAGATCGCTCATGACTTCAAGACCAATCTCCGATTCCAGAGCAGCGCTGTGTCCCCGCTTTAAGAGGTGGTGGAGGCGTACTTGGTGGGTCTGTTTGAGGACACTAACCTCTGCACTATTCATGCCAAGAGATTGAGCATTATGCCCAAGGACATTCAACTCACTCGCAGGATTAAGGGCTTCAATCTCGTAGGCCTTGGCGGCTTCGATCGTCGTGTCAAAGGTCCCGAGCCAGACCCGAGAGCCTCTCCGATTGGGGTCTCGGATCTCCATCGCGAACTTGCCCCCACGACCTTTGTCCGACCCCCTGGTAGTGCTTCTTCTTCTCCTTAATCGAACTCTTTTTCTGAACATCGACTGGTCCCACACGTCACCACGCGCCGCCACGCGCCTGCTACAGTGCCTCACGCGCTGCTACAGTACCTCACGCGCCGACTTGGTTTGACTCGGTGCTGACTCAGCCACCAGGTGGCACCACATGGCTGCCTGGTGGCATGCCACGTCAGCCCCCATTTGACCAAACTAGTCGCCGGAGAAGACGATCGCTCCGCCGTGCGCTGCCATCCGCCGTCGCCGTAAAACTCCATTGCCGGCCGACCTTGAATATTTTCTAACTTCCTCAAAACTCAACTATTTTTACAAATTTTTAGTCTAAATCCATTTACTCGAACCCAAGAACACAAAAATGAAGTCTAAACACGAAACCCATACCTATGTTGGCTAGAAAATCGATCGAAAGTTTCGGTTTTTCCTTTCCTTGGTTCGGTGTCTCCGACGGCTGCTTCCTGCGACAGTTGGTACGTTCTTGATCACGGGAAGGCGGAGAATCCGATAAGTGGAACCAAAACGGACGAGGCTGCCTTGAATCGAAGTTCAAATTCTTGGGTTTTTGGGTTCGGTCGCACGGGTCTGGGTGAGTCGTGAAGAGAGAGAGTAAAATAAAGGAGATCTGATATGCTTGTGGTTAAAAATATCTACCCATGCCAATTTACCAAAATGCCCTTGAACATTCTAGACCCACAACTCTCTCACACGAACTCTGTTTTTAGCGTAGCGCCTGTCTACGAACTCGTGAGTTCGAGACCTACGTAACAGTCCCCAAAACACAGCCAAAAGTATCTCGAAACAAAATTTGACTTTTAAGCTCCTTAAACAACCAAGGGTAATTTCGTCCTTTTACAAATTAATTTACGAAAATTCACTAATTAAATTTCTGGGTCCTACTTGTACTGCATCAAAAATCGACACAAATAAAAATCGACAAAATCGTCAAAGATTTGTGAGGAGAAGACGAGAATATGGAGATGGTCACAAATAAAAATCGACAAAATCGTCAAAGATTTGTGAGGAGAGGACGAGAATCTGGAGATGGTCTGAGCGAGGTGATAAGGAGAATATGGAGATAATAGGGCGTGAGAGATATGGACAATGAAAAAGTAAAAAAAAAAAAAAAAGATAAAAAATCCAAAAAAAACAAAACCAATGTTGCCTGTTCTTGAACTGGGTTTTTATTAAAGAGGTAATTATATATAGGTTTTTTATTAGAGTTCAATATATAAATTAGTCCAATACAGTAAATAGTTACAGTAATTATATAACCACGTAATATTTTAACTGTTGTTTAATTCATATTATTTTTCTTAGTCCTGTGTTTTTAAAAAAATTACAAGCATACCATTTAGGTCTTGTATATTATAAGCGCACAAAATCTCATCATTAGGGTTTTACAAACACACATTTCATCAATTTTCAACTATAAATATAAATTACCTGTTCCTGTAGAATTTAATTATGAGGAAATTAAATATCCATGTGTAAAATTTTAATTTTGATTTTTTTCGCACAGGGTTGTTGAAACTCATCGGCTTTTCCGGCCTTTTTGTTTTAATGAATAGCACCTTTGACCTTTTTATATTTCAAATTTGATTTGTTTGATTGTGTTCACGAGTGAAATCTTCTTGGTTATGTTTTCATCCTCTTTCTGATTTTTTGTTGGGTTCTTTTACGTTTACTAATCCTTTCATTCTATGAATATTAATTTACCTAATTTACATATCGCTGAATAATAGGTATAGTCAATTATATAGGTACATTTCAGGAAAAAAAATTATATAGGTACATTAGCGAACATATATCAGTACAATTAAAAAATATGAAACTAATAATGAAATATTATAAATATGATATGTAATATAGGTATATTATAATTTTAATTCTAATTATATCAAAAGGGAAACCTATCAGATAGTATCCCAAGAGACTTAGATGATTAAAATGACTCATTAAAACAAATCGGGAGGAAATTTATTTGCTGATATTATCTTATCAACATAATTACTAAAAATTAAATAGAAAATATTTAAAATTTGAAAAATTCTCATTAACATCTGATAACGACTCCTAAAAAATAGGTGTATATATGAGATGTAGTACGTTAAAAGGGTATAAATGGTATTAGAAAAAAAAAGTAATTAAGTAAAAAATATATATGCTTAAGTGGAATCCGGTATATCAGTAAATGTTCTAACTTATATGTTGATTATAAAAAATGGATTAGTTTATAGTTATTTATTTATGAAACTTAAAAACAAAAAAAAAGTAATTCGTGTGTTTTTGATAAAACCCACTTTCACCAAGAGACACCTTGTTTGTGATTTTCCAAAAAATATTAAAAATACTTTTGAATTTTTGCCAAACAGAATCACCTCCAAATAGGTATTCTTAATATTAGAGTGCTTCTATTCATGCCCAAATCTTGACTCTTCCCACCCAACAAATTATTTCGAAGTTTACCATAATAGACATAATTTTTATCACAGAGAAAAATTATATAAAAATTTCGGGAAAACAATGACTGATTTCAAGCAGCAAACCCTAGCTTTAACCGGAAAACAAAAAAGCAGCAGCAAGCCGCCGCCACCACCCCATATATGAAGACCACCACCCACCACCTCTCCCTCGCTACCAGTTAGCTTTGATGATGTAATTCAATATTATGATTGGTACTAAAAGTGATAATGGAAAAGAAGCTAGCCGTGAACAAATGCAATATATTATACGAATTAGAGATTTAAGGCGATGGGGTTGGGGAGAGAACAAGCGCACTGATCTTTTTCCGGGTGACACCTCCAAATATGGACAAATAGTACAAGTGTCTTTATTCCCGAATTGACCCATAAAAGGAAAACTGCACCGAATTGACCCATAAAAGGAAAACTGCACCGGTTTTGAAATCTGTACAACTTGTGTTTGCTTGGAAATTGCTGACTATGGAAAGATTCATGTCGTCTTGTGTCAGCTGCAAGAAATTGAACACGACCTGTCGTATGAAGGTTTATAATCATTTGCAAAAGACTTTTCTATCCTCTCCGTTTAAGTATTAAAAAACCAAAAGTCAGAACTCAGAAGTACTGTACCAGCCAAAGATGTTCAACTATCTTCTATTTGGTTTTGTCAAACCCATCTACGAACCATCACCATCCCATTAACACCGTTCATTATTTTTGTTTTTTTTTTCTGAGAAATTATTATTTTTCTTTTTTTGAGAAATTATTATTTTTGTTTTAATACTTCAACTAAATACCAAAATTTAAAAATATATATATATGAAAATGATGTCAATTAATTCTGCAATTATGCATGATACAAAATTTATCTTTTTAATTATTTTTTATATACAATAGTTTAGATTATAACGTCACCGTGACGAGAAAATACATCATATCAGAAAAATCCCAGTCTCTGTTTTCTCTTTGCTTGGTCCCAAAGAAAAAGCAAATTAAGCTTCTCCCTCGTCCCCTCAACCGTCTTTCCTTTTTTGTTTTCTTTTGGATTAGTACTAAGAGTCCCTTTGTGGTGATTGTATGGTCTGAGCCATGCTCAGAGATTTAAGTTCCACATCATATTATTTTGCTATTTTTTCAATTCATCCCCTTACCCAAAATCTTCCTTTAAAATTTATTATTTCCCTAAATCTTGTTTTACCTTGCTGTTGAAGGAGTTTGCGGCAATATATCCGACTAAGGTTTTGGTTAAAGTAGTTAGATTATGACTTTTTTGTTCTTTATTCGTTTTTATGCATGCGCAATTGGATCACTGGAAATCAAGTCTACCTCAGATCCGTCATGCTCTTCAAATTCTTCAAGACCATATCTGATGGGTTTGACGACATTTGCTGTTTTTTTTCGTGGATGTAGTTTGTTTAGGTTTATAGGCGCTATTAGGGTTTCGATTGTTTTGGGCTTTGTGAGTTTGATTTGTAATTTTGTATAATTTCAGTTATGTGAGTTTGTTAACTGTTAGTGCCGGCTTTGTCCTTGTTAGTATTGCCATATTGGCTTGTGGGTTTTACTGTCATAGTTTGATGTTGATGGTACGGTTGTACCATTTCTTTATGATATACAATGATATCATTTTTTATAAAAAAAAATAAAATAAACATCACCTTGACAAAATAGAGAAAAATCTCACAGATAAAATAACATGTGAAACTCAATGAAAAGAACTGATCGTTTTTATGAGAGTTGGAGAGCAAAACATTAAGATTTCTAATACTTCTCTCCTTTTGTTTAGAGTTTGTTATTTGCTCTTTTGTTAGAGAATGCTTTGGGTTTATTTGAAATTAAGGTTTGTGAGTGTTAAACTTTTTCATAATCTTCTTTGTTATTAGTTGTTAATTTCCTTTTTGTACACGATTGACGAGATTTACATCTTAGCTTTTCCGATTCATTGGACTACAAAAATGGAAATTGAAGTTGTTTAACTCAATTCATTTTGATTTTAGTTGTTTCATATTGTATAAATTTTTGTTTTTTGGCAAATGTGGTATATATAATTGTAATTAACCATCTCAATGTATTGGGTAATTATGGTACATAACAAAGGTAGTCATTGATCGCTGGAAGACTTCCCTGGAGAACAGCGAACGATGTGAAAAACTACTGGAGTACTCGGTTGAGGAAAAAGTTGGCTTCTTCTACTTCTAACGGTGCAGAAGATAGAACCCTAGAAAAAGCACAAACCGTGGTAATAAGACCTCAACCACGAACCTTCGCCAAAAAGCAGTCACCTTGTTTGAGCAGCAGTGAAAATACAACTTCACAGCGGATTCATGAATTACAACAGCACAGCTTTAACCGGCCACCGTTGCAGCCACCGCCATCACCACCGAGGCAGAATGGAATTGATGATGATGAGTGGATCAAAACCTTGTTAGGTGATAAAGACACTGTTTTTCAATTGGAGGAAGATCTCTTCACAAACTTTTGGGTTGAAGATTTGGCCCACACAACAAGAATACATGTTCATTCTTCTACTGAACAACTACAAGACAAAGGAGCTTAGGCCACAATTAATTATACATGTCCTGTCCATTGACTCTATAAAGAAAATTATTGATGTCCTATATCACGGAAAACAGTGCAGTTACTGTGTCCAGCACGCAAGTGCCTTTTGATCTTTAAACACAAATAATAAAGTAACAAATACAAAGTATTTGTGCCTTTGTGTTCTGACGCACATGTTTGAATGTACAGGCTGGCATTGTGTCAGTAATGGTGTCCATTGCTAAATATTTAATTAAAAAAAATTTGAGCTTCGTCATTTGGAATCTATACCAAGAATTAGATTTTATAATTTTTATACAGGAATTACTTTCTCATTTTTGTATACTAGTATAAATACAGCAGTACATACATATTACATCCAAACAAAAAATTACAAATATATATATATACATAATACATTATAACAATATAAATACAACTGTGTATACATATATTACATCCAAAAAATTTCAAATATATATACATTACATTATATCCAAAATATTTCAAATAGATATTACATATACATAAAAAAATACTAAGGAGCAATACCTGCAACAAAACCCACATCAATAAGCAAAACAAGAACATTATTTAAACAGTAGATCAAGATTATATGGGCTGTTGTTGATATTTGAATTATAATAGGACTCTTCTTGTATCATTAGATATAGTTTGTATTTACTTAGACCACCCAACTACTACAATAATGGTTAGAAGCTGAACTTATTTGCTTCCTTACCCATCTACTCGGCGAAAAACAGAAAAATTACAAAAGAACATGAAAACTTACCAAAATAAACATGAACAATTTTAAGCTATCAAACGGTAAAATCAAATCAATAAAATGACAAGAACACAAAAATCATTTTACCTATGCGCTAATGTATGACTCCTCGGCGACTGAGTTGGGGATCTGCTTTGCTAATGGAGGATGATGAAAAATTAGACAAAATAAAAATAAAAATAAAAATCAATCATACCAGCAAATCAACTCAATAAAATGAGAAAAATATAAACTTGGATTTTGGTGGATCCAAAATACCACTTGCCGGGGATGTCTAGTACGTGATTTTGGTGCTTTGTGGATCTCATCTCTACAAGTGTTGCAGTCGACGCCTACGAGAAGCCGAAATCGCCCTTCCTATTTGTGGGAAGGTCTGTCTTCTTCATCGCACAGCCCTGCTTCAAGCTGTCAAGGGCTGAAGGCTCATCTCTCTGTCCTCTCTCTCGGACCTTCTCTGTGTCTCTCACTCTCTCAGACTGAAACACCGTCTCTGAAATCTGGGTTACTGAGCTTTGGGTGAGGGGGAAGGCGTGGGAGTGTAGGAGTGTGGGACTCTGTCTCTCACTCTTACGGTTTCTGAGCTTCCATTTTTTAAGTTTTTGACTTTTTGCGTAATATATTAATACGTGCTTTATTAATATTTATACTTAAGTTTGTTATTGTAAGAATCAAATATCCATATTGAGCCAAATAAAATAAGTACCTCCCGTCTAATAAGAGTTTGGCCTTAAAATTAGAGTTAATTATTTGTGATTTAGTTTATTTATAACTTTATATATGGTATAATAAAATATAAAAAATTGCTTAGACACATGCCTAAGCCCGATCTAGGTGCTAGGTCCCTATCCACCGAAACACCTAGCGTCGTTTTGAATATCGATATTAAGTGTACATTTATAAATAAAAAATAAAATATAAAAGAGAAACTTATTAAATAGATCATTAAAATATTGAAACAAAGCATACAAATACATCTTTTGTGAGCTCTTATAATTAATAAATTTTATCTAAAGACACAAAGACAACTTCTGTGACTTTATATAATTAAAAATTTTCAACAAAGGACACAAATACATGTGTTTGTGACTTAATATGATAAAAATATTTTGACAACTTTTCATGGACGGAAGATCCGTACCCTCTTCTGCACATTCCCCGAGTTTATTAGGTGTTTGTGTTCATTTGTAAATATATTGACACAAGCGGTTGTGGCCTTTATTAATTGGAAACATATAAAAATCTATTGTGTGTAATGTTTAATAAAGGGCTAATAAAAATTATTAGTGTCCTAACAATTGTGTTTAAAGCCCTGTTTACTTGTAGTGAGCAAGGCTTAGTGAATAGCTAGAAGCCCTGACTTCTCTTTTAATTGGTAGAAAAATAAACGGAGTTTTTATTGGCACTTCAAAAAAAAAAAAATCAGCATGCATTCTAGTAAAGTACAATATTATTTCTTGTATTTTTACAAGATTGGAAGGTACAATACCTTTTTTGCAATGCCTATAAAAGAACCCGAAAAAAAAAGGAAGAAGAGATATAGAACGTTTTATTTGACAATTATAACGTTGGTCCTGTTAAGTTTCTAAAGGTGGTTATTGGTGTTTTTTATCGGGTATTGTTTGCTTTGTAATATGTTATGTATGTGTTAAGTGTACACTACCACTTTCTATTATATATGATGCCTGTGGAATAAGGATATTTCTTTGCTTTCTTTGGAGGGGAAAATAAGAGGTTAGGGCAACACTTGTTACTAGTAAAGATAGTTTATCCTTCCTTTTCGTATGGCTCACTAAAAACTATATTACAGACGACTGGAACAAGAACAACCCGACCACATAAAATGCAATCATGATTAACACGACCAACAAATCCACTAATTGGATCAAGAGTAGACAATCTGCCTTGGATAGCAAGCCACATGATGCATGAAGCTAGCTTGTTCTAGGTAGGTAGCCTCGAAACCAAATTAAGGAAGCCCAAAGCACCAAGGGGGAGGAAGGGGACAAGTTCAACCACATAGAAGAAGCTGAGAACATATCTGACCTTTCTGTGAGAATGTAAAAGTAAAAAAGTCCCACATTGGAAAGTTGCACAACCTTGCAAGGGCTTATAAGGAGTTGGGCCTCTCCCCCCATAGCCAATTGGTTTTGGGGTGGAACTTCAGCTTCCTTCATGGTATCAGAGCAATGAAAGCTCACTGCTAAGATCCTGGCTTTAGCTGCTAATCATGGAAGTTGTTAAGATAAAAATCGGTGAAAGGCGCTGCGATTCTTGAAGGTCCTGACTTCTTCACCCCCTCCGTTCTGATCAACCACTATTCTGAGTTCTTATTCCTCTAGTTCTTCCTCTTCTTCCTCTTCTAAAGATAAGTGTTCTTTGGACCTCCTCTTGTTACATTGAATCGCAGAATTTGTGTTTTTTAGAAACTTTCTCTCTAAGAAGTTTTCTGTGTCAATCTTGAATTGTTCAAACACACTGTTATAATCATGTTTTCAGCTATGGATTTACTTAAGCATGCTACTGATTTTATTTCTGCTAAGCTAGACGATACCAATTATATATCATGGAGTATTAAGATTCAGAGATTGTTAAAAGGCTTTCACTTGTTTGGACATCTTGATGGTTTGTGCATCTGTCCACCATCGCCTAGTGAAACCTTTCAAAAATGGATTGATAACGATGCTGCAGTTCTTAACATGTTAATCACAACCATCTCTGAGGAAGCTTTCACAGAAATCATGACCTGTGATACTTCTCGTCATGCGTGGCTTACGTTGCAAGAGAGATTATCATCTATGTCTAAGGCTAATCTGATGCAACTGAAGACCAATCTTCAAACTATACATAAGGGATCAGATACTATTGAAGGTTATTTTGTCAAGATTAGGTCAGCCAGACAACGATTGGCTAGTGCTGGACTTGTGGTGTCAGATAAGGACGTGATCTTGATTACCTTGAATGGACTACCTTCGGATTATCATGCCTTCAAGTCTCACATTCGAGCAAGGCCTGTCTCGATCACTCTTCCAGAACTTCGTACACTCCTACTTGCTGAAGAAGTAGACTTGTCTAAGGTATCTGTACATGCTCAATCGTCTCTCCTTACAGCTATGGTTGCGACCAAGACCACACCCGAATCTCAGACACCGCTCTCTAATGCACCACCCTCTCAAGGATCTCAGTGGCAAGACTTTAACTCTAACCAGAATTCTGGTTGGCAAGGGCACAATACCTATCAAGGTAACAATAACTATCAAGGCTCCAACTGGTTTGGTAGAAATAATCGTGGAAGAGGTCGATTTAATGGCTATCGTGGTAGGAACAATCGAGGTCGATATAGCAACTACTACAACAATTATAATGGCTATCAGAATCAAGGATATGGTGGTTACAATCCACCCTACAACTTAGGTCCCAATCATGGCTACAATGGTTATAATCATAACTACAACTCAGGTTATAATCAACAGCAGCAGGGTAGTGCTCCTTCAGGCCTTAACCCATACATAGGCTCATTTCCTGGTCCTACTCCTGGGGTACTCGGTTCTGTTCCAGCTTCACACACACAATCATACATATGTCAACTTTGTAAGCTTCCTGGTCATGAAGCTCCTGGTTGTCCTCAAAGGGGTCCCTGGGGTTCCACACCTCAGCAAGTCCCTCCACCACAGGCTTACTCGGCTACATCAAGTTTTGAGTTTTCAGATCCCAACTTTTGGCTTGCTGACACAGGAGCAACACATCATATGACATCTGATACCTTTCTCCTTCAACATTCGAAACCTTGCCCTCCAAATTCAGGTATTGTTGTAGGTAATGGAGCTGTTTTACCTATTACTAGAGTTGGAACTGTTACATTGCCTGTGTCGGGTCATGTCTTTGATTTGTCTGGAGTCTGTCATGTGCCTAAATTAGTCCACAACCTTCTGTCTGTCCACAAATTTTGTGAGCATAATGACTGTCAAATGCTTTTTGATGCTTCTTCCCTTCGAATTCTGGACCCAATGGGGAGAGTGTTGTCCAAGACTCCTAGTATTGCTGGTTTGTATCCCATTCCCAACAGTCCGCATTCTGTGGTTTCAACTCTTGGTGCTGGTTGCTTAGGGCAGAAGGTTTCCTCATATCTCTAGCATCAGAGACTTGGACATCCTTCTAATGCCATCTTTGCCTCTATGCTCAAACAAGCTCACATCTCTTCGACTCCTGAGCCATCTTCTCACATTTGTGATTCATGTCTTCAAGGCAAAGTTTCAAGACTTCCCTTTACTTTTTCTGCTCATAAGGCATCTGTGTCATTTCACAAGATACACTCTGATGTATGGGGGCCTAGCCCTTGTACCTCCTCTCTAGGTTTTCGATTCTATGTTATTTTCATAGATGATTGTACACGTTATACTTGGATATATCATTTGCTCCATAAATAAGAGGTTTACTCAGTCTTTGTCAAGTTTCATGCCTATGTTACTACCTTCTTTGAAAAATATATCAAAATCTTCCAGAGTGATGGGGGAGGAGAGTTTACTAGCAAGGCCATGGTTGAGTTTCTTACATCTAAGGGTGTCCAACACTTTAAATCTTGTCCCTATACCCCTCAGCAAAATGGCTTGGTTGAGAGAAAGCATAGACATTTAATTGAAACCACTATCACCTTACTACGAGATGCTTCCATGCCATCTTTGTTTTGGTTTCATGCCGGTTCCACAGCCAAATACCTCATCAACAGAATGCCTACTCCTACTTTGCATATGCAATCACCCTTTTCCTGTCTGTTTGGTTATTTTCCCTCCTTGGCCTCTATTCCTGTGTTTGGTTGTGCTTGCTATCCATATTTGAGACCTTACACTTCTAATAAACTCGAGTCCCGATCTGCTCAATATGTTTTTATAGGTTATACACTTGATTATAAGGGTTTCTTGTGTTATCATATCCCATCTAAGAAAACCTATATTTCGAGACATGTAATTTTTGATGAGTCTTACTTTCCTTTTTCTTCTGTTTCGAAATTCGGTGTTTCTTTGGCTCCTTGTAGTCTTTCTTCTCCTCATTCTGGCAATGTAACAGTCTCTAGTTGTACTCCATTATCTATTGGCACTCACAGTTCTTCCAGGCACTTTTGTTCATCCCTCTCTCATTCAGACACTGCCAGTGTGCCTATACACTTTTCTCCTGTCTCCCCAGTGGTTCCTGCCTTGTCCGATGCACCACATGGTTCTCCTAGTGTTTTTGTGCATGTTGATTCTTCTGTGCCTGCTGCACCTATTCCGTTTATGCCTAATCCATCTAGCTCTCTTCCTCAAGGTGGTACAACTTATCTTCATCCTATGATAACTAGGTCTCAGTGTGGAATTTTTAAACCTAGCAGGAAGGGGTTTCTTAACTTGCACGCTACCTCATCTGTTCCTGGTTCCTTGATTGAACCCGTGTCCTACAAACAAGCTTTCCTTGTGCCTGAGTGGCATCGAGCTATGCAAGATGAACTTGATGCACTTCACCACCAGAAGACTTGGCAGCTGGCTACTCTTCCTTCTCATCGTAGTGTTATTGGTTGTAAGTGGGTCTTCAAGCTCAAGCGCAATGCCGATGGTTCAGTGGCTCGACACAAGGCACGCTTGGTAGCTAAAGGTTATCTTCAAAAGGCTGGTATTGATTATGAGGAAACCTTTAGCCCTGTGGTCAAGCACACTACTGTTCATCTTGTTCTTGCTCTTGCAGCTCAATTCCGATGGTCCTTACGGCAACTCGATGTGAAGAATGCATTCCTTCATGGACTTTTAAGTGTGGAGGTGTTTATGGATCAGCCTCTTGGTTTTGTTAACTCTGCCCATCCTAACCATGTTTGCAAGCTGGAGAAATCGCTCTATGGTCTGAAACAGGCCCCTCATGCATGGAATGCTCGATTCACCTCTCATATGCTGAAATTGGGATTTGCTCAGTCTTCGTCAGATTCTACTCTATTCACTTCTCACACAAATTCCTATTTGCTTATTGTTCTTGTGTATGTGGATGACATCATTGTTACAGGTACTCATCCTTCGGTCATTACTAAACTTATCCGTGCTTTGGGTATGGAGTTTGATATGAAAGACCTCGGTCCCTTGTCATACTTCTTAGGCCTTCAAATTGGGTGCACATATGCTAGTATTTTTGTGTATCAGTCCAAGTATGTTACTGATCTTTTGACAAGGGTTGGAATGTCCACCTGTGGTTCCGTTTCCACTCCTTTGGTTCCTGATAATAAACTGCTTCTTGGTGCTGGTGTCCCACTTTCGGATCCCTCTCTCTATCGCAGCATGGTCGGTGCTCTTCAGTACCTGACCTTTACTCGACCGGACATTGTATTTGCCGTCAACACTGTGTGTCAGTTTATGCATGCTCCTACGGATGTTCACATGATTGCTGTCAAACGAATCTTGCGTTATCTTCAAGGTACTCACGACCTAGGTTTGAATTACATCTCGGGCCTTCTCCGCATTCAGGCTTTCTCTGACGCTGATTGGGGTGGTGATCCCAACACCCGACGATCTACGTCTGGTCACATTGTTTTCCTTGGCCAAAATCCTATCTCCTGGGGTGCCAAGAAACAAACTACTGTCTCCCGTTCCTCTGCTGAAGCGGAGTATCGCTCCCTAGCCAACACGGCTTGTGAACTCTTATGGCTATCCTATTTGCTCATTGACCTTCGCCTCAATTTGTCTCATGTCCCTCTTCTTTGGTGTGACAGTATCGCGGCTATTCAGCTTGCTCACAATCCCGTGTTTCATGGCTGCACTATGTGGAAATCGACGTTCACTTCATCCGTGAATAGGTTCAACGTCGTTTTCTTCACTTGGCCCATGTTCGTTCTGCTGATCAACTTGCTGATCTGATGACGCACGGCTTGCATACTCCTCAGTTCACAGTCTTTTGTGACAATCTACTCCTTCGTCTTCCTCACATCAGATTGCGGGCGGATGTTAGACAGTAGGTTTGAACAAGGTGGTTAGTCGTTAGGCTGTTAGATTATTGTTTGTAAGGACCCTTCCCGAATTTTTCCTCGAAACCCGGAAAGAACTCTTATCCCGTCTGACAGCTCTTTTACCTCAAAATTTAAGTACCAGAAATACCCTTTATTCTTAAATAATTTTTATTAAACTTTACATGGTTCCCAACAGAATCTCCGTACTTACTGATCACTCCTACTGTCAGACGCAGGATAAAAATACCGGTCAAACCCAAAACCTCGGAATAGTGGTGGTTCAAATAGAAATACTCTCTGATATCAAATGTCAGTAGTCAGACATTGCTGACATCTCTACTGGAAAACCACAAGACAACAAACTAGTCAGATACTAGTGAACCAATAATAATTCGTCCCTCTGGGTCACCGCCCACACCAACCCACTGACCCGGATAACGAAGTATTTCCATAGGTTGATTAAGCCCATGACAATTTCCGTCTGGTTCATATTAGAGCCGGAAATATCCTCGGCTATCATATCGTATCATCAGCCGGTATAACATTCGGCTATCATATCACATCAGTCGGCATATCTCTCGATTATCATATCCTTAGCCACCAGGGTATCCCTTGGGGTGTGCTAGAATATGTATCACTTGGACTCGACCACAATCTCTGCAAAATCACCTTTTATATTGGAGGTTCACCGGGAGTCCGCCAACACGGAACCAAGGCCCGGATCCTAGGCCCCCTCAAATCGGTTTTGTTTATATTGGGGGTTCACCGGGAGTCCGCCAACACGGAACCAAGGCCCGGATCCTAGGCCCCCTCAAATCGGTTTTGTTTATATTGGGGGTTCACCGGGAGTCCGCCAACACGGAACCAAGGCCCGGCTTCTAGGCCCCATCAAATCGGTTTGGTTTATATTGGGGGTTCACCGGGAGTCCGCCAACACGGAACCAAGGCCCGGCTTCTAGGCCCCATCAAATCGGTTTGGTTTATATTGGGGGTTCACCGGGAGTCCGCCAACACGGAACCAAGGCCCGGCTCCTAGGCCCCATCAAATCGGTTTTGTATCCAAAATCAAGTATATATTTTGTTTATCATTTATCACAAATACGGTTTCAACTCAAAATCATGTACCCAAATAATTACCACGTCCAAACACTATCAAAACCGAATCCAACAACCATATCGTTTCTCGCAACGCACTTCCACTGAAATATTGGAACAACAATTATCCAGCCATCATTGCACCCATACACAACATTTTTAAATCGAGGATATTAATACATGCGTTACAATTTATAAATACCACCATACACAACAGTAATTAAATCGAGGATATTAATACATGCATCACAATTTATAAATACAACCATACACAACAGTGATGAAATCGAAGATATTTATACATACATTACAATTTATAAATCAAAGTCCGCTTACCATCACCATCCAACCCAAAATTCATGTACGCTCTAGCCTCAGAACATCTATACCATAATGACCCAACTACCTCGACTTTCCAAACTCAAAACCCTCTCCACGGTCAATCCTTACCGCTGGGATTGCCCAACCGAGCTCTAAATGAACTCCTATGGCCTCGAAACCAACAAAATCTGATCCGGACCGTCCCAAAACCTCAGTCACGCGACGCCGTGACTTCGGGAACAGTCCCACGCGCCGCCACGCGCCACCGGAAGGTCAGAACACGCGCCCAGGCGCTGCCACGCGCCGGTCACGCGCCTGCTACAGTGTTCACGCGCCTGGACCGGTCCAACCCGGTCCGGCTCGACCTGACCCGGTCCAACTCGACCGGTTCACTCGACTCGACCGGTTCACTCGACTCGACCGGTTACCGATGACTCGCCGGAGAAGACGACCGGACGGCCCTCGCCGTCGCCGGAGGCTGGCCGGAGAAGATGACCGGACCGCCACCTCCACCGCCGTCTGGTTCGCCGGAATCCCCCATTTCCGGCCGACCTTCAAGGTTTTCTAATTTCTTCATTTCTTAACCGTTTTTCACGATCTACACATGTAAATTCATCTACGTTTCACCAGGAATCCAAATATGATGTCAAAGTTCCGAGATCGTACCTGGTTTGGCCGGAAAACGGCCGAGAAGGTTCGGTTCACCTCCCTCCTCCGTCCGTCGCCCACGGAGGTGCTCCCACTCCGATGATTACACCAAAAGACTCGTGGGGTCGCGGGGAAGATCCTCCCGACCTTGGTTTTGTTCGAATCGGATCGAAACCCATCCGATGAAAATGGGTCTTCGATGTTCACACGGGGAGGTCTTCGGGTGGAGTGAGATTGCACGGGCCAATCTCCCGAGGAGAGAGAAAAATATCATCTATATAATTCCAATTTTTCCAAAATTACCAAATTGCCCCTGAAGCTTCTAGACCCGTAACGAACTCATCGGGTCTCCGTTTTCCGCGTGTCGCCTGTCTACGAACTCGTGAGTTCGAGACCTACGCAACAACCCAAGAAAAATTCCCAAAAGTACTACCAGTCAAAAAGTGACTCCCGAACCCATCCAAAATTGAGGGTAAAATTGTCCAATTCTCAAATTAATTTAATTTCTGGTCCGGGTCGTTACATTGTTAGGAATTAGTTAGGTTGTTATAACCAGCTGTGTGCCAGCTGCTACTAAGTTAGGTACAATGAGATGAGTGTGAGTGAGTTGTATAAAAGACAACCAGTGTAATAGAGTGTGTGGGAGTGTGAATATATCAAGAGTTTTACATATCTCCCATTTCTCTCTAATCTTTTCATTCTTCTGCTTTATTTTCTAACTAGTGACCATGAGTTCCAACATGTGTTAGACAGTAGGTTTGAACAAGGTGGTTAGTCGTTAGGCTGTTAGATTATTGTTAGGATTTAGTTAGGTTGTTATAGCTAGCTGTGTGCCAGCTGCTACTAAGTTAGGTACAGTGAGATGAAGGTTAGTGAGTTGTATAAAAGACAACCAGTGTAATAAAGTGTGTGGGAGTGTGAATATATCAAGAGTTTTACATATCTCCCATTTCTCTCTAATCTTTTCATTCTTCTGCTTTATTTTCTAACTGGTGACCATGAGTTCCAACATGGTATCAGAGCAGGTTATCCCACGTGTAAGACTTAACCGCCACACGTGCTCCAAGTCACCCTATATGAGTTAACCACGTGTTAGGCTTGAAAATTCGCCACACGTGAGGGGGCGTGTGAGAATGTAAAAGTACAAAAGTCCCACATTGTAAAGTTACACAACCTTGCAAGGGCTTATAAGGAGTTGTGGCTCTCCCCCCCATAGCCAATTGGTTTTGGGGTGGAACTTTAGCTTCCTTCACTTTCGACGATCCACACGAAGGTATCTTTCGAAATGGACGAATGATGGATACGGGAAGCAGCAACTTGCACAATACACAACAAAGGGCTCGCTGCAGGGATCGGCCAGCTGCTCCACCCCGTTTTAGACCACACCGAGCTCAGCTTGGAGTGGATGTTGAGACCCACCGACGGCAAACCATCACCACCAACCAGATTAGCAAGAGACCCCTGACCCAACCAATTATCACAACCAAGGAAAATATCAGCCCCATTGCCAACCACCACCCAAATGAGAGGGCGAACAAGCAGATGGATTTTTAATAATTTCCTCCAGTTTCAAGAGCAAGTGGCAATGGGATGAATATGGACCAGAAACACTGATCCCGAATAAAGTAGGCTTTAATCCAATCCACCCACAAACTATATTGCCCCGGGTTAAATAAGTTCCAAATGTGACGAGCCATAAGAGCCACATTCCACTAATGAAAACTTCGCATGCCTAACGCACCTTCCATTTTAGGAGCACAAACCTCATTCTAAGCCACTATACCATGAGCCACCTGTCACATTTCCAAACCATATGAACCTCCGGATCTTAAGCTCGATATCTCTAAAGATTTTCTTTGGAAGGAACAGATAAGAGGACCAGTAGACCTGTATAAACTGCACAAAACCCAAGTAATCAACCGAAGTCTCCTAGCAAGGAGAGCTTCTAGTGCTCCCATCCCCGAATCCGGGTCTCAACCTGCTCCAAAAGAGGCGCGCAATCCGAGTACCCAAATTTAGAGGTAATAAGTGGACTCCAAGATAATGCACGCGAAGAGTCCCCACCTGAAATCCAAAGATGAATCTAATTCCCTGACCTACCGAGGCAAACACCCCAGTAAGGAAAAGGTTGCTCTAATTAGGATTAGGGATAAGACCATAGACATAGGAGAACAAAACAAGAGCATCATGAATCACTTTTGCCAATCACCAGTTACCAAGAGAAAACACAAGTAAATCATCCGCAAAAGCCAAATGGGAGAGATTGACCCGATCACATTTCCAATGATGACCAAACTGAGGTTGTGCAGCAATATTACGATTGAGAATACGAGAAAAAACCTCTATAGCAATAATAAATAAGTAAGGTGATAGGGATTACCTTGCCTCAAACCCTAGCCCCCTACAAAGAAGCCAAAAAGATTCACAGCCACGGATAACCGCATGGTAGAGATGCAACTTTGCTCCCAACAAATAAGCCGAGGGTGGAAGCTGAAAGCCACCATCTTACATAAAAAAACCCCAATCCAAATAGTCATAGGCTTTGCGAATGTCAACTTTAGCCACATACTAGGCTCACCCTCAGTTAGATGATAACCCTTCATCACTTCTTGCACAAGCAGAACATTATCACCAATACGCCGACCACCAACAAACGCAGATTGATAAGGACTGATAATATTCGGGAGAAACCCACCAATCCGGATAGTGATTAGTTTGGAGATGATCTTGTAAAGAGTATTACAACAAGAAATAAGTATATAATTAGACATTGTGGAAGGGTTTGGCACCTTAGGAATAAGAGTAATAATAGATGCATTTATTTCCCAAAGCAAATAACTAGTGGCAAAAAAATCCTTCACAACAGCAACCACATGGCAGGAACCAATGATGGGCCAGACATGATGGAAAAAACACCCATTGAACTCATCCGGGCCCTGGGCCTTACTCGACTTTAATATAAAACACACTTGCTCAATTTCCCCGACCTAGAAATTCCTCACCATCATCTCATCAGTATCATCAGGGATGACATCAGACACCAGCCCATTAAAGTCTAAAGTATTCGCTGGAGCAGTAGAGCCAAGCAGCTCCTTAAAGAACCCAACAACTTCCTCTTCTATTTCATCTCCATTTGAGGTTGAAACTCCATCACCCCTCATGATATAGCCGATTTTGTTCAGTTAGTACGCAACTTCAAAGTGCTATGAAAGGAAGTAGAGTTGTGATCGCCTCAAGCAGCTCACTGAAGCCTGGACTTCTACTTGAAATATTTGTACTTCTTCCCCAACCAGACAACCTGAGCACTCCCGGATGAGCTCTCCCTCCAAATCAACCAAAGAAGAGTTAAAAAGGTCACCAATAAGGTTTGTTTGACACATATCGAAATTAGCCTAAGCCTGGACCACAACCTCCGAAACATCCGAGTTAACAGGGCCTACGGTTAAAAGTCTCCCAAAACTTTCATTCAGGAACCTCATGACATTAAAGTCTCCCAAAACCACCCATGGACTATCACCAGTAAGGTTAGAATAGGAAAGCATGCTAGACAAAAACTTCCTACAACAATAGTCATCATTAATTGATAAGTCATATTTTATGTACAAAAACTAAAATTACAATTAAAGAAAATAAAAGAAAAATAGATGATGAACGTACAAAGTCAGTGCGAAAAAAATTAGCAGAACCAAACTCTCCACCCACCAGATCGCAATAGCCAGCGATGCCAACACTCGCCGGAGAAAATCGACAGTCCCACCCTCCGTTGCCCAAGCCTTCCCTCCCCTCCTCTCCCTCTATCTGTCTTGAACAAATTTCAAACAATCCACAACTCGGTCCCATCACTATCCAAGGCCTCACTCTCACCGACTCATCCAAATCGGCGTCACAGATGGGGTTGGGTTGCAGTTATTGGTAAGGATTGGCTTCACATATGGATTTGGGTGGCTGGGTTGCAGTCATTGGGAAAGATTGGGTATATTTGAAACTTGGGCCAAGAAAGAGAGGGTGGGAGAGAGAAGTGGGGAGGATCGCGATGAGGGGTGGGTTGGACGAATGGAGCCGGTGGGAATGGGTGGCGGTCAGGCGTGGAGGTGGCTTCACAGTAGGGGAGGGAAGGCCTGGGCAAAGGAGGGTGGGAGTGCCGATTGCTGCCGGAGAGTGTTGGCATATCGGTGAGTTTCTTTTATTTTCATTAGTTGTAATTTTAGTTTTTCATTTTATCTAGTTAACAGAATTAGTGAGAGTTAAATTGTTGGACACGTGTCATAAAATAAGAGAATGAGACATAAAATGAGACAGGAATCCTCTCCCCTTCTTTGGAAGCACTTGCTAAAAACGTGGTGACACCTTGTGACAGCCACTTCAAGCTATTTTCTGGGTTTCTTTGCCATTTTCAAGGATTGTTTCAAGGTCTAATCCTATATGGAATATTGGTTCTCATTGGCTAGGATCAGATTAGAGGCGTTTTTAGTGTCCAATAGGAATTAGGAAATCCTTTCATACTTAGAACTTATTGTGAATTTCTAATTGTGAGAGCATTCATATTCTTTTATAAATAGAAATGCGAAGGCATTGTAAACGGACCACAATTCAGAGCAAAGTTTAGTCTAAATGTTATTTTATTTTTCTGTTGTCCAAGACACCAGCCGTGAGCTTCCTTGGCTTCAAGCTTGTGCTTTCTTCTCGGGAATCGTATGGGATTCCACGATTCCTTGGAAGAGTCTTGCGGCCCATTCTTGGGTTATGTTGTTTCAACTTTGTAAATTTTTTAGGTTTTTTACTTAAGATGCGCCATGAACTTTAATTTTAGTTTTAAGATGGACTATGAACTCGATTTTGTAATAAAATAACCCATGAAATCCACTTTTTATCTCAAAATACTCTCTGAAACCCACTTTTCGTCTCAAAATGCCCCTTTTCCGTCAAGTATGCTAACTTACTGTCAAATATAAGGGTAATATGGTCACTTTGGACAAATCAGCATTTGAGTGGGCCCCACTTAGAAAAGGAAAACATATATAGAGTATGTAAAAGGAAAATATTCAAAAGAGACACCTTCCCATAAACTAGAGAAGCAGAGCCCTATCACCTCCTTCAGTATATGGCCTTTGGCCCAGCGCAGCCGCGACACCGTCGTCAACTGTCTCATCGAAACCCTCTCCACCCCCTATACTCTCTCCAAGCGCTATGGCACCTTGTTCGCAGATGAGGCCGCCGCCGCCACCCGCCTCATTGAGGACAATATTTTCGCCGTTGATGTGAATTAAAACAAGAAACAATTATGAAGCATATTCTATCCAGTTAAACTTTGCAAGTATACAAATCAATTTAGACAAGTATAGTGACAAGAAAAAGTCGATCCCGCGAGAACTTGTTCAACGATTAAATCTACTTATAACTTAGATTCAGAAACTGAGATAAAAACTCTAAAAACAATTAAAGAAACAAATAAAATACCTAGACCTAGACTCACGAACTAATGCAATGAGCAAACAAACACTAAGACACCAATAGAACTCTCAAACAAAACTGAATGCTTACTTAGGACTCAAGAAACACAAAAGACTCACTTAAAGACTCCAAACAAGAACTCACGGAAAATGGGGGGTTTTGGTGCTTTGAGATTGAATTAAAGCAAGTACGTAAGATGCAAATTACAAGTGAAACAACAATGAATAAGATTGTAAATCGATAACTATGGCGAATTAAGGCTAACTATCCACCACCAATCACTTCTAGTTCCTAACAAGAATTCCAAGATTTGATTACTATGAAACGTCTGAATATGATGCCTATGCAAGGGTCCGAGTTAGGGCCCACCACACATATTTTATTCTCTTCTTACTTAGCAAATTTTAAGCCGTGCGAGCACTTAAAACGTCTATCATATTTTGGGCTTCCAAATCGAGATATTTTCGTATTAATTTGGATTTCTTTTGATAATTATATACTATAATGACCTAATAAATATTTAAATTTTAAGGTATTATCGCAATGCAATTCAATTCTATGTAGTTCATATCCTGTGGATTTCTATTGAGCATTGATCTACTGGTTCTTCATCTGATTTGTTTCGAGTTGTTTGTGCTGCACAAATTATAATGAAGTGGTTGCATTTTGAATTGAATTTTTTTTTAAAATTTTCCTCTTACATACTCTCTACATGTTTTATTTTTTTAAGTGGGGCCCACTCAAATGTTGACTTGTCCAAAGTGACTATATTGCCCTTATATTTGACGGTAAATTAGCAGATTTGATGAAAATGGGGCAGTTTGAGATGAAAAGTGGGTTTCAGGGGGAATTTGTTACAAAATCGGGTTCAAGGTCCACCTTGAAACTAAAGTTAAAGTTCATGGGGCATCTTGAATAAAAAACCAACTTTTTATCATGTTTTTAAATATAATGTCTGAGTACTTTTCTTTAAGTTCTTGAAGCCCTAACAATGAGTGTTCTTTAATGTGATTTCATTCTTGATTCTTTCACTATGAGTGCTTGAAAATTTTGGATTACTATCTTAACTGCTATTAATTTATGTTTATAAGATTAGCTACCTTGTTACATAAGTTACTGATGAAATTGCTTGACGGACCGTTATATCATCTTGTAATTCACTTAGCATCAAGAGGTTCAGGTTAAGAAACAATCTTGTAATCTGAATTCATAATGTCCTAGATAACCATCATGCCTTAGGATTAGTGTGATGACTCATATTTTCTTTAATGCTTAATGCGACCTTTTATGCTTATCTTAGTAACAATCCTGCTAGCGTTCATAATTAATTAGAGGTTCTAGGTACCCCGACCTTTGACATACTAAGTAAGAAGAAAATTGATTGTGTAATTATACTCTACTCTTCAAATCATTAACTTCCTTAAACTTCTCAGCCATCTTTTTTTCAAATTTGGACTTGCAACAATGAGGACAACAACCTATGATACATAGTTTCTCCAGCTATGATGTTACACCTCACCCCGAATATCCACCTGGATACTGGCAATCCCGGGTGCTAGCCTACACCAGGGCGCTAAGTCTCGGTGACAAAAGCCAATTTGATAATCACTACAGCTTGGAGCATAGCAATACATTTGATGATCATAGATGAAGTCCTAGAGCCTAAAGCCAATTTCTAGCCTTCCTACCTCATCAGACGAAGTCACAGGAGCATCTGTACAAACACCTCCTCGATATTTCTGCACATCCTATCGAACCCTGAGGGATATAAAACAGAGGAGTGAGTAACTCTTAGTCCTCAACAGTCCAAGCAGTTTAGAGAACACACACACACACACACACACACACATATATATATATATATATATATATATATATATATATATATATATATATATCCTCAACAAGTAAGACGTCAGTAAAATAATATTAAAATATTCTAGTAACCCTCGCAGGGCTGATAGTCATACTCAACCCAATTGTACCTCAATATCCTCGTCTCTCTAAGACGGTATCAATTAACCCAGGTCGTACTCATGCGTACCAATCAAAAGCTCATATGTCCGGGTTACCACCCTCGCCATACCTACTGACAGCGATAACGAGTATTTTTGGGTATGGTTCAAGCCCGTGAAAATCGTCGTCAAATCGTATGAGCTGGCATAACCCTTGGCTACTACATCACATAAGCCGGTATGAGTCTCGGTTATCATATCAAATATATAAGCAGGCATGACCCTCGGCTATCATATCACATAAGACGGCAAGATCCTCGGCTATCATATCACATATAAGCCGACATGTCCCTCGTCTATCATATCACATATATTAGTCGGCATAACCCTCGGCTATCAAATCACGTATAAGCTGACATGATCCTCGACTATCATATCACATATAAGCCGGCATGTCCCTTGGCTATCATATCACATAGATAAGCCGGTATGACCCTCGGCTATCAAATCACATATAAGCTGGCATGATCCTCGGATATCATATCACATATAAGCCGACATGACATTCGGCTATCATATCATGACTCAATCATCATCTCGGGCTTCCTAATGGCATTGTAGTCGCACGAGTCACGTGCACGTGATAGGACTAGGTATCATTGCTCGTACAGCGACCACGTGAAGGACTAGTTGCAAGCACGATCACCACAGGTCCCCTTAGGAGCTTGACACTATAAACACATATACAAGCTTGGGGAAAAGACTGGCGCTATTTAACTAGTATAGAGCGAGAGCAGTTGAACAATCACGTGTAGGACTGGTTTGTGGCCTACTGACAGGTACGACACCAGCGACGACCATGTGGGTGGGTATAACATGACTCGATATTGACAGTTAACTCAACAAGACTCGACCTGACACATGGCACATATATTAGGCCAACATGCCTAAGCCGTAGTACTACAATACTGACACATGACTCTCGTGCTAAGTCGGCATCATTCTCGATCTTAGCCATTTCAATCATTTACTTGTTCTTTATCAATTTTCTCTCCATAGCTCGTGGCTCGATATCATAAGTTGTACCTCAGAATCAATCCTAGAGATCTACCTCTATATTATTAGTTTATACTCATTTCATATTATTTTATCTTTCATAGGATTCATAACCCTCATTTAAATCAATTAACCCAATGTTGGGCCCATCGATATAACAAGGGTAAAATGGTCATTTTTGCTACTCAACTTCTAATTACAATCCCACAACACGTTGGGCCTTCCCTAAAGAACCAAAATCTTCGAGTCTAACCCAACACTTTTCAGATTCCAAGGTTAAAATTTTAAATTCCATTTCATAATCCGGGACGGGTTGTAACAATCTTCCCCCCTTATTAGAATTTTGTCCCCGAAATTCACTTAATTCCCATGGGTGCATTACTCTCCCTCAATCCAAATCATTTAACCACTTGATTCGTCTATTGCCAACTTCCGCTATGCTACTACTGATCCTACACTTCCGGCATTACCGTACTTTCTGTAGTTTTAACAGAAGAGATTGGATTGTATTTGGTTTATGAAGAGAAATCCATCAATTCTCATGTTTCAAGTGTAGGAATTCTTCTCTCATCGTTTTAATGTACTACTTGAGATCTCGTTTGTTCTTAATACGTTGTCTGACAACCTCTCAATTGAAAAAATCTTCCATAGGCAATAGATGTTTCTATGTCTTCCACCCATCATTAGCTGAATCACGCATAAAGAAAGCAGCTGTGGTAACCCATCTCTCTGGTGGAAGTTCCTTCATCTCAAAAGTCTCATCTACATTATCAATCCAGACTTCTGTCTTACTACAGTTCTCGTGTTCGAAGAATTCAATAATGGGATCATAGCGGTAATCTCCACAATGGAGTACTATTCACCCGTGTACAATAGCATTGTCCTCCCTTGACCACTCCAAGTGCATAGGTTGACCACTACTTTTAAAATAAACATCCCTCACTACCACATAACCCCCGTTCCATTGGTGGTTTTTGAGGTCCAAACAACTTCACTCATTTGCTTCTTGGAGTAGAGTGATGAATGTCAAGGTAGCACTTGATGTTTGTTGCGATTCTACTTTGTTCGCCAAACAGTAATATCTGTTGAGAGCTGCCAAGTGAGCCATTCTGTTCCTGATGTTTGAGTTCTTGCCAACCAAGTTCAATGTTGACTTGCTTAAACTCCTAGAAGAGTGAAAGCATTGCCTTTCATTTCAACTTATTCAAATTAGACACACATCCTAGATGTTTGACTCATAAATCACCTTCAAAATCGAGAGAAGTTGCAACCATGTTGGAAGCATACCCACAAGCTCGAGCCGGAGAAGTATAAAAGATCTTCAAATCAATATCCTTATTGGTCCTTCTATTTCTCCATCCTCCCTTCTTTTGCATCCTTATTTCTCAATGTACGTTTTTCCCACAAATCACTCTAAGGGAATCACTTTCATCTGTACTATCATTAGTATTATCTTTATGGTGGTCAATTGTTCATATCAACATCCTCACCACGTCTAAACTCATCCTTGCCCCTTTCCACCATAGGCTTCCACATGATGTTAGGATTTCACATATGTTCCCGCTTTTCATTGCATTTATCCATGCTATGTGTTGCTACATTATTTCTTGATATCAGACTGCCACCGAATATTTACTCCATATTCTAGATCATTCTTTAGGCCTCAAGGTCCCGTTCATCTACTCCGAGCTAGTTAGAACTGGTGACTATCACATGTAAACTACCTCAACCCCTATGTGTCCCATACACAAGGTTTTACCACTCTGTAGTGACACGTCATGGTCACTCACCGTGTTGTCATGCGTCGAGTTCTCCACCTCTGGACTTAGATTGACATAATTGGTCACCTCTCGGTTTTTACTCAATCGATGTATTCACGTGATGTATCGACAATCCAAGGTCTCCGACTGTTAAGCCGAATCAGTTAGGCCCATTTTCATCCAACTAAGAGAATTTCTTGTAGCTATTGTAATGCTTAATCCTTTTCTCAAATATACCTCCGGTGTACGGAATCATCACCGTCATGCTCACCATCGAATAACTCGTTCACACCACCCAGACGAGTCTCACTACTCGTTTTCGCCACCCGAACGCGAAATTCGACGGGAGTTCCACAAGTCACTCCAAAGGAAGGGTCAAGGCTACTCCAATTTTTCACCCTTAACCGACAACTAGTGGAGGCCCCTACCTTAGTAGGTTAGACTAGTTAATCAATTAAAGATAGAAAATTGTTCTAGGAGGTGCTCTGACATGCTAAAATTGGCGTTTATGATCATCATGGGCCGTACCGGACGACTCTGCCCAAAAACCATGCTCTGATACCAATTGTTAAACCCCACCCTGAATATCAACCAGGATACCGGCAATCCCGGGTGCTGGCCGACACCTTGTAACGACCCGTCCCGAATATTCAGTCCAACGACATCGTTAGCGGAGTCTTTCATCCGCCCAGAATCCTCCTGTATCCACCAGGTATCCTCCGGCACAATCGGTATTGTTAGCTTGTCCCCGTTCGAAAATCCCCTAGCTGCAGCATCTTTGAGGATTCGAACCCTGGACCAAGCCCTTTTATTCCTCTCGAGGAGTTCGAATCCTTAAAGATGCTGCAGCTAGGGGATTTTCGAATGGGGACAAGCTAACAATACCGATTGTGCCGGAGGATACCTAGTGGATACAGGAGGATTCCGGGCAGATGAAAGACTCCGCTAACGATGTCGTTGGACCGTGGATTCAGGACGGGTCGTTACATAAAAGGCGTAAAGACCCTTCCCTAATTTCCCCTTGAAAACCCTCCTCAAAGGAGTTTAAAATCATTTAATTCACCCTAGACACATAAAATATAAGAACCACTTTTCTCGACTAAAATCCCGAGCCGTAGCTCAAAACCCTCGACACACTCGATATACCTCGAGCAGTATAGAAACCCTATAGTATGCATAGACAGCCTCAATGACTCGGAGGAGAACACCCTCAACACCAGCATCGGAGAACCCTCAGCAACCAGCGAAGCAAAACCCTCAACGCCAGTCGGAGAACCCTTTTCCATCGGGACAGAAAACCAGTGAAAACCACAATCCATGTTTTGAAATCTTTGTTTCTTGGCCTAAGCCAAATTCTTTGAAAACTCATTTATAGCCAAGCCAGTAAAATCATAATTTCAGGTCTAAACCCAAATCACGGACTCAAATAATTACCACGTCAAAACGATATCAAAATCAAGTCTGAAACCAGTCCATTTTCCAAAACACACTCTCACTAAAATATTGGAAAACTTGTGTCTAGTAATCATTTCTAAATTCCAGAAATTCATTGCAACAATACATAACAGTATTTAACCCAAAGATACATTGATGCATGCATTACAGTTTATAAACCCAAAGTCCACTCACCACTCGTCCAAGCAAGCTCAATCCCGAATCGTACGCTCCTCTGAAGTTCCTGGAGCAGTATCGCCTGTGAATATTAATAATCGGGATTATCGGCTAATAATAAAACCTCATATATAAACTCCCTAAACCCCGGGAGCTCTGCCTACGTTGTCCTAAAATGCAGCAACTTCGGACGCCCAAAACAACCACTAAACGACGTCCGATCAATCCGAAATCTACGCTAACAGATCCGGAACGTCGAAAACTAGTTGTCATGCGTCATTGAGACCTCATATTCGACCCCACGGGCCGGTGGAAGGCCGGACCACGCGCCACTCACTGGCCACACGCCTGCTACAGTACTCACGTGCCTGACCCGATTCAACCTGACCCAACTCGGCTTGACCCAGTCCAACCCAATGCAGTCCACTCGACCTGACCAGTCCACTCGGTCTGACCCGATCCAACTTAACCTAACCCGATCCGACTCGACCCGACCTATCGCCGGTGACTCACCAGAGAAGATGACCGGACCACCGTCACCGTCGCCGAAGTCTGGCCGGATAAGACAATCGGATCGCCGTAGCGCCACTGCCTCCGTCGTTGGAATCCTCCATTTCCGGTCGACTTGAGCTTTTTCCTAACTTCTTCAAAAATCAACCATTTTTCACGAATTTTACGTCTAAATCTATCTACTCAGACCCAGGAATCCAAAGATGACCTAAAAACATTAAACCCGTACTTGTGTTAGCAGAAACATTGATCGAAAGGTTTGATTCTTCCTTTACTCGGTCTGACGCCTCCCGTGGGTATCTCCTTCGGTGGTTTGTACGGTTGTGATCGTGGGAAAGAGTAGATTCTGATTAGTGGAACAAAAATGGAAGTCTAGGCCTTGAATCAAACTTGGAATTCATGGGTTTTGGGTGTTTGTGTCGCACGGGTTTGGGTAGTTTTAGGGAGAAAAAGAGTGGTCCAGAGAGAAAAAGAGTGAAATGAAGATGAATTGATGGTTTGGGGGTTAAAAATATCTACCCCAAGCCAAATTACCAAAATGCCCTTGACAATCTAGACCCGTAACTTTCGTCCATGTACTCCGTTTCTCGCGTGCCGCTTGTCTACGAACTCGTGAGTTTGAGACCCACGCAACGGTATCCAAAACACATCCTAATAAGTTCCGAAACAAAACTTGATTTCCACGCCCTTAATAACCAAGGGTAAAATCATCTTTTTACAAAAATAGTTTACGTAAATTCAATAATTAAATTTTCGGGTTTTTACAATCCACCCCCCTTAAGAAATTTTGTCCTCGAAATTCATCTCTACCATAGGAACAAATGAGGATACTACGCCCGCATTAGTGCCTCGGTTTCCCACGTGGCCTCCTCCACGTTATGATTCCTCCACAATACTTTAACTAGAGGAATAGTCTTTTTGCGCAGTATTTTTTTCTTCCAATCCAGAATTTGCACTGGTTGCTCCCCAAAAGTCAAATTGTCCTTCAGCTCAAGTGGTTGCTCCTCCAACACATGTGACCCATCAAATAGGTATTTACGGAGAAAGGATACATGGAAGACATCATGAACTCTTGACAGTTCCGGGGGTAAAGCAAGTCTACACGCCACAGGTCCTATCCTCTCTACAATCTTATACGGCCCAACATAGCGAGGACTCAGTTTTCCTCGTTTACCAAAACGTACCACTCCCTTCCAAGGGTAAAATTTCAAGAACACCTAGTCTCAACCTCAAATTCAAGATCTCTGGTTCGGCGTTCTGCATAGCTCTTCTGGCGATTCTGGGCTGCCTTCAACCTTTCTCTGATGATTCTAATCTTTTCCTCAGTGGTATCCACCAACTCTGGTGTTAACCGTCTCCTTTCACCTACTTCATTCCAGCACAACGGTGTCCTGTACTACCTCCCATACAGTGCCTCAAAAGGAAACATCCCAATACTCGACTGATAACTGTTGTTATATGCAAATTCCATCAGAGACAGGTGTGAATCCCAGTTCCCTTTAACCTGTAGTACACAAGCCCTCATCATATCCTTCAAAACCTGGATTGTCCTCTCAGACTGACCATCCGTCTGAGGATGAAAAGCTGTACTGAAATGCAATGTAGTGCCAAAAGTCTTCTACAAACTCCGCCAAAACCTGGAGATAAATCTAGGATCCTGGAGTTGAGCCTCAATAATCCGATAAATCAAAACAGGCCTCACATGGAAACTAGCCAACAAAGCCCCCTGGCTATCCATGCCAAGTACAATTTCCGCTCTACGGAATTCCACTAGCAACGGTAGGTAGACCGTAGGCAAATGGGACAAGGAACCCATGGACTTCCTGCTCAAGGCATCCGCCACAACATTGGCTTTTCCTGGGTGGTACTCTATAGTACAATCATAATCTTTTATCAACTCAAGTTACCTTCGTTACCTTAAATTCAGATCCTTCTGGGTGAGCAAGTATTTCAAACTTTGGTGGTCGGTGAAGATCCGACACATCTTCCCATACAAATAATTTCTCCAGATCTTTAGTGCATGCACTACCACAGCTAACTCCAAATCATGTGTGGGGTAATTCAACTAATGGGTTTTAAGTTGCCTGGAAGCATAATTTCCCATGCTACATCAGCACGCAACCTATATCCCGCAATGATGCATCACTATACACCTCAAATCCCCCGTTATCATCTGGAAGGGTTAATACTGGGGCAGAAGTCAAACTCTTCTTTAGCTCCTGAAAGTTCTGCTCATAATCAACATCCCAGTAAAACTTGACTCCTTTCCTAGTCAACCTAGTCAACGGGACAACTATCGTAGAAAATTCTTCTATGAATCGCCGATAATACCACTCTAAACCCAAAAAGCTTCTCACCTCTATCACTGTCCTTAGTTGCTCCCAGTTTGCCACTGCCTCAACTTTTTGGGAATCCACGCTGATACCCTCAGTCGAAATCACATGACCTAAGAATCCCACCTCAGTCAACCAAAACTGGCATGTACTGAACTTGACAAACAATTGCTTTTTCCTTAAGTGCTTCTCATGTACCTTGGCACTCCTCGAATACACTATGATATCATCGATGAACACAATCACAAACCGATCCAAATACTTTTGGAACACCCTGTTCATCAAATCCATAAACGCTGCCAGGGCATTAGTCAACACGAAGGGCATTACCAGGAACTCATAGTGACCATAACGTGTCCTGAAGGCCGTTTTCTACACATCCACTTCCCTGATCCTCAACTGATGATACCCGGATCGAAGGTCAATTTTTGAAAAATATTTTGCCCCTTTCAGCTGATCAAACAAATCATCAATCCTTGGCAAAGGATACTTATTCCTCACCGTAACCTTGTTTAGCTTCTGGTAGTCGATACACAACCTCATACCACCATCATTTTTCCTTACAAATAGCATCGGCGCACCCCAAGGTAATACACTTGGTCGAATTAATCTCATATTTACCAAGTCCTGCAACTGAGTCTTCAACTCTCTTAATTCTTTCGGTGCCATTTTATACGGTGCCTGCGAGATAGGTTGGATACCCGGAAGAAGCTCTATGATGAACTCAATCTCCCGATGAGGTGGCAATCCTGGAAGATCCTCTAGAAAAACATCAGAAAACTCGCTCACCACAGGACTATCCTCCACTCCCACCAGAGTACCCCGAGAATCAAACACATGTGCCAAGTAACCCTCACAACCTTTCCTCAACAGTTTCTCAACAGTCAAAGCCGATATCACTCCTGAGGAGAGTACCCTACGATCCCTCCGAAACGTAAGTTTTGGCAAACCTAGACTCCGGAAATCCACCCTCTTGTCATAACAATCTATAGAGGCATGGTGCATAGTCAACCAATCCATCCCCAGAAGATCCAGAACTATAATTGCCTCTCTTGGATGGTCCTTGACTAGAGGCTCCGACATTCCAGCGATTCCGATGTCGCCTGGAACCACTGAATTGTTGCTGGACTGGCAAACCCAAACTCAACTCTACACGAGATGCAGTGTCAGACACGGCTCTCAAGGAGGTATAAGCCACAGCCGTTACCGCTGACTGAATCTCGCCCCTCAGTCCATTTTCAAATTTACGGCACCTGTCCCTCTCGGTTGCCACAAGAACCGGTACAAAGTGAGCCACCTCTATGAATTTCTATTCGTACTGGGCCACATTCATCTCTCCTTATTGTAAATGCAAGAACTCGGCCTCCCTGGCATCCCGGTACGAGCAAGGGTAAAATTGCTCAAGGAAACACTCCCGGAAAGTCTGCTAGGTAAGTGTACTGACATCATAACCTGACAGCTCCAATGCGTGCCACCAATGGTAAGCAGAACCACCTAGCAAGAATGTGGCTAACAGCACCCTGTCCCCCTGAGGACATCTCATAACCGAGAACACTCGCTCCGAACGAGTAATCCATTCCGCGGCAACATCTTGGCTAGACTTGCCCATAAATATTGTCGCCCCTAATCTCTGGGCTTTCTCAATGTCCGAAACTTCAGTAGCAGCCCTACTCTGAAGTACATAAGTCAAAGTGTGACCCAATTGGTCCAATGTCTGCCTCAAATCAGGCTCTACTGCGGGTTCATGTGTGTCCCGATCATTTCCAAACTACTGACGGGACTAACGTCTCGGAGGCATTATGCTGAACAGAACTGTAACTCATTAATACCATACTCATTTGTACACTAGGTGTATGGTCTACAGGAATTTAAACCTAGTGCTCTGATAGCAATTGTCAAGACCCTTCCCGAATTTCCCCTCGAAAACCGGGAAGAACCCTGATCCCGTCTGACAACCTAAGGAAAAGTTCCCAAAATACCCTTCAATCCTTACAAAAATAATTTGAGATTTCTGCAAAAAGTTCGGCAGAATCTCCTCTTAGGGATTAATTAATTGGTTTCCACCTGTCAGACAAGGGATTCAAAGCACTCCAAAATTCCAACAGATAACAACCATCCAAAATATATTATCAGAGCATCTAGAAAGGATAAATAATACATAATTAGATATCCTACTCGAAGTTTGGGTACAATGTGCAACTGAAATACTACTAATGTCTCCGCCTCAGAAAGTGTCCACGTCAACTAAACAACCTAGAGGGGATTTAAAACACAAAAGTTGTGAGTGGACAAAAATAATCATTTATAAATCCTTTTTCCGAGGAAATCTTACATTTTTCCCCTCCACGAATAAAACCATGCATGCATCACATAAAACAGTTCATGATAATAAAACATCATCTAAAAATCACCGGAATTCCATTTCTCTTTAAAACCACTTGGTTCGACCCATTAAAAATATGTAATATGAAAACACATCGTGGTCCACAGTTTGGTTTGAAAACCCTCCTCAAAGGAGTTTAAAATCATTTAATTCGCCCTGAACACATAATATATCAGAACCACTGTTCTCGAATAAAATCCCGAGCCGTAGATCAAAACCCTCCACACACTCGATATACCTCGAGTTGTGCAGAAACCCTGTACTATGCATAGACAGCCTCAACGACCAGACGGAGAGCACCCTCAACACTAGCATCAGAGAACCCTCAGCAATAAGCGGAGCAAAACCCCTCAACGCCAGTCGGAGAACTCTTTTCCATCGAGACAAAAAACCAGTAAAAACCACAATCTATGTTTTGAAATCTTTGTTTCTTGGCCTAAGCCAAATTCTTTGAAAACTCATTTATAGCCAAGCCAGTAAAATCATAATTTCAGGTCTAAACCCAAATCACGGACTCAAATAATTATCACGTCAAAACGATATCAAAATCGAGTCCGAAACTAGTCCATTTTCCAAAACACACTTTCACTGAAATATTGGAAAACTTGTGTCCAGTAATCATTTCTAAATTCCAGAAATTCATTACTACAATACATAACAGTATTTAACTCAAAGATACATTGATGAATGCATTACAGTTTATAAACCAAAAGTCCACTCACCACTCGTCCAAGCAAGCTCAATCCCGAATCGTACGCTCCTCTGAAGTTCATGGAGCAGTATCGCCTGTGAATATTAATAATCGGGATTACCGGCTAATAATAGAACCTCATATATAAACTCCCTAAACCCCGAGAGATCCGCCTACATTGTCCTCAAAACATAGAAACTTCGGACGCCCAAAACAACCCCTAAACGACGTTCGATCAATCCGAAACATGCGTCAACATATCTGGAACGTCGAAAACTAGTTGTCACGTGTCGTTGTGACCTCAGATTCGGCTCCACACGCCGCCACGCGTCGTCGGAAGGCCAAACCACGCGCCTGCTACGATACTCACGCGCTTGACCCGGTTCAACCCGGCCCAACTCGGCTTGACCTAGTCTAACCTGACTCGGTGCACTTGATCCGACCCCAGTCCACTCGAACCGATCGGTCCACTCGGTTCGACCCGATCTAACTCAACCCGACCCAGTTCGACTCGACTGGACCGGTCACCGAAGACTCACCAAAGAAGACGATCGGACCACCATCACCCTCGCCGAAGTCTGGTCGGAGAAGACAACCGGACCGCTGCAGTTCCGCCGTCTCCGTCGCTAGAATCCTCCATTTCCGGCTGACTTGAGCTGTTTCCTAACTTCTCCAAAACTCAACCATTTTTCTCGAATTTTACGTCTAAATCGATCTACTCTGACCCATGAATCCAAAAATGACCTCACAACATTAAACCCGTACATGTGCTAGTCGAATAATCGATCGAAAGGTTCGATTCTTCCTTTACTCAGTCTGACGCCTCCCGTGGGTATCTTCTTCGGTAGTTTGTACGGTTTTGATCGTGGGAAGGAGTATATTCCGATTAGTGGAACAAAAATGGAAGTCTAGGCCTTGAATCAAACTTGGAATTCATGGGTTTTGGGTGTGTGTGTCGCACGAGTTCGGGTAGTTTTAGGGAGAAAATGAGTGGTCTAGAGAGAAAGAGAGTGAAATGAAGATGAATTGATGGTTTGGGGGTTAAAAATATCTACCCCAAGCCAAATTACCAAAATGCCCTTGAAAATCTAGACCCGTAACTTTCGTACACGTAGTCTGTTTCCCGCATGCCACCTGTCTACAAACTAGTGAGTTCGAGACCCACACAACGGTATCCAAAACACAGCCTAATAAGTTCCAAAATAAAACTTGATTTCCACGCCCTTAACAACAAAGGGTAAAATCGTCTTTTTACAAAAATAGTTTACGTAAATTCAATAATTAAATTTCCGGGTTGTTACACACCTAGTCGCTAAGTCCCGGTGACGACAACCAATTTGATAATTACTACAGCTTGGATCATAGCAATACATTTGATGATCATAGATGAAGTCCTAGAGACTAAAGCCAATTTCTATCCTTCCTACCTCATTGGATGAAGTTGGAGCAGCATCTGTACAAACACCTCCTGGATATTTTTGCACATCTTGTCGAACCCTGAGGGATATAAAACAGACGAGTGAGTAACTCTTAGTCCTTAACAATCCAAATAGTTTAGAGAATATATATATATATATATATATATATATATATATATATATATTTATATCCCTCAATAAGTAAGATGTCAATAATATAATATTATAATATTCTAGTAACCCTCGTAGGGCTGATAGTCATAATCAACCCAATTGTACCTCAATATCCTCATCTCTCTAAGACGGTATCAATTAACCCAAGGTCGCACTCATGCGTACCAATCAAAAGGTCATTTATCCGGGTCACCGCCCTCACCATACCCACTGTCCATGATAACGAGTACTTTCGGGTTCGGTTCAAGCCCGTGAAAATCTTCGTCAAATCGTATGAGCTAGCATAACCCTCGGCTACTACATCACATAATCCGGCATGATCCTTAGCAATCATATCATATATATATATATATATATATATATATAAGTCGGCATGACCCTCGACTATCATATCACATAAGCCGGCCTGATCCTCGGCTATCATATCACATATAAGCCAGCATGTCCCTCATTTATCATATCACATATATAAGCCGGCATGAACCTTGGCTATAAAATCACATATAAGCCAGCATGATCCTCGGCTATCATATCACATATAAGCCGGAATGTCCCTCGGCTATCATATCATATATATAAGCCGACATGACCCTCGACTATCAAATCACATATAAGTCGGCATGATCGCTCGGCTATCATAACACATATAAGCCAGCATGTCCCTCGATTATCATATCATGACTCAATCATCATCTCGGGCATCCCAATGGCACTGTAGTCGCACGAGTCACCCGCATGTGACAGAACTGGGTGTCATCACTCGTACCACGACCACGTGAAGGACTGGGTGCAAGCACCATCACCACAAGTCCCCCTAGGAGCTTGAGACCATAAACACATATACATGCTCGGGGAAAGACTGATGCTATTTAACTAGTATAGAGCGAGAGCAGGTGAACGATCACGTGGAGGACTGGTCTGTGGCCTACAGACAGGTACGACACCAGCGACCACCATGTGGGTATACCATGATTCGATATTGACAGTTAACTTAACAAGACTCTACCTGACACATGACACATGTACTAGGTCGGTATGCCTCAGCCATGGTACTACAATACTGACTGATAACTCTCGTGCTAAGTCGATATCATTCTCAATATTAGCCATTTCAATCATTTACTCGTTCTTTATCGATTTCCTCTCCCTAGCCTGTGGCTCGATATCGTAAGTCGTATCTCGGAATCAATCCTAGAGATCTACCTCTATATTAATAGTTTATACTCATTTTGGAGTATTTTATCTTTTATATGGTTCATAATCCTCATTTAAATCAATTAACCAATGCCGGGCCCATCGATAAAACAAGGGTATAATGGTCATTTTCGCTACTCAACTTCTAATTACAATCCCAAAACACGTTGGGCCTTCCCTAAAGACCCAAAATCTTCGAGTCCAACCCAACACTTACTGGATTCCAAGATTGAAATTTTAAATTCCATTTCATAATCCGGAACGAGTTGTAACATATGAGACTTGTAGCTGGAGCCAAAATGCGAAATTACGGGGGCAAAGGTTTCAATTTCAAGATTTGGTGACCCTTTGGCTTGTGATATTGTATAAAATGGTATTTGATAGAATATTGACATAGATGCCCATATCCTATTTGTCACATGGCTGTCACATAAGTCAACTTAATGTCTAGTTGAAGATTGGACATAATTGAGGAGGGGATGGGGGGCGCTGGAACGAGGTGGTGCTTTGGGGTGAAATTGGGGGCAAAGTGAGAAGATTCGCGATTGTGTTAAGTGATACTAAGGGGCTAGTTTCAGGGCATTTGGACCAATAAGCCAATCATGTATGAGAATTACGACAATGATGCTAATTCTTTTTACTTTATTATATTGGGATTGCCAACAATGCATTTTAAATGCACCATTGTTTTTTCTTCAACACGCTAGAATTTAATGTTAGTTGTTATTATTATTATTCTTTTGTTTTTTTTATCACGAATAGACCATTTGCTTTCTCAAACTCATCATTTTCATCCATTTCCTTTTATATCCATCAATTTCATCCCTATCCTTTATCAATTACATCAATATAGTCCTTCAAGTCAACTCGGTTAAGCATTCCATCAAAATTGATCACATGCATCGCACATGACCACTTTTGAAAGGGTAGATCCATTATACAACTCCCACCAACACCATTTATTGCTCAAGATACAACAAAATACAATGAACTTGATTCTCCACCATGTAAAAAAAACGAACATATGGAGAACACAATTGCAGAAATATTAATTTCATCGATTTACACCTTACCATAATAAATAAGTATAAAGAGGGTCTCCAAACCTCTTAAAAAGATCGCTCATCCTTGATATCAATTCTACTACAATATTGCTTTTGAAATTTTGAGAGCTCTTGTTCCTTTTTAAAATCTTTTCTCTCAACCAAATTCGAGAACTTCGAATCCTAATTCGACAGAAATGGTGATGGTAAGAGTTGTATAATGAATTTACTCTTTAAAAAGTGTTCATGTGTATGCATATGTGACAAATTTTGACGAAATACTTAACGAAATTGACTTGAAGAACTAGATTGATGTGTTTGATAAAGAATAAGGATGAAATGATGCATATGAAAAGTGAGGGATGAAAACGATGAGTTTAAAAAGTAGAGGGGCTATGGTGATAAAAAATCTTTTTTTTTTTTATACAAAGATATTGTGATATAAAGATTATAAATATTAGGTATCGACCTCGTCCTTTACAAAAGTCAAACACGAGACCATCTACTACACAATGAACGTCTAGGAAAAATATGAATTTTTCATCCAACATTTATGACCTTTTCACATAAAAAATTGGAAAATGAAAAACATATATTTGAGATTATTGTTTATATACAAGGAAGTTGAGGAAAGTGAATTATACACATAGAGTATCCTAGACCTTCGATTATACTGGGAAGAAGAATACAATTAGACATATGACTAGTGACTACATGCCACTGGCAAAATTGGTCTAGTAATAGTCCTACTGCGGTTTAGTGTGAATTCTCTAAGTTCGATTTTTATAAATTACTTGTGTTGTATACGGCCTTTCTAAGGACTATAACCGTCCATTTTACTTTATTTTTAAGAAAGGGGAAAACAGAAGGAGAAAAGGTGTCGAAGCAGCCAATAGTGAAAGAGTAGGTGTTGTATCCTTGCTGAGAGCTGAGCTAGTCTCCTGTCCACTAGCTAGCTTCTCATGATCTCAAGTCAACTATGGCGCTCTCGCCTATGTGTTTTAGCCACCTGGGTTCATACTCATCTTGGTTTATGTACCCGCTATTGATGGCGACTGGAAGACTGCCTCCTGGCCCTGTACACGAAAAACAAGTTGAAAAAGGTAGCGTTGAAGTTGTGCCTTTCAGAGGGTTAATTACCACGTATCATGTGAGTCACTTTCGAATTTTCTTTGATCCTTTTTCGCAGATAGCAAATGGGTTATCAATTTCATTTTGTATTCTTGGGATTAGTAGGTCATCATATCAGATGCCGTGTTTGTTTCATTTGATTTTGAACTAGGATAATCACAGAGAGCGGTAATTAATAAGCAGACTTTGTAAAGCATGAATCTACAGCAATCCAATTAGTCTTTAATCATGGATCAAAATTTCAGTAACAGTCATAAGAAGAGTAAGAAATCAACCCAAATAAGATTCAATTGTGTGAACCATGATGTGGGCCATCTTTACCAATTTCTGTTATTGTATAGATAAATTTTTCTTGTTCAAATGCTAGCGTCTATCTCATAATTTTTAAGTCGAAAATGAAAGTTGTATTTTCATTGATTATGAATTTAAGAGTTGAATCATATATGGTGAACTTTGTGTGGTTGCAGATCCGCTGTTGTTGTTGGTTACCATTATTATTTGTGTCTTGTTTTCCCTGTTACTTCCTAGCTCAAGCCTTGATCATGCTACAAGTGTCTCAACCAAAACAAGGCGAGAGATCGTTTCAGCACGGCATGGTGCTGTTGCCACTGATGATGGCCGATGTTCCAGAATTGGGATTGGTGTTCTCCGCCAAGGCGGTCATGCAGTTGATGCATCAGTAGCTTCTGCTCTATGCTTAGGCGTTGTGAATGCAGCATCGAGTGGCATTGGTGGAGGCGCCTTCATGCTTATCAGGCTATCCAATGGCAAGGCACAAGCCTTTGATATGAGAGAAACTGCCCCTTTGCTAGCTTCTGAGGTTTGTTAATCTAGACATAAATATTTGCTAATTTCTTTAATGAATTTCATTTTTGAGCGTCAAATCACTCCTATTAGTTTTTTTATGTGTACTTTCAGAATATGTATGGGGGCAATGCTACTTTGAAAGCTACAGGTGCTCTCTCCATAGCAGTTCCAGGGGAACTGGCAGGACTTTACGAAGCTTGGAAACAGCACGGAAGGCTTCCTTGGGAAAGGCTTGTAAGGCCTGCTGAGCGTCTTGCACGTTTGGGGTTTAAGATTAGTCCATATTTCCACATGCAGATGGTTAAAACAACATCGGGAATCTTACAAGATGAGGGACTTCGTCTTATATTTACATCAAACGGAAGTCTCTTGCAGGTGGGTGAGACATGCCACAACAGGAAACTGGCACAGACACTCCGGGAAATTTCCAAGTTTGGTCCTATAGCCTTCTATAATGGATCTATTGGATCCAAAATGGTTAGAGATATTAAGAGGCTTGGAGGGATACTGACAGTGAAGGATTTGCAAAATTATAGAGTTCAAGAAAGAAAGCCTATATCTACTGACATTCTAGGTCTTAAAATATTGGCCATGCCTCCTCCTTCTGGAGGTCCTCCAATGATACTTGTGAGTATATTTTCGTTAATGCTACTTGTTTTTCCTTTTTGTTATTTCTTTGATTTTGAATGACTATCCTTGTAAATTACAATGCAACAGATGCTAAACATTCTTTCTCAATACCCAAATGCTTCTGGAGTTTCTGCTCCAGTTTGGTACCATCGAGAAATTGAATCTTTGAAACATGTATTTGCTATGAGGATGAATCTCGGTGATCCCGAGTATGTTAATGTGACTGAAGTTGTAGCTGATATGCTTTCTCCTAAGTTTGCTGAGGAGTTAAAGATTACTATATATGACAATATGACTTTTGATTCCGGCCATTATGGTGGCAGGTAATAATTAAGTCGCTTCTTTTGCAAACAAGTTCATTATCTGTTAGATTATACATCCAAATAACTTACGGTATGTCTTTCCATTCTTTCCAAGATTTCTTCACAATTTTGATTATCATTGGTAACAGGTGGAGCCAAATCAATGATCATGGCACCAGTCATTTGAACATCATAGATAATCAGGGAAATGCCATCTCCTTGACATCTACTGTGAATGGATACTTTGGTGCACACATACTATCTCCGAGTACAGGAATACTTCTAAACAATGAAATGGATGATTTCTCTATTCCTGGAGATGTTTCTACAGGCCCACCACCACCACCACCCAATTTTATCAGACCCGGGAAAAGGCCACTATCCTCCATGACACCTTCCATTGTGTTGAAGGTAAATGCATAATGAATATATAAGGCAAAATAACAACTATCTTTTAATATTCAGCTCTTATAATACAAGTTTTTTTTTTATCTTAGTTAGTTGTCTTCTTTATATTCTTTGACAGGATAAGCAACTGAAAGCAGTAGTAGGCGCGAGTGGGGGATCCATGATCATTGCTGCAACTGTAGAGGTTCTTTTAAATCATTTTGCAAGGGGAATGGATCCACTCTCTTCTGTCATGGCCCCGAGGATCTATCATCAGGTTCATATGCCTTTACTGCATTTTATAGTCTTTAGAATAATTTCGGACATTATGCTTGCTCATAATTTCAAATTATTGGAGCCTTCTCTGTTATGTTTGATTGTTTGAGAGGCTTAATCTCTTACCCCTCAGCTAACAATACTTGTAATTTGATGCATTTTGGTGTAAGCAGCTATTACCTAATGTGGTTCAATACGAGAACTGGACAACCGTTACTGGCAACCACTTTGAAGTTCCTGCTCAGATCAGGGAAGCCTTACAAAAGAAGGGCCATGTCCTAAAGTCCCTTGCTGGTGGGTCTATTTGCCAGTTTATAGTTCAAAACATCGAGGCTTCAAAGAAAAATGGAGCTACCCCGGAGATTGTTGCAGTGAGTGATCCCAGAAAAGGTGGGGTTCCTGCCAGTTTCTGAATTCGCGCTAGTTTTCTCCCCCTTTTGCATTATGGCGAAAACCATTAGTTATCATTACTTACAGTAAAATTTCGGTTGTAGAACAAGATCGAGGAATATTTGGTTGATGCAGTCCATTTTGTTTTTTTAATTTTTGCTCCAAATAATCAAAAGGGCTGGATGGTTATGCTCATCTGCAATTTGATTCTTGCACTAAAGATATGCTATTGCCATTTGCCATTTGACATTTGCCAACATAAAGAAAATAATTACCCTATCATAATTGATCCTCTAGGGTGTGTTTGAATGATTGAAAATAACAAGGGATTTGGTAAAAAATTAAAATTTTGAAATTTTTATACATCAACTACATTGTTTGGATTCATAAAAATTGAAATTTAGAAATTTCAGAAAAAAAAGAAACAAGAAATTTGGATGTACCCAATTCTCACTTTAAATTCTATATAAAGATGTGTCACTTTATAAATTTTATCTTTGTAATTATAATTTACGTATAAAAATTAAATTTTATATATAAATTTCATTCTATTTTTATATTATTCAAATAAGAATTCAAGATTTTCAAAAAATTTAGTTTCATAAATTTAAATTTTATCATTTTATAAATTCTTAATAATCTTAAAATTATTTATCCAAAAACAACCTATTGGATTGTTCCTATATTGAAAAGGTGAAGCCTGGACCAGAGTTGGATGATTGTATATAAATGAGAGAAGACAAGATATCCTACATTGATTCATCAATTTTTAATGATTACTACCAATAGAGTCAGAGTCTATTAAAAAATACATTAAAAACTGACGATGTGTAATTGGGTGAAAATTAGAGTTGGCAAATAGACCCATAAGTCATCATTGTATACCCAAAAAAAAAAAAGTATTGAGCACATCGACTGAAGCAGTTTGACGTTAGAGTTTATATGGCGTGTAAATACGGACACCATCGCCGAGTTGAGTGACGACAGCTTGTAACCCAAGTGGGGGCATCAAGGTTTAGGAACATTGGCAGCTGAATGCTGATTTAGCAGGTCGGGTTCAGAGTGGGTGGCCATTTGCAAGCCAGGATTGAATTGTGCGGGTTGAGAGAAATCTTGGATGACATGGTGTGTGGGTTGGGAGAAATCTTGGGTCACATGGGAACTGTGAGGGCAGTCCCAGTAGTGACTGTGAGGGCAGTCCCAGTAGTGACTGTGAGGGCAATCCCAGTAGTGACTGTGAGGGCAGTCCCAGTAGTGACTGCTCGAGGCTTGCTCCTTTAGTACCATGGTTGGCTTTGACAGAGCAGCCATTCTACCTCTCTCTTGGCCTGGTATACTCTGCCAAATGAATCCACCTTGGCCTGCTATATGCATTGCCAAACGAACCTAAACTTTTTGACCTGCTATAATTTGCTAAATGAATCCAACTTACCCGGCCGGCCACTTGGTTTTTGGTAAAGGATTGAACCTAAACCTTTCTCATGTTTGGAATTTAATGGTTCATTAATGTTTTGCCAAACGAGATTGGAAGATACTACTTTGTAAGTATTATTGGTGGAGGTGAGTGTGGGGTTGTGGCGGTCGTGGTTAATAGTGATGGTGGTGAAGATAGTGGTTGCAATGATGGTTGTGGAGTGGAGGTGGCCGTGACGGTGGTGGCAATAGTGCTTAGTAGTGATGACCTTAAAGATAGTCGCATGGGACGATGGTGGTGGAGGTCATAGTGGGGTGGTGATGGCGATGATGGTTGTGTCTTCAATGATAGTGGTGGGGTCGATGCATGGTACCTTAGCAGTCTCAATCAATACGTGCATGAAGTTTACTCTGCACGGTAACTCACTAATCTCAGTCAGCACGTGCATATAGATTATTCTGCACGGTAGCTCAGTATTCCCAGTCGACACGTACATATAGATTATTCTGCACAATGGCTCAACAATCCCAAACAGCACGTGCATAGAGATGACTTTGCATGGTAGCTCAATTTCTCCGGGTACTGATTGGTGTGGTTTATAGTATGCATGCCTACTATATTACTATTGTGCATGATGATATTATCATATTTTAGCTCATGTGTATGAGTTTAATGTTTAACTTGTCTCAGAAGTTTACAATGATGTTCATATTCAGCAGATTTACAGTATTGTCTATAGTTATTGAGTTCAGCACTTAAGTACATGAAACGTGTTTCCTATACATTTAATTGTTTTGTCTTGGTTAATTATACCATTTCAGGTGAATATTATTATTATCAGGCTTATTACTTGAAATACACCCAGAATAAGTCAGTCAGTCTCAAAATGCACCCAAAATTGAAATTTGCCTCACTTTGCACAGAGAACAGCCATTCCATTACCTCTGTTGCACCAAATAATTCACACCGTTACACCCTCCGTTTAGGAGGCTTACGTGGTAGCAAGGGATTTGGTGTTTTAATCATTTTGTAGAAAAATATTAAAACTAAATATTAAAAAAACAAAAAACAAAAGATGAAGAAGATGATGATGAACTAATTGGGTTTCTCAACCCATTCCCAAACCTCCGAATCCAAACCCTCCAAGCCTTCCCTAACCCACCGACAATAATAGAGCTTTGGGTACCTCTAGAAACACTTGTCTTGCATTGCGGAGAGGGCTTCGGCCATAGGGTAGCTAATGGCGATGCCCCCACCACCAAACCAGTCTTCCGCAACAAAGTCACCGCCCACCACAAACACACCGACTCGCCCTCATCGTCGAGTTAGTTCGCGTTCGGGTTTCATCCATTAAGGACCTAAATACGACACCATTATTTCCTCTATTTCGATCACTTTCACCTTCCCAAAAGCCCTCTCATACCTACACCACTCATTCGTATTGCTAAATGCCAACGAAGTTTAAATCTGCGCTTTGACCATCACCACTCATCAACTTACGTGGATGGGCGTGAAGAGCAGGTTCTCATCAAAACCTTGGGGTTTGTCTGTTTCTCATCAATTGTAAGCCAATATCATCGCCAACGTTGAGGGGTCGGCAAACAACGATCAATCCTTGGTGTCGGGAGGCTCCAACACTACTACACAAATTGTCACGTTGCAGAGTGACAACTCCAACTTCTCCGCAGGCATCAAACTGGATGAGAATAATTATTCTCTATGGCATCAAATCATAGAGATGAAGATAGCTGGGCGAGAAAAACATGGCCACCTAACCAGTGATATTGCCCAGCATGCAGCCACAAATCCCATATTTAATAAATGGCGTACATCGGATTGCCGAGTCAATAGTTGGTTGTTCGACGCCATGCAACCTAATCTGATTAAATGGTTTATTCGTTATGACACAGCAAAACAAGTCTGGGATGCAATCAAGCAAACCTACTCAGATGGTGCGGATGAAGCCAAGATTTATGACCTTCACAGAAGGTCATTCATAATGAAGCAGACTGGGGCATCCGTTGCCAAATATTACAGTGAGCTCACTGATATTTTTCAGGAGCTTGATAAATTAAGTCCAAGCACCATGGAGCATCCGAAAGATATTGAAACTCAACGCAGAAAGATTGATCGTCTCCGAGTTTATATATTTCTTGCAGGTTTGGACAATAATTTTGATCAAATCCAAGGAGAGATTTTGAGGATGGAGCCTAAGCCAGAACTCGAGGCAGCATCTGCACATATTAAAAGATAGAGTAACCGACAGGGAACCATGTCTGAAGCTAATGTAACCTCCGACGCCACAGCCTTGGCTGCTACCAGGTCCAAACAATCTCGATCGAACACATATAGTGTCGACCCTACTCGTCACCGGCCTCCAATGAAGTGTACCAAATGTGGTTTAGATAACCACACAATTAAGGGCTGTTATGATATCATTGGTTATCCGGAAGGATGGGTCCACAAAGGGCGCAAGAAGGATTCGAACAGAGCCTTATTTGCAACCGCTCAGTCATCCCAGGGGACCGCATCCGAACCTCCATCAAGTACATATGGCTCCACGGCCTTGGCCACCTCAGGTACCTCTTGCACATCTTCACTTACCTATAATAGATCATGGATTATTGACACTGGCGCTATTGATCACGTGACATCTAGTTTCACTGGGTTGCACTCTACCAAACCCTCAAGCCAAACACAGATTACCAGTGCCAACGGAACCACCTCCCAAGTCATGGGAGAGGGGTCCTTATCTCTTACACCCTCATTAAGTCTTGATCATGTCTTAGTTGTCCATTCTCTCGACTATGACTTGTTATCTGTTCCTCAAATCATTGATTCCCTTAATTGTACCGTGTGTTTTTTGGCCATTGTATTGTCTCTTTTAGGATCTTCTCACCAGGGCCGTGATTGTATGTGGTACTAGGAGGGGAAAGTTGTATTATCTGGACTTGACAGCCGACAATAGTAAGCGATTGAGTCACGCCCATCATGTGAAAGGCGATGAGTCCATCAGGATGAAGAAATTTTGGCTATGGCATCGACGATTAGGGCATTCTTCTTTTGGTTATCTGAAACTTATATTTACAGATTTGTTTTCCCAGTTTCATGAATCAAACTTTCATTGTGAAACTTGCATTTTGGATAAAAGCCATCGTATTTCTTAACCATTAAGATTGAATAAAAGCTCTATGCCCTTCATGATTGTCAATTCTGATGTTTGGGGACCATCACGAGTTCCCACTATTATTGGTTTTAAGTGGTTTGTGACGTTTATTGATGATTGCACTCGGATGACCTGGATCTTTCCCCTACCTAAAACAAAAAAGTGACGTCACCGCCAAATTCAAGTTATTTTATCAATACGTTGCTAGTTAGTTTGACAAGAAATTCATGACACTTCGGTCTGATAATGGAGGTGAGTACATCAACCATGACCTACATAATTTTTTAAGTCAACTTAGTATTGTTCATCAAACCATATGCGCCTATACACCACAACAGAATGGTGTCGCAGAGCGTAAGAATCGGCATCTCTTGGAAGTTGTTCGTGCCTCTTTATTTGAGGCCCGCATGCCTCATCATTTTTGGGGGGAGGCTCTTTGTTCTACTGCTTACCTCATCAATCGAACACCTTCCAGCACTCTTCAGTATCAAACTCCATTTCAGACATTGACTACTCTCCTCACCATGCCATCCACACCAAATCTCGAACCACGTCTCTTTGGTTGTGTTGCGTATGTTCATGTGTATCCCCATCAGCGTGGCAAGCTTGACGGTGTTGTGTCTTTGTGGGTTATGCTGACACTCAGAAGGGCTATAAGTGTTTCCATCCTCCCACTCACACCATGCACGTTACCGCAGATGTGACCTTCAACGAGAGTGAGTTCTATTACTCAGGGGGAGTCTCTGAGCATCCTCTGCAGGGAGCAAGCTCTATATTTGCAGAAGATACTTAGATCATCCATATTCAACAACATTCTTTAGGGCAGTCAGTGTCCGAGCAACCAGCTACAGTGGTGCAAAGAGCTCAAGAGTCCCTAGATACTCTAGATACTGGTTCAAATAATTCCCCTTCTACAACTCCTACTATAGTACCACCACCACTCATCCAATCAGGTCCTGAAGATCCCCCACAGGTAACTGAACATTCAAACTCTATCTCAAGCACCTTACCTGCGTCAGGTTATCAGTTACCCCCATGCACGACTAGAGGGATTCCTAAACAACAGTATGACCCTGACCCTAAAGCAAAAGTTAAATACCCGATTGCTAATCATGTGTCCCTACATAGGTTGTCTCCGTCATGTGCATCATTTGTGTGTCAATTATCTACTGTATCTATTCCAAGTAATGTGCATGAAGCTCTGAAAGATCCCAAGTGTACATAAGCGATGAATGATGAAATGGAGGCTCTCCAGAAGAACTCCACTTGGGAGATAATTATCCTTCCGCAAAGGAAGAGAACAGTGGGTTGTAGATGGATATATACAGTAAAGTTCAAGGCAGATGGCACCATTGAACGATACAAAGCAAGACTGGTGGCGAAAGGTTACACTCAGACTTATGGGATTGACTATGGGGAGACCTTTGCCCCTGTAGCCAAGATCAACAAAATTCAGGTATTTCTTTCTCTTGTAGCAAACCTAGATTGGCCATTACACCAGTTTGATGACAAAAATGCATTTCTGCATGGCGACTTAGAAGAAGAAGTCTATATGGATTCACCTCCAGGATGCAAGATGGGGCCCAATAAGGGCAACATGGTGTGTAAACTGAGAAAATCTCTTTATGGATTGAAGCAATCACCCAGAGCATGGTTTGGAAAGTTCAGCAAATCAATGAAGGATTTCGGATACAAGCAAAGTAACTCATATCATACTCTTTTCTTGAAACATAAGAAAGGTAAAGTCATTGCCCTTATTGTATATGTTGATGACATGGTAGTTACCGGAAATGACCTAGAGGAAAAGGCAGCATTGCAGCACCACTTGGCGAGTGAGTTTGAAATGAAAGATCTTGGTGCTCTGAAATATTTCTTAGGCATTGAAGTGGCTCGTTCAGACCAAGGAATATTTCTATCACAACGGAAATATAATCTTGACATTTTAACTGACACTGGAATGCTAGCCAGCAAACCAGCAAATACGCCATTGGAGTTGAATCATCAGCTTGGTGAATATCCTGATGAGGTACCCACCAACAAAGAAAGATATCAACGCTTGGTGGGTAAGTTAATCTATCTAGGACACACTAGACCTGATATCGCATATGCCGTAAGTGTGGTGAGTCAGTTCATGCATGCACCAAGTGAAGCCCAAATGGATGCGGTAAACTGAATTATGAGATACTTGAAGTCAGCTCCTGGAAGAGGATTGATGCTCTCACGACATGGTCATCTAGATGTTGAGGGTGACACTGATGCAGAATGGGCGGGTTCTGTTACTGACAGGTGATCAACATCTGGATACTTTACCTTTGTGGGAGGCAATCTAGTGTCTTGGCGAAGTAAAAAACAGAAGTGGTGTCAAGATCAAGTGCTGAAGCAGAATATCGAGGTATGGCACAAGGAGTATGTGAGCTACTCTGGATAAGGAATTTGTTGGGGGAATTGGGGTTAAAACCCAATCATGCCATGCGACTGAATTGTGACAACAAAGCCGTAATGGACATCGCACATAATCCAGTGCAATATGATAGAACCAAGCATGAAGTTGACAGACATTTCATCAAGGAGAAACTCGAGGCAAAGATCATTGGGGGTATCATTTGTTAAATCTGAAGATCAACTTGCAGATGTCCTCGCTAAAGTAGTCACAGGAAGAGCATTCCACAACTCACTTAGTAAGTTGGGCATTGACAACATACATGCTCCAACTTGAGGGGGAATGTCAATGAGCTATATATTCCTAATTAAACTCAGTCCACTAATTAGGCCCATAATAACATTCATAGTCTCTGTATATATATATATATATATATATATATATATATATATATATATATATTGCTTCCTTATTGTAATACAATTAATAATATAAGATAATTCTCACTAAATCTAAGACTTGTTGGGTTTCACGGCTGTTTACGGTGGGTGGGTTTCACGGCTGTTTAGGGTGGGTGGATTTCACGGCTGTTTAGGGTGGGTGGGTTTCACTGCTATGTGGGTGGGAGGGGTTTCAATTTGGGTTTTAGGGTTTCGGTTTGGGGTTGAGGGTTTTTGACTCACCTTTTTGTGATGCCAAATTACCCTTTAAATTTTGGCCAAATTACCCTTTGAATTTTGGCCAAATTACAAGCTGACTGTATCAAATACTTGCCAGGTGTCCTTTTAACAGTGTATTGGACGGAAAATGTAACGGAGGTAGTGATCTGTTGATTGCCATATAGTATGGGTACTTAGATGAAATTTTTCGTAGTTTGAGTATGAACTTAAAATGAACCCTATAATTTGGGAGGTTTTATGTAGTTTGTCCTTAATTTTACGCCTCGTTATGGTTATCCGTAAAACAGTAAGTCAATTAAGTCTCATATATCGCATAATGAAAATAAATCTAAGTCTAAATTCAAATAATCTAAATCCAAATTCTAAGATTTGGGAAACTAATTAAAAGCAAGTTACCAAATGTGTTCCTTATTCAATAAATTCCTCCACTAACAACCTTGATCACTGGAGGTTTTTAACTCAGAATGGTTGTCAAGCTATTAGTTTCCTTGTTTGCTTTGCATTGTATAGCTAATTTATATATCTATGAAGGAAGCATCGTCTGTTATTTAAAAAAAAAAACAAGCGATAAAAATATTAAGTTTTAAAGAAACATCAAGGTAAACCTTAATTTGCCCTCGTTGCTCTTCAATTTGATTTTTCTATTTTAGCTATCTCATGGCTTTTCATTGTAATTTTTTGTTTTCCTTATACTAAAAAAAAAAGGGACAAACTACATAAAACCCCCCAAACTATAGGGGTCGTCACAAACTCATATCCAAACTATGAAAAATTTCATCTAGGTACCGAAACTATATAACCATCAACAAATCACTACATCTGTTACACTTTCCATCCAATTAGCTGTTAAAATGCCACATGACAAGTAATTGGTCCAGTTAGCTCATGATCTGGCCAAAATTAGAAGGTCATTTTCGTCACAAATGTTGGGTTACCTTCATAAAACGCTAAAAGCCTAAATTGAATGCCCAGCCCCAAATTGAATCGCAAACCAACATCTGCAATTCATCAACCGACAACCCCTTCCTCCATTTTCGACGACACAAGCGGCTTCGCCTTCTTCCTCCAACGGCGAGTAGCCTTAGGTCCCTCTTCCTCCAAGCCTTGAATCCTCTTTGGCCTCTTCCTCTTTTCTTCTCAAAATCCCAATTTTAATTCGTTGTCATTGTGGAGATGGAAAAAAAGATGATGGAACTAGAAGCCCCCATTTTTCAGTGTGGTAAACAATTGAAGTTGATGACATCCCTCACAGATGAAAATCCTGGGAGAAGATTGTGGGGATTTTCTAGTTATGGGGTAAGATTATTTTTGTTCTTAATTGGTTTGTAGATTTGAATCTGTAATGTAGAGTTCAAATTTTAATTTTAATTTTAATTTCAAACTGGGTATCAGAGAAATTGAAGAAGAGTAGCAGGTGGTGGGTGCAATTTCTTTGAATAGTGCGACCCGATGATAGGACCCTTCCCGAATTACCCCTCAAAACCCGGGAAAAGTCCTGCTCCTGTCTGACAACTTAAATAAATTCCCAAAATACCCTTAAGCCCTTGCAATTAATTATGAGAATTCTGCCAAAAATCCGACAGAAGAAGGATCAAATAGCACTCTCAAATTCCAACATCACCAACCAACCAACGATGTAACTATAATTTTACAATCCGTCCAAAAGACTTATCAGAGCATCTAGGTAGGACAAGTAAATACAGAGATAAATATCCTACTCGATAGTTTAGGTAAATGCGCAGCTGAAAATTTAATGCCTCCGCCTCTGGATATGCCCTCGCCAACTCAACGGCCTGGAGGGGATTTAAAACACGAAAAGTGTGAGTGGATAAAATAATCATTTAAAATCATTTTCGAGGAAAACATACATGTTCCCCCTCCACGAGTAAAACAATGCATGCATAATGTAAAAATCCCTTTTCAACAAATCCATAATTAATATATAAATATAATCCGAAAGCTCACTGGAAAAATCGATCTTTTGTTAAAACACTTGGTGGGACCCATGAAAATCCGAATATGGAAAACATTACGTGGTCCACAACCCTGCTTTGAAAACCCTCCTTAAAGGAGTTTAAAAATCATGTGAACAGACCTGGACACAAAATATATCAAAACATATCCCACTGCTCCCCGAATGGAATCTCGTGTTGTAGCTCGATATTCGAACTGACTGACCCGGGTCCAACCCTCCACACACCCGATATACCTCGAGTTGTGCAGAATCCTGTACTACGCATAGACAGCCTCAACGACCTGGTGGAGAAATACCCTTCGACACCAGAGTCGGAGAAACCTCGACGGTCTGGCGGAGAAATACCCTTCGACGCCAGTTGGAGAAAAGCTTGACCCTCGGGGACAATAATTCAGTGAAAACCAAAATCCATGTTTTGAAATTCTTATTTCTTGGCTTAGGCCAAATTCATTAGAAATCGAGTTTAAACTCAAAATTGTGGACTCGACCGAAATCCGAAATCAATCAAGTCAAACCATATAAAACCCGAAACTATAAAGCTAGGCCATATCCCAAAATGTCATTTTCAAATAATTATTGAAGCCCGTGTCCAGTAATAATTTAATAATTTTCTAAATTCCAGAAATTTACCAGAAACAATACATAACCAGAATTTATTTCAAACATACCTTTATGCATGCATTATAATTTACAAAACCAAAGTCTACTCACCAAATGTCTAATTAGTTTAATCCTGAGTCGTACGCTCCTCTGAAGTTCCCGGAGCAGTATCAACTGTCAAAAGTAACAATCGAGATTACTACCGATAATTAAAAACCCTACATTTAGACTCCCTAAACCCAGGGAGGTCCACTCGCGACACACTAAAAATGCAGCCACTTCGGACGCCTAAAACTAAGCCTAAACGACGTCCGATTAACCCGAAACATGCACCAAAAGGTTCGAAACGTCGAAACCTTGTCGACACACATCGCCAAGACCCTAGGATTGGTCCCACGGGCTACCACGTGCCAGCGGAAGGTCGACTGCTCGGCCACGCACCGGTTACAGTACCTCATGCGCCTGCTGACTCGACGCTAACTCAGCGCCAGGTGGCCTCCATATGGCTTCCAGGTGGCATACCACGTCAGCCGCTCTAGTCGAACTAGTCGCCGGAGCGTTGTCAGAAAGTCGCCGAAGAAGACGACCGCTCCGCCGTGCGCCGCCGTCCACCGTTGCAGAAAAATGCCATTACCGGCCGACCTTGAAGTTTTCCTAACTTCCTCAAATCTTAACCGTTTTTCACAATTTTTTAGTCTAAATCCATCTACTCGAACCAAAGAACTCAAAAATGAAGTCTAAATACGAAACCCATACATGTGTTGGCCAAAACATTGATCGAAAGTTTCAGTTTTTCCTTTCCTCGGTTAAGTGTCTCCCGCGGCTGCTTTCTTCGACGGTTGGTACGTCCTTGATCGTGGGGAGGAGGAGAGTATGATGGGTGGAACCAAATCGGACGAGGTTGCCTTGAATTGAAGTTTGAAACTTTGGGTTTTTGGGTTTGGTCGCACGGATCGGATGAGAATGGGAAGAGAGAGAGAAATGAGGAGAATCTGATATGTCTGGGTTAAAAATATCTACCCATGGAAAATTACCAAAATGACCTTGAACATTCTAGACCCACAACTCTCTCACACGAACTTCATTTTCCGCGTGCCACCTGTCTACGGACTCATGAGTTCGAGGCCTACGCAACGGTCCCTGAAACACTTCCAAAAGTGTCTCCAAATAAAAATTGACTTTCGAGCCCTTTATACAACCAAGGGGAATTTCGCCCTTTTGCAAATAATTTACGAAAATTCACTAATTAAATTTCCGGGTTGTTACAATTCACCCCCCTTAAAGAAATTTCTTCCTCGAAATTCATACTTGTTACTGGAACAATTGTGGATGCTGCGCTCGCATCAGTGCTTCGGTTTCCCATGTGGCCTCCTCCACGTTATGATTCCTCCACAATACTTTAACCAGAGGAATAGTCTTTCTGCGAAGTACTTTTTCCTTCCAATCTAGAAGTTGCACTAGTTGCTCCTCAAAAGTCAAATCATCTCACAGCTCAATTGGTTGCGCCTCCAATACATTAGATTCATCAAATAGATACTCCTGGAGCATGGATACATAGAATACATCGTGAACCCTTGATAGTTCTGGGGGTAAAGCAAGTTTGTAAGCCACTGGCCCTATCCTCTCAATAATCTCATAAGGTCCAATGTAGCGAGGACTCAATTTCCCTCGTATACCAAAACGGACAACTCCTTTCCATGAGGATAATTTCAAGAAAACCCAGTCTCCGACCTCAACCTCAAGGTCTCTGATCGGTCGGTCCGCATAGCTTTTCTGGCAGTCATGAGCTGCCTTAAACCTTTCCCTGATGATTCTAATCTTTTCCTCTGTCATTTCCACTAGCTCTGGTGTCAACAGTCTTTTCTCACCTACCTCATTCCAGCATATCGGTGTCCTGCATTGTCTCTCACACAGTGCCTCGAAAGGAGACATCCCAATACTAGACTGATAGCTGTTGTTGTATACAAACTCCATCAAGGCCAGGTGTGAATCCCAGTTTCCTTTAAACTGCAGTACACAAGCTCTCATCATATCCTCAAGAATCTGAATTGTCATCTCAGACTGACCATCAGTTTGAGGATGAAAAGTTGTACTGAAATGCAATGTAGTTCTAAAGGCTTTCTGAAAACTCCGCCAAAACCTCGAGGTAAACCTATGATCCCTGTCTGACACAATCGAGTGGGGAGTCCCATGTAACCGTATGATCTCATCCACAAACAATTTGGCATACTGGCCCATCCAGAAATCTTCTCGTACTAGCAAGAAATGTGCTGACTTCGTGAGTCTATCAAAAATTACCCAGATTCCATCATGTCCTTTCTGAGTCCTAGGAAGTTTATAAACAAAATCCATAGTAATGTGATCCCACTTCCATTCCGGAATAGGTAATGGTTGTAGTGCCCCATACGGTTTCTACCTCTCTGCTTTTACTTGTTGACACGTCAGGCATCTACTCACAAACTCTGTTATGTCCCTTTTCATCCCAGTCCGCCAATAGTATTCCTTAAGAGTACGATACATCTTGGTGCCTCCTGGATGCATAGCATAGGCAAAACTATGAGCTTCCTCAAGAATTTCTCTTTTCAACTCTGGGTCATTAGGTACGCACAACTGGCCATCCTTAACCAAGATCCCATCATCCCTAATCACGTAATCCTGCCTATTCCCAGCCTCCAACTCCATCCTAATAACACACAAAGTAGGATCCTGGAGCTGAGCTTCAATAATTCGGTCAATCAAGACAGGTCTCACATGGAAGCTAGCCAACAAAGCCCCCTGGCTATCCATGCTAAGTATAATTCCCGCTCTTCGGAGTTCCACTAGCAACGGTAGGTTAACAATGTGCAAACGGGCCAAGGAACCCATGGACTTCCTGCTCAAGGCATCCGCTACTACATTGGCTTTTCCTGGGTGATACTCTATGGTACAATTATAATCCTTTATCAGCTCAAGCCACATTCTCTGTCTCAAATTCAGATCTTTCTGAGTGAAGAAGTATTTCAGACTCTGATGGTCGGCAAAAATTTGGCATGTTTCCCCATATAAAGAGTCTCTCCAAATCTTCAGTGCGTGCACCACTACAGCTAACTCTAAATCATGTGTGGGGTAGTTCAACTCATGAGGTTTAAGTTGCTTAGAAGAATATGCTACCATTTTCCCATGATGCATCAGCACGCAGCCTATACCTCGTAATGATCCATCACTGTACACCTCAAATCCTCCGTTATCGTCTGGAAGGGTTAACACTGGGGCATAAGTCAACATCCTCTTAACCTCTCAAAAGCTCTGTTAGCACTCATCAACCCAGTCAAACTTGACTCATTTCCTCGTCAACCGAGTTAACGGGGCAGCTATCATAGAGAATCCTTCTACGAATCGTCGATAATATCCCGCCAAACCCAGAAAACTTCTCACTTCTGACACTGTCCTCGGTTGCTCGCAATTTTTCACTGCCTCAACTTTTTGGGGATCCACGCTGATACCCTCAGCAGAAATCACATGACCTAAGAATCCCACACTGGTCAACCAAAACTGGCATTTACTAAACTTGGCGAATAGTTTCTTTTTCCTCAGCATATTCAATACCAACCTCAAGTGTTTGTCATGTGCCTTAGCGCTCTTCAAATATGCCAAGATATCAATGATGAACACAATCACAAACAGATCCAAGTACCATCGGAACACCCTGTTCATAAAATCCATAAATGTTGCCGATGCATTAGTTAACCCGAAGAGCATCACCAGAAACTCATAATGCCCATAGCGTGTCCTGAAAGCCGTTTTGGGAACATCCTCTTCCCTTATCCTTAATTGATGGTACCTGGATCTAAGGTCAAACATATAATCAATTTGTGGCAAAGAATACTTATTTCGCACAGTAACCTTGTTTAACTGCTGGTAGTCAATACATAGCCTCAAACCACCATCTTTTTTCCTTACAAATAACACCGGCGCACACCATGGCGAGACACTCGGTCAAATAAATCCCATATCCACCAAGTCCTGCAATTGAGTTTTCAATTCCCTAAATTCCACCGGTGTCATTCTGTACGGTGCTTGTGATATAGGTTGAGTACTAGGAAGAAGCTCTATGGTGAACTCGATCTCCTGGTGAGGTGGTAACCCTGAAAGATCCTCTGGAAATACATCTGGAAACTCATTCACCACAGGAATATCCTGTACTCTCACCGGAGTATCTTGAGAATCGATCACGTGAGCTAAATAGCCCTCACAACCTTTCCTCAACAATTTCTCAGCCGCCAAAGCTGATATTACTCCCGAGGGAAGCACCTTACAATCACCCTGAAATGTAAGTTTCGGTAAGCCTGGACTCCGGAAAACCACCCTCTTGTCTTAACATTCAATGGAGGCATGATGAATGGTTAACCAATCCATCCCTAGAATCACATCAAAATCATAAATTTCCAAGGGAATTAAATCTGCCTCTAACTCATGACCTCCCACTACTACCGGAAAATTGTGTATCACGAGATTCGCCACTAACATAACTCCGGTAGGAGTGCTAATGCCCATGTCTCAACCAATCGGTGACAATTCTCTATCAGCAAAAAGTGTAAAACCCCGAGAAATAAAAGAATGTGTAGCCCCGAGATCTATCAAAACACGAGCATCATGATTAAAAATAGACAACATACCAGTAACCACTTCTGTTGCTGCTCGAGTCACCTGCTGGGTCATAGCAAAAATTCGGGTCTGTGTACCAGAAGATCGACCACGACCCCCCCCCCCCCCCCCCCCTATCTCTCTCTGGCCCTGCTGGCCCCACTGGCCCCACTGGACTGGGCCTGGATCCCTGCTGCAGTACCAGATGTCTGCGCTGCTCTCTGACTCGGTTCAGCAGCATCTCAGTCCAAGGAACTACTACCCACACCACAATGTGGACAATTTCTCTTAAAATGACCAGTCTCCCCCCAGAAGTAACAACCGGTGTCACCCGTGCGGGTCTTCCACTATGTCTACTAGTCGACTACACTGAAGCCCCACTTGATTGAGCGGATGACTCCTATCCCTGACCGGCTCCGCCACTGCTTGATCCGGATCCTGCACCCCCAGAATATCCAGAACTGAAACTGCCTCTCTTAGATGGTCATTGACTTGAGGCCCCGAAACTCAGGCGATCCCGGCGAACCACTAAACTAGTGCTGAGTTGGCAAACTCAACTCTACTATGGCAGCAACGTCTGACAAAGCTCTCAAAGAAGTATGTGCCACAGCAGTGATTGTTACTCGAACCTCGTTCCTCAGCCCATACTCAAATCTTCGGCAATTATCTATCTCAGTCGCTACGAGAGCCGGTACAAAGCGTGACAACTCAAGAAATTTCTGTTCATATTGTGCCACTGTCATGTCCCCCTACTGTAGCTGCAAGAACTCAGCCTCTCTGGCATCACGATATGAGCGAAGATAAAACTGCTCGAGGAAGCACTCTTGGGAAATTTTCCCAAGTAAAGGTACAGATATCCCAGCCTGTCAGCTGCAAAGCGTGCCACCAATGGTACGCATAGCCACCCAGAAGAAATGTGGCTAGTCGCACCCTATCCTCCGGAGGGCACCTCATAAGAGCAAACACTCATTCTAAACGAGTAATCCACTCATTAGCATCATTTGGGCCTAACTCGCCCGTAAACACTATCGCCCCAACCTCTGGGCTCCCTCAATGTAAGATACCTTTTGGAGAATTTGGAGTCACAGGTGATGGTGACCTTGTTTTTCTCGCGAGAGACGGTGGTGGAGTCAACGAGAGCTCCGGCCTTGCTACCGACCTTAATTCGCATGACTTTTTTTTAACATAATTAATTCGTTTGGAAAATAGACGGAGGGACTAACAGAAACATTAGGGTAAAGTTCATGGACGGTGGACACTAATATTGAAGTATAAGGACGGTTGCTAAAATTATGGTAAAGTTCAGGGACTATTGCAACCATTTACCCTAATAATATAGTATAATTAACCCTAATATATATGCTTTGACAGAAAGGGCAACTGAAAGCCGTAGTTGGGGCAAGTGGGGGATTGCTGATCATTCCTGCAACTGCAGAGGTCCTTCTAAATCATTTTGTAAATAGATTGGATCCATTCTCTCCTGTCATGGCTCCCAAGGTCTATCACCAGGTTAATCTCCAAGCATTGATGAGCTTTTGTAGTTTCCTAATATACCCCTACCTTCGGGTTTCTCTTCATCAATTTATAGTTGTCCATTAAACAATATAACTAATCTGATGTATTTCATTTCATTGTAACTAATCAGCTATTACCTATTGTGGTTCGGTATGAGAATTGGACAACTGTGATTGGGGATCACATTGAAGTTCCTGCTCAAATTAGGAAAGCCCTACAAGAGAAGGGCCATGTCCTACAACCCCTTCCTGCTGGGGCTGTTTCCCAGTTTATAGTTCAAGAGATAGAGGTCGAGAAGAAAAATGGAGGCATGACTCGGAAACTTGTAGTAGTGAGTGATCCAAGAAAAGGAGGGTTTCTGCTGGTTACTAGAGAGAATAATTGAAATTGGTTATCTGCTTCAGTTCCATGCTAGTTTTCTCCCCTTGTCCACAATTAGGGTTATATTTACTCAATTCAATCCTTTTCTTGTATTATTTTCTGCTGAATAGAGCAATTTCTATGCTTATGAACAAAATGCAGTCCTCTATTGAGGATAGTTTTTTTCACAATTGTTATGCTGGACATAATGCAGTCCTTTTCTGAGGATAGTTGTGTGACATTTGATCAACTAAACAAGAGGTCTTTCTCTGCTTATGTAGTGAATGTTACACCTGTTCTGCTGAACAAGAGTGTCTTTCCCGGTTGAGGTAGTTAATTAGTGTTGCACTTATTGTGCTAAACAGCAGGCCGGTCCAAGAAATCTGAGGCTTGAGGCCAAAATTTAAAAAGTGTCCACATACCCATAATAATTTAATAACACGGTAGAAAAATATATTACGTATTTTATAAATTTTTAAGTTTTCTTTTTCATTTTTCTAGCAATTACATAAAGGAAAAAATTCAAGAATTTATATACTTTACTCAAACATAAAACTATGGACAACATTGTTGTGGTAAAGGTCGTAATGCCCAAGGAATCATTACTGCATGGCATAGAGGGGGATGTCATAAGCGTCTATACCATAAAATAGATTTTCGATGGAATGAAAAAGCATAGGTCATTGAAAGAATCTCGGAGACCCACCAAACCAAGGAAATGAAAGAAGATCGTATTCTATACATGTTTCCCAACACCTGTCACACAAAAAATAAAATTAGAAATTAAAAACGAAATTGTTAACCTTGAGTTTTGTAATTTATCAGATCAAGAACTTGTGATGTGACATGAGACAAGTATGAATGTAAATAGAGACATATTCTATAGCTGCCAATCATAAAGAAAACAGGGGTAATTTCAAGTTCATACTTCAACTATGAAAAATTTCATCTAGGTACCAAAACTATCAAAACACATTATCTAAGTAACTCTGTTAGTCAATCTGTTATTCAATCTGTTAAATGCTAAGCTGAACTCCATGTGAATAAAAATCCATGCAAAGAAAAAAAGTTGAAAAATCTGAACCCACCAAAACTACACCAGGAAATTGAAAGAACAGAAAAAAAAAAAAAAAAAAGTCTCTTAGCCCGACTACCCAAAGAAAACCCAGATGCTTGAAGTTTCCAATAATAGCTCGTCGCTTGTCGAAGGAAAAACCCAAAACCCAAAAAATTTCTTCACTGATAGAGGTAGATGAAGACGATGGTGATGACGATTTAAGCGATGGTGGCAGTATCACTAATAAGAATGCCGCTCAATCCCGATAGGATAGCCCAGCAGTCGTCAGCCTCCATCTTCTTGATCTGGATCGTGGACCACAAGTCCATGGCTACAGGCCCAAGGTCGCGGTGGGATTGTTCGTCAATTTGGGAATTTAGTTTTAGTAATATAGTTTGGGGATAGTAATGTAGTTTTTTTTTCTAATAATAATTTTGTTTATAATTTATTTTAAATTTTATTAATTGTTTTTAGTATAAACTACATAAAAGTACCCAAACTATAGGGGTCATTTTAAGTTTGTACACCAACTATGAAAATTGGCATCTAGGTACCCAAACTATCAAAACACAACATTTAGGTACCCACAGTTAGCAATTTGTTTTAAAAATCTGTTAAGTGCCCAAGCAGCATTTGTGGGGTCCTTTTTTATGCTGACATGGAAGCCTTGTAGACAAAAAAATTAATAAAAAAAATTGATATATTAAACATAATTAATAAATTTTAAAATAAATTATAAAACAAAATAAATAAACAAAAAAGTTCAAAAAACCAAATCACTTCTCCGATGCAACCCATCCCTCCCCTCTAGACCCACCTTCACCTCTGCCGAACCCGAACCGGTCTTCATCTCCGTCAAGGCCTTCGCGCCCGCTGCGGTGGCTAATCTCAACCCGAGATTTAACTTCCTTAGTTGTGCCGTCGATGGGCTCGGCGACTTTGTCTCCCTCACTCTCGACCCCCACGTCTCTCCGGGAGAGATTTCCATATCTGAAATCTCAGTTGACCACAACTCCAAGAAGCTCAGTAAAAACCGTCTATGGAACTATGCAGGAATCGCCGCCATCGAAGTCATGAAAATGCTCGGAATCCGCTTGGTAGGTCTCTCGCTTACTCTAGAAAAGGGATTGCCTTTAGGCTCCCGGCTAGGATCCAATGAAGGATGTTATCATGTGTTAGATTTAGTTTAAGTTTTTATTTTCTATTATTGGGTAGTTGTTGCTTGACTTTGGTGGGAAGGCTATTGTAGAAAAAAAATGGAATGAAGGATGTTATCATGTGTTTGGGTTTTGGTGGTATTGGTTTGTTTTGCAGGAGGAGCACAACCATTGGTCTTCTTTATGTGTGGGGAATGGGGTTGGGTGTTCATCGACTTGAATTGATGAATTAGGGGCTTCTATTTTGTGTCTATATTTTTTATTTTATTTTGGGTGTTCATCGAATTGAGTTAGTGAATTAAGGATTAAGGTCCATGAGAGATCAGATTTATTCAAATTTTCTGGGTTTTACAGGCTTTTGGATTTCTAGATTTTACGGGGTTTTGAATTTATGGATTTGTGTTTGGATTTGTTTGAATGTTCCAATTTTCATTTTTATTTGTTCGAATGTTTCTGGGTTTATGAGTTTTTTGGATTTCTGGGTTTAAGGGGTTTTGAATTTCTGGGTTTTCTGTTTGGATCTAAGATTTCAAAATACATGAGCCTTCTTGGCTCTGATATGGTGACGCGGTCCTGGGGCAGTGGCGTGGATGAGGTTGATGAAGATGAAGATGTGAGGATGATGTTGAAGATGAAGATGAAGATACTGAGGATAATGTTGAAGATGCTGTGGTTGGTTCGATGGTCATTGCCCTTTTTTTTCTTTCTTATTTTTTGCTTGTTTTGTCTTCCTTTTTATTAGTTTTTTCTTTTTCTTTTTTCATAAAAGAATTTATTATTATTATTTTTTCCTACATGGATTATTATACTTAGAAATTTATTAATATTTTATCTACATGGCGTCCATGTTAGCATAAAAAATGGCCTCACAAATGTCACTTGGGCATTTAACAGATTTTTTAAACAGATTGCTAACGGTGGATACCTAAATGTTTTGTTTTGATAGTTTGAGTACTTAAATGCCAATTTTCATAATTGGGGTACGAACTTGAAATGACCCCCTATAATTTGGGTACTTTTATGTAGTTTATCCTTGTTTTTTATATATATCAATTTTTAATTATTTTTTTATCCAAATGGAGTCCAACTCAGTATAAAACAGTTTGATCAAAAAATGTCAACTCATTATTTAACAGATTGACAAACATATTGACTAACGGTGGTACTTAGATGATGTGTTTTGATAGTTTGGGTACCTAGATGAAATTTTTCTTAGTTTAGGTATGAACTTGAAATGAACCCTATAGTTTGGGGGGTTTTATGTAGTTTGTCCAAAATTTTATCTTATGTAGATCCTGATAGCAAAATAAAACAATGGAAAGAAAATTTATGTTTACATCTATATTTCAACTAAAGAAAAATGAATTGGATAGGAATGGGTTGGCTCCCGATAGCTCCGCTAAGGTTTTCTCATTTCATCTTCATCATTGCGTGGCGTCGAGGGTGGTCCTCCTGGTAAAGGACTATTGCGTAGGTTTTGTGGGGACGCCAGGGACTTCAGTTTTGTGGATCTTAAGCCTAGATTTCATCATTATCCCAGAGTTAGGTTGGGAAGATGGATTATTTGCGTTCTAACCTTAGGAATCTTTAGAGTAGATTTGGGGAAAGATTTGGGATTACATCTCTTGAGCTTGCTCTCTAGGCGGATTTATCGAGGTGAACTGCCTGATATTCATGGCAGCTAGATTCGTTTTGGGCGTCCACGTGGTAATCATCTAGGGGTTTTCGGGAACTTTTGCCTTTCCGTTCGCAACGTGAGTTAGGCCAATAGGCGATCCTACCTGCCTTATCCTAGGGCTAGTGCCGTTATCCTTAGGTCTAGATCCTTCCTAAATTTCCTCTATCCTGGGAAGGGATTTAGTAGCATTCGTGCGTGTTCGAGTGAGATTGATGTGGTTCGTGCTTGAGAATATCAAGTGAGCCAATCAGGCGACTACCCCCTCTGTGAAGTTTGCACTCTGCGACTTTGGAGTTTGGAGTGATGCTTCGATTCCAGCTATTTAGACCATTTTGTTCCAAAGATTGTCGAGCTGGATGGCTTCCGAGGAGGTTCATTCAGGTATCACCCAATATTTGGTTGTTTACATCCCTTTGTCTTGGTATCTGCATAGGAATTTGTAGGATTGCTTTCTTGTGGCCGAATGTTAGGATTTTCATTGGGCAATCGAAGTGGTTAATCATAATTGCTGGTCTAGGAGATTCGATATTTATAGTCTAGATGTGTGGTAAGTCTTCCACACTTATCTGATTGCCTCTAACTCTACTTCTCCTACTGCTTCCTCTGGAATTTCTGTTGTTTCTTCTGGCCTTTTGATGTTCCCTTTGACATGAATCCCTCTCAGTTCTTTGGCATTGGAAAGATTCCTTTCCCCCGACATTCCAACACCCAAAACTCGATTGTTATCCGTAAGAGAGATATGGTTTTCATTGTGGAGGGTAACGAAACCCTTGTGAAAATAACTTCGGAGTCTACTGAGCTTGTCAAGCATTACTCCAGGTTCTATCTCATGGGGAATATCATTTGGAGAGCCTGTTGATGTGCGAGTCTTACGCTCTCGCTGTAAGGTCAACTGGGTTGGCGTGCAGAACAAGGTTAAGATTGACCACATGGGAAACCAGTGGTTCAAGATTGAGTTTTCAAGTGAGGACGATCTGCTCTACGTTTGGACAGAAAGACCCTGGTTTGTGCTTGGTATGGTCTTTCATCTGCAATAGGGGTCGCCTATTTTCAACCCGATCACGGCCCATGTCACTAAGTTGTTGGTGTGGGTTAGATTTCCCTTCCTTCCCATCCACCTCTAGGATGAGAACATCCTTCAGGATTTGGTGTCAGTAGTAGGCACTTTTGTTCGTGTGGACTACGAAATAGCCATCAGTGCGAAGTGTATGTTTGCAAGAATCTGCATGGAGATTGACCTCAGGTTCCCTTTGAAGAGGTGCTTGGTCCTGGAGTGGGAAAATCATTCGACAAAGATTTATCTCAACTATGAGAGCTTGTTTGAGTGATGTTTCTATTGTGGTACTAAAAAGCACATCTTCAACCAAAGCCCTGACAGAGGACAAGAGTACCATTTTGTTCTGGTGGATAGGATACTAGGAGAGCCGGCTGTGATTCTGGAGGGAATGATGTTGAATGATCACCTGCAAAGTCTTGCTCATGAGGATGCAATTATGGTATTCCCAAAAGCCCATAGTGGTGTTGCAGAAGGAGAAAAGAATGTCAAGGATAAGGAGGATCAAGGTGATGGCGAGGGATGGACTCGAGTGACAAGTAGAGGCTCAGGTTCGCGTGGTGGCTCAAGTCAGAGAGGTGGTAGAATGAGCTACCAGAGGGGGTTCCGCGACGCTAGAAGCTACTTAGCATAAATGAAGGGTAAGATGAAGGTGGGAGAGTCTAGTAAAGGTCAAGTGAAGGAAAAAGAAGTGGTAGTGATGAAGTCTGATTCTGAAGATGAGATGGAAAGGTTCGTCGTTGCCCTTATCGACCCTACTACAACTGGTACTTTGCACGACGTTATTGGATTTTTTAGGGAGGGCTTTTAGAGCCCTGGGTAGCTGATGAAGATGATATTCGAAGAGGAACCTAGTAGAACTCCTAGGAAGAGATCCAAAGATGCACTATATGGAAGTCTCAGATGGAACTAGCGCTGCCCCTAATCCATTAAGATCACAACTTGGAACTGCCGTGGATATTCCCGGCCTACTTTTCTTAGTCAGACTAGTTCTCTTATTAAAATAATGGCTTTAAATGTGTTACGTTTGCTTGACACTAGGTCTAGCATCAACCATGTTAAAGGTTTAGCTTCTAAGTTGTTGTTTGATTGTCATTTTGCTATGCCATCTGTTGGGCAGTGCGATGGTTTGTTATTGCTTTGGAACTCACTTTCTATTTCAATTTATATTTTGGTCTCACTTGCTTTATCCATTGTAGTGTCACTAATCCAATTTATGATCTCTCTTGGTTAGTTACTTTTGTTTATATGCCACCGCAAAAGACTAAACAAGAACCAATTTGGAACCTTTTGTCCCAGCTCAGTCCCTATAATGAAGCTTGGCTTCTTATGGGAGATTTCAACAAGATTCTATCATCTCAGGAAAAATTTTGTGGTTCTGCTAGACATACGCTCTATATGAATAGATTTGGAGATTTCATTAATCTAAGCACTCTTTCTTGTCTGCCAGCCATTGTTGCTCCCTTTACCTGGTCTAATAGTTACAGGAACAGCTCTATCATTTTTTAACATCTAGATCGAGGGCTAGCAAATGCTGCTTGGTTAAATCATTACCCAAATTTTAATCCCCACAATTACCCTTTTCAAGGATATGATCATGGTCCCATCTGGTTAACTACCATTCCGCATTGCAGGTGGAAAATAAAACCTTTCATAACTGAGGCAATGTGTTTTGAACATGCACCATGGTTTTGAAGAGTTAATTAGTTAAGAGAGCATGGTCTAATAGTCATGTGATTGGTACTCCTGTCCAGCAGTTCTCTACTATTTGTAACATTTTCTCAACCTTGGCTTGGAATCAGAATAAAACGGTCTTCAGGAATTTCCTTACTAGGATTCAGAAGCTTAATGACGATTTAATTGAGGTTCGGGGTCAACTGATGCAGCACCCTCTATCTACTTACTTGATTGACAAGGAAAAATCACTACAACAAATACTCTATGAGATTCACCTCTATGAGGAACTCTTTTGGGCCCAACATGCTCGAGCCAATTGGCTTCAAGTGGGAGATAAGAATACTAAGTTCTTCCATACCCAAGCCACCTTGAGAAAAAAAAAGGAACCATATAACCAAGATTAGAGATGAAAGTGGATTGTGGCATAGTGATGAGTTTGTCTCGGAGTTCAAAAGAAGATTCCAACAACCTCACCAGCTCAACCAGTCGAAAATGGATGAGTTTTTTTCTATATAACAACCCTGCATTACGGACTCCCAAAATGTTTTACTTACGGCGCTTGTTTCAATGGAGGAAATTAAGATAGCTACTCAAAATATTGGTGCTCTTAAGGCCCCAGGCCTTGATGGTATTCATTCGGGGTTTTATCACCACTTTAGGCCTGAGGTCCAACATAAGATTTTTGCTTTAGTCAATGACTTCTTCGCCAATTGCTCTTCCCTAAAAGGCCTAAACCACACGAACATTTCGTTGATCCCCAAAATTGAGAAACCTGAAACTACTAACCACTTCAGACCTATTAGTTTGTGTAATGTTGCTTACAAAATCAACACCAAATTAATCATCAACCATCTTAGAAACATACTTAAAGGTATCATCTCTCAAAACCAAGGTGCTTTTGCTCCAGGAAGATATATTTTTGATAAAATTCTTATTGCACATGAGATGTACTCATATTTTAAAAGGAAAAAAAAGGAAGAACAAGGTCTATGGCTATCAAATTAGACCTTGAGAAGGCCTATGACCTCGTAGATTGGAGTTTAGTAGAAAGTGTTTTATTAGATTTGGATTTTCCCTTCACTGGACCAATCACATAATGGAGTGCACATCCTCTTTCTCCATGCTTGTGAATGGGACTTCTGGAGGTTATTTCACCCCTTCTAGGGGCATTAGACAGGGAAACCCTATATCCCCTTATATTTTCATTTTATGTATGGAACCTTTAATCCGACATCTCAATGCCCTTACTAGTACTTCTAAAAACCAGGTTGGTATCCTATCGATCATCCCCCTATGGTATTAGAATCTCTAACCTAATGTTTGCATATGATTGCCTGATATTTGCTAAATCCAACAACATAGCTGCTAGAAAATTCCTCCATGTGCTAAATGATTTTGCTCATCGGGTCAGAAAATCAATTTTCATAAATCATCACTGTATTTCTCTTCAAATGTACCCTCCCAGGTTAGAACAATATTTTCACTATTTTAGGCATTCAACATAAAACTATAATTGGAAAATACTTGGGTATACATACTATAGTTTTCTGGAAAGATCCTGTTAATGCTAGAGAATTGATACAAAAGATCCAAAATAAACTGGCAGGATGGAAAAGGAATAGCCTTTCTAGGGGTGGAAAACTAACATTACATACATCTAGTGTTACTAGCATCCCTAATCATGTTCTTTCTTGTTTTCCTTGTCCTAAGAAAGTTTTAAAAGCTATTAACAAGGAGTGCATGAATTTCTTCTGGGGCAACCAAGTTAAAATCCCCCCTATAGCATGGAAGGAAGTTTGTAAGCCAAAGGATAAGGGTGGACTCGGATTATGCACTATGGAATCTTTTAATCTAGCTTGCCTTGCCAAGCTAGGGTGGAAAGCTTTGACTGACAAGCATAACTGGTGGGCCAAAATTATCATATCCAAATATTTAAGGCATAAACCCCTATTTCTTTGTTCTAAACAGGCTAATCATTCGATGGCTTGGAAAGGTATCTTGGATGCAAAAAAAGTTCTCTATAAAGGCATGGCATGGATTGTTGGAGATGGAAAGGACATTAGTTTTTGGGCTGTGAATTGTGCAATGCCTTTTCCCCTGGCAAATTTGTTGGATTATGCTCCTTTACAATCCACTGTTGATAAACTAATTACCAACAACCAATGGAATGTTCAAGCCCTCCAACACTTAGTTCCTTACAAAAATTTTCAAGTTATTCAAGCTATTCCTATTCCGGTGGATGGAAGCAATGCTAAAGATAAATTGATTTGGGCTCCTGACCCAAAAGGCATCTTCACCATCAAGTTTGCGGTCAATTTTATTGAAGCAGGGAACCCTAGTCATCCGCAAGCTAAGCTTCTTAAGCGAATGTGGAGCCTGAAGATCCCTCCCAAGGTGAAAATTTTCATTTGGTTACTCCTCTGGGGTAGACTAAACACTAAAGCACACCTACATCATCATCGCCAAGACATTGATGCCTCTTGTGGTATCTGTGGTAGCCATGAGGAAACAAATGAGCATCTATTCAAGGATTGTAGATTTGCTCAGTAGGTTTGGGGCTCGGTTGATGCTGACTTGCGGCCCACAAATGATGGTATTCTTAACTGGCTCTCGACTCTAAGTTTTAGAGCTATAAATAGGCTTCCAAGCTTGGGCATGTGCTTGCTGTTGTGTTGGCAAATTTGGGATGCCCGGAACAAAGCTAGCTTCTCTAGTATTCCTCCCCACCATGCTTGAGTTACTAACATGGCTCTCATTCTGGGAGTAAACGACGTCAATGCCAACTCTTCAACTCATATTAATCCTCCACCAATTGACTCTATTATTTGGATCCCTTCGTATTCTGGCTAGTGCAAACTGAACTTTGATGTCTCTGTCAAGCTTGATCGGTCTGCTACTGTTGGGTTCATAATTAGATAGGCAAAGGGCCTTTTCTCTCCTCTCAGGTTCTATTAATCTTGGCTCCACCAATAGTTTAGTCGCGGAAGGTTGTGCTCTCTTTGAAGGTCTTTGGGCCGCTGTTGATCTCGGTTGTCAACGACTTTCAGTGGAGGGTGACTCAAAAGCGATTATTGATTCTATCAATGGTGAGCTTATGCCGCCATGGAAAATCTCCGTGTCGTGGCTAATGTGAGAAGTTGGAGAAAGAAGTTTCACAATATTTTATTCAGTTTTTATACAGTTTTTAAAAAAACAGGATACTCCTACTAACTATGATATTTTATTCAGTTTTTCGGTTCCACAATATTTGATTGTGCTAATTTTACAAACTTATAGAAAGAAATGATGATTCAAAAAACAAAAAATCAAATCGTGTGACCCACATTTTTCGAAAAAATATCATCAAATGTATTTCATCCTAGCAAATCTTGATTACCATCTAACCATGAATAGAAATAGTCAATCCTCATGTGTTTATGCTGGATAAGTGATGAACCACAACCAAGGCCATACAAGCAGCCACATGTAAGACCATGGTTATGAAATCCTGGATATTTATATAGTTTATGTTGATTTTTGTTAAATAATTTAAGAAAGGTTTGAGATAATTTTGAGATTAATGAATGAGTGAAGTTCTCAAAATACACTTTGATATTAATATGAATTCGTAACATTTTTCTAGTTGGTTTCCAAAAAAAATATTTTTCTAATTGTGGTTTAATTTTTTTTATCATAGCCGAAATAATTGAGGTTTAATTAAATAAATATATTAGAAATAATAATAATTATTATTATAATAAGAATAAAAAATAAAATTACTAGAGGGAAGAATGGGTATTGAATACCCATGGGTAATTTGAATGATGGATAAAGAATGTGTTTTTAACTTAATGAGTATTGAATACTCATGGATAAACTTTTACCCTACTCATTAGATGATGAGTAAATTTTAATCCATCTAATTTCTGCCAAACAATACCCATGGGTACCCATGCCCACGGGTATTTATGCCCATCCCTAAATAGGGGTGATACGTTTAGATAAAAATATTTGGCTTTTTAGAATCCAAATCCTTAATAAAAGATATGTGAACGAGTGTTTAGAATTTTGTATATAATATATAAGGGAGATAAATAAATGACCGTGAACCTCTGTATTTAACATCTGCGCATTTACGTGCATTTGTATAAATTTTGATCATCATATCTATCATATGGTTAAGCCAAATTTCCCCAAAAACACACTCCTCGGCACCACCTTACTTTCACTTCCTCTACCCAAACACCAAGTCGAAGATTGCTTTAAATTTTTGTACGACTGCGATAATAGAGAATATCACCACCACCACATCTCCATTTGCCTAGACCATAGGTATCCAAGATACCTGACTTTGGACTTAGCCACTATTCCTACGCTGACGTTGCTGAAGAGCGGAGGCAGCTCTGGGCCAGTATCCTCATTACCCGAGACCTTCCTTTCGGCTTATTGGCAAGCACATCGAACAATTATGAGTGTGGTTGTGAGTTGTACTATGCATCGGCTTTTGGTCGTCAATTTGGGTTACCCAAGCCATTCCAGCCCCTCAGATAGAATCCCTCAACCATATTTCGGCTTGGAGGTGCTCTTTCAAAAACGTAAGTGAAGTTGAGTCTCTTGCTGAGGATAACATGGCAGAAGCTTCTGCCTTTAAATTTCTGACTCGGGATCCGGACTTTGGTTGTACTGTCAAGTGTGACGCTTGGTGGAGTGAAATGTCGGCTACATGGTTTGTTGAGCCGGACACAATTCATGCGGCCAAGATTTTTCAAAATTGCCCATCTTCTCGAAACTACTCCTTGCTCAAAACTACTAACCATTTTACTTTATTTGGTCCTTATAAGTATTGGAATTTCATAATTATTTGGTTGGTCTTAAGCCTCTCCCGAAGGTGCAAGCTCCTCCACTCACGCCAAACTAGGTGTTCGTAGCAGCAAACGACTACGCTATTCTCCCCGATGTAATTTGGCTTCAAACTTGACTTCTTCCATTTTCTCCATAAATTTTTTCTTCGGCTTTAACTTTAACTGTTTGATTCTAGGGGCCGTTAAAGGTAAATGATGACTTGGGCAAAAGTTTGGGCTATCAACCAATGGAGCCGAAGCCTAAGAATCGGAAACTAGGCCCAAAGGTTCCAAGCAGAATTGGTAAGTCCGAAAGAAACTAATATGTTTGTTTAATTTTTTTTAATAAACTTTCCCATCATGTGGACTTTCAGAGTCCACTGCTGCTAGGCCGGCCCAGGCTTCGTCTTTAGCCGTGGGGACTCCTTCGGTTAGCTCTTCTGCTGGCATTCAGGTTTTTCGTTTCCCACACAACTTTCTTTTTTTGTGTGATTCCTCCTTACATTTAGGCTACTTGTATGAACCCATCGCGCCAACACAGAACCATGATATTAATAAAGATGTAGATGCTTAAGCTCAAGAAGTATGTCTGCATATATTTTCCCTTTCTCCCCCGACTTGCTGCATCATATTGATTGAAAATCCTGTCTTTTATAGGTTCCACAGCCAGTCGATTCTAGCATGGCTGTGTTGAGAGCTCTGGGCCAACCCAAGTGAGTCACCCCTACTTGTATTATTTTCATCAAAGGTCTCATGATCCTCACTTTAATTCATTTTCAACATAGGGCGACATTACTGATCCAGAGATTGCCGTCATGCCGTGGAGGAGATTCAGACCTCTCACGATCCTAGCCAACCCTTGCATGTGGGTGTGGCTTTTTCCAACAGAGCAGCCTCCCAATTTCTTGTGGTAAGTCCTACTCACTTTGACTTATTTTGGCTTCAAGATGTCGATTTTCTTAAAAACCACCTTCGTATACTTAGGTGGGTTCCATGGATCAACCATCTGTACCAGGTATCCAATTGGCCTTAGTCACTACTATGCCTCAGCCGACTATGGCTGCTCCTAGTGGGTCAATACCTCCTACTAGCGAGGTATGTGAAAGTTCTTCTTTGGCATTATCTATCTATATACCCACGTAGTCCATGACTTCCCTCTATTTATTCTCAAAAACCAAATCTATGTTTTCGAATAGTTGAGTTTCGCAATCCTAACTCTTTGACATTATGCAGTCATCACCTTCCGCCTTGGATGATTATTTTTCCCGGATTGAGTTGTTGATTGCGAGTGATGATGAATCTCTTCCCCCCAGACACCTCTTTAGTAGCCGCATTGGAGCATGACCCTATAGCCGAGGACACAATTCGTGCCTTCCTTGAGCGCGATCTCACCTCCCATACCACCAAGGTCGAACGCCTAAAATTCAAAGCCGCCATTGAGAATTTGGTGGGCTCCAACTTCTTTGCTACCCAATCCTTGGCGGCAACAGTGAGGTTTTACATGAAAGAATTGGGGCGCATAATCCCAAGTTACCTCACCACCTTTTCCGAGCCGGAGGCAGGCAAAGCCTTGGAGGATAACTGGATAAGGTTGTTTCCGTCAAAACCTCCTTTCGAGAGACAATCGACTATGGTCACCAAAGTCGCCAAGAGATTTTTTCCATTGATGAGCGAATGGTACAACTCCAAACTGAAATTTTGAAGTTGAACGCTAGAAAGCTAGTCATTCTCAAAGAAAGATATGACATGTCCCAAACCATGAAGCTGCTTGAAAGCCAACTTAAGGTAGGTAAAGCGGAAGTGAGAGACTTTATGTCCGAGAAAGAGATACTCTCGACTATGAAGGCCCATGGGGATGATCATTGGGAGGCCTTCAAAAGGACAATACAACCTCACTTCCTCAACCATTAGTCAATAGTCACTTGTTTTTCATCCGCTGACTTACTTTATTTTCGTCCTTGCCACTATCTTTTGTATAATTATTGTTCTCTTTTTTATAAGTCTTTTAAAACACTTAAATTTCACGCTCTATAAAAACTCGCAGAGACTCTTTACTAATATTGTTCACTTCAAACTTTAACGACGATGGTAGATTACATACTCTTCTTCTTTTTCACAGTACGGGTTGCTGTAGAGAGTGCGAGTTGGTGGGAGTAATTATAATTCAGTTTCACAATAAATTCAATTTAAAGGTTCAAATCGCTTGATGAATTTGACGACTATTAGACATCCACGTTATAAGACCATGAGGCCCTAGAAGGAACTCAGGGCTACTCTATCAGGGCTACTGGAGAAATGGAGCTGGTCTTACCCATGGGCCTTCATGTGGGTCAAGTTCAAGAGGAAAAATAAATAAATTTCTGGCTTGCGCGGCCAACGCGGTTCACCCAATTTGCCGCCAGTTAAGTTCATACAAAATCTCCCTCTGTCAAACTCAAGTATATTCTTTCTGGTTTATCTACCAAAGTTATATGTGAATCACTAATTATGCTATTTCAAATTAGCTGCTTCAATTAGTCTTTAATTCCAATGGAGACCCCAAACCCATCTGCTCTTACCACTTCTTCGGATTTCTATGCATGTCATCTACAAGCAAGCCTCAGAAGGAGAGACTTATTTTCTGGAAAGTCAATCCATGCCCAGATCATAAAATCCGGGTTTCACCTTGGCGTGTTCTTAATGAATAATGTCATGAACATGTACATGAAAACTGGGTCCAGTTTGGACGCTCACCGTGTGTTTGATGAAATGCCCGTTAGGAATGCATTTTCCTGGAATACAATTCTCTCTTCTTATGCAAAGCAGGGAAGGTTTGATTTAGCACTTAGAGTTTTCAATGAAATGCCTGAACGGGACTCAGTTTCCTGGACTGCAATGATGGTGGGTTACAATCAGATGGGTCGCTATGGCAATGCAATTAAGATGTTTGTAGAGATGATTTCAGAGGGAGTTCCAGTGACCCAATTCACCATTACTAATATTCTTTCTGCATGTGCTGCCATTAAAGCTTTGGATATTGGTAGGAAGATTCATTCTTCTGTTGTTAAACTTGCAGTTGGTAGTTATATTTCTGTTTCAAACTGCCTTCTAAACATGTATGCAAAATCTGGTGATCCAAGGACAGCAAACATTGTTTTCGATAGGATGAGAATGAAAAACACATCGAGCTGGAATGCTATGATTTCTTTGCATATGCAATGCGGTCGGGCTGACCTTGCTCTTGCTCAGTTTAAGCAAATGAAAGAACGCGACATAATTTCTTGGAATTCAATGATTGCAGGATACAATCAGCATGGACTTGACATGGAAGCACTGACGATCTTCTCAACTATGGTCAAGGATTCGTTCCTAAAGCCCGATAAGTTCACCTTGGCAAGTGTTTTGTCGGCTTGCGCTAATCTTGAGAAGTTGGAACTTGGGAAACAAATCCATTCTCTTATAATAAGAGCTGAGCTTGATAAATCTGAAGCAGTGAAAAATGCTTTGATCTCAATGTATGCTAAGTCTGGTGGGTTGGGGATCGCTCAAAAGATTGTAGAACAATGTGTGACTTCAGATCTCAATGTTATAGCTTTTACTGCCCTATTGGATGGATATATAAAGCTAGGGAATGTAAACCCAGCCAGACAGATATTTGACTCACTGAGAGACCGTGATGTGGTTGCATGGACAGCAATGATTGTCGGTTATGTGCAGAATGGGTTGAACATTGAGGCTATGGAGCTCTTCCGGTTGATGATAAAAGATGGCCCCAGGCCAAACAGCTACACTTTAGCAGCTATGTTAAGTGTCAGTTCAAGTTTGGCTTCTTTGGATTATGGCAAACAGATTCATGCAAGTGCCATAAGATCAAGGGAAGAGTCTTCAGTTTCTGTGAGCAATGCTCTAATTTCAATGTATTCGAAAGCTGGAAGCATCAGTGGTGCAAAGCAAGTATTCAATTTGATTCACTGGAACAGAGATACTGTGTCTTGGACTTCCATGATTATAGCCCTGGCTCAACATGGTCTTGGGGAAGATGCCATTGAACTATTTGAGAAGATGCTGTCACTTGGTATTAAGCCCGACCATATCACTTATGTCGGCGTGCTCTCTGCCTGTACGCATGTGGGATTGGTAGTACAAGGCAGGAGCTACTATAATCTGATGATGAACACACACAAAATCGAACCTACCCCTAGTCACTATGCATGCATGGTCGATCTGTTTGGACGCACTGGATTGCTTCAAGAAGCGTTCGATTTTATACAAAGTATGCCAATAGAACCAGATGTTATAGCTTGGGGTTCACTTCTGTCTTCTTGTAAGGTTCATAAGAATATACATCTGGCAAGTGTTGCAGCAGAAAGATTGCTGCTCATTGATCCAGAAAACAGCGGGGCCTACTCCTCCCTTGCTAATTTGTATTCAGCTTGTGGAAGATGGGGAGAGGCTGCACAGGTTAGAAAGTTGATGAAGGATAGGAGAGTGAAGAAGGAGCAAGGATTTAGTTGGATTCAGATCCAAAACAAAGTCCATGTGTTTGGGGTCGAAGATGGAGTTCACGCAGAGAAAGATGCAATCTTCAAGATGATGGAGAAGATATGGGAAGAGATTAAAAAAATTGGTTTTATTCCAGACACTGAATCGGTGCTTCATGACGTTGGAGAAGAAGTGAAGGAGAAGATGCTTAAATATCACAGCGAGAAACTTGCCATTGCATTCGGGCTAATACATACTCCAGAGAACACTACACTGAGGGTAATGAAGAACCTCAGAGTTTGTAATGACTGTCATTCTGCCATCAAATTTATCTCAAAGCTTGTGGGCAGAGAAATCATTTTGAGAGACGCTAATCGTTTTCACCACTTTAAGAATGGGTTGTGTTCTTGTCGGGACTACTGGTAAGGATTTAAACAAAGTTTGATGCTCAAGTTGAAAACTTGATGCATGTAGTATTTGCGATCGGTCAGAGTGAAGGTTGGTTTGATAACCAGCAAAAAGAGAGCAGGTGCTCCTGGAGATGCATTGCCTTTGAAACAATTGATTTGCTGAAGAAACTAACATGGTTTGGGTGAAGTTGATACATATATTGATTGTTCACTCATCCTCTATCCCTCCAAATGTAGGACGGGGACACTTGAGCAAAGGTATTATGGTAATCCAACTCATTCTCAGTACTTCCACGCCACGTTTGGTGAGTAGGATTAGATTGAATGAGATAATTCATCAAATTCAATGTATCTTGAATGTAAAAATAGATATATTTTCATTATAAGGGATAAACATTGAAGAAAACTTATCCAATCCAATCCAATCCACTCAAAATAGGATTAGGAGAGGTAAATTTCTTTCTATATCTAATCATATCTAATCCTCTTGTAGTCAAACTTATTAATTTTTACATTCAAGATATATTGAATTCGATGAGTTATCCAATCTAGTCTAATATTGCTGACAAAACGTGGCCCTAGTTTACATAACGAGAATGTAGAAGCGGTGTGGTCGATGCTTCAAATTCAGCTCCTTTAAATCCATCGACTCCTCTAGCAATCTCACTCTATTCTTCATTTTTTTCATTCTCTTTAAACAACATAGTAACAGAATGTGCCAAATTCACTGCCAGATTCCGCAGCTCACCCACATTAAGGCCAATAGGTATGTGTAGATCGGGAATCTGAACAGCTTCTTCATCGGGATGTGGCCACTGAAAATCGGCGTTCCCACCCAATCCTTCATTTCCTCCTTCTTTTGCCTCGCTACCCTATGACCAAAACAAGGGACGATTCTTGAACCCGAATTTTGGATGGGTTAAACTTACATGCTAGATGTAAAAGAAACTCGATGATACGAGTGAATTTCATTAATAAACATACAAAAATATACCTAGCCAGGGGGGACATAATGAGCCTTCCCTCTCAAATGCATCTATATACATAAATAAAAACTTGATAGCAAGAAGAAAAACAAATTACAACAAAAACCATAATTAAACATGCAATGCAAGTACAAATTATCACTTTCTAATTTTAAATTGTACCCTTCGAGTCCTAAGAGCGTCAAAATTCTCCATTATCTCTTCGTTACTGACAGTATAAGTAAAGTCTCTTTCAATGTCGAGAGTCATACAATTAGCAAGAAATTCATCACCTATTTTATTTCGAAGTCGATTCTTTATAATTCTCTTAGATGAAAAAGCCCGTTCTGTTGTTGATGTTGAAACGGGAAGAGTCAATACCAACCGAATAAGCCTATAAATCAAACAATAGTTATTTGCCAAAGTTGTTTCCACCGATGGTTGACATAATTCAGGAAGAGTGGAGATTTTCTTGAAGCAAGGCTGGCGATGCATATCATTCTCAAAATATCTCAACTCTATTCTCAAAGCCTTCAAATCACTTGAAAGGAAATCAATAGGATAATACTTCTCAGCAAGTTTACATATATCCTCAATATTGAATTACTTGAAGGAATTACGATGATCCAATGATGTGCTAAGAATAAGAAGTTCAATTGTATTCTCTGGAAATCTATCACTCAATTCACCCAACTGATGATCTATAACTTCATTAAAGGCATCAACCCGATAATAGTGCTCAACTGTAATAAAATCAGTTTGTTGACAAGATCGACATGTGCCCATCTTATAACGGGCACTTATATCAGGCATATCAATATCATGTAGTTCACAAAATGATTTCACACTTCCAAATATTTCATCCCAACCATGTTCCCTTAACTGTTAAAGTTGAAGTTTTGTATTTGAAACAAAGTATAAAGCACTTACAATTTCTTGTGATTTTTTCTGAAATGCTTGGTAAAGAAAATCAGTGACTCCCATAATTTTATCCAACAAAATCAAAGCAAATACAAAGTCAAAAAACATCATAGCAATATAGTTACTATCAGCATCACCACGAAATTGTTGGGTAGGTCCATGCTCTTTGATTTCCAAATGAAATATTTTAGTCTCTTTAAACAATGCTATCAAACTAGTAATAGAAGCATAATGAGAGCCCCAACGTGTAGCTCCAACTTGTTTCAAACAACGAGTTTGATTAAGTCCTTTACCTATTTCAAGTTCTCTACAATCCAACAATGCTTTAACTTCAGCTTCTCGAATAAATCTTAGCTCATTATTACGCTTGGCAGAAGAAGTAACAAAATTGACAATGTTAGTCAACATCAAAAAATTCTCCGACTGCACCATTTAAAGCTAATTGCAATCGATCAGCAAAGCAATGCACATAATATGCATATGGACAATCTTGAAGAAACAATGCTTGTAATCCTTTCCATGCACTTTCCATGCACCTCGCATATTACTTGCACCAACATACCCTTGACCACGCATATTTTCCACAAGAATGTCGTGTTTAGCAAACACTTTACATCTCTTCTTTAAGAGTTGATGCATTAGTAGCTTCAACATTCACAATGACACACCCCGACCCGAATAGTCCATGTGGACACCGAAATTGAGGTATACTGGCCGACATCCGAACGGTGATGTCCAAATGACGAAAGCCAAAAGTAAAAAAAAAAATTGTACGTTTTAGGAGGTCGTGTGAATGGTAATTAGTAAGTAACCAATTAACGATTCACCGCACAGCGGAAGTAAAAAAGCATAGTGCACGACTTTTGATGATCATAAAGTTTAAACAAACTTCTTGAAATAACTCGATTTCCAAACAAGCCACAACCGAGCGGTCGGTGTGAATGTCAGAGCAGCACCTAAGAAATCCTCCTCGATAAGCATGAAATACTACCGAGACCTAAGGGGTACAAAAACAGAAGGTTGAGTGGACCTTACAAGTTATTTCAGTGTAAAACAATAAGTTGAAACATAATTTAGCCCCTCAATTTTGAAAAGAATTTCAAAAATACCAATAAAGCACAAATGACAAACATGCACGTCTTACGAAAAATAAAAATAAAATAATAAGCAATCAACAGATCATCCCGAAGAAAAAAGTATAGGATGTATAACTCACTAACTATGTTCTTGAGTCGCTCGAGTCATGCGCACATGACAAGCTAGGTATCTATGGTTTGCTCGTGTACCTCGACCACGTGAAAGTTGGGTGCTAAGCACCGTCACCTCATGTCCCCTAGAGCTCGGGGACAAGCTGGCGCTATTTAACTAGTATTTGAGCGAGCGCGGGTGATCAATCACATGGAGGTTGGTCTGTGGCCAACAGACAGGTACTAAAGATATCGACGACTCCTAAGTGGGTATACCAACCACAATCTTAACTTGATAGTTATATCTCGGGATGACCATCTTAAGGTCATCAACACTCTGACCAAAATCATAGTTAAGTACTAAGGAGTCTTTAAAACACAATCATATGCACACACACATCTCGTGAAGCTAATGTATGCATAAGCAATCACATCATAGTAGTCATAGGTTAACATCCAAGAATCATGCTTGAAAAATATAATATAATAATCTCACAAAGCATGCTCGGGAAATATAATATAATAATCTCACATAAGGCATGCTCGAAAAATATAATATAATAATCTCACATAAGACATGCTCGGAAAATATAATATAATAATCTCATATAATTAAACCATCGGGTTAAACATGCTTCCAAGATAAAAAATAAGTAAAACGTGCAAGTAGAAAAGGTAGTGCTCAAAACAAGATTTGAGAAAGAGGTCCACTCACTAATTAGTCGGGGTTCAAAATCACCATGCCAAGCCAACGTAATCTCCAAGTTGTCCAGTTCCTTAAATTCAAAACCAACACAAAATTCACGAACACGTACAAAAGGCAACTCTCGACGTCCGGCGAGATTGACCGTCGTCGATCCTTACAAAACCAACATGCAATTAGTCTAAAATCAAGCTCTCAACAAGGCGATTCTAACGGTAAAGAGAACAAGTCCAGCGATTACCCAGGGTGGCCGGAAATTCGCTGAAAGCTTCGGCTCCGCCGTGCTTCTTCTCCCCGATACACACACCACGGTGGCCTTAGACGGTCACTGCCTACTCCATCGGACCCATGAGGAGGAGATGGTCAAGATGAGCCGTGGTTGAGGTTCTGGGTTGATCGGAAATCGTTTGGAAGGTTCACGGCCGCCCTCGGTTTCCGCCGCGTTTCTCTCTCCATGGTGGTCTGCGGTGATGATGGTTTACAGTGCCGGCGTCGTATCGTCGAGGGGAGGGTGATGGTCGCTTTCTTGGCGATTGGGTTGGTCGAAGTCGGCGTCGCTGGTGGTGGCCGGTTGAGACTCTGCTCTCTGTGTTGTCTGTTCAGTTTCGCAGGAGGGAGAGAGCATAAGGAAGAGAGAGGGAGGGAGGAAGGTCGAGGGAGCAAGGAGAGTTCGATTAGGGAGAGAGAGTGAGAACGGTCGGTGACCAACGACCGAATGGGAAGGGGTGTGTGTGTGGTGAATCGCAGTCTGGGTCTCCCTGTTTGCGAAGAATTGTCGCGTGAGGGAGATGAATCCGAGTGGGAGGTTGAGCGTGAGGGTGAAGTAGTAAATGAGGTAAGTATGGGCTTTTAGTGAATTGGGCTTAGTGGGTTAGGATTAGTGGATAAGCATTTGGGCTGGGCTGCAGACTTCTTTTTAACTATTTTAACCTTTTGGGCTCAAGTACTCCACTTAACACAAAAGCCCAAACAAGGCTCATTGGTGAAATTCATAAATCGGGAATTCTGAATTATCGAGTTTATGGAACGGGATGTAACAATCTACCCCCTTAAATAAATTTCGCCCTCGAAATTTGCTCGACATAAGTCAAAGGTACAATTCTCTACGGTTTCTCGAGTCTCCTCGCACCACCACTGACACGAGACTAAACTTCCTTTACGCAAGTACAGTTGGGTCACGGTGTCTCCCAAGTAGAGTGTCCATTTCTATTTTCAAACTTCTGATGCTACTCTCCAATTGAAACTCTACAAACTCATTGTATGTTGTCCTCAAATGATACAACGAATCAGAACATTCCTAAATAGTTTTCTGAATGTCAAGTATAGGTTCCTTGGACATCGAAAAATCTCCCAAACCAACACTAAACCCTTCGAAAATAAATTCTCCACCACTAACAATTCAGGTGGGTCAAACGACTGACAAGACTTCAGCGTTCCCAACAGTCTCGTAACGTACCACGTGTCAAGATTTCTAGATTTCTCGTTTCACTAACTTAAGCACTAGTATCGAGGTAACAATTACTAAAACTACGCTTGTCAGTCCCAAACACTCGGCTTTACGAAGTGCCAACTAATATTCTCAGTAACATCCAACCCCTCGTGGTTGCACTGACTAACTCGTTACTACAGGTCACCTCGGATTCTCACTAACTCAAACCACTACTAACCACCCACGGACGGGGGTTCCCTCCGTAGAAGAATCTAACAACGCGATTTAGATACTAGGGTGTTTAGTTTGCACACGTTCCCTAAAGTCCGAACAGTAACTAAGTACTCAACTGCATTGTCAATCCCAACTTCACTGTACAAATAATTTCTTTCTAAGATACCACTTCTTCAGGACTGAAATTCCTAAACTGTGTCAGGTACTCAACTAAAACTTCAATTAAACGTTAAACCACAAAACTTCCGATACCTCGTTCTATCTCGATCCTTCGGATAACTGAAAAGTAAGTAATCTCAAGATAGTGTTTGTCCCCAACTCTCTTCCAATTTTGATACCGATCAACAATAAACGTTGGATGTAATTGACTATTGTCAAAAAGGAAGCATGTAAAACAAAATGCCCTATCATTATCAACAGAATATTCAAGCCAAGGGAAATAATCAAACCATGTACTTTGAAATCGATGAAATTGCTTTCCATCTAGTCTACTTGGGTATCTGTCCAAGTTTGGTTGACATGGTCCTAAAAGAACATATGCTCTTCGAACATTATCATGTTCATTAACTGGATATTTAGACATTAGACGATGTAATCCCTGATCACGTTCAAGAGAATTGATATCAAAATCTTGATCATTATTGCCTCTTTGAGACTCAACTCTTTCTACTTGAGACTCGACAATAGGAGACTTGGGACGAGTTTCATCACAAATTGGAGTAGGTAAAGACTCAGAAGGATTTCTACTTGATGATGAATTATTCTTTTTTATATAATAAGAAAACAAACTCTATAACTTTGATATCTTCGGATTTCGATTGTGATCCGTCATTATGAAAGAAAATCTATTGATGATGATTAAAAATTCACATAAGCATACATATAAGCAAAATTTATCAACACAATTTATTATAAGAATTCCTACAATGGTAAAAACTAAGAACAAGAAGGCTACGAGTTCTTCTACTAGCCAACTAATCAAGGAAACCAATCAAATCAATTTCACCATTGCAACAATATACATAAAAAATAAAAAATAACCATCTTTACCCAATTAAATCAAACATTCAATATCAACAATTAGCAAAAAATAAGCATTTACTAATCTTGCTTCCCACAATAGCAACTAGCATGTGAATGCAATCCTCATAGTCATAGCCTTAACTCAATGTCTCAATTACTCCTACAAAAACCCCTATTTCAACATTCAAAATTTCAAATTGTCAAAACTCAAAATAAATCTATAATCCTCAAATTCCCAAAACCAAAATCATATATTCAATTTCTATTTAAAACTAAGATTAGAGAGTAATATCTTATGCTTTGAAGATTTGAGAATGGAGAACCCCAATAAAATTTTGAAGAAAATAAAGGAGAAAAAAATGGTGAGATGAATTTGAAGAAGAAGAAATTGGGTGCTGCTACCATGACTTGCTTGATGTTGCCTGCTTTGAATTTTGAGGTTGCTATGATATTTAGTGTTTAATTGTGTGTGTATCTTTTTCTTTTTTTTTTTTGTCTTTTTAAGCCTAAGTTAATATAGGCTAAATAATTTATTAGTGGGCTGGACTAGCCTAATAAATACCAAATGAGGCCGCTTGGGTGGGAAGGGCTATAGCCTTCCTAGCCCAAGCCCACCCCTCGTCTTTGACCAAAACCCTAACTCCTCCTCATCACTAGTTAGAACAAGCTTTAACATCTCCGCCTACAAAATACAACTATTGTCAAATACCAACTAACAAACCTAGAATCATTCTTCTTAATTAGGATTACTGAATCAATTTCCTATAAAATAAATTCCAAATGTATCGCACTAACCTTTTCGTATTTAAATAAGGTGTTGTATATACTGTGAAATGTTATCACTTTGATTGAGCTCCAGTGCAGTAATCTAGGCACTTTTGGAATTCTCTGCATCTTCACATAGTCATTCTCTCGCAAAAACGGCAGGCACTCAAACACCCACACCTTCATCATCATTTGTATTTTTTGTTAGCTCAAATAATTTTCATACATTATAGTTTATCAATTCAATGAACTAGTGCTTTTCTATGTCTAACTTGGAAAGCATGAGAAACCCCTCAAACTTTATAAACCAAATTGTTTGGTTTCAGCTGCTCCATTCCAGTGTGTTCTACTCTGACCTTCACGCTTCGTTCTTACTGTTCATCTTCTTTTCCTTTTGTGTTTGCATCTTCCCCCTCAATTTCCTCAATTTCATCATCACTAGCATTCTCCTCGTCTTCTTCATTTTCATCATGTTCACCATCATAGTCCTCATCACTCCCTTTTTCAGACTTTTCCCTACTCTTCAACCCTTTTGATAACTGGACTTCATACCAAATTCCTCTCCATTTTGTTCTTTTGCATCTTCACCTTTACCATCTTCTCCATCCTTGCCTTCATCAACCTTCTTTTTTTCACTCCCATTCCTCTTCCCAAAATTCTTCTTCCCCAATGACCCTCTTTTAGTAATGAACCTAGGAGGCCACTTCTTGTAACCCTTAACTAGAACTCTAACTAAGGACTCATGAGTTTTTGTATAAGATTCTGACCCCCATGGATAATTATTCCAATCTTCTAGATTGTCAATCAATCTTAAAAATTCCTCATTAACTCTCCCACTTGGCTCCCTCCCAAATAGGACAGTTTCAGCGAAGTACACCAGTCCTAACTTGAATGAATCTTCAAGATTCCAGCATTGTTTGAAGGCACTCGCCAAGTGAGATATCATTATCTTTTTTTTAATTCTTGAAGTACCTTTCAGCCAATCTCGGTGAGCCGTCACCCTCATGTGCCTTACTGCTTTTCTCTCCACATGTAAGACCCGTTATCAGACCAAATTCTTTCACAGTAAACTGTTTCACCTTTCCCCCAACTAGGAAGTATACACATTCCGCTTCATTAACTCCCCCACCAGTAATTTTACGGGACATCATCCCATGAACAATCGAACCGCTCCAATGCAAGTCTTCTATATCAAGAAGGTGACCGAAGCATGTACTCCTAAACTTTTCCAATTGGGGTTGTGTCAATTTTACCTTTATCTCCTTCACTGTTCTATTTGCTTGACACGCAGCTTGAACTTTAGCTGAATCCACATCATCCTCCCCTCCACTAACTAAAACTACAACATATGACATATCCAATCACATCATTGTAAACAAACTCCAACAACAATTTACATATTCTTAACATAACCAACCAACACATCTCTGGATTTCTATTTCACAATTTCAAATGATACTTAGCTAATTCTATCAATTCAAAGGACACTTACCTAATTCTATCAATTCAAAGGACACTTACCTAATTCTGTCAATTAATTAACATTCTTTTTTTTTTTAAGGAATAACACTTAGCTAATTCTACAACCAAATAACACTCAAACCCTTATTTATTTAACAATGCCAGATTTGGGATTCATATCTCCTTCATATTTAGTCCTTCATTGTCAATAACATTGCCTTTTCCTTTCCTTTAGTTATCCTTCCATGACTAATATATACTGATTATTTACAACTTAGTTACCAATTACTAAAACTAGAACATATGACGTTTCTAGTAAGTCTTCATTGTAAAAGCAATCCAACTGTAACCCATACCCAACAACAATACACGCCTATTTCACAAAACCAACCAACAATTCTCTACATTTCAATTTAACAATTTCAAACCATATAACCTAATTCTATGAATTATTTAAGATTTTCAATTTAACAATTTCAATTTAGCTAATTATGCAAACAATAATCACTCAAACCCTTAATTAATTAACAATAACAAATTTGGGGATCAAATTTTCCTCTTATTTGAGAACCCTAGTTCATCCGATTGAAAACCCAACCCACTGTACATTACAGATAACTTAGGATTTGGAAAAAGTTTACATACATTTGAATATACCTCCTCGCCTTCCTTGTTATATAGTTCTTGTTTACCACCCACCGCCACCACCCTCCGTCGCCTTTTCAACTCCAACCGACGCCGACCCCACCGCCTCCTCCTTGTTTCGCAACTCCAGACCCGCCCGCCTCCTCTCTCCTCGATTCCAAACTCCCCACTCCGCCGCTTCCCTCTTTTCTCGTTTCCCAACTCCGGACAAGCTCTTTGTCTCTCTCTCTCTTTTCGTGCTCTCTTGTTCGATCTCCACAATCAAACCCGTGTAAACAAGTAACTATATGGGCCATTTACTATTTCTCATTTCTATTTATACTTGGGGCAAATATGTAAATATCAAAACTTAAAAACTACATATAATTGAATATATAGAAAATGGTTATTAGTAATTAAATTTTGTGATAAGTGGATAATGGAGCCAATTTCTCCCTTTTTTCTTTTTTTTTTGTGCAACAATTAATTAGAATTAAATAACATTTTCTTTGATAAAGTGAGCAGCCTGATCCAAAGGAATCTTTGGAGTCACACCACCTCAGAGTGGCTGACTCTGCATCTTGTAATCTTGTTCCTCATCACTCACCACCAACAACAAACAAACCCAGATAATCTAAATTTATGGACACTCCACGTCAGCATCCACCACGCTCACTCCCTCTCACTCACGGATGATGACAACGGATCTTTCAATATACGTCTCCACTAAGTCCCAATTTCTCACTTAATTTCAGAAATCCATTTTCATTTTTCACGTTTCTTCTTTCTTCTTCTGCAACACTTTCTTGGCTTTTTTTTGTTGTCTTTGAGAATGGCGTTCGAGAGGCAGCTCTTGAAAAAAGCTTTTGGTGAAGCCAAGACCAAACTTGGTGACTACCATTATTGTCACAGGCTATCTCTCTCCGCTTTTTTCTCATCAATTCCTTCTTCTGCCGCGGGTGTAGATGAACCTTCACCTCCTTTGCTGCCACCATTTGATTACGAGCCAAAGCCTTACAATGGACCTTCAGCCGATGAAGTCTTCCAGAAGCGAAGACAGTTTCTCGGTCCTTCTCTTTTCCATTATTATCAGAAGCCTGTACGTTTATTCATCTCTACATTTTTCTTTTGCGATTTTCATTCAATCGCCCTTTTTTATTTGGTTGAAATTTAAGTTCTTTATATGTTTTATAAAAAATTGGTACTTTTCAATTGGACCATGAAGTTGAGGAGTCCTTCATATTTTGTATGCTAAATTTACCAGATTCCACCCCTATACATGATAGTACAGTTGATTCAAACTTTTACTTTACGTGTGGGTAATGAAAAGCCGTACAAGGGCTTTGGTCTGGATTCTGGTAAAAGAAAGAATCAATATGAACTGAAAAATTGGATGACTTTTGACACATGTGGTCTAAAATAGATACAACATTGCAGCCAAACTTTTTCAATCCTCTATTATTAGTAAAATAGTTTTCTGGATTCCTATGTTGTACGTATTTATAATTGACTAGTTCTGATTCCAATAACTGAGCGTGGCTGCTATATGCTTTATTGCCTTTGGTCAATATCACCAGTCATTTGTTTCATAGAGCGAAATGATTGTCTACTTGGGTGTCCACTGTTATATTAACACATAGTTTATTCAGAAATTGATTCGGATTTTCATTTCTCCTTGTGTACCAAGCTCAATATTGTTGAAGGGAAGATGCAATATTTGTTTGATGAGAATGGCAGGCGCTACCTTGATGCTTTTGCTGGGATTGTGACCGTTTCTTGTGGACATTGCCATCCAGATGTTTTAAATGCAATCATAGAGCAGAGCAAGCTTCTGCAGCATGCCACAACTATATACTTACACCACGCAATAGCTGATTTTGCTGAGGCATTAGCTTCAAAAATGCCTGGAAATTTAAAGGTTAAATTTCTTCTATGTAGATCTCCAGACAATTTATGACACAATTTGATTCTACTTTTTGCTAGATAATGAGATATTTGTTTAACTACTTGGTGAGCAAGCTATTATATTTATTTGAGCCTAGAAATGCGAAGTTATATAACTGATATTAAGTAGTTCTATGGTAACTATGGTTTGAAAATTAAAGATACTTCTTATGGGGTCCTATTTAAGACTTTTCCACAACAAGAATTTGACAAGTTACTCTAAAGATGGGGTTCTTTATTACTTTTTTCGTATCCCAGTACTAACAGAAACATGTGCGTCATTATAGGCATCTGCTTCAGAGTTCATTTAAAAAACTAATCAATTGCAAAATGCAGGTTGTGTATTTTGTGAACTCTGGGACAGAAGCAAATGAATTAGCAATGCTCATGGCTCGTCTATATAGTGGTAGTCTTGATATGATTTCGTTGAGAAATGCATATCATGGAGGGAGTTCTAATACAATTGGTTTGACAGCTCTGAACACATGGAAGTATCCCATTCCACAGGTTTGTATAATTAGTAGTCATCATAGCTCCAAAGTTTGATCTTCAGGCTTGTTATTTGGAGACTAAATCCAAATTTGATATGCTGTAGTTCTATAAAGTACCATAGTTTCTTTTTGTACGCAGGGCCTTTTAACCAATTTATCAAGTTTAATTGGTATTTGTTTACAAAAACATCTAAAGAATTAGTATTCGAACAAATGCTAACGACAACATGCGTGCTGATGTCCAAGAATTTTTTCTTATCTGGCAGACATAGAAATTATGGCATTTCTTGCACAACATTCTCAAAACAGAAATTCTAAAAATTGTGAATCAAACTGCATCATTCAATTTGTTTCTCGATTTCATTGAAATGATTGTTAGAAGTATTCATGGAGGTAGGAAGTTCGCTATCAAAATATTTCAAATGTATGATGACAGTGTTTATGAAAGTTCTAACATAGGAAAGCATGCATATGCATTGCACTTTTATAAATTTATACATTTTCTGAGTCTTTTTTCTTTGGCTCAATGTTATCTAGTCATTACCATTATAAAATTCTATAATCAGTCATACCTGAACACTTAATGAGACATGCCAATTTTATTTTTTTTCTAAATTATCTGCTTAAGAGATGCTTTATCTCAGGGTGAAATTCATCACGTGGTGAATCCAGATCCATACCGTGGAGTCTTTGGGTCTGATGCCAAAAGTTATGCTAAAGATGTGCAAGATCACATTGATTATGGTACTTCAGGAAAAGTTGCTGGATTTATATCTGAAACAATTCAGGTTGTTGTTTCTAATGAGGCCTAAGCCTGATTCATATAACCCCTGTAATTAGGGAGCCGATGATTAATTGGATTTTTTTTCACTTTATCCAACTGTAGGGAGTTGGAGGAGCAGTTGAACTGGCCCCTGGTTATTTAAAACTGGTTTATGACATTGTTCGCAAGGCTGGTGGTGTCTGCATTGCTGATGAAGTACAAACTGGGTTCGGTCGCACAGGAAGCCATTATTGGGGGTTTGAAACGCAGGGAGTCATTCCTGATATAGTTACCATGGCAAAGGTCTTTAAAATAACAACTGAAAATTAAAATTTTGCATTTTACTGTTGCAAGGTTTGATTTGTGTGTTTCGATGTTGTCAGTAGTATATGATCGAGGTGTATAATTTCATTGCAAGCTTTTTCCGTAGATGACGTTGATTTTTTCTGAAATACAATACCTTATTTGCATATCCCATCACCAAATGTATTCCCCATTTACAAATGTTCAGGGCATTGGAAACGGATTGCCATTGGGAGCAGTGGTGACAACGCCAGAAATAGCAAGTGTTCTAGCCCAGAAAATTCAGTTCAACACTTTCGGTGGAAACCCTGTATGCTCTGCTGGAGGACTTGCAGTGCTCAAAGTTATTGATAAGGAGAAGCGTCAAGTTCATTGCGCTGATGTTGGCTCTCACTTGCATGGGCGGTTGAGAGATCTTCAGGAAAGACATGAAAGTAAACTACCTTGAACTTGGTGTTTATGTTTAAACTTGCTTATCTGTATCATTAAATTAACCTTGTTGGATGTTTATCATGCTTAGATTTGATTATATCACCTCACTCACTATACTATGCCTAGTAGAATCCATTGAGCCTTAACGCTGACTGTTTTCAGTTTGGCCGCTTCCCTTTCTAGTTCCATACTTTCTTCTTTGAATGGGTCCAATAATACTTTTTAAGTGTTCTTATGTAAAATATTCTGTATCAGTCGTTGGCGATGTCAGAGGCCGGGGTTTAATGGTGGGGATAGAGCTTGTAACTGACAGGAAAGAGAAGACACCTGCCAAGGCAGAAACCGCAATTTTGTTTGAGAAACTCAGAGGTATCAAGACACCCTCCCAGCTCATAACATAATTTTAACAAGATCCCATGTTTATATTTTGTTTTATCTTCTTCTGCCAAAAACTTACATTCATCTCCATGGAATTCCTTTCTACATACCAATCATAATTTGGTTCTTTTTTGAAGAGCTTGGAGTCCTAGTGGGAAAAGGGGGACTACATGGAAATGTTTTTCGGATAAAGCCACCAATGTGTTTTACCAAAGATGATGCAGGTACTTATTATCTCTTACAATTGGTATGCATGATTAACCATGCGTGTCGCTGTCTGTATAGATACAACTGTGTTCGGTTTGTATTTGTTTTTCTTTTGCGGGAATACGTACTTAGAATATGTCGTCTGTCTGCAGATTTTCTTGTGGATGCGTTGGACTACTCCATGTCAAAGTTGTGAAGGCTTATAATAATACATGAAGAGCCAATATTGCGATTATGTGCTTGGTAAAGAAGTAAGTTGAATAATGTAATGTTTTAAAAAAACTAGAGTTTGAGTTCATTTTACATGAGAAATGGCAAAAAGCTTGGTCTTATGGAATCTGGGTCCATGTATGAGATTGAGGGGTTAGAAAAGTTGTACGTTTTTCCTTGTTAATGATCAAATTTTATCTATAACTATAAGCCCTTTGCTGCACCGGACCCCATCACCAGCTGCACCTACTTTGCAGTCACCAGACTCACCACCCACCCGTCTTGCTCCGATGGCACCAAACACCCTCCCACATGGCATAAAGACTATCATTTTTCTCATGCCTCCGGAACCCCTTGGCTCATCATCTCCCTCCCATTGTGCATTCTTAGCTACTATTTCAGCATCCACTGAACCCACTTTCATGCTCAAACTACTTCTGTTGTCCGAGATGGAAAGCTGCTATGCAGGCCGAATTGTATGCCTTGGATCATAATCACTCCCTGGACTCTCATGCCTATACCAGCCGGTCATAAGCAGCCCTTTGGCTGCAAACAGGTTTACCGAATCAAGTTTCATTTTGATGTAACCATTGAGCGCTACAAAGTTCACCTAGTTGCCAAGGGGTATACTTAGGTAGAGGGCATTCACTCTGTGGAGACTCTCTCTCCTACTGCAAAACTCACCACTCAATACTGACGTTTTCTTGTTGCTGCTGCTCGTGGCTGGTTCATTCATCAGCTCCATGTGCATATTGTTTTCCTTCATGGTGATTTGGAGGAAAAAGTCTATATAGACCCTCCTACCGATCTTCGTCGACAGGGGAGAATCTTGTGTCTCGGCTCATTAAGTCTTTATATGGGGATAGTAGCAAATTTTCTCATGAAAGATCTTACCTCTTCTTTTTTTTTTTGGATAATTAAGAGATTATATTCCAAAGAAAGAACCTGGGAAACCAGGAACACAGAGGCAAGGCCTCAAAACCCAGACAGGGAGATTACATCATAGGGACATTCCAAAACGAAGCAGCCATGCTCGAAATGGAAGGCCGAAAATGAATTGTACACAAACGATTCCTAATCAAAGAGACAATAATCTGAAAAATACAAAAAGGGGGGGAATTTGAGGACCCAAACACCCGCCTGTTGCGCTCCAACCAGAGGCAATAGACAGAAGAGGAAAGAGCAAGCCTATAAGCCGTGGTGATCAAGGAATTGCCCTTCCACCTTGCAGCCAAAGTAGAAAGGAGATCCGGCCAAGATTGCGTGAAACGAGGGAGGCCACAGCGCTGTTGAACAAGTCTCCAAACAGCAGCGGAAAACTCACACTCAAAGAAAAGATGAGAGTGTGATTCAAAGGCCCGGTTGCATAACACACACCCTGAATTAATAGCCCCTCCCAAGAAAGACAGATTATCCAACGTAGCAAGACGTTCCTTAGCCGCCAACCACAAAATGAAACTAACTCCGGGAATGTTACCTTTGAACCAAACCACAGAATGCCAGGGAGAAGGGATGCCACGCGGGTTCATACTCCACCACATGGAGTTAGCATAGAAGACACCACTGTTATCCGCAGACCAAAAGAAAGAGTCAGGGGAGGGGGAAACTTGGACAGTAGCAGTCGCTGCTTGAATGATGCGGATGTAGGCTGAGGGGGAGGGGGGCCAACTCCACACATTACCACTAATAAATGAACTTAACATGGAGTGCAGAGGAATCCCAGAGGAAGCAATAGAGCTTGCATTCACCCAGTCAGCAAGAGCACCATGGCCCGACCAATTATCACACCAGAAGAAGATGTTAGAACCATTACCAACAACTGCAGAAATATGGGGGGGAGCGAGATGGCGGATCTTCAAGAGCTTCCTCTAGTTCCAGGAGCAAGTAGAAGGAGCCTTTAAACACCAAAAACAGGGATCCTTAATAAAATAATTCCTAACCCATGACACCGAAAGATTGTTACTGCCCATAGAAAACGGGTTCCAGATGTGTCTAGCCATCAAAGCAAGGTTCCAACGATGCAGACTTCGGATACCCAACCCACCATCTTCTTTAGGACGACAAACCTCTCTCCAAGCCACCTTAGCGTGATAATTTCCAACCAGCTTACCAGACCACAGAAACCGACGAATCTTTTGCTCTAACTTTGAAGACCTTCTTAGGGAGGAAGAGATGAGCCAACCAATACACTTGGATGCTAGTAAGCACAGATTTGGTCAACTGCAGCCGACCCGCAAAGGAAAGGAACCGGTGCTCCCAGCCCCCAATCTTCATATCCACTTTTTCCAACAGAGCCCCGCAGTCATTGAACCCAAGCTTTGAAGTGATCTGGGGAACACCAAGATACCGGAAGGGGGTTGACCTTTCACAAAAACCCAAGCAGCGCCGGATAGCAGAAGCCTCTAGAAAGTCAACACCTGTAATATAAATACTGCTTTTGGCAGGGTTAGGGATTCAGCCAGACAAAGTTGAGAACAAAGTCAGGCTCTCATTGATAATACTAGCAGAGTCCCAGCCACCTGGCAGAAAACCAAAAGATCATCAGCGAAAGCTAAGTGGGTCAGGCCAATCTTCTCACACCTCCAATGATACCGGAAATGGGGAGACTCCCTCACCTTAGACTCCATCTTACCTCTTCTTACCCTAGTATCTTCTTACCCTAGGACGAGAGGATTGGATTAGATAAACTCCCTTCCATATCTGCTCCCTTTTAATCCCCATAAAAATAAACACATCAACTGTATCGTTTAAAATACATTGAAACTTATGAGTTAACTAATTCAATCTACTTCCACCCTCCAATAAGGTGATTGCCAAATTACATATGAATTTTGCACTCTTGACCTTGTTAGTTCAAAAATCTATGCAAACAAGTACAACAACACCCTCCCTAAAACTGTATTTGACCCGTTAGAATCACAGAGAAACCCTCAAATAAAATTTACATGATACAATTCCGTCCATAGACTCAAAATGAAAAAAAGTTGTACATATATCTTTCCTAAGATAAAATAATGTACAAAAACATTGACAAAAATTTATTTACAAACTTCCTCCCTGCAGACAAAATGGATACCATATTTACAGCTTCTCAGAATATGGAATAGCTGCTTGAAAAATGTCGGCAGCTTCGATTTATGTCTACATATGTATGTAACAACATTAACAAAGGCACCTTTGGTTGTAGATGCATGGTTCTGGTGTTGATATATTGAGCTTGCCTTTTGTATGTATAATCCTCTTCATGTTAAGATTAGGCAGGCTCACGAGGACTAGTAGCCCAAAGCGAGCTCAAAGCCCGAAGGCGCTGGAAGTACTCTCCCAAGGCAAGAAGGCCTCGAGCTGCCTGGCGGGTTGTTAAGATGCGTGACATCTGCTGTAAGGTCTCCCGTCGAATATGATCGGCCTGTTTGGGTAAAAAGATCATTTAGTCATCGAGTTGTTACGAAAAACAAAACTAATGCAGAGCTTCCTCCAGGGATATTTATGCAATGTTAATACCAAATGCAAACAAAAACAAAAATACCACGGTGATTCACTTTACATGAAAATCTCTGGAAACAGCATTCAAATGTAATGAAATACACCCTTAACATAGAGCTCATTATGTGATTACTTTATGACATTTCATGTTCTAGTTAAACTGGTGTCAAAAGCTTCTCTGTTAGATATTGTTTTTATAAGTAACAGATTTTTTTTTTAAGAACAGATTTTTTTTTTTAAAAACAACACCAAGAGAGAGCTTTGCAAAGTTTTACATGCAGTAAACTTTAAGTAAAACCACAAAAGAAAGGGGCAAAAATGTTTTGTTTCTTTGCAAGTCAAATATGTTCCTAATATCATTCATTCCATTTATAATATAGAATCTAAATGGTTATACTTTTCACAAAGCTGGAAGGGAATGCTTTACGGGACATGCATTTACAAACATAGCCTACTAAAAAGCACCAACATTTTCACTAAATTCGTAAACGAAAGGTTTTGAAAGATTAGATAAAACACACTTGAGTCGAAGTTTGGAATTAAAACCATCCAACAGGTCTATGGATATTCGCAGGATGTTACCTGGATCACAAAGCTCACAAGATCTTCCAATTTATCCATGGCATTAGCCATCTGCGGGTTATAACTACCTTCGCCCAGTTGACCAGCTGCCACAGTCTCGGCCAGAAAGTGCTGGAGTTTATCCATACCTTGTGAAAGAGCATCTTCTGCTTGTTGACATGATTGTCTAAGGTTATACACATCCAAAACTTGTTGATCTGTCATGGGGTCAAGGTGAGACTGAAGAACCTGTAATCAGCATAAATTTATGAACACGCTTTAATTTATACTCAATTAGGGAACTTTTGAAAGAGTATGACAAATGAAATCATTTAAAAGTATAATGATGTTCTAAACGCAGTAGTTTCCAATGATATAAAGAAATCTAATGGATTCCAACCTGTCCCTCCTCAACAGGAAATGAAAAAGGGAAAAAGGGAAAAAAGAGTTGTCCGAGTAGGAAAGTATCTAGTTTCATAAGTTTATTTGCCTTCTACAGGCCAATTGGACACATAAAATCAAACACTGAAGATTAAAACATCAGCTGGGAATCATACAACCCAACAATAAATCTTGCACAAAACATCTATATGCTGGTTCATTTTTTTGTCTCTCTATGTGACATGATTAATGTGCTAGGAGTCTTTAATTATGTTCTGAGAATTCCTAGGTATATTAATGTGGATCCGTCCAGATTCATGTATCAATTAGCCTATAAAAGGGGGCTACTTTGTAAGATTTTTAAACAGACAGAGTTAGTGATACTCTTGTGATTTCCTGCTGGTGTGTGAGGCACAGGGTGACTTGGAGAAACCACAATTCATTTTAAGTTTCATCCAAAATATTAGATTAGAACAAATCAATTCTTATTCCCCATACATCCTGTAATTTCTGATACTTTTTTTAATGGATTACTCTAAATATCCTGCAAGTTCACTGTGGACCCTCCAAGCCATGAGACATTATTCACTTAATGATTTCTGTCAAACCATACATTACCTTAAGAAGCTCTGAAGGGCGAAACCCTCCAATCCACGAGAAAAACCGTTCAGCTGATGTTTTCCACATCCCAGACATCACAAAGAAAACATCAGCTTTTGCAGCAGTTAATTTCATGCTGAAAAGTTCAAAATAATGACTCATGCCACTATCGACAAGGAACCGAAGCTCTATGTCACTTATTTGAGCATTCAAAGCCGTCCTCAGTTCACAAATTTGCCTATTTTGTTCTTGCACCCAGTGTCCATACTCCATCTCAAATCTTGTTACACCTGCAGAACTTGGAGTTTTGAATTTCAGAGGACATGAAAAAACAAGGGTTATGAGACAATAAGAAAATGTAATAGAGCAAAAGTATGCATAAGGATATAAACAAAGCAACATCAAAACATGATAAGTAATGGTAATTTGAATATGCCCAGGTAAACCTTCTAGAAGTTGTGTTTATACAGAAAGCATGAACATGTTTGTATGTATTGTATTGGATAGAGTAAGAGACCGAGCTTCGACTCAGGCTTCAGTTTGTCCTGAGTTTCGGAATTTATTGCTTTCTTTTATTGTTGAAGATTAGAATAAAGCACTGAAATATTATTGGTCGCACATTCATAGGAAATTATAATACATCTTTGTAGTGTAACGCTCCTATAAAAATTTGTTTTTTATTGAGAAAAGGTTCATCAAATGCATGCATAGACTTAATAACCTTTTGGACAGACACTAGATGGTGAAATCTGACAATGGCGCACTTACCTACTCACAACACAAAACCAATCAGAAATCATAACCAGAATGGATGAAAAAGGAAAACGAAATGGCAAAATCCTCAAAAGGCGGCAGATTTTATTACATAGATTATCAAATGCTTAAGCTACCAACCAATAAAAGTTTCATATGCAACGCTATAAAATAGATCTACATTATACATTAACAAAAGAATAATGAAGATATGGAAGAAAGAAAACTAACAATAAACCTGAGTTTACAGTGCCAGAGAATCCCAGAGGACTAGCATCCAATCCACTGCCAATATAAATACCCTGCTACAATTTATAAGAAGACAAGTTACAATTATTTTTTTCCCTATTAAATCTAATATACTATTGTAATTATATTAAAGCAAAAATAATCTTCTCCTGACCTGTTGTCTTGCTCGGTCAAGCTCTTGCTCTAATTGAGCAAGTTTCAATCGACTTGTTTCTAACTGCTGAACGTAGGCCTGTAAAGGAAACGTCATCAAATTCACTAGTTGCATGCAAGATATTCATTCAAATGCATACCACTTCCTACCTTCTTTCGCATCCGGCTTTTACGAGCAGCCTCCCGATTTTGTGCAAGCCGTCTTTGCACCTAAATAGTTTAACACAAAACTAAAGTAAGCTGCAGGTGTGAAATTTTGCACCATCAACCTCCAAAACGGAATTACTACAAAATGCATTCTGAGTTCATGAGTTAGTTCCTCAGCCATGAAATATACATTTTCATTGAAGTAAAAGACAATACTTGACTGGAAGAATGCAACACATCGTAAAATCACAAACATACAGTATCAAATCACAGAGTTACTTGAGTTAACTCCAAAAGTAAACATACTATTCACAGAAAACTTATTGAATTTAAGAAGGGCAATAAAGTAGCAGCATGCAAGTTGTATATATCCTCTTCTTTTCTCTTTGAAATCTATGCCTCAAACCAAGCCTCGGCCTTGAGCTTTGTAAGGAGTATTCTATCTAGTTTATACAATTAAAAAGGTGTCCGAAACCAAAATTAAATTCTGTTAAAAAAAAAATTAAACAAGTTGAGATCTAGCACCAGAATCCCAACAAAATAAAAAATTTACAGCACAAAACAATTTCTTCAGAAAGAGAGTCCACAGCATTTAACATTTTGCATTGCTAAAAGTAATTTTCCAGATTTAACCATACATATCAATGAACGTTTACAATCTCATCCTTTTACAAATCTCAATCTCCACTCAAGACCAATGTCTGAAATCCTGAACAGCAATAGAACAAAGATGACATTAAGAGAGGAATTGCAGGCAAACTCCATCCCTTGACTTATACTATGAACCTTCAAACAATCTACCCAACAAGAAAAAAGCACGTTGTGACTGTCAAGCAATTTTCCAACCAAGGTCTGCTTATGTCAGTACAGTTAGCCATATGTTATGTTGAGAAACGAAAAGAGATAACCATGAAAGTAAAACGGAAGCAAAATTTCTGTTACCTTGTCTGTAGGTTTAGTTGCTTCTTGGTCATACTTGCTAGAAGGTCCAAGAATTCCATGAGAAGCATCCTCTGACTAGATAAATTTAATGATAACAGAATAGCTCAGAATTCAGATTAATGTGGCTTCAAGAAACAAGAACCAAAAGTATTCATTTGAAAAACTGACCTGATCATCTAGTTTTGTATCTGCATCTACTATCATGGATGCTGAGGCATTAAAATTACCATTACTCTTATAGCTTTCTTCCCACATGCTAATCTGGTGGATAGGCTCGTAGCCTCCCATCCTTCTGGAGGTGACAAATTGGGTGGATGGAGAATTCATGCTTTTTCGACTGGCGATGGAAGAAAGCCAACGAATTTTTTACTTCAAAGAAAATGATGAAGAACCTAGAAGAATTTCATAGTGAGATGTGGGCAACAACATTTCTGTGATCTCAATCAATATGCCAAACTGAAATCCAACAAGAATAAATTCCTATTTCTTAAGAAACTAATAAAATACAGTAACTACAAAAGATAAAATTTAAATTATAGAATTCCAAAATCTATTGAAATAAAAAAAAAACAGCCTGAATTCCATCCTTGCACTGACATTTGAAACACTTGAAATCTTCTTGTTACGCAATGAATTGGACCATTACTCACAGTTGGGGTTAAAATTTAATATTTTGAACAAAACCCTTATCAACTACTGGAAGGTTAATATAATAGCAACAGTAGATAGAAAGACAAGAAAGAAACCCGTCATCAGAAGTGTAAAATTTTAATAATTCTATAGAAAACAAAATTACATTGAAGAGAATGAAAAGGTAAATAAACAATGGATAAGATGTCCACTGGCGGAAATATATAACAGTACACTAAAACAGCACAACAATTAGAAAATCAGCAAAGAGCAATACAATACCGAAAAACAACTGCATTCCAATTTGATAAAAAGTGCAGAGAAAGAACTATTCCTAAACTCTGAGGAGATGGAATCCCAAAGAACTATCCCTAACTTCTGAAGAAATCTGAAGTATAATCGCTAACTACAAATTTTTAACTGACATAAACGCATTATAAAACAATGAATAACTTGAAGCTGTGCAATTACTCTGTTTTTTCCCAAATCTTTAGCACACAACCAAAAATTGACCAAGAAAAAAATGCACACAACCAAAAGGGATCTCAAAAATAGTGGCGATGGAATACAAAGCGTATCATGACTTTAAACAGCACAACCTTTTCCTAACAGGTCCCATGGTTGCAGGACCAGAAAAAGAACCAATGCAATCCCCTCAATAATACAAATCCTGTATCAAAAGTTACCATACGCACATCAATACTGAAACAACTGAGCACCTTGTTGATTTTCTAATTTACCAGCTTTTTAAGACAAGAAGACTTTAGGTTCCACGATAGCATAACTTGTATGTATGTCCACATAAGTAAAAGGCAAGGGTACTGATCACAGAAACTCAGCCCTCTCTATAAACAATGAGAAAAGTAACACCTTTCATTGTGCACCCAACTGACAACAAAAAGACGAAGAAAACAGACAAGTTAGGCGAATACAAGAAACTTTAGAATCCATTCCCCTAATAAAAAGAAATTGCAGGCCATGTTTACAACTTTGCAGTGTTACAAAATCACCAAGCACAGTAAGACGCTCAGCTCCTCCTCTTATCAGCAGAACACAGTTTCACAAGTAGAAATGGAAACTGAGAACTATAAAATAGCATAGAAAGTTGTTCAATTTCAAAATTTACACCCTTTTCTTACTTCCATCATCAAAACCATTAGAATTCATTACCCAAAAAAGTAAACAAAGCAACCGAGGACTGAAACAATAAAAGCTTCAAATTCTAAGCCAAATTGAAGCTTTCTATTTCTAGCAATAACAACTAAAAACGGAAAAACCCAAAATTCCAAATTCCTTTTCCTTTCTCGGAAAACAACCAAACATGCCCAAAACGAAAACGGATTTTAAAAAGTAAAGAAAGCAAGCTAAAAGGCTGAACCTTTGGAAGGCCGGTCTGAGGAAAGTTTATCTTTCCCGCTCTAAATTCAAGCTGAGCAAGCAGGGAGACCAAGCTTTTCGGAAATTATGAATGGAAGAAACCCTAGCTGATGCTGCTCTCTCTGCAACTGGAAGTCCCATCATCTCGCAGAAGAATCGAGTGAGAACACGACAGCTTAATAGACAACTTCCAAAGTTTATAATCCTTATTCTAATCTCTCATTAACATATTAATAAATTCCCAATTACAATTATTCACCAATTTCTCCAAAATTAATTTAATTTTTTATACAAAAAGGAATTTGGATTTTTCTGTGAGCGTCTGAGTGTAAGTGTTTGTAGACAGAGAGGGTCAAAGAATACACATAAGCTGAAAGAGCGTCGTAATCCTCATCCTCCCACTATAATATCCCCACCCACTGCTAATGTGCGCACCAGGTGGATCGCTCTGTTACGCTTCTCTTAACCTGCGCACTCCCCGCGAGTGTCGCGCCGTAGTCTGATCTCGGAGAGTTATCGGCCGCCGGCATGGGATTTGCCGGAGGTTTTTGAGTGAGGATTTGGGTTTCGGTGGGTGTTTGATGTGAACGTGATAGTTGGGCGCGTGAAGAAGTGCGGGTGAAGGGGGAGTTGATAATTTCGCGGGAATGGAGTGCTAGTTTTTGGGTGTGGGGCTGGCTTTTGTGTTTATGTCTAATTATCTAATTTGTCTAAATTTGATTGTTTGGGCTTTTCGGGTTTTGACTTTTTGGGTTTTGAACTTTTTGAGAGTGGGAACAGTAACGGCTATATGAACACGATCATCCTCTTTCGATAAATTACATTTTAGAAGCCAGTGTTTTATATTAAATTTCAAAAGTTATATATGGACTTCAAAATTTTGCATTGAAATATTTTAAACTCTTTAAAATATTTAATGCGCGTCCCACCGTCATTTTTTCTGGCATAATTTCCGCTAGCGGACGAGTGTTTGGCTCACCCAAAAACGAATCTCAACGTAACTTTAGGTGAAATTGCTTAATTAGTCATTGATTATTTCTCGCCCAATATTTCGATGACTGTTTATGTTGGATGGGAGATAAACAATGACGAATTAAGAAATTGTGCCGAAAGTCACTTTGAGATTCGTTTTTAGGTTGGCCGCAAATGTGTCACCTTATCAATTAACGGAATTTCTGTTGGAAAATGTGGTGGTGGGACATGAGTTAAACTTTTAAAGAGTTCTTAATACTTAAATTCAAAATTTAAAAATTCAGGTTATAACTCTAAAATTTAGTATAAATACAAAGTACTAAAGTGTAATTTGCCCTAAAAATAAGGAGAAATTAGGATTCTCCCAACCAATTATTTATTAGGTCCTTATAACTATAATTCATTCTAAAAGGACCATGACCTTTAATTTCTTTTTAAAAACCGCCTACTTAAATGATTGTATTGTAGTAACCACGAGCAAGTGATCTAGTACAAACTCGAGTTCCAAGTCAGGTTTGTTCCCTGGTCTTGGGTCCGAGATATGAAATTGGCATTTAACTTGTGGCCAGGAGAAGACTGAAATGCCTCTGTGAGTCTTCCCAACTCCCAACGCAGATTAGTCCTTGGTTGAAAGCTCCCAGTGCATATTAATTCTTGATTGAAAATTTTGGGATACTGCGGGTCACTGACAAAAAAAAAATGATTGTATTGTAGTACCCACTTTAAACCCAGGTATTAACACATGGCTAGTATACAATTACATATCCCAACTCACAGTTGCATAACCTGATAGTTGTAGCGTGTTTGAGAGTCATATAGTTGCAACTTCGCCGGCCTCCGCACTGTTGCAGCGTGATCAGGACTCGCACAATTGCAGTGCCGCTGACCGTCGCACAATTGCAATGTTTTAATGGAACTTCAAGAGGTGCGAGGGAGTTGGTACAAGCTAAGGATGACCGTAGGGTCTTACTAGGTAAGAAATTATATACTAGTATTTCCTGATTTAGTTAGGCACCTAACACAAACAAAATGTAAAATTTAGGGACTTAACTAATAATCTTTTAAAACTATAGGTATCTAATAAATATTAGGGTGAATTACATTTTACTAACTTGTATTTTACACTAAATTTCGGGATTAACTTTCAAATTTTACATTTAATTATTATAAACTCTTTAAAAAGTTTCACCCAGGTTCATCCGTTACAATCTCTGTCATGAGCCCATTAGTTATTGACTTCATCTCATGCGATGTCGACTAAAAAACTACTCTAAAACTAAGTTTAGAGGTAAGTTAATCATTTTGCATAATTTTCCTGCCCCAACTATGTATCTGATACATCACTTTAATAAATCTTAAAATTAAAGATTTGAAAGACTATATCTTATATAAACCTTAAAAAAAAGAATTCACACAACGAAATATCTCATACATTAAAAATTTGGTCAAGACAACTAAGATCTTTGAGGTAAAGCTTTAGCACTTTATCTTAAGATGAGGAGTATGACTAGAGATTAACAAATACAAATAAATAAGTAGAGAAAGAAAAAGATAGTATAAATTAACCTTCTTCACTTACTTTCGAAATGTTATGTAATCTCTTTATTTATTTATTTATTTTTTCCCAACAGAAATGTGTAATCTCACTATCTTGCTTTTGCTTATATCCATATCTTGGAGGACGAAATAGAACTTGTGGACCCCAAATATCCGTATGCAATGCAATACAATACATACTTCCACAATGTTAAGTTTGAAAAGATAAATGAATATGGGTGGGTCGTCTTTAGTGTCAATCTTTGGATGGAAAATGATATATATGCTAGTTTTTATACCATGTGATATGTCTATGGCTTTTGTTTTCATTCCTCTTACATAAATAAAAGTAGGCACAAACTCGAAACAAATTAACTAATAAAAACTCATATTATTTATTGCCTTATTGGATATATAGTTTAATAAGATTAAGTCCTTATTTCTAAAAAAAATTAGGTACGTGGTTCCTTAATTAAATCAGGAAATATTAGTATATCCATATAAAGAAAGTAAATAAAAAGAATACCCCAAAACCACGTATATCTTTCCCTACCTCTCCACTCTCTCTTCTTCTCCATCTTCATCTGCGCCTGTCGTCTCCATTCGTACAATCCTAATCCAGCCCCAGTCTCACGCACCTTCCATTTCCAAAACCCAAAACCTTAACTATCACACTTCTTCATGTTCTTCGATTCTAAGTCTCAAAAGCCACATTCCCAGCTCCAATTTCAGTGTCCATGTTGGGCGGTGCCTTTCGTCTGTTGGTTATGTGTAGATCCGGTGGGTTATGTGAGAATCCGGTGCGTTATGTGCAAATCTGGTGGGTTATGTGAGAATATGGCGCTGCAATTGTGCGAGTCTCGGCGCTGCAACTGTGCGAGTCTTGGCACTACAACTATGCAAGTCCCAGCATTGCAATAGAGCGAGGCCTGCAGCTGCAACTGTGCAAGTCCCCTACGCTGTCACTATGCGAGTCCCAACTCTGGAATTGTGCAACTTTCGGGCTACAATTATGCAAATCCCACCTCTGTAATTGTGCGACCCTCGGTGCTGCAACTATTCGACTCCCTACGCTACAACTTTGCGAGTCTTGGCGCTGCTACTGTGCGAGTCTTGGCGCTGCTACTGTGCGAGTCCTAGCACTACAACTTTGCGACTCTTGGCGATGCAACAGTGCAAGTCCTAGCGCTACACCTTTTCGACTTTTGGTGCTGCAATTGTGCAACTCCCATCGCTAGAACTATTCTTAGCGGAACTTCAGCTGTCGAGTTTTGCAATTGTGTGCGGAGTACGTAATTGTTTAGTGGCAGTATTTTAAATAAGGTTATTACTCAAAATGCTTCCCGAACTAGACATCGAGTCTTAATTTACTCCCCGAATGCGAAATCGTAACAATGTGATCTCCGAACCCCCTTCTGTCAGCTCCGTTGCACCAAAACTTACACTCCGTTACTAACTCTGTTTAGTATGTTTACGTGGCAGCAAAAGATTTGATGTTATTTGAATTAGGTTTTAAGTTATAATATTTATAAATTATAATTATTAATTTATAAATCTAAATACCCAACCCACGACGTCGTCGTCCCTAACCCACCGTCTTCCCCAAACCCACCGTCGTCGTCCCCAACCCACCTTCTTCCCTTCATGCCTGCTCTCTTTGTTCAATTCGACTCGGTGACGAAGTTCGCTCTTCGCTGCAATCGAAAATCGATCAGCTTAGACAACGAGGCTTTGGTCATGATCTCGATTCGTTGCAGGAGCCTCACCCATCTCAAGCTCTGTGGCTGCCGCGAAATCACCAACCTTGGAATGGTAGCTTTGGCGCAGAATTGTAAAGGATTGAAGAAGCTCTTGTGCGGCTCGTGCATGTTCGGTGCTAAAGCCATGAACGCCATCATCGAGCACTGCACGGCGCTGGAGGATAGGAGGGAGAGGTCGAGGTGGGTGACGGCGGAGAAGTAGAGAGGGACATGGGCGACCCTTGCATCCACTATCCCAAGCCCGACCCGACCCGTTTTGACTGTGGCGGAGGTCGACCTGCAGAGAAGCAGAGAGGGACAACGACCGGTTGATCGGCCACTTGGAGTTGGTCGAGTTCGAGAAAGCAAAATCCTTCAGCCTCAGTAGCCTCTTTAACTTCCTCCTCAATTTCGTGGTTCGATTGTCGCCGACATCGGAGGAGTCACGTGGTGCGTATGGCCCCGAATGAGGAGAAACTCACTCGTCGCAACCCTTTCGATTTCCCAATTGTAATTATGCTCCTCCTTACTCTGATTACTGCTTACTTTGTCTTTGGAGTCTTTGAATTTGGTGGATTGGGTTGCAATTTTGGGTGCTAATTTGTGTAATTGTGTATTGTAGGAGTGGGAAAGTGATTTTTGGTGGTGTGATTTCTAATTCAGTTTGGGAATTTTTGGGGTGTGGTGGTGTGATTTTGATTGGTTTTGGATGAATTAAAGTTGTTTTGATTTGATTTGATTTTGTTGTTTCTGTGATTGTTGCAATGGTGGCCATGATTGTTGTTTGGAAATATGATAAAAGAAGAAGAACCCAGATTCCAAAACAATAAGAGCCCAGAAGAAGAAGAGCTTAGATGAAGAAGAAGAAGATTAAGAAAAGTGAAGAAGAAGAATTTTAGATTAATTAACTTATCAAAAAAAAAGAATTTCAGAATGAATAAAACAACCAATCTCTTGCTGCCACGTAAGCATACTAAATAGAGTTAGTAACGGAGTGTAACTTTTGGTGCAATGGAGTAGACAAAAGGGGGGTTCTGGGAGCACATTGTTACGATTTCGCGTTCGAAGAGCAAATTGAGACTCGATGTCTGGTTCGGGGAGCATTTTGAGTGATAAGCCTTTTAAATATCTGGTTTTTAAGTGGGTATGCAGTACAATACAATTAGGCTTATTACTCAAAATGCTCCCCAAACAGGACATTGAATCTCAATTTACACCCCGAACATGAAATAGTAACAATGTGCACCCAGAACGCCCTTCTGTCAGCCCCGTTACACCAAATAATTCACACCGTTACACACTCCGTTTAGGAGGCTTACGTGGCAGCAAGAGATTGAATGTTTTAATATTAAAACTAAATATTAAAAAAAAAAAAAAAGATGATGAACGAAGGTTAGGGTTGGCTTTGCCGACCACTACACCATCGTCTCCCTCTTTGGACCTCCGCCCACTGCCCACAACCCACCACCTATCTGGGTTTCTCCTCCGCCCTCATCTTCCTTTCTCTGACATCCGCAACACCAACACTACCATCAACACCAACACCTCATCTTCCTCATCTTCGCCCAAATTTCACCAATTTTAACAATCCGGCGAGTTCGACGTCGTCATTCCTAAGAATAAACCACCATGCAATTAGTTCACAAGGAAGACCTCAACATCATGAATTCAAAGGTGAAGATAAATGATTGAAAACTTATCTAAATTCGTCAAAAAAAATGATCAAAAGCTTTGAGGCCTCCGAACTTTATCTCCTCGATTCTCCCGCCACGACGGTTTTCGACGGTGATGGTCATCAGGGTTGGGTTCACCTCGTCAAGGAGAGCAAGATGGTGGTGGTCACTTTAAAACGCTCAAAACAACCCCTAAACGACGTCCGATCGACTCAAAACCTGCGCCAACAGGTCCGAAACGTCAAAAACTACCTGTCACGCCCCACCGTGACCTCAGACTCGGCCCCACGCGCCGCCACGCACCGACGGAAGGTCAGAACACATGCCCACGTGCTGCCACGCGCCCTCACGCGTCGGTCACGCGCCTGCTACAGTACCCACGCGCCTGGACCGGTCCAACTCGGCCTGACCCGGTCCAACTCGACCCGACCAGTTCAACTCGACCCGACCGGTCACCGGCGACTCGCCGGAGAAGACGACCGGCTGCCATCACCGTCGCCGGAGGCTGGCCGGAGAAGATGACCGGCAGTCGCCGTCGCCGCCGTCTGGTTTCGCCGGAATCCTCCATTTCCGACCGAAACTTCAAGCTTTCCTAACTTCCTCAAAACTCAACCATTTTTCACAAATTTTATGTCTAAATATATCTACTCGAACCCAGGAATCCAAATATGACCTCAAAACCACAAACACGTACCTATACTAGCCGGAAAATCGATCGGAAGGTCTGAAACTTCCTATCCTCGGTTCGGCTTCCTCCGTGGTCCTCTCCTTCGATGGTTGGTACGGTTATGATCGTGGGAAGTAGTAGAATACGATTTGTTGATCAAAACTGGAAGCTAAAGCCTTGAAATCAAAGTTGACTTTGTGGGTTTGTGGGTTAATTTTCGCACGGTTTCGGGTGGTTTGTGTTTATGTTTGTTACACACAAAGTGAGGACTGTTAAAGGAGATGAAGATGAAAATGAAATGAAGATGAGACAATGATTGGGTTAAAATATCTACCCCAAGTCAAAAATTACCAAAATGCCCCTAACAATCTAGACCCGTAACTTTCATCCACGAACTTCGTTTCCTGTGTGCCGCCTGTCTACGAACTCGTGAGTTCGAGACCTACGCAACGGTATCCAAAACACCACCAAAAATGTCTCGAAACAAAATTTGACTTTCACGCCCCTTAACAAGCAAGGGTAAAATCGTCATTTTACAAAAATAATTACGTAAACCCAATAATTAAAATTCCGGGTTGTTACAATTGTTTTAGGCGTTTTAAAGTTGCTGCGTTTTCTAGGCCAGCATAGTTAGACTCCCGGGGTTTAGGGGGTTTATATTTAAGGTTCTTATTATTAGCTGGTAATCCCGATTATTAATTTGGACAGGCGATACTGCTCCAGGAACTTCAGGGGAGCGTACAGTTCGGGATTGAGCTTGCTTGAACAGGTTTGTGAGTGGACTTTTGGTTTATACACTATAATGCATGCATAAAATATATCTTTGATTTTAATACTGTTATGTATGGGTGCAATGATTTCCTGGAATTTATAATTGATTGCTGGACATTTGTTTTCCCAATATTTCAGTGAAAGTGTGTTGTGAGAAATGATATGGTTGTTGGATTCGGTTTGATATTGTTTTGACGTGGTAATTATTTGGGTCTATGATTTTGGGTTGAAATCGTATTTGTGATAAATGATAAACAAAATATATACTTGATTTTGGATACAATATCGTTTCGAGGGGGCCCAGGAGCCGAGCCTAGGATCCGCTGTTGGCGGTGAACCCGGTGAACCCCCAATATAAACAAAACCGATTTGAGGGGGCCCAGGAGCCGGGCATAGGATCCGCTGTTGGCGGTGAACCCGGTGAACCCCCAATATAAAAGGTGATTTTGCAGAGATTGTAATCGAGTCCAAGTAGTACAGATTTTAACACATCTCAAGGGATACCCTGGTGTGTTGTGGATATGTCGGGAACAGTGAATTTGAGATATTATGTCTCCATATTGAATTAAATAATTGTAACTCCTTTGAAGAGAGTTGTCAGACCAAACTGTGGAGCACGAGGTATTTTCATTATACAGATTTTTCTGTGATACCAACTAAGTGGTTTTAAAGAGAAATGAGAAATTTTGGTTATTTACATATGATGTTTTTCTATTATAAATTGTTTATGTGATGCATGCATGATTTTATAAATGGAGGGGGAAAAGTGTAATATTTCCTCGAAAAATGATTTATAAATGATTATTTTTGTCCACTCACAACTTTTGCGTTTAAACCCCCTTCAGGCAGTTGAGTAGAGTTGACGTGAACACTGATCTCGAGGCAGAGGCATTAGTACTTCGACTGCGCTGTGTAATTATATTTAAGTAGGATATCTAAATTTTACTCTTGATCCTACTTAGACGCTCTGATATTATATTGTATTTGATGGGTCATTAATTACGGGAATTATTGAGTACTTGAATCCCTTGTCTGACAAGTGGAAGTATTTATTGTTATTATATTTTGTAAGGATTGAAGGGTATTTTGGGAACCTTTTCTTAGGTTGTCAGACGGGATCAGGGTTCTTCCCGGGTTTCGAGGGAAAATTCGGGACGGGTCCTGACATTCTGAGGGTTGGGTGGCCGTGAATTGAGGGTGGTGGTGGCGACTGATTTGCTCTGTTTTTGGTGGTTTTGGTTGTGCTCGAGAGAAATAAGAGAATTGAGGGAGGAAATCGGAGCAGCCTCTTCGTCCCCGACTCCCTCTTCATCTCCATCAACTATCTTACCATTTCCACCACGAAGTAATTGAATTTCGACGGCGATCAGAGCCATTGAGGACGCGGCGGAGATCGGAGCAGCCTAGGGCGGCTGTAACGACCCGGACCAGAAATTAAAGTATTTTGAGAATTGGACGATTTTACCCTCGATTTTGGACGGGTTCGGGAGTCACTTTTTGACTGGCAGTACTTTTGGGAATTTTTCTTGGGTCGTTGCATAGGTCTCGAACTCACGAGTTCGTAGACAGGCGGCACGCGGAAAACGGAGACCCGATGAGTTCGTTACGGGTCTAGAAGCTTCAGGGGTAGTTTGGTAATTTTGGAAAAGTTGGAACTATATATCAAATATTTTTCTCTCTCCTCGGGGGATTGGTCGAAGCAGTCTCTCTCTCCTACCCGAAATTCTTCCTGTGCGAACACCGAATCACCATTTTCATCGGACGAACTTCAGTTCGATTTGACCGAAACTAAGGCCGGAAGGATCTTCCCCACGACCCCACGAGTCTTTTAGTGTAATCATCGGAGGGGGAGCACCGCTGTAGGCGACGGACGGAGGAGGGAAGTGGACCGAATCTTCTCGGTCATTTTTCGGCCAAACCAGGTACGATATCGGAACTTTGACCTCATATTTGGATTCCTGGTGAAAAGTAGATGAATTTACATGTGTGGATCGTGAAAAACGGTCAAGAAATTAAGAAGTTATAAAAGCTTGAAGTTTCGGCCGGAAATGGGGGATTCCGGCGAAACCAGACGGCGACGACGGCGGCTGCCAGTCATCTTCTCCGGCCAGACTTCGACGACTGCGCCGGCATCCGATCGTCTTCTCCGGCGACCGGTCGAGTCGGGTCAGACCAGGTCGGGTCGAGTGAACCGATCGGGTTGAGTGAACCGGTCGAGTCGAGTTGAACCGGTCAGGTTGAGTGAACCGGTCGGGTCGAGTTGGACCGGGTCAGGTCGAGCCGGGCCGGGTTGGACCGATCCAGGCGCATGAACACTGTAGTAGGAGCGTGACCGGCGCGTGAGGGAGCGTGGCGGCGCGTGAGCGCATGTTCTGACCTTCCGGTGGCGCGTGGCGGCGCATGGGACTGTTCCCGATGTCACGGCGACGCGTGACTAGGGTTTTGGGACGTTCCGGATCAGATTTTATTGGTTTCGAGGCCATAGGAGTTCGTTTAAGGCCCGATTTGGGCAATTCCAGCAGTAATGGTTGACCTTGAAGCGGAGTTTGAGCTCGGAAAATCAAGGAAGTTGGGTTATTGTCGTGCATGTGTTCCTTGGGCTAGAGCGTCCATGAATTTTGGGTTGGATGATGTTGGTGAGTGGAATCCTTTCCTAAACTCATACCTATATGACTTATGTACTGTTATGTGATAGATTATGTGATGACCAGGATTTCAATTGAATGATGATTGATTTAATTGTGTTAGTAGTATTTGATGTAATTATGTGTGTGGTGATGAATGTTTGATTGATTAATAATATTATATATGGAATGAGAATGATGCAAGATGATAATAGGAAATTTAGACTATGCCAGGGTTAGCTTTAGGACCCGGCATTGTTAATTATGAGATGTGAGTATAAACTACCACTAGATTAGGGTATCTCGAGGGTCAATTCCGAGATACGTATCACGATATCAAGTCGTGAGGTATGATACATTCGGTAAAATACATGAGTCACAGCGAGATATCATGTTGACGTGGTAATTATTTGATTCCATGATTTTGAGTTGAAACAACAATTGTGATTATTAAATATCTTTTATTTAAATACTGTTGTGTATGGTTGTAATGATTTCCTGGAATTTATAAATGACTGGTGGACATTTGTTTAACCAATATTTCAGTAAACGTGTGTTGTGAGAAATGGCATGGTTGTTGGATTCGGTTTTGATATTGTTTTGGCATGGAAATTATTAGAATCCATGAGTTTGAGCTGAAATCGTATTTGTGATTATAAAATACTTGATTCTTGGATACAACGGTTTTGAGGGGGCCCAGGAGCCGGGGTAAGGATCCGCTGAGACGGAGAACCCGGTGAACCTCCAATATAAACAATACGGTTTTGAGGGGGTCCAGGAGCCGGGGTAAGGATCCGCTGAGACGGAGAACCCGGTGAACCTCCAATATAAACAATACGATTTTGAGGGGGCCCAGGAGCCGGGGTAAGGATCCGCTGAGACGGAGAACCCGGTGAACCTCCAATATAAACAATACGGTTTTGAGGGGGCCCAGGAGCCGGGGTAAGGATCCGCTGAGACGGAGAACCCGGTGAACCTCCAATATAAACAATACGGTTTTGAGGGGGCCCAGGAGCCGGGGTAAGGATCGGCTGAGACGGAGAACCCGGTGAACCTCCAATATAAACAATACGGTTTTGAGGGGGCCCAGGAGCCGGGGTAAGGATCCGCTGAGACGGAGAACCCGGTGAACCTCCAATATAAACAATACGATTTTGAGGGGGCCCAGGAGCCGGGGTAAGGATCCGCTGAGACGGAGAACCCGGTAAACCTCCAATATAAACAATACGATTTTGAGGGGGCCCAGGAGCCGGGGTAAGGATCCGCTAAGACGGAGAACCCGGTGAACCTCCAATATAAACAATACGGTTTTGAGGGGGCCCAGGAGCCGAGGCTAGGATCCGCTGTTGGCGGTGAACTCGGTGAACCTCCAAGATAAACATATTTGAGGTAGACTAGAATATGGGACTAGGATCCGTTGTTGGCGGTGAACCTAGTGAACCTTCAATATAATTGGTTCGTTAAGTGCTCCGACTCTGGCATTGAGGAGTTTTGGCTCCGCCAGGTCACGAGGCTATTTATGCATAGTACAGAGAGTTGTGATACATGACTAGCACACCCCAAGCGATACCCTGGTGGCTAGGGATATGTCGACTGATGTGATATGATAGTTGAGGATATTTCCAGCTCTAATATGGTTTGACGACTATTGTCATGTGATAAATCAGCCTACTTCGTCATCCGGGTCAGTGGGTTGGTGTGGGCGGTGACCCAGAGTGACGAATTATTGTTGGTTCACAAATATCTGACCAGTCAGTTGTCTTGTGGTATTCCAGTAGTGATGTCAGCAGTGTCTGACCTACTGACATTTGGTATCAGAGGGTGTTCCTATTTGGACCACCACTATTCCGAGGTCTTGGCTTTGACCTGTATACTATCATGCGTTTGACAGGTAGGAGTGGTCAGTAAGTACAGAGGTTCTGTCGGGAAATCGGTAAGGTTTACTAAAAATTATTTAAGAATAAAGGGTATTTCTGGTATTTAAATTTTGAGATAAAAGAACTGTCAGACGAGAGGTTCTTTCCAGATTTCGAGGAAAAATTCAGGAAGGGTCCTTACAGCGGCTGTTGAGCATGCTGCAGGCGAGCAGCCTGGGGCGGAGGTTGAGGACGCGGCGGAGATTGGAGTCGTTGACGTGTGCTTCGAGGATGAGGAAGGTGAGGACGGGGACGAGTTTGGAGACTCGGGAGGAATTCGTGGGAGGTGAAGCCGATGGAGGTGAGTAGGAATTGGACGGTGGATTAGATTTGGGGGAGAAGGGAGGAGAGGATCGAAGGGTGGTGGTTGATTAAGGAGAAGATGTCGTGGCCGATGTAGTCGAGGCATAGGACTTTTTCTTGGAAGTCAAAGCGGGGGGTTGGGATGGTCGGGCGTTTGAGGGATTGGAGAGGAAGGGAGGTGGCGGTTTTGGTGGAGAGGATTGGGAAGTGGACGCCGATCGCAGGGAGGGGAGGAAGGGGAAGGGGACGTGTTGGGTATTTTGAGATTTTTTTTAATTTTTTAAAAAGATTTTTAATATAAAATTTAGTAAATATCTTAATTGCCTTTACAAATTTTGTAATATTACTGTCATATCAGCACTTTTAACGGCGTTAATAACGGACTATAACTTTTGGTGTATGGGGCTTACCGAATGGGCGTTCTTAGTGCAAATTGTTACGATTTCGCGTTCGATAAGCAAATTAGATTCAATGTCCTATTCGGGGAGCATTTTGAGTAATAAGTCATACAATTGTTCAAGCATGAGGTTTTTAAAAAGAAATTACATCCACAGTCTTATTAACATGGGTACCAAATAGGGTCTAATAAATAATTGGCCATTAAATAATATTGACACATTATTTAAAACGTGACATTTTTATCACTACTTAAATACGAATTGAGCAACACGAAAAGAAAAAAGTTGACATTTTATAATATATTATTATTGTTAGTTGAATAGTTTTTATATCTTAAATGTTAGGTCCTATATTCGTGGCATCGTATTTTTTACACTACTAAATATAGAGAAATTATCCAACATATTCAAGACTTAAGTAGAGTCCAATGTTAAATATCCTTTCTCTAACAAAAGTGAAATTATATAAATTTTTTTAAGAGATAAAAGTCTTATAGTTAAAGTGAAATTAGTAATATGAAATAAAATTATTCTCTTTGGATTTTAACGTATCATCTAGGTTACAATAATAGACAAGAATTTTATATGTATAATTTTGTAATGTTTTGATCTTCATAAATGCTCACCACAATATAAATATCTCATTAATATTCTCGTTCTATTAATGAACTTAATTTCTAATCACGCAATTATTTTTTGGAATTGTCACTAATGTCCATTTCTCACAAAATAAAACCACTAATAACCAATTCCTATATACTCAACAAAATATATTGTTTTTAGGTTTTAGTATTTGCACTTTTGGCCCAAGTATGTAAACAAAAAAAACTATCTCAACTCACACTTAGTTACTTCCCATTCTTTTTCCCCAATCATCTCCCATCCCACCTTCATCCCTCTCAAACCCACCAACCCAAAAAACCCTTTCAATCCATCTCTATGAACTTAACTCCATCTCCATCTCTATGAAATTGCCTCAATCTCCATGTAACGACCCGGACCAGAAATTAAACTATTTTGAGGATTGGACAATTTTACCCTCAGTTTTGGACGGGTTCGGGAGTCACTTTTTGACTGGCAAGACTTTTGGGAAATTTTCTAAAGTCGTTGCGTAGGTCTCGAACTCACGAGTTCGTAGACAGGCGGCACGCGGAAAACGGAGACCCGGTGAGTTCGTTACGGGTCTAGAAGCTTCAGGGGCAGTTTGGTAATTTTGGAGAAGTTGGAACTATATAATAGATATTTTCTCTCTCCTCGGCAGATTGGTCAGTATGGTCCCTCTCTCTCCTACCCGAAAACCCCCCCGTGTGAACACAAAAAGCTTGATCTTCATCGGACGGATTTCGATCCGAGTTGAGTGAAACCAAGGTCGGGAGGATCATCCCCGGGACCCCACGAGCATTTTGGGGTAGATATTGGAGCGGGAGCACCGCCGTAGGCGACGGACGGAGGAGGGAGGTGAACCGAAACTTCTCGGCCGTTTTCCGGCCAAACCAGGTACGATCTCGGAACTTTGACCTCATATTTGGATTCCTGGTGAAGAGTAGATAAATTTCCATGTATAGATCGTGAAAAACGGTTAAGAAATGAAGAAGTTAGAAAACTGGTAGTTTCGGCCGGAAATGGGGGATTCCGGCGAACCAGACGGCGGCGGAGGTGGCGGTCCGGTCATCTTCTCCGGCCAGCCTCCGGCGACGGTGACGGCGTCCGGTCGTCTTCTCCGGCGAGTCACCGGTGACCGGTCGGGTCGAGTTGAACCGGTCGGGTTGAGTGAACCGGTCGGGTCGAGTTGGACCGGGTCAGGTTGAGCCGGACCGGGTTGGACCGGTCCAGGCGCGTGAACACTGTAGTAGCACGTGACCGGCGCATGAGAGCGCGTGGGTGCGTGAGCCGACCTTCCGGCGGCGCGTGGCGGCGCGTGGGGCCGAGACTGAGGTCACGGCGACGCGTGGGAACTAGTTTTCGACGTTCCGAATCTGTTGGTACAGGTTTGAGGTTGATCAGACGTCGTTTAGAGATTGTTTTGGGCAATCCCAGCGGTAATAGTTGACCGTATTAGCGGGTTTTGAGCTCGGGAAGTCCAGGTAGTTGGGACATTATTGTACATGTGTTGCTTGGGCTAAAGCGTCTATGAATTAAGGGTTGGTTGATGTATATTAGTGGACTATTGTTTATAAACTGTAATGCATGCCTCAATGTATCTTTGTTTACATATTGTTATGTATTGTTGCAATGATTCCTGGAATTATGATATGATATGATAGTCGAGATATGCCGACTGATATGATATGATAGTCGAGATATGCCGACTGATATGATATGATAGTCGAGATATGCCGACTGATATGATATGATAGTCGAGATATGCCGACTGATATGATATGATAGTCGAGATATGCCGACTGATATGATATGATAGTCGAGATATGCCGACTGATATGAGATGATAGTCGAGATATGCCGACTGATATGATATGATAGTCGAGATATGCCGACTGATATGATATGATAGTCGAGATATGCCGACTGATATGATAGTCGAGATATGCCGACTGATATGATATGATAGTCGAGATATGCCGACTGATATGATATGATAGTCGAGATATGCCGACTGATATGATATGATAGTCGAGATATGCCGACTGATATGATATGATAGTCGAGATATGCCGACTGATATGATATGATAGTCGAGATATGCCGACTGATATGATATGATAGTCGAGATATGCCGACTGATATGATAGTCGAGATATGCCGACTGATATGATATGATAGTCGAGATATGCCGACTGATATGATAGTCGAGATATGCCGACTGATATGATATGATAGTCGAGATATGCCGACTGATATGATATGATAGTCGAGATATGCCGACTGATATGATATGATAGTCGAGATATGCCGACTGATATGATATGATAGTCGAGATATGCCGACTGATATGAGATGATAGTCGAGATATGCCGACTGATATGATATGATAGTTGAGATATGCCGACTGATATGATATGATAGTCGAGATATGCCGACTGATATGATAGTCGAGATATGCCGACTGATATGATATGATAGTCGAGATATGTCGACTGATATGATATGATAGTCGAGATATGCCGACTGATATGATATGATAGTCGAGATATACCGACTGATATGATATGATAGTCGAGATATGCCGACTGATATGATATGATAGTCGAGATATGCCGACTGATATGATATGATAGTCGAGATATGCCGACTGATATGATAGTCGAGATATGCCGACTTATATGATATGATAGTCGAGATATACCGACTGATATGATAGTCGAGATATGCCGACTGATATGATATGATAGTCGAGATATGCCGACTGATATGATATGATAGTCGAGATATGCCGACTGATATGATAGTCGAGATATGCCGACTGATATGATATGATAGTCGAGATATGCCGACTGATATGATATGATAGTCGAGATATGCCGACTGATATGATATGATAGTCGAGATATGCCGACTGATATGAGATGATAGTCGAGATATGCCGACTGATATGATATGATAGTCGAGATATGCCGACTGATATGATATGATAGTCGAGATATGCCGACTGATATGATAGTCGAGATATGCCGACTGATATGATATGATAGTCGAGATATGCCGACTGATATGATATGATAGTCGAGATATGCCGACTGATATGATATGATAGTCGAGATATGCCGACTGATATGATATGATAGTCGAGATATGCCGACTGATATGATATGATAGTCGAGATATGCCGACTGATATGATATGATAGTCGAGATATGCCGACTGATATGATAGTCGAGATATGCCGACTGATATGATATGATAGTCGAGATATGCCGACTGATATGATAGTCGAGATATGCCGACTGATATGATATGATAGTCGAGATATGCCGACTGATATGATAGTCGAGATATGCCGACTGATATGATATGATAGTCGAGATATGCCGACTGATATGATATGATAGTCGAGATATGCCGACTGATATGATATGATAGTCGAGATATGCCGACTGATATGATAGTCGAGATATGCCGACTGATATGAGATGATAGTCGAGATATGCCGACTGATATGATATGATAGTCGAGATATGCCGACTGATATGATATGATAGTCGAGATATGCCGACTGATATGATAGTCGAGATATGCCGACTGATATGATATGATAGTCGAGATATGCCGACTGATATGATATGATAGTCGAGATATGCCGACTGATATGATATGATAGTCGAGATATGCCGACTGATATGATATGATAGTCGAGATATGCCGACTGATATGATAGTCGAGATATGCCGACTGATATGATATGATAGTCGAGATATGCCGACTGATATGATATGATAGTCGAGATATGCCGACTGATATGATATGATAGTCGAGATATGCCGACTGATATGATATGATAGTCGAGATATGCCGACTGATATGATAGTCGAGATATGCCGACTGATATGATATGATAGTCGAGATATGCCGACTGATATGATATGATAGTCGAGATATGCCGACTGATATGATAGTCGAGATATGCCGACTGATATGATAGTCGAGATATGCCGACTGATATGATATGATAGTCGAGATATGCCGACTGATATGATATGATAGTCGAGATATGCCGACTGATATGATAGTCGAGATATGCCGACTGATATGATATGATAGTCGAGATATGCCGACTGATATGATATGATAGTCGAGATATGCCGACTGATATGATAGTCGAGATATGCCGACTGATATGATAGTCGAGATATGCCGACTGATATGATATGATAGTCGAGATATGCCGACTGATATGATATGATAGTCGAGATATGCCGACTGATATGATATGATAGTCGAGATATGCCGACTGATATGATATGATAGTCGAGATATATGCCGACTGATATGATATGATACATGACTAGCACACCCCAAGGGATACCCTGGTGGCTAGGGACAAGATAGTCGAGAGATATGCCGACTGATATGTTATGGTAGCCGAAGGTTATACCGGCTGATGATACGATATGATAGCCGAGGATATATCCGGCTCTAATATGAAACAGACGACAATGGTCATGGGCTTAATCAACCTATGAAAATACTTCGTCAGCCGGGTCAGTGGGTTGGTGTGGGCGGTGACCCAGAGGGACGAATTATGGTTGGTTCACAAGTATTTGACTAGTCTGTTGTCTTGTGGTATTCCAGTAGAGATGTCAGCAGTGTCTGACCTACTAACGTTTGATGACATAGGGTATTCCTATTTGGACCACCACTACTCTGAGGTTTTGGTTTTGACCAGTATACTATCCTGCGTCTGACAGGTATAAGTGGTTAGTAAGTACAGAGGTTCTGTCGGGAACCCTGTAAGGCTTAATAAAAATTATTCCAGAACAAAGGGTATTTCTGGTGTTTAAATTTTGAAGTAAAGAGCTGTCAGATGGGATAAGGGTTCTTTCCGGGTTTCGAGGGAAAATTCGGGAAGGGTCCTTACAAGTGGTATCATAGCTCTAGGTTAACTTCCTGCAGACTGCACACTTGTGTGCAAATTATTTATGGATTTCGGTTAACAAGATGCCTCCGAGACGTGAGTTTCGTCAACGGTCGGGGAATGGTGGAGATAACCATGAACCTACAGTGGAGCCTGATTTGAGGCAGACACTGGAACAGCTGGGTCAGACTTTAACTTCTGTACTCCAGGATAAAACTTCTCATGAAGTCTCTGATGTCGAGAGAGCCCAGAGACTAGGGGAGACGATATTCATGGGTGACTCTAGCCCAGATGAGGCTGAGGAGTGGATTACTCGCATGGAGCGGGTGTTCTTGATTATGAGGTGTCCTCTAGAAGTGATAGTTCTACTGGCCACATTTTTACTAGGTGGTTCTGCTTACCACTGGTGGCACTCATTGGAGGTGTCAGGCTGGAATGTCCATACGCTTACTTGGCAGACTTTCCGGGAACGCTTCTTGGAGCAGTTTTACCCTCGCTCACACCGGAACGTTAAGGAGGCCGAGTTCTTGCATTTACAGCAAGGAGACATGACGGTGGCCCAGTATGAACAAAGATTCATAGCGCTGAGTCGCTTTGCACCGACGTTGGTAGCGACCGAGTCAGACAAGTGCCACATATTTGAGAGTGGACTGCGGAGTGAAATTCGGTCAGCAGTTACGTCTATGGACCACACTTCGTTAAGGACTTTGGCTGATGCTGCAGCTCGAGTAGAGTTGAGTTTGGGTTTCCCAATGCCACAGCAGTACAGTGGGTACAGGAGACTCGAGTAGCACCGGAGGTGGTCACGGATAGAGAATTGTCTCCGATTGGTTGGGACATGGGTATTAGTACTCCTACCGGAGATATGTTAGTGGCGAACCTAGTGATTCGCAGTTGTCCGGTGATGGTTGAAGGCCATGGTTTGAAGGTAGATTTAATCCCCTTAGATATCTTTGAGTTTGATGTGATTCTGGGGATGGATTGGTTGTCCATGCACCATGCCTCCATAGACTGTTACGACAAGACAGTAGTTTTTCGGAGTCCAGGATTACCTGAACTTACAGTTCGGGGAGATCGTAGGGTATTACCCTATGGAGTGATATCAGCGTTAAAAGCTGAAAGATTATGGAGAAAAGGTTGTGAGGGTTACTTGGCTCATGTGATAGATGCTCGGAATACTTCGATGAGAGTGGAGGAATTATAACGTGGAGCAGGCCACTTGGGAAATCGCGGAACTAATGCGGGCACAATATCCTCATTGTTTCATGGTTAGGAATGAATTTCGGGGACGAAATTTCTTAAGGATGGTAGATTGTAACGACCCGGACCAGAAATTAAACTATTTTGAGGATTGGACAATTTTACCCTCAGTTTTGGACGGGTTCGGGAGTCACTTTTTGACTGGCAAGACTTTTGGGAAATTTTCTAAAGTCGTTGCGTAGGTCTCGAACTCACGAGTTCGTAGACAGGCGGCATGCGGAAAACGGAGACCCGGTGAGTTCGTTACGGGTCTAGAAGCTTCAGGGGCAGTTTGGTAATTTTGGAGAAGTTGGAACTATATAATAGATATTTTCTCTCTCCTCGGCAGATTGGTCAGTATGGTCCCTCTCTCTCCTACCCGAAAACCCCCCCGTGTGAACACAAAAAGCTTGATCTTCATCGGACGGATTTCGATCCGAGTTGAGTGAAACCAAGGTCGGGAGGATCATCCCCGGGACCCCACGAGCATTTTGGGGTAGATATTGGAGCGGGAGCACCGCCGTAGGCGACGGACGGAGGAGGGAGGTGAACCGAAACTTCTCGGCCGTTTTCCGGCCAAACCAGGTACGATCTCGGAACTTTGACCTCATATTTGGATTCCTGGTGAAGAGTAGATAAATTTCCATGTATAGATCGTGAAAAACGGTTAAGAAATGAAGAAGTTAGAAAACTGGTAGTTTCGGCCGGAAATGGGGGATTCCGGCGAACCAGACGGCGGCGGAGGTGGCGGTCCGGTCATCTTCTCCGGCCAGCCTCCGGCGACGGTGACGGCGTCCGGTCGTCTTCTCCGGCGAGTCACCGGTGACCGGTCGGGTCGAGTTGAACCGGTCGGGTTGAGTGAACCGGTCGGGTCGAGTTGGACCGGGTCAGGTTGAGCCGGACCGGGTTGGACCGGTCCAGGCGCGTGAACACTGTAGTAGCACGTGACCGGCGCATGAGAGCGCGTGGGTGCGTGAGCCGACCTTCCGGCGGCGCGTGGCGGCGCGTGGGGCCGAGACTGAGGTCACGGCGACGCGTGGGAACTAGTTTTCGACGTTCCGAATCTGTTGGTACAGGTTTGAGGTTGATCAGACGTCGTTTAGAGATTGTTTTGGGCAATCCCAGCGGTAATAGTTGACCGTATTAGCGGGTTTTGAGCTCGGGAAGTCCAGGTAGTTGGGACATTATTGTACATGTGTTGCTTGGGCTAAAGCGTCTATGAATTAAGGGTTGGTTGATGTATATTAGTGGACTATTGTTTATAAACTGTAATGCATGCCTCAATGTATCTTTGTTTACATATTGTTATGTATTGTTGCAATGATTCCTGGAATTATGATATGATATGATAGTCGAGATATGCCGACTGATATGATATGATAGTCGAGATATGCCGACTGATATGATATGATAGTCGAGATATGCCGACTGATATGATATGATAGTCGAGATATGCCGACTGATATGATATGATAGTCGAGATATGCCGACTGATATGATATGATAGTCGAGATATGCCGACTGATATGAGATGATAGTCGAGATATGCCGACTGATATGATATGATAGTCGAGATATGCCGACTGATATGATATGATAGTCGAGATATGCCGACTGATATGATAGTCGAGATATGCCGACTGATATGATATGATAGTCGAGATATGCCGACTGATATGATATGATAGTCGAGATATGCCGACTGATATGATATGATAGTCGAGATATGCCGACTGATATGATATGATAGTCGAGATATGCCGACTGATATGATATGATAGTCGAGATATGCCGACTGATATGATATGATAGTCGAGATATGCCGACTGATATGATATGATAGTCGAGATATGCCGACTGATATGATATGATAGTCGAGATATGCCGACTGATATGATATGATAGTCGAGATATGCCGACTGATATGATATGATAGTCGAGATATGCCGACTGATATGAGATGATAGTCGAGATATGCCGACTGATATGATATGATAGTCGAGATATGCCGACTGATATGATATGATAGTCGAGATATGCCGACTGATATGATATGATAGTCGAGATATGCCGACTGATATGATATGATAGTCGAGATATGCCGACTGATATGATATGATAGTCGAGATATGCCGACTGATATGATATGATAGTCGAGATATGCCGACTGATATGATATGATAGTCGAGATATGCCGACTGATATGATATGATAGTCGAGATATGCCGACTGATATGATATGATAGTCGAGATATGCCGACTGATATGATAGTCGAGATATGCCGACTGATATGATATGATAGTCGAGATATGCCGACTGATATGATAGTCGAGATATGCCGACTGATATGATATGATAGTCGAGATATGCCGACTGATATGATATGATAGTCGAGATATGCCGACTGATATGATAGTCGAGATATGCCGACTGATATGATATGATAGTCGAGATATGCCGACTGATATGATATGATAGTCGAGATATGCCGACTGATATGATATGATAGTCGAGATATGCCGACTGATATGATAGTCGAGATATGCCGACTGATATGAGATGATAGTCGAGATATGCCGACTGATATGATATGATAGTCGAGATATGCCGACTGATATGATATGATAGTCGAGATATGCCGACTGATATGATAGTCGAGATATGCCGACTGATATGATATGATAGTCGAGATATGCCGACTGATATGATATGATAGTCGAGATATGCCGACTGATATGATATGATAGTCGAGATATGCCGACTGATATGATATGATAGTCGAGATATCCCAACTGATATGATATGATAGTCGAGATATGCCGACTGATATGATATGATAGTCGAGATATGCCGACTGATATGATAGGATAGTCGAGATATGCCGACTGATATGATAGTCGAGATATGCCGACTGATATGATAGTCGAGATATGCCGACTGATATGATATGATAGTCGAGATATGCCGACTGATATGATAGTCGAGATATGCCGACTGATATGATATGATAGTCGAGATATGCCGACTGATATGAGATGATAGTCGAGATATGCCGACTGATATGATATGATAGTCGAGATATGCCGACTGATATGATATGATAGTCGAGATATGCCGACTGATATGATAGTCGAGATATGCCGACTGATATGATATGATAGTCGAGATATGCCGACTGATATGATATGATAGTCGAGATATGCCGACTTATATGATATGATAGTCGAGATATGCCGACTGATATGATATGATAGTCGAGATATGCCGACTGATATGATAGTCGAGATATGCCGACTGATATGATATGATAGTCGAGATATGCCGACTGATATGATATGATAGTCGAGATATGCCGACTGATATGATAGTCGAGATATGCCGACTGATATGATAGTCGAGATATGCCGACTGATATGATATGATAGTCGAGATATGCCGACTGATATGATATGATAGTCGAGATATGCCGACTGATATGATAGTCGAGATATGCCGACTGATATGATATGATAGTCGAGATATGCCGACTGATATGATATGATAGTCGAGATATGCCGACTGATATGATAGTCGAGATATGCCGACTGATATGATAGTCGAGATATGCCGACTGATATGATATGATAGTCGAGATATGCCGACTGATATGATATGATAGTCGAGATATGCCGACTGATATGATATGATAGTCGAGATATGCCGACTGATATGATAGTCGAGATATGCCGACTGATATGATAGTCGAGATATGCCGACTGATATGATATGATAGTCGAGATATGCCGACTGATATGATATGATAGTCGAGATATGCCGACTGATATGATATGATAGTCGAGATATGCCGACTGATATGATATGATAGTCGAGATATATGCCGACTGATATGATATGATACATGACTAGCACACCCCAAGGGATACCCTGGTGGCTAGGGACAAGATAGTCGAGAGATATGCCGACTGATATGTTATGGTAGCCGAAGGTTATACCGGCTGATGATACGATATGATAGCCGAGGATATATCCGGCTCTAATATGAAACAGACGACAATGGTCATGGGCTTAATCAACCTATGAAAATACTTCGTCAGCCGGGTCAGTGGGTTGGTGTGGGCGGTGACCCAGAGGGACGAATTATGGTTGGTTCACAAGTATTTGACTAGTCTGTTGTCTTGTGGTATTCCAGTAGAGATGTCAGCAGTGTCTGACCTACTAACGTTTGATGACATAGGGTATTCCTATTTGGACCACCACTACTCTGAGGTTTTGGTTTTGACCAGTATACTATCCTGCGTCTGACAGGTATAAGTGGTTAGTAAGTACAGAGGTTCTGTCGGGAACCCTGTAAGGCTTAATAAAAATTATTCCAGAACAAAGGGTATTTCTGGTGTTTAAATTTTGAAGTAAAGAGCTGTCAGATGGGATAAGGGTTCTTTCCGGGTTTCGAGAGAAAATTCGGGAAGGGTCCTTACACTCCATCTCTATTTCATTACCCACCCTTCCCAGAAGAAATCACCCTCCATCTCGCTGACTTCCATCATCATCTCATTTTTCTGAAGTCCGAAAATGGCACCGTGACGAAGCGGAATGTGGATGCTCTAGAAGACTGGTCGGCGAGATGGCGAAGGGTCGAAACGGCGAAGCAGCGAATGTGAGAGACGAATCGGCGATGCAGCGACGTTTCTGTTTTTGCTCGTCGTCTTGCTCAATTCCGACCAACAAGATGATTATTGTTATGGAGCATCTTTGAAACCACGTTTATTGATTTTGGATATTGTGATTTTTCTTCAATTTCTTAATTCGAGTCTTGTTGATTAGTGAATTCCTTGATGGGTTTGATGAATTGGTTGTTTATTGAAGATCTGAACTAGTTTATGGATTTGATGGACTGGGTTGTTTATTGATGGTAGAATTAGTGATTGGTTTGATGGATTAGGTTGTTTATTGATGGGTTTGATGGCTTCAAGCAGTGATAGAGCATAGTAATTGCCCTTCTTGCTGGAAGTGGCCATCAAGTCTGATTTTTGGCATATCCAAGATCACACCTTCATCTAGAAAACTCAGAAATAGTTAGGTAACTAAGTGGTTACTAATTGGTATATAAGTGGAAACTAATCGGTAACTAACTGTAAAATCATGGAAACCCAGAAACTAACTTTATCTTCATCTTCATCTGGAAAACCCAGAAACAGTTAGGTAACTAAGTGGTTACCAATTAGTATATAAGTGGAAATTAATCGGTAACTAACTGTGAAATCATGGAAACCTAGAAACTAACTTCATCTTCATTTATCTTCACATTTATCATCATCCTCATCTTCGTCTGGAAAATTCAGAAACAGTTAGGTAACTAAATGGCTACCAATTGGTATATAAGTAGAAACTAATCAGTAACTAACTGAGAAACCATAAAAACTCATAAACTAACTACAACTTCATCATCTTCCCCAATCCTCAGGAAAAAATTCTTAGGTCTGCCACAACTTACCACTTACTACCTTGATTTCTTTATCTCTTTTCTTATGCACGCCCATGGTTAGTCTTTTATTTACAATTTTTTTGTTCAATGTTTACCTATTTTTTTTTTTTTTGGTATTTCTTATATAGAAAGATTATTAAGGAGGAATTCAAATATAAATTAATGTAAAAATGTGCAATGAGTCAATGAAGTCAAATATTAAATTGAGGGCATTTTAGAAAATGAAATCCATGAAATATTAGAATATAATTTTTAGTAAATTAATGGGCTAGAATCAATATTTAATACTAGACCAGAACCTATTACTTTAATGAGATAGTGATGTTATACAAGGATTAAATTTGAGTTACCTCTGCCACTTAGGGATACGGTCTATTAGTATTCTTCATTATATATAATATAGGAGGTTTCATGTTCGACTCTCGTAAAAAGTAATGTCGATACCCAATGTGTATAAGGCAATCTAGGAATGGCAATGGGGAGGGTCGGGGTTGGATACTAGTATCCCATACCAATACCCGCTACAGTTTTAAACCCTATACCGACAGCCATACCTGGTTATTCCAATCGGGTATTACTCATACCTGACCCCGTCGGGTACTAGCAACCCATACCTTCCCCGCAAACTCGCCTCATAATTATATATTTGTTATCTTATCATAAGTTTAAATTAAAATTAAAATCCTAAAACAACATGAAACTTATTTCCCATCCTATATATATATTCCTCACACCAAACAACACAATAACAACTTGTATTTTTACAGTTTAATGATTGTTCAAATCACTGAATTACTAAAAGAAAAGAAAAATGAGATAATGTTGTTAAGACAATTGATAAGAAATTACATAACTTAAATAATATAATACTGGTTGGGTTTGTGTTGGGGGCACTACTACCATATCCTCCTCATATCCATTGCGGGTATTTTTTTTTAAATACCCATACTCAACCCACACCGTTTTCTCACCTTCGTACCTTCCCCAATTAGGTAGGGTATCCGCAGATACTCGCATTCATGGTTTTTATTGTCTTTCCTAATGTACTCCATCTCCCCACATATCATAATATTCGTAAAAAAAATTAAATTACGACGTAAGAAATGTAATCTTGTAATGAAATCCAATCAAAATTCAAATTCTCATTTATACATATGGACCTTATTTACTTATAATTATAAATAAAAAGTATATAACTAAAATAATAATCTTTGTTACCCTTATATTATGAACTTTATTTTTCTAGATCCCAAGTGAACCTAGGAAAAATTCAATCCTATAACTATAAATAATCTCAATTATGAATAGAAGAAAAAAGCTAAAGGAAAAAAAAAATGAGAAATGAGGAATCAAGACGATCACCAATTCAGCATGCATATTATAATGAGAAATTTGTACTTGGGTGCTAACTAATCTTGTCTTTTGATGTCATTATTAAATTGCAAGTAGGGTTTGATTATGTTATAGGAGAGTTGATTAAATTAAACTAATAATTTGAAAGAAGAAAAAAAAAAAGATAAGATAAGGTTTATAATAATAATAATAATAATAATAATAATAAATAAATAAATAATAATATAAGTAAGTCTTGGTGGCAATGATGTGTATAAAGTTGGAATGATAGGTGGTGTGGGTGCCTTCTGCCTTGTGAATGGTTGGCCGATTCCTTAGTGATTGTCCATTTCATAATCTAAAGTGCCTTCCCACTACCGATGGCTAGTGTTGGCGTCACCAATTTTCAGATTCAAAATCATCATGACATATATATTTAGATTCTCAATCCAAGTTTGGTAACCATTTTTTTTGTCACATGCTTATTAGATATATGCTCACAACCATTCAACGCGTATTTAGTGATTAAGAGTGGATTGATAAATGATTGTCGTATAATAATTGAAACCGAGCTCTTTCCTAATGTTTGTTTGGTGATTAAGAGTGGATTGATAAATGATTGTCGTATAATAATTAAAATCTATCTTTAAAATTTATATTCTTCCCTAAATTTTGTTCTACCTTGCTGGAGGAGTTTCATGTAATATCACCCATTAGGTTTGGTCACTAGTTAGATTAGGACCTTTGGTACTTTATTCACTTTCATGCGCAATTGAATAGTTGGAAATTAAGTCTTCCTTAGATTCGCCCCATGCTCTACAGTTTCTTAAAAACTAAATGTGATGGGTTTGACGATGATGATTATTTCTTTTAGTAGAGGTGGTCCTTTATAGTTATAGGTGTTCTTATAGGATTTTGGTTTTTTGGACTTTGTGGACTTGGTTTGTAATTTTGCATAATTTTAGTGATGTGGGTTTTTTAGTTGTTTGTGTAGTTTTTGTTCGTGTTAGTATTGTCGTATTAGCTTGTTTGTTAGTCTTAATTTTATAACTTTATGTTGATAATATGATTGTACTCGTTTCATTATGATATATATATATATATATATATATAATGCTTATTACTTAAAATGCACCTATAACACACTATCTATTCTCAAAATGCACCATGAACTATAATTTGCCGCAGTTTGCACCCTGATCAGTAACTCTGTTAAAAATGTTACACCATTTCACTCATACCGTTACTAACACTGTTAAAAACGTTGTCAAATTCCTTAAATACCCCTTTGTAAATCCCTTAAAACTATTACCTAATCCACCCCAACCCTCCCAATTCCCATCTCAAAATTTTCAGTTGAGAGAGGAAGATACTGAGCCGAGATAGACCCACCAACCTTTTCTGCCATAAACCATGCCACCCACCACCACCAAAGTCGATTTGTCAACCTTCATCCTCTTCCTCTCTCCTTTCTTCGCTGCCTAAACCCAAATCCCAAACTTTCTCTCTCTTTTCTTCGCTACCCAAACTCCAAACTTCCTCTTTCTTCAAATCCCCCAAACAAACCCACACAAAACCATCAAAGCTTGCTAATGAAGAAGAAGACGACCAAATTGATTCAAAACTCACCTCCAAACCCTATGTTTTTCTCCTCGCTTCCTCTGCCAAAATCCCAAAATCTAAACCAACCCACTACCAATTTCTCATCCTCAAATCAAAACCCTAAAAGGGTCGTCTAATTCAAGCCTCCCATGACCTCAATTGATAGGACCCCTCCCAAATTTCCCCTCGAAATCCGTGAGAAGCCTTGCTCTCGTCTGACAACACCTGAAATCTCAAAATAATCCCTGAAATACCTTCACCATTTCAACAAAGACTATGAGAATTCTACGAAAAATTCGGCAGAATCTCCTCTGTAATTTGGTCAAACTGTCTTCCACCGGTCAGACGAAGGATTCGAATTCTAAACTATTAACCAAACAGTCCAGATTAAATCACATCCAGCCAAATCCAAGTCTCAGAATTAATTACAATACCCAACAATGGATCAGGGCAAACTAGGTTAACCATAAGTCAACATAAACTAAAGAAAGTCCTACGTGACGTTAGCACAACGAAAGTTGATGCCTCATCCTAGTCTTCTCACCTCGTCCCGCTACGGCTTGGAGGGCACAAAATCAACGTAACTGTGAGTGGCCAATAAACCATATTGAAGCGTACACACGCTAATAAAGTGACGATAATAATAATAAAAACAAGGGTAATCAAGACAACCCATACATATATAGGTGGAACCCTCGCCATATCCATTTGTACATGCCATCGTAATAACCCGGCCGAAGCAGATATCCCGGGCCGTAGCCCCACATCCCAGCCATAGCTGTCATTCCTGAGTCGTAGCTCGATGTCCCGGCTCATCCCGAGCCGTAACTGAATATCCTGGCTCATATCGAGCCGTAACTCAATATCCCGGCTCATACCAAGTTGTAACTCAATATCCCAGCTCATCCCGAGCCGTAACTCAATATCCCAGCTCATACCGAGCTGTAACTCAATATCTCTGCTCATCCCGAGATGTAGCTTGATATCTCGGTCGTAGTCGTCACCCCACTCAACCTATGATGGAATCCTTCACATCATCGCTAATACCTCGCCAAGCGTATGATGGAAACCTCCACTTTATAGCCTGATACCTCATCCAGCATATGATGAAATCCTCCACATCATCGCTAATACCTCGTCGAGCATATGATGGAATCCTCCACATCATAGCCCGATACCTCATCTAGCATATGATGGAATCCTCCACATCATCGCTAATACCTCACCGAGCATATGATGGAATCCTCCACATCATAGCCCGATACCTCATCCAGCGTATGATGGAATCCTCCATATCATAGCTAATACCTCATCGAGCATATGATGGAATCCTCCACATCATAGCCTGATACCTCATCCATCGTATGATGGAATCCTCCACATCATCGCTAATACCTCATCGAGCATATGATGGAATCCTCCACATCATAGCTCGATACCTCATCCATCGTATGATGGAATCCTCCACATCATCGCTAATACCTCACCGAGCATATGATGGAATCCTTCACATCATACCTCGTACCTTTCCGAGCCTATTATGGAATCCTCCATACCATAGCTCATATTACGCTGAGTATATGAGGGAATCCTCCCTGCCATACATCACCGAGAAACTCCCACCAACCCTCCCTTTAGGGTCAAAGCCTAACCCACCATCCTAGGCCGAAACTCCAAAACCATCCAATACCTAGGCCTAAGCCTAAATACATAACCCCTGGCCTAAGTCTAAAATCCATAAAATCACCCTCTCGGGCCTAAGCCCAAGTCAATACCAAAATCGTTTCCCAAAATCATTATTGAGATCCATAATCAATGAAAAACCGAAATAAAATCATTATCCTGAATTTCCGAGGTTTTTTTTATCTAAATGAAAATTTCATTGATAGGAAAAGGAGTACAAAGTGCATTAGGGAACAAAGAGATGTTAGGGGCCTTATTATCCTGAATTTCTGAGGTTTAGAAATATAATAAACACGTTATATTAATTATTTTTAATTTTCGAGACCATGAAATCAATAAATCATTTTAGAATCATTTCATTTAATTCCTGAAATTCGTAACCGCTAATAAATATTTAAAACATAGAAATATGCCTACATTAGGATTTGAACCAAAATCCACTCACCTCTAGGTCCAAACGAATCCAATTCCAACTATTCGGTCCCCCGTGACCTTCAGAGCCACCACACCAGTCAAAAATGACAATTGACATTACTAAACGATAATTATTAACCTAAAATCCAACCCCCTAAATCCCATGAGTTCACGTGTATTCTAAAGCGTACAACGTAACTTTTGATGTCTAAAATTACCCTTAAATGAACTCCGATTGATCCGAAACCTGCGCCAAAAGATCCGGAACGTCGAAAACATGAAAACAAGATTCAGAATACTGTGTCACTTGCGCGGTTACTGTTCATGACCGGCCGGAAAACTCCATAACCGGCCAATCTTCAAACCTTCATATCTCACTCATTTCTCCACCAAATTCGATGTTCTAATAATAGAAATCTATCTACTCGAGGCAAGGAATCCAAATATGAGGTCTAAATTGAGAAACCTCACCTGTGGTGACCGGAAATTGGCCAGAAAGGTGGCGGGTTACTGTTCACCGTGGCCTCTCCTTCGTCCTACGCTGTTTACCTTCATGGTGGGTAGGGTTGAACTCGAAATGAAGTGAGGAAGATGATTATATCCTTGGTTTGGATTGAAATGGCAAAAAAGTTCGGTGATGGGTGTTGTGTGTTCTATGTCTCACGGTTCAAAAAAGTTTCGCATGCCGTTTATCTACGAACTCGTGAGTTTGAAACTTAAGCAACGGTTCAAAAATATTCCCAAATTAAAAATGACTCTCGAACCCCTCCTAAACTCAAGGACAAAGTCATCATTTCTTCACAAATTTCCAAATTTACTTAAATTTAGAGTCCGGATAGTTAAATCAATAAAGTCCTCCCAAATCGATGTCGAAGATTATGATGATGATGAGGAAGAAGAAACTGGAAATTGGAAATTCCATCAATCCAAGAATCGCGCGCGGGTCAGCTTGGAGCTCCAATATGCGACCCGTTTTCCGACAACACAAACTCCCTCTCAACCTCATTTTGCCTCCCGTCCTCTAATCCGTACGCATGCAAGCTCCTTATCAACTCTGTCAAAACCCAAAATTTTCAAAGAAATTTCATAGAAAAAACAAAAAACCCAGCAAGCAGAAGAATATAAAGCATTAATCCCTGGAAAGAAAAAGCTGAAATTGATTAAAGAGAATGGTGGGTTTTGATAAGCTTCCCTGGGTTGATGGTGTTGTTGAAGACTATCAGAGATCTCAACAGCATATGGGGTTTACTGTCACATGAATCCATGGAAATGGGCAAAAATGAATGATCATGGTTATGGCGTCAGTAGGAGGAGCGCTGCATTACTGGTAGTGAAAACCAGGCAAAAATGAATGATCATGGTTATGGCGTCAATAGGAGGAGGGCTGCATCATGGAGGGCTAGGATTCGGAGGTTTGGAAATGGGTTGAGAAATCATCATCTTTTTCATCTTTTGGCTTCTTCTTTTTTTAATATTTAGTTTTAAGAGATTTACGGAGGGGTATTTAAGAGATTTGGTAACGTTTTTAACAGTATTAGTAATTATGTGAGGGAAATTGTGCAATATTTTTAACGGAGTTACTGATCAGTGTGCAAATTGAGGCAAATTGCAGTTTATGGTGCATTTTGAGAATATATGGTTTGTTCTGTGTGCATTTTAAGTAATAAGCCTATATATAAAGAAAATATTATTTTGATTAAAAAAAAAAAACCAAGCTCTCACAAATATTACTTGGAATAAAAGAAAAAAAAATTTGTGGGTATATAAAGATTTTTCTTCTTGTACGTTGAAAATAGAAAAGGGAACTAGAGGAAATAGCCTAGGGTAATGCTAGGCATCTCAAAATTGTACATCAAATTGAATCCTGAATGAGGCGGCAACTTCCAAATCATTAGTGATAAATAATAAAATGAGCTAATTACACTTTAGTACCATGTGGTTTATATCAAATTTCAGAGTTATACCTAACGTTTCAAATTTTGCATTTAAGTACCCTGTGGTTTATGCCAAATTTCAGAGTTATACCTAACGTTTCAAATTTTGCATTTAAGTACACTAAATTTTTTAAAACATTAAAATTTGGCTCCACTGTTAATTATTTTGTTAGGGTCATGGTCACAATCATGTATTATGTTATGTTAATACATTTGATTTTTAATAAGAAATACATTTGAGATATACTTGGTATTATGTTATGTTAATACATACTTGGTATAACATACATCGATCAGGGTACTTAAATAATTAACAAATGTATTATGTTAATTATATATTTTAATAAGAAATAACAAATGTATGTATTTTTAATGTTTTATTTGAATTTATTATTATTATTTTTGTCTACAAGGCATAATACAATTTAAAAAAGTAGGTCCCACATGTGGACACATAAATACTTAACGGATTATTTAACGAAATAATTAACAGTTGAGCCAAGTTGTAATGTTTTAAAAAGTTCAGGGTACTTAAATGCAAAATTTGAAACGTTAGGTATAACTCTGAAATTTAGTATAAACCACAGGGTACTTGAATGCAAAATTTGAAACGTTAAGTATAACTCTGAAATTTGATATAAACCACATGGTACTAAAGTGTAATTTTCTCTAATAAAATTGCCACCTATATTAAACAGTAATCAAACAATTTGTTGATAATTTTTTTATAATAATTTAATGAATAGAGCAATGGTTAGTAACCAAAAGTCACCACCTACAACTATCTCACCAAACCTAACCTTTCACCGGATGCGGCCCTTGCTTGTTTGACCACCATGCTATCCTTATCACTGGTGACTGATCCACACCCACACACCGTACATTTTGCACTAATCAAAGAACAAAGAGATAGGAAGTTTTCCATATAAACAACTCTAATCCGTTGTAAAGATCTAGAATCTAACCCTAATTTGAGAAGCAAGTGTTGATCCTCCAAGTAGTTTCCCATTTGGATGTGTTTTTAAAAATATCAAAAGTGCTTTTAAATGAATAAAATAATTTTCTAAGTTAAAAAGTTGTGTTTGGTAAATTTTAAAAAGTGTTTCATATTAGAAACACAAGTACTTAAGAAGGGTTTCTGAGAAGCACTCTCTTGATGCTTCATTTCAAAAGTGTTACCTATAAAAAACAGGGAAATTCCTTTTTTATTTGGCTTTTTACTTTAAATGCATCATGTTCTCGCATTAAAGTCCCAATTTGCACCTTATTCTTATTATTTATGCAAAATACACCCTGAAATAACCGAGTTGGCTCACTTAACACGTTTTCCGTTCAATTTGTTAAGTGAGAGTCAAAAAGTAGGGTAAAATTAGAAATTTACCCTGAAAATAGATGAGGGTTTACTAATCTGCCCTCGAGACCTTTCTTCTCTCTCAACACCTCCATGCCACCTCCAACACATGCGACAAAACCCACCGCTTGCAATGCTCCGTAGCCCATTGCCACCCAACACCCCTGCCGCTTTAATTCTTCAAAGCTCTCATATTTCACTGCAAACCCAGCACCTTAGCTCACATAATCCTCAATTTGAGCGTCCAAATCCCCTCAAATTGTACCAAATTCAAAAACCCAAGTCTTAAAATCCTCTATCAAATGTAAAATTCCACTCTTTTGGAACTGAGAGTTCAAATTGGGGGTGGGTGTGTGTGAATCAGAGAGAAAACCATGGAAGGAGTGGCGATGAAAGAGGAAGAGATTGTGACATGCACGGTTGGATCATCATCTTCCTCCTCGTCAAGCTTCTCGCCACAGCCAAGGGAGGGGCTGCACGAGGTGGGTATGCCGCTTGTCCAAATAAGAGCTTCCATTAGTTTCCAAGCAAGCGTTCTCTCTCTCTCTCTCTCTCTCTCTCTCTCTCTCTCTCTCTCTCTCCTTTAAACATATTTACACCGAATCTTCCTTTAGACGGAGAAACACATCGAGACATGGCTTCGTTCGATGCGTTCAGCATGGACGAGATCGTTGATTCAAACAATCATTTTGACCAAGATGGCGCTGACGGTGACATCTTCACGACTACATCCCTTTCTCCGGAGGAATTCAGACCGACGTCAAAATCTCTGATGACCACAGTGCCGATGCCTCCTCGAGTGTTTTCGGATTCGAAGATCCGAGCTTTAACTACTCTCACTTGACTTCGTTCGATTCAGTACCTATTGAAAACGGTAACGGAAATGTCTACGACGATGGAATCGGCGACAACAGAATCGACGATGGTGTTTTCTCATCGGACGGTACCGTGCTTCCGGAACCGAGCGAGATGGTGGAGGAAGGTTTTCCTCTTCGTGAATTGCGGCGGTAAGATTCGGATCCGATTTGGAGAGGTCCCAGAATATGAGAATGTTGGGGGCGAGCTTCTTGGAGCCATGGTTTTTCCAAAAGAGGAAGGGGTTTGATGTGGAGGTACAATAAACAGAAAAAAGAAAATAGAAATTTGGAAGCTATCTATGTTTCCTTTTGTTGTAGTAAGCTAAAACAAAAATTATTTAGTTGGGTTTTATAGATTCATGTTTAATTGATGAAATTTTGAAGGAGGGGTTGATGAATGTGTATACATATATAGTTTCTGTGAAATTGATGAATTTGAAGATGTTGGTTGGACTTGAAAGAGGATTGGCTCCGGACCCTATAATTTGTACATAAATATATGAGCATATTGGCAATGGTATCATTCGCATCAATTCGGAATGGTGCAGGCGACGAGAAGAGATGACTGGGCTCGGTGGCAAGGCTGATGGTGGCTTGGACTGGTCATGGTGGTGGTGAGGTATGTGCGTGGTCGCTGTCGCTGGGAGAAGGAAGGGGATGAAGCTATCGAGGAGAGAGAGTGAAAGTAGAAAGGCGGATTTTGGTGCCAGTGTGTTCAAATTTCCAATTTTGTCCTAGTTTTTCATGGACACTTAACGGATTGAACGAAAAATGTACTGAGTGAGCCAACTCGGCTGTTTTATGGTGCATTTTGCACGACTAATGATAATAGGGTGCAAAACGAGACTTTTATGCAAGAACATGATGCATTTAAAGTAAAAATCTTCTTTTTTTTTAATTAAACTTTCGTTCTTCTAATATTATCTTTATATTCAATTAGTAATATCATAAATGACCAAATTTACCTTATTTTAATTATTATTTATTTTATTTACCAATACTCTTATTTAATTCTTATTCATTTTAATTGTTCAATTAGTAATATTTTTATTGAATTTTGATATATTTGTTAAGTCATTAATTTTATGTCATAACATAAGTTCCTAAATATATTTTTTTTATATTACAAAATCTAGTTATAAGAACGATGAAATGAAATAATAATAATTTTATATTTCTAAAAATACTTTTTGTTTTCACTTTCAAATGCTCTAATTATATCGCAAGTACTTATTTAGAAATAAAAATATTTTTATGTGTGCATATCAAATATCAAATTGTTTCATTGTAAAAGTACTATTGAATAAGTGCTATTAATCAAAAGCGCTACTACTTAAAAACGTTTTACAAGAAGCACATCCAACGGGCATTTTGTAATTTTGGGGGGCATTGACCATTCTCGTTGGGTTTTGATTGCTCTTTACAAAAATAAGAAGAATTTGTTTTTGTTACTCTGATTGTATAATTGTTTGGAAGCAATTCAGTAAATCCATGTCACCTTTCTATAATGGTTAGTGGGAAGCGGCACGGTGGTGGGGTAGGCGAAGTGGCAGTGGAAACGTTGTGCGATGGAGGCTGAGATTGATAAAAACTTATAGATGCTCATGTATATTTAACCTAAAGCAAGAAAAGTAATGGTTGTCTATTGCAGTTTTCCTACATGGAAGATTTGGTGGTCATGGTACTCCGGTCGCGTCCTTAATGAAAATATTGTCTGGGGCTCTGGGAATGTAGGGTTAATTTCAATATTTTGTTTATTTATTTTTTTGATATAATAAGTTAATCATTTCTAAATCCACGTTGACAATCCTATTCATTTAAATTTATGATGTGGCATTTTCTGTGTCATTTGATACTGAATTTTGGTGTACAATTTTGAGATGCCATTGCTCAACAGCCGATATAATCGATCTTTGGCTGAAATTTTTTTTTTTTTTAAGGGAAATATGATATTTCACTAACTGAGGTAAAAATCGTAAGAGGATATGGTGCATTATAATGCCGCATCATCAAAATCATATCAGAATTTTTAATTCAATGAAATGAAAAATAGTATCACGCACTCTGCAGACGGAGACATTTATGAATCAAAATTACAAAACCAAATAAAAATGCTAGATACACCAAGGGAAAAACGAGCCAATATATGAGCAGGCTGATTTGCTTCGTGGCCGACATGTTCATAAGGAACCGGGTATCATTGATAATGGGCCCCAAGGCCCCCAAGAAAGATCCATCCTCCAGCTGGGCCTGAAGGGCCGCTACCTGCAAATTGAAAAGAGTTTGTGCAGCATCACTTAGAATTTTATTATGTTGAACATTATTATTACCAATATTACATTTCATAAACTCTAATGTAATGAGATTATTAATTTTTAATTTTCTGAAATGTTACAAGGTTGTTATAGATACGTAGATACTAAGGCTACGTTTGGTACGCCGTATAAGGAACCGAATAGGATAATATAGTTCGAAATCAATGTTTGATACACTCGTATTAATTAGTCACCGAATAAGTTAATACGATTTAATATCTTTATGCGGTCCACACCCGCTAAAATAATACCCTTGAAATTTTCCGTATCAAATAGTCGAATGACTAGCAATCTTAAAAAGTAGTAATAATAATAATAATAATAATAAAATAGTAATAGAAATAATAATATCAATAATTAATTCAAATATAATTAAATAATAATAATAATAATGTACAAAATTAATATTTGTGATATATAAATATTTCTTATCAACTAGTATAATATAATTCGGCTAGTATAATATAGTTGGCATTTTAATCCGGCAGAACACCAAACACCCGACTAAATAGTCAGTTTATCCGGTGGACAGATTAGTCTATCCGACTGAAATAGTCAGTACAATACGGCGTACCAAAAAAAACCTAAAATGATTTATTTACACACGCTTGAAATTGTTAATTAGGTTGATGATTTAAGGGAGGGGGTGGGTGGGTGTATTCAATTAAGATTTTTAAGTTATTTTAAGGATTTTAAAAATTCGGGTGTCTTCAATTAGAATTTTTAAATATTTCAAATTACCTTTAAAAAATTCAGGAGTATTCAATTTAGACATTTTAAGATTAGAAACATATCAACATAAATAGAGATGTATTCAAAATGATATGAATCTTGAGAGATTAGATTTAGTGGACTTTGGTGATCGGCCGAGTGAGCCTCTAGCAGATTGAGCACTCTTCTTTGTGAATAACTCTGGCCATGGCATAAGATTACCTTGGACCCATGGGTCCGAAAATTGGAAGCTGAGCTGGACGCGGTCGTAGGGCAACTTAACCTTAACTGTTGGATCATGCTTGTTGGCGTTTATACCGCTTTCAAGTTATGTGGTAAAGGGGAGCCCACGTTCGCCCATATCTCCTACATCGACAAGTTTGTTAAGGATGCCAAGACCGATTGGATCCTTGTAGAGTGTGTAGACAAAGAGAAGATGCATGGGGGCTTTATAATGGATATGCCAAGATTCCATAAGGCACGGAAACATAGATTTTGTTATGTTTCGGAACCTTGGGAAGGCCTTGAGTTATCAACGGCTGATCGAAGGATGCCTCGTACTTATCAATCGAAAGGACTTGTTGTTTGCATGATTTTATTGTCACTCTAGTGTTTGCTTGGTTTGAGAAGCATATTTGCCGAGCAAGTATGTTGATGATTGCGTTGTCCTATTTGCAGTTGTTTTCAAGGCGCGGAAAGCTACCACTGAAGAAGAGGCCGATTGTGGGGAGGTTCGGAGTAGGCTTGTTGCGACTTTTTGAGGTTGCCAAATATGCTTATAACAACATGGTCGTGGATTCGATTCCCACAAACAACGCCAAATTATTGATGATCGAAATTGATCAATTTAGACTTTCCTCGCTCAGTTCGCCCTGCTTACTCCTCTCGGGTGGTTCACAACCTACAACGAAGAAGAATGAGCAAAGGAGCACATGTTTGGTGTCGCCCTAATAGTCTCCGATGCCAAAGTCAGGAGATGAGGATAACTAATTAGTAATTTATGCAACGTAAGGATAAAATTGTCATATTACTTTTTAAAGGGAAATACTCTTGTATTTATAATATCAATGAATATTATGGATGAAATATTTCAAGAATAAATACATTGTGGTATGGTGTTAACACGAGTCTAGGTTTGCTCGGGGCCCATCTATAATATGCTGGTAAAATGGTGTCTGGCCGAGCAGGTGGTCGACCAGGAAGTGGTAGGCCAGACTAGTGTGGTCTGCCATGCTGTCCGTCTACTTGCCCCATTCCAGTTGTTCTTTTTGGTTGATACAGGTCGGTTAGATGACACAAAGGACCTACAATCAATAACCAAATAAATAAAACAAAATAATTGTAATTAAAATGCAATGTGTATTTGTGTATGTGTGCGCTTTGGTGTCAAATCAGTCCCGATCACATGGCGATCATCAATCTTTTTTTATGTGTGATAGCATGATAGCTCATGCTCAAAGGGCCAAATGAGCCATTAATGATGTAACGTCTTTGCGCTTGATAAATGAGGGCCGAACTATATTTTTATTTTTGATAAAAAATATATCATTATATATCATACAGAGATGATACAACTATATTATCAAATTCAAATTATGACAACAAAATTCACAAGTTAATATGACAATACTAATAGTGACAAAGCATCACTAACAGCTAACAAACTCAAATAACTGAAATTAAATAAAATTACAAATCAAATCCACAAAACTCAAAACAACCCAAATCTTAATGGCGCTTATAACCTAAACAAACTACCTTCACTAAAAGAAACAGCCACATACGTTAAACCCATCACATATGGTCTTGAAGAACTTGAAGAGCATGGCGGATATAAGGAAAGTTTGATCTCCAACGATTCAATTACCCTTGAAAGCGAATAAGGACAAAAAATCATAATATAAATACTGTGACTAAAACCAATGGGAGATGTTGCGGAAAACTCTCCCAACAGTAAGGTAGAATAAGATTTAGAAAAATAAGAAGTTTTAAAGGAAGATTTTAGGTAAGAAGATGTATTGAAAAAATAGCAAAATAACATGATGAAGAGCTCAAATCTGAGCATGACTCAGATTATACAGTCATCATAAATGAATTCTTATTGCTAACCTAAAAGAAAAAGAGAAAAATAATTGAGGGTCCCTCCTTCTCCCCCTTAATTTAATTTTTTTTTAGGACTAAAATAAGAGAAAACAGAGACTAGGATTTTTTTTAGGCCGAACTATACTTAACTTCAAGCATAAAGACATCGAATAAAAAATATCCTCCGTTAAGAAAAAAAAAAAAAAGGAGGGAGAACAGTATTTTGGTGTTGTTGGTAATGCCTAATGGACGAGAGATTAGGTTTTAGAGGACACGCGAGGTCCAAAAATTGTTAAATAACACGCAATTAAAAATATAATTATTAATTTAAACCCACACTTGTCGTTACCTGCTCTCTTTCGGGCAGCACGAGACACGAGTCACACGATCTTTCAAACATGATCATAAACGCTGCCCGACCTGCCCCAACCTTGACTGAAAAAATCACGGGCAGGCATCACTCATCTCACTTCACCCGTAGTCACCCTCTCTCTCTCTCTCTCGTCCTCTCTCTGTGACTTCTGATATTTCTATATCTCGCCGCTTCTATGTCTCTACGATCAGCATCCAACGGTCCACAATGAACGGAGCCTCACCTGCTGTTTTCTTGTCGTTTTAGACCCCCAAGTCCTCAGATCTCTTCTTCCTGGTACGATTCTAACCCTCTCACTCCCAATTCTCGACTTTAATTTCCTAATTTCACTGTTTGTCTGCATCGCTCCTTTCACACCGCTCTCGATCCTCAGGTTCTGCCCTTGTTCTTCACCGAATCCCCTATTCTTGCGATTTTCTACTTTTTGAAGTTTTATTTCGGAAATTTTTTCTTCCAATTTGTAAAATTTGGTGATTTGTAGCCCTCTTGAGGTCGATTCCGATAGATTTTCGCTCAATTTTTCCGAAAATCAGAATTTCCGGGGTCTTTTGACTATTTTCCGTAAAAAAATCGGTACTTTCAGAGAAAATTCACGGCGAGTAATCGGTATTTTTTTCAGAGAAAATCGGTATTTTTTTCAGAGAAAATCGGTATTTTACGGGGTATACCGAAAGTCGTCCTTTGTCGTCTTCTTAAAAAATAGCCGTTAACAAACATTTTTTCTGTTTAATTATATTTTTCTGTTTATTTTTCTTGACTTATATGGCATGAAATCTAACGGCCAGTACCGTTTCTAAGCAGATCTGAAGGCTAGGAGCTTATTTTAATTTTAATTTTAATTTTTGGTATTGATTAAAGATAAATAATTTATATTAAGTGTTGTTGGTGGCGCAGGTTGCCATTTGCCGCGGAAATGGAAACTGAGTACGGTTCTTCAGTGGGAGCCAATAACGGCGCGCTAACGTGCGCCTTTGAAGCTTTGGCAGCTTTGCTGGTCTCGGCTCTGCTCAGGAGCCCCCTCTTGGCTGTGGTAAGTAACTCTGTAAAAACCATTTTTTTAACCCAATTAAACTTTACTCTTTTTAAGTTCTTTTTCTGGGTTGCTTCTGATTGATGAATCATGCTAAAATGCGCCGTTGGTGGTTTTTGATTTGTATCATATCGTGTTTAATTACAACTTCACACGCTACTAGTCCCCGTTTACACAAAACCATTTAGTAACGCTGGTCGAATTATAGAGTGATAAATTTTAGTTTCGGGGCAGGAGTTGAGCTCCGGCTTGTTAGGTAGCATGTGGGTCAGCTTACTTTTGTAAAATCTGTGTTGTCTTGTTGCGAAGGAACTAGGTATTTCAAAAGTCAAATGGAGAAGGTATCTTTTCGTTACTGTGTAGTGTGCTGAGAATATTCTCTTTCTGATGCTTTGAATTGTTCGTTGATTACAACTTACCGGAAATTTACTCATCATTTTTTAATACATATTAGCTTCACCCTCACTTAAATTTAGGGATCACTATTCAATATTTTATTCATCTTTTCTCAAAAATATTTTATTCACCTAGCATTTTGTATGACAAATTATTTATTTTACAGTAATTTGTCAATTTTGTTCCTTTGAATTTGTACCCCTTGCTAATTTTCCCCCTAAATTATTATTAATAGCCAATTTACCCACCATCATATTTATTTATATTTTTCTCCGTTTTTTTGTCCAAAAAAGTTACATTTTGGTTGTAAATTTGATTCATTATATGAGTAATTTTTCTTTTATTAATTTTATTTGACACATTTATTTGCTTGCAATGTGACAAATTTGAAGAAAAGTTAGATGAAATGTGGGTTGCCTTTGCCCACAACACGACCCATCTGGTTTAGCCCTGTCCACGAGTTGGGTCGGACTAACCCACAGCCCTCAAGCGACAGGGTCGTGAGCATCGGGTTTTATTTATTTTTTTTAAAGATAAAATTTTGTCATAATCTTTATAAAAGATCCTTTTTAAAGGGATAGGAATGGCCCAGCCTAGTGCTTGGAGATTTTATTCCAGTATTGCACTAATAACAGAATCACTTTACTTTTTTATTTTCCACATATATGCATAGAACATATTCTGTCTGCCCTAGTAGCTGTGCAACACAACCAAAATTAAGAGGAGTGGTTAGGGAGGGTTGGTAAATGAAATCTTTACTTACCTTTTCTTTGTGTCACTCCTTAACTCTAAATTCTCTTTGTACGTAGTGACCTGCTCTGCAATGTAAATATGTTTAAATTGATTTCAGGATCCGCTTCGGCTTTTACCTGCCAATAAAACTAGTTTCAATGGAGACCGTCCCCTGCAATGCCAAGCCAAGCCAGAAGATGCCGAGGGAGATGGCGGAGATGAAGACGATGATGATGGTGAGGGTGAAGGTGATGGTGGATTTGAAGAAGGTGAAGCGGAGTTGTCATCTGAAGAGGGAGAGGATTACGGCCGCAAGCCCAACAGCAGCAAGAGTAACCCAAAGAAGGGTCCAGAAGAGGGAGCGGGCGGGGCAGAAGAGAATGGAGAAGAGGAAGATGATGATGATGATGGAGATGGCGATGACCAAGATGATCCTGATGAAGACGACAACGATGAAGAGGACGATGACGACGACGACGATGATGATGATGATGATGATGATGATGATGGTGGTGGTGAAGAAGAGGATGAGGAAGGAGTTGAGGAAGAGAATGAGGAGGAAGAGGAAGACGAGGATGAGGAAGCGCTCCAGCCCCCGAAGAAGAGGAAGAAGTAGAGTTAGAGAATAGAAAATCCTCCCTTTGTCTGTGACTTGTTCCCTAACTTCACTGGTTTTATTTAAATGAGGGAGGAATTGTAGGATGCTGTTGTAATTGGTTACTATTTCCTTTGTGTTTAGGAGGGAGTAAATGCTGCATTTCCATTTCTAAAGTAGAGGACACCCAAAATATGTTGAGCTGAGGCAAAGGATGAATTTGAGAAAATACAATCTTCTCAATTTATCATCTTTCTTATATGAGTATGTTGTTTTGTAGAATGATTTGCATAACTTGTTGAGAGGAGGCGTATCACGATGCAATTAACCTAAAACAAGAATTATTAGAGCATCTACATTACGCTCTTTAAATGTAATTTTGGAACAAATTTATCTTAAAATTTGTCTAAAAGCATTAAAATAGTTCTGCAGTTAACTCTTTATATTTAATTTCAAATTTTTTGAAGTAAACAATAGCAGTTTATATATAGTTAGTACGGTTCATTATGTTAAATTTAACTTTAAAAGTAGAGAGTCTGCTGCATGGTTATTTTGATGTTTTCAGACAGTAAGTTAAATTTGTCCAAAATCAAATTTAAAAAATCTGATGAGATGTTTTGAGAGTTTTTAGATAAATTTTAATTTCTCTTTTGAGATATATATAACATTGATTTAAATATTATTAAAAATTGAATAATTATTAATAACTTTTGGCCGTCTTTGTTTGGCCATGATGCATGTAAGGAATGAGAAACTAATTCCATTTCCACCGAGATTTCGCGTTTGGCAAGCTAGAGATGGAAAGAGATGTTAGGAGTTGGCCGGAGTCAATTCCAACAAAGAGGGGGAATAACTTTCCATTCAAGAGGGTGGTATTTCAACTCCTTCCAACCTATGCAATGTTAAATTACATAAAATACCCCTTTTTATCATTTAATAAAATAAAAAATCAAATACATAGCCACTGTTAATAAAATTCCATCAAAGAAATTCAAAATTTTCAATTTTTGTAACAAGCGACGAGAATAGCAGCATATCGAGAAAAAACTAAACAATGTCTCTAGAACGCACAACACTAAGGGACTGCAATACAGCACCAGGAGGATCCACCAGCATCACATAACCAACTGCCCAGGCCTAACCAGGCCAGCAGATGATGGAATGCCAATTTTTTATTTATTTTGGAGAATGCCAAAAAAATTATAATAGTTTTTTTCCCATCTTGCTTGCCGGACTAAATCTCATTCTGGAGAATTGTTTTCTTTCCATCTCTAACTTCAGATGAATACATTAATTTTTAGGGTAGATCCTTGAGTTAGGCCATATGAAATTTGTTTGTCCTCTGGATCTAATTTGACTTGAGCGAAGGAAATGGTGACATTGAATTAGGTGGAGGAAGATAGAAACAGTGATTGGGCAGTCGCAGTAGAGTGAATAGCTTGGGTTGGAGAGCCATGGATGGAGGAGGGAGCAGAGATATGATGTAGTTGGAGAATTGAGGCGCTGCTACTGGCGAAGATTTTTTTTGTTTTTTCCTTTTACTGAGTAAAGGGTAAAATAAGAATTTTGTATCATTCCATTATCTTCATTCCAATTTTGTTCCAAACATTTAGAACGGAAAAGAAAATATCATTCCATTCAATAGTAAAAAAGGAAACGGAAACAATTCCTATTCCCATTTAAGGATTCCGTCTACACAAACGTGGCCTTTTGAGTAGTTTAAAATCAGAATTGACCAAATATATAAAAGAGTCAGACGAAAATATTCTTTTGAGTAACTTTCTGTTTTTTTATTTCTTTTTTGAGAAAAAGTGTATGACTTCATTGATTAAACGCAGTCGGACAGGACAAGACTTGGTGCAAAAATATAACCTCATTAAAACTTTATCGGAGATTTCAACCGACGAAGAAAAAAGAGTGTCACGCACTAAAAAAACGAAATAAAACCAAAACTTTATGTTGTTTTTTAAGTTTTTATACAAACCAAAACGAAATAAATAATTTGTAAATACGAATACTATAGAGTTGGTATGAAATTCTATGAAGCCTCTTTCTTAGTGTATGAGATTCATTGAGTTCTCTCGTGAGAGAGACATGTTCGAACCAGAATCAAAATCTACACTGCCTAACATGTCGCATCTCATGAGAGAACTTAATACGATGATACCCTTCTCGCACAACCCAATTGAGCAAATGCCATTGAAATTTCAGATTCCGAACTAGTACATGTACCCAACTCAATCTACCTTAGAATCAAAAAGGTCCCTAAAATACTTGTGAAGGATACAAAATTCTCACGTTTCTTCATATGCCTTGATTATGCAACTAGATGGAATAGACTCTAGCCAACTACGAGATTCTTCCCACCCCTCCTCCACAAGAACACAATGCCTTTACAAAACGGAATACTCTACAAGTGCAAAAGTAAACCTAATGAATCACTAAGGGCCCATCTGATAGCCATGCGGTTCTTAGTATCTAGTTTCCACATTTTGGGTTTGAAACGCGGGGATATAAATGAGGGAAATGGTGGGCAGGCTGGAGAAGAAATAAAGAGGAAACTATGAAAACAAAATCTAGAAAGTGAACACAACTTTGAAATAGTTTATCATTTTTTGTACCTTGTACATGTCTTCAACATCTCTCTTACCCTTTTTTCTCCACCCTTCTTCATCCCCCTATCTCAGGCACACAAAGTGAAAACAAAAAACCACAAACAGCCCCTAAACATATTATTAGAGACAAATTAGTCTCATTTCAGTAGGACCCCTTGAATAATAATGAAGGTACCTAAAGGCATATTGACTGAATTGAAAATTAGTTATTGTGTTTTCATTGAATAGGACAGAGAAGAAAAAAACGAACATTGAGGAAAATCCAGACACAAGTACGAGGAGACATTCGAATACATAGCCTGTATTGAGAAAAACCTTTCAAAAGAAACGGAAATTCATATCCCAAAACAGAGCTTAAGGAAAGTTAAATTATGAATACATCAAAAACAGAGAAAATATCTGCGTGCATGGTAGTTCAGTCCCATTGCATTTTCATAGCTTTAACCCTTATTCACCTCTCAAACTACGAAAAAACAAGATAATTGAAGGCTTATTCTAACAAAGACATTTTCAGATTTTCCTGCTAAGTTTAAGTATCCGGATTTACAGGATGAAATATTCACCCACTATTACCACATAAAACTACAATCATCCCTGAAAGATGAAAAATAATACTTCAAATAGCATGATAGCAAAACCAAGACTCCCCGTGTATCTTAAAGAATTTCACTAATACTCCAAATAAACCAAGGACACACTAAATGGACCCGTCAATATTTGAAACCTTTGTGAATCCACATACTTGGATCTAAATACAGCACTTAAGCCACAGGACATACATTTAAAAAAAAAAAAAAACAGAAGGAAAAAATAAGTAAGGAAATATAGGGGCAAAAAGACGGCCTCTAACCTAAAAAAATGTATTTCAGGAAAGAGGCTGCAGCCACAACTAAGTGTAAGAAAACGAAAAGAGAACCTTGTAAGGATTCAGCCAGCATTTTTCTTATTTATGATAGATTTGAAACAGAATAACCAAAACAAAGAACATTCCCATACAAATTACAATAAAAAATTTACTCTGATATCGTAAGTGAAATAATTCAACGCAAAATTAACAAGACTCCTCAAAAGGTCATGACCTTAATGTAAAACCAAAATCCATGACATGGGGCGTAATAAACCGAGGTAAAAAAGATAAAAGAAAGTAGTAATAGAAATGAAGGGAGGGAATAAAGATAAAATCAAGACCCCATATCAACTGACAATCAAATGATCCGACGATATTCATCTGTCATTTGATATTGGAAAAAAAAAATCAAATGCCACAGTAGAACAATAAGCAAATTATATCTTATAAAAGTCGGAAGATAGCAAGAAACAGGTGGACAAGCCACAAAAGTATGCAGACAAAAATGATTAAAAAAAGCTGAAAATTAAAGTGAAGCTGGATATTGTCAATTCTTACAAACAAAGGTGCGATGAATTCAAACACTGAAAACCAGGAACGTCCACCAAGTTGCTGTTGAGCTTGGCCAGTTCTGAAGTTATGGACTATGAGAAAACTAAAACACAAAGTCTTCCCATGAAAAAACTTCCAGAAAAAGTGTTCAACCCAAAACAGGCTTTAGATAAACGTTCCCCACGAGACACGATCATCTTTCCTGAACTTCAGCGATACTTACTCTGCAAATATATAGTGCAAGAATGTAACGGAAAAAAACACACCAATCTCCCAGTTACAAAATTAAAACTTCAAAACTTTAAATATAAAAAAAATGAAGAAAGTGAGAAAAAAAAATTATGCTCAAAGGAGTTAAAACCTATGTTCAAGTGATCCCAGTTACAAAATTCTGAGCCATGGCATCATGATGATTCAGTGAAAATAATATTGTAAGTTTGAATGGCATAAGGAATTAAGAACAGAAAAGAGTAAACATTTGATATACGATAGCTAACCACCCAATTAGAGTAACACTCTGCTGGTTTAAGAAACAGATTTCCTGAATGCATTTAAATGTAGGAAAATCCTCTTGGAAAATTGCTGAAATAGAAAATATTCAACAGGAAGAGACCACATTACTCAAAAATCATGTGAATTTTTAGAGTGAAACAACCAAACAATATTCAAATACATAATATTCAGGTGGGAAACAAAAAGATTGTCAAGACTATGAAATTATTGTTAGTCTTGAATATTATCAATACGTGATCAAAGTATTTAGAGTGAAAAACATTCCAGGAAATTTGGGAAACTCTAAAAATTTATAGTACAAATAACAGTAAAAATTATTTCTATATATTCCAAGGATTCTCATGGCATATACAGTAAAGGTATGTTTGGAGGAAATTCAGAGAACCAAGGGATTTTGACTATATTAGTTAAAAAGGTACCACAAAACATTAGATGGAGGGACTGCAAATGAGTAGATTCAATGTACTCAGAGAGATTTGTATGTAGCTACTTGATAGATGTTATGATGCAGAAGAATCAGTTACAGTCTGTTTGGACGAGAAAATCTAAAATTACAAATAAATTGATGGAAAATTAATTTTCTAGAATTTGTGAAGTTTCTTGTTTGGGTTACATGAAAGTACAATGAAATTTAAACATGGAATTTAATATCTATACATAAATGGTGGTTACCGAGATGTAATTTTAGAAATGATACCTTTTTATATGGAATATGAAGTTGGAATTTTTTGCATCCAAATTCCATTTTTTTTCTCTTGGAATTTCTAAATTCTAATTTATCAATCCAAAGGAGGGAATTTTGGTATATGGGAATTTCGAAATTTTGACTTTTGGCCAAATTCCATGTTTTTTCCCTCATTCAGACACATATTTTAATTTAGTTTCTTGTTTTTATTTGTGTTTCCCGATTTGAAGTCTTTCATGTAACTGGTAGGAATTAGATTACTTTCCAGTTTCTAGTAGGAATTAGATTATTTTCCAGGTTGTAGCAGGATTTGGTTATCAAAAATAAGTTCTTTGTAATTCAATAGAGACAGACTTGATTGATGAAAAAAATTATCTCCCTTGTGTTATCTCTTGCCCTCTATCTTCTAAACCCTAATCTCTACTTCTTGTTCTATTTTATTCGGTCTAACTCTGTTCTCTCTCTCTCTTTTATCTTAATTCTGTTTATATTCTTCAGATTTCTTCTTCTAAATTCCTCTATTTCTATTATCTTGAACCCTGAATCCTCTTCTATTCTAAACTCCTCTCTAAGATCCAATATCTGGTTACTCTTTCTACATCATGTTGCTTAGGAAATCCTTTGTTTTGTGGTTTTGTTATGCTCATGTAGGTACTTACAAATCCATCTATTAATTGTTTGTAAAGCATTTCTTAGTAATATAGCTTAATCCCTTGGTACTTTAAAGTTCCTCATCCCCAAACAACCCTAATAGTTATCTGAAATTTATAACCAAGTAAGAAATTGTGATAAATCTGGTCAATGAATACCATGCTTGTACGCATGTGTATCCGTGTCTTACAGTGTGCAAAAAAAGGTTGGATTTTCAACTACAATGTTATGTCATCCTCTGATGAAAGTTTAAGGATTATCTTAATCAGTTACTGTGGAAAAAGATTTTACATACTTTAACCATAAACGAGCTCCACCAATAGATTGAAAATCAAAGCTTTGTTGCATGCATTTAAAGAAGTTTACAAACAAACAAAAACGTTGAACAGTACATCTTATAATTAAATCCAAGGTTTGATAAAAGTAAAGGTCCGAATGTAGGACCATAAAAAAAAACCTAGAGAAAGGTTCGTAATCCAACTAGATGTCAGAATATATGTGTGTGTGTGTGTGTATGCGCGCGCGCATGTGTATATATACACTTATATTATAACCGGGCACTACATAACTCGAACAGAAAATGACCAGCAATAGAAACAAACTTCCATGAAACGAACTACAGTATCATGAAAACAAACGAAGAAGTAACATGTGAAGCAGAAAGAATAAAAACTAAACCTGTAAATCCTTAGACTTGAAAGACAGTAATGCAAAAGGTGATAAACACATAAAAGTACGCCTCAGAGACTCAGAGGAAAAGTGACCTTTTTATTTTGTTTACCATAACAACATTTACATTTATTTAAGTTTAATTTTGGTTAATGTCCTCTTTGCAGATATTGTTAAAGCTCGCCAAAATTCACTGGATAACATCCAAATTTAACTTAACTCTTGGTTATGTGCAATCCAGTTTTGAATTTAAAAAATACAGTTGGGAGACTAGGAAGGAAAGTAGCCTTTTCTTTTTGTACCATAACAAACTGAAACAGTAACATCTATTACAGGTGTTCCTGTAATTCTAACCTGCTCTTGGCTTACTACTTCCTCTATGCTCAAATTATTAAGCCAACCAAAATCATCTACTTTCACTGGATAACATAATTTTTTAAATCCTAGCTAGGTGATATGTAATTATCATGAAAATTTACAGAAAAGATACAGTTACCACTGAGGACATGATGGCATGAGATCTCTAAAAGTTTCACATTCGTTGTTAAGCTCTAAACATCAATATTGAGAAAGAGTCAGAATCCAAATACTTGCAACAAAATTTAACATTTCAAATGTACATAAATCATAGTGCGAAACAATTTTTACCACAAAACTACCAAAAAATAAAACTGAACAAGCATAAGATGCAAAAAAAAGAAACATAAGCATGAAACTAGGACATAAGAAATGCAATTGCAATATATCATACCACATATATGACGGATACCCAGTGAATGACCCACCAGCACCCTGAGGCCTACCGGAACCCGGCTGCTGAACCTGCGCATTTGGATAAACGTGCTGCAGACCCTGCAGTGTAGGAAGAGATCCACTAGTCCCATATGCACCAAGCAACGAGGGATTATTCAACCCGTGAGACCCCCCACCTAAACTAACCAGCCCATGCGAGCCCGCACCTAAACTGACCAGCCCATGAGAGCCCCCACTGTATCCACCAACACCAGCACCCACTTGGCTCACTGGAATAACACCTGGGTTCAATGCACCTCCCATTATACCTGGATTCAAAGCTCGGGCCACCATACCCGGGTTAACAGACCCGGGAACAAAACCACCACCTACATTGCCCATTAAACCACCATAGAGAGGAAGGCTCGGGTGCTGAGCGAACATCGCCACATTCTGAGCCGCAGCCACTGCTGCCAGTGTCGGTTGCTGAATTTGTGCTTGGGGCGGCGCCATAGCTGAGTTCTTATTTTTGGAACCCTCCGCTGCCTTCTGGCATTGTAACTGGTGCCCTTCAAATACCTTGTGCGGTTCTTCAAGAGCCCTCTTCGCACCCTCCATAGTCTTATACACGAACAAAGCGAAACCCCTCGATTTTCCTGTCTGCGAATCGAACCCGAGCGGCCCAGTCTCAATTTCCCCAAATTTAGCGAAAAAGTTTCTCAATTTTCCACCATCAACATCATGGGGCACGCTTGCGACGTAAATCTTCCTCGACGCCGAGTCCGACTGAGCGTTAAATGAAGAAGAAGAAGACGGTGTAGTGCTGTTGCTGGCCGGACCCACCGAGGCCAGTTGGCACGAAGCGATTCTATTACTGATGTTCTTCTTAGGGTCCTTCAGGGCCTTCGTGGCTCCACGGCGCGTTTTGAACAGAACAAAACCGTAGCCTTTAGCTTTGCCCGTGGCTTTGTCCAACACCAAATTGCACTCCTCTATCTCCCCAAAGGGTTCGAAGGCAGAGACTAGGGTTTCACGCGTGGTGTCCCAGCCGAGGCCGTGGACAAAGATCTTGCGGTGCGAAACGTCGCCGTCGGCCGCGTCTCGAATGCGGTTCAAGAGAGCGGAGTCCTTAGAGGCCGCTTCGGTGATGAGCTCGATGAGCTGCTCCTTGGAGTAGGGTTCGAGGAGTTGTGAGAGGTTCTCTACGTCGGAGGAAGAGGAGGAATCCGAGTCGGAATCGGAATCGGATTGGGGTTGTTCCTGGTTGTGGACTTCTTCATCTTCTTCTTTTTGTTCTTCATTTTGTTTGAGTTTATCGGCTTTGGGTTTTTTCTCGATTATCTTATCTGATGTTTTGATGAGCCTGCGCTTCTTGGTATTTGTGATCTTCGCCATTGGAGAGAGTTTGGCACACAGAGTCAGAGGGGTTTTGGCTGGGAAGAAAGAAGATTTTGTTTTAAGCTTTTTACTTCAAATGCACCAACACAATATACGAAATATCAATTTGCACCCGAAATAAGAAATCGTGTTATTTTATACTTAGGATAGTCATTATATTAATTATGTTGCACCAAAATTTTGACAGTGTTATTAAAGCTGTTTTCTAGAGAGTCAATTATGTACCTCACCCCAACCATCTTCTTCTTCATCTATTTTTTTGGGATAAAACCTCTTCATCTTCATCATCATAATCTTTGTCTTCACAAAGATTTTGAGGAAGATAAAGATGAATAAAATATCATAATCTTCAACTTCAACCCAACCAGCCACCCAATTATATTCCCCACCAGCCACCCAACATATGTCGAGAAGTTTATGGGCTTCGAGGTAGGCAGTGATGAAGATTTGGAAGCTGCGATCGAGAAGGAAGCTGTTGATGAGATCGGTTCGGACACAGCCGCCAATGGCATTGGAGGCTTCGAGGAGGAGGAACTGGGTGTTCTACGACAACCATTACAACCACCACCATTTCTATCTCCCCTACCCTCAAAACCTTAACAACTTGCCTTCAAAATGCCGAAACCCTCTATGGTTTCTTCATGCTCTCCTTTTCCTCAACAATGTTGAGATCCTCGGCCTTTCTTGACAGGACCCTTCCCGAATTACCTCTCGGAACCCAGGAAAAGCCATGCTCCTATCTGACATCTTAAATAAATTCCCAGAATACCTTTAAGTCCTTGCAATTAATTATGAGAATTCTGCCATAAATCCGACAGAACCTTCCCTTAGGGAATGATTAACCGTCTTCCACCTATCAGACGAAAGATCAAATAGCACTCTCAAATTCCAACATCACCAACCAACCAATCGATGTAAACATAATTTTACAAACAGTCAAAAAGACTTATCAGAGCATCTAGATAGGACAAGTAAATATAGAGATAAATATCCTACTTGATAGTCTAGGTAAATGCGCAGTTGAAAATTTAATGCCACCGCCTCTGGATATGCCCTCGTCAACTCAATGACCTCGAGGGGATTTAAAACACGAAAAGTGTGAGTGAACAAAATAATCATTTAAAATAATTTCCGAGAAAAACATATATTTTCCCCCTTCACGAGTAAAACAATGCATGCATAATGTAAAAATCCCTTTTCAACAAATCCATAATTAATATATAAAGATAATCCGAAAACTCACCGGAAAAATCCATCTTTTGTTAAAACACTTAGTGGGACCCACGAAAATCCGAATAATGAAAACATCACGTGGTCCACAACCCCGCTTTGAAAACCCTCCTTAAAGGAGTTTAAAAATCATGTGAACAGACCTGGATACAAAATATATCAAAACATATCCCACTGCTCCCCGAATGGAATCTCGTGCCATAGCTCGATATCCGAACTGACTGACCCGGATCCAACCCTCCACACACTTGATATACCTCGAGTTGTGCAGAGCCCTATACTACGCGTAGACAACCTCAACGACCTGGTGGAGAAATACCCTTCGACACCAGCGTCGGAGAAACCTCGACGATCTGGAGGAGAAATACCCTTCGACGCCAGTCGAAGAAAACCTCGACTCTCGGGGACAATAATTTAGTGAAAACCAAAATCCATGTTTTGTAATTCTCGTTTCTTGGCTTAGACCAAATTCATTGAAAAACCGGGTTTAAACTCAAAATCGTGGACTCGACCGAAATCCGAAATCAATCAAGTCAAACCATACAAAACCTGAAACCATAAAGCCAGGCCATAGCCCAAAACGTCATTTCCAAATAATTATTGAAACCCGTGTCTAGTAATAATTTAATAATTTTCTAAATTCAAGAAATTTACCAAAAACAATACGTAACCAGAATTTATTTCAAACATAACTGTATGCATGCATTATAATTTACAAAACCAAAGTCCACTCACCAAACGTCCAATTAGTTCAATCCTGAGTCGTACGCTCCTCTGAAATTCCCGGAGCAGTATCGCCTGTCAAAAGTAACAATCGAGATTACTAACGATAATTAAAAATCCTACATTTAGACTCCCTAAACCCCAGGAGGTCCGCTCGCGTCACAAAAAAAATGCAGCCACTTCGGACACTCAAAACTACCCATAAATGACGTCCGACTAACCCAAAACCTACGCCAAAAGGTCTGAAATGTCGAAACCTTGTCGACATGCAACGCCGTGACCCAAGGATCAGTCCCACGCGGTTCCACGCGCCAGCTACAGTACCTCACGCACTACTATAGTACCTCACACGCCTGCTGACTCGGTGCTGACTCAGCTGCCAAGTGGCACCACGTGGCTGCCAGGTGGCATGCCACATCAGCCCCTCTGACCGAAACAGTCACCGAAGAGTAACCAGAGAAGACGATTGCTCCGCCGTGCGTCGCCATCCGCCGTAGTCGGAAAATACCATTGCCGGCCAACCTTGAAATTTTCCTAACTTCCTTAAATCTTAATCATTTTTTATGAATTTTTAGTCTAAATCCATCTACTTGAACCCAGGAACTCAAAAATTAAGTCTAAACACGAAACACATACCTGTGTTGGCCGAAAAATTGATTGGAAGTTTCAAATTTTCCTTTCCTCGATTCGGTATCTCCTGCGGTTGCTTCCTTCGACGGTCGATACGTCATTGATCGCGGGGAGGAGGAGAGTTCGATGGGTGGAACCAAATTGGACTAGGTTGCCTCAAATTGAAGTTCGAAATCTTGGGTTTTTTTTTGGTTGAGTCGCACGGATCGGATGAGAATAGGGAAGAGAGAGAGAAATGAGGAGAATCTGATCTGCTTGGGTTAAAAATATCTACCCATCGCAAATTACCAAAATGCCCCTGAACATTTTAGACCCACAACTCTCTCACACGAACTTCGTTTTCTGCGTGCCGTCTTTCTATGGACTCGTGGGTTCGAGACCTACACAACGGTCCGCGAAACACTACAAAAAGTGTCTCTAAACAAAAATTGACTTTCGAAATTCATACCTGCTACTGGAACAATTGTGGATGTTGCGCCCGCATAAGTGCTTCGGTTTCCCACATGGCCTCCTCCACGTTATGATTCCTCCACATCACTTTAACCAGAGGAATAGTCTTTTTGCGCAGTACTTTTTCCTTCCAATGTAGAAGTTGCACTGGTTGTTCCTCAAAAGTCAAATAATCTCTCAGCTCAATTGGTTGCGCCTCTAATACATGAGATTCATCGAATAGATACTTATGGAGCATGGATACATGGAATACATCGTGAAACCTTGACAGTTCTGGGGGTAAAGCAAGTCTATAAGCCACTGGACCTATCCTCTCAATAATCTCATAAGGTCCAATGTAGCGATGACTCAGTTTTCCTCGTCTACCAAAATGGACAACTCCTTTCTAGGGGGATAATTTAAAGAAAACCCAATCTCCGACCTCAAACTCAAGGTCTCTGATCCGTCGATCCGCATAGCGTTTCTGGCGGTCTTGAGCTGCCTTCAACCTTTCCCTAATGATTCTAATATTTTCCTATGTCATTTCCACTATCTCTAGTGTCAACAGTCTTCTCTCACGTACCACATTCCAGCATATCGGTGTCCTGCATTGTCTCCCATACAGTGCCTCGAAAGAAGACATCCCAATACTAGACTAATAGCTGTTGTTTTATGCAAACTCCATCTAGGCCAGGTGTAAATCCCAGTTTCCTTTAAACTGCAGTACACAAGCCCTCATCATATCCTCTAGAATCTGAATTGTCCTCTCAGACTAATCGTCAGTCTGAGGATGAAAAGCTATACTGAAATTCAATGTAGTTCCAAAGGCTTTCTGCAAACTCCGCCAAAACCTCGAGGTAAACCTAGGATCCCTGTCTAACACAATCGACTCTAGAGTTCCAAGTAACCGTATGATCTCATCCACAAACAATTTGGCGTACTGGCCCATCCGGTAATCTTCCCGTACTGGCAAAAAATGTGCTGACTTCGTGAATCTATCCACAATTACCCAGATTCCATCATGTCCTTTTTGAGTCCTAGGAAGTTTATAAACAAAATCCATAGTAATGTGATCCCACTTCCATTTCGGAATAGGTAATGGTTGTAGTGCCCCATATGGTTTCTACCTCTCTACCATTACTTTTTGACACGTCAGGCATCTACTCACAAACTCTGCTATTTCCCTTTTCATCCCAGTCCACCAATAGTGTTCCTTAAGAGTACGATACATCTTGGTGCCTCCTGGATGAATAGCATATGCAAAACTATGAGCTTCCTCAAGAATTTCTCTTTTCAACTATGGGTCATTAGGTACGCACAACTGGCCATCGTTAACCAAGGCCTCATCATCCCTAATCACATAATCCTGCCTATTCCTAGCCTCCAAGTCCATCCTAATAACACACAAAGTAAGATCCTGAAGCTGAGCTTTAATAATTCGGTCAATCAAGATAGGTCTCACATGGAAGCTAGCCAATAGAGCCCCCTGGCTATCCATGCCAAGTATAATTCCTGCTCTTCGGAGTTCCGCCAGCAATGGTAGATAAACAGTGTGCAAATGGGCCAAGGAACCCATGGACTTCCTGCTCAAGGCATCCGCTACTACATTGGCTTTTCCTGGGTGATACTCTATGGTACAATCATAATCCTTTATTAGCTCAAGCCACCTTCTCTATCTCAAATTCAGATCTTTCTGGATGAAGAAGTATTTCAGATTCTAATGGTCGGTAAAAATCTGGCACGTTTCCCCATACAAATAGTGTCTCCAAATCTTCAGTGCATGCACCACTGTAACTAACTCTAAATCATGTGTGGCGTAGTTCAACTCATGAGGTTTAAGTTGTCTAGAAGCATGTGTTATCACCTTCCCATGTTGCATCAACACGAAGACTAAACCCCGTAATGATGCATCACTGTACACCTCAAATCCTCTATTATCGTCTGGAAAGGTTAACACTGGGGCTGAAGTCAACCTCCTCTTAAGCTCTTGAAAACTCTGTTCGCACTCATCTTCCCAGTCAAACTTGACTCATTTCCTCCTCAACCAAGTTAACGGGGCAGCTATTGTAGAGAATCCTTCTACGAATCGTCGATAATATTCCGCTAAACCTAGAAAACTTCTCACTTCTGACACTATCCTCGGCTGCTCCCAATTTTCCACTGCCTCAACTTTTTGGGGATCCATGATGATACCCTCAGCAGAAAGCACATGACCTAAGAATCCCACACTGGTAAACCAAAACTAACATTTACTGAACTTGGAGAATAGTTTATTTTTTCTCAGCATATTTAGTACCAACCTCAAGTGTTTCTCATGTGCCTTAGCACTCTTTGAATATACCAAAATATGATCGATGAACACAATCCCAAACCGATCCAAGTACCATTGGAACTCCCTGTTCATCAAATCCATAAATGATGCCTGTGCATTAGTTAACCCGAAGGGCATCACCAGAAACTCATAATGCCCATAGCGTGTCCTGAAAGTTGTTTTAGGAACATCCTCTTCCCTGATCCTTAACTGATGGTACCCGGATCTAAGGTCAATTTTAGAGAAATACCTTGCCCCTTTTAATTGGTCAAACAGATCATCAATTTGTGGCAAATGATACTTATTCCGCACTGTAACCCTGTTTAACTGTAGGTAGTCAATACATAGCCTCAAACCACCATCTTTCTTCCTTACAAATAGCGCCGGCGCACCCCAAGCCGAGACACTCGGTCGAATAAATCCCATATCCACCAAGTCCTGCAATTGAGTTTTCAATTTCCTCAATTATGTCGGTGCCGTTCTGTACAGTGCCTGTGATATAGGTTGAGTACCCAAAAGAAGCTCTATGATGAACTCAATCTCCCGGTGAGGTGGTAACCTCGGAAGATCCTCTGGAAATACATTTGGAAACTCATTCACCACAAGAATATCCTATACTCTCACCGGAGTATCCCGAGAATCGATAACGTAAGCTAAATAGCCCTCACAATCATTCCTCAATAATTTCTCAGTCGCCAAAGCTAATATTACTCCCGAGGGAAGCACCCTAAGATCACCCTGAAATGTAAGTTCCGGCAAGCCTAGACTCCGAAAAACCACCCTCTTGTCGAAATATTCAATGGAGGCATGATGCATGGTTAACCAATCCATCCCCAAAATCACATCAAAATCATAAATGTCAAAGGGAATTAAATCTACCTCTAACTCATGACCTCCCACTACCGAAAAATTGCGTATCACGAGGTTCGCCACTAACATATCTCCGGTAGGAGTGCTAATACCCATGTCCCAACCAATCGGTGACAATTCTCAATCAATAAAAAGTGTAAAACCCCGAGAAATAAAAGAATGTGTAGCCCCGGGATCTATCAAAACACGAGCATCATGATTAAAAATATACAACGTACTAGAAACCACTTCTGGTGCTGCTCGAGCATCCTGCTGGGTCATAGCAAAAACTCGGGCATGTGTACCAGAAGATCAACCACGACCCCCTATCTCCTTCTAGCCCCACTGGCCCTGCTGGCCCCACTGGACTGGGTATGGCTCCCTACTGTAGTACCAGATGTCTGAGCTGCTCTCTGACTCGATTCAGCAGCATCTCGGCCCAAGGAACTATTGTCCGGACGACAATATGGACAGTCTCTCTTAAAATGACCCGTCTCCCCAGAGAAGTAACAACCAATGTCACCCATATGTGCGGGTCTGCCACTCTGTCTCCCGGTCGACTTCACTGAAGCCCCACTAGACTGAGCGGATGACTGTTATCCCTAACCGGCTTCGCCATTGCTAGATTCAGATATTGCACCCCCAGAAGATCCAGAACTGAAACTGCCTCTCTTAGGTAGTCCTTGACTAGAGGCCTCGAAACTCAGGCGATCCCGGCATCGCCTGGAACCACTAAACTGGTGCTGAGCTGGCAAACTCAACTCTACTCTGGCAGCAACATCTGACAAAGCCCTCAAAGAAATATGTGCCACAACAGTGACTGCTACTCGAACCTCGTTCCTCAGCCTATACTCAAATCTTCGGCACTTATATATCTCAGTCGCCACGAGAGCCGGTACAAAGCGTGACAACTCAAGAAATTTCTGTTCATATTGTGCCACCATCATGTCCCCATGTTGTAATTGTAAGAACTCAGCCTCTCTGGCATCACGATATGAGCGAGGATAAAACTGCTTAAGGAAGCGCTCTCGGAAAGTTTCCCAAGTAAAGGTACGGACATCCCAGCCTGTCAGCTGCAAAGCATGCCACCAACGGTACACATAGCCACCCAGAAGAAATGTGGCTAGTCAGACCCTATCCTCCGGAGGGCACCTCATAACAACAAACACTCGTTCTAAACGAGTAATCCACTCATCAGCATCATCTGGGCCTAACTCGCCCGTAAACATTTTCGCCCCATTCTCTGGGCTTGCTCAATGTCAAATACATCAGAAGTAGCCCTACCCTGAAGTACAGTCGTCAAAGCCCGACCCAATTGATCCAGGGTATGCCTCAAATCAGACTCTACTACGGGATCATATGTGTCATCACCATTTCCAGGCCGCTGACAGGGCTCGCGTCTCGGAGGCATTATGCAGAAAAGAACAAAAAATCATCAATACCACAATCAGATGTACATTAGGTGTACAGTCTATAGGAATTTAAATCTAGTGCTCTGATACCAAGTTGACAGGACCCTTCCCGAATTACCCTTCGGAACCCGGGAAAAACCCTGCTCCTATCTGACAACTAAAATAAATTCCCCGAATACCCTTAAGTCCTTGCAATTAATTATGAGAATTATGCCAAAAATCTGGCAGAACCTCCCCTTAGGGAATGATTAACCGTCTGCCACCTGTCAGACGAAGGATCAAATAGCACTCTCAAATTCTAACATCACCAACCAACCAAACGATGTAAACATAATTTTACAAACAGTCCAAAAGACTTAGCAGAGCATCTAGGTAGGATAAATAAATACAGAGATAAATATCCTACTCGATAGTCTAGGTAAACGTGCGGCTAAAAATTTAATGCCTCTGCCTCTGCATATGCCCTCGTCAACTCAACTGCCTGGGGGGATTTAAAACACGAAAAGTGTGAGTGGACAAAATAAACATTTAAAATCATTTCCGAGGAAAACATATTTTTTCTCCCTTCACGAGTAAAACAATGCATGCATAATGTAAAAATCTCTTTTCAAAAAATCCATAATTAATATATAAAGATAATCCAAAAACTCACCGGAAAAATCAATCTTTTTTTAAAACACTTGGTGGGACCCACGAAAATAAGAATAATGAAAACATCACGTGGTCCACAACCCTACTTTGAAAACCCCCCTTAAAGGAGTTTAAAAATCATGTGAATAAACTTGGACAGAAAATATATCAAAATATATCCTACAGCTCCCCGAATGGAATCCCGTGCCGTAGCTCGATATTCGAACTGACTGACTCGGGTCTAACGATCCACACACTCGATATACCTCGAGTTGTGCAGAACCCTGTACTGCGCGTAGATAGCCTCAATGACCTGGTGGAGAAATACCCTTCCACACCAACGTCGGAGAAACCTCGACGATCTGGCGGAGAAATACCCTTCGACGCCAGTCGGAGAGAACCTTGACTCTCGGGTCTCGGGGACAATAATTCAATGAAAACCAAAATCCATGTTTTGAAATTCTTGTTTCTTGGCTTAGGCCAAATTCATTGAAAACTGGGTTTAAACTCAAAATCATGGACTCGACCGAAATCTGAAATCAATCAAGTCAAACCATATAAAACTCGAAACCATAAAGCCAGGCCATATCCCAAAACGTCATTTCCAAATAATTATGGAAGCACGTGTCCAGTAATAATTTAATAATTTTCTAAATTCCAGAAATTTACCAAAAATAATACGTAACCATAATTTATTTCAAACATACATTTATGCATGCATTATAATTTACAAAACCAATGTCCACTCACCAAACGTCCAATTAGTTCAATCATGAGTCGTACGCTCCTCTGAAGTTCCCGGAGTAGTATTGCCTGTCAAAAGTAACAATCGAGATTACTAACGATAATTAAAAACCCTACATTTAGACTCCCTAAACCTCGGGAGGTCTGCTCGCGTCACACTAAAAATGCAGCCACTTCGAACGCCCAAAACTACCGCTAAATGACGTCCGATTAACCTGAAACCTGCGCCAAAAGGTCCACAACGTTGAAACCTTATTGACCTGTATCACTGTGACCCAAGGACTAGTCCCACATGCCACCACGCGTCGGAGGAAGGTCGGTAGCTCGACCACGCGCTGGCTATAGTACCTCACGCGCTTGCTGACTCGGCGTTGACTCAACCGCCAGGTGGCACCACGTGGCTGCCAAGTGGCCTCCAAGTGGCTCCACGTGGCTACCAGGTGGCATGCTACGTCAGCCCCTCTGACCGAACAAGTCACCGGAGTGTCGCTGGAAAGTCACTAGAGAGTCACCGGAGAAGACGATCACTCCGCCGTCCGCCGTCACCGAAAACGTCATTTTCTGCCGACCTTGAGATTTTTCTAACTTCCTTAAATCTTAACCGTTTTTCACGAATTGTTAGTCTAAATCCATCCACTTTTACCCAAGAACTCAAAAATGAAGTCTAAACACAAAGCCCATACCTGTGTTGGCCGAAAAATCGATCGGAAGTTTCGATTTTTTCTTTTCTCGATTCGGTGTCTCCCGCGGTTGCTTCCTTCGACGGTCGGTATGTCCTTGATCGCGGGGAGGAGGAGAGTCTGATGGGTGGAACCAAATCGGACGAGGTGGCCACGAATTGAACTTCGAAATCTTAGGTTTTTTTTGGGTTCGATCGCATGGATCGAATGAGAATTGGGAAGAGCGAGAGAAATTAGGAGAATCTGATATGCCTGGGTTAAAAATATTTACCCAAGGTAAATTACCAAAATGCCCCTGAATATTCTAGACCCATAACTCTCTCACACGAACTTTGTTTTCTGCGTACCGCCTGTTTACGTACTCGTGAGTTCGAGACCTACGCAACAGTCCCCAAAACACTACCAAAGAGTCTCCAAACAAAAATTGACTTTCGAGCCCTTTATACAACCAAGGGTAATTTCATCTTTTTGCAAATTAATTTACAAAAATTCAGTAATTAAATTTCTGGGTCGTTACATTTCTGGTTACGACTTTGTCGTTGTTTACATGGAACACGGCCATGGCGACATCCTCCAAGTCCTCTGCTACCTTTGTGCCTTAGTTGCCACTCAAACTCCCTCTATTCTTCGCTTGCCCGAGATCATTGCAACTTGGGCAAAAAAAGCCTTAGATCTGGACACGAAAAAAAACCCATCCGCCCAAAACTTAATCGTCGACATGAGGAAAAAGCAGAATAATAAATTCTTCACTCTTTTTTACACGTTCTTTAAACCCACCCACCTAAATTCTAAAAACACCCATTTTCACACACCCCGCCCCAGAAAGTCCACAAGGATACCAAAATCGATGTATGCTGGTCGACATTCGAACGGTGATGTCCAGATGAGGAAACCAAATGTTGAAACAGTGAGTTTAGGAGGTCGTACGTAAAGTAATTAGTAAAAACCACTTAACAATTCACCACGACAATGGAAGCACAAAGCATAGTACACTATTTGATGATCAAAAAGTTAGAACATAGTACTTGAACTATACCGATTCTAGAACTCATCACACCTGAGCAGCGGTGTGAATGTTAGAGCAGCAACTGAGAACTCCTCCTTAATAAGCCTGTAGCACTACTAAGTCTTGAGGAGTACAAAAACATAAGGGGAAGTGGATCTTATAAGTTTTTTTAGTGTAAACAGTAAATTAAAAAACATTCTTTAACCCTCAGTTTTTGAAGAGAAACACACGGTTGCCATCGAGGTATAAATGACAAACATGCACGTTTTACAAGAAATAATAATAAAATATTAGGTAGTCAACAATATCATCCCGAAACAAAAGTATAGGACATATAACCCACTAACTATGCTCTTGAGTAGCTCTAGTCATGCGCACATGACAGGCTAGGTATCTATGATTCGCTCGTGTACCTCGACCACGTGAAGGATGGGTGCTAAGCACCGTCAGCTCATGTCCCCTAGAGCTCGGGGACAAGCTGGCGCTATTTAACTATTATTCGAGCGAGCGTGGGTGAACGATCACGTGGAGACTGGTCTATGTCTAACAGACCGGTACTAAAGATACCGTCGACTCTAAGTAGGCATACAACCACAATATCAACTCGATATTATAACTCAAAATAACCATCTCAAGGTCATCTAAGCTCTATTCGAAATCATATCAATCAATAAGGAAAATTCTTTAGAAACATATTCATATGCACATACACACACATCTCGTGAAGCCAAAGTATGCATAAGCAATCTCGTAGTAAGGTTCACCAATCATAATCTAACGTATCATACTAGGAACTGAAAGTATAACTGACGACAACATAACTTATCAATATCATCATCAACGAACCACATATCAATAAATCATGAACTTAAATAATGATATCCAAAAACGTGCAAGTAAAATTTAATTATAAAGTAAGGTTTGAGAAGGAGGTCCACTCACTCATTAGTCGGGGGTCAAAATCACCCGACATGCCAAGTGATATGAAATAAAACAAGCAAAAATAATGTAACCTATTTTATCCAGTTAAAATCTTTGCAAGTGCACAAAATCGAATGAGATAGTATAGTAGCAAAGCAAAGGTCAATCCCTCGAGGACTTGTTCAACAGTTATTCCACTTAAGTTCAGAATTATTAACTCAAGCAAAAGACTCAAAACTAACAAAGAAAACAAAGACACAAACTACTTTAGATATGCAGAGAATTAAAGTCACGGCAAGGACTCAATACAATGACTTGACACACAAGACACACAAGACAAGTAGGACTCCAAACAAGACACTAATAGAAACGCACGACAAGGACTCAATGAGGACTCAAAACAAGAAAACGGCAAGGGGGGATTATGATATTTTTGAAATTAAAAGGTAAAACAATGACTTAGAATGCAAGAAAATAAAATGCAACAGAGATTATAAATTGATTGATTAATTAACTAAGGCGAATTAAGGCAAACTATCCACCACTAACTAGTTAAATGATTAACATGATTTCCAAGATTTAATTACTATGAAACTTCTGAATTAGGTGTCCATGCCTAGGTCCTGGCATTAGTACACTAAACATATATTCTTCCCTCTTACTTAGCATGCCCTAAACAGGGCATATGCCTAGAACGTCTATCACCTACCAGTTAAGATCATGCATGAAGTTCTAAGAGAATTTAATGACACCACACTAGCCTAGAAAAGTGGCATGCAATCCTAGGTTATCTTGAGTTAAATTACAGGTAAGATGTAAGCCACTACCCTTGATGCTAAACAATTACAAGAAGAAGACCAGTCTAACAAGCAGTCATTCATCAATAGTTCATGCAAACAAGCATCTCAAACTCACAAGCAATAAACATAAATTAAGCACAGTAATTCAAACTATATTCAGCATCCATATCAATATAAATCAAGGGCCAAAACCATATTAAACGACTCTCATAGCTAGGGCTTCAAGCAGCCTTCATTCTATAAAGAACTACTCACGCATAATTGAATAGCAAAGCATAATTGAATTCATAAATTGAAACAATGAAAGTAAAACTACGATAGAGATCATTGAAGATGAGGCACAACAAAGAACCACACCAAGGCTGCTCCTTCAAGGCTCCAAGCTCAACTCTCTCACAAAACAGAAAATAAAGTGCCTTTAAAACTGAAACTATGAAATCTGCGGCTAGGTTGTCTAGAGGTCCTCACCCGCGAGCCTTTAGGTCCTTTAAATAGGGCCTCTAAACCTTTACAATGTAGGAGAGAATCTAGGACAAAATCCTAATCAAAACTGACTCAAAAATTAAAATGTAAGAAAGTAAAACAATAAATTAAAATGCAGGGAAAGTTGTTTGATTTAACTAAGGCGAATCATGGCCTACTATCCACTCTAACCAATTAGAGCTCTTAACCAGATTATCTTGACCTAATTACTATGCAAATTCTGAATCAGGTGCGCATGCCTTGGTCCTGGCGTTGGTACACTAAACATATGTTATACTCTCTTACTTAGCATGTTTTAGACAGGGCATATGCCTAGAACGTCTATCACGTACCAGTTAAGATGATACAGGAAGTACGAAGAGAATTTAATGACACCACACTAGCCTAGAAAAGTGGTATGCATTCCTAGGTTTTCATGAATTCCGATTACAAGATTGTTTCTTAATCTCAACCTTTTAATGCTAATGAATCACATGATGATATGATGGTCATTCAAGCAATTCCATCAATAATTTATGCAAACAAGGTAGCAAGTCTCATAAACATAAAAGAATGGTAGTTAAAACAGTAATCAGAATTATCCAACATGTATAGCAATCAAGATCAAGAATAAAAATATACTTAACGAGCTAACATGGATAAGGCTTCAAGCAGCCCTAATTCTAAAAGGAACTACTCACACAAAACTAAAATTGAAACAAACATAATTGAATTCATAAAGTAAAAGCAATAAAAGTAAAGATACATAGGAGTTATTGAAGATGAGACACAGCAGAAGACCATGCCAGAGCTTGTCCTCCAATGCTCACGTCCAACTCTCTCACACGCAGAAACTAAAAACTGTTTAAATTTAAAAGCTGAATTACAATGTAAATTGCGGCTAAGGTGTCTAGAAGTCTATATAGACATCAAAATTATGCATAAATAATGACTGATTAAATACCCCCAAGCCTATCTTTTGCTAGTCCCTGAGCAAAACAAACTTAAACAAAATGAAAAGACTCGATCTTAGTTAAGATAGAACATTTAAACCCCTGGGTTCACCTAGCAGGAAGAGTTTTGTCTCCTGAGGATTATAGCAGCACGATACTCACAAACGTTTTACTTAGACAACTACAAAGCTAGAATTAGTACTTTTAACAAGCTAATAGGAACCAAAGTAAGTAGACATGCTTTGCATAACTAAAAGGGATGCCATAGCCGTGAGTACCATGTGAAGGTGTACATGTATATGTGCCAATATAAGTGATCATGTTTGACAACAACTTCATCTAAGTGCCCTAGAAAGATTTCGCCTCGACTCTAATCCTCACTAGGCAACTCTCAATTCGCACAAGAATCCTAGGCTTTCACTCTTTTCAAGCATATGTGATGAGTTTATGTTATGGAATTCAAGTTTAATCACATATGAGTAACAATGAAGAACATCACTTTATGGAGTTAAAGATCTCATGAAAGGAATTGAAATTTAAGAACATAGATGCGTACCTTAATCCTCAGCATGATTGTCCATGAGATCAGTTAGGTCTTTCTTTTTAGGTTGTAATAGGGCTAAGCTCGGGCATTTAGAAAGGAATGATAGAATTCAAAGAACCTGAGTTGTGCCAAGCCATGAGAAGTCATGACTTGAACTTAGAATTTCTGAACTGAATCCTTGCTTAAGGCCCACGGCATTGTGCTTTCTTGATGACTTATTTTCGAGGTTCTTGGCTCACTTGGCTCAATTCACATTGTTTTTTCTTTCTTTTTAACATTTCTACTTTCTTTCTTTTGTTTTCTTTTTCAACGTTTTTTCTGTTCTTGATTTTTCTCTTTATTTTTTTTCCTTTTGAATTGAATTGAACCAAGATCATGCAATGATTTCCTTAATCTTTCATGCAGCTTGTCTCATTTTTTTGAACTTTGAACTTTTCAAAACGCCAATGTCTTTGGAATTGGGCAGCATCTTCTTTCACTTCTCATTCTCACCATGAATCTCATTTGGGGAAAACTTAGCACAAACTGAGGCTATAGGGTATGTCTTTAATGAATGGCTAAGCACTTTGGGTGAGGTTATACTTTGGGTGATGAAAGAAAAGACTGAGTGTTTGGCTTCAAAATTAGCTTAGGGAGCATGCAATTGGGTAGGATAAGGCCTTTAGAGGTTAAGCACACATAACCTACATCTCTTCTTATGGCAAACCACATATTAAATCAAGAGCATCTATATGATGTTAGTTCTTTAAAATTGAATGCAAAATGATGTAATGAGATCAGCAATTAAGAACAAAAGAGTGTTTAAGAGTAGAAATAAGTATATCCCTAAGAAAGAATGGCAATTAGGCTGAAAGATCTCACAGGGAAGTCTCCACTAATTTTTTAAAGATCACTCAAATTTAGTTGTTTTGTATCAGTTAAAACATGGCATTGTGAAGTGCAGATTATGAACTACTTAACCATGGCATGACTCTTAGTAAGGCAAAGATAGTTAACTTAGCATATACATCCCTATTAACAAGTTATCATACTATTACTAGCAAAAACTTAACTAAACAGAAAAAAAACTAATACAGAAAACTCAAAAGTCTTGGCCGTGTATCACCCCCAAACCTACTTGTTTCTATATGCAAAAATTCAATCCACACCCCCCAAACCTAAACTGAATATTGTCCTCAATGTGAGAAGCAGTAAGTATGATAATAGAACAAAGGTTTGAGAGATATAAAGGGTAGAAACAACAAAGGAAGGGAGAAATACAAACCAGGGCTAGGGTGCCTCTTAGGAGCGCTTTATTTAACGTCTGGGCAAGACGGGACTGGCATGCTAGGTACTTGGTGCATGCTGAGTTGCAGGGTCGGCTGGGCTTGGATTGGGAAGGGCCTTGAAGTAGTGTTTGAGGTGATGGCCATTTACCTTAAATGAAGTCTTCCTATCCGGGTGTTGGATGTCAACTGCACCATGAGGAAAAACGTTAGTAACAATGAATGGTCCAGTCCATCTCGAACGCAACTTACCTAGAAATAGTTTGAATCGAGAATCAAAGAGGAGGACTTTCTGTCCGATTTAAAAGTCCTTGGGCTGAATGTGCTTGTCGTGAAAAGCTTTGGTCTTTTCCTTGTAAATTCGAGCACTTTCGTAGGCCTTGTTTCAAAGCTCTTCTGATTCACTTAGATGCAGCTTTCTATGTATTCCAACATCATCGACATTCATGTTCATCTTCTTAATTGCCCAGAATACCCTATGCTCCAATTCCACCGGTAGGTGACATCCTTTTCCGAAAACAAGCCTGAAAGGAGACATGCCAATCGAGGTCTTGTATGTTGTCCTATAGGCCCACAATGCATCGTTCAATCTGGTGGACCAATCCTTGCGGCTAGGGCTCACCATTTTCTCCAATATAGCCTTTACTTCTCGATTGGAAACTTTAGCTTGGCCACTCATTTGAGGGTGATAAGGCGTTGAGACCTTGTGGGCTACACCATACTTCTTCATTAAAGCTTCAGACAAATGATTGCAGAAGTGCATCCCCCTATTGTTGATGATTGCCCTAGGCGCTCCGAACCTTGCTAAGATGTGACTCTGCAAAAAGCTCACAACTACTTTGGCATCGTTAGTTTTGGTGGGAATTACTTCCACCCATTTAGACACATAATCGACAGCTAATAAAATATAGAGATTATTAAAAGAGTTCAGAAAAGGTCCCATGAAATCGATGCCCCATGTGTCAAAGATCTCTACCACGAGGATAGGGTTTAATGGCATTTATTTTCGAGGGCCTATGTTACCTTGTCGTTGGCATCTGTCACAAGTGAGTACAAACTCGTATGCATTCTTAAACAATAGAATCCGCTTTGAAGGACCTTGAGTGCCGTTTTCTTAGCTCCAAAATGGCCTCCATATGCCAAGCTTTGGCAAAATGTCAGGACGGATTCCATCTCAACTTCGGAAATGCATCGTCGAATTATTTGATCAGGACAATACTTCCATAAGTAGGGCTCGTCCCAGATGTAGTACTTAGCCTGTTTAGCTAGCTTGTCCTTTTGATACATGCTTAAAGAGGAAAGAAATTGTTTAGTGACAAGATAATTAATGAGATCGGCGTACCAAGGATCGATTTCTTGGAGCGCGAAGAGTTATTCATCTGGGAATGTCTCCATGAGCGGAAATTGGTCAGCCTCTTCGTTGGATCCATGTATCAAGCGGCTCATATGATTAGCCACAACGTTTTCACTTCCCTTTTTATCTCGAATTTCGAGGTCAAACTCTTGGAGAAGTAGCATCCATCACAACAACCTTGGCTTGGCATCCTTCTTAGTGAGTAAGTACTTCAAGGCCGCATGATCAGTGTAGACAATGACCTTGGTCTGAATCAAGTACGATCTGAACTTCTCAAGAGCGAAGATAACATCAAGGAGCTCTTTCTCATTGGTGGAGTAGTTAAGTTGGGCATCATTCAGGGTTCGACTTGCATAGTAGTTGTTGTGAGGAAGCTTGTTGACACGTTGTCCTAAAATAGCTCCTACAGTGAAGTCCGAAGCATCACACAGAAGTTCAAATGGTAAGTCCCAATTTGGTGGCATAATGATGGGGGTATGAGCATATGGTGTCACTTGTTCTTGCATTTAAGTAGTAGCATTCGTTTCATGAGTCATATTCATAAGAAAAATTCTGAAAGTGCCTTTCTTTCTTGTTATATCATATGTGAGCAATTTGTTTCCATTTTATATCAATCCTCTCACATATAACTAGTATATGAAGAGTGACTTAACCAGAAAATATGAGGTAAAATCAGAGCTTATTCGGTGAGAATTTTGAGCTAATTCTTTGCAGCATGTATCTCTCTTTGTACTTGTGCTTTGATTGATTTAATTGTGAGTATGTGTATGATTTCTATGAAGGTGTATTAACTCTCGGATCATGTGGACCAATTCTTATGCTTATGATGAATCTTAATATGTCATGATTCATTGAAAATCTCTGAGACAAATGTTGGAAGGTTTAGGTTGAATTATTGAGTCTTTGGTTTTTCTTTCATTCTTTGTTTCTGTTTTGCTCGAGGACTAGCAAAAGCTTAAGTGTGGGGGAATTTGATAGGAGCATATTTATGCGACGTTTTATCTTGTTTTCTTATGCTTTTCTTAGCATGTTTCCTATGTTTTCTTAATACTTAGCTTGTTTTCATGTTTTGTAGGATTTTTGGAAGCAAAGTTACAAAAGGAGTTAATGAGTGCTGTTTTGGAAATCTAAGGAGGAAACTTTGAAACAGACTTCAGCAGATGTGTCAACTTCTCAAAATTAACTGCACCTACTCGAGAAGAACTAGCTGATGGGCCCTATATCGTTGGAAAGATACGGAAGTCTAGTTTCTAGAGAATTTTACGGTTTGTGAATTGGAGTTGTCTAGAATGAGTTATGACCTTTTTAGTACAGCAAGGTCAGGCTGAGCTAGAATTCAGCATTCCTTCTATTTCCAGTTTTCTAATCCTTATCGGGCTTGGACGACTAGAGACCTAGTTTATTAAGGTTACGGGAGGAAACGTTTTAATCAGAAAAAGGGAAGATAAACAAATAATAAAGGGAGAGGAGTAGCCACAACGTGAGGATTGATTGAGCAGCGAATGCAAACGGTAACGTCTCTCTCCCTCATTAAGGAAATTAACACCCACATCAATTATGGGCAGCAAAGGGGCAGACACATACATGGGACAAGGGGAAAACGCACAAGGAAGACAAAAAGGCAGCTAGCAAAGAGTCACTCTCCCACACAAAAAGTCAGAAACGTCTCTCTCTCTATATCTCATACTTTGGAACGTCTCTTTTTCTCCCAAAAAAGAAAACTGCAGAAACGTTGGAAGCTCTCACACAAGGACTCAGCCACACCATCTCATTCTGCTCCATCCTTCAAGGTTCCAAGGTCTAAAAGGCTTAGGAAGCAAGGAGGAACATCAAGGCGTCATCCAATCATTCTGGCTGACCAACACATCATCAAAGATCTATCTTCTTCCTCTTTTTATTTTCTGTTTTTTATGTTCTTGCTGTCTATTTAAATTATGGGTAACTAAGTACTTTAGTTAGGGCTCGATTGAAGCCCTAATCATGTTTCTTTAAGGATTTCGATATGTCTTTGCTGCAAACTACTTTTGTGATGCTTAATTGATTAATTTCAGATTATATTTTACTCTTTACATACGTTATGTTATGCTTGATCACCATATGCATGTTGTGTATTGAGTTTGTTACATAGGTAAATTTGGATGACTGAATCTTGTGCCTATGAGAGTAACAAAAGAACTAGTTATAAGTTCTTGAAATTAATCATCATGAATAACTAGAATAGATACCATGTTCTAGGAGTTGTGTGTTTGTCTATTTCCATTCTGTTATGCGTTCTTAAAGTGCAACTTAGTAGATACCATGCTAAATACTTTAAGAATGAAAAGAGTTAGAGTAAATACCCATGCCTAACTTGTTGCTTAGGGAAATCAATAATTTAAAGAGTAGATATCATGCCTTTAGGTTGACAAACATGAGCATCTAAAATCTGTTTTGTAGCATTGTGCATGTCGTTTGCTTAAGGAAGAAGATTAGCAGTGAACATCGAATCCCTAACTGGTTTTCTGATTGTTTTAACCTCAATCCAATTATATTTTTAATCAAACACTGTTTTTTTTTAATATTTTGTTTCTAAATTTTCAGTTTTCAAAATCATCTTAAAATCAATTTTAAACACATATTAATCCAGTCCTCATGAGAATGATCTCGTATTTGCTATCTATACTATTTGTCTTATCTTGTGCACTTGCGAGTTAAAACGTGCATATAGTTGCGTAATTTTTATGTTGCTATTTGTACAACACGTTAGTACACTAAACATATGTTATTCTCTCTTACTTAGCATGTTTTAGATAGGGCATATGCCTAGAACGTCTATCACCTACCAGTTAAGCTGATGTAGGGAGTACGAAGAGAATTTAATAACACCACACTAGCCTAGAAAAGTGGTATACATTCCTAGGTTGTCATGAATTCCGATTACAAAATTATTTTTTAACCTCAATCTCTTGATGCTAATGAATCATAGGATGATATGACGGTCACTCAAGAAATTCCATCAATAATTTATGCAAACAAGGTAGAAAGTCTCATAAACATAATAGAATGGTAGTTAAAATAGTAATCAGAATTATCCAGCATGTATAGCAATCAAGATCAAGAATAAAAATCTACTTAACGAGCTAACATGGCTAGGGCTTCAAGCAACCCTAATTCTAAAAGAAACTACTCACACATAACTAAAATTGAAACAAACATAATTGAATTCATAAAGTAAAAGCAATAAAAGTAAAGATACAAAGGAGAATATTGAAGATGAGACACAGCAGAAGACCACGCCAGAGCTTGTCCTCCAATGCTCACGTCCAACTCTCTCACACGCAGAAACTAAAAACTGATTAAATTTAAAAGCTAAATTACAACGTAAATTGCGGCTAAGGTGTCTAGAGGTATATAAAGGCATCAAAATGATGCATAAATAATGATTGATCACCCAATTTGGCTCAAATCAGGGCTCCCGGGAAGTTTTTTAGGGCAAAACAGGACACGAACGTGTCATTGGCATTTCCAGGTGAGACACATGATTCCATTAGCTTAGATAGGTGATATGAAGTCCAATTGTGGGTGGTGTCTCGCTTTGTTCGATCGTTTTCCAGGTCATGGCCCAATTTGGCCTACTATGACCTGAAATAGGGCGCATAAGGGTCTTCACTGCTGAGAGACCAGGGACATGCCCAGGGCACGATCTGGGACTGTGTTTTTGAAGCACACCAAACACTTGTTACAGGCGTGGCATGGTGCAGCTTGGCGCATGAGGTTTAGAATTAGCGCAGGTCCTGGTACTAGGTACAAGTACTTCAGGGCAGGGCTGGTACTTGGGACAGAGTCCTGGGTCTAGTCAGGAACTCGGTAGGATGTCTCTGGGACATGTCATGGGACACGTTCTTGGCTTGTCTTGGCATGCTTCAGGACTCGGTTTTGGACTCAGTTGGACACCCAATATTCAACTTGAGATCTCCTTCGTTATAACTCCGAATTGAGCCATTCTTTTTGCGTTCTTCTCAGAATTTACCTATATTTCCAAATCTACACAAGTCTCACTAGATTGATCATTTTCTACTATGTATGGCACGAAATCATTCAAAAGACATGTAAGAGAGGTACATAATGACATCAAAACTAAACTTTCTTTACACAATTCCAAATGTTTCACGGTGTCTCATAGATAGATCGTCAACTTCTATTTTCAAACTTCTGATGCGACTCTCCAATTGAAACTCTATAAACTCATTGTATGTTAACCTCAAATGATACAACAAATCAGCACCTTCTTGAATAGTTTTCTGAATGTCTTGTATGGGTTCCCTCGACATCGAAAACATCACTACCAGACCAACATGGAACCTTTCTGAAAATAAAATTTCCACTTCTGACAATTCAAGCAGGTCAACGATTGACAAAACATTAACATTCCCCAACAATCTCGTATCTTTCTACAAGTCAAGGTCTCTCTGTTCCTCAATTTTACAAACTCAAACACGTGCCTCAAGGTAACGATTACTAAAACCATGCACGTCAGTCTCGAGCACGCGGTCTTACGGTAAGTACCAACTAATCTCTTTAGCAACTCCCAACTTCTCATGATCACATTGTCTAACTCCGTCAATACAGGTCACCTCAGGTCCTCACTAACCCAAACAACAACTAACAACCTACAAATAGGTTCCCTCTGATGACGTTCCAAAGACTCACTTCAGGTACTAGAGTGGTTAAATTGTGCACAAGCCTCAAGGTCCGAATGGTATATGAGTACTCACTACACTGAAAAATTCCTAACTCCATTTAAACTAGAAGTAATAGCAACTAGGTTCACTAGATTCCCAATTGAAGAATAAACGAGAATGCAACTCTCTTATTAGTTCCTCGGATTCTTCAAATAGCCAACTCAACTAGATGGTTCTCCCACGTAAGATGTATTGAGTTGTGCAAAAAGTTTCTCTCAACTCTAATGTCCAAAACTGGTGTAAAAACTTCGACCAACTTCTTTTCGTGAATCAACTTAACTTTCGGAAGAGGGTACACGATAGTTATAGTTTCGTTACCTAGCGCTACTTCCTAAAGTGAGTATCCCGATTAATTCCGTTCATGAAATTTTCCTTCCAAACCTATAACCTTCAGGCTCACTTCATTCCCCAACTTGTTCACCTACAAAACAACTCTCTATGAAACTCCTCATCTAACACTTACTCAACACAACTTTAGTTTCTTTACCACCCAATGTATTAATGAGATCGTCAAAAGTTTAAGAGTGTCACTCCACAACTCAAGTGACGCATAAAACCATTCCTCGTGTAATCCTAACTAATTTTCAAAAAGAAATTTAGATCAACAAGCCAATTTCTATAACTCGACACCGAACGATGACTTCACACTTCCAATGTCTAAATGCTTAGACCTTCTTGAAAAAGTTAACAACTAAACTTATTCGGAGTGCAGAAGTCAACCATTCACACCCAAGGTGAAGATCCTTGTTAACGTATGATGGCTGCTTCTAAGATACTATGTCGTTAAAGTCGATCACACTTCAGCTTCTCCGTCTTCCTGTCCATGCATTCTTATTCCTCAATTTATGATTAACGAAATAATCATAGATAGTAACTTCAATTCTCCATACTGGGGTCTTCCTAACCAAGTACTACCACGGTTAGTGAACCTAATTTTACTTCTTCCGAAAGTTAACAAATTTTGTCATCAACCTAAACCCAAAAAGTTCTCGCTACGTGGTCAAAATCCTTAGCACCAATGACTTGGCTAATCAATGTTAACAACTTGCCACAACAATAGGCTCCTCTTTGCAAAAACTCTCATCCAACTTAAAGGGTCTGAATTGTTCAAATTGATTGTTAGACCGTTTGTAGGTGAGAGGTGACGTCAAAAGGCAACTAAACCTAGGGATGTTAGAAAGGTTTCCCAAAATTGGAAGTGGTTCAAGGTTCTCGATTGGAAGTATAGAATCTCAGTTCCAGAGTCAAAGTAGGACTTTGTCCTCAACCAATCTAGCTGGTTCAAACAAAATGTAAATTCTTACGTACTGGTAAGAAGTGCAATAGTTTTCACTCGGTCAACGATAAACCAAAGAACGTCAAGCCCGAGATTGAAGTGAAGCAACAAGAACACGGCTTCAGGGTGATACGTTCCTACTTCCACTAAGGGTAAGAAGGTGGTTGAGGTTTTCACAAGACTTTAAACTCGGTCAAAGGCAAAGTGATCAAATATTTTGATACAACTCCAATCTGTCTAGGTGTAAGACACACATCAAGAAGTAGGCATCTGGTTTCTCCACCATAACGTTTAAACTCAAAAGACTCTAGAATTAAGTGGCTCACCAATTCTAGCTTCCAAAATTACCATCACGCAAAACATCCTTATCCTAAACTCTAGTACTCATTCAGCTAGACGGGTCAATTCGGGAAAAACGCACACTAACCTCCTTCTGAGTACATTATCACCAAAGCACCGGTCTCGATACCAAATTGACACACCCCGACCCGAAAAGTCCATAAGGGAAACAAAATTGGGATATGTTGGCCGACATCCAAACGGTGACGTCCAGATGTCGAAAGCCAAATGTTCAAACGGTCAGTTTTAGGAGGTCGTGTGAAAAGTAATTAGTAAAAACCCCTTAAGAATTCACCACGACAGCGGAAGCACAAAACATAGTACACTATTTGATGATCATAAAGTTTGAACAAACTATTTGAACTATCCTGATTCTTGAACTCATCACACTCGAGCAGCCGGTGAATGTTAGAACAGCAGCTGAGAACTACTTCTCGATAAGCTAGTAGCACTACTAAGACCTGAGGGGTACAAAAATAGAAGAGTGAGTGGACCTTATAAGTTATTTTAGTGTAAAACAACAAGTTAAAAACAAGCTTTAACCCCTCAGTTTTTGAAGAGAAACATAAGGTTGCCATCGAGGTATAAATGACAAACATGCATATTTTACAAGAAATAATAATAAAATATTAGGTACTCAACAATATCATCCCGAAGCAAAAGTATAGAACGTACAACCCACTGACTATGCTCTTGAGTAGCTCGAGTCATGCGCACATGACAGGCTGGGTATCTATGATTCGCTTGTGTACCTCGACCACGTGAAGGTTGGGTTGTCAGGACCCGTCCCGAATTTTCCCTCGAAACCCGGGAAGAACCCTGATCCCGTCTGACAACCTAAGAAAAGGTTCCCAAAATACCCTTCAATCCTTACAAAATATAATAACAATAAATACTTCCACTTGTCAGACAAGGGATTCAAGCACTCAATAATTCCCGTAATTAATGACCAATCAAATATAATATAATATCATAGCGTCTAAGTAGGATCAAGAGTAAAATTTAGATATCCTACTCAAATATAATTACACAGCGCAGTCGAAGTACTAATGCCTCTGCCTCGAGATCAGTGTTCACGTCAACTCTACTCAACTGCCTGAAGGGGGTTTAAACACAAAAGTTGTGAGTGGACAAAAAATAATCATTTATAAATTCCTTTTCGAGAAAATAACTTTCTTCCCCTCCATTTATAAAATCATGCATGCATAACATAAAACAATTTATGATACTAAAACATTATATGTAAATCACCAAAATTTTAATTTCTCTTTAAAACCACTTAGTTGGACTCACATGAAATCTGTATGATGAAAATACCTCGTGATCCAAAGTTTGGTTTGAAAACTTTCTTCAAAAGAGTTTAAAATCATTTAAATCAATCTGGACACATAATATCTCAAATTCATTTAATTCCATCTGGACGCATAATATCTCAAATTCACTGTTCCCGACATATCCACAACAACACACCAGGGTATCCCTTGAGATGTGTTAAAATCTGTACAACAATTCTCTGTACAATATGTACAATCTGTACTATGCATAGACAGCTTCGCAACCTGGCGGAGCAAGGCCCCTCAACACCAAGGTCCGAACCCTCAACAACCGGCAGAGCAAGACCCCTCAACACCGGTCAGAGCAACAGTAACCATCGGGACAGGAACCAGTGAACCAAATCCATACTTCGAAATCTTTGTTTCTCGGCCTAAGCTAAATTCTTTGCAATATCATTTTATGGCCAAAATCAATAAATCATAATTATGGGTCTAAACCCAAATCACATGCTCAAATAGTTACCACGTCAAAACGATATCAAAATCGAGTACAAAATCAGGCCATTTCTCAAAACACACTTTCACTGAAATATTGGAAAACATGTGTCCATCATCATTTCTAAAATCCAGAAATTCATTGCACCCATACATGATAGTATTTAAATCAAAGATACATTTATGCATGCATTTTAGTTTATAAACCAAAAGTCCACTCACAAACCTGTTGAAGTAAGCTCAATCCCGAACTGTACGCTCCCCTGAAGTTCCTGGAGCAGTATCTCCTGTCTAAATTAATAATCGGGATTACCAGCTAATAATAAGAACCTTAATTATAAACCCCCTAAACCCCGGGAGTCTAACTATGCTGGCCTAGAAAACGCAGCAACTTTAAAACGCCCAAAACAACCCCTAAACGACATCCGATCGACTCGAAACCTGCGCCAACAGGTCCGAAAAGTCAAAAACTACCTGTCACGCGCCACCGTGACCTCAGAGTCGGCCCCACGTGCCGCCACGCACCGACGGAAGGTCGGAACACGCGCCCACGCGCCGCCACGCACCCTCACGCGCCGGTCACGTGCCTGCTACAGTACCCACTCGCCTGGAACGGTCCAACCCGGTCCAACTCAGCCTGACCCGGTCCAACTTGACCCGATCGATTCACTCGACCCGACCAGTTCACTCGACCTGACCGGTTTATTCGACCCGATCGGTCACCGGCGACTCGCCGGAGAAGACGACCGGCTGCCGGCGCCGCCGTCTGGTTTCCGCCGGAATCCTCCATTTCCGGCCGAAACTTCAAGCTTCCCTAACTTCCTCAAAACTCAACCATTTTTCACAAATTTTATGTCTAAATCTATCTACTCGAACCCAGGAATCCAAATATGACCTCAAAACCACAAACACGTACATGTGCTAGCCGGAAAATCGATCGGAAGCTCTGAAACTTCCTATCCTCGGTTTGGCTTCCTCCGTGGTCCTCTCCTTCGATGGTTGGTATGGTTATGATCGTGGAAAGGAGTAGAATACGATTAGTTGATCAAAACTGGAAGCTAAAGCCTTGAAATCAAAGTTGACTTTGTGGGTTTGTGGGTTAATTTTCGCATGGTTTCGGGTGGTTTGTGTTTATGTTTGTCACAGAGAGAGAATGAAGATGAAGATGAAATGAAGTGGATCAGATTAGTCTGATTTGGGGGTTAAAAATATCTACCCCAAGTCAAAAGTTACCAAAATGCCCTTGCACATCTAGACCCATAACTTTCGTCCACGAACTCCGTTTCCTGCGTGCCGCCTGTCTACGAACTCGTGAGTTCGAGACCTACGCAACGATATCCAAAACACCACCAAAAATGTCTTGAAACAAAATTTGACTTTCACGCCCCTTAACAAGCAAGGGTAAAATCGTCATTTTACATAAATAATTTACGTAAATCCAATAATTGAAATTCCGGGTTGTTACAATCTACCCCCCTTAAGAAATTTCGTCCTCGAAATTCAACTCTACCCTTGGAACAAATAAGGATACTGCGCCCGCATTAGTTCCTCGGTTTCCCACGTGGCTTCCTCCACGTTATGATTCCTCCATAACACTTTAACTAGAGGAATACTCTTTCTGCGCAATATCTTCTCTTTCCAATCGAAAATTTGCACCGGTTGCTCCTCAAAGGTCAAATCACCCTTCAGCTCAAGTGGCTGCTCTCCCAATACGTGAGATTCATCAAACAGATATTTCCAGAGCAAAGATACATGAAAAACATTATGAACTCTGGATAATTCTGATGGTAAAGCAAGACGATATGCCACTGGTCCTATCCTCTCCAAAATCTCATACGGACCAATGTAGCGAGGACTCAGTTTTCCTCGTCTACCAAAACGTACCACTCCCTTCCAAGGAGATAGTTTCAAGAACACCCAATCACCTACCTCAAACTCAAGGTCTTTGGTTCTACGGTCTGCATAGCTCTTCTGGCGATCCTGAGCTATCTTCAACCTTTCTCTGATGATCCTTATCTTTTCCTCAGTCGTATCAACCAACTCTGGTGTTAACAGTTTCCTTTCACCCACTTCGTTCCAGCATAACGGTGTCCTGCACTGCCCCCCATACAGTGCCTTGAAAGGAGACATCCCAATACTCGACTGATAACTATTATTATAAGCAAATTCCATCAGAGCCAGGTGTGAATCCCAGTTCCCTTTAAACTGTAGTACACAAGCTCTCATCATATCTTCCAAAACCTGGATTGTCCTCTCAGACTGACCATCCGTCTGAGGATGAAAAGTTGTACTAAAATGTAAGGTAGTGCCAAAAGCCTTCTGCAAACTCCGCCAAAACCTGGAGGTAAATCTAGGATCCCTGTCCGAAACAATTGACTCTGGAGTCCCATGTAGTCGTATGATCTCATCAATGAACAATTTGGCATACCGACTCATCCGAAAATCTTCCCGCACTGGCAAGAAATGTGCAGACTTCGTGAGTCTATCAACAATTACCCATATCCTATCATGTCCCTTCTGTGTCCTTGGAAGTTTATACACAAAATCCATCGTAATGTGATCCCACTTCCATTCCGGAATAGGTAATGGTTGAAGTGTCCCATATGGTTTCTGCCTCTCTCCTTTCACTTGCTGACACGTCAGGCATCTACTCACAAACTCAGCAATTTCCCTTTTCATCCCAGTCCACCAATAGTATTTCCTTAGGGTATGATACATCTTGGTACCTCCTGGATGCATAGTGTAAGCCGAACTATGAGCCTCATCAAGAATTTCCCTTTTTAGTTCCAGCTCATTCGGTACGCATAATCGGCCATCCCTAACCAAGGCTCCATCATCCCTAAGCGCATAGTCCTGCCTGTTTCCAGCCTCCAACTCCATCCTGATAATGCACAATGTAGGATCCTGGAGTTGAGCCTCAATAATCCGATCAATCAGAATAGGCCTCACATGGAAACTAGCCAATAAAGCCCCCTGGCTATCCATGTCCAGTACTATCCCTACTCTACAGAACTCTACCAGTAACGGTAGGTAGACTGTATGCAAATGGGCCAAAGAACCCATGGATTTCCTGCTCAATGCATCCGCCACAACATTGGCTTTCCCTGGATGGTACTCTATAGTACAATCATAATCCTTTATTAGCTCAAGCCATCTTCTCTGCCTCAGATTCAGGTCTTTTTGGGTGAACAAATACTTTAAACTCTTATGGTCGGTGAAGATCCAACACGTCTCCCCGTATAAATAATGTCGCCAGATTTTCAATGCATGCACCACTGCAGCTAACTCCAAATCATGTGTGGGGTAATTCAACTCATGGGGTTTAAGTTGTCTAGAAGCATACGCTATCACTTTTCCATGCTGCATCAACACATAGCCTATACCCCGCAATGAGGCATCACTATACACCTCGAATCCCCCAGTATCATCAGGAAGGGTCAATACTGGAGCAGAAGTCAACCTCCTCTTCAGCTCCTGAAATCCCTGTTCACAATCAGCTCCCCAGTCAAACTTGACTCCTTTCCTAGTCAACCGAGTCAACGGCCTTGCTAGCGTAGAAAATCCTTCTACAAACCGTCGATAATATCCTTCCAAACCCAGAAAACTCCTCACCTCTGTCACTGTCCTCGGTTGCTCCCAGTTTGCCACTGCCTCAACCTTTTGGGGATCTACGCTGATACCCTCAGCCGAAATCACATGACCTAAGAATCCAACTTCGGTCAACCAAAACTGGCATTTACTGAACTTGGCAAACAAATGTTTTTTCCTAAGCATATCCAGCACCAACCTTAAGTGTTTCTCATGTGCCTTAGCACTCCTCGAATACACCAAGATGTCATCGATGAACACAATCACAAACCGATCCAAATACTTTTGAAACACCATGTTCATCAAATCCATAAATGCTGCTGGGGCATTAGTCAACCCGAAAGGCATCACCAGGAACTCATAATGACCATAACGAGTCCTGAAAACTGTTTTCTGAACATCCCCTTCTCTGATCCTCAACTGATGGTACCCGGATCGAAGGTCAATTTTCGAAAAATATCTTGCTCCCTTAAGTTGATCAAACAAATCATCTATCCTTGGCAAAGGATACTTATTCCGCACCGTAGCCCTGTTTAGCTTCCGGTAGTCGATACACAATCTCAGACCACCATCCTTTTTCCTCACAAATAACACTGGTGCACCCCAAGGTGAAACACTTGGGCGAATAAATCCCATATTTACCAAATCCTGCATCTGAGTCTTCAACTCTCGCAATTCTGCCGGTGCCAGTCTATACGGTGCCTGTGAGATAGGTTGAGTACCTGGTAAAAGCTCCATGGTGAACTCAATCTCCCGGTGAGGTGGCAATCCCTGAAGATCATCTGGAAACACATCAGAGAAATCACTCACCACTGGAATATCCTCCACTCTCATCGGAGTATCCCGAGAATCAAACACATGAGCCAAGTAACCCTCACAACCTTTCCTCAACAATTTCTCAGCGGTTAAAGCTGATATCACTCCACAGGGTAGTACCCTACGATCTCCCCTGAATGTAAGTTCCGGTAAACCTAGACTCCGGAAATCCACTATCTTGTCATAACAATCAATAGAGGCATGGTGCATAGTCAACCAATCCATCCCCAGAATCACATCAAAATCAAAAATATCTAAGGGGATTAAATATGCCTCTAATGCATGACCTTCCACTAACACTGGACAACTACGAATCACGAGATTCGCCACTAACATATTCCCAGTAGGAGTACTAATACCCATGTACCAACCAATCGGAGATAATTCTCTATCAGCAAACAATGTAAAACCCCGAGAAATGAAAGAATGAGTCGCCCCAGGATCTATTAAAACATAAGCATCACGGTTAAAAATAGATAACGTACCCGTGACCACATCTGGTGCTGCTCGGGCCTCCTGTTGCGACATAGCCAATACTTGGGCTTGTGTATCCAACGATCGACCACGACCCCACTGTCTACCTCTGGCCCTGTTGGACCCACGGGCCCTGTTTGTCCAATTGGCCCGGTTGGCCCCACTAGATTGACTCTGACTTCCAGCTGCAAAACCGGGCGTCTGAAATGTCCTCTGTTCAGTAGCACCCCGCCCCCAAGAACTACTGGCCGGTTAAAGATGTGGGCAAAATCTCTTTATGTGACCAATCTCCCAACAGAAGAAACATCCAGTGCCACCAGAGCTGCCACTCAGTCTTCTAGTTGACTGCACTGAAGCACCACTAGAACGGGCGGATGACTGGGGTGCCTGTTTGGCTCCGCCACTGCCTGATCCAGATCCCTCACCCCCAGTAGATCCAGAGCTGAAACTGCCTCTCTTGGACGGTCCCTGACTAGAGGCTCCAATATCCCAGCGATCCCGGTGTCGCCTGGAACCCCTAAACTGCTGCTGGACTGGCACACCCATGCTCAACTCTACACGAGCTGCAGCGTCAGACGCTTCTCTCAATGAAGTATGGGCTGCAGCCGTTACCTCTGACCGAAGTTCGCCCCTCAGCCCATTTTCAAATCTGCGGCGTCTGTCCTTCTCGGTTGCCACTAGAGCTGGTGCAAAACGAGCCAACTCTATGAATTTCTGCTCATACTGAGCCATTATCATATCTCCATGCTGTAGGTGCAAGAACTCAGTCTCCCTGGCATCTCGGTACGAGCAAGGATAAAATTGCTCTAGGAACTTCTCCCGAAAGGTCGCCCAGGTAATTGTACTGACTTCCCAACCTGATACCTCTAATGCGTTCCACCAATGATAAGCGGAACCACCCAGCAGAAAAGTGGCTAACAGCACCCTGTCCCCATGAGGACATCTCATAACCGAGAACACTCGCTCTAAACGAGTAATCCACTCTATTGCATCATCTGGGCTAGAGTCGCCCATAAATATTGTAGCCCCAAATCTCTGGGCTCTCTCAATGTCTGTACCTTCAGTAGCAGTCCTACTCTGAAGTACAGAAGTCAAAGTGTGACCCAATTGTTCCAGTGTTTGCCTCATATCAGGCTCCACTGCAGGTTCAGGTGTGTCCCCAATATTTTCCGACTGTTGACGGAACTCGCGTCTCGGAGGCATTACGCTGAAAAGAACTATAACTCATCAATACCAAAATAATTGTACATGTAGTGTACAATCTACAGGAATTTAACCTAGTGCTCTGATACCAATTGTCAGGACCCGTTGTAACGACCCGGACCAGAAATTAAACTATTTTGAGGATTGGACAATTTTACCCTCAGTTTTGGACGGGTTCGGGAGTCACTTTTTGACTGGCAAGACTTTTGGGAATTTTTCTAGGGTCGTTGCGTAGGTCTCGAACTCACGAGTTCGTAGACATGCGGCACACGGAAAACGGAGACCCGGTGAGTTCGTTACGGGTCTAGAAGCTTCAGGGGCAGTTTGGTAATTTTGGAGAAGTTGGAACTATATAGTAGATATTTTCTCTCTCCTCGGCAGATTGGTCAATATGGTCTCTCTCTCTCCTACTCGAAAATCCCCCCCGTGTGAACACAAACGCTTGATTTTCATCGGACGGATTTCGATCCGAGTTGAGTGAAACCAAGGTCGGGAGGATCATCCCCGGGACCCCACGAGCATTTTGGGGTAGCTATTGGAGCGGGAGCACCGCCGTAGGCGACGGACGGAGGAGGGAGGTGAACCGAAATTTCTCGACCGTTTTCCGGCCAAACCAGGTACGATCTCGGAACTTTGACCGCATATTTGGATTCCTGGTGAAACGTAGATAAATTTCCATGTGTAGATCGTGAAAAACGGTTAAGAAATGAAGAAGTTATAAAACCTTGAAGTTTCGGCCGGAAATGGGGGATTCCGGCGAACCAGACGGCGGCGGAGGTGGCGGTCCGGTCATCTTCTCCGGCCAGCCTCCGGCGACGGTGACGGCAGTCCGGTCATCTTCTCTGGCGAGTCACCGGTGACCGGTCGGGTCGAGTGAACCGGTCGGGTTGAGTGAACCGGTCGGGTCGAGTTAGACCGGGTCAGGTTGAGCCAGACCGGGTTGGACCGGTCCAGGCGCGTGAACACTGTAGTAGCGCGTGACCGGCGCGTGAGCGCGCGTGGGTGCGTGTGCCGACCTTCCGGCGGCGCGTGGCAGCGCGTGGGGCCGAGACTGAGGTCACGGCGGCGCGTGGTAACTAGTTTTCGACGTTCCGAATCTGTTGGTATAGGTTTGAGGTTGATCAGACGTCGTTTAGAGGTGGTTTTGGGCAATCCCAGCGGTAATAGTTGACCGTATTAGCGGGTTTTGAGCTCGGGAAGTCAAGGTAGTTGGGACATTATTGTGCATGTGTTGCTTGGGCTAGAGCGTCCATGAATTAAGGGTTGGTTGATGTATATGAGTGGACTGTTGTTTATAAACTGTAATGCATGCATCAATGTATCCTTGTTTACATATTGTTATGTATTGTTGCAGTGATTTCATGGAATTTAGAAATGATTACTGGATATATGTTTTCCACTATTTCGGTTAAAAGTGTGATTTGAGAAATATCGTAGTTTTAGACTCGGATTTGATATCGTTTTGACGAGGAAATTATTGAGTCAATGATTTGGGTTTTGACCCTGTTGTATGAGTTTATTGATTTTGGTCATATTGAGGGAGGCCAGGACTCGGGACGAGGATCCGTTATTAGCGGTGAACCCGGTGAACCTCCAATATAATGATATAATATGATATGATGGTCGAGGATACTTACCGACTGATATGATACTGATATGATACTGATATGATATGATACGATGGTCGAGGATACTTACCGACTGATATGATATGATATGATGGTCGAGGATACTTACCGACTGATATGATACTGATATGATATGATATGATGGTCGAGGATACTTACCGACTGATATGATATGATACGATGGTCGAGGATACTTACCGACTAATATGATACGATATGATGGTCGAGGATACTTACCGACTGATATGATATGATATAAAGGTCGAGGATACTTACCGACTGATATGATACTGATATGATACTAATATGATACGATATGATGGTCGAGGATACTTACCGACTGATATGATATGATATGATGGTCGAGGATACTTACCGACTGATATGATACTGATATGATACTAATATGATATGATATGATGGTCGAGGATACTTACCGACTGATATGATACTGATATGATACTGATATGATATGATATGATGGTCGAGGATACTTACCGACTGATATGATATGATATGATGGTCGATGATACTTACCGACTGATATGATACTGATATGATACTAATATGATATGATATGATGGTCGAGGATACTTACCGACTGATATGATACTGATATGATATGATATGATGGTCGAGGATACTTACCGACTAATATAATATGATATGATGGTCGAGGATACTTACCGACTGATATGATATGATATGATGGTCGAGGATACTTACCGACTGATATGATACTGATATGATATGATATGATGGTCGAGGATACTTACCGACTGATATGATACTGATATGATATGATATGATGGTCGAGGATACTTACCGACTAATATGATATGTTATGATAGTCGAGAGATGCCGACTGATATGTTATGATAGTCGAGAGATGCCGACTGATATGTTATAATAGTCGAGATATATGCCGACTGATATGATATGATACATGACTAGCACACCCCAAGGGATACCCTGGTGGCTAGGGATATGATAGTTGAGAGATGCCGACTGATATGATATGATAGTCGAGAGATGTCGACTATGCCGATTGATATGTTATAATAGTCGAGAGATGCCGACGGATATGATATGATAGTCGAGAGATGCCGACTATGCCGATTGATATGTTATGATAGTCGAGAGATGCCGACTATGCCGACTGATATGATATGATAGTCGAGAGATGCCGACTATGCCGATTGATATGTTATGATAGTCGAGAGATGCCGACTATGCCGACTGATATGTTATGATAGTCGAGAGATGCCGACTGATATGTTATGATAGTCGAGATATATGCCGACTGATATGATATGATACATGACTAGCACACCCCAAGGGATACCCTGGTGGCTAGGGATATGATAGTCGAGAGATGCCGACTGATATGATATGATAGTCGAGAGATGCCGACTATGCCGATTGATATGTTATGATAGTCGAGAGATGCCGACTATGCCGACTGATATGATATGATAGTCGAGAGATGCCGACTATGCCGATTGATATGTTATGATAGTCGAGAGATGCCGACTATGCCGACTGATATGTTATGATAGTCGAGAGATGCCGACTGATATGTTATGATAGTCGAGATATATGCCGACTGATATGATATGATACATGACTAGCATACCCCAAGGGATACCCTGGTGGCTAGGGATATGATAGTCGAGAGATGCCGACTGATATGATATGATAGTCGAGAGATGCCGACTATGCCGATTGATATGTTATAATAGTCGAGAGATGCCGACGGATATGATATGATAGTCGAGAGATGCCGACTGATATGATATGATAGTCGAGAGATGCCGACTGATATGTTATGATAGTCGAGAGATATGCCGACTTATATGATATAATACATGACTAGCACACCCCAAGGGATACCCTGGTGGCTAGGGACAGGATAGTCGAGAGATATGCCGACTGATATGTTATGATAGCCGAAGGTTATACCGGCTGATGATACGATATGATAGCCGAGGATATATCCGGCTCTAATATGAAACAGACGACAATGGTCATGGGCTTAATCAACCTATGAAAATACTTCGTCAGCCGGGTCTGTGGGTTGGTGTGGGCGGTGACCCAGAGGGACGAATTATGGTTGGTTCACAAGTATTTGACTAGTCTGTTGTCTTGTGGTATTCCAGTAGAGATGTCAGCATTGTCTGACCTACTGACGTTTGGTGACATAGGGTATTCCTATTTGGACCACCACTATTCCGAGGTTTTGGTTTTGACCAGTATACTATCCTGCGTCTGACAGGTATGAGTGGTCAGTAAGTACAGAGGTTCTGTCGGGAACCCTGTAAGGTTTAATAAAAAAAAATTATTCCAGAACAAAGGGTATTTCTGGTGTTTAAATTTTGAAGTAAAGAGCTGTCAGACGGGATAAGGGTTCTTTCCGGGTTTCGAGGGAAAATTCGGGAAGGGTCCTTACACCCATCCCGAATTTCCCCTCGAAACTCGGGAAGAACCCTGATCCCGTCTGACAACCTAAGAAAACGTTCCCAAAATACCCTTCAATCCTTACAAAATATAATAACAATAAATACTTCCACTTGTCAGACAAGGGAATCAAGCACTCAATAATTCCCGTAATTAATGACCAATCAAATACAATATAATATCATAGCGTCTAAGTAGGATCAAGAGTAAAATTTAGATATCCTACTCAAATATAATTACACAGCGCAGTCGAAGTACTAATGCCTCTGCCTCGAGATCAGTGTTCGCGTCAACTCTACTCAACTGCCTGAAGGGGGTTTAAACACAAAAGTTGTGAGTGGACAAAAAATAATCATTTATAAATTCCTTTTCGAGAAAATAACTTTCTTCCCCTCCATTTATAAAATCATGCATGCATAACATAAAACAATTTATGATACTAAAACATTATATGTAAATCACCAAAATTTCCATTTCTCTTTAAAACCACTTAGTTGGACTCACATGAAATCTGTATAATGAAAATACCTCGTGATCCAAAGTTTGGTTTGAAACCTCTCTTCAAAAGAGTTTAAAATCATTTAAATCAATCTGGACACATAATATCTCAAATTCATTTAATTCCATCTGGACGCATAATATCTCAAATTCACTGTTCCCGACATATCCACAACAACACACCAGGGTATCCCTTGAGATGTGTTAAAATCTGTACAACAATTCTCTTTACAATATGTACAATCTGTACTATGCATAGACAGCTTCGCAACCTGGCGGAGCAAGGCCCCTCAACACCAAGGTCCGAACCCTTAACAACCGGCAGAGCAAGACCCCTCAACACCGGTTAGAGCAACAGTAACCATCGGGACAGGAACCAGTGAACCAAATCCATACTTCAAAATCTTTGTTTCTCGGCCTAAGCCAAATTCTTTGCAATATCATTTTATGGCCAAAATCAATAAATCATAATTATGGGTCTAAACCCAAATCACATGCTCAAATAGTTACCACGTCAAAACGATATCAAAATCGAGTACAAAATCAGGCCATTTCTCAAAACACACTTTTACTGAAATATTGGAAAATATGTGTCCAACATCATTTCTAAAATCCAGAAATTCATTGCACCCATACATGACAGTATTTAAATCAAAGATACATTTATGCATGCATTTTAGTTTATAAACCAAAAGTCCACTCACAAACCTGTTGAAGCAAGCTCAATCCCGAACTGTACGCTCCCCTGAAGTTCCTGGAGCAGTATCGCCTGTCCAAATTAATAATCGGGATTACCAGCTAATAATAAGAACCTTAATTATAAACCCCATAAACCCCGGGAGTCTAACTATGCTGGCCTAGAAAACGCAGCAACTTTAAAACGCCCAAAACAACCCCTAAACGACATCCGATCGACTCGAAACCTGCGCCAACAGGTCCGAAACGTCAAAAACTACCTATCACGCCCCACCGTGACCTCAGACTCGGCCCCACGCGCCGCCATGCACCGACAGAAGGTCGGAACATGCGCCCACGCGCCGCCACGCGCCCTCACGCGCCGGTCACGTGCCTGCTACAGTACCCACGCTTGGATCGGTCCAACCCGGCCCAACTCGACCTGACCCGGTCCAACTCGACCTGATCGATCAACTCGACCCGACCGGTTTACTCGACCCGACCAATTTACTCGACCCGATTGGTCACCGGCGACTCACCGGAGAAGACGACCGGCTGCCGGCGCCGCCGTCTGGTTTCCGCCGGAATCCTCCATTTCTGGCCGAAACTTCAAGCTTCCCTAACTTCCTCAAAACTCTGCCATTTTTAACAAATTTTATGTCTAAATCTATCTACTCGAACCCAGGAATCCAAATATGACCTCAAAACCACAAACACGTACTTGTGCTAGCCGGAAAATCGATCGGAAGGTCTGAAACTTCCTATCCTCGGTTTGGCTTCCTCCGTGGTCCTCTTCTTCGTTGGTTGGTACGGTTATGATCGTGGGAAGGAGTAGAATACGATTAGTTGATCAAAACTGGAAGCTAAAGCCTTGGAATCAAAGTTGACTTTGTGGGTTTGTGGGTTAATTTTCGCACGGTTTCGGGTGGTTTGTGTTTATGTTTGTCACAGAGAGAGAATGAAGATGAAGATGAAATGAAGTGGATCAGATTAGTCTGATTTGGGGGTTAAAAATATCTACCCCAAGTCAAAAGTTACCAAAATGCCCTTGCACATCTAGACCCATAACGTTCGTCCACGAACTCCGTTTCCTGCGTGCCGCCTGTTTACGAACTCGTGAGTTCGAGACCTACGCAACGGTATCCAAAACACCACCGAAAATGTCTCGAAACAAAATTTGACTTTCACGCCCCTTAACAAGCAAGGGTAAAATCGTCATTTTACATAAATAATTTACGTAAATCCAATAATTGAAATTTCGGGTTGTTACATGGGTGCTAAGTACCGTCACCTCATGTCCCCTATAGCTCGGGGACTAGCTGACGCTATTTAACTATTATTCGAGCGAACGCGGGTGAACGAGCACGTGGAGGCTGGTCTGTGGCCAACATACGGGTACTAAAGATACCAGCGACTCTAAGTGGGCATATAACCATAATCTTAACTCGATATTATAACTCGAAATAACCATCTCAAGGTCATCTAAGCTCTATTCACAATCATATCAAGCAATAAGAAAAATTCTTTAGAAACATATTCATATGCACATACACACACATCTCGTGAAGCCAAAGTATGCATAAGCAGTCTCGTAGTAATGTTCGCCAACCATAATCGTAGTAAGGTTCACCAATCATAATCTAACATATCATACGCGGAACTGAAAGTATAACGGACGACAACATAACTTATCAATATCATCATCAACGACGCACATATCAATAAATCATGAACTTAAATAATGATATCCAAAAACGTGCAAGTAAAAGTTAATTATAAAGTAAGGTTTGAGAAGGAGGACCACTCACTCAATAGTCGGGGGTCAAAATCGCCTGACATGCCATGCCAACATAAGCTCCAAGCCATCACAACCCTAAACAAAGTAAACCACAAGGTTTACTATCTACTTCCGAAAGGGAAAACTAAAGAAAACCAATCTTCGATTGTTCAAAACGGAGATAAAATAACTCTAAACGGACTGAAAACGTGTTTAAAAAATCTAAAACGCCCTGAAACTAGGCCCACGCGCCGCCGTAGGCCTGAAAACTATCCAACGTGCCGACCAGAGGTTAGAAAGTGGCCTCACTCGCCGACCACACGCCGTTCGGGGACCTCACGTGCTCCCACGCGTTTGCTAATTGTGTTGTCATGTGGCACCGGCGTGTCTGCCACGCAGATGTCACGTAATTGTCACATTCTCAAAGGTCGGTGATCGGCACCGCCGAGATCGGTGGTCAGACCGTAGTGAGCACCGCTATGAGCGGTGGTCGAAATCTATAAAAACTCGTTGGAGTTTGTCCTGAACTCCGATTTCGACCAGAATTTCACCAATCGACTCGAAACAGTGCTAGGAGTTCAGAAAACTACCTATTGAAGCTCGAATCGAATTCGAAGCCCTCGAATTTGCTTAGAAACGGACGGTGAACGCCGAAAAACCTCAGTTTTCGGCCAAGCTCCTCCGTTGTCAAAACCTCCACCAAAAACTCGCATGCATTAGCTCACTATTTACCCAATTGATCTCAGGAATCCAAGAAAATACGATTTAGGTTTACCTGAATCGCTCGAAGGGTGCACTGAACTCGTCGTAAAATCGATGAACTCACCTAGCTCCGATCTCACCCAAACCTCGCCAAATCCAACATGCAATGGGTCATGGTTCATTTAGGCAATCTAAGGAGTCGAATGGAAGTCAAATCTTGGACTGAGGTTACTTGGAATAACCGAAAAACTTGTCGAATGGCTTAGCACCGCCACTATTTTCTCTTCGATTATCGTGCCACGGTGCACGTCGACGGTGGGATAGGGGATGGTTGAGCCTGTCTTGCCAAGACGCATCAATGGACTATAGTTATAAGGCCAGGGTTGATCGAAAATCACGAGCGACATCATTGAGAATTTCTGAGTTCGTGGCTCCGATTCCTTCTCTACGACGAGCCTCGACGATGAAGGATGGCAGAGATGAGGTCATCTCGATGGGGGGGGGGGGGGGGGGGGGGGGGGGGGGGGGAGTTTAAGTGAGGTGATAAGGCTAGTCTTGGTTGGAGTTTAGGGCAGTGGTGAGTGGTCGTGTTCTCTGTTCTGAGTTTCCTTCGCGTGAACGAGAAGACAATGAAGGGGATATGTGTGTGTGTGTGAGAGAGTGAGACCAGAGATGAATTAATATGGTATTGTGGGCTTGGGAAATTGGGCTAATAGTAAATGGGCTTCAATACTTATTTTGAGTCTAAAAGGTTTTGGGCTCAAGGACGGACACAAGTCCAAAGTGTAAAGTACATCAGGCCCAAAACGATACTCACAAGGACAATTTGGTCAAACGAGTTTTGGATTTTCGAATTTGCAGGACAGGATGTAACACCTTTCCTTCTCCTCAAAGCCTGCGAAGCCATCGGCAACCGTATCCGAACCAACCTCGTCGACGACTTCCTTCTCGGCCATGGCTTCCAAATCTTCATCGTCACCTACCTCGTTGCCCAAAAACTTCTATACATATGATGGGTAGTTAGTGGGGAATAGAATTGGGTGGGTAAGTGGGTGGGTGGTTGAGTTAAAGTTGAAGATTATGTTATTCTATTCATCTTCATCTTCCTCAAAATATTTGTGAAGATGAAGAGATTTTGGCCTAAAAAAAGGTGAAGATAAAGAGGGTTGGGGGAGGTTTTGACATAATTGCCCCTCTAGAAAACGACATTGGTAACGCTGTCAAGGGTTTGGTGCAACAGAGGTAATAGAATGACTGTTCTGTGTGCAAAGTGACATGATTTCTTGTTCTGGGTGCAAATTGAGATTTCGCATCTTGTTCTCGGTGCATTTGAAGTAATAAGCCATTTCTTTTTATCAACTGGAAGAAAGAAGATTATGAATGATTCATTACTGTCTCGTAGGGAATCCACATGTAACATGTTAATTCGTTTCTAATGATGTGCTGTGATGGCAAACTTCAAAATGCAAGTAATTAGGCGATCTCCAACCCTTGGATCATAAACCCAAAAGTTGAGATTTTAGGCCATCTCCAAAAATGCAAAATTTGAGATTTAGGTTATCTCCAATTATGGGTCAGACTCAAATTGTAGGAAAATTGGGCAAAAATTTGTCTTTAACCACAAGACAAGGGTCATGGACAAATTGAAGTACAAAAATGGACAACTTTTTCTCAAATTTGATCAAAAAAGTACGAAAATGGCCAAATTGAAGTGGGCCCCATTGATTTTGATTTTTCTAAGATTTAGTATTTTATTTTATTTTTTATTAGTTTTTATTTTTATTTTTATTTTTTATTATAAATTTTAGTATTTTATTGTCTTTCAATTTCATGTCCAAAGTGTTCAAAATTTAAGGGGGTGTATTGAATTCAGGTTTATACAAATAATTGTAGAGTTTTTTAAAGTGATGTAGTTTTACAGATTTATTGATTGTCATAAACATTTATAGAGTTAATAACGGAATTATATAGAGTTACGTGACAGAGTTTTACAGAGTCATACTGAGTTTTATATATTGTGATTGAGTTTTGCAGATAATGATATTGAGTTATATAATTTGATATATATTTTTTTGAAGAATTTTATAATCAAATCATATTTATTTTTTTACCAAAAATTCTCTAACTAAAATTAAAAAAAAAATTATAATAATTACGAAAATCTAAAACTTTTAACGATTTAAGAGACTAGAGCCGTTAGGCATCATGCATGCTTTTGAATTTTTTTTATTCATTTTATTTTTTATTTTACTCTTCCATTTAATGAAATCTACAATATTCATTCATATTTTGAATGCACCTAAACTTTTAGGGTGTGTTTGGATGAGGGAAAAAACATGAGTTTTGTTAAAAAGTTAGAATTTCAATTTTCCTATGCACCAATTCTCTTGTTTTGATGCATAAATATAGGAATTTAAAATTCTAAGAAAATAAAAAAACATGGAATTTGGATGTCATAAATCCCAAGTTTAAATTTCATATAAAAAAATGTCATTTTCAAAATTCCATATTTATAACTATCATTTATATATGAACATTAAATTACATGTTTAAATTTTATTTTACTTTTATGTTACTCAAACATGAAACTTCACAAATTCTGGAAAATTAATTTCCGTTAATTTAAATTCCGTCATTTGGTAAATTCTTGGTGATCTTAAAATTCTTCATCCAAACACACCCTTATGCAGTTATGAAATGTCATGATTGAATACACCTCAATATTTAATAATTTTATAAATCTCTATAAAAACATAGATTGAATATACTCAAATTTTTCGCCCAGGTTTCCATGGGATGGATTTTGTAAAAAAAAAATATGCCCTTTAATAAAATAGAAAAAGAGAAATATAAATTAGGGAGTGATTAAATAGAAGAGTTACCACAAGGGCATAAGTGGTATTTCAGCTGAACATCATCTAAATTAGGCAATTAGGGATTTGTTGAAGCATAGTGCGATAGTTCTGCGCGAAGAGGGAAGCCGTCGACCACTTAGGAAGCCACCGAAGCCATTAGAGTCTCAGACCATGTGGTTAACCCGTCGATGTGGTGAACCCGTCGATGTGGTGAAGCCCTTAGGGTGACATTTGGGTATCGTTCTTCGCGAAGAGGGATTTGGGGAAAGGGGTTTTCACATTCAATATCTGAGTATAATTTGTCTTGTGGGGTTAGGAACAAATTGGCGAATCCAAACGTGCTACACGAGGATATCGAAGAGTATCTTCCCAAACCCACTTCGATGGTTCAGTTTTGATTTTTTCTGGTGAGTTCAAAATTCTAACCTAATTTATTTGTGCTTGGTTGGGAAAACCAATGGGTTTGCTCTGCATGTGATGTATGACTTTTATTTGGTTTCAATTTCATGGAAGCAGACCTGGGATGATTTGGGTTATCTTCGTATTCTCTGCTGCCCTCAAATTCTACCATTGAAAGCATGGGTAAGATCTCTACACTATAATCTCTGGTCCATTTTTACTCTGGTTTTCATTGCATCGAAGCAATTTTTTGGTTTTTTCAATCTCTGGTTTTCATTACTATGCAGCCCTCTCGTACACTCTACCGTCAAGAGAATCTTCCAAGCCCATCCCCTCTGCCATTTTATCATTAACGTCATCCCCCTTAAGGTAAATTTCTCTCTTTATTATTCTTTTCAATTTCATACCACTAATTTTAATTGGGTTCAAAGATGTAGATGTATTTGTGGTACTATTAGGATATTGACAATGAAAACAGTATTACATTCAAATTAATCTTACACTTCCAGCACGAGAAACATATAAATTACAGTTAAGGCATCAAAGAGACTATTAACCAAAACAGAATTGCTTAGGCGAAATTTTAATCAGAAATTCTCTGTCTTTAAGCATCTCGAAATTTTAGCACCCCAAATGATCCCCATATTATAGGCTTATTTAATATTCTTTTGATGCATACTTGTTGGTGTCTGGGAATGATGTTGTTGGGAATATTGTTGAACGGATGACGGTATCCCTAGAGGAAGTGTAATGCTTTGGTTTGTTTGTTGAAACCTTGTACTTTTGTGAAGATGGTCTAGCAAAGCCCAATGTATTGGTTAATCTGTCAACTACAACTCTTTCTCCCTTTATATTTACTTTGAAGTTTATTTGACGATGAGACATTTTGAAGATTAATTTTATTTTATACTGATTCTGAAAGTGACTTTTGATTTGGTGCTCTATTTTATGAGAGTTGATTACTCTCATGCGGGAAGATGATCATTGAAAAGAGTTTTTGGAAAAAAAGGTATGCTTTACATGTTAGTTTGGCTTTATGCTTGGTGTTTTATGTGATTTATACTTTCTTTGGGGCTGTACTTTGTTGACTATCTTATTATTCTTTGGGGCTATACTTTCTGTGATAGAACAATAGGAATGCTCTGTGATGGGTCTTTGTTAAAACTCATTAAGTGCTTGATCATGAAGGTTTACATGTAAACTCTACATATTAGTTGGAATTTTAGTAGGAATTTTTGTTAGGGCAACGTTGCTTATTGTTCAGCAGTTTTAGTTGGAATTTTTGTTATAAGCACAGCGACGTTGTATTAGATTGCTTGTGTACTGGTGTCCGTTTGATGTTTGTGTACTAGTGTTTGTTTTTGTGTACTGGTGTCTGTTTGATGTGGTTAAAAGTGAGAATTTACAAATTCCATGTGCAGAATGGCTAGAATGGCTGATATAAACAGTGAGGGTATGCCTTTAATATACGCGTATGGGTTTTGTATAACTGTTGGTTGAAAGTTTCAGTAATATTGATGTGTGTAGTGTTTGACTTTGTTGTGGTTGTTGCTTTTGTGATGCCATGTGCTGGGTCACATCTTGATGTTCGGTGGGTTATCTTCCTTCTGTATCTTGGATCGTCATCCTTTGGCTTGCAAGGCCTATCCAGCTTTATTGAGCCTTCTTTGATGGCTTGCCGAAAGGAATCATCTTTTTCTTCTCAATCTGTTTATCTACTTATTTATGTGTAAATTGAATGAGTATGAAGATAATTCCATTAGAAAATCTAACTGATCTTTCTTGTTCTAAATAGTTATAATCAATTTAGGTATATATGTCAGATATGCTTGAAAAAATTGATGGGATAATTACTTAGGCTCCTTTTCAGATTCAGTGCAATTGAGGTTATACTTATCCCAATATAAACATCCATTCTCTTAACTTTGTCAGCTGGTCTCCATTACTTGCAGTTGATTTTCTTGATTGGGACACGATTCTATTTGTTATATTTACCTGTTACATTTTCCGCAGCGTTGATGCGGGAGCATCTCTAAGGCTATTTGGGCCAAAACCCAATTAGACTAGGGTTCTAGTTAATTTGGGGATTCTGGTTATTTTATTATTGTCATTTAAGTAGTCTTCAAAGTCACTGTCACCAATATATTATTGCTTGATCATCAATTTTGGGTCTCTCTTGTTTGAGTAATCTGCCCACCCTTATGAGCCTCAAAGTCTGCATTATTACTTGATCATATTTTTTGGGTATCTGTCATTTGAGTAATCTCTGATCTCTGTGATCCACAAAGTCTTTATTTTTTATTGATATTCATGTAAAGGTGCCATTTTTATGTGTATTTTTTGAAATTTTGGTTCTGTTATGTGCTTTAGAGCAAAGGATATTAGAGATGGCAACTGTGGCAGCCTCACACTTTGTAGCAAGCACTTCCCATGTCAATGGAACTTCCGGATCAGAAACGAGAAGAAATTTGGGTCGGATGGGTGTATGCAACCAACCCATGACTCACATTGGGCTAAGATCTTTGAGCAACTTGGACATGCTTCGTATGAGAACCCGGCCTAATACAATTGCTAGGCAAGCCATGAGGAAATGTGACAAGACCGAGAGTGATCGGTCTGTGGGGAAGATTGTACGTGGGCAAGGGATGAATTTATCTATTTTTTATTGTAATTTATCTATTTTTCTTCCATAAATCATAAATAAATCATACAAAATTATTAAAATATACCATAAAATTCTACGCACTTCTCGGAACATTCTATTTGTTTTTATAAATTAAAATTAGCATTTGAAATTATAAAAAAATTAAGAAAAAAATATAAAACCCAATTTCGCCTAATAAGTTTAAACTTCCTTTCTACAAAATTCCTTTTATTTATTATTTTCAAATTTCTTTAAATTGCAATAGGAATTTGAAGCTTTAGGATCGGAGGAGGCGGCATAACGAGTTTGTACAAAATTTTGAAATATTTTTTTGATTTTCTATCTATTTATTATGAATTTAAAAAAAATAATTATAATAAAAAATGAAAGAGAATGACATGTGGCAGCATCTGGATGATATCTTCTGTGGTTCCGTCAGGAGGCATTATCCGGATGCACCAGGAGGCACCATCCAGGTGCTGCCACATATCTTTCTCCTTAATTTTAAAATATAATTGATGTATTTTTCTTCAAAAATTTATAAATAAATCATAACAAATTATAAAAATATACCATAAAATTCTACGAACTTCTCGAGACATTCTCTTTGTTCTTGTAAACTAAAATTAGCATTTAGAATTCTGAAAAATTAAAAAAAAAATCATCAAACACATTTTGGCCTAATATTACTATTCCCATAATAAGTTTAAATTTCCTTTCTACAAAACTCCTTTTATTCAAAAAATTTTAAATTATAATGGAAATTTTATGCCTTAGGATTGAAGGAGATGGATAAACGAGTTCGTACAAATTTTCGGAATATTTCTTGGTTCATTTTTCAATGTATATTGAATTTTACAAAAAAAAAAATTGATTTGAAAATGAAGTCATTGACATAGGCGATCTATAAGTACGTACAATAAATATAGACGGTTCAGTTGATTGATTTAGAAAATTATTTAAAATTGTAAAACCATCTTATTCATCAAACACTTTTAAGTATATTTCAATACTTTTTACGAAATTTTGGTTCAAACGATCGAATTTTCAAGATCGGGACTGTTCACTTTGTGCTTTTACGTTGCTAGACCTTGCCCGTCGAAAATCTCCAGATTTTAAGGAGTTAAAGTCGTCCGATCGTCAAAAAATATTTTGTAACCGTCGAATCGTGTCGCACCATTACTTAGTCCTGGGATTTCGATATTGGCTAATTTTTAGCGTAGGCGATCTATGAGTACATACAATAAATATGGACGGTTAGATCGGTCGATTGATTTAAAAAATGATTTAAAATCGTAAAATCATCTTATTCATCAAACACTTTTAAGTATATTTCAATACTTTTTTTGAAGTTTTTGGTTCAACTGATATTTAGACCATCGAATTTTCAAGATCGAGACCATTCACTTTGTGGTTTTACGTGCTTAGACCTTGCCCGTCGAAAATCTCAGAATTTTGAGGAGTTAAAGTCGTCCGATTGTAAAACAATGTTTTGTAACCGTCAAATCGTGTTGTTCCATTACTTAGTCTCGGGCTTTCAAAATTGGCTAATTTGTGGCGTAGGCAATCTATGAGTATGTACAATAAATGTGAACGGTTAGATCGGTCGATTGATTTCAAAAATTATATAAGATAGTAAAATCATTTTATTCATCAAATACTTTAAACACTTTAAGTATAGTTCAATATTTTTTTTCGAAGTTTTGGTTCAACCGATAATCAAACGACCTGATTTTGAAGATCGTGACCGTTCAATTTGTGCTTTTACGTGCCTAGACCTTGAACGTCGAAAATCTCCAGATTTTGAGTAGTTAAAGTCGTCCGATCATCAAAAAATGTTTTGTAATCGTCGAATCATGTTGCACCATTACTTAGTCTTGGGATTTCAAAATTGGCTCATTTTTTGCGTAGGTGATCTATGAGTATGTACAATAAATGTGGATGGTTAGATCGATCGATTGATTTTGAAAATTATTGAAAATCGTAAAATCATCTTATTCATCATACACTTTAAGTACTTTTAAATATATTTCAATATGTTTTTCGAAGTTTTAGTTGAACCGATAATCAGACGATCGGAGTTTTAAGATCGGGACCGTTTACTTTGTGGTTTTAAGTGCCTAGACCTTGGCCATAGAAAATCTCCAAATTTTGAGGAGTTAAAGTCGTCTGATCATCAAAAAATATTTTGTAACCGTCGAATCGTGTCGCACCGTTACTTAGTCTCGGGATTTCGAAATTAGCTAATTTTTTTGCGTAGGCGATCTATGAGTAAGTACAATAAATGTGGACAGTTGGATAGGTCAATTGATTTCGAAAATTATTTAAAATCGTAAAATAATCTTATTCATCATACACTTTAAACACTTTTAAGTATATTTCAATACGCTTTTCGAAATTTTGGTGTAACGGATAATCAAACGATTGGATTTTCAAGATCGGGACCGTTCAATTTGTGGTTTTACGTGCGTAGACCTTGGGACCGTTCAATTTGTGGTTTTACGTGCCTAGACCTTGGCCATAAAAAATATCCGAATTTTGAGGAGCTAAAGTCATCCGATCATCAAAAAACATTTTGTAATTGTCGAATCCTATCACAGCGTTAATTAGTCCCGGAATTTCGAAATTGGCTATTTTTTGGTGTAGGCGATCTATGGATGTGACATGACCCTTTACGAATTTCCCCTCGAAATCCTGGAAAAAATCATGCTCCCGTATGACAACTTAATAAAATTCCCAAAATACCCTTAAGCCCTTGCAAACAATTATGAGAATTCTGCAAAAAATCCGGTAGAATCTCCCCTTAAGGACTGGTTAACCGTCTTCCACCTGTCAGACGAAGGATCAGATAACACTCAAAATGCCAACAACATCAGCATCCAACAATATAACCACAATTTTACACTCAGTCCAAAAGACTTATAAGTGCATATACGTAGGATAAGTAAATACAGAAATAAATATCCTACTCAATAGTCTAGGTATACGCGCAGTTGAAAATTTAATGCCTCCGCCTCTGGAGATGCCCACGTTAACTCAACAGCCTGGAGGAGGTTTAAAATACGAAAAGTGTGAGTGGACAAAAATAATCAATTAAAACCATCTCCGAGGAAAATATACATTTTCCCCCTCCACGAATAAAACAATGCATGCAAAATATAAATTCCTTTTCACACAAATCCATAAGGATAAACCGAAAACTTACCGGAAAATCCATTTTGAATTAAAACACCCGGTGGGACCCACGAAGATCCGAATAATGAAAATATCCCGTGGTCCACAACCTTGTTTTGAAAACCCTCCTCAAAGGAGTTTAAAAAAATCATGAAACCTACCTGGACACAAAATATATCAAAACATATCCCACTGCTCCCGAATAAAATCCCGAGCCATAGCTCAAAACCCTCCACACACCCGATATACCTCGAGTTTTGCATATCCATGTACTATGCGTAGATAGCCTCAATGACCTGGTGGAGAAAATACCCCTCAACACCAACGTTGAAAAACCCTCAACGATCCGACGGAGAAAAACCCATCGACGCCAGTCGAAGAAAACCTTGACCCTCAGGGACAGTAAATCAATGAAAATCAAATCCCTGTTTTGAAATCCTTGTTACTTGGCCTAAGCCAAATTCATTGAAAAACCGGGTCTATGCCCAAATACAAGGAAATCACAAATTCGGGTCTACACCCAAAAATCATGGACTCAAAACCTATCAAGTCAAAACTATTTAATAACAAAGTCCATAAAATCAGGCCACATCCCAAAACATCATTTCCACTGTAATATTGAAACCCGTGTCCAATAATAATTTATTAGCATAATTTCTAAATTCCAGAAATTTACCAAAATAATACGTAACAATATTTAATTCAAATATACCTTTATGCCAGCATTATAATTTATAAACCAAAGTCCACTCACCGATAGCTCAATCCCGAGTCGTACGTTCCTCTGAAGTTCCAGGAGCAGTATCGCCTGTCAAAAGTAACAATTGGGATTACTAACGATAATTGAACACCCTACATGTAAACTCACTAAACCCCGGGAAGTTCGCTCGTGTTATACTAAAAATGTAGCCACTTCGGACGCTTAAAACTACTCCTAAACGACGTCCGATTAACCCAAAACCTGCGCCAAAAGGTCCAGAACGTCAGAACCTTGTCGACTGTGACCCAAGAATCAGTCCCACGCGCTGCCACATTTTGATGGAAGACCTGAGGCTCGACCATACGCCGGCCACGCTCGCCACACGCCGCCAAGCGCCTGCTACACTGTCTCACGCGCCTGCTGACTCAGCCGCCAGGTGGCGCCCACTTGGCTGCCAGGTGACCTCCACGTGACTGCCAGGTGGCATCCGGGTGGCATGCCACGTCAGCCCCTCTGACCGACTCAGTCGCCGGAGTCTCGCTAGAGACTAGCCAGAAAAGACAACCGCGCTGCCGTGCGCCGCCGTTCGTCGTCATCGGAAAACTCCATTGCTGGTCGACCTTGAATTTTTCCTAACTTCCTCAAAACCCAACCGTGTTTCACGAATTTTATGTCTAAATTCATCTACTCGAACCCAAGAACGCAAAAATGAAGTCTAAACACAAAACCTATACCTGTGTTGGTCGAAAAATAGATCGAAAGGTTTCGGTTTTCCTTTCCTCTGTTCGGTGTCTCCCACGACTGCTTCCTTCGATGGTGGGTATGGTTTTGATTGCGGAAAGGAGTAGAATCCGATGGATTTAACCAACTCGGCCAACTTTTGCCTTGAATTGAACTTCAAATTTCGAAGGTTTTGGGTTCGGTGTGGGTTTGGTCGGTGTCGGTATCACAGGTCTGAATGAGAGAAAGGAAGAAATGAGAAAATCCTCGTGAAGTCTGAGTTTAAAAACTTATACCCAAGGCAATTTACCAAAATGCCCCTAAACATTCCAGACCCACCACTCTCTTGTACGTACTCCATTTTTCGCATGCCGCCTATCTACGAACTCGGGAGTCCGAGACCTACGTAACGGTACCCGAAAAACTGCCAAATGTATCTCCACAAAAAATTGACTTTCGAGTCCCCTTTAAAACCAAGGGTAATTTCGTCATTTCCCAAATTACTTTACGAAACTTTACGAATTAAATTTTCGGGTCGTTACAGGTTGCGTACAATAAATGTGGACGGTTAGATCGATCGATTGATTTAAAAAATTATTTAAAATCGCAAAATCATCTTGGATGGTTCCCCATCTGGTCCTGCTAGGAGGCACCATACAGGTGCTGCCATGTGGCATTCACTTTAGTATTTAATCAATTTTCCTCTAAAAATTCATAATAAATAGATGGAACATCCGAAAAATATTTCGAAAATTTTTGTGAACTCAATATGTCATCTCTTTTGATCCTAAAACGTCAAATTGATGTTACAATTTAAATAAATTTGAAAGTAATAATTAAAAGGAGTTTGGTACAAAGGAAGAATAAACTTATTAGGAAATTGTTAGTAGTATTTGAGCCAAAATGAATTTGATGATTTTTTTTAATTCGTTAATAATTAAAATGCTAATTTCAATTTAAATGAATGGAGAATTTCAAATGAGAATTCAAATAGTTTTAGAGTGAAACCGTTAGTGTGAGCCCAGTTAGAAGGTTTACTTGGAGCCCAAAATTGAGTTTTGGCCCAAAGACTAAGCTACCAATACCAAGCCCAATTTCATAAAAAACCCATTACCTTTAATTAACCTCACTCTCTAAAACGGCTCACCAATTCTTCCTCTTCTCGGGTACGATCGAGAAGGCTCCAAGTTGCAGAGCCACCAGCCTAGAACCATCGGCGCCCCACTCTGATCAACCTGCAATCCAATCTTCCCCGTGACTCTCTCTCAATCACCCTTATGCTCTCTCCCTTATTCGAAATCTTCCTTCTCTCTCGAGCATGGTCGAAGACCACAAAACAGGCCAAAACCGTCGCCACCAATACTCTCGCCTCCGACCAACCCAACCTTCGACAGCGACGCCAAATCCATCCCCTCATCGAGACCAATCCCTCCCTGCCTTCATCCATCGTCGACGTCCGCCGTATGGGCGAATCAAAGCCACGAACCCAGAAAATCCTCGCCGTCTTCCACGTCGGGCCGGCTAACCCCCTGCTTGTCCCCTTCCTCCAACCACACCCGCTCAAAATCACCCGAGGTTCAACCCTACCTGCAACCCGCGGCGCTCACCAGCCACACTTCTTCCAACTCGCGGCGAAAATCTGAAAAACACGACAAGAACACCTCGCCAGAAACCACCATCCTCTTCCATAACGTTTTTACTAAAATGCCCTTTATTTCTTAGGTAAAAACTGGCACCGACAGTGCCCTCAGTAACAAATTTAATTGATTTTTGGTGGGCCATCCGCTATTTTTGCCTTCTATTTGCCTTCCATCCCACTCCTTGGGATGTCCAATGGAAGCCTGGACGCAAGTTTTTACCACTTTTCTACTGGTCTCGAGCCGAGCTGCGGGCGTGATTTCATTTAAGTTTTTTAGAAATATTTAAATTCTATAAAAATCTACATCTCATAAATGACTGTTTTTCAATTTTTTAGTCTAACTATACATTTTCTCTCCCCTTTAGCATTTTCCTTCACCATTAACCCCCTCTTCTACATTAGATTCAAACGCACACTAACAATTCAGATTTCTCCGAAAAACAAAAGTTTTATTTTGAAAGGTGTATTGGGACTTAGAAATACATATTGATGAAAGTACAAGAATACCCACTTTGGATTTGTCTAAAATCTTTGGAATTCATTTATTTCCATCTGGGTGGCTAATACATATTGATGAAAGTACAAGAATACCCACTTTGGATTTGTCTAAAATCTTTGGAATTCATTTATTTCCATCTGGGTGGCTAAGTGGCTTGCTTTGATTTTGGTGTATTTTGGGGGTGTATTGGATTGTGATTCTAATGTGTTTAAATTATTTTAAAATGGTAATAGATTTTGATGCGTATTAATAGATTTCACTTGATTTGTCTTCCATTCATTATGAGATTTGATGAATTTTTATAATAAATTTCTATGGATTCCAAAATATTTGGTAGTGTTTTATTTAACAAATCCTAATTGGGGGGGGGGGGGGGATTAGATTTTGATGCGTATTAATTGGGGGGGGGGGGGGGGGTGGTTGATTCACCAAATAGGGGTGTCACAGTGCTATGACCTACTGATATTTATCTTCACACGTTATGTGGGAGATTTTGAGTTCGACTGTCGTAAATGGCGAGGTCGATAGGTCTCTGGTTCGACTCTCATAAATGGCGAAGTCGATATCCAATATTTATAATGTAATCTCCATTTGAATATCATTGTATAAAAAAAATAAATAGGGGTAACTTTGGGATTTTAGAGAAAGCTTTAGAATAAGGGGCGGTTTTCACAAATTGGGGATTGTGCATAAAACCACCCCTACCCAAATCCAATAGCTAGTCAAGTTTTTTAAAGCTGGCCCTGGAGGTCCTCAAAATGAAAAAGAAAAGGAGAAAGAAGAAGAAAATTTGTTTCTGGGCAATAGCCAACAGGCACTGTCTGTCTGCTACCTTCTAACTTCAGCCTGTGATGTATCCTTCTCCTCCACTGTTTTCTGCAACTGCGCCTCAATTCAATGCCGCAATGCTGCCATGCCAACCAAGAATCCTATCAGAAATTCACAATGGTCAATACCGTTCTTTCACTTTGCGCCTCTCTTTGGGAAACTGGCAAGGCTTCATACCAATTTCTCTCTGCTACTCTGCATGCCAATTTTGTAAACTCTCCGGTTACAGGTAAAATTTTTTATTTTTATTTTGTTCCAAATCCATGCCTCTGTTCCTCTTCTGGCTGCGCCCTGTAGCAACATTCTGCTTAGGTTCTGAGCATTATATATTTTCTCAATGTAGGTTGAATATCTTACATTTAATATTTCTTGTAGTGGTTTAATGTTGCTAATGATGATCATGTAACGCAATATGGGAAATAAAGAAGAATGGGAACCCACAAAGTTTAATAATTTTTTTTCCCACTATGAATTCAATGACTATGTCTGTTTGAATGCCATTGATGGATGATGCCTTCTTCCTTTTCACTTGGGTATCTGTTTCTAAATTTTAGTGAGATAGGTGTACCAAAATTGGGTATCTGTTTCTAAATTTTAGTGAGATAGGTGTACCAAAATTGACAGACCTTATACTATTAAGTATAATCAAAGGATTTTCCTTTTGTGGCCTAGATAAGACTAGTTACATGATTTCTAAGTTCAAAAGTTATGTTATTAGAATTTAATGTAGAGTAAGGAAATGGGCGTTTTTTAGGTTGGAATGACAATCAAATGATTTGAACTTGTGTCTTTAAAAAAAACTATTCAAAGTTCTAATTTTTTTTTGTAATCCATCAATCAATCCAACTAAAGGGATTTACTTTTCTGTGCAATGCTTTATGAGCAGCATTGTATTTGAATGAGTCAAAGTGTAGATTTCTGTAGAACGAGTCATCGAATTTATGAGTTATAGCTATTGATGTGAATCTTACTTACTAACGGTTACCCATTGTACTACTACTTGTACACTACATGTATATGCCTTTGGTACTTTATTGTCATGATTTCTTCTTCTCCTAGTAGGACTTCAATAGGCTTGTGCTAAGAAAATATTATCTCATCATGGGCCGTTTAATTATTGTTAGTTACCATGTATGAAAGCAAGCATTTCTGGAATTTTTTGTGTTCTTTATTCCGGGTGGAAAGTTTTCGTGTTTCTTTGTTTTGTAAAATAACTGATCTTTGTCTTTCATTTTGGCCAATGAGAACCGGTGCCTGTTTGGTTACCTGTTGCTCATACACCATTAGAAAAGACATCCCCGTTACTAACTACGCTTGCCATTCTTGATTTATATTTTCTCTATAGATAGATTGATGTGCCTTGTATAGATTATGCTATTAAATGGACTAGAATTTCTGTATTTCTCAGAGAGAGAGAGAGAGAGAGATTTTAAAGTTGGCAACCTCCCCATGATTATATGTTGCATCCGGTCTTAATTGATTGCATAATCTTTATCTGGAAATTCCTTTCAGTAATATGTTTCGCTCTGTGGTGTACGTTCTTTGGTTAGATGAGGCTAGCGGGGGAATAATTTCCTTTGCTAAACTTGATTTAATATTTTGGTAATAGAAATCAAGGAATGCGACTTGCAATGGCTTCTAAAGGAAAACGTGTATGCTGAAGTTAGCAATTCTAGATGGAGTTCATCACTGAATCCCATGTATGCATTGCTTACCCAGTAAATTTGATCTATTAGAATATGAAGACTCAGAAAAAATTGAAATTCAAGTGATAAACACCCTTTACCAGCCCCATGTCCAACCAAAAGTAATTTGTAATTTAGAACTTTCCCAATGAAAAATAAAATTTAGCAATGTACTGTACTCAAGGGAACGATTGTGTGCAACTTTTGCTTCTTGGCTTCTCGTTTAAAAAGTTGCACATTTCTGTAGAAATATACATGCATAGTAATTTGAGGCAGATCTTATCTCAACCTTGGCACTAGTAAAACCTCGTTAAGATGTAAATATAATCTAGGTACTATACCTGATTTGCATATAATTATACCTTGTACTTGGATGAGTTTTTATTACAAGGTTATTTCGGCACCTATTATAGTATTCACATATTTAGAGTATGCTATTGGACATATAAGCCACTATTATCATGAAAGGAAAAAGGTATATATATGGAATTCATTACAGCTAGGTCATGAAAAATTCCAAAGTGACTCATTGTGGGAACAGGGTAAATGAGTAATAGCATACCAATATATTTATCAGTACCCGTTATTTTATCGGGATTCTCGCTTTCTTAGTCCCCATTTCACCTACCACTTGTTGCAATGCATGAAGGCTAATTGCCAAGTTGGAGAAACTTTCCTGCTTGATGTGCTTTATAAGTTATCAGTTTCTTTCTCACTCGTTCAAGTTTTTCGAGAAAATATTTTGAATTTCCTTCCAAAGAGTGGCCTGGAGGGTTCATCGTGATTGGTGAGTTCCTCTTTTATGTATCTAATAATCTGTTAAATTACCAGTACTTATTGAATGTATTAGTTATTTTGTTTGTATTTCTCGCATAAAACATAACCATTCATCAAAAGAAGATTGTATTCTGAGGATGGAAAAATTGCCTAGGGATTTCATCATAAGAATTGCAAAATGGTGTCATCTGAAATTTCGTATTTCCTTCCCCTAATTTTTTGTTAGAGTGCATAATTTCAAGCTACATTCAAACTTTGAACCCGCTACGAAACAAGGGTAATCTGATCTGTTGCTCATCTTGAATACATATGGGGGCTGTGATCTTCCAAGATTGTGCATGAGGGCTGTAATCTAATATCTTTTTGGTTTTGTTATTTCTTTTCCTATTTGTCCGATTCGTTGGTGATTTTCTTATGACTTACATGTTTGTTACTGATCTGAATACAAGATCCTCAAATTTCATTAATCACATAGTTATCTACTCAAGATATCAGAATTGGTGTATGATTATGATTAGATCTAGTGGACTACATGAATGAAATCTGAGAGCGTTGGTAATAAAAGCTTAAGCATTTGCATTATGTCCTTTTGTATTAATCTTTTTCTAGGTCCTTTAATTACTGACAATCTTCTTAGTTTCTTTGTTTTGTTTTGACCTTTTGTTTTCTCTATGCCATTTCTTGAATGATCTGTTAACATTTATCCAGACTTACATGTAGTTTATCTACAATATTCTCCAACTCCAGCTAAGAGGGGAGAGTGGTCTGCTGCTAGCAGCATTCGATCCTCTGCAGTCAAAGCCTGATTGCCTTTGAGTCATTTTTTTATACCATACAGATAGCCTTTGAGTCATTTTTTTTTATACCATATGGTTAATTCATTCTTGTCACATGCCCGTATGTTGGTGTGTATGCGCACTCTTGCGCTCGTGTGTATGTGTGTGAGAGAGAGAGGTGATTGGACGGAAGTTGGTGTCTGTGATCCCATAGCTTAATCAGAGTGTCCAAGCAATCAGAAGTGGCAATCAAAGGCTTTTGTAGATACTTTAAGTAGATAGTTCAGAATGGTTAAGATGTGGATTGTTGGGTTGGTCATGTTTCTGCTTGTTCTTCACTGATTCTATTTTCTCTTTCCTTTTTCTATAATTGCGTCCTAGATATCTGGTTATAAATAAAGATGTCTTTATGTCCCTGTGAGGACAGCTCTGTGGTAAATTTATGACCACAGCCTGGTTCAATCACAGACCATCCCCTCAGTTACTTGTTTTATGATTTCAGGAGTATTCCTACTTAATTTCTTTTTGCTGCTCTTACAAGTTTGGATAATTTATTCAATAATCTCTAGAGTTATCTTGTTTCAATGAATGTAGCTTTGCCGGGTTCCAAGTTTCCACGATATCTTAGTCAGATTACTAACTAAAATAATGATATGCATGATTAGGCAAGTAAACCGAAATATGTATTTTTATATGGCACTATGGCTTGGTCAATTGGTATAGCTTTAAAACGGTAATTTTATTATTACTATTATTTATTTTTGTAACTGAGAATTGGAACGATTTCCTCAAGATTAATATGGTATTATTTGTTATTCATTTGTAAATGCTGATATTGCTGTAGAAACACAAATGCTTCTTAACATTTTCTGTTAAGATATTTGGATGGTGAGCTTATTGTATAATGTATATCTATCAAAATCTTGAGATGCCCTGACGAATCTCCATATGTAGAGTGTTAATCTGTTGGTCCAGATATTGAAACTGTTTTGGAAATGGAAGTTTGGAAAAATAAAGAACTTGAGCTGACGTTTGTCCCTCTGTTTTTATTTTCCTATGCTCTGGATTTTATTGATATTTGTTTCTCCATGATAAAATGAAAGAAAAGTTTGATCTATTCATATTTCAGGGGATTCATTTGGAAATATTTCTAAGTGGTGGAATAAATCATTTCTCTTGAAGCATATTCCATAAGAGCAGATGGACTTGAAAAACTTTGCAAGGAAGCGAATCCTAGAGTTTCTAAAGAGGCAGAGCATGGGTTGGTCCAATGTAGAATCCGTGGAAGATGTGCATGCCAATATTCTTTCAAGGGTTCCTGTTCAGTCCCTCTTATGTTTCAAGGCTGTTTCTAAGCTTTGGTACAGATTAATCCGCAGTCCAAGCTTCATGAAGTTGCATTTAAGCCGGTCAAGCGAAAATCCCATCTATATAAGTTTTCCTTTTGTGGATGATTTAAAATCTATGCAATTGATTGATGCTGAAGGGGTACTCGTTGACACAATCCCTCTTCCTGGTTTTCAAAATCTATCAACTCTCAGTATGCTTTGTTCCTATAATGGGTTGATATGTTTTACCAATTATCCCTGGTTTCCTCGCGCATTTTGGCTTCCAGAGTTACTGCCAGAACTGGAAATTGAAATATGTAACCCTGCCACTCGGGAAGTTTATTCTCTTCCAAGAGGTAGCCCATCAGACCAGGAACTAGGCATTGGGGTTGCATTTGGCCCGGGGGTCAGTGAGTACAGAGTCTTTCGGTTTTTCTCCTCCAAACATGAATTTGTATTCCTCCCGAAGTGTGAGGTGTTTTTATCAAGCACTGGTTTGTGGAGGAGTGCAGGTTATGTTGAGCATAGACCTATGGGTTCAAATCATGTATTTGTCAATGGGAAAGTTCACTGGTTTATTCCTTCAGAAGAAGATCATAATACCCCTGGAGGCATTCTCTTGGTGGACTCAGAGGAGCATTTCCAAGTTATCAAACTTCCATTTAAACTCACTGAGCATTCCTTCCTAATTGACCTTGAAGGTTGCTTATCTGTAGCTGTTGTCTCTCACAGTGAGCGTCTAACTGTGGAGATATGGATTTTAAGGGATGAAAATGAGTTTGTTTGGGAGAACAAGTGCAGGGCTTCTGTTCCATGCCCATTTGAAGCTGAGTGGACTAACTCTGTAGCTGCAAGAAAAAATGAAATATTCATAGTAACTACTGAACGCAACTTTATCTTCAACACCGAGGAGCATACCTGGAAGGAACTCTTCTTTGACTCGCGGCTTGAACGGGGTTCTTCTATTGTCTTTAGTTACACAGAAACCCTTCTCCCTCCCCTGTAAGTACTATAAATGCTTTTTCAAATTTATCTTATTAATTCCAATGGTAAGAAGTTCACTGTTCATTGTGCCTTCATTTTCTGGTTTAAACTTTAAACCAGGGGTTGAAGTTCATCTGATATTGGCTTTGTTTACTTACTAAGTTCCAGAATCATCTGACATGTCTTTGAATATCTCAAACAGGTAGCTGGTTTCTGCATTGTGCACCGGAGGACGACATGATTCTGGTTCTTGTGGCTTTGCTTCCAGTGTGACAGCATTTCGGTTTGGACTCAGTATTTTTAGTTTTAAAACTCTATTTCATGTTTTAGTTCAGTTTTATGTTATGTTACTTTTCCTCCTATGTACTTCTGAACTACCAGTTGTTCAAACCGTAACTTAATTTTTGAAAACTAATTTCTAGTTCAAGTGCCAAATGGGGATTGAGTCTCCACTATTTCTCATGCGTTTCCTTTGATTGGATTTAGTAGAGGGCTCCTCAATTTGTTCATTCAGTAGTTCCGTTCCCAGTGCCTTTGATTGGATTGAACTGGACAAACTAGGTTGAAAGAAGAAATCAAGAAACTTTGTTCGATCAAAAGATAAACCATTGATCGAGTACATAGAGGTCCCAACCACAGCATCATCTGTTTAATAAACTCCCATTCCACTCGATCATATGCTTTGGATATGTTAAGTTTAAGAGCTATCTTCTTCAAAATTGCTATTTATACATGGATACTTTTTCATAAACTGATATTTTATCCTCTGTAATAAGTCTAGATGGCAAAAAATCACTCTGAAATTCCAAAATTACTAACGGCATGGTCGTCTTCATTCGATTCACAATTGTCTTGGATATAATTTTAATTTTTTTTTCTCCTTCTACTTCGCAAATCTCTCTCCCGCCAAGTACGGAGCAAAGACCAGAATCCAATCGGAATTTCAGATGAAGAATGATCTTACTGTTTTTTCTATGTCAATATTTTGAATTTTTTTTTTTAAAGAAGCTTTTAATTGAACTCGTGGATAATCATATTTTTTTGTTAGGTTTGTTTTTAGTTTTTTCTTATATATATATATATTTATTTATTTAATTTAGTAAATTTAAAAATCAATAATGACTTACAAACATATTCATACCACTATCAACAAGTTAATGGTTTTATATCATGTTGACGGAATATGTCAAAGTGAAACATGAAATATAAACTTTATGGGTAAAGTAAGACATAATGAAACACATGAGAAGTAAAGTGAGACTCAATGAAAAGCACAAAGGATACATAAGCCATCATTTTAGTTTAGTCATAAATATTATATTTAGCAAGTAATATTGCTAGTAATATTAAAAAAATAAAAAATATACTTTTATGGGTTTAAAATAATAATAAACTATAAAATAGTTAGCATTGCCACTTAGTACACAATCGGATGGTATTTCTCTACGCTCGTTGTGTAGTAGGAGATCTCGAATTTTACTATTGTAAAGAACAAATTTTATTCATTTCATTAAAAGTATAATGTAATTTTCTTATCCGAAATTTATGTGTATAATATAATCTCTCTATTTTTAATATTTTTGTATGAGGCTCCTGGTACTTTCTCTACTTTTAGGAGGTGGATATGTAGCATTGTATAAAAAGAAAGCAATGGTCATTTTTAGGAAACGCACCAAACTAGGACCACCGTCCTCATTTCACACTGAGCTTTTGCTTCTGCTCTTGTGTCTTCTCCAGTTGTCACCAGACCATTCAACAAAGAGTGACGTAGATACATAGATTTGAGAAAATTAGGTCTTGGGTTGATGAACTCACAGTTTCCAAATTGAGACTCATATTTCTCTAAATTCTACAGCAATTCACTGTTTGGTTCACTCGCAATTCAATGGTGGATCACTCAGACGCTTCGCCTCTCATCCCTCCGGCGCCGATCATCGAGCCCTGCGAGATCGACCTCGAAGCCGGACCTGGCGAACAAATCCAATGTCGAATTTGCCTTGAAAGTGATGGTATTTTTCATCCAACTTACTTCTGTTTTCTTTGTGATTTTGACAATTCGGTCAATTCATCAATTGGGCTTTTGGTGTCTGAGAAAACGAGTAAGGAGGAGTCTAAAATTTGTAAAATTGAATTTTATGTTGTACTTTCGCTTGATTTTTGAATAGGGATTTGTTTTAAGAGTCAACTAAACCAATTTGTAATGGCATTGTTGTAGAACTCCTTTTAGAGTGTTAGGTCATTTATATAGTTAAAATTTATTGTTAATATTAGTGCAAAATTGTAATTATACTTTTTGTTCCTATTAAATGCTTAGAGTTAAGTAATGTTGCTTATCAGTGGGTTTTCCCCTTCAATTTTCCACTCAGGTAGGGACTTTATTGCTCCTTGCAAGTGCAAAGGGACTTCGAAGTATGTCCACCGTGAATGCTTGGATCACTGGAGAGCTGTAAAGGTCTGGGTGCCGTCTAAATTTTTGCTTCTTTCTCGTTTTAAAAGAATCAGTGTTGCATGCAAGCTTAGTGATCCCAGCCATCTACTATGTGATTTAAATGGTTGTTTCGATTGTTATCAAAATATATCATGGGATATAAGAATTTACTGGACCTTATTCAAACCCACTTTAATTGTCATCTAGCAATTGCTTTTGATTGTGAAGTGTTGTCCTTATTTTTCTAACTTGTAATAGGGGTGTCCTTTAAATTTAGTGTTCCTTATAAATTTAAGAATAATAGAATGCCATACAAGGGCAAGCATATATTGCAAATTATATTCCAGAATGATCTGGCATATATGTGCATTAAAATCTGTTTGATGTAGAATCGATGTGGTGTAATGTCGTGATTCAGTCACCTGTTGTGTTAAGAAGATATTTACGGTTGTGTGTCTCACATGTGTGCGAACTACAAACAGGTAGCGAATTAGCTTTCTTTTTTCCTTTTACATGAATAATTCACATAGGTTTAGAGTTTTTGTGTTTTGCATGAATGCCATCTTTGGCAAAAACAGAAGTGGGATTCTAATGGTCTTTGTATAAGGCATAGATTTATTTTCTATTTTTGATACAAGGATATTGGGGAGGGGGGGATTATACGCATTGGGTAACGACTTCGCCCTTTATGAGAGTCAAACCCGAGACCTCTAGTGCATATTGGAGTGGGTAGGAATAGTACTAGTGGCACATATTTAAGGTGTAGATTTAGCTGACCAAGACAAATTAGCAACATATATACACATGTTCAGGTTTTTCAGTATGTTAGCTGTTTCCCAGCTGTATCTAATTCTATTGCTTTAATTTTTTTCAGGAAGGGTTTGCATTTGCTCATTGCACAACCTGCAAGGCTCCTTACCATTTAAGAGTTCATGTTGTTGCTGATCGAAAATGGAGAACCTTGAAATTTCGATTCTTTGTGACCAGAGACATCATATTTATATTTCTGTCTGTTCAGCTTGTAGGTCATTGGTTATTTTCTTTAGCTATTTGCTTCTATTTAATAGCTTGCAATAGAAGTGCATATTTAAACATTTCTGTTCATTTATTCAGGTGATTGCTTCATTGGCATATTTGGTGTATTTAATAGATGGTTTCCGGCAATTCTGGCTTCGTCTTGCTTGGGGTTTTGATAGCGAGCTTAGTTTCTACTACATTTGTGGTAAAATCTTAAGTTCTTTTGGATGTTGTTGTGCATGCATGTTTTTATATCCGTGTTACCATATATTTTTTGTGTTGTTAACTTTGATTCTTGTTCTTGGGTCATTTTACGAATATGCATGGAACCTTAGCTCGAATTCCCTCTGTTTGGTAACTGACTTATATCTATTGCTGCTGAGGTATTTATCACTATGATTTTAATCAAGATTTTTGAGAAAAATATGTTCATAAGATTGTCTAGCAAAAGAAAAAAGATGAAAGTCAAACTTCTAAGAGACTGTTAGATACTTTATGAAAAGAGAGAATAAAAAAACAAGGATATACGGACATATACATAGGCTGTAAATGTATCATTTTCTTCAACTCAATCCTTAATTGTCATGGTGAGGAGCTTGAGTGGTGCTAGCATTTGTATTTTAAGTGGCCCTAGGGTCTAACTTTTCTACTACCAATATTGCACTTAAATTTTCAAAGTACATGTGGCCCTCATGGCCCACTACAGCTGCTATCAGCTTAGACCATTGATCACCAAGCAGGCTCTCTTATGTTTTGACCAAAGCATTTGAGAGGATGTTCCTAGAAAAGAACTAGTTAAGGGCCATAGAGCTAGTGGGTCCAGTTGGTTGCTAGAACACTGATGAAGGACCCATCGTATTGGAACAAGCTTGGATACAAGAGTACTACATTTTAAGATGTTCAATGTGGTATGGTGTCAGTGCATAAACCTTTTCTTTTCCCTTTTGACCAGTATAATAGAGTTGGGAAAAAATGGAGAATCGGTATGGCTTTAGGGTTGCTGAAAATTGACATTTATGTGTGACACCAATGCATATTGTTTCCAAATGAAGAAAATTCATTTGTTTCACTTTGCTTTCATGATTGCTGATAAGGTGGTTTCAACAAATTCATGATCTTATTGTGGTTGGCTATTTTCGATATAATTTTGTGTTTGTAGCCACTCTGAATCAGATAATCTTTCCTCTCATTTGTTTGGAACAAGTTTTCTCTTACAATGTTTTGTATGTATATCAGTATTTATGTATGATGTTTCTGCATTTTGCTCTGCTTCTCCGATCTTTGTGTTTCTGGCAGTGTAGAAATGTGTCCCATGGAAGTTGATTTGGTTAGTGTCATTCTTACCTTTGACAGAGGTGGTACTTGTTTTAAGTGGTTTCTGGTGGACATCCTTCTATTTCTTATTGCTTTGGGAGTCAAAAAGAAACCTATAAGATAATTTTTTTTTCTTTTGACCATGATCAAATCTTGGATGTAGCTATTTGTTATAATTTCATTTTTAAGCTTGGGAGTTTGTAACCATTTGATTAAAATATTGAAATATAGATTGGCAGGGTCTAATTTACTTCTTTGTTCGCTGGATTATACTTCTTTGCTTTTTTGGCTTTGGTAATTTATATACTTCTATTGTTAATTGCAGGAGCTCTGCTGTTTTTCGCTTTACTTGGGTTATCTGGGTGCTTCATAACTTGTTATGACCGAAGAGTGCGCAATGATTTGGCTCAGCCTTGTCGTGAATTATGCCTTTGTTGCTGTCAGCCTGGGTAATGTCTATATCTTGAAATCTTTGACCCAGTTAGTACATTTGATTTAGTTCTACTGGCTCTTTAGCTGATCATCCTTACTGTCATATTATCAGTTCTTAATGGATTAGATATTTATATTGAAGATGGAGTGTTTTTGTTTCTAAATATAGTTATATAGATAGATAGCATGGGAATAAAACCAAAGCCAATGTGGAAAGAAAAGTGATTGATCCACCTATTATTTTTTACCGGTCGACTCAAATTTGATAACTTTCTTCTGCTCCCCCATGAATTTTGATGCAATTCAGCACTGTGCTGTTTCTACCTCTTCTTTGTTCTCTTTTTCTTTCTTCTCTTGCCAAGCTCAGGCTTAGGGTCTGTTTGATGACCATTTAATTTTTGGTTTTCGATTTTCACTTTTTGTGCTTGAGAGAGAAAGAAGGAATGAAGAGTAGTGGTATGGAGAGGAAACAATAAGAGGAATGAAAACACAATCTTGAAAGTGAAATCCATTCAATATACTTCACAATCTTGAAAGTGAAATCCATTCAATATACTTTTTGGTTTGTACTCTTCATTTTGTGTACTTTTCCTTCTTCATTGTTGTCCACCTCTTCCTCCATATCCTTCCTCTACTCTTCTTCATCATCTCCTTTCCCCATATCTCAAGCATAAAAAGTGAAAAGTAAAAACTAAAAACCAAATTCACATGGTTATTAGATGGGTCCTTATTATTTTCAATTTGATAGTTTTGACATTAGCCTCATACATGTTGGACTCAACAATTACTAGTTCTTTACCTTTTTATCGTTTTAGCTGCTTCATTGGAAATTGTGAAATTGTGTTTCCCTTGCCTATATGTTGGTTTTCCTTGCCTAGAGTACACTTGTGGAAATGATTTTCATTAGATATTCTTGTACTACTGTATTATTATTCAAATGAATTCTCTGAAAGTTTGAAAATTTGACTTAATACCTGATGACATCAACTCAGGTTTTGTTGTCTTCTTTTTTGGTTAACTGCCTGAAGAGTTAGGTCTATCACAACCCAGACACTTAATGTGCTACATCTGTCCGCACCATTTAGTGTTGTGTAATATGAGATAGTGTCCTTATCATTCATTAGTTCGTGTGAAAATTAGTGCATATTGATTGAAATCAAGGTTTGAATAAGGCAACTCAATTTTACTCAATTCCTGCAGCATGTGCGCAGACTGTCATTTACCTGGAACTCTTTGTATGTGGACTGACTGTACCACGTGCTGGGGAAGTTGTGCTAGTATGGCTGGTGAATGTGGTTGCTTGGGAGGAGCTGGTGAAGCAGGGCTACCAATATTATTTATAATGGCTCTGATTGTGCTGGGATTGTTTACAGTAATTGGGATATTCTACAGTGTGCTGGTAGCTACAATGGTTGGACAGAGGATTTGGCAGCGGCATTATCACATACTTGCAAAAAGGATGCTGACAAAAGTGAGTTTGGGACCTCTCTTCTATAATTTTTATTCCTGTTCATGCATTATATTGTCTAGAAGCTGAAATACTATAGTTATCTTCTCGTATTCTATAATTTTTCATAACTACTTTGGCCATAAACTCTACCTGAATACAGTAGAGATTAAGTTATAATTTCTTAGGCAAAACATGATCAAACTTTGCATGTACCCACACAGGTTCCAATTAAAACTCAGTTTGAATCAAAATTGTGCTAAAGCACTATGGCTTCGGCCATGTTTGCATTATTGTGGACCTGCCAAAAGTTTTATTAAGTCATGAACTTATATGCATTTTGTTTCAAAATTTTAGCCTGTGTTTGCAAGTTTCATTAGACTATAAGATGTTGATCATTTCCCGTTGGCCCATTTATTGATCAAGTTACATTTTACTTTGGAAGCTTAGCCATCTCTAGCAATGGACTAAAGGGCCAAAATTTGGGAGTTTTGGGTCAAAATTCATTTCCAGCAAGTGTCCCAAAGCCATTTCTAAATCCTAAATTTAGGATTGTTCCTAAATTGAGCAAGTGCAGGTGGGTGCAAGTGGTGGGTCCCACAACTTCTTATTGAAGGAATTATGCTGGAGATGGTAAAATATTGCCTTACACTATCCATTTAAAAAATTAATTTTTAGGGGGCTAAATTTTAGCTTGGCGAGCCCTTGACCATCTCTTAGCGGTGGACTATAAGTCTGAAATATAGGAATTTTGTGTCAAATCCATCTCCAGCAAGTGTCCTAGAGCCATCCTAAATTTCAAAAAACTAGCTCCCATCCTAAAGGCCAGCCAAATATAGCCCTTTAGGTAGGACTTGGCCAGGTGCTAGTGGGTGCAAGTGGTGGGTCCGATGACTTTTTATTGAAGGAATTGTATAGCACAGGCCCATATTGCTAGAGATGGTAAAATATAGACCCATACTTTTTATTAAAAGAGTAATTATATGGGGGGCTAAATTTTAACGTAGGTAGCCTTTTAGGACCCCGTTACTAGAGATGGCCTTAGCTGATGATGGCCTATCCTCTACCTAGCTTATCTGTGAGTTGTTTTTCATGAACTCGTGGGTTTACACAAGTTAATACTGAACGGATACACATAATTTTGTGTACGGTACGTAAACAATTAATCATTTCTGGATGTTGTACTGCGACCAGATCTTATCATTACTAAATATGTTACCAGATATTTATTGGAATGTTTCTTTTCTTTCCTCTTGTAGGAATATGTTGTGGAAGATGTGGATGGTGAGATGACAGGATCTGAATGGTCTCCCCCGGCTCTCCCACCTGAGCATATTCAGCAGCTGAAAACACTTGGGCTTCTATAGACAAGGAAGCGGATTCATACTATTCACAAAAATAACATAATATTGAGATGGACTGAACTGCCTCAATTTGGTGAGTCAATTGTGCTTCGGTTCTCATTCGCTTTAACCTAAAAATAGTATATGGTCACTGAAAATATCCCCTTCCTTTCTTCTGGTTCAGTTACATATGTAAAATTTTGTATGAGAATTTGTGTTGGGCCTTTATATCGGTGTTAGAAGTCGAGAATAGGATATCTCAAAATAACTAACATGTGTATATCAATGATGTTTTCACTTTTCAACCCATAAATTGCTACTAGAAAATCTTCTTCGTGTTTTTCTTTCCCCAAGCAATAGGTAGGCAGTCTTCATATGGTATTTGCCTTTGTGGATTGTATACTATATGGTTATGGTGCATAACGGGGTGATTTGAATATTAGACCTGAGAGCAAATTAGACTAATACTTGAATCATTCGACCACGTCTCTTGGTCACACGGAGATTGATTTCTCATCAGTCCTTTCTGTTTCTGGCGATGTAATTGGGCCCAACAAGTATAGTGTTGCACACTGGTTTCCCCATTATTGTGAGTCATACCTTGATGCACTGAAACCGGAAAAATATCCAGTTTATATGAAAACAGCTTTAACTCAGCTGTTTCTGCCGCTCCGCTGTTTTTACTTTCTTTATCTCATGCGCCGAAAGTGTTTTTATTTATTTATTTTTATTCTTTTAGGCGGTTTTGCTATGATTTCTTCTACAATTTTATATGTTATTAATTTTTCCAATCAACTCTTTTAACTTCAACCAAATTTCTTTGAGTGCTTAGTGTTTTACATCAAATTTTAAAGTTGTACTTGATTTTTTAAATGATGTATTTAAGTATCCTCAAATATTTAAAAAGTTTCACCAATGTCCCACTGTTATATTTTTCAGCAGAATTTTCGTTAATTGACGATGTGACGTGTGGAATCCATTTAAAAATGATTCTCAAGGTGACTTTAGGCATAATACTAATTAGCCTTGTTATATCTCGCACAATTCTCTGTTGAAATGTTGGGCTGGAGAAAATTACGGGCTACTTAAGTAATTTTGCCTAAAGTCACATTGGGATTCATTTTTAAGTGGGTTCCACATGCACTACGTCATCAATCAACAAAAATTCTATCGAAAAATGTGACAGTGGGACACGGGTGAAACGTTTTAAAGAACTCATGGTACTTAAATACAACATTTGAAAATTCAGGTAAAACTCTAAATTTTGGTCTAAAATACAAGGTAATAAAGTTTAATTTGCTTTATTATAAATGGATAGGTTAGTACCTTGTGTTATAACCCATTCTGAAAAATTAAATTCGGAAATTTAATATTTACCTAAATATCCAGTAAGACTTGGGCTGGACTTAAATGTGTGATGTTGGTATTAGTGAAGGCCCAAAGTGTAACGACCCATTTTTGGACAAAAATCATAAGTTGAATAGTAAAAAAGACAATTTTGGAAGTTTTGTACTGTTGCGTGGGTTTCGAATTCATGAGTTCATAGACATGTGGCACACGGAAATCGGAGTTCATACGAGAAAGTTACGGGTATAAAACGAGAAGGGCATTTTGGTAATTTTAGAAATGTTCAAATTAGAAATAGGACCTTTCTCTCTCTTCGTCCTATTGGCCAGTCTCTCTCTCTTTCTCTTTCTCTCTCTCTCTCTCTCTCCCCATGAACCAGCGAAAACACTCCCACCACCATCGATGCCGTGCGACAGCGTTTCCAACCACCAAACCACGACCATCTTCATCCTCTCCTCATCCTAAACTCAACCGTACCAACCATCGCCGACGACAACCACCGTAGACGACGAATCAAAGACCGAAAGGAAATCGCCACCGCAAATTCACGACCATTTTCCAGCCACCACAGGTACGATCTCGACCCAATGACCTTAGAATTGGATTCCTCTCGTCGAGTAGATAGATTTAGACTACTGGATCATAATAATCGGTGAAGAAACGAAGGAAAACGGAGATCGCTAGAAATGGCGATTTTAGGCTAGATATTTCTAGTTTTCGGCCGGTGACCATCGACTGGTAACAGAATATTCCATCATGTACAGGCGGTCAACGTTGATGTCATTAACGACCGTCAAATCTAACAGATGCCATTAACGACCATTACATTTTAACTAACGACGTCAACTTTGATGGAATATTCCGGTAGCGCATCTCTGCTCCGGTTGGCGCGTGGTGGCATTTGAGGCCACTTTACGACCTCTAGCCGGCGAGTGGGGCTGTTTTCCGGCCTCTAGCGACGCGTGGGCCCATTTTAGTGGCATCTCGGATCGTTTTTCCACTTTTCTAGTCCGTTCGAGCCCGTTTTAGGTCCGTTTTGAGTAAACCGAAAGGGATTTTCTTAGTTTTTTTTCTTGTGGAATCTAATTACAGCCCTTGTGGTTAGTTTTGACACAGGGAACGAGCGGCTTGGAGTGTGCTCGGTGTCTTAGCTTTTTCGGGTGACTTATTCCCCGACCTGTAGTGAATGGACCACCTTCCCTAAACTGATAAAATTATCTTAATTAATTGTTTATGTTTCATCGGTTCTTATTTATTTTGAAAGGGGTCAGTTAATAAAAAAAATTAAGATATATAAAATAAAACTTAAATAGAATTTTCTAGCCTTAATTATTCTGAATCTTTCCAAACTACTTCAAATATTTAAAATCAAGACGTTATAATTGGTCAAATGATATGAACAATTCAATATTAACATCATAATAGTAACATAATAGTAAAATAAAATAAAATAATATAATTTATAATAAATAATAATAATATAAATAAAATAATATATATTAATTATTAATATTTATATATAAAAATTACATTATAAGAAATAGAAATCATAAATAAATAAAATAAATAAAAAAGAATGTGTTTCATAATGTTTTAATTTAAACAAATATTAAATTTAATTTGTTTTACTTTTCATTTGAAGGCGTCTTTTTTCTTTTGATATCCAACCCCTCTCGCTTAATTAAAAAAAAAACCTAAAACCTTTGATAATTATTTTTTATTATATTAATTATTTTAATTGTTCAAAATCTAAGAAAAAATACAACCAATTTTAATCCTAAAATTCGAATGAGACTATAATCTGAATATGTTAAAGGGTACAACATACAACATACATAATACATAATTTTATTTTTTATATATATTTTATCTTTTATATCTATATTTTATTTTATATTTTTATAAAGGCATTTTATTTGCCCTTTTTTTTATTTTACGTAAAATAAAGTGTTGGATACCATAGCATTTCTTACAAATAACTTTTATTGTAATGAAAGACAATCAATTAGTTACAAAACTAATTGGTTAATGATTCTGAACAACCACATTACATCAAAAAAATTTATGGGTCAAGTTACGGGCTTTATGATTCATATTAAATATTATTTTTGGTTTAATTTTTTATCTTTTTATCTTTGCTCTTATAGATATAAAAAATTAAAATTTGCATTCTTTACGTACTACAATAATTTTAATTTGTTAGATTTTCATAAAATTTTACTTAAAGCTGTTAATATTGAATTTTTCATATCATTTGACTAATTATAAGCTCTTGATTTTAAATATTTGAAGTAGTTTGGAAAGATTCAAAATAATTAAGGCTAGAAAATTCTATTTAAGTTTTATTTTATATATCTTAATTTTTTTTTATTAACTGACCCCTTTCAAAATAAATAAGAACCGATGAATTAGAAACAATTAATTAAGATATTTTTTTTTTATTATGGAATATACATATCAATATTCATGGATTATACCTTTCATTCCACTTCCAGTCCCTATGGAATATACATATCAGTATATTTATGTGTTTAGGGATCGTTTTATGCTCGTTTTAGTAGGGGCTTGGTTATGCTTAGCTTTATGCTAGGTTTTACGAGTAGGATGCATTGAACGTTAGACAATGCCACAAGCCAACGCTAGGGCTTGGCATTTGTATGTTTTACACGAGTTTAGGGTGTTAGGCTTACGCTTGTAGTGCATTGATAGTTACTTGCGAAACAAGTAAGTTGAATAGATTGAGTACTCACAATGAGTTATAGAAATGGTATCGAGAGGATTTACAGAATGAGTAAGATTGAGGAGTTGTTGAAACTGCTAAGCTCGAGGATTTTCCGACTTAGCACGTTATTTAATGAGATGGTTACTCGAGAGGATGTTAGACTGAGGAGAGCTTTTCTTAATGAGATGTATGCCCACTTGGTAGTCGTCGGTATATGTATACCCGTCTGGAGGCCGCAGACCAGTCCTCCACGTGATCGTTTATCCTGCGCTCGCTCTATACTAGTTAAATAGCGCTAGAGCGCCTATGGGGACATGTGGTGACGGTGCTAGCATCAAGTCCCCCACGTCGGGACTTAAGGCGACATGGGTAGCACCCAGTCCTTCACGTGGTCGTGGTACCAAGCGAAATATATCTTTGTCCCATCATGTGCGCATGATTATTTATACGACTTGTGATACCAGTGTGATACTTATGATGATATATTATCACAGGAGGTGACCAGAGTATTGAAGTACTAGTGAGGGTACAGTTATTATTGAGATCAGTTGACATTGAGAGGGTTGCGACCATGATGGATGAACTATGTGCTATAATGTTTTCGCATTAGGATATGCTCAGGTGTTGATGATAGCCTTGTGAGTTGTCATAGTTATTATTTTATTATTATACCTCATTTTGCGTGCTATATGGATATCTTTAGTATATTTCAGAGTTTTGATTAATTGAGGGGTTAGTGAAGTTTTATAAACTGTTTTACATTTAAAAACTAATAAGTTCCATTCACCCTTATGTTTTGCACCCCTCAGGTTTCAGAAGAGAGTTTCGTGTATTTAAGGATGAGGTACTATAGTGGCAGCTCTGACACTACACCGCCATGTGCACCGTAAAAGTTTGGAATCGGTGTTAACATTTAATTTCTTTATTTATGATCATCAAATATAATTAACTATACTCTGCGTTTCCACTATCGCGGTGAATTGGTTAATTAGTAGTTACTAATTACTTTTCACATGACTTCCTAAAACGCAACATTTTAAACTTGGCTTTTGTTATTAGGACCCAGCGTCCAGATGTCGGTTATCATTCCTCAATTTCGGTGTCCAATTAGATTTTTTCGGATCTGGGTGTGTCACCCTAGGTACTTTTCATCTAATTTTCATTAAATTTAGGCTCAACCAAAACTAGCTGAACACAAGATATCAACTTTACAATTCACATAGACACTTTTTCATACCTATGAAAACTCAACGTGAGACCTTGCATTTATACTCCAATAAAAACAAAACTTTTGAAAAGTTTACAAATAAAAATCAAAACATTCCATGTTATCGACAACAAATTTGCACATGTTTTTGTTTTTATTGATACAATTATTTTCTTACTTTGAATATTAACATTCTTATCTTTCTTTTTTCGCTTCTAATTTAATTAGTGAAAGCAGAATAGGAGCATTTGACAGAATCCAATCAACTGCACCGAATATTCGGTGGATTATAAAACAATTGGCGGTTAATCTTGGCAACCACCGAAGTTCAAGTTAGCCGAACATTAGAGTATGTTTGGATAAGGGAAAGCGAGATTTCAAATGTTTGGATGAGTCGAACATGGAAAATTTCAAATGTTTGAATTTAAAATATGTAGATGAAATTTGTAAGTAGTTAATACGTTTATATCACTAATTAAAAATAGATTTTAACAATTTTATATGCGTGATAACGTGATGCAGATGTGTAATAAATAAATTTGTAAGTAATGCCGTGGTATCACTCATCAGTGACATTGACGGTGGTATTTGGACTGAAGTGATGCAGATCAGACGTGTGAGAGAAAGTCGGTGGCAGATTATAAAAAACATAAAAAAGCAAAACCAGAATCCATGTTGGAAAGCAGAGGCCGGCAAGTTGAAAACCAGGCGCATTAAAAAAATAAAAGCATGTCCGATTGAGCCCCCACTCCCCACTGGACCCTGTAATCCTTATCCACTTTTCTGAACTGCCACTACTGCATCTCATTGTCCTATAAATAATAGGCCCCGGATGACCACTTTCTCCATCAACCTTCAACGTTCAACATTCGACATTCGACATTCGACATTCGACATTCAACAACAAGAGCTGAAAACCCATTTGAGTGATTTTATTTTTGGTGATTTTTGAAAGTAAGCAAGCAATTGAATTATTGAGCAAGTAGATATGGCAGATATTGCAATTTTAGTTGCTGAAGAGTATGAGAGGAGGGTGAAGATGATGAAGAATTCAACAGATAATGAGCGGCAGCTTATTAAGACAGAGTTGGTTTCTTGTGTTTCTGATTTGGCTCACACCCTCCACAGCAAGATTGCCCAACAAAATTTGAAGGACTTTGTTAAGGAGCCCAGGACCCAAATTGCCCTTCACGCCTCCAATGGCTTCTTCTCTGCTTGATCGATCGTCCCTCAATATTATTATTCAACTTAATTTCCTGCTTTTTATTCCATATCTTCTTTATTTTATTTCTTGTACATGTAACATCCTAGTATAATATATTTTATTTTATATTTCAGATCACCTGTACATAGTTGATGATCTTCCAAATTGTCCTCCTACCTTTGATTTTCAAGATTCTTAAGTGTTTTATTGTGATTTTGTTGCAGGCAATTACTTACTTTATTGCTCCCCCAAACTAGTTGCAATTCAAAAACAAAACCAGTCTTATTGTAATTAACATAATCCAATTAAGGCACTGAATTCACCTAAACCAGTCCATTAAGATGTATTGAAATCTGGTCATTAACTATCCCGTAATTTATGGCCTGTTACAAAAACTTATCCTGTCTGTTACAAGAACTATCCCGTAATTTGTGTTTTATGTTTGGAGATTGTTTTATGTTTTGTGCAATGCTATATTGCTACGCATGAACAATTACGTCTTCAATCACGCTTGTGTACTTTTGTTTACCTTGTCAATGTCATCCACCATTGACCCTTCTAACTTCTAACATAATAAGTCAAAATACTGTTTTTAAATTATTTTTTGTTAGGGTCAATAGTACCATTAAAAAAAATATAGAATTACAAGTTTATAAGGAGCATTTCCCAGGAAAAGCAAAAAACTTGAGATACACTCATAAATAAACTCATAAACAACAAGCACAAGGCTTAAACTGAATCAAAGCAACAAAACTATAATCCAAAAAACCTAGTTCAAAATGGACTAAACAATTAGGGTAGAAACCCCCAAAGTCAAAGAGCTCAAACCCCAAGCTCAAAAAATAGACGCTAGATCAAGAACTATACAAGGCCCAACCCAATATAATGGAAATTAGACCAGAACATTCCATAGTAGCAAAATTTGTCGACAAGGGGAACCACACCAAGTAAAAAACAAATCTCAACCTCACCATTGTCGTTGTCGCAGTCGCCACCGCTGCCATAGCCAACGTCGCAGCAACGAAGCAGTCAAAGCAGAAAAACACCGTCTGTAACGACTTGGACCAGAACAGTTGCCATAGCCAACGTCGCAGCAACGAAGCAGTAAAAGCAGAAAAACACCGTCTGTAACGACCCGGACCAGAAATTAAACTAATTTGAGAATTTGACGATTTTACCCTCGGTTTTGGACGGGTTCGGGAGTCACTTTTTGACTGGCAGTGCTTTTGGGAATTTTTCTTGGGTCGTTGCGTAGGTCTCAATCTCATGAGTTCGTAGACAAGTGGCACGCGAAAAACGGAGACCCGGTGAGATCGTTACGGGTCTGGAAGCTTCAGGGGCATTTTGGTAATTTCGGTTGGGGGGTAGATATTTTAACCCCAAACCATTAATTCATCATCTCTTCTCATCTTTTCTCTCTAACCACCCCCCCCCCCCCCCCCCCCCCCCCCCCCCCCCCCCCCCCGAAACCGTGTGACCCAAAAACACCAAGAAACCCAAAATCATTGACTTTGATTGCTATGTCTCCCTTTTTGGAGGAACTAATCGGAATCTCCTCATTCCAACGAGCACAACCGAACAAAGCATCGGAGGAGGGGACCAGGGGAGCCGTCGAACCGAGACAAAGAGGAATCGGACCTTCCGGTCGATTTTCCGACCAGTACATGTACGAATTTAATGTTTTGAGGTCATCTTCTCCGACCAGCCTCCGGTGACGGCGACAGTGACAGCAGTCCGATTGTCTTCTCTGGCTAACCACCAGCGATCGGGTCGGGTTGAGTTGGACTTGGTCGAATGAACCGGTAGGGTCGAGTAGACCGGTCGGGTCGAGTGGATCAGTCGATTTGAGCGGACCGATCGGGTTTAGTGGATCGGTCGGGTCGAGTGAGCTGGGTTGGGTTGGATTGGGTCAGGCCGAGTCAGGTTGGGTTGGACCGGATCAGTGTGTGGGTTACTATAGCAGGCACGTGGACGGTGCGTGGAGCCGATTCCGGGGTCACGACGACACGTGGCTAAGGTTTTGGGACGTTTCGGATCTGATTTTGATGGTTTCAAGGCCATATGAGTTTGTTTAGTGCCCCGGTTGGGCAATCCTAGCCGTTACGATTGACCATGAAGCGGGTTTTGAGCTCGGGAGGTCAAGGTAGTTGGGTCATTAATGTGTCAAGAGTTCCTTGGGGTTAGGGCGTCCATGATTGGTATTTTATTCGCGCTGTGAATAGACTAGGGTTCCGAGATTGCATGGGTATGCATATTTCTAGGTTTGGGGTTATACCATGGGATTCCCGATTATTGGTGTGGAGGGTGTTTTCTCCGCTACTTTGTTGAGGGTTCTCTGATTGGCGTTAGAGGGTATGTCTCCGCCAGATCGTCAAGGGGTTCTTCAATGTTGGCATGCAAGGGATCTTTCTCCGCCATATCGTTGATGTCCTAGAGTGCTCTGGAGGAGCAGGGATATCGAGTTATCACTCGGGGTGCTGTAGAGGAGCATGGATATCGAGTTATCACTTGGGGTGCTCTGGAGGAGCAGGGATATCGAGTTATCACTTGGGGTGCTCTGGAGGAGCATGGATATCGAGTTATCACTCGGGGTGCTCTGGAGGAGCATGGATATCGAGTTATCACTTGGGGTACTCTGGGGAGCAGGGATATCGAGTTATCACTCAGGGTGCTCCGGAGGAGCAGGGATATCGAGTTTGACTCGGGGCGAGTCAGTGAGACTCAATTTCATCAAGTATGGTTCCTTCGTCGTCCGGGTTAGTGGGTTGGTGCGGGCGGAGAGTGACGAGTTAGGGACGGTTCACAAGTGGTTGACCAGTTAGTTATCTTGTGATTCCAGTAGAGGTTTCAGCAGTGCTTGACCTACTGACATTTGGTGTCAGAGTGTGTTACTTTTTGGACCATCACTATTCCGAGGTCTCTTCTTTGACCTGTAAGCTATCATGCGTCTGACAGATAGGTGTGGTTAGTAAGTACAGAGAGGATCTGTAGGAAATCCTGTAATGTTTATTTAATATATGTAAGGTAAAGGGTATTCCTGGTATTAAATTTTGAGGAAAAAGAGCTGTCAGACGGGATAGGGGCTTTTCGCGGATTTCAAGGCGAAATTCGGGAAGGGTCATTTCAAGTGGTATCAGAGCTCTAGGTTAACTTCCTGCAAACTGCACACTTGTGTGCAAATTATTTAAGGATTCTGTTAACAAGATGCCTCCGAGATGTTTACATCTTTAACGACCTTGAACTGAGGGAGGCGGAGGGTATGTGATGCACGAGTGAGGTATGCGTCGCTGTTACTGGTGAGTGGACCCTAGGTTTGTAGATGACAATGCATGCATACACGTATACTTGAATTAAACACTTTTATGTATTTTACAAATCTTACTGGACACAGGTTTTCAACATTTAAGTGAAAGTGTGTTTTGAGAAATGACCTGGTTTTTGGACTCGATTTTTATATCATTTTGACGTGGAAATTATTGAGTCCATGATTTTGGGTTGGACCCATATTTGTGATTTTACTGGATTTGGCCATGAATGAATTTTCAAAGAATTTGGCTTAGGCTAAGAAACAAAGATTTCAAAATACGGATTTGGTTTTCACTGGTTTTCTGTCCCGATGGAAAAAGGTTTCTCCGATTGGTGTTTAGGGGTTTTGCTCCACTGGTTGTTGAGGGTTCTTCGACGCTGGTGTTGAGGGGTTTTTCTTCGCCGGGTCGCGAGGCTGTGTACGCATAGCACATATTTCTGCACCACTCGAGGTATACCGGGTGCGCATGGTCATGGTTTTTCTCTGACTAGTGTTGAGGGGTTTTGCTCCGCTGGTTGTTGAGGGTTCTCCGACCCTGGTGTTGAGGGGTTTTGCTCCGTTGGTTGTTGAGGGTTCTCCGACCCTGGTGTTGAGGGGTTTTGCTCCGCCGGGTCGCGAGGCTGTCTACGCGTAGTACAAGTTATAACACATCTCAAGGGATACCCTGGTCTGTTGTGGATATGTCGGGAACAGTGGATTTGATATATTATGTGTCCAGGTTGATTTACATGATTTGAACTCCTTTGAGGAGAGTTTTTCAAAGCAGGGTTGTGGACCACGGAATGTTTTCATTATTTGAATTTCGTGGGTCCCACCGAATGTTTTTACAAAAGATGGATTTTGGTTTATCCTTATGAACTTGTTTGAAAAGAAATGTTGTGTATGCACGCATTGTTTTATACATGATGGAGGGTCTTCTCCAACACCTGTTCGTCAAGGTTTTCTCTGACTAGCGTAGGAGGGTAGTTCTCCGCCAGATCGTTGACGGGTTTTCCTATGCTGGTATTGTAAGATAGTGCTCCGCTAGATTGTTGAGGTTGACTGCATGTAGTGCACGTACCCCTATCTGACACCTGGCTTCGAGGTATGTTCAGACATGTGACGTCATGTTGGGAGTAAGACCCACAGTGGACTTCTTAGGCTCAAAGACGTGTTTCGAGGTATGTTCCATGTTGAATGGATATTGGTACCTTCAGAATGTCTCCAGGATGTAGTTCTCGCCTTTGGGTTGTCATCGAAACAGGAATAGGGAAATGTGCAGAGTGCACAGGTTCTATTGGGAATCGCATCTAAGGCCCAGTTCGCGTCGGTGGTGACGCGAGAGAACTTGAATTAAGAAGGTTAGTCCTTTGACCTGAGTTAAGGGAATTTCAGGGATGAAATTTCTTTAAGGGGGGTGATTTGTAACGACCCGGACTAGAAATTAAACTAATTTGAGAATTTGACTATTTTACCCTCGATTTTAGACGGGTTCGGGAGTCACTGTTTGACTGGCAGTACTTTTGAGAATTTTTCTTGGGTTGTTGCGTAGGTCTCGATCTCATGAGTTCGTAGATAGGCGACACGTGAAAAACGGAGACCCGGTGAGATCGTTACGGGTCTAGAAGCTTCAGGGGCATTTTGGTAATTTTGGCTGGGGGGTAGATATTTTAGCCCCAAACCATTAATTCATCATCTCATTCTTATCTTTTCTCTCTAGACCACACAACCCCCCCGAAACCGTGTGACCCAAAAACACCAAGAAACCCAAAATCATTGACTTTGATTCAAGGCTATGTCTCCCTTTTTGGAGGAACTAATCGGAATCTCCTCATTCCCACGAGCACAACCATACAAACCATCGGAGGAGGGGACCACAAGAGCCGTTGAACCAAGAAAAAGAGGAATCGGACCTTCCGATCGATTTTTCGGCCAGTACAGGTACGGGTTTAACGTTTTGAGGTCATATTTGGATTCCTAGGTTCGCGTAGATATATTTAGATATAAAATTTGTGAAAAATGGTTAAGTTTTGAGGAAGTTAGAAAAACTTCAAGGTCGGCAGGAAACGGGGGATTCCGGCGATGGTGACGGCGGCGCTACGGCTGTCCGGTCATCTTCTCCGGCCAGCCTCTGACGACGACAACGGCAGTCCGATCATCTTCTTCGACTAGTCATCGACGATCGGGTCGCGTTGAGTTGGATCGGGTCGGGTTAAATTGGATTGGGTCGAGTGAATCGATTGGGTCGAGTGAATCGATTGGGTCAAATAGACCGGTCGGGTCAAGTGGATCGGTCGGTTCGAGTGGACCGATCAAGTTTAGTGGATTGATCGGGTCGAGTGAGTTGGGTTGGGTTAGATCGGGTTAGGCCGAGTCAGGTCGGGTTGGACCGGGTCAGCGTGTGGGTTACTGTCGCAGGCGTGTGGGCACGCGTGACGGCGCGTGGTCCGGCCTTCTGCCGGCGCGTGGTCCGGCCTTCTGCCGGCGCGTGGTCCGGCCTTCTGCCGGCGCGTGGCGGCGCATGGCGGCGCATGGAGTCGATTTCGGGATCACGGCGTCACATAGCTAAGGTTTTGGGACGTTTCAGATCTAATTTTGATGGTTTCGAGGCCATAGGAGTTTGTTTAGTGCCCCAGTTGGGCAATCCCAGCGGTTACGGTTGACCATGGAGTGGGTTTTGAGCTCGGGAGGTCAAGGTAGTTGGGTCATTAATGTGTCAAGAGTTCCTTGGGGCTAGGGCGTCCATGAGTGGTATTTTGTTCGCGCTGTGAACGGACTAGGGTTCCGGGATTGCATGGGTATGCATATTTCTAGGTTTGGGGTTATACCATGGGATTCCCGATGATTGGCGTGGAGGGTGTTTTCTCCGCTACATTGTTGAGGGTTCTCCGATTGGCATTAGAGGGTATGTCTTCGCCAGATCGTCGAGGGGGTTCTTCAATGTTGGCGTGTGAGGGATCTTTCTCCGCCATATCGTTGAGGGTCCTAGAGTGCTCTGGAGGAGCAGGGATATTGAGTTATCACTCGGGGTGCTTTGGAGGAGCATGGATATCGAGTTATCACTCGGGGTGCTCTAGAGGAGCAAGGATATCGAGTTATCACTTGGGGTGCTCTGGAGGAGCAGGGATGACGAGTTATCACTCGTGGTGCTTTGGAGGAGCATGGATATCGAGTTATCACTTGGGGTGCTCTGGAGGAGCAGGGATATCGAGTTATCACTTGGGGTGCTCTGGGGAGCAGGGATATCGAGTTATCACTCGAGGTGCTCTAGAGGAGCAGGGATATCGAGTTTGACTCGAAGCGAGTCAGTGAGACTCAATTTAATCAAGTATGGTTCCTTCGTCATCAGGGTCAGTGGGTTGGTGCGCGCGGTGACCTAGAGTGACGAGTTAGGGACGGTTCACAAGTGGTTGACCAGTTAGTTGTCTTGTGATTCTAGTAGAGGTTTCAGCAGTGTATGACTTACTGACATTTGGACCACCACTATTCCGAGGTCTTGTCTTTGACTTGTAAGTTATCATGTGTCTGACAGGTAGGTGTGGTTAGTAAGTACATAGATGATCTGTACGAAATCCTGTAAGGTTTATTTAATATATTTAAGGTAAAGGGTATTCCTAGTATTAAATTTTGAGAAAAAAGAGCTGTCAGACAAGATAAGGGCTTTTTGTGGATTTCGAGGTGAAATTCGGGAAGAGACCTTACACCGTCGCCGAAGCAACACAGTAATTGCATCAATGCTCTGCCTAAGTATCGTTGCAGCAACGCCTCCAAAGCATCAGCACCGACGCAAACAAGGCAACGCCGCCATCGCATCGTCGCCGCAAACACAGCAACACCGTCGATGCAGCAAGCCCCTTTAGGAACCACCACCGTCGCAGTAAGACCTCGTTTCACACATTAGAACTCAAGCAGATCTGGAATTTCCATCTCAAAAGAACCATAAGCGGATGTCATGTTACTAGATCAGTTTCAGGCCACCAGATGAGCCACCGCATTTGCAGGCATAAACCACCGGAACATCACCCATCCGCTATGGGAGCTCAACAAAAGCTGAACTAGAAAGTAGACACGGGCAAGGCTAGAAGAGAGGAAGGGGAGAGAGAGAGAGAAAAAAAAGGAGAAGAAGAAAAGAGGAAGAGAAAGGGGGAAGGGGGAAGAAGGGTTGCCACCGACCCCAAAAGGGGTCGGCGGCTAGGGTTGAGAATGCTTAGTTTCCAGCTTATAATTTTGGAAAAGGTGTTTTTCAATTTACAGATATCTCCACATCTTTGCATAAATAATTAACTTGAACCCAATTCTTAATAAGCTGGGAATATAATGTAACTCGAACCTAATCCTTCCATGAATGGGCGACTCCAGTGTACTTATAGTGCCTTCACAATATTTAGAGAGTCCCAATACACCATAATGAATCATGTATAAACCCAGATAAGTGAAGATCTAGAATACCGATGAGATTCTTCTCCTCTCTAGATTGATCGTTTTAGTTAGTGATTTAGGTTTGGTGAATTGTGGAACTGGGTTTCTCAAATTGGTGATGAGATTTTGAGCGATGGAGTTGAATTTCCAAATTGGAGATTTAGGTTTTCAATTACCTCATGGCTCATACAACAAAGAGGGAAAATAAATTGTTTCTTTTGTGGGTTTGTTTTTCAAAGATTGTGAGGAATGGAAGTGGTTTTCCCAAATTGGGATTTTATATTTGGAACGAACTAGGTATGGGACAAAGAAAGAAGATGAATGCAGAGAATTGGAGTTTTTGAAATGAGCAAAGAGGGAGAGACGAGAGAGAACAAGAGATTTCAATGAAAACAAAAGAGAAAATGAATTAGGGGCACTACGGAGTCAAAAATAGTAATTGGTGGTTATTTATATGGGGTCAACAAGAAAAATGGGCTTAAGCCGCAATTGTTTAGGACACCAAAAGGATTTTGGTGTGCTATTTTATTCTCTTAGACACCAAAGATATTGATATGTTTCTTTTATGAAAAAAACACATCTAACTGTACCCAAAGATTTAAACAATGGCACCAAAGAATTTGTCAGAACTTTTACTAGATGAAAGCACAATTAATCGTGCCTATACAGTTGGAGGTACATCAATCATCCACACACAATAACTTAACGGTGTGTAGCTTACCTCTATTTAAATGTTGTTATATTAAAGGTGAAAATGCTTCTTCCATTTTCCGTCTCTTATTATCATAGGTTATTTGTTTCTATCAAAAAACCATCCAAACTATTTTATGGAGATAGCTCAAAAAAAACCAACCCATCTATTGGTTCAAGTAAACCACCCATGAATGAGCCATCGAAAAATCCGGAAGTGATTGTTATTGAAGATATCCCCCAAGTTTTAGTAAATAGGGAGATCGTGCAAGTACCCTCTCTTCAAAAGAATCAAAATTTGAACAAGGAGAAGCACACCAAAATCTCATATTTGATCTCCGACGACACAGAGTCCGAAGTTGGCACGGATTTAATGGTCAAGAGATTAAAGATGGTGTTGGACCATCCAACAAGTTTGGCGCATGGAATAAACATGATTTCAGTGCTTGGTATGCAAATTTCAAGCGTCAAATGGGAACCAAGAATCATGAGATGCTTGATTTGTCAAATGACGATTCATTGTCAAATGATTCTAACTAAATGTGTTTAGTTGAAACTTTTAAGATGTTTTACTTTCAAGTTTGTTTTAGTTATTACTTTCAAGTTTGATTTTAGTTATTACTTTCAAGTTTGTTTTTAGTTATTACTTTCAAGTTTGTAGTTGTTTTCATTTATGCATTAATGTATTTTCTTGTATCAATTCTAATGTTATAAAAAAAGGGTTGTGGTTTAACTACATTTTGTTCTTATTTATTTTTACAGTTTACTTGTTAAAGATCTACGAGGCAAAATTAGTTACTTATGTAAGAGATACGGATCACTGTTTTACAACAATAATATGAGAATGTGTATCTTAAACCCAAAAAAAATTAGCGTTTTAACTAATTTATTTTATTGTCAATTGTATTATTTTTTAGTGATACTCATTTACACTTGTACATACCTCTAATTACTCACTTATATTCTATTGTGTCTTACACACACAATCACAATTAAATATAAAATGAGATACATTGTGCCCTCAAAAGGCACCATTGCTTTATGTGCATCATTTTGGAGTTTTGTCTCATCATTTCACGGACATGGGTACCGTTAGACCTAAAAAGGCACCATCTAATTGTGTCTCTATTTATGTTTTGTCCCATCCACTTGCACAACAGGTTGTATCCATGCTGAGACTTGAAAATGCACCATCAATTGTGTCCTTTGTTGATGTTTTGTCCCATCTACCTTCCTGCATTGCAGGATGTACGACGAGGCCTCGAAAGTTACATTAACATCAGAAAAGGCACCAATATTAAATTCATGTGAGTTTAAACCGGAAAAGACACTATTAATCACACAATTATGTCCCGTTCATGTCTCCATTATTAGCACTGTATATATTCCCACAACCTGGAAATTCATTGGCACTTCCAACTTGCCATTTTTCTTCAACATTTTTATTTATTTTGCAATTGTGTAGGTCCTCCATAATTTTGTATGGGAGATCTTCGGGGAAAAGGCATTACAATGAGGGACATAATTACTTACCCACCAAGCATTCTCCATTCAAATTAAACAATTGGGTAGTTCAAAATTAAAAGAAAAATAATATTTTGTTTACAAAAAAATGTAAATTTTAATTAAACTTTCCATTTGTTATTTTTGTCTCCTTTTATTTACAAACCCTTTGAGACAAAGAAGGACACAATTGTATAATTATGCCCAAGTTGATGTAACAAAGGACACAATTCCAAATTTTGTGTTCTAAGTTTAGGTTAGGGTTCACCTGCCCCTACCAGTTGTTGTGTATTACAACTAAACACTCTTTGTGTCCTTTGATATAACAAAGGACACAATTGTTTATTTATGGCCAAGTCAATCTAACAAAGAACACAATTGTTATATATGTGTTCTTTGTTATATATACGGCCCATCTGTCTCATACTAATCACTAGATGTTGCGTGGTAGACAATATTTGTGCCCTTTGATATAACAAAGGACACAATTGTGTTTTATGCCCACTCTTATATTTTATTATATAAAGGACATAAATGTCATATTTGCATTCTTTGCTTAACGTAGGGTCCACAACAGCTCTCGCCTACGAACTACCAGTTGTCGCCAGGACCGGTCTAAACATTTGAAGGCCTAGGACAATAATATAAAATGTGTCATCAATTCACACACCTAATTATTAAAAATGTAAATTTTTATAATTTCATTTTTATACGATGAGGCCTCATTTTTATTCATTAGAATTCTTGGAACTCCTTCAATTTTCATTGTGAAAGATGAAAATGAAAACCTAAAGACCTATTTGAAATTCTGGTCATTGCTGAATTAATACCTTCTTGGTTCTTGCCTCTTTTTTTTTCGGTGGAACCATCTTCGCGACTCGCTTTTTTGCTTTTTTTTTTCGGTGGAATTCTTATGGGTGAAGCCATTAATTCTAGCCTCTGATTAATGTTAAAGGCATTTGGTTTCTCTGCATGTGGCAAGTTTTTTTAAATTTTTTAATATATGACATATTAGTAATTTTGTGCCCTCTATTGTTTTGGGCCTGGGGCTTGCGCCCCTTTAGCCCCTAATGGTCGGTGATCAGTCGTTATTTATGCATCATTTTGATGTCTTTATATTCCTCTCTTACATGTCTTTTGAATGATTTCGTGCCATCAATAGTAGAAAATAATCAATCTTGTGAGACTTGTGCAGAGTTAGAAATTTAGGTAAAATCTGGAAAGAACGCAAAAAGAATGACTCAAATCGGAGTCTAGATGAAGGAGATATCCTCATTTCAATATCAGGTCCTGAACGAAGTCCTGAGTGCGCCAGTGCGCCGGTGCGCCTATTTTGGGCCACTGGCCAAGTACCTCACATCAGGCCCTCCGGGACTCAAACCTGTGTTTCATGACATCAAGGTCAGGTCCTAGAAGTGCCAAGTTCGCGCCAAGGCAGGTCGATGACATGTCCCAAGAAATCCCATCTGAGCCCAGATGTGCGCCTAAGCCGGGGGTCCCTGTTACGCCAGCGGTGGATCAGAGGTTCTCTGTCTGCGCTAACCTGACAACATTTACGCCAAGCCTGAACGAAGATGCGCTTCTACTATACTCATGATGTACTTCAAAAGTGCAGTCCCATATCCTGATTACGAAGACAGTCCAAAAACTAAGTTTGGCCAGCTTGCGTTCCCACTTGCCAGCCTGCATTCACACTCCCGGCCGTGCTCTGATTGGTTCTAATAGATTTTAAGGACTTTGTAATTAATTAAAAGTAAAATAACTTTCCCTAATCTTATAGAATAAGGTTTTACCAATCCTTATAGAATAAGGTTTTACCAATCCTTATAGAACAAGGTTTTCCCTTGTCTATAAAAAGGAGAATCAGAGAGAGGATCAGGGGTTCCGTTTTGTTTTCTGAAAAACAGAGACCTGAGCAGCATATAGTAATTGATTTTTTTAGAGTTTTATGCCAAAGCTTTGTTCTTCCCGAAGTTGAGTGTGCTGGACGTGGAGCTTGGAGAAGAAGGCTCTGCCGTGTCTTCTGCTGCACCTGTTCTTCACAATCTCTTCTGTACCCTTATTTTCATTATTGCAATTTACTTATGAATTCAATTATATTTGTTTCAATTTCAGTTATGTGTGAGTAGTCGTTAGGATTAGGGCTGCTTGAAGCCCTAGCCATGTTAGCTTTTTGATTGGATTTCTGGCTCTTGATTATGATTGCTATGCATGCTGAATAAGTTGGATTACTATGTTTAATGACCTTAATTTATGCCTATAAGATTAGCTACCTTGTTTGCATATAATTATAGATGTAATTGCTTGAGTGACCGTTATATCATCTTGTGATTTGGAGCATCGAAAGTATTCTTACTTGTAATCTTAACTCATAACGACCTAGGATTGCATGTCACTTTGCTAGGCTAATGTGGTGTCATTAAATTCTCTTTAAACTTCATGCATCATCTTAAAAGGTAGGTGATAGACGTTCTAGGCATATGCCTTGTTTAGAACATGCTAAGTAAGAGGGAATAAGATGTGTCAGTGAACCAACGCCAGGTCCTAGGCACGGGCACCTAATTCAGAAAATGCATAGTAATTAGGTCAAGTAAATCTGGTTAAGAGCTATAATTGGTTAGAGTGGATAGTAAGCTTTAATTCGCCTTAGTTAATAATCAATCAACCGTTAATTCTTGCATTGTTATTTTCTGCATTTTATTTTACTTGTCTTTAAATTTCAGTTCTCACATCATAAACCCCCCTGCGTGTGTGTGTGTTTTCACTAAGTTAATAAATCTGAACTAAAGTGGTCATAACGTTGATACAAGTCCTCGAGGGATCGACTCTTGCTGTGCTACTATACTATTCTTATCGATTTGTGCACTTGCAAGGATTTTATAACTGTTAGAATTGAATTGCATATTTCTTGCTCTTTAATTTTACCAACAAGTTTTTGGCGCCGTTGCCGGGGACCCCTGTTCAGCCAGCGGTGGATCAGAGGTTCTCTGTCTGCGCTAAGCCTGACAACATTTGCGCCAAGCCTGAACGAAGATGCGCTTCTACTATACTCATGATGTACTTCAAAAGCGCAGTCCCATATCCTGATTACGAAGACAGTCCAAAATCCAAGTTTGGCCAGCTTGCGTTCCCACTTGCCAGCCTGCATTCACACTCCGGGCCATGCAGAAGCGCATGCTCTGCGCCAGAGGTGTTGGCCGTGTCATGTTTTACGGCACGCCCTGGTCGGTGATCCTTGGCAGAGTAGGTTCCAAAACAGGAATAAGCAAAGGGAGGACTTTGAGGAAGAGATCATCAGCATGTTGCAGAAGCTTCAGATCACACTGCCTTTCCATAAAATTTTCAAGCACATGCCTATCTTTGCAAAGCTGATCAAGGACTTATTGCAGGAAAGCGTGGTTTTAGCTCCACGGACACCATTGACATCCCTAAGGCCTGCTCGGATGCCCTTTTGCGCATGCCCCTTAAGGCCAATGATCCGGGCCGCCATCCCTTCCATGTGTCATTCAGTCAAAAAGATTCTAACATTGCCTTTGCGACACGGGAGCATCAGTGAACATCATGCCATTCCACATTTACAGGTCACTCAACTTAGGCGCACTCAAACCCACGCACCTATGTGTCAGGTTGGCTAACGCTTCTGTAACCAACCTAATGGGGGTTCTTGAGGACGTACTGGTACAAATCGGAGATACATGCATCCCTGCAGACTTCTACGTACTAAGAATGGACATAATTGACAAAAGTGAGGAACCTCCCCTCATCTTCGGAAGGCCCTTACTAGCCACAGCCGAGTGCCTCATCGATGTCAGAAAGGGCCAGGTCTCCATCAAGGTCCTGGACCAGCTTCGGACATTCTCCATCCATGACACCATCCAGTACCTTGCCGAGCCTATTGTAGATTTTCCGTTAAACACAATGGACTTACTGCTACGAGAGACAATTGCTCAGTCTTGCATGACGGATGACCTTGAGAAGGTTGTTACTAGTAACCCACACACTGTGGATTCACTTACAGATAGCGTGATCGAAGAGGTACGAGCCCTTGACATCATGCCAGCCCTCCCATTCCAAAGGCCTCCCTTCGAAGCGTTACCATTCACAAGTCAGAAAACCCTGCCGTCCATCATAAAGGCTCCTGAACTCGAGCTGAAGCCCTTGCCCGAGCACTTAAAGTATGCATATTTGGGCGACAATCAAACCCTTCCAGTCATCATTGCATCTACCCTAAGTACGAAAGAGGAAAAGGCATTGGTTCACGTCCTTAAGGTCAATCAAACGACAATTGGATGGACAATAGCTGACATCAAAGGCATAGGTCCCACAAAATGCATGCATCGGATACTGCTGGAGGAAGACTCCAAACCATCACGGGAGGCGCAGAGGCGATTGCATCCACCTATGAAGGAGGTCGTGAAGAAAGAAGTCCTAAAGCTTTTGGACGTTGGAATCATCTATCCAATTAGTGACTCCAAGTGGGTGAGCCCAGTCCAGGTCGTGCCAAAGAAAAGTGGGATCACAGTGGTTAAAAACGAGCAAGATGAGCTTGTACCTCAACGGATTCAAACAGGATGGAGAGTGTGCATTGACTATCGAAAGCTAAATATAACCACACGCAAGGACCACTTTCCTTTGCCTTTCATTGATCAAATGCTCGAGCGCCTGGCTAGACACTCCCACTATTGCTTCTTGGACGGCTACTCAGGATACAATCAGATTGCTATTGCACCCGAAGATCATGAAAAAACAACATTCACATGCCCATATGGCACCTTTGCATACAGAAGAATGTCGTTTGGATTGTGCAATGCCCCAACTACCTTTCAGCGTTGCATGATGAGCATCTTCTCCGATATGGTGGAAGATATAATTGAAGTATTCATGGACGACTTCTCAGTGTTTGGACATTCATTCGAACTGTGCTTAGTTAACCTAACCCGAGTACTGGAACGGTGCAGAGAAAACAACTTAGTGCTGAACTGGGAAAAGTACCATTTCATGGTACAACAGGGAATTGTCTTGGGTCATGTGATCTCTAGCCGAGGCATAGAAGTGGACAAAGCAAAGTTAGACATAGTAGAGAGGCTGCCGTACCCCACTACAGTCAAAGAGGTTCGATCGTTCTTAGGGCATGCTGGCTTTTACCGCAGATTCATCAAAGATTTCTCGAAAATCACAAGACCTTTGTGTGATCTTCTAGCCAAGGACGCCACATTTGAGTTCACTAAGGGATGCCGTGAGGCATTCAACACACTCAAGGCAAAGCTCACGGCATCACCCATCATCATGCCACCGAATTAGGACTTACCATTCGAACTAATGTGTGATGCCTCGAACTTTGCCATAGGAGCAGTTTTGGGACAGCGTGTTGACAAGCTCCCTCATGTCATTTACTACGCAAGTCGAACCCTGAATGATGCCCAGCTGAACTACTCCACCACCGAAAAGGAGCTCCTTGCTGTTATCTTTGCCCTTGAGAAGTTCCGCTCATATCTAATTCAAACTAAGGTCATAGTATACACGGATCATGATGCCTTGAAGTATCTGCTCACTAAAAAGGACGCCAAGCCAAGGTTGCTACGTTGGATGCTACTGCTCCAGGAATTCGACCTTGAAATCAGAGACAAGAAGGGTAGCGAAAACGTGGTCGCTGACCATATGAGCCGATTGTTTCACAGTTCCAATGAAGAGGCCGATCAGTTGCCCCTCCTCGAGACCTTTCCTGACGAACAACTCTTCGCAATCCAAGCTATTGATCCATGGTATGCCGATCTCATTAATTACCTTGTCACTAAGCAAATTCCTTCATCTTTAAACAGGTACCAAAAGGACAAGCTGGCTAAACCAGCTAACTACTTCATATGGGATGAGCCGTACCTATGGAAGCATTGTCCAGACCAAATCATTCGGCGCTGCATCCCAGAAGACGAGATGAAATCCGTCTTGACATTTTGCCATAGTTTGGCAAGTGGGGGCCATTTTGGAGCTAAGAAGACAGCCCTCAAGGTACTACAAAGTGGTCTCTACTGGCCCACACTTTTCAAGGATGCACACGAATTTGTACTCACCTGTGACCGCTGCCAACGCCTAGGTAACATCGGCCCTCGCAATCAAATGCCATTACACCTTATTCTTGTGGTCGAAATCTTCGACGTATGGGGCATTGATTTTATGGGGCCTTTTCCGAATTCCTTTGGCAATCTTTATATTCTGCTTGCAATTGATTATGTCTCCAAATGGGTGGAAGCAATTCCCACCAAAACTAACGACGCCAAAGTAGTGGTGCGTTTTTTACAGAGTCACATCTTAGCCAGATTCAGCGCACCTAGGGCAATCATCAGTGATGGGGGGGCACACTTCTACAATCATTCGTTTGCAGCCCTAATGAAGAAGTATGGCGTCACCCACAAGGTCTCAACATCGTATCACCCTCAAACGAGTGGCCAAGCGGAAGTGTCCAATCGGGAAGTAAAGGCCATACTGGAAAAAACGGTAAATCCTAACCGCAAAGATTGGTCCAGCAAATTGAATGATGCGTTGTGGGCCTATCAGACCGCATACAAGACCCCGATTGGCATGTCTCCCTTCTGGCTTGTTTTTGGAAAAGGCTGCCACCTACTAGTGGAATTGGAGCATAAAGCATTCTGGGCTATTAAGCAGATGAACCTGAACTTCGATGAAGCTGGAATACATAGGAAGCTTCAGCTAAGTGAATTAGAGGAGTTGCAAAATGAGGCCTTTGACAGTGCTCGTATCTACAAGGAAAAGACCAAAGCTTTCCACGACAAGCGCATTCAGCCCAAGGACTTTCACATCGGACATGAAGTCCTCCTCTTTGACTCCCGACTCAGACTAATGCCAGGTAAGTTGCGTTCAAGATGGACTGGACCATTTATTATTACTAACGTTTTTCCTCATGGTGCAGTTGAAATCCAGCACCCGGAATGGCAGGATCCGTTCAAAGCAAATGGCCACCGCCTCAAACACTGCTTCAAGGACCTCTCTAATCCAAGCGCAGTCAACCCTGCAACTCCGCATGCGCCCAGCTCCCAGCATGACAACCCCGTCTTGCCTAGACATTAAATAAAGCGCTCCTAGGAGGCAACCTATCCCTGGTTTTTATTTCTCACTTCCTTTTCTGTTTCTGCCCGTTATATCTCTCAAACCTTTCTGCTTTTGTCATGCTTACTACTTATCACATTGAGGACAATGTTCAGTTTAGGTTTGGGGGTGTGGATTTAAAATTTTGCATATAGAAACAAGTAGGTTTGGGGGTGATACACGGCCAGGACATTTAAATTTCTGCTTGTGATTAGTATGATAACTTGTTAATAGGAATGTATATGCAAAGTTAACTATCTTTGCTTTACTAAGAGTCATGCCATGGTCAAGTAGTTCATAATTTGCACTTCACAATGCCATGTTTTAAGTGATTAAGTGAACGAAATAACTGAATTTGAGTGAACCTTAGAAAATTAGTGGAAGACTACCCTGTGAGATCTTTGAGCCTAATTGCCATTCTATCTGAGGGATATACTTGTTTCTACTCTTAAACACTCATCACTTTTGTTCTTAATTGTTGATCTCATTACATCATATTTGCATTGAATTTTAAAGAACTAACATCATTTAGATACTCTTGATTTAATGCGTGGTTTGCCATAAGAAGTGATGTAGGCTATGTATGCTTTAACCTCTAAAGGCTTGAACCTACCCTATTGCATGCTCCCTAAGCCAATTTTGAAGCCAAACACTCAGCCTTTTCTTTCATCACCCAAAGTATAACCTAACCCAAAATACTTAGCCCTTCATCACAGCCATACCCTATAACCTCAGTTTGTGCAAAGGTTGTCATAAATGAGATTCATGGTGAGAATGAGAGGTGAAAGAAGATGATTCCCAATTCAAAGGACATTGGCGTCAATTGAAAGTTCAAAAGTAAAGAAAAGTTTTACAAGTTGCAAGCTGCATGAAAATTTGAGGAAATCATTGCATAATCTTGGTTCAATTCAATTCAAAGACGAACAGAAACAAAAAACATTCAAATCAAAAGAAAGAAAGAAACGTTGAGGAAAAGAAGGAAAAAAATAAGTGAAAAACAAAGTGAATTGAGCCAAGTGAGCCAAGAGCCACAAAATAAGTCATCAAGAAAGCACAATGTCGTGGGCCTTAAGAAAGGATTCAGTTCAGAAATTCCAAGTTCAATTCATGACTTCTCATGCCTTGGCACAACTCAAGTTCTTTGAATCCCATCCTTCCTTGCTAAACCCCAAAGCTTAGCCCCAATACAACCTAAAAAGGAAGACCTAACTGATCTTATGGACAATCATGTTGAGGATTAAGGTATGTATCTATGTTCTTAAAGTTCAATTCCTTTCATGAGATCTTTATTTCCATAAAGTGCTATTCTTCATTGTTACTCATATGTGATTAAATTTGAATTTCATAACATAAACTCATCACATATGCTTGAAAAGAGTGTAAGCCTAGGATTCTTGTGCGAATTGAGAGTTGCCTAGTGAGGATTAGAGTCGAGGCGAAATCTTTCTACGGCACTTAGATGAAGTTGTTTTCAAACTTGATCACCTAAAAATATTGGCATTTATACACGTACACCTTCACATGACACTCACGGCTATGTCATTCCTTTTTGTTCTGCAAAGCATGTCTACTTACTTTGATTCTTATTAGCTTGTTAAGAGTACTATATCTAGCATCTTTTTGTTTAAGTAAAACATTTGTGGGTATCGTACTGTTATAACCCTCAGGAGACAAAACTCCTCCTACAAGGTGAACATAGGGGTTTAAATGTTCTATCTTAACTAAAATCGAGTTTTTTCATTTTGTTAGCGTTTGTTTTGCTTAGGGACTAGCAAAAGATAGGTTTAGGGGTATTTGATCAGTCGTTATTTATGCATCATTTTGATGTCTTTATATGCCTCTCTTACATGTCTTTTGAATGATTTCGTGCCATCAATAGTAGAAAATAATCAATCTTGTGAGACTTGTGCAGAGTTAGAAATTTAGGTAAAATCTGGAAAGAACGCAAAAAGAATGACTCAAATCGGAGTCCAGATGAAGGAGATATCCTCATTTCAATATCAGGTCCTGAACGAAGTCCTGAGTGCGCCAGTGCGCCGGTGCGCCTATTTTGGGCCACTGGCCAAGTACCTCATATCAGGCCCACTAGGTCTCAAACCTGTGTTTCATGACATCAAGGTCAGGTCCTAGAAGTGCCAAGGTCGCGCCAAGGCAGGTCGATGACATGTCCCAAGAAATCCCATCCGAGCCTAGATGTGCGCCTAAGCCGGGGGTCCCTGTTCCGCCAGCAGTGGATCAGAGGTTCTCTGTCTGCGCTAAGCCTGACAACATTTGCGCCAAGCCTGAACGAAGATGCACTTCTACTATACTCATGATGTACTTCAAAAGCGCAGTCACATATCCTGATTACGAAGACAGTCCAAAATCCAAGTTTGGCCAGCTTGCGTTCCCACTTGCCAGCCTGCATTCACACTCCCGGCCGTGCTCTGATTGGTTCTAATAGATTTTAAGGACTTTGTAATTAATTAAAAGTAAAATAACTTTCCCTAATCTTATAGAATAAGGTTTTACCAATCCTTATAGAATAAGGTTTTACCAATCCTTATAGAATAAGGTTTTACCAATCCTTATAGAATAAGGTTTTACCAATCCTTATAGAATAAGGTTTTACCAATTCTTATAGAACAAGGTTTTCCCTTGTCTATAAAAAGGAGAATCAGAGAGAGGATCATGGGTTCCGTTTTGTTTTCTGAAAAACAGAGACCTGAGCCGCATATAGTAATTGATTATTTTAGAGTTTTATGCCAAAGCTTTGTTCTTCCTGAAGTTGAGTGTGCTAGACGTGGAGCTTGGAGAAGAAGGCTCTGCCGTGTCTTCTGCTGCACCTGTTCTTCACAATCTCTTATGTACCCTTATTTTCATTATTGCAATTTACTTATGAATTCAATTATATTTGTTTCAATTTCAGTTATGTGTGAGTAGTCGTTAGGATTAGGGCTGCTTGAAGCCCTAGCCATGTTAGCTTTTTGATTGGATTTCTGGCTCTTGATTATGATTGCTATGCATGCTGAATAAGTTGGATTACTATGCTTAATGACCTTAATTTATGCCTATAAGATTAGCTACCTTGTTTGCATATAATTATAGATGTAATTGCTTGAGTGACCATCATATCATCTTGTGATTTGGAGCATCGAAAGTATTCTTACTTGTAATCTTAACTCATAACGACCTAGGATTGCATGTCACTTTGCTAGGCTAATGTGGTGTCATTAAATTCTCTTTAAACTTCATGCATCATCTTAAAAGGTAGATGATAGACGTTCTAGGCATATGCCCTGTTTAGAACATGCTAAGTAAGACGGAATAAGATGTGTCTAGTGAACCAACGTCAGGTACTAGGCACGGGCACCTAATTCAGAAAATGCATAGTAATTAGGTCAAGGAAATTTGGTTAAGAGCTATAATTGGTTAGAGTGGATAGTAAGCCTTAATTCGCCTTAGTTAATAATCAATCAACCGTTAATTCTTGCATTGTTATTTTCTGCATTTTATTTTACTTGTCTTTAAATTTCAGTTCTCACATCATAAACCCCCCTGCGTGTGTGTGTGTTTTCACTAAGTTAATAAATCTGAACTAAAGTGGTCATAACGTTGATACAAGTCCTCGAGGGATCGACTCTTGCTGTGCTACTATACTATTTTAATCGATTTGTGCACTTGCAAGGATTTTATAACTGTTAGAATTTAATTGCATATTTCTTGCTCTTTAATTTTACCAACAGTCGACCCTGGTTGTCGCATGATAGACAAAGTTTGTGCCCTTTTGATTACACAAAGGATACAATTTAATATCTAACCTAATATTTATGCCAATTTAATAACACAAATGACACAATTATAATAATTGTGTTCTTTATTTAACTTAGGACCCACCTACTGCGCATTAGCCAACATTTGTATAATTTGATATAACAAATGACACAATTCTATATTTATACCCAATCTGAAACTAAATATTATCATCACCTCTCCTTCACTCCATCTTCCATTTTCATCACATATCCTTCACTCCATCTTCCATTTTCATCGCTTCTCCTTCAAAAAACTTAGACTTGAAGAAGATTACTAGTGCTTGTTGTTAGGGGAGATTCACAATAGCCAAAGACATTGTTAAGATATGCACTACGAATTATTCCTTAAAACGGTATGTGGATTTTTTATTTTTGATATTATTTCTATCATGTATGTATATTTGTTAATATTAATGTTAGTGTTCTTATAATAGTGTTCTTATGATATCTTATAATAGTGTTCTTATGATATGTTTTGCCCATCTTTAATTTTTTGACTTAAAAACAAAAAAAAGTAAGTAAGCGCCCAATCTAATTATGGAAACTTTATTATGCATGCAGAATTTGAGAGAATTGAAGAGGAGACTCGTGAGATGGGGATGAGGTAACAGAGGAAGTACGGAATGAAATATATGTTCAAGTAATGGGCCCAGAAAAGCGAAACAAAGTTAGAGGATATGGGATTGGGCTTTCTTGGGCAGATGTTCTAGGAGTTGTCTTAGCAAAGAGGTTAATTTGTCAAAGGAGTTACTTTGCTTAGGGCAACATATGAAGAACAAAAGAAAATTGCAGCTGAAGCAGAAGAAATGATAAGCCGTGTGAGGCAAGATGCAGTTCAGGCAGAGGAGAGGCTTAAGCAAGAGGCACAAGTTGCAGCAGAGATGCTAAAACAAGAGCTTAGAGCTGAAGCGGAGGAAAACTTGAGGGTAGCCAAGGCACAAATGTTAGAGCAAATGATGATGATCGATGTTTACACGTGCTGCTATCAACTCAATGGACGGTGTTCTTACTGCATACAGTGGGCAGCGATGTGCAAGTGCACTTCCTGAAAGTACTCAGTTTGGAAATCAGAACTTCAGGCCAAATGGACCTTCAGGAGTGACTATGTCTTTCATTGCTGATTGCCATAGTGACTGTATTTTTAACGGTACATTTGTTTGCAAAAAATTTCTTTACGTATTGTATGGCTCCATTTTTTTTGGGAGATGATGACTCCTTGTTAGAGCTTTAATCATATACAAACAACTCTATGTAAGTCCATGTGAAGAAAAAATCTGATGTGGTGACTAATTTTGTAGAGATGAAGCTTCGATCATATACAAGTAAATGTATGTAGGCCCATATGAGCAAAAAATTGTGTACAATATCAAAGACCACCAAGCTACAAATGTGTTAAATCCAACTGCGAATACTTTAAGGACACAAAAGTATGATTATGTTAGGTAAACAATAATATATATTTAACTCTAAGGGCACGTAACTGATAGAATGGTGCAATACAGGTGTACACAGTAGGTAATAATAAAGTGTGATGTCAGACTTCAACACAAAATAAGATTTATCGGTGCCTAATTATTTTGACACAAGAACTGCTTTTGTGTCGTTTGGCTAGTAGTAAAGCCCATAAAAGGTATTGATAGCATGATCGGGGTAGCACCGTTGCCATTGGTCATTTTTTCTTGTAACGTGAATAAATTTGAAGAGAGTAGGATTTTCTTTTAAAAAAACACCTCAAGTTGGAGTATAGTCGATCATTTTCTTATTTTTTTTTTAGATAAGGATGTTCTACTTTGAACATATATTTTGTATTAGTTAATTTATTAAATATGTCCCATTTTTGGATCTTCAGTCACCCATTTTGGGCTGGTTTCATTAGATAATTTGAAGACTGATTTTTGGGTCAGCATTCTCCATTTTGCGATGGTTTCAGTAGGTAATTTGATGGCCGTTCTCCTTTTTGGATTTCCATCCTTCATTTAGGTTGTTGACTGACTCAACCAAAACTTATCTACTTAGGTTTGAGTGCTTAGATCATCTCTGAGAAAAGACGAAAATGGGTAGGAAAAACATGTTTCATGATTTTTGTGATTGTGATTGTGAAAGGTTTCTTCTAGCTCTTGATTGGAAGATCGAACTTTTAAATGGATTGATTTCTTCTATCAGTGAACCTAGAATGGCAACACATTTGTAGTGAAGTCGGAGAAATCTATTTTTATTTCAAACTTCAACCAGACAAACGGTGTGTCGTATGGTAAGCTACTTTCATTAGGTGGGTAGTCAGTAGTCGCATCAAAATTCCATCTTCTCCACCTACCAATACTTTATAATCATTTCAGAAATATTTAGTAACTATATCATCAAATTATATATATATATATATGTTTTGACTACCGACGATTGCAAACTATATTTTTTAAATTTAATTTTTATTTATTGCCACGTAAGTAACACTTTTGTTCAATTTACTCATCCACTCTTTTCTTCGATTAGACTAAAAATCTCGAAGTAAAAACATGTGTAGGGTCGATATGAAAGTAAGGATTTGAAGAGAGTGTCACAATCGATGGGACAAAGGACATGCACCCTCTGGCCTCTGCTTCGTTCGTTGCATTCATTGTTCTATTTGATGGATCACGATTCACGAACCAGCCCATAATTAAATTAACTTCATATTGGATAATTAAGATAATTATTCATTTCATATCACACAATTCAATTCAATGTATTTCGAAAAATAGATTGTCAAATCAACTTCACTCCTTACAATTAATAATTAAATAAGTTATTTTGCTTATATATATATATTAAAGTTTTTCATACGAGATAAAAGAATTTAAATTTAATTTTTATGATAATAGATTGGAAAATCGAGTTCACAAAAAAGTATGTGGAGTTCCATCGTGAGTTTAGTTTTCATATGCAGGCAGGATTAGGATTATCATATCTATTAAACTCACCAATAAAGATATAGTATCGTAAAATCATACCCAAATACCCGGGTGGTTTTATTGTCAACCCGAAATCACCCCAGTAAAATTATTTATTAGATGACTTATTTACCCAAATATAAAATGAGTATTTTACTTATGAATTTCCACATACCAACAAAATCATTACATAAGGGGGGGGTACTTACTTTGGGATAATTTTGGTGGGTGCTTTCGGTAGATAAAACGAGAGTGAAATTTTACTGAGAAATTTTGTAACGTAAATCTTTTATTATTGTCAACGATTACATGTACATTAATAATGGGTAAACAAAAAAGTTGGACAGTAAAATTCTTCCAAGGACAAAATAAAGTTGACTAGAAAAATCTGTGTAAAGTATTACCGGGCTGCAAGGAAGATAACAAGAAAACCAACTCCTCATCACTGCCATCGTATTGTACTTGATTTCTCAGGCGATGATAGCCAGCGACAACGTCGTCCGACAAGACCTTAGTCCTACAAAGTGGACAGGTGGCCAAGTACTGTTGGAGCCACTTGTCAAGGCAGGCCTGGTGGAATATGTGCTTGCATTTCATCAGCTGCCGTATCTTGTCACCTTCCTCAAATTCCGATAAGCAAACCGAGCATTCTTGCGTAGCCTCATCTGGGCTCAATTTTTGGGTGTAACAAATTGTGGGATTTTTTTGCTCTATGAGCTTTAGGTATTGGGTGGTGGTGACGACACGGTTGCGGGAATTCGGGTTTAGTCCGGCGAGGGAGCGGACGAAAATCACGATTTCGAGGATGAGAAGAGTGAGGAAGATTAGGGTTATGGTGTAGAGATGGGAGAAGAATTGAGAGAGAGCTTTGATGATGGTCATGGCTGCTGCTAAGCTGAAGAAAACGAGAAGAAAAATGAAATATGAATATAAATATAAATACAAGGGTAAAGTGAGTAGTGCAGTAAGACTTTTTGACTTTTTGACTTTTTGCCTTTTGGCCTTTTTGGATATAAGATGTAGTGAATGTGGTCCGCTGCAGTACTCGTGTGTGGTCACATCTTATATATCTTACATATAATTCTGAGATCTTCATGTTTTGATTTTGGGTTATGGGACTTTTGTGTAACCATGCTCAACTTCTGACAAGTGGATTTGTGGATATATCAATCATGCATGGTGAATGGAAATCATTACTATATATATATATATATATATATATAATTGTAAATTAAATTTGAGGGTTCCTTATTAGATATTCAAAACAGGGTCCCACGGAGTGTTGAATACAGAAACTACATTTAAAAACACAATTGTAACCAAAATTACATAAGAGGACAGTTAATTTTTTTTTTCTTACAACCATGGATAAACTCAATTTTGAAGAATTGTGATTTTACTTGTTTGATCTTAAGGAAGCAATGGTTTTAATTGCCAAGAAGAAACTTAATTTTTTAGAATTATGATTTTACTTTTTTGTCCTTCACGTACAAAATCAAGCGTATTGTTGTTTGATGTTTAACAGTTTAAAATTGAGGATTTTAGAAAGTTTTCAAGAGGGAGAAGGAGTTTTTGGGTAAGGTGGTGGTGGGAGAGCTTACGGCCTAGGTTCAATTCACGAGTTTTGAGCGAAGTCTAAACTCTTAGTACTTTGAAATTTCTCGTTCAAACATAGTCTAAAAAATGCAAAAAACATGAAGTGCTTCTTACACTCCGACAACCAAACCATTGAACTTGAACCTAACTTTCATCAGTCTTTTTTTTTTTTTTTTCCTTCTCTTTTCATGTTGAATTCAGTTTCTACTTTGAAATTAATTAGCAGCCTGCAGGTGTTTTACAATTATAATAAGACAATATACTCGTTAGAATACATTGGAATATATAACATTTTGTTGATATATAATATTAACAAGAAGATTATAATTTCTTGACTGTGTAACATTACCGTAATATATTTGCTGAAATTGGGTTATGAAATGAGAATTAGGTTGTAGATGGAACAAATTGGAAATTGGAAATTGTAAATTGTAATGTTGGTTTTTTTTTTTGGGCTCAAGAAACTTCATTAGATAAGCCCATTGGGCTGGAAAAGGAGAAATCTCCAAATACAAAGATAAACGGAATGTAAGCAAGTTTAAAACAAACATCCTAGCACCACCAGGGAAGGAAACTCATGCATATAAGACTGAGCACGCAGGCTCGTCGCAGCCGGATCTCCATCATGCCATTGGCGGAGGACACGGTAATCCATCGTTCAGTAGCACAAAATAAAAAGGAAGAAGGAGGCCTTGAGTCCCAGACCTTGTCACTCAACTCCCTTATCATCAAAGATGCAACCGCATCTGCCGCCAAGTTCGCTGATCTTGGTGACCAAATCCAAGCATGACTCTCCAAGTAAGACGCCATCTCATCCGACATAATAGGATAAAGCTCCCACATTCCCTTCTCCATATTCCCATTAATGGCTCTTACCAATTCTTTGGAATCAGAAACAAAAATTACCTTCTCATAACCATACCTGCGAACAATAGAGATCCCATCCATGGCAGCCAAAGCTTCTGCTTCAATTGCTGAACCTGCCCTAGATCGCTTGCCCCATGCTCCCTTATATACTCCATTACAATCTCTGCAGACTACCCCATCGCACACCATTGAAGATGTTTTATCACATGTCGCATCACAGTTAATTTTCACAAAATCAGGAGTTGGAGGTGACCAGGACACCATCTAGTTAAATGGGGTTATCCTATTGGGTACTTGTTCTTCCTCATTCATATCAGCATCTTCCCTTGTTTTACACTCCATACGATCAATACTTTCGATCACGGCCCTGGGATTAAAACAACAATGTTTAATAACCGCCGAGCATCTGGCTTTCCAGATCATCCAACATGTATTTACAATTAGTTTAATCAGTCATTGGCGGTCACTCCCTCTGTAGAAACTTGGAGCCGTAACTACTAATAACCAGCTATCAACGGAAGTGATACTTTTTGCATTTATTGAATAGGATAACTGACCTCCAAACCAAATAGCCTGAGCACCCTCTGACAGGACCCTTCCCGAATTTCCCCTCGAAACCCGGGAAAAACCCTACTTCCATCTGACAACTTAATAAAATTCCCAAAATACCCTTAAGTGCTTGCAAATATAGTATGAGCATTTTGCCAAACATCCGGCAGAATCTCCCCTTTAGGACTGGTTAACCGTCTTCCACATATCTGACAAGAGATCAGATAACACTCCAAATTCCAACAACTTAACCATCCAACGATCTAATTACCAAATTGACAATCAATCCAATAGATTTATCACAACATCTAGGTAGGATAAGTAAATACACAACAAATATCCTACTCGATAGTCTAGGTAAACACGCAATTGAAATGTAATACCTCCGCCTCTAGATATGCCCACGTCAACTCAATAGCCTGGAGGGGATTTAAAACACCAAAAGTGTGAGTGGACAAAAATAATCATTTAAAACTATTTCCAAAGAAAACAAACATTTTCCACTGCATGAGTAAAACCATGCATGCATAACATAATTTTTTTTTTCAACAAATCCCTTATTTTTGTAAAACACCGGTAGGACCCACGAAAAACCGTATAATGAAAATATCCCGTGGTCCACAACCCTGTTTTGAAGATCCTCATCAAAGGAGTTTACAAATCATATGAAACCAACTTGGACACAAAATATATATCAAAACATTTTCCACTGCTCCCGATGTAAGGACCCTTCTCGAATTTCCCCTCGAAACCCGGGAAGAATCTTACTCCCCGTCTGACAACCTAAGGAAAATTCCCAAAGCACCCTTAAGTGCTAACAATGTAATTATGAGAACTCTGCCAAAATTTTGGCAGAGTCTCCCCTTAGGGACTGGTTAACCGTCTTCCACCTGTCAGACAAGAGATCATATAGCACTCCAAATTCCAACAAACAACAACCATCCAACGATAATAATTACAGCAAGTCCAAAAGTGTTATCAAAGCATCTAGGTAGGATAATAATTACAGAATTATATATCCTACTCGAGTATAGGTAATAGCGCAGCTGATATTCTAATGCCTCCGTCTTTGAAAATGCCCACGTCAACACAATAGCCTGTAGGGGATTTAAAACACAAAAATTGTGAGTGGACAAAAATAATTATTTAGAAATCGTTTTCCGAGGAAATCTTACATTTTTTCCCCTCCACTAGGAAAACCATGAATGCATAACATAAACATTTCTTTTTGTGCAAATATGATATAAAGATAATCTGAAAACCACCGAAATTTCATCTTTCTTTAAAAATACTTGGTTGGACCCATGAAAATCTGTATAATGAAAAACACACCGTGGTCCACAATTTGGTTTGAAAATCCTCCTCAAAGGATTTTTAAATCATGTGAATTGACATGGACACAAAATATAACAACACATAACCCATTGTTCCCGAAATACCCTCCAAACACCCGATATACCTCGAGTTGTGCAGAAACATGTGCTACGCGTAGACAACCTCAACGACCATGTGGAGAAAACCCCTCAACACCAACGTCAGAGAACCCTCAACGAACCAGCAGAGTAAAACCCCTCAACGCCAGTCGGAGAAACCTTGACCATCGGGGACAGAAATCCAGTGAAAACCAAAATCCGTGTTTTGAAATCCTTGTTTCTTGGCCTAAGTCAAAGTCATTGAAAAATCGTTTATGGCCAAATCCAGTAAATCACAAGTACGGGTCTAACCCAAAATCACGAACTCAATAATTACCAAGTCAAGACAACATAAAAGCTGAGTCCAAAAACCAGGCCATTTCCCCAAAACACTTTTTCACTAAATTATGGAAAACCTGTGTCCAGTAATAATTTCTAAATTCCGGAAATTGTCACAAACAATACATAATAGAATTTAATTCAAAGATACCTTTATGTATGCATTACGATTTATAAATCAAAGTCCACTCACCACACGTCCAAGCAAGCTCAATCCCGAGTCGTACGCTCCTCCGAAGTTCCTAGAGCAGTATCGCCAGTCAATATTAACAATCGGGATTACCGACTAATAATAAAAACCCTACGTTTAAACTCCCTAAACTCTAGTAGGTCCGCCTACGTCTCACTAAAAATGCAGCAACTTCGGACGCCCAAACCTACCACTAAACGACGTCCGATCAACACGAAACATGTGCCAACAGATCCGGAACATCGACAACTATCCGACATGCGTTGCCGTGACCCCAGAACTGGTCCCACGTACCGACGGAAGGCTGAACCACACTCATTCACGCGCACCCACTCGTTGTCACATGCCCCCACGCGCTGATACTATTCACGACGGAATATTTCATCGCTCTGACGGAATTTCTTGATGGAATCAGAATATTTCATCCGGACTATCGACGTTAAGGTTCCGTCCCACTCCGTTAACTTTTGACGGAATATGCCGACGCCGTCAGCATATTCCGTCAAACTCTGACAGCGTCAGTTGACCGTTAAGTCAACTGACTGCTGACTATGTGGCACGTGGCTGCCAGGTGGCTCCACGTGGCTCAACATGGCTACCATGTGGCATCCACGTGGCTCTACATGGCTGCCATGTGGCATCCACGTGGCTCTACATATCTGCCATATGGCATTCCACGTCAGCCTCATCTTACCAACCCAGTAGCCGGCGTCTCACTGGAGATGATGAACGCGCTGCTGTACACCGTCGTCCGCCGTCGCTGGAGTCTCGCCGGAGTCATGTCGGAGAAGACGATCGTGCCACCGTCGCCGGAAAACCCCATTTCTCGCTGACCTTGAGTTTTTCCTAACTTATTCAAATCTCAACCATTTTTCACGAATGTTACGTCTAAATCTTTCTACTCGAACCCAGTAACTCAAAAATGACCTCAAAACACTAAACCCGCACCTTTGCTAGCTGAAAAATCGATTGGAACTTCCAATTTTTCTTTTCCTCGGTCCGACGTCTCCCGCGGTTGCCTCCACCGATGGTTGGTACTTCTTTGATCGTGGGAAGGAGGATATTTCGATTAGTGGAACTAGATTGGGAGACTTGGCCTTGAATCAAAGTTCAATTTTTGGGTTTTTGGTTTGGAGGGGTTTTTTGTTTGGGTACACACGGTGTCGGGAAAGGGGGGGGGGGGGGGGGGGGGGGGGGGTGGTGGTGTCTAGAGAGAAAGAGAGTGAAATGAAGATGAGGATCAGATCAATTGGGGATAAAAATATCTACCAATGGCATATTACCAAACTTCCCCTAAACTTTCTAGTCCCGCATCTTTCGCAGACAAACTCCATTTTCCGCGTGCCGCCTGTCTACGAACTCGTGAGTTTGAGACCTACGCAATGGTACCCGAAACACAGCCTAAAATGTCTCGAAACAAAACTTGACTTAAACACCCCTTAACAACCAAGGGTAAATTTATCTTTTTACAAAATAATTTACGAAAATTCAATAATTACATTTCTAGGTCGTTACACCCGAATAAAAATTCTGAACCGTAGCGCAATACCCTCCACACACTCGATATAACTCGAGCTGTGCAGAACCCTGTACTATGCATGGACAGCCTCAACGACCTGGTGGAGAAAATACCCCTCGACACCAATGTCGGAGAACCCTCAAAGATCTGACGGAGAAAAACCCCTCGATGCCAATCGGAAAAACCTTAATCCTCGGGGACAGTAAATCGGTGAAAAACCAAAATCCATGTTTTGAAATCCTTGTTTCCTGGCCTAAGCCAAATTCATTGAAAAACTGTGCCTATGCCCAATTGCAAGGAAATCACACATCCAGGTATACACCCAAAACCATGGACTGAAAATCTGTAAAGTCAAAATCATTTAATAACAGAGTCCATGAAACCAGGCCATCGCCCAAAACATCATTTCCACTGTAATATTGAAAACATGTGTCCAGTCATCATTTAGTAGCACAAGTTCTAAATTCCAGAAATGTACCAAAAACAATATATAACAATATTTAATTCAAATATACCTTAATGCATGCATTATAATTTATAAACCAAAGTCCATTCACCAATAGCTAAATCCCGAATCGTACGCTCCTCTGAAGTTTCCGGAGCAATATCGCCTGTCAAAATTAACAATCGGGATTACTAATGATAATTAAACACCTTACATTTAAACTCCCTAAACCCCGGGAAGTCCGCTCGGGTTACACTAAAAATGCAACCACATCGGACGCCCAAAATTACCCCTAAATGACGTTCGATTAACCCGAAACCTGCGTAAAAACGTTCGGAACGTCGAATTCTTATTGACATGTATCACCGTGACCTAAGAATCGATCACACGCGCCGATTGAAGATCGGTGATTCGGCCACACGCCAGCTACACAGCCTCACGCACCAGCACAATGCCACACGCACCTGCTGACTCAGCCACTAGGTGGCGTCCACGTGGCTTCCAGGTGGCCTACGCGTCGTTCCACGTGGTATGCCACGTCAGCACCATCGACCGATCCAGTCACCGGAGCCTCACCGGAGAAGACAACTGCGCCGCCGTCGTAGTTGCAGGGAAACCCCATTGCCGACCGAGCTTCAAGTTGTTCCTAACTTTCTCAAAACTCAACCATTTTGCACGAATTTTATGTCTAAATCCATCTACTCGAATCCAAGAATTCAAAAATGAACTCTAAACACGAAACCCATACCTGTGTTGGCCAGAAAATCGATCGGAAGGTTTCGATTTTCCTTTCCTCGGTTCGGTGTCTCCCACGGCTGCCTTCTTCGCTAGTGGGTACGGTTTTGCTCGCGGGAAGGAGTAGAGTTTGATGGATTTAACCAAATTGGCCAAGGTTGCCTTGAATTGAAAGTCCAAATCGAAGTTTTTGTGTTTTGGTACGGTTAGTGTCGGTCGGTGGTGCCACGGGTCTGTGAAAGGAAGAAAATTAAAATGAACTCGTGAAGTCTGGATTAAATACATAGACCCAAGGGAATTTTCCAAAAGGCTCCTGAACAATTTAGACCCGTAAGTTTCTCGCACCGTCTCTGTTTTCCACGTGCTGCCTATCTACGAACTCGTGAATCCGAGAACTATGCAATGGTACCCAAAAACTGTCAAATGTGTCTGCACACAAAATTGACTTCCGAGCGCCCTTTGAAACCAAGGGTAATTTCATCTTTTTCTAAATGAATTTACCAAAATTTACGAATTAAATTTTCGGGTCGTTACAACTCACCCCCCCTTAAAGAAATTTCGTCCTCGAAATTCATACCTGTCACTAGAACAAATGTGAATGTTGTGCCCACATCAGTGCTTCAGTTTCCCACGTGGCCTCCTCCACGTTCTGATTCCTCCACAGAACTTTAACCAGAGGAATAGTTTTTTCTGCCCAATACTTTTTCCTTCCAATCTAGAAGTTGCACTGGTTGCTGCTCAAAAGTCAAATCATCTATCAGCTCAATTGGTTGCACCTCCAATACATAAGATTCATCGAATAGGTACTTCCGGAGCATGGATACATGGAATACATCGTGAACCTTTGACAGTTCTGGAGGTAAAGAAAGTCTGTAAGTCACTAGCCCTATCCTCTCAATAATCTCATAAGGTTAAATGTAACGAGGACTTAGTTTCCCTTTTCAACCAAAACGTACAACTCCCGTCCAAGGGGATAATTTAAAAAAAACCCAGTCTCCGACTTCAAATTCAAGGTCTCTGATTCGTCGGTCTGCTTAGCTTTTCTAGCGCTCCTGAGCTGGCTTTAGCCTTTCCCTGATGATTTGAATCTTTTCCTCTGTCATTTCCACAACCTCCGGTGTCAACAGTCTTCTCTGACCTACCTCAGTCTAGCATATCGATGGTCTGCATTGTCTCCCATACAAGGCCACAAAAAGAGTCATCCCAATACTAGACTGATAGATGTTGTTGTAAGCAAACTCCATCAAAGTCAGGTGTGAATCCCAGTTTCCTTTAAACTGTAGTACACAAGCTCTCATCTTATCTTCCAAAATCTGAATTGTCCTCTAAGACTGATCGTCAGTCTGTGGATAAAAAGTTGTACTGAAATGCATGGTAGTTCCAAAGGCTTTAAGCAAACTCCGCCAAAACCTCGAGGTAAACCTAGGATCCCTGTCTGATACAATCGACTATGGAATCCCATGTAACCTTATGATCTCATCCACAAACAACTTGGCATACTGACTCATCCAGTAATCTTCCCGTACTGGTAAGAAATATTCTGACTTTGTGAGTCTATCAACAATTACCCAGATTCCATCATGTCCTTTTTGAGTCCTAGGAAGTTTATAGAAAAATCCATAGTAATGTGATCCCACTTCCATTCCGGAATAGGTAATGGTTGTAGTGCCCCATATGGTTTATGCCTCTCTGCTTTTACTTGTTGACATGTCAGGCACCTACTCACAAACTTTGTTATTTCCCTATTCATCCCTGTCCACCAATAAGGATCCTTAAGTGTACGATACATCTTAGTACCTCCTGGATGCATAACATAGGCAGAACTATGAGCTTCCTCAAGATTTTCGCTTTTCAACTTAGGATCATTAGTTCGCACAACCTGCCATCCTTAACCACGGCTCCATCTTCCCGAACCACGTGATCCTGCATGTTCCCAGCCTCCAATTCCATCCTAATAATACACAAAGTAGGATCCTGGAATTGAGATTCAATAATCCGGTCAATCAAGACAGGTCTCACATAGAAGCTAGCTAATAAAGCCCTCTAGCTATCAATGCCAAGTATAATTCCCATTCTTTGGAATTCCACTAGCAACGGTAGATAAACAGTGTGCAAATAGGCCAAGGAACCCATGGACTTCCTGCTAAGTGCATCCACCACTACATTGGCTTTTCCTGGGTGATACTCTAGAGTACAATCATAATATTTTATCAGCTCAAGTCACCTTATGTGTCTCAAATTCAGATCTTTCTGGGTGAAGAAGTAGTTCAGACTTTGATGGTCGGTAAAGATCCAACATGTTTCCCCATACAAATAATGTCTCCAAATCATCAGTGCATGCACCACTGCCGCTAACTCTAAACCATGTGTGGGGTAATTCAACTCATGATGTTTAAGTTGCTTGGAAGCATAAGCTACACCTTTCCATGATGCATCAGCACGCACCCTATACCTCGTAAGGATGCATCACTATACACCTCAAATCCTCCATTACCATCTGGAAGGGTTAACACTAGGGCAGAAGTCAACCTCCTCTTAAGCTCTTGAAAGCACTATTCACACTCATCATCCCAGTCAAACGTGACTCATTTCCTTGTCAACTGAGTTAACGGGGAATCTATCGTAGAAAATCCTTCTATGAATTGCCGATAATATCCCGCTAAACCCATAAAACTTCTCACCTCTGAAACTGTCTTCGGTTGTTCCCAGTTTGCCACTGCCTCGACTTTTGGAGATCCATGATGATACCCTCAGTAGAAATCACATGCCCTAAGAAGCCCATATTAGTCAACCAAAACTGACATTTACTAAACTTGGCGAACAATTACTTTTTCCACAGCATATTCAGCACCAACCTCAAGTGTTTCTCATGTGCCTTAGCACTCTTCGAATATACCAAGATATCATCAATGAACACAATTACAAATCGATCCAAGTATCGTCGGAATACCATGTTCATCAAATCCATAAATGTTGTCGGGGCATTAGTTAACCTAAAAGGCATCACTAGGAACTCATAATGCCCATAGTGGGTCCTAAAAGCTGTTTTAGGAACATCCCCTTCCCTGATCCCTAACTGATGGTACCTGGATCGGAGGTCAATTTTTGAGAAATACTTTAGCCCTTTCTATTGATCAAACAAATCATCAATTCGTGTTAAAGGATACTTATTCCGTACCGTAACCCTGTTTAACTGCCGGTAGTTGATACAGAGCCTCAAACCACCATCTTTCTTCCTTACAAATAACACCAGCACACTCCAAGGTGATACACTTGGTTGAATAAATCCCATATCCACCAAGTCCTGCAATTGAGTCTTCAATTCCCTCAATTATGCCTGTAAGGACCCTTCCCGAATTTTTCCTCGAAACCCGGAAAGAACCCTTATCCCGTCTGACAGTTCTTTTATCTCAAAATTTAAATACCAGAAATACCTTTTATTCTTAAATAATTTTTAGTAAACCTTACCGGTTTCCCGACAGAACCTCTGTACTTACTGACCACTCCTACCTGTCAGACGCAGGATAGTATGCAGGTCAAAGCCAAGACCTCGGAATAGTGGTGGTCCAAATAGGAACAACCTCTGATACCAAATGTCAGTAGGTCAGACACTGCTGACATCACTACTGGAATACCACAAGACAACAGACTAGTCAGATATTTTTGAACCAACAATAATTCATCACTCTGGGTCACCGCCCACACCAACCCACAGACCCGGATGACGAAGTGTTTCCATAGGCTGATTTATCACATGACAATCGTCCTCAAACCATATTAGAGCTGGAGCTATCCTCAGCTATCATATCACATCAGTCGGCATATCCCTAGCCACCAGGGTATCCCTTGGGGTGTGCTAGTCCTATATCACAACTCTCTATACTATGCATAAATAGCCTCGTGACCCGGCGGAGCCAAAACTCCTGGATGCCATAGTCGGAGGACTCAACGAACCAACGGAGTAAAACTCTCGATGCTAGTCGAAGAACAGTAACCAATTATATTGATGGTTCACCGGGTTCACCGCCAATAGCGGATCCTGGCCCAGATCCTAGCCTCCCTCAAATCAATGTTTATCTCGGAGGTTCACCGGGTTCACCGCCTCAGCGGATCCTAGCCCAGATCCTGGTCCCCTAAAATCGGTATTGTTTATTTTTGGAGGTTCACCGGGTTCACCGCCTCAGCGGATCCTAGCCCGAATCCTGGCCCCCTCAAATCGGTATTGTTTATTTTTGGAGGTTCACCGGGTTCACCACCTCAGCGGATCCTAGCCCAGATCCTGGCCCCCCTCAAATCGGTATTGTTTATTTTTGGAGGTTCACCGGGTTCACCGCCTCAGCGGATCCTAGCCCGGATCCTGGCCCCCCTCAAATCGATATTGGTTCCAAAATCAAGTATTTTATAATCACAAATACGGTTTCAACTCAAAATCATGGACTCAAATAATTACCACGTCAAAACGATATCTCGCTGTGACTCATGTATTTCACCGAATGTATCATACCTCATGACTTGATATCGTGATACGTATCTCGGAATTGACCCTCGAGATACCCTAATCTAGTGGTAGTTTATACTCATTCCAGAGTACGTACTTCTCATCGATATTCTAATTTAAATCTCGGAATCTATCTTTGAAATGTACCACTAAAGTATTAGTTTATACTTGTTTCCAAATACCTACATCTCATAATTAACAATGCGGGGTCCTAAAGCTAACCCTGGCATAGTCTAAATTTCCTATTATCATCTTGCATCATTCTCATTCCATATATATATTATTAATCAATCAAACATTCATCACCACACACATAATTACATCAAATACTACTAACACAATTAAATCAATCATCATTCAATTGAAATCCCGGTCATCACATAATCTATCACATAACAGTACATAAGTCATATAGGTATGACTTTAGGAAAGGATTCCACTCACCAACATCATCCAACCCAAAATTCATGGACGCTCTAGCCCAAGGAACACATGCACAATAATAACCCAACTTCCTTGACTTTCCGAGCTCAAACTCCGCTTCAAGGTCAACCATTACCGCTGGAATTGCCCAAATCGGGCCTTAAACAAACTCCTATGGCCTCAAAACCAATAAAATCTGATCTGGAACGTCCCAAACCCTAGTCACGCGCCGCCGTGACTTCGGGAACAGTCTCACGCGCCGCCACACGCAACGGAAGGTCAGAACATGCGCTCACGCGCCGCCACTTGCCCTCACGCGCCGGTCACGTGCCTGCTACAGTGTTCACGCGCCTGGACCGGTCCAACCCGGCCCGACTCGACCTGACCCGGTCCAACTCGACTCAACCCGACTAGTTCACTCAACCCGACCGATTCAACTCGACCCGACCGGTTCACTCAACCCGACCGGTTCACTCGACCCGACCCGGTCTGACCCGACTCGACCGGTCGCCGGAGAAGACGATCGGCTGCCGACGCAGTCGCCGAAGTCTGACCGGATAAGATGACCGGCATCCGGCGTCGCTGGCGTCTGGTTTCACCGGAATCCCCCATTTCCGGCCGAAACTTCAAGTTTTTATAACTTCTTCATTTCTTGACCGTTTTTCACGATCCACACATGTAAATTCATCTACTTTTCACCAGGAATCCAAATATGAGGTCAAAGTTCCAAGATCGTACCTGGTTTGGCTGGAAAATGACCGAGAAGATTTGGTCCACTTCCCTCCTCCGTTCGTCGCCTACGGCGGTGATCCCGCTCCGATGATTAGTTTCGGTCAAATCGAACTGAAATTCGTCCGATGAAAATGGTGATTCGGTGTTCGCACGGGAAGAATTTCGGGTAGGAGAGACAGACTGCTTCGACCAATCCCCCGAGGAGAGAGAAAAATATCTGATATATAGTTCCAACTTTTCCAAAATTACCAAACTGCCCCTGAAGCTTCTAGACCCGTAACGAACTCACCGGGTCTCCGTTTTTCGTGTGCCGCCTATCTACAAACTCGTGAGTTCGAGACCTACGCAACGACCCAAGAAAAATTCTCAAAAGTACTGCCAGTCAAAAAGTGACTCCCGAACCCGTCCAAAATCGAGGGTAAAATCGTCCAATTCTCAAAATAATTTAATTTCTGGTCCGGGTCGTTACAATGCCGATGTCATTATGTACGGTGATTGGGATATAGGTTGAGTACCTGGAAGAAGCTCTATGGTGAACTCAATCTCCCGGTGAGGTGGCAACCTCGGAAGATCCTCTCGAAATACATCTGAAAACTCATTCACCATAGGAATATCCTCTACTCTCACCGGAGTATCCCGAGAATCAATCACGTGAGCTAAATATCCCTCGCAACCTTTCCTCAATTACTTCTCAGCCGTCAAAGCTGAGATCACTCCTGAGCGAAGTACCCTACAGTCACCCGAAAATGTCAGTTCCGGCAAGACTGGACTCCGACAAACCACCATCTTAGCGAAACAACCAATGGAATCATGATGCATCGTTAACCAATTCATCCCCAAAATCACATCAAAATCATAAATGTCCAAGGGAATTAAATCTGCCTCTAACTCATGACCGTCCACTACTACCGGACAACTGCGAATCACGAGGTTCGCCACTAACATATCTCCAGTAGGAGTGCTAATGCCCATGTCACAACCAATCGGGGATAAATCTCTATCAGCAAATAGTGTAAAACCCCGAGAAATAAAGGAATGTGTAGCTTCGAGATCTAATAAAACACGAGCATCATCATTAAAAATAGATAACGTACCAGTAACCACCTCTGTTACTGCTCGAGCCTCCTGCTGACTCATAGTAAAAACTCGAGCCTATGTACCAGAAGATCGACCACGACCCCCACGTCTCCCTCTGGCCATGCTGGTCCCACTAGCCTTGTTGGCCCCACTCGACTTGGTTTGGCTCCCTGCTGTAGGACCAGATATCTGCGCTGCTCTCTGACTCGATTCAGTAGCCTCTCGGCCCAAGGAACTATTACCCGGATGACGATGTGGAAAGCCTCTCATGAAACGATCGGTCTCCCCACAAAAGTAACAACCGGTGTCACCCGGCCGTGCGAGTGTGCCACTCTATCTCCCGGTCGACTGCACTGAAGTCCTACTAGATTGAGCTAAAGACTGCTATCCCTGACTAGCTCTGCCACTGCCTGCTCCGGATACTGCACCACCAGAAGATCTAGAACTGGAACTGCCTCTCTTCGATGGTCCTTGACTAGAGGCTCCGAAACTCCAGCGATCTCGACGTCACTTGGAACCACTTAACTGCTTCTGAGCTAGCAAACTCAACTCTACTATGGCAGCAGTGTCTAATAAAGCCCTCAAAGACTTATGTGCCACAGTAGTTACTGCTACTCGAACCTCATTCCGCAGTCCATACTCAAACCTTCGGCGCTTATCCATCTCAGTTGCCACAAGAGCCGGTACAAAGCGTGGCAACTCAAGAAATCTCTGCTCATATTGTGGCACCGTCATGTCCAACTGCTATAACTGCAAGAACTCGACCTCTCTGGCATCTCGATATGAATGAGGATAAAACTGCTCGTGGAAGCGCTCCTGGAAAGTTTCCCAAGTAAAGATACGGCCATCCCAGCCTGTCAACTACAAAGCATGCCACCAAAGGTATGCATAACCACCCAGAAGCAATGTGACTAACCGCACCCTATCCTCTAGAGGGCACCTCATAATCGCAAGCACTCGTTCCAACCGAGTAATCCACTCATCTGCATCATCTGGGCCTAACTTGCCCGTAAATACTGTAGCCCCAACCTTTGGGCTCGCTCAATGTCAGACACTCAGTAGTAGCCCTACCCTGAAGTACCGTAGTCAAAGTTCGACTCAATTGATCCAGGGTCTACCTCAAATTCGGCTCTCCTATGGGTTCATGTGTGGCCTCACTATTTCCAGGCCGCTGACGGGGCTCGCATCTCGGAGGCATTACGCTGAAAAGAACCATAAACCACCAATCACATAATCAGATGTACACTAGGTGTACGGTCTATAGGAATTTAAACATAGTGCTTTGATACCAGGTTGATCCCGAATTTCCCCTCGAAATCAGGGAAAAACCCTGCTCCCGTCTGACAACTTAATAAAATTTCCAAAATACCCTTAAGTCCTTGCAAATATAATATCAGAATTCTACCAAAAATCCGACAGAATCTCCCCTTAAGGACTAGTTAACCGTCTTCCACCTGTTTGATAAGGGATAATATAACACTCCAAATTCCAACAACTTAACCATCCAACGATGTAATTACCAAATTGACAATCAATCCAACAGATTTATCAGAGCATCTAGGTAGGATAAGTAAATACACAACAAATATCCTACTCGATAGTCTAGGTAAACGCACAGTTGAAATGTAATGCCTTTGCGTCTGGATATGCCCACATTAACTCAATAACCTAGACGAGATTTAAAACACCAAAAGTGTGAGTGGACAAAAATAATCATTTAAAACTATTTCCAAGGAAAACATACATTTTCCCCTCCATGAGTAAAACCATGCATGCATAACATAAAATTCTTTTTCAACAAATCCCTTGTTTTTGTAAAACACCGGTGGGACCCACAAAAAATCGTATAATGAAAACATCCCTTGGTCCACAACCCTGTTTTGAAAACCCTCATCAAAGGAGTTTAGAAATCATATGAAACCAACCTAGACACAAAATGTATATCAAAACATTTTGCACTACTCCCGAATAAAAATTTCAAGCCGTAGCTCAATACCCTCCACACACCCGATATACCTCGAGCTGTGCAGAACCTTGTAGTATGCATAGACAGCCTCAACAACCTGGTGGAGAAAATATCCCTCGACACCAATATCGGAGAACCCTTAATGATCTGATGGAGAAAAACCCTTCAACGCCAGTCGGAGAAAAGCTTAATCCCCGTGGACAGTAAATCAGTGAAAACCAAAATCCATGTTTTGAAATCCTTGTTTCCTGGCCTAAGCCAAATTCATTGAAAAATCGGGTCTATGCCCAAATCCAAGGAAATCACACATCCAGGTCTACACCCAAAACCATGGACTCAAAATCTGTCAAGTCAAAATCATTTAATAACAGAGTCCATGAAACCATGACACCGCCCAAAACATCATTTCCACTGTAATATTGAAAACATGTGTCCAATCATCATTTAGTAGCACAATTTCTAAATTCCATAAATGTACCAAAAACAATATATAACAATATTTAATTCAAATACACCTTTATGCATACATTATAATTTATAAACCAAAGTCCACTCACCGATAGCTCAATCTCGAGTCGTATGCTCCTCTGAAGTTTCCAGAGCAGTATCGCCTGTCAAAATTAACAATTGGGATTACTAACGATAATTAAACACCCCACATTTAAACTCTCTAAACCCCGGGAAGTCCGCTAGCGTTACAGTAAAAACGTAGCCACTTCATATGCCCAAAACTACCCGTAAACGACGTCTGATTAACCCAATACCTGCGCCAAAAGGTCCGGAACGTCGAAACCTTTTTGACATGATTTGCCGTGACCCAAAAAATGGTCCCACGTACCGCCACGCGCCGACAGAAGACCGGCAGTTCGGCCACGTGCCGACCACACGTCCTCACGCACCCGCATAGTGCCACACGCGCATGCGACTCAGCCACCAGGTGGCATCCACGTGGCTCCATGTGGCATGCCACGTCAGTACCACCAATCGACCCAGTCGTCGGAGCCTCACCGGAGAAGACGACCGCATCGCTGTCCGTCGCCATCGCCATCGCCAGAAAACCCCATTACCGACCAAGCTTCAAGTTTTTCCTAACTTTCTCAAAACTCAACCGTTTTGGACGAATTTTATGTCTAAATCCTTCTACTCAAACCCATGAATTCAAAAATGAACTCTAAACACGAAACTCATACATGTGTTGGCCTGAAAATTGATCGGAAGGTTTCAGTTTTCCTTTCCTCGGTTCAGTGTCTCCCACGGCTGCCTTCTTCGCTGGTGGGTACGGTTTTGCTCACGGGAAGGAGTAGAGTTTGATGGATTTAACCAAATTGGCCAAGGTTGCCTTGAATTGAAAGTCCAAATCGAAGTTTTTGTGTTTTGGTTCGGTTGATGTCGATCGGTGGTGTCACGGGTCTTTGAAAGGAAGAAAATGAAAATGAACTCGTGAAGTCTGGATTAAATACATAGACCCAAGGGAATTTACCAAAATGCCCCTGAACAATTTAGACCCGTAAGTTTATCGCATGGTCTCCATTTTCCGCGTGCTGCATATATACGAACTCGTGAGTCCGAGATCTATGCAACGGTACCCAAAAACTGTCAAATTTATCTCCACACAAACTTGACGGCCGAGCCCCCTTTGAAACCAAGGGTAATTTCGTCCTTTTCCAAATTAATTTACAAAAAAATTACGAATTAAATTTTCGAGTCGTTACAACCTCACACATCAATAGCATATGCTCAATGGATTCAGGGAACTTTCCACACAGCTCACAGATTGGAGATTCTCCCAAGTGTCTATGGTGTAGGTTGGCTCGAGTAGGCAGTGCCTGTTTCGTTACTTTCCACATGAAGTTTTTAATTTTTGGCAGTATCTTCCCTCCCCAAATTAGGTTTCATATTACTTTTGGTATCCAGTGGGAGGAAGATGGGCGATGGCTAGCATTTCCTCCCAACTTTTTCCTAATCCATTTATAGCCTGCTTTGATTGTAAGAGACCCACTTATTTCCTCATCCCAGATTAGCCTTTCATTTTTCCTGAAATTTCCAATCCTTTTGTTTCTAATGGAAATCCTTTCCACTTCAGTTGTATTCTCACTCAAACTCTCCAAATCTCCTTTCAAAGTCTCAGCCTGAGCATTATCATCAATAGTCGAATCAATAGGTGGATTTAGACGCTAATCATTCAATCTTGGCACCCACCGATCCTTCCAAATTCTTATCACTTTCCCATTTAGCAGTTGCTATTGAGCCCCATTACTGATTAACTCTCTTCCTTCTATTAAACTGGCCTAAGCCCAAAATGCCCGTCTACCCTTCTTAGCCTCCATGAAAAACAGTTCGGAAAATATTTGCTATTAATTAGCGTTGCCCATAAAGAGTCAATTTCATGGATCATTCTCCAACCTTGTTTTTCTAGTAGAGCCATGTTGAAGTCAGCCAAGTTCCGGAATCCCATTCCCCCCCTCCATCTTCGGGGTGCCTAGGTCCCTCCAATTGATCCAGTGAATTTTGTTCCTACTCTTCTTTGATTTCCCCCACCATAAATTGGCAAGAATGGAATCAAACTCCGTACACAAGGTGATCGGAAATTTAAAGATAGCCATAGGGTACATAGGAATCGCCATGGCCACGGGCTTTATAAGGATTTCTCTTCCAGCCTGTATCAATAACTTTTGCTGCCGCCCATCAACTTTCTGCTGCAGTCTTTCCTTAATATAAAGATGAGCATTTTTCTTAGTTTTCCCCCAAAACAGATGGTATTCCCAAGTATTTCCCTAGATCTTCAGAAATTGTGACCCCTAGTACATTTTCCAGCTGGCACTGAGTCTGTGTTGGTTTATTTGAGCTAAAAAATGCTGGATTTCTCGAAGTTGATTTTTTGTCCTGAGCTCTACAATAAGAATCCAGAATTTTCTTCACAAGTTGGCAATTCTTTTCGTTTGCCTTCATGAACATCAATGAGTCGTCTGCAAAGAAGATGTGTGATAGGGGAGGACCATCTGACTCGAAACCCATGCCATCTAGCAAGCCTTTTTCCACCTCCCCATTCAGTAGAGAGGAGAGGACGTCACATACCAGGAAACATAGATACGGTGATATGGGATCACCCTGTCGTAACCGTCTTGAAGGTGAGAACCTACTTCCTTGTTTAACATTAATCACAACTACATAATTTACTGATGTTACGCACCTCATTAGCCATGCAACCCACTACCTTCTGAATCCCAATTGCATAAGCACAAATACCAGAAAATCCCACTCGATTCTATCATATGCCTTGTTCATCTCGAGTTTAAGGCCCATCTCATACTTTTTTGTTTTCTTCCTCATTTTCAGAGCATGGAACGCTTCATGAGCAATGAGGATATTGTCCTGAATTTGTCTCCCTGATACGAATGCACTTTGTTGTGGGGACACAATTGAGTAGTTGCATAGAGAAATTGGTCTCAATTGAGTCACACTTTCTGGACATTGAACTTTGGGTATCAACACAACGTTAGTTGTTGCAAGCTCCCACAATTCCTCACTACCACAGAAAAAATCCTTCACCATTCTGCATAAGTCCAATTTGACCTTGTCCCAATAAGATTGGTAAAACAAGCCAGTGAAACCCTCTAGCCCTGGAACCTTATTCTCCCCGATAGCAAAGGCTGCATTTTTTATCTCTTCATCCTCAACTGGAAGCATCAAATCCACATTCATCTGGTCATCAATCATAGCCTTAATGAAAGGTCCAATCTCCTCCTAGTCACGATTACCCTCTTATTTGAATAGCTCCTGAAAGTATTTCTCCACATGCTGCCAAACTCCTATCTCCTCTTCAACCCATGATCCGTCCTCCGTTTTTAGTCTCGATAATATATTGGACCTTCTGCGCATCAGTGTAGTGTGGTGTGTATTTGCATCTCCATCTTTGAGCCATTGTACCCTCGACCACTTTTTCCAATATTCCTCCTCCAATTTCCAAATTGCGCCCAATTCTCCTTGTACCTCCTTGATTCTGCCTGCATTTTCTTCCCATTTTGTTTGGAGCTCCTTTAGTTCATTCATGTGCTCATTGATCCTCTTGCTATTATTTGGAAATTTGGCCTTACTCCACACCATTAGTTATGATCTACAACTTCCCAATTTTCCCCTCAAAATCCATCCACCACTACCCTCACAATACCTATTCCAGTATCCATTAATCACATCGTGACATTCCTTGTCCTTCACCGAAAAAGGCTCGAACTTGAAAGGTCTTTCCATTCTCAGTATGTTGGGCTTGGTTTGGATAGAGATTGGGCAATAATCTGATCCCACCATTGGCAGATTTGTAGCACAAGTGTCTGGACATTTAAATTTCCAGTCCGCATTGACCAAACCTCTATCCAGCCTCTCTTGGACCAAAGCACCATCTGATCGAACCCCCCTCATGTGAACGGCTGACTTCGAAAGCCTAGATCAAACAAACCCGTCTGGTCCATAAATTCCAGTAGGAGCTTTCTTCGCCCTATTCCTTCACATCTTCCTCCTTTATTTTCACTCTGCCAAATAAACTCATTGAAGTCACCTGCCACACCCATGGTACCCCTTTGCTCCTCAAATTTCTACCTAACCACTCCCAAAAGCTTACTTTTTCTTCTCTGTATGGTGTGCCATACACCCAGGATGCACTCCACCATTCAGTATCACCTGCTACCCTAACCTGAGTATCAATTAGATTCTTTGAAGTAGAAACTATATTCACCTCAACTCCTTCACACCACCAAATATAGTTCCCACCTGCAGTGCCCACTAGTGGGTAGTCATGGCAGTAATCGTATCCAAGATCTTTACATAACTTCCTCATTCTATCACGTTTCATTTTCGTCTCCACTAGAAACATGATAGTAGGCCTGAAACTCCGGATAAGATTCCGTCGGTGACGAACTGTCAAGTCAGAACCCAAACCTTGATAGTTCCAGCACATTAGGTTCATTCTGCATTGGCAGTTGGATATGTCCAACCGCCATCCCTACTTGCCACTTCTCTGCTTGATGCTCCCTGCTCCCTCTCATTCTCCTCATTTCCATTTCCACCATTAGGACTCTCATAGTGAACCTCCACTTCAGATAGACCCTCCTCCGAGAAAGGGAGGTATGTGGCCCCTCTACCCCCCCTCCTGCCCCTTGAATCTCTCATTCTCCGACCTTCCTTCCTACTTGTTCTGCTCTCAGTCTTTTCTTCACCCTCATCTCCCTTTAGAGTGCTCCCCCCGCTCATCTTTGGCTTCTTCTTATTTCTTCACCTTCCTCGCCCTTTAGAGTGCTCCCCCCGCTCATCTTTGGCTTCTTCTTATTTCCTCTCTCATTTAGGTTGCTCAGGTTCCCATCCCTCTTTATCCCCATTCTTTCGAAAGCTTCATCCACTCCCATTGTGTATGTGTTCTGTGCTTTAGTGGTCTAAATGTCGAAGGGATTTCTAACATGTGGTTCCAGCGGCTCAAACTCTGAGAACCTAGAGAGGTCATCATTCACTAGTTCCACATTGCTTGGACCTAGTAGCATCCAATTTGTGAAACTGAGTGAAAAACTTTTGCATGTGGGCGGGCAGGAGTAAGAACCAATTGAGTTCATGTGGGTGGGCCGACAAAGTTAACTCCTTTTGCACAAACTGAAAGCATCCAAATGAAAGCTTAGCCACCTCATTACTCATTGTGTAATCAATTAACTTTCTAAACTTGTACTTGTTTATCAATTCCTTTTTCGTCACATTTCGTCCAACTTCATTTAATTTTGGCTTATTCCTCAAAATGCACCCAGAATAGGACCAGTATTCTCAGTTTGGACCCGGAACTGAAATTTGACTCAAAATGCACCCAGAACAGTAGCAACGTCAAAAATGTTGGACCAACTAACTGACTCCGTTTTTAACTCTGTCAAGTGTGAGGGTAACTTTGTCTAATCTTTCATACGTGGAGGCAAGGTGGCAAAAGTGGGACCCGATAAATGTGGACGTGTGAAGTGAGGTGGATTTCCAATCAGAAGCTTTGAGAAAAAATCGAATTGGGGAAAAATCGTATGCTAGGGGTTTGTAAGAAATTGTGGGAAAGGTTGAAGGGGGATGTAAATGTTTGTGGGCCTTTTAGGGATTTCAATCGGACGGGAAGGCGAGCTCAAAGAGGTAGGAGTTGTTGATTTCGGTAGTATTGAGCGAAATCAAAAACTGGGGTAACACTAAGCTGTTGGGGTTTCGAAAAAGTTGGGAGAAAGGTTGCAGACAGACGCGAACGTTCGTGGGGCTGTGAGGATTTTCAATCGGAGTTGCAGGAAAGCTCGAAGAGGTAGAAGTTAGAGGATGCCAGTAGTTCGAGGACCTGGGGTTATTAAAAGGCTTAAAACCTTATCGGGCAGTGGTTTGGATTTGAAGTAAATACTGTTGAAATTGTCAATGGCGTATTTGGCAGTGGTGGGGTGTGTGGACTAGTCATTGAAAAGGCATTAAAAGGCTTGTAAATTTTTGGGGAAACAAGGCTTTTGTTTTGGGCTTTTAGTGCTGAGTGTTTATGGGTGTGATTTGGGTGATTTGGTTAAGGGTAAAGTGTGGGTTTAGGGTGTGAAATGGATGTGATTAAGGGTAAAGTTTAGGGTTTAGGGTGTGAAATGGAAGTGGTTAAGGGTAAAGTTTAGGGTTTAGGGTGTGAAATGGATGTGGTTCATGGTGTAAAATGGATGTGATTAAGGGTAAAGTTTAGGGTTTAGGGTGTGAAATGGATGTGATTAAGGGTAAAGTTTACGGTTTAGGGTGTGTAATGGAAGTGGTTTAGGGTAAAGTTGAGGGTTTAGGGTGTGAAATGGATGTGGTTCATGGTGTAAAATGGATGTGATTAAGGGTAAAGTTTAGGGTTTAGGGTGTGAAATGGTTGTGGTTCATGGTGTAAAATGGATGTATTATTTTTGTTATGTAAAAGATTATGTAATATGGGTGTAATATGGATGTAATAAGGGTGTAAATTTTAAAATTGGTGTAATATGGCGGTCAATTTTAAAATTGGTGTAATATCGCTAAAATTTGGAAATTGAAGCTTAAGGCATTGTTTGCTTGTTGTGTTAACCATTATAACTAAGTATTACAGGTGGAATGTCTAAGTTGTTATGTGTTTATAATGTTTTCATATTGGTTATGTGGTTTAGGTGGAATTGATGGTATAGTTTCCATTGGGTTACATCATGGGGGAAGCATCTTAAAGAAAGTAGGACAGTGGACTTACGACAGTGGGTCACTGACTTGGTATGATTGGTGCTCTTGGGACTACATATCGTTGATTGAGTTACATGATCTGGTGAAGGACAACCATTATGCTGCTGGGAAAGTGGAAGCCAATGTGGAATTTTACTTTAAAAAGGGAGGACAGTTTTTTCTAATTGGGACGAATTATCAACTGTTGAATTTGGTTGGAAGGTCAGCAAAGTCGAAAGGAAAAGCAATGTATGTATACTGCATACACGGTGTTGAGGGTGGGGATATTGAAGAGGTGCCTGCTGTTATTGAGTGCGGGTTAAGCAGATGTGAAGAAGAATTGTTTAATGAGGAACCGGTTAATCAAGAACCGGTTCAGCAAGACCCGGTTACTCAAGAACTGGTTAATCAAGACCCGGTTAATCATGAACCAGTTAATCAAGACAATGAAGAGGCTCATATAGCAAGAGTGGCAAGGCAGTGACGAGGGAAAGCCAAAGTAATTGTTGAGGAATCTTCAAGTAGTGACAGTGAGGATGACAGTGATAATGATGAAGAGGTTGTGGTAGACTTTGAAGCGGAAGGTTTTAATCAGAATGTTAAGGAACCGATAGTGGTCAGTGATGATGAGTTGTTTGGGGCTTTTGGTGCTTATGTGGATGATGGGACAGGGCCACAATTAGATGACGAGGACAATGTCCCTCTTTCACCTAGGATTGACAGTTTCCCTGATCTGAGTCCTAAGGAAGATAATGGGGATATACCTCAGAAAAGGAGTAGGAAGAAACCTATGCCTAGGTCTAGGGATTTTATCCCCTCTCTTGACATGGAAAATCCAAGGTTTGAGATAGGGTTGAAGTTTCAAGATGCTGCCACTTTTAGAGAAGCAGTGAGAAAATATTCAGCGATCCAAGGGAGACAACTGAAGTTCAAGAAAAATCAAGCGGATCACATTAAAGTGAAATGCCCTCCTCAGTGTCCCTTTATTATCTATGCCTCCTCAGTCGAAGCCAGTAAGTGTTTGCAGGTCAGAGAGTTCGATGATGAGCACGTTTGTGGTGTAGGGAACACAAACATACATGCGAATGTGAAGTGGATGGTTAAGCAGTATGCAAGGCAGCTGACTAGTAGCAAATGGAATTTGCATGAATTTCAAGATATGGTGGTTTTAGAAACCGGCTACAGACCATCAACGGCAACATGCTACAGATCAAGGCAGGTGATTATGGATCTTGTTGAAGGATCATGCAAAAGACAGTACAAAATTCTTGGGGAATACTGTCTACAATTGAAGAAGACCAATCCTGGTTCTACTGTGGTCATCAAGTCTGACATGGACTCTGATGGGATGGCCAGATTTGAAAGGGTATATGTATCCTTCCAGGCTAGCAAAGCATGATGGCTTAATGGGTGCAGGTTTTTCATAGGGTTAGATGCCTGCCACATTAAGGGCATTAACACAGGACAACTATTGTCGGTAGTAGGAGTGGATGCCAACAATGGGATGTTTCCCGTGGCATATGCCCTATGTGAGGTGGAGAACTTTAGCAGCTGGAAGTGGTTTTTAGACATCTTGCAAGGGGACCTCAGAATTGAAAACAGTGGTGGATTATTGATAATGACAGACAAGTAGAAGGGTTTGGTTGAAGCAGTTACTCAAGTTTTTCCAGATGCAGAGCACCGCCATTGTTTTAGGCATCTTTATGAGAATTTCAACCATACCCATAAAGGCTTAGCCCTCAAGAATCAAATAGATGACATTGCACGGGCCACGACCATACCATGGTTTGAAGAAGAGATGAGGAAAATGGAAGTCCTCAGTCCTGGTGCTCACCAATGGCTAAAAGAACGGGATGCAAGACAGTGGTGCAGATCCCATTTCAGAACAGACTTCAAGTGCGATATACTGCAAACAACCTATTTGAAGCCTTCAATAAAGCGATTGTGCCTTATAGAGCCAAGCATGTGTTGTTAGTGTTGGACAAAGTGAGGCAATACATTACTGCCTTGATGACTAAGAGACGAGAGGAGGGGCGAAATTGGAATGGACATCTGGTGGGAAAAAGAATTCAGTGTCTCCTGGAGGATTACAAAACGAAAGGGCAGATGTTGATTCCTAAACATTGTGGGAATAATATCTTCGAAATCCTTCATCTTCTTGGAAGAAGGTTTTCAGTGGACTTGAACCTCCACACTTGCTCATGCAGAAGATTTGACCTCAGTGGCATCCCATGCCCCCATGCCTGTAGTGCAATTAGCCGGTTTAAGGGCAACCCGGAGATGTATGTCCATCAATGCTACAAAGAGGCTGCGTATACTAAGGCATACAAGGGGATCATCAAACCAATACCTAGTGAAGACCAATGGGTCAAAGTTGGTGCCCCAATATTAAAGCCTCATATATATCATAAGCAGCCCGGGAGGCCAAAGATGAAAAGGAAGAAAGGTCAAAATGAGGAGGCACCTTCAAATCCAAAGAAGCTGCCAAGATACCATTCTACACTCAAGTGTGGCAATTGTGGGACCGATGGACACAAAAGAAATATCTGCACACAACCAGTGGACCCTAAGAAGGAAGCCAAGTTCAAGCATAAGCAAGAACTTAGGAAACAGAGAGAAGCTGCCAGAGCTGCAATGGCTGAAAAGGTGGACAAGCAACCCGTAAGTGCCTATTATTTGAACTTACAATGTGAGCTTAAGCATGTGTGAATTGTGTGCTGAATTTAGTGTTGAAATGGGATATTGATATCTGAATTGTGATACTGAATTGTGATATTGAAATCTGAATTATTATAAACAGTATTCAATTTGTCTATTGGAGGGATTATAATATGACATTGTCTTGATTGTGTTAAAACAAGACTTCAATTTCAATCTATGTAGGGATTGCAAAGTATGTTATCATAGAACCGTATATGTAATCTGAATGCGTTTTCATTATGTTATGAGTGATATTGATGCTAGAAGTATTGGTGCCTATTATCTGTTTGATGCTAGAAGTTCTCATAGTTTATAGTGCTGCCTATAATTGGGAATTGTGATATGTGATATTAAGGGCATTTAAAATGTGATGTTAAGAAATTGTTATCTAAATGGTGGTCTAAATGTGATAATGTGATAGTTTCTGTCATACTGGATATGTGATGTGGTGTGTTTGTTGGTTTGTGCTTAGGTGAACAAAAGGAAGAAAACAGGTTATGTTTCAAATCATGCAGCTGAGCCGCCCAATCAAACCCCACATGTTGTCCAACCTGAAGCACCAACTTCCTCCCAACAAGCACCTCCACCTCCCCAAACTGACTCCTCCAAACAACAACCTCCACCACCCGAAAATGAATCCTCCCAGCAACAACCAATGGCCTCATTGAGTTCCCCTTCCACAACCCCAACCAAAAGAACGAGATTGAAAAGGCCAGCACAAAGAATTAGGTCTCTTATCCCACCTCAACCAATCACACAACCAATTGCTGATTCTCAATCTAGCCAAGTCTCACAAGCTCAGCCGCAAGAACAAAGTAGAATGGGGAGTTCCAAGCCAAAGCCAAAGTCACAGCCAAAGCCAAATCCAAACAACAAAGATTGGCTGAAGAGGGCAAAGGAATTGTTGCCCCATTGGCACCATTATTAGAATCCTACTAGCTAGGCTAATCCTTTTTGTTGTATTTTGTTAGCATTTGGAACCATTGGTTGCTTACATAGCTTTTGTAGTTTGCAAAGCCTAATTGTAGTGTAATGGAAACTTTTCAAGTCCAATGCCTTCCTTTTTGACTCATTGGACTTCAAAAGTGTGATGGTTGTAGGTTTTTAAGTGGTGCTTTTGTAATAAAGACAATGCATCCTTTTGTAATGGTCCAACGTTGAATCACAAGTTATACTCAATTTATGATCAAAGTGTTATTATGCTTCCTTTAATGCTCATAGTGTACATGTCAAGTTTTATGCTCAAAGTGTCATGCTCCTTTTATGGTCAAGTTGTATGGTCAAAGTGACCAAATTTCAATCATCTTATGCTCAAAACTTATGCTTCATTTTCAATCTAATTTTCATAACCAAAGTCAATTCTCTCAATTCCACCATTTCATAACTTTGAACACTTCAAATACATCAAACATACATCCTAGTACAAACTTGATCATCCATTGCATAATGTATCTTAACTACTTACTTCAAGCTTTCTAACTTACTTTTGCACCTTACACATACATAATTCCAATTAATACAAGCCAACTAAACATAAGTACAATCCAAAGTTTAAAGACCTTCCGCTTCTCAATCAACAATTGCTCTTCTCCTCTATCAAGCTTCCTTAGCAAGCCCGGAATTATTATCGTTGACCTTTTGCACATCTTCGGATCGAACCACTCCCAAAAGTCACAGCCTTTCACACGACCTGTTTGACCCCTAACCTGCATTATCAAAAGTCACAGCCTTCAATTGCATACATACAAATCAAATAGAAATTTCATCCAAACTTTTATACACACAGCCATCAATCCTACCACAAACACAGCAGCAACAATCCTACCACAAACCCATTACTATACTACACAGCAACATCCAAACGTTTAACCAGTCCCATTACGTGTTTCAAACACAGCAACGACAATCCTACCACATTACATATTATATATAACAATATATATATAACATATATTTATTTAAATATAAACAAACCAAATCCTATTTCGATCGGATCCAACATGATGTAGAATTAAGAAATAGGGTTGGCATTTTCAGGATAAGGAATAAACAAACCATGGATAAATCCAAGCGATTCTTTCTTAAATCGAAGCGATCTTTTCATAGGCGTTTGCCTCCGATCCAATCGGGGGATCGAATTGATTATAGAAACATGAGTTTAATTAGTCGATTTATTAGCGAACAAGGAAAAATATTATCTAGACGGGTGAATAGATTGACTTTAAAACAACAACGATTAATTACTATTGCTATAAAACAAGCTCGTATTTTATCTCCGTTACCTTTTCTTAATAATGAGAAACAATTTGAACGAAGCGAATCAAACGCCATAACTGCCAGTTTTAGAACCATAACGTTGCACGCCCCTACCCAACAATCCTTCCAAACCCAGAAATCAAATTGAAATCAACGATTCTCAAATCCTACAAGAACGCCACACGCCGCTAACCACCAATTCCTTCCAAACCCAGAAATTTTTTCTTAACCAAATCAGTTTAAATTCAAAATCCACACACTCATAAACAATTATGTCAAATTCTCTCTTACCCGACCGTCTCGACAAACAAGAAATCTCCTCCCTGGGTTTTCTTCAGTCGATGAAGTCTTCATTGTAGCCACCTTCCCACAAAGGCATCTTCGTTGTTGCTCCCACCCTGCACTCTCATCCATGCCTCGTTCGGCGTTGCCGCCCCCTTTTCTCATTTCGACTCTGCAACAATCTCGGCCGATATAAGCTACATGACTTCTCATGTGGCAAAATGACTTAAATACCCAGCCAAACACTGCCACATAGATGCCACATATGCACACTTGACGGAGTTAAAAACGAGTCAGTTAGTTGGTCCAACGTTTTTGACGTTGCTAATGTTCTGGGTGCATTTTGAGTCAAATTTCAGTTCCGGGTCCAAACTGAGAATCGATGTCCTGTTCCGGGTGCAAATAAAGTAATAAGCCTTTAATTTTTTTATTAAATTTGTTACATTTCAAGTGAAAAAATGTACAAAATAACATTAATAAATGAATAATTACCCATGAGCGAATCTTATTTATCGATTCACACACATCTAATTTTGCCTCAATAATATGAATAGAAAAAACTAATAAAATAAAAATAAATACTTATATCCAAGCGTCCACCCCTCCTAGCCTATAGTAGGACGTGTAGGTGGTGCCTGAGGTCCCTAAACTGATTTCCCCAAATCGAGGCGGCAAGGTCGAGTCCAGACGATGACTTTTGGAACATTAGTTCTTATAATTTGGTTCATTTGAAGTGTGTAACGAGAGAGAAACAATTAAGTTTTTTTACATGTTTGAGTCGGTGAGTATATGATGTGCAAAAATATTTTAAATAGAGATGGTGATTCCGGCGAAGAGGAGGTTAGTGAAAGAGATGATTCTTGAAGATATAATTCACTTTTATTTTGAAATTTCAGACCCTAAGTTGTACTTCCTCTCTCCAGTGGTTTGGCTACCGGGTTGTTGCCTGACTGGCCTTGCCTCCTGCGCCGTCGATTGGCTGCTCCTTTTTGCTCATAGTTTTTTCTGTTTGACTGAGGGAAGAGATGAAACAAGTGAGAATTGGATCTGATGGTGAGTTTGGGTGGGGAGAGAGGGATTTTTATTTATTTTTTTCTGTTTAACATTTTTTTTAGAATTATTGTTTTAATATTTATTATTATTTTTATCTACATAATTCATAATTTTTAATTAATAAAAGTGTGCCATATTACATCATGTCAGCAAATAAAACAGAAGTTAATAAAAATTAGAGTGCTTGAACGGAAATAGAATAAGTTAATGAAAATCATGTTAATAGGGGTTAATTGAAACAAAATTTAATTTAAAAGGAAAATTGAAATTAAAGGGTAAATTTAAAGGGTATTTGAAATAAAAAGTCGAAATAATTTGGAATATTTTTGTTGACCAATCTACAGAGACATGCATCCACTAATGACACAGTGCCACGAATATATGTTGAGTTAACTTATATTGAAAAGGAAGTCAACAGTGCAATGATTAAGTGATACTCAAATTGGAGACGTTTTAAAAAACCAATTTGATTCGCAATTTGAACAAATGCTCCATCATCCACCGTTTGATTCACGTATTTACCTGTTAAATATGTTGAAGTTAATCAAACCGTTGTCCGATAATAAATAATAACCTTATTGAGATTTATTTATTATTAAAAATCAATTATAAATAATATATCTTCCTAGAAGAATTATTTATTAATTACAAAATATCTCAACCAATCATAATGCTCCGATAGTTCATGAGTCTTCTCTATAAATAGAAGGGCTCACCTTACTTCTCGGTTTATTCTCTTGACTAAAACTGACTTAGGTATCGAAGCGTTCTTGGTTGAACCTCTCTACTTTGAGCTTCAAACTTAGTCTCATTTGTCTCTTTTTACTATGTGTAGGGATCGGAAAGACTTTTCCAATGTTTGGACAATTTCGACATCAACACTCAGCCCAGGGCAGACCCTGAGAATAGCAGGGTAAGGCGGCCGCCTCGGGCTCCCACCTCGGGGGGGCCCCAAAATATTTTTTTTTATACATAGTTGTTATATTAATTTGATATATAATTATTTTACTTCAATAATATTCAAAATATGCTACTTGGGTGAGTTAGTTGAGTTGCTTGTTGTCTTCAAAGAGGTATCTTATTCAAATCCCAATGGGGGGCCTCTATTAAGAGCTTTTTTACTTCTTTTTCCCTTTTGGTTACTCTTCAAAGAGGCACCAGTTCGAATCTCAGCGAACCCCTCTTAATAGTTTTTTCCTTTTGGTTTTCCTTTTATTTTCCTGAACACAATATTTTCTTTTCCTTTTGTTTTCTCTTTTTCTAAATCAAACAAAAATAACTTTTCCTAACTCAAACTAAATAACTTTTCCTAACTCAAACTAAATAACTTTTCCTAACTCAAACTAAATAATTTTTCCTATTGTGTTTTGTTAAACAATAATCTAGCTTCCTCTATTATATTTAAGTTTATTTTTAAACCATAGCCCCTATCTCTTCTTCTCAATTTTTAAAGAAATCGAAGAAATAATTTTAATTCAAAGGGAGACTGATATTTGAGTTGTGAAGCTAATTTTGGGACGACACAAGAAAACACATTGTTAGATTTATTAACGAAATTCCTACCAGTCAATCAGGTTCAATATACGGACACTTTGAGGGTTCAAGAATGTGAGGGGCCCCAATTGAAGGTTTGCCTTGGACCCCCAATTTCTCAAGGCCAGCCTTGACTCGGCCAATGCAGCCTTAAGCGCTATGCGCGACTTTTTAAATTCCTTTATATCAATTCTATAGAAAAATTAATTTTTATATATATATTTTTTTAGTTTTTATCGCTTATAACCAAACATGAAATAGTGGGAAATAGGAAGTAGGGGTTTACCACCAAAAAGTGAATTTACTAATGTACGCTCATTTATTATATTTGATTAAACTATTTTATATTGTTAAGTGAATGGCATAAGGAGGAAAAAAAACTTCACAAAGCCACCATCTTGGCTTTATAATAATAGAGAAGTCATCGTCTTGATTTTATAATAATATATATATCTTAATTAAATGCATCATCTTTTTTTCATAATTTAAGTTAGTTTAAACTTTAAACTTCAAAGAAGATTAGGGTCCATTTAGTATCGTTATGGAAAACAATTTTTCGTTTTTCGGTTACAAAAGTAGTTGTAAAACACGTTTGATAACTCATTTTTGAAGAATGAATTTAGAAAATGAAAACACAAAATATAATAATTTGCTTATGTTTTATAAAATAACAAATTTTTGTTTTTTGAATTTTAGGATAAAACCAAAAGAAATAAATAAACAAAATACAATACAATATTAAGTAAGAGATCACCACAATATAACTATAGGTATATCACCACCACCACCCAACCACCCCACCACTACCACCCCATCAACACCACCACCACCACCATCATCACCACCAGCAAGGCCACATCACCACCACCACCACCAGTGCCACCATTACCCCATCACCACCACCGCCGCCACCACTACCCCATCACCGCCACCACCTCCACCGTCGCCGCCACCACCAACTCCACTATCGCCGCCACCGCCACCACCGCCTCTACCGCCACCCTACCACTACCACCACTACCCCATCACCACCACCACCAACTCCACCATCGCCGCCACCGGCACCACCACCCTACCACCACTACCACTACCACCATGACCACCTCTACCGCGACCACCGCTGCTGCCACCCATACCCCATCACCACAACTACCACGGCCGCCGACATCCTTGGCCACCATCACCACCGCATCCTCCCCCACCACCACTTGATCACCGTTGGCATCGCCACCGTCACCAGGATCACCGCCGCTAACACCTTCACCACCACCCATCAGTGCCACCACCCCACAATTACCGTCACTGCCACACCTATCACCACCACCACTTGCACCTCCACCCACAATCAGCACCATCATCACCACCACCATGACGACGTCCACCTCCACCCCACAAGCACCACTGTCGCCGCTAGCCCCACCACCATTTGCCCACTATGAATATAATTTTGTAAAAACGTGGCGTCATGCAGCTGTGTGATTTTTGAAGTGTAAAGGCGGCGAATTTTGAGCCATGCATGATTACGAGCCTACTGAATACTTAGCCGTTCCAGTAAAAGAAAAAGAATACTTAGCCGTGAGAACATAGAATACAAAGGAAAAATAAATGGTTATTCAAAATAAATGATAGATAAAAGACTCTAATGCACTGAGTTCCCCATTATGTACAATTAATATGGAGCAACCATACTTCATTTTGTTCTGGGAGGGGCCAAATATAAAATGACAATTACTGCACTAAATTTTTCAAAAGTTTACTTCATAGCATACTAGCGCGCAGTTTGTTCAATGTAATATTATTATTTTTTTAAATCTTCGTTAACAAAAATTAGAACATGTGGTCAGGGTTTTACTTACCTTTCAGTCCGAGCATGAATTAATCGAGGTACACGCAAACTGGCCCGGACATCTTGTGGTGAAAATTACCAAAAGTAAATCTTCGTTAACAAAAAAATTATTATCAAATATATATTTTCTTTATACAAAATTAAATGTTATTTTTAAACTGGAGATATTTGTGCTCCCTTGTTTTATATTGTACAATTACATTCTTTTAATTAGGCTCATATTTACAATGCCTCGTCCTGAAAGGATTCTGGCCTATAATTTCTTTTTAAAAATCCCCTATTTGAATTTTTGTACTGTATAACACACTTACAACCAGGTATTTAAACGTGTATCACTATACAATTATAAACCCCCACTCACAATTGCAGAACCGCCAAGCGAGGAAAGTTGCAATTTGTCGTCCAGGGCCGCCAAATGGTTGCAACGCTGCCGGCAGCCAGAATGTTGCAACTTTGTCGGCCGCCAGATAGTTGTAGCTCCCCAAGCCACTGGATAATTACGAAGATCAAAATTTGAGGCTAAACTCTAAAGTATAAGTGATTAATTGAGATTATTTTAGTTAAAGGGTATTGTTAAGATTTTAAATTTAATGCATAGGGTAATTTTTGTTTTTTGTTCAAACTCGTATCTTTAGTCGTCAAGTTCCTTATTTGTTAAGATATTGGTCTTGTGTTGTTATATGCAAAAAAAGATTGTCAAAAACCTATGTATCATTAACTCTATTCCTTATGATTAATGAATCTCTTTCTCACTAAAAAAAAATTTGACAGTGAAGAGAAGCCTTGATCAGATTTAATGTCCAACTACCATTTTCTTCCCCAAATGATGATTTAATGCTCATGAGCTCATGAGCACAGCTGATGTGGCATCTTTGTGGCATCCTTGTGGCATTCACGTTGATGACGGATGCATCCTAATTTTAATGAACCAATAACATATATTATTAAGAATAGACAATATAATTATAGTAAGATAATGAGAGATATTGCTCAATTTTAGGTTTTAGGCCCGCACTTACGAAAGAAATTATTATGTGGTATTGGACCACTACGTCAGTTTATGATACTCATATTCAAAATTTGATACGTGTAAATTCTTTTATATGTGAATTTCATTTTCTTTTTATATTTTGAATTAAATTCAAATAAAAAATAAAAAAATAAAAAAAAAACCAAAAACCATACAGGAGAGGAAAGAGAACGACGTGTGGGGGGGGGGGGGGGGGGGGGGGTGGGGGGGTGGGGAAGGAGAAAGAGAATGACGTGGGACGCAGCAGGGGGAGAAGGAGAAAGAGAACGACATGGGACATGGGAGGGATGAGAAAGATAATGACGGAGGAGGAGAAAGAGAATGACGAGGGAGGAAAAAGAGAACGAATGCCTCCGCTTCATCTCCGTCGCCGAACGACTTCTCCGGCATCGAGAACTCTCCGACTTATACGTTACATATAAAAAACAATGCTATCTTGGCCAAGGCAACACGATATTAATACGGACAAAAATCGTATAAACAACTAAAACAAACCACATCACTAAAATTATGCAAAATTACAAACCAAACTCACAAAGTCCAAAACAACTAAAACCCTAACCACGCCTATAACCCTAAAAGACTATCTCCCACGGGAGATATTTTGGAAAACTCCTCCAACAGTAAGGTAGAATAAGATTTAGGAAGAAAAAAAATTTGAAGGAAGATTTTGGCTAAAGGGTTGGACTGAAAGAACGACAAATAACAATAATGGGGAACTCAAATATGAGCATGATTCAAACCAAATAGTTACCACAAGGGACTTTTATTATCAACCCAAAAGAAAAAGGAGAAATGATAGAGAGAAGGGAATACGATCATGCTTCCCTTTGATATGCTTTTTCTTTGGAACTCGAAGGAGAGAGAACTTAAGGAGACTAAAGTTTTTTCTTTATCACTATCTTTTAATTATGAATTAATTATATATTAGTCTACTTCTTATAGCCAACATTGAAAATAGTCTATTTACTGATGATTCAAATTCCACATCAGCATATTATATATATATTTTTTAATATTAATTTGTTTTTCCAATATTACCCTTATAATTTAAATTCATCTTATCTTTTTTTTTTTTTAAATACAAGAGTTTCATAATATCTCTACTACTTTATTTTTAATAGAATTTATTTGGGAAGTGTTTGAATTTGAAAATGATTGAGTCTTCTTCTCTGCAAGTAGAAAACATATAATATAATTAAAAAAAGTAAAAGACATATAGTTGTACGTACTTATATAAAATGCCTATCCAAAAGGTTCATGGAATAAGCCTATTAGGTAGGTTAATTCCTTAGTAATTTTAAGGTATAAGTAATATACCTTCGATGAAATCATAATTTTGTAAAAACTAGGTTATTTTTTTTTTTTTTTACAAACCTGTGAAAGATGTTGAAAACATTACTTGTGAGTTAAATTGATTGAACCTATTTACACACGTAAACAAAATTTGATGACAAGTCAAATGAGAAAATATCTTTTAGATAGAGAAAAATAAATATAATGTGAATCTATAATTACTGTACTTATTTATTGTAGTGGACTACTTTATATATTAAATTCTAATATAAAGACCTATATATAATTAGCTCTATGTATATTATATATATGTCAATAATCTATTAATGGTTGATTGCTGAATCTATTAGGAAAATATTGTAATATTTTAGATTTTAATTAATTTTATACTTTCCTAACTAGTTTAGGATTTTCCCGCTATAAAAGTATGTTCATATACGTAATTGATATATAGCTTTGAATGAGTTTTTGTTTATTTGATCAAATATGATAAATGTGGCATGGATTTTGCTGCATCAATTGCAAGTTTGTATGCTCCTATTTTTGTTGTCGCATATTGATTGCTGGAGGTCCGTATTCGTCATCCCCATATATATATACATATATTAAACTCATGTACATGTGGTTGGGAAGTGTTGAGCACGCACAGCTGATGATGTGGCATCCTTTGTGGCACTAAAATGGCTTGCTAGGAGAGTGCTATTAATTAATTGAAATTATGATGAACCGACCTTTAAAATATATGTCAACACAGTAGCACCCACTTAGCTTCTGGTGGTTAGAAGCATGTGGCCTGCCCACCAGTATTCCTTTTATATATAACCGTCTTCTTAATTACAACAAGATAATACCATTTTAATCATGTGTGCTTAAGATAATACCATAAACAGTCAGCCCTGAGTTGCAACTTCAACTAGTGATGGCTTGCTCAGTAAACAATGTTAGCACCACCTCCTATTTTGTTCCTATAAATACTCTCCTAATTTGGACCCTCTAACACCACCAAACCAATACAACTTACTCAAACTGCAGAATATTATTAAAATTATTAAGGTTGTTTTTTGTTTTCGAGCCATAATTAATCATGTCTTCCATTGGGGCAAGTTACGCAGGGGTTTATGTGATGCAGAGAAAGCAGAAGGAGAAAATGGAGAAGAAGAAGCAAGACGAAATTAGAGAGAGAGGAGAGAGCACTACTTCTGCAGAAGAGGCCGAAGTCGCTGCACTTGGGAGGAAGACGAAGGTCCATCCCCTTCAAGCCCCGGATTCTACCGGTTCAGTACAATCTGGGGCCTGAACATGGGCATTCACGTGGATTAATGTACGTTTACAATCCATATATCGATCATGCTTTTGGTATATCCAGTGTTACAGCAAGTTTCCAGTTAGTGTGATTTCATTTTTAGTTTGTAAAGGTTTGTGAGTGCCAAGTGCCAAGTGCCAAGTGCCAAGTGAGCATTGCGGTTGTGTAACTTGTGTACATATCGTACATTTGTCTGTCTATCTACAACTTCAAAGGAACCATGCTGTGTGATTTAAGTTAGCTCAATTCTAACTTACATTTTACGTTCAGTCTAAGGACATGTAGTTTAAGTCATTAAGGACGCTTATTTTTAAGTTTGAAATTCTAAGTTAAAATTTTACCTACTTAATTTATTTGTCACCAATTTTTAACAAAAAAGTCACGGTACGGGTAAATTTGGGTTCAAAATCGATAGTGGGCCGAAATTATATGAACATAATGTCATAATGGTTCCTGTATGGTTCGAACGCCTAGCCAAAAATCTCCAATACGTCATGTACTGAATTGAGTTTAAATTCTGATGCTGACACCGATATCTACCTACCTGGCCGGCCAATACCGATCCGAGTCAATGTATGCCCAAACCTAATTAAAATTTTAATGTGAAATAATGCAAAATTGATCATTTATTTCATATGTCATTTTAGTCTTACGTTGAATGTTTTATAACCTAATGGCTATATATATGCCAAATTATTCAACAATCAGATAAAACTTAATAAAGGTGTTTCGAATAAAAAATATTTCCTAATAAAAAAACAATGTTTATAAATACCTAATATATATATATATATATATATATAATGCAATTCTCTCATCCAAATCATTATATCAAAAAAGATAAAATAAAAAATAAAAAAATCAAACGAAAGTAATTTAATTTGGAAAATACTTGCATATCCCACCCTGGTGGTACCACCCTTTCGATTTATCGAATTGTCTTTGTACATATATCATAATCAGAACCGTTCATTCTCTAAATCATCATGTCAATATCATCTCCGTTAAAAATCCAATAAGATTGAAAATCGTTTAGTCATTCATATGTATCAAATAAATCAACGATTTTGGTAAGAATTAAGATCATCATGGCGAACCGTCCATTTAGTTGATATGTATATATATATATATATATATATATAAATGACTAAACGACCTAAAATCTTGTTGATTTTTTACAGAAATGATTTTGACATGATGATTTAGAGAATGAATGGCTCCGATTATGATATATATACAAAGATAATTTAATAAATCGAAAGGGTGGTATGAGGATGTACCACAAGGGTGAGATGCAAGTATTGTCCATTTAATTTATAACCAAAACCACAAAAGAAAAGAAGAGGAGGAAATGAAAGCAGTACAATTTTATAAATTCAAATCATAACATTATCCCTTAATTATAATTAACATACAAAAGACTGAAAGAGTTCCCGTTATTCCGAAGATGATCTGTTCATTATTATAATTATTTGAATTTTGAATTTGAATTTAGAATGATTTATGTTGATGGATCATTTTTTCAAATGCAGCAGACAGCGCCAATTCTTCCATGAAGAACACAACCCCCTTCCTATTCAACCTCCAAACTTTGAACCCTTGCGGCTGCGGATCCAAAACACCGCCACTCATCTCTCTCAACAAAAGATTATGAGGAGGTTTTCCAGATGTAATGGCCCATGATATTTCCACGGCATCGACCACATTTGTGAACACACATATCGAACCGTAAGTCCATGATGACTTATCTTTCATATTATTCTTGGTGTGATAATTTGTTTCTTCTTCTGGTTTTGTTGTGTTTTCAACATGGATGTGTGCCTCCTTTAAGGAACCTGAGAGAATCGCTTTGCTGATCATTTTAGTTGCAGCCGACATGCGAATCAACCTTAACAAATCTGATGACGATGATGACGGCGACTTCCCGGCAATGTGCCCGAATTCAGACAGTGTCGCATGCACCATGGGCGCCACCAAAGGCCGTAATTTTTTCCACATATCTGCATCACAATCTGGGATAGGATAACCTACTTGCATATTGCAACAATAAAATATTTACCTTTGATATATGCTGCCATTTAGTGCTAATATAGCCTATTCATATTCCTCGTCGAGCAAGGGCAATATCCAAAGTATACAAAGTTGGTCCGAATATCAATAAATCAAATTAATACCTCGATCTCTTATTTTTAATTTTATGCAAAGAAGGGGAAAAAAATTTAGGCACCATTTGTTTTGTTAGAATTTTAATTTGGATTTAGATTTTAATAATAAGGTTAAGTTAGTACAATAATTAAAAAACAACAAATTTAGCCTTATATCAAATCTAAATCTAAATCCAAATTAACAAGAATGTGAATGGATCCGTAATGAATGTAATTAGGTAAAGTAAGAGTATATTCAATATGTGGTGATGAAGCGATGAAACGCCAACGTACGTGTACTCCATAATAAATTATCTCCTCTACATAAAATATATTTTATAGTTTGTATATATATTTTTTTCTAATGTAACTATTCATGTAACGGTTTTTCACTTTCCTAATACCGAACAGTTCTAAATTTTAATTTTGCATTGTTAGAAAAAGAAGCAAAAAGTTTTACAAAAAGATAAAAGGAGGCAAACAACTCTATATCTCGTTTCACATGTTATCTCATGTGTCTTTTCCAGCTCGATTCCAAGTTGGATTAAAATTAAGGCTTTTTTTTACTCACAATGCCCATTAAATTTTAATTTTAGTATTAAAATATAACATAAATTCAATTTTGTAACAAAATACCATATAAAACATACTTTTCGTCTCAAAATGTTCAAATTCCGTCGTCTATGCTAACTTGGCTGTCAAATTCAAGAGCAAAACTGGGCACTTTCGTACAGGTTTATGGGTTTTTGCTGGATCTCCTTCTTGGTTATGGCGACTGACAAGTACCAGGGCTGGGCTTTAGATTTCTTCTGCCGCTACAAGGAGATCGACCGAGTTCTATTAATGAGATCGACTTCTATTCTTTCCAAAAGACGAGAAAAGAACAAAGAAATAACAATTCAAACCCTAAGACCCAGCCGCCCCAATTTAGCGGCTTCTCGAACATCACCACTGGAGCTGACATCGGCTCTTTGATATTGGCAACCCACGAAGTCCCCAACTCTGTCGCGAAAGAGAAGGGTCCCGATTTTTCGATCTTGAAGGGGACTAATTGGACCGGCTTTGGCCTTCGATTTTTTCTGCGAGTGTAAGCTACGCAAATGCCTACGAACACAAGGACTAAAAATGCAGATGCACAGGATACGATTAAAAACAGATTCTTTTTGGGTTTTGGTGATTTGGGTTTTTTGTGGGTAGGTTTAATTTGGTTTGGGTGGTTGGGTTTGTGATTTTGGAGCGTTTTGTGAGGTGGGTTTGTGATTTTGGAGCGTTTTGTGAGGTGGGTTTGTGGGGAAATAGTGAAAGCTTGGAGCTTTGGTTTTTCTTGATATAAGTGAGGTTTTTCCCTGCTTGAATAAAAGCAGTTTTCCCAAATTTCTGGTATTTTCTGGGGCCATCTCATCTGTGCAATGTTGAGCGAAATGTTCAAGAATTTGAGGCTTCTAAGAGGAGGAAAATCAGAAGGGAAAGTGCCATTGATTTTGTTGTTTGACACGTCTAGATAGCTGAGAGAAGGAGATCAACCCCAGGTTGCCCAGCAAGGGGCTTGGGATTAAACCCAGAAGATCGGATTTTCCAAAGGGCAGAGAAGAGGATGAAGAAGAGAAGCAGAAGTGGGGGAGACGAAAGTGCCCGTTTTGCTCTTGAATTTGACAGCCAGTTAGCAGATATGACGGAATTTGAGCATTTTAAGACGAAAACTGAATTTCAAAAGTATTTTATTAAAAATTCGAATTCACGGTGCATGAGTAAAAAATCTAAAATTAAAACGGTTATAACTCTTAATAAAAGAGTAGAAAATAGTGAGCTGTAACAGTTGCCATATTAACCAATGAATAAGCAATTTTTCAAAGTATATTAATCAATGAATGTCTACTTATTCTTTTTAAAAATGAAAAAGAAGAAAAGAAAAGGATGGAAGAAAGTAATGGGTGTGTAAGTCACCGGTTCTTTTGTGATTAAGATCCTTATAGTGGCCAAATTTGGTGACAACATCTTGGAGATGGTCGAGGATGTGAGATTGGCAAGAAGAAGGGAACTGAAGGCCATACGGGAGGCCTGGCAAGCCAAACAGAAAGGACCTTTGGGCAACACGAATGATGGGGGAGTCCTTTGTGAGTGGCCATTGGAGCTCATTCGCCATGCAAATGCAGGTCACCAAAGAATTAGTTGGGTTCATTGCTCTTTTTATGAGCTTGATCACAAACTCTCCTACTCTCACGAATCTAGTCGTGCGTTCTTCATCGTAATCCATCAACACCACGAAACCATTGTCGTACTTGAAAACCTCAGTCACAGACGTTCCACGGGAGCTCATCTTTTTCCTTGATGATGATGAACTGGTTCACATGATTCAAAGTAAAAGAGGGAGAGTGAGAGAGAGGACACAGGTTGTTGGATTGATTAAATAGCAGAGTGACAAAGGTTGTTGAGTTAATTTGGATGGTTTTGAGTTACCATACAAGGGTGATTTGGTGTGTGAGATTGAATTAAATTAGATTAGATTGGATAACTCATCAATATATTTTGAATGTAAAAATATATATGTTTTCATGATAAGGGGATTAGAGGGAGTAGACATAGAAAAAAACTTATTCAATCCAATCTTGTTAAAATGGTAGGATTGGAAAATGTAAGTTTCCTTTTATGTCAAATCCTATATAATTTTCCTACAATGAAACCGTATCCAATTTGACATTCTAAATACAATGAATTTGAAGAGTTATTCATTCTAATCCAATTTAATCATACTCACCAAACATGACCTATGAAGAGAAGCAATGGGGCATGCATGGCTGGTGAATATGACACATTCTTGCATCCAAAGGAATACAGAGTTGTGCCCGCAGGTGATTTTAATCTAGTGATATATGCTAATTAATTCAATTTCCTAAATTTATCTCCAGCTAAATTGAGCCATAAGGTGTATTGTGTCTTTATCATATAATATATACTATCATTAATATGTGTCGTTACCATATAATATAAACTATCATTAATATGTCTAATCCTATCTTAATAAGCACATTATTATACTTGGCTCAATGCACTAGACTTAGCTCTGTTTTATTTCATTCGCCGTGAACTTGCTAACTAGATTTAGATCTGTGTCAACACGCCGCCATTGGATTGGCATAAAAGAAATTTTTCGGTTCCTCATAGGTACGACATATATGGGCTAATTCTATCCCTATGCATTAGGGGATGGACCAAACCCCCTTGATCCTTAGAATGATGCACGCCTTGTTGGATATGCTGATGCGGGTTACCAATCAGACTCACACAATGCGCATTCCCAAACTGGTTATATCTTTATCATTGGGAATACATCAATATCTTGGAGACGAAATAGACCCTTGTTGAAACCCCTTCGAATCATGCAGAGAATCTAACTTTTCCCGAAATAATTTGTGAATGTATATGGTAGAGAGCCGTTACAAAGCATATTCGAAGTACTTGTGGACTACATCCATCACTGATGAACTGACGATTATCTATGAAGATAATACTTCCTACATTGAGCTGATGAAGACGGATTTCATCAAATGAGGCAACACTAAGCATATTGCACCGAAGTTTTTCTTCAACCAACAACAATAAGAGCACCAGAAGATTGAAGTCAAGTCAATCCAATCTTAAGACAACCATGCATACCTCTTCACCAAGTCACTGCCGAATTCAACATTCTAGTAGAATGTTCGAGGTATTAGCTTACATAAATTGGCAGATCTACCTAATATGTAGTTTTCAGGGGGATTCAATATCAGGGGGAGTATGCCAAAGCATAGTGAGTATCCCGATGAATACTTAGTATCCCGAAGCATACTTAGTATTCCGAAGCATACCAAGTATCCCGAAGCATACTCACTTGATCATCATGTACTCTTTTGACCTACGTCTGGGGTTATTTTATCCCACTATGTTTTGTTACCTGACTATGTTTTAATAAGGCACATCTTTAGCATGGTCACCCCACTTATTGCATCCTGAAGATGCCATGATTCAACACATGCGCATTTGCTCATCTTTTCCTTTCGACCACGGATTAATCCCATTAGGTCTACCAGGCAAGATTTTGGTGTAGCAACTCTAATACATCCTACTCCCATACATACTATATGTTAATGATCCAGGTGAGACGACTTCACCTACCTCCGATGTTCTGATGCGAGTACTTCATATTCACGCGCGTTGCATTATTTTCCTTCGACCAATGTTGTTTTTGTCCCACATGATTTTTACTAGTCAAGTTTTTAACGAGGCAACACATAGACGCACAACCAAACAACACTACTACATGGAATATCCAAGAGGGAGTGTTGTAAATAGTTGTTATTTAGTGACTATTCAAATAAGGGCATATATGTAATTTGTATTAAATCCTAAACCTGCTTCTATAGAAAGAGGGTTTATTTGATTAATGAAGATTATTCTTCCATTTGCCTCCAAAACTCTCTCCACTCTTTCATATGTATTATTATTCACAACAAATAAAATGCTATAGGTTTTTTTTTACTGGAATAAAATGCTATAGTTGAGTTAGACAACTAGCTAGTGGACCTAACTCTATGTATTAACATCAAAATTAGACTAATATCTAATTATATCTTTATTTTTTTAATTTTTAATTTTTCAAAAAATTGACTTCTAGTATGGTGGTTAGGATACATTTAGTGCGTGTTTACTTACAAGTAATAAGAATGAAATCAAAAGTAATGATTCTCATTACTAACTACTCATACGTTTATTTGCAACAGTATAATTTTTTAATTGGTGGGTCCCATCTAAAATCTTTAATGCCATTACCCATTATAGGGTAATGTGATTAACTATGGGGAGATGTTAATGATTCTTAATACCTATTTTTAATTCTTGATCTACCAAAATTACCCTACAACTTTTACAATAATTATAAAGCTCATGTCACAATTATTTTACGCGTGTCCTAATTTTTTTCAAAATGTTTCCTTAAAAGAAAAATCAATGCAATGCTTTATTGCAAAAAAAAAATTACAAAATTCATGATTGTTGTAAATCAACTTGAGTTGATGTTGAGACAACAACAAAAATGTCGCAGACCTAAGCAATGTCAAATTGCTAATAATTTTTTTAGTGATGCCAAGTATTGTCAAATTGCTAAATAATTTTTTTTCAATGATGCCAACTATGTGCACCCTCCTTCTGAATCTTGTTTGCCAAATAAGTATCTTTGATAATATTTGGCCAAAAAAAAAGTATCTTCAATAATGAAAATTCAATAATTCAATCTATAATGAAAGTCTTGTGTTGAGACTTGGGAGAAACTAATTAAAAATAGGGTCCATATAATGAAGGTATTTAGCAGTTTTTGTTGTCATAGAATACATATTAATAAAAAAGTTATTCTTTTATTTTTGTGTGAGGATATTTTAGTAATCAATTTATATTTTATTGCAATTCATAGACACTAGTAAACAATATATATATATTGTATACTTTTCTAATTACCTACTTACTTAGTATTCTTATGGGCAAATTATATTTTACTACCATGTAGTTTACACTTTGTAAAAGATTCATATATAATCTTTCAAATATTGCAATTATCCCCCCTCAATTTTTCAAAATATGACAATATGGTTCCTTAGTTAATTATTCCGTTAAGATTTATGTTAAATACTAATGTGGACAAAATGTGACCCATTATTAAATTTAAATTAGTGACATATAAGCGCCACGTAGCAAAAATAATAATAAATTAATTTTAAATTATTAAAACTAATTTTTTTCAATGAATTTTAAAACTAATTTATGAAAATAAAAAAACAAAACAACAAACTTTAAAAAAAAAAAGGTTGTTGAATGGAAGAAGTAGGAGAGAGAAGAAAAAATGTGGAGAAATTAAAGAAAAAAGACTTTAGATTGTAGCCACAACAATCTCGGATGCCTCTCACCTATCTCAAGCCCCTCCGATTAAATTCCGAGAATTTTGTGAATTTTCTAGAACTTTGAAGGAAAGAATATGAGTTTCTTTGAGCATTTCGTCACTAAAGCTAAAAATACCTTTAGCTACCAAATATTCAAAGGAACATTGTTGTAAAAAAAGAGATTTGCAACGTTGTACATTTGAATTTATCGCTGCTAAAGGTGTCTTTACATTTAGCGACGAAATATTCAAACAAAACCATACTTTTTCCAGAAAATCCAGAAAATTTCCTTAACCATTGAGAACGATTTCAGACCTTCCAACAAATCAAAAAGCATCCAAACAATTCCGTTAACACTAAGATTCCCATTAATGGCTTATTGTTCCCATTTTATTCTTCTATCTCTTTCTTCTCTCCTCCAAATTTCTTCTCCTTCTCTCTCTTTCTCTTCTATGCTTCTTCAATTCTTTTATGTTCTGTTTTTTTTGGTGAAATGGAGGCCTAAGCCAAAGAGGAATGAACTGGAGGCCTAAGCCAAAAAGGAATGAATTGGAGGACTAAGCCGAAGAAGAATGGCAGAGATGGCACACTTTTTTTTTTTTTGGAATAAATAGTTTTTAAACTTTTAAATGAATTTATTATTATTTAAATAATGGATTCCATTTTATCCACGTCAGCATTTAACAGAAATTTTAACGGATTAATTAACGGATGAATCATATTATCACTTTTTGAAGAATTAATAAGGGTAATTGCAACATTTGAAAGTTTATGTATGAATCTGTTATCTCTATTATTATAAAATCAAGAGGGTGCGTAGGCTTTATCAAATTGACGAAAATATCCTTTAAATGATTTAATAGTTAAGAATACAAGAGTAAAATCAAATATTAATTAATAAATTAAAACATAATAATAATTATTAATGGAAGGAGTATGTAGTGAAAAAAAAAGGATAGTGGACTCATGTAGTTACTCATTTTAATTTTATTTTTTTAAAAAATTAAAAATTAATGTTATTTGTTGTATTTTAATTTTTTCTAATAAAAATAAATTAACACACATATTAGCAAGTGACAAGAGTCTAATAATATATAACCCTAAGATAGGAAAGTATAATTTCACAAATTCTTATTCCTAATAAGTAAAGTAAAAACGTGCCCGTAAAGTTTTCCGATACGGTCAATGGCTTTGGATTATCTTAAAATCCAGTCCGGGTGCAGTCTCATTTATGAACAAAACGCCCAACTTAATTTCGTCATCAATCTACTAGGTCACTCCATCCTTGTCAAGTAGCTTGAAAAGTATTTCAATTTCAGAACAATCCCGGAAAACCCAGAATTGAGATGGCGTTGCCCGGCCAGCCAGTAGTTCTGATCACTGGGTGCTCTGAAGGGGGCATCGGGCATGCGCTGGCGCGTGCGTTTGCCGCAGAGGGGTGTATGGTGGTGGCTACGAGCAGGTCAGTGAGGTCGATGGGTGATCTTGAGGAGGACCCAAGATTCTTTTTGCAGGAGCTGGATGTGGTCTCAGATGAGATTGTGGAGAATGTTGTGGCCAATGTTCTGGAAAAGTTTGGTCGAATTGATGTCCTGGTCAATAATGCTGGGGTTCCATGTATTGGTCCGCTTGCTGAGATCCCTCTCTCTTCTCTCCACAATACTTTTAATACCAATGTTTATGGTACTTTCTACACCTGCTCTTCACTTCAGTATGTTCTTTTTACACTCAATTTAGTTTTGGTATTTACTAATTATAATGAATTTCACATTCAAATGTATGCTCTTGCTTCCATATGTTAGTTGAAATGCGCGTTGCCTCCAACATGCTAGAAATTATATGTAGTGATTCGGGGTATTACCATTGCTAGTCTCACTGATAAAGGTCACATTTGTCATTTGGTGAGTGGGATTGGATTGATTCGGATTGGATAACTCATCAAATTTAATGTATCTTGGATGTAAAAATGGATTTGTTTTCATTATAGGAGGATTAGATGGGATTAGACATAGAAGAAAACTTACCTATTCTAATCCTACTATTTTGAGGGAATTGGATTGAATAAGTTTGCTTCTATGTCTATCCCCTCTAATCCCCTAACAATAAAAACACATCCATTTTTACATTCAAGATACACTGAATTTGGAAAGTTATCCAATCCAATCCCACCTCCAAACGTGACCAAAGGGGATAGCTATTTTGTTCTTAGCCTCGGTTGAATGGTATTGGATTAATGATCCTTTTGCAGAGGTTTCTGTATAAAACTGGATTTTTGGCATTTAACTTGTAATGCACTGAAACTCATTAGCAGCATCTGCTCTCGTACTTAGGATTTCATGATAATTTTATCAATTTCGTTTATACTTGATCGTCTCATGCAGTCAGGCTGGTCAGCACATTATTCATTTGTCTTCTCCATGATTGTTTGTTTCCAAGATGATTGTTTTCATATGTAACCATCATGTTATGCTCTTGTTTGTTAGGTTCCATGAGGTTGATACAAGCTGTTATTCCTCACATGGCATCAAGGAGAAAGGGAAAGATTGTAAATGTGGGAAGTGTTACTGTTTCGGCACCAACACCATGGGCTGGTGCTTACACAGCGTCCAAAGCCGCTCTTCAAGCACTTTCTGATTCATTAAGGTTTGTGCATCCCCTTGAATCACTTGTGGTTGATATTACCTAGTTCTCTTATGCTTTGGTTCATATTTACTTGTGCTCCCCCTTTCATCTAAAAATAAAAGTAAAACTTTTGATGCTTGAAATTTTTTTCTAAGATTATGAGTCATTTGAATATTGGGAAATACATAGCATGTTAAAAGTTTCCTTATGAAAGGAATAAGCAGCCTCAACAGAATGCTTATTGAAAATGTTCGCAATATACATGTCGAAAGGAAGTCTTCTAAGTTCTGGGCCATTTATTTAAATGAAAACCAATAAAGAACATGATTTCGTAAATAAATTTTCTATCTCAAATATTGGTTCAACAAACCAAAACAACATACTTCTTCTTGGTGTCCATTGGACATAAATCCAGTCACAAAATTGAAGTTTTGTTTTTACGAACCGCAGAGCAGACTAGGAGTGCCTTAGTTTCTAATTACTGAAACTTTTTTTTATGCAAACGGATGACATCTTCCAAGCCTTTCAGATAAACATGTAAACGGAGTCTAATACCGATTTTAACATCTAACTTGTAACATCTGGTTTCATCTGGTTGTGGGAAATAATGTTAGAGTTAGTTCTTGTTTTCTAGCCCTGTCGTCAAGGCCTTGCCACTTGGATTTGTCAAAGTTTGTACATAGTTTTTCGTTTTGTTTTTATGATTCTATTTATCCTCAAATATCAATGTTTATTAGGTTGGAACTGAGGCCGTTTGGGATCAATGTGATTACTGTTGTACCTGGAGCAATTAGGTCAAACATCGGGCGTGCTTCTCTATCCAGCTACAACCAGATACCTGAATGGAAATTATACAAACCTTTTGACAAAGCAATCCGTGCTAGAGCCACTCTGTCTCAAGGTCCCAACTCAACCCCGTCAGAAGAGTTTGCAAAGAAGACTGTGGCTGCCATTCTCAAGAAGAATCCACCAGCTTGGTTCTCCTATGGTTACCTCTCTACTCTCTTCGCAATCTTGTATTATCTCCCACTCTTCATTAAAGATTTTGCCATGAGGAAGGCAATGAGATGTTGAGTTGTTGCATAAATAGTCCTTACTTCTTGGTTTAAGAATGGCAGGAATCCAGAGGTCAGTACAATTTGGAATCTTGCATCATGCAAATGAGTTTTTAAATACATAGAATTTTGTATGCAAATAAGCTACAAAGAGCAATGCTCTTGAGAAGTTCCATTTACTAATATATTTATATATTATACAATCATCAGACTCAAGTTACAAATGACACCCTATGTTAGTGAAGTAGCCCCATTATCTTGGCCGGAGTCCCGTGCTCGAACCCAAACCTTATTTCTCCGACTGCCATTCAAGCTTGTTGGTCAGGCCATTTTCGAGCTTGTTCATCGTGTCTATTACAAGCTTGGAGAGAGGCACCTTCATTTATGATGATATTTGGTTGGGTTACAACTTACAATAATTATACAAGAACTTCCTTCTGAAAATGAGAGGGATTTCATCCAGCCAGTAAAATATATGTTGGACCTTAAAAACAACAAACGGTGAACCCAAAATAACAGCCAAAATGCCAGATTGTGGACCCCCCAAAAGAAATAAAAATGCGCCGCGCCCAAATGATTAAACAAAAATTTTGATACCGGCAAAGAAGCTTTTTCCTCGGAATTTCACATTGGTTACTGTCTACCTAAATTATTCAAACTTCACATTGGTTAAACTGTCTACCTAAATGATTCAAATTCAGTGAGAATGATGAGGATGACCATAATATACCATTCCAGGTCGCTGAAGTGGCCGGAAACTAGGAGCTGGTGACGGTTGTTGAGTTAAGGATAATGGTTGCTGCTGGGTAATTTGTACCGGCTGCTGATTCATTTGCAGTGGCTGCTGACCTAAAGGTACCATTGAGCTCACCATATGAGGTGGGGGTGGTGGCGGTCCTAGAGGCAAAGGTGGGATGCTCCCATAACCATATGGGCTCATGACCCCTCCTCCGGATGGCTGTAAATATTGTTGGGAGGGGTTTTGAAGTATGTGAAATTGAGCTTGAGAGGTCGGGGCTTGATTCTGGGGTTGGGGAACCAACGCTGATTGGAACAAATGGTTTGCCGCTACAGCAGGCGGCTGTGCTGGCATATAAACATTGGCATCTGAAACTGGAGGTTTGGACATTGAATCAGTGACTGAACTGTTAGGCATGGATGTTAATGAATTTGAAGACGTGGAGGGATTTGTCAGACCAGCATTCTTCGCTTCTTCAGCAGCAAAAGTAGAAAGAACTGAAGTCATAATCAGTTGAGAAGAACTAGAAGCGGTAAGCTTGTCTGCAACCAAAGCTGCGATGGAAGCAGCTGATTTCCTAGGTGTTTTTCCGCCTGTAGAGTTTGAAGGAGTCGGTGGACTTGTCGCACTTGAAGGTTTAAATACATAATCTTCATCATTGAGCCGCTTCCGCATGTTTGTGGCTTCCTCTGTCTGTGCCTGTGCCACCTACACTTCAAAAAATAAATATAAGCATAGCAGTCATGATCCATTGCTCTATTTTTATGGCAATAAAGCTAAATAATGCTATTCCAGATATTTGTACCAACTGTAAACAAAATATTCCACTAATGACTTCGAGAGCACAAGTCAACAAATCACATATATCAAATATCAACATCAAATAAATAGGGGGCAAAAGATAAATACCTAGTGGTCATTACTACAACAATATATCAGCATGTCAGATGTTTTTATGCATGAGATAATTTGATTTGCAAGATTTCATAATCACGGAAACCAGCTAAGATCAATGCAAACCTTGCAAAAGAAGAATATTTAGCAAATGGGAACTGAATGCATCTATCAGCACAACGATGACAGAAAATTGAGACCATACAATCTGACCTAGTGGTGGAATCGGGTCGGTTACCAACCGGATCAACTGATTCCGACCTGGCAGCTTATTTACATGGTTCTCCCATGAACACGGGTTATGACTTATATTAAGGCCACACAACAACAAAGTTCATTCTCAAAACATTAACAAGAGTAACAGGATAACTGCAATCATCACACAAAAAAAGCCCCAATGTCAAAATTCTTCGCCATAGTTGAACAACCAAGAGCATTTAACATGTAAAGCAGTCTGCTATTGAATGTATGCCAACTGTAATACTCCTAAAGAAAAATTCTGGATAGCCGGTTAGAACCAAATCTCAAGGTTTGATAGATAACAAATCCACCCTTATTCCTTTAGCGCAAACTTACCGAAAACTAAGCTCAAAGTACAACATCTGCCCTCAGTTTTGAATATCAACATCTGCCATCAGTTTTGAATATCAACATCTGCCCATTTATATAACCGTTTAATTGGACTTAAATGAGCCAACACCCATTCAGGTCCATGACCTTAACAGGGTCTTGGAAAATTTTACAGCCCCTTCTTGTAACAGTTTCTGGTGGCCAAGTGGATGTTACCTTACGAAAGAAGATACAACATACCACAGAACCACCAAACAATCCCAAGGAATACAATAGCAGGGTGATGAAGGTAAAAATTTATAGCATGTGATGTGAACATTCCCATCTCGTAATAAATCTTTTTGCTTTTATTTCTTTTTGTCAGACATCTCTTAAAAGGTTAACAGGTGAAACCAGAAAAATAAAAAAAATAAAGCATCATCAGAGGCATACCTGCATATGAGTTCGAACATTCTCTAGTTCCGATTCCTGAAAAAATTCCAAGAAGTCAGCAAAAGCATACACCCCTGTTTAGAATTAGAAACTTAATGAGCAATTCAAGAAAAATGATGGCAGGATCCAATACCTGTTCATGCAAGGCTTCTTTTAATTGAGAAACAAGTGCTACTCTACTTGCTTCAACTAATTTAAGTTTTTCAATGCATTGCTTCAAAAGATTTTCTTCTTCCTCTAGTTCTTTCGCTAAAGTTTTCCGCTTTGGATCCTTTGCTGAAGATAAAAGTAAATAAGCTTCAGAGACCACAATTTTTGAATCAGAGCAAGACGTTCCCTGATGTTGAAGGATGTAATTCTGAAACAGCTAAAAATATATCCACTAAACAACTATAGCCAATACCATAGATGTTAACTATATAGAATTGGTAGTTTACCAGTACTACAGACAATGTCAACATCTTTCTCCAACTTCCTTACACGGTGAACTGCAGACTTGCATTTATTCATTTCAGAATCTTCAGTTGGATGTTCATTGATCACCAAGTGCAATGCCGATACAATCTTCTCTGCTGAACCTCCAATAGAAAGTTTCTGGTTTCCAACTAACATTAAATTAGTGATCTTTCAAATAAGTTAGAACAAAAGACTTATTTCTACAGAGTCGGTAGTCTAAGAAAAGAATCAAAGTGAAGGCCCTTGTCCTCACCGTTCTGATAGAGCGTGAATCTCTTTTTACAATTCTAACTGAACGAGAGCGCTTTTTGCCACTCAATTCCAATGGTGGAGGCACTTCTTCCCCAAGCATTAGTTCTTTGAGGCTCCGTGCACGAGACCCAAATACTCGCCTCTCTTCCCATATGCCAACCTACCAATTTTGTAAGGAACAGTAAACAAAGTTAAGCCATTCTGCTTTACACCTTTAAAGGAAATGATAAGCAAGTCGGTAAAAATTCTTAGATTGCTTCACATGATTAAAATGTATAATCAGCTACCATTCATTGATTCAGGTAAAGGAGGGAAGAAGACATATGTCAAATATAAAAGTAGATATCCAATGACCAAATCCTATTACTTGTCCAGACACTTATGGTTGAAAATAGTAAATATTCGAACTCTTAATTACAAGGTGTAAGTATAACACGTTGCGTTTTTAATCATGGTTATAGAGTAATTTTATCAGTGGGACTAGAATGGTTATCTGAAACAAAATAAATTGGAGGCACTTACTAATCTTGACACAACATTCTTTCCATGATCGTCGCCTTCCTCGATAACAGCTTTAAGCGCTCCTGGAAGAACCTTCCAAAACTCCGAAACAAATTCATTTCCTTTACGCTTACTGTTCTGTAGGATGTCATTTGCAAGGTACAATAGAGGAACTTTCTGAACCAGCTGTGCATTATGGAATTGTTTCTCCCATGTTGCCACAACCAGTTCTGCTTTGCTTCGGTGAAATATACACCAATGCGACAAAGCTTAATAGAATGTCAAGGAAACAGGGTTTTTAACAGAGAAATACAGCCTTTCTTCAGAATGCATACAAGCTAACAAGAAATAGACTCTTAGGCATTGTTCTAACTCAATATACAATGAAAAATTACAAACAAAAAGAAAATACTTAGTGGAATCTGCATTAACCAGTCAAGAAAATACGCATGCAAAGGATTTTCAAAAAAAATGAGCATTAGGCCAAAAGGCTATTCAAATTGGGCTCCAATCATTAGTATGCAAACTTCATTATTCTAGTCCATATTCTGTTATGTAACCAACTGGTGATGTTTGAACTAAGGGGTGTAGAGTGTAGATACATTTTCTTGCTACTGAAGTCATCAACCCACCCAGCTTGGGAGGCCTATAATTGATACTGATAGATTTACTTGATTGGTGTTGTGTGCCTACTTTATCCAAGGATCAAATCCTCACTTCCTTCCTAGTAGGGTCCATCAATGATTCAATAGACTTCTTCTGTAATTCTACAATAGAAGAAATTTAAAATTAAAAGAAGAAAAAAAATCTTGTTACTTTTCCCTTATTTCACAACAATATTAAGCATGACGTTCTACATACCATATTAGCTAACAAAGTATTTTTTCCGTTAAAACAGAAGGTTACTCTATGCAACATTGAAAATCCTGAATTCAACAAGAAAAAGAAAGCCAAAATGGTAAAGACAGTCAAAGCAAACCCTCTCAATGAACCAATCAATAGCACACTAGAAGTAAATTTGGGAACTTGCGTTCATCAGCTACAGCAGCAATTCCAAATTTATAATGAGCTCTTCTTTACATTCCAATTTTAGTAAACCAAGTCAAAAGAGACATGAATCAAATCCTGTCCCCATTAAGCAAGCATAAGCTAAACAAAACTCAGACCATGGAAATCCAAGCTACCACTTACAGAACATATGACAACAGTTCTCAATTAGAGAACCAATTACACAGTCACACATACAAAAATCTATCAAAATATTAAAGGGTACTAATAACTTTCTAAATTATTAAAAAGTAAAAGAAAAAGGATACTTTCAATGCACTGCTGGGTGCTGTTGAGCTTGGAGAGCTTGTCTGCAAGTATCTGCTCACTGAATACGCTATTCATATCCTATTTCAACAATGCCTGCTCACCACCCACCCCTACAGAATGACTTAGAAAATAAACACCCGAAAGCACTCTTATTTACCAGGGATAAACCCAAAACAAGATTTCAAATTTCAAAAACCCTTTGCCGGAATTCCAATAAACCCCAGAAATTTTTGAACTTGAACCCTAAAATTAAGAAGGAAGCAGCTCCAATTAGCGGAAGGCGACAAGAAGATTGGAACAAATGCAAAGGAATAAGATTTAGACTTGAGAAAGTACTTGCACCGAGGAATACGACGCCGTCGAGCAAATTAAAGAATGTGATGGTTACTTTGAGAGAGATAGAAAAAGAGACAGAGAGAGTGTTTGGGGGGAGATTGAAGATAGGAGCTGCCGAATTTGCAAAACCCTAGAAGGCGGTTTTTTTCTATTCTCTGTTGCAGCCTTGCAGGGCAGTGGCTAAGACAAAAGTGTCCGAGGGAGAGAGAATTGCAGACGAGGAAAAAAACATAAAAAAAAAAATTTGGACTACCGGATCAATTTATGGTAATTTCATTTAAAATTTAACACATATCTATATTTTTTTACACATAAATTTAATATTCATTTTATAATTTGAAATTAATTAAAAAATCAAATAAAAAACCAAAACCCATACCCTTGTCGTTCTCTTCCCCCACCCCCTCTACCATAGTTGCCGTTTAGGGTTTGCTCAAGGAGAACAACAGCGACGGCGATGGCGAAGAAGAAGATAACCGGAGCAAACCATAAATTGCAACTGTTTGGGGTACGGCAAGGGGTTACGGCAATACTGGTGCTCCTACCTCGATTCCTGCAATTCTTCCCCACGGTCCCGTGAAATTGAATGCGAGACTCCCTCATGGGACGATCGACCACCCTCCGCCACTACCACTTACAAAGTCAAGTTCATGTGCGGCTAAGGCGGAAAAATCCAGCCTCGCATCTATTTAAGGTTTTCAATTAGGATTAGTAGTGCATGACTTCATTCATGTTGCGATAAAGGTTAATCTGGTTATATATATATATATATATATATATTTTATAAGTCTCTGTTAGGTAAGGCCTGATGAAGTTTGATTCCTTTCAATCTTCTTATTTTATTGTAATTTCTATGATAACCCACCTAGTATAAGATGGGTTGTTGTAGAGGGGTGAGAGAAGAGGACGATAAGGCAATGGCAGAGGGGTGGGAGAAGAGAACGATAAGGCAATGGTTTTTTCGATATTTTACTTTTTAAGTTATTTATTTGGTTTTTTAATTTAATTTCAAAATGTAAAATGAATATTCATTTTACATGTGAAAAAATAAATACGTAATAAATTTTAAAATGGAGTACCATGAATTAATGTGGTGGTCCAATACTATCTAATACTTTCTCGGCAATTGGGTGCAAACTGTTTTGACGAGAGGTATTGAGTTTTTGTCTAAACCCACATATCTCCATATTTATGTTTATCTTATTTCCTTTATTTTATTGACAGGGTACAAATCTCATTGACATATTTGTAGATTTCATTTGTAAACCACATATTAAATCAGACGGATTGTATTTGTATGTAGTTTACCTATTTCATTCTGACATCTTATTATCTTACGGATTTTATTCGTATCGTACTTATCTTATCATACTTATCTTATCGATATCTTAGATATTTTCTCTTAACAAGTCACAATTCTACATATACATAATGGCAATACGAGTCACAATTCTACATATAGATACAATGGCAATACGAGTCACAATTCTACATACCATGTCAATAACGAGTCGCTATTGTAGGTACTATTTGAATAACAAACCACAATTATACATACTAGCTGAATTCATCACTGACCGAAATTGGGACGTGGAAAAACTTGGTTCCCTACTTCCTTCACATGTAGATGACATGATTAAAGCCATTCACATTCCTTCTCAACCCTCTGATTATCACTTTTTTTGGGACCCGTCTTTCAATGGGAAATTTCAATTTAGTCCGCGTCTGGACTCTAGTAGGCTTCCCTTCCTGCCCACCCAAATGGAGACCATCCTCGTGAGAGTGGAAGCTAAACAACATGGATGCGGCTTCATTAGAGTAGGATTAGAAATTGAAAGAAACTTAAAAAATATAAAATATAGTCATTTCTAATCCAATCCAATTTGATGAGTTATTAATCTAATCCAATTCCTCCTCTCACCAAACGAATCCTAAGCTTACATTAGGGCATCTAGACATGTCTCTGCTTCCTGGATGCAACAGAAGAATAAGTGAAGCTCATTACAGGTCCCATAGCCGGGGGGCTCAGCACTAGTTCCAAAATTCAAATAAAGATTTATGCAAATAGAATTTAGACTTCATCAGTTTAGTTCTAAAGTGAAGTTGGAACTCTACTTCCATAGACAACGGAAGATACAAATGGATCCATAACCCTGTAAAGGTTCAGTTCAGAAGAGTTCTAATACTAGAAAAAACTAAAGCGCTTCAGTCTCTCAACATACAAGTAGACACCACAAAACCAAAATCCACCATTGAAGATTGAATACTGACACTGCCCTACATCTAACATAATGACCGGAAGAAAATCTGAACAGCATCAATGAACGGGATTGTGGCAATGGCCCCTACTGCTTGATGCTTCTTCCCTGTGCTGCAAGTTTTTCAGCCACTTGTTCTTCTGACAAAGGTAGGTAATAGATTCGAGGAGTTGACTTGGTTTTTCGAAAGAGATCATCCAAAGTGAGAATTGGAGTCTCCAGTTTCTCCGGTAGAGGAGGTGGGGGAGGCAGAGGAAGCCGCTCTCTTGCTAGGGGAGCGGTAGACAATGGTGGTGGAGGGGGGAGAGAAGGAGGTGGTGGAAGCTGCTGCTGTGGCTGTTGTCTAGGTTGACGGGGAGAAGGCGAAGGCTGCGGCTGTGAGGTGGGCGGGGCAACCGGAGCAGCAGGACCACTGCTGGCAGGTGCAGCAGGAGTCTGAGAGACCTGAAGCCGGTTTTTCACTTCCTGTGGGTCAACAAACTCAGCCACCAAAAGGCGCCCACCATTTGGAGGCCACTGTAGGTTATACACAGCATTCCGGGTCTCCAAGGCTTCTTCCACTGAGGGATACTGCACCAACACAGTAATTTATCAAGTGATGAGCTTCATTTTCTTTCAAATTCAGCAGAAATGGACAGTAAAACAAAGGCCCAAACAAGCAATACCAAGATTGCAGTGAGAATGGGCTTGCATGTCATGGTTGGGGAATCCAGTCGACCCTGACTCCAACCAGAACTTAGTGTGCGTGTGTGCAAGTGCGAGCGTGGAGGGGACAAATAGAGAGAGAAAGCGAGAGTCGAGTCTGTAATCACTACTATAGAATGTGTGTCCACGCTGGCAGGTCTCTATTCACTACTTAAAAGTACCGTGTGTGTTTGTGGTGAGGAGCAGATGGGGAGAGAAATTCTTACAGAAACATAGCAATGAGTCTTGATGTGGTCCATCCAGAAATCAGTAACCTTCCCAGTTTTTCCCAGAAGTTCTTGCACAGCTTTCAGGGTGAAAGGCCGCAGGAAACGATCAATTCTAAGGGAATTAGTTGGAGGCACCTTTGATGGTGGAACTGCAACAAATAGATGTACAAAGAATCAGAACATGTCTTGCTGACATTTTCAAATACTAAAAAAGAACTATGACTCACCAACACGCTCCTTGGGAGTACCATCACTCATTGTAGAGTCTGATCTCGAAAAGTTGCGCTTCAAACTGGGGCTCTGGAATGTATCCTTGGTTGTGACTGTTGGTGTTTGAATAGGGCTTTGCAGCTCGGGAACCTTAAGACTTTCAGAGTTCCACCTGCGCCGCTTTACAGGCTCATTGCTTCCAACTGCTGCTTGATCTGAAAGAATTAATCCAATAAGATAGGCCATAAAGATACCAGGTTCTTTAAAGTGGGGAAAATGCAATTCATAGAACTAAACCATGATAGCATTTCAAACTAATACAGGAAAATCAACCTTAAAATCAGCAATACTTTTTATTTAATTTAGTTTTTTTAAGAGACTAATATTGCAACAGGGAAAAAGCCACAAACAACAGTACAAGACAAGAATATGCACTAAAAGGGGGAATCAAAATAATCTGGGCAAATAAAATGCTTGTGGATTGAGGTATACAGAAAGTAATAGACTGGGCACTGAAGCTTAGATTTGTAAACCAAATCAAAGTTTAGAAACTGTTGGTAGTCATCATGAGGGATGGCGACCAACAAAGGTGTACCTTTTATATACACCAGTGACTCCAACTTATTCCTAAACACACTTTCAAAAACTCCAAGAATGCATTAAATAACAGTATATAGTTCCTATAGAAAATCAATGTCTGCTTTCATATTTCTAGTTATTCCTTAGTATTCAAAAACTACATTTATTACATTTAGAAACTAAAACTACAAAGACTATTTGACTATTCATTGAACGTTGTTAATGGTTGCATCAATCTCTCCTCTTGAAGATAACTTTTCTTTAAGTCTTGAGTTAATTATACGCAATACCTTATTAAATGCATCCAACATAGAGATCCTACATATTCTCAGAAATAAGTCCGCACACCAATCAGTAGAATAAAAGATAGAAAAGGGATAATCAGAAAGTGGTGGCAATGTCATCTACATGATATATGTTTCACACACCAAATGCAGATATGGAATCCAACTAATGCAGATATGGCACCCAACAAAATCAGATGTTCTCACAGTTTGTAACTTAGGAATGTAAAGGTTGGTTGAAAAATATAAATAGTCAAAAAGCTCCAGATGCAAAGCTCACCATTAAGTTTTCTTTTCTCAGAAGGAAGTGCTGTATGGTTCTTGTTCTCAACATTTACAACCTTTTTCTCCGTGGATATATCATCTACCACAATATCAACATGACTTACCTCCTTCACAACAGGAACTTCATTTTTCTCACCCATATCTACCACATCATCAGAACTATACTTTGAGTCAATTTGTTTACCGTCCAGCACATCTTCTTCCATAGAATCATCTCCAGAACTTCTCTCCAAATTTAATTTTTCTGAGTCCCCTACATCCACACTTTCATTTTTCTTGCCAATGTCTGCAATCGTATCATTGTTGTCATCTTTCTCTCCAATAGATGCCTTGTTCTCAAGTGGCTCTTCAACATCCATTGGATGTGAATCACCACCGACTGGGACAATAGTGCTGGATGATGGGTCCACCATCTCCGGCTTAATAACATCTAATTCTAATTTGACATGATCAGCAATTATATCATCCTTTAGTTCAATCTTTTCATTAATTGACACAGAATCAGTAGAAATAGAATCATATTTTACTTCATACCCTAAAGAGCTGACCTCAGATACCTGGTAGTTCGGAGCAGAAGAGTTGAGCTTGACATCCTTGGCTGTAGCCTCTAAACCCTCATTCTCCAGCTGGGGGTTAGGATCCTCATTCTCCAACTGGGGCTTAGGACCATCATTATCCAGCAGGGGTTCTGGATCCTCATTCTCCAGCTGGGGCTTTGAATCCTCATTCTCCAACTGGGACTTAGGACCATCATTATCCAGCAGGGGTTCTGGATCCTCATTCTCCAGCTGGGGCTTTGAATCCTCATTCTCCAGCTGGGGCTTTGAATCCTCATTCTCCAGCTGGGGCTTTGAATCCTCATTCTCCAGCTGGGGCTTTGAATCCTCATTCTCCAGCACAGGCTTAGGATCCTCATTCCCCAGCGGAGGTTTTGGAACCTCATTCTCAAGATGGGGAATTGGAACCTCATTTTCAAGCTGGGGGCTTGGAACCTCGTTCTCCAGTTTGGGCATTGGATCCTCATTCTCCACTGCAGGTTTTGGATCCTCATTCTCCACTGCAGGTTTTGGATCCTCACCTTTATTAGCTTCGATGTTCTGTGAATCTTGCCCAACTAATGCTACCTCAGCTACCACACTCTCAGTGACACTAACATTGGTTTCCACAATAGTTGATTGAATAACCACCTCCTCTTCAGGTATAGCACCAGCATCTCTATCCACCAAAACATAACCTTCTCGAATATTACCTTCACCCAAGGCTTCTGCACTGTCATTACTGTCAGCCTGAACTGGAAGAACGACTTTTTCAGTTCTTTTACGGCCACCAGAACCAGTGCTTCTAGGTGTTCTAGGAAGAACTGCACGTGGCTCTACAACTTTCGCCTCATCTACAGGTTGCGGATCGCCATCAAGACCATTATCTTCATTTGCAGCATTTTCACTTTCAAGTCCTAAAGCTTCATCCAAACGTCTTATTAAGTCGTCCTTCAAACCCTTGGTTGTCAGTTTCCGCCTCTTAAGCTCCTCTTTTAACTCTGTAACCTTCCACTGATCAATTGGTCGATTGTTAAGAACTGGATATGGTGGTGACATCTTATTCCAACTAAAAGTCACCTTCAATCCTGATTAAAAAAAAAAATCAATAGTGCTACAAAACTTTTCAACAAATGAAAATCACAACACCACAAATAAAAGAACCTTCAGAGCATATACATAAAAAAATGCAGCTACAAAGTACCAAACAAGAAGCTAATATACATACAGGGTGGCAGCAAAATTTGACACCCAAATTCATTGTGGCTCAATCTCCCCAAAAGGAAACAGATTAATTTCAAGATCTGATATATAAATATATATTTACATATATGAATAAAATAGTTCAAAACATCCTCAATAAGGTCAGAAAGATATTCTGAAAGGTCTCAAAAAGTTCTGGATGCCATATGATTCCGGCTAAATAAACTGTGACAAATTGTTTGTGAATCAAGCATTCAGGCCAGTACAGAAAAAAGTTCAAGTTTTCCATTACAAAAACAATCCTCAGTTAACAAAATAAGGAAAAGAAAATATAAGGTACCTCGCACTAAACAAAGAAAAAACCTGTTACTATACTAAAAATCAATGTAATTTAAGTCAGTTATTCTTCATAAAGCGGAAAAACGAGTGCATAATCTGCAATCATATTTCACAAAAAAATTCATCAATGGAGAAAGATAAGGTAGTAAAAACAATAACCTGTTCCTGCAAAAATGAAATCTAATAAAAAGGAAAATGCATGAATCTACTAAAGCTAGCTGATGGAATAGATTTGATCAAATACGAAACCCTGAATTCAAAATTTTAGTAACCCCCAAATTCAGCAAAACAGATAAATTAAACACAAAAATCGCTGATAAAAAGCCAATTTCTTATTTAATTTTTTTCCAAAGAACCAAACAAAGCATGAAAGGATAAAACTAAAACCCTAGTTGCGAAAATGCACCACACATTCAGATGCACCAAAAGCGAGAGGATTAAGTACGATGACTCACAGGAATGAATACTTGCTTGGAAGCCGAGAGGAGAGAATCTAAAGGCCCACAATATACGGGTTGGACAAATTGGAAACCCTAATTTGACAACACAAAACCCACCATTAGAGAAGCAAGCAGAGAAAACATCACCACCTACGAAGAAAACCCAGAAAATATATGACAAGGTTAATCTTAATAGAGCTCTTCCAATGAACAACGACCCAGCACAAGACGCGGTGTGAATTTTCTGATTTCCTGAAAACAACGAAAACAAAAACAAAACGAGAGAAAAATTATGTGAAAAGCAGGTATGTGATAGAGGGAAATGGAAACAACAAAATTCGCTTTCGTTCTTCTTTTCTCTTTGTTTTGAGAAATTGGCGCTTCTCTCTGATTTTGGGCTTTCTAGGGTTCCTATTTTGCTTTCTTAAGTTTTTCTCTGTTATCGAACGGGGTTTCAGACGACGAGACGAAATGGGGCTTTTTTCATCGAGCTTCCGGAAATACCCTTTGCCTCGCGTATCCTACGTGGTGATTATAGAATATCTGATTGGCTAGGAGATGAGGCTCAAGTGGGAGAACTGAGCCCAGAACTATTGGTGTGATGGGCCTTCAGATGGGCTTGTTCTTCGGGCCCAAGCTCAATAAAATAATAATATTATCACCTTGCTCCTCCCCAGTCTAAAAGAATTCGCTTCTGCAATCTCGTCTCTCATCTTCGTTGTCGGCCGAAGCCAATCGCTGTGAAGGAACAGACGAAACTAGTTAGCTGTTGCCGCCACTCATTCCGCCACTCCGGTGAGTTTTTTGTTTTATGCTTCATGATATTTGAATTGATTCAATTGTTTGGGGTTTTAGGATCTCTCTATATTCTTCTTCCATTGTTGGGCAAATTGTTTAGATTTTGATATACACTTGAAGGTTTTGATTGATTTGATTGTGTATGTTTTGATGAATCGCGTGTTTGAGGATTCAGAATGTTGTGAAACCTTAAGTGCACGGCCATAGGTACATTTCTAGGGACTTTTATGTGAAACCCTAATTTGATTTCAATAGGTGACAACATTTTTATAAGAAATATATTTGTTGAGCATAACAAATTTGAATTTTAAATTGCATAAGATCTTTAGAATTACTGTGAAGTAGATCCTTTTAATATTAGGAAAGTTGATTAGAATTAGGAAAGTCTAACATACTTTGTACAAAAATGATTTGAAGCAAAACTAACTGCTTTTGTGTGGATTGGAAAATTTGGGGGCAGAGGTTCCTTCCTACTCGTACCAACTACACCTATCACACGAGAGAGAAGTAGACGGATGAGTAAGTATGGGTTGAACCTAAGACCGCAAAAGACGAAGCAGCCAACAAGGCCTCCTCTCCCCAAACCTCTTGGTTTTGGCGACGATGATGACAATGATGTTGAGAAGGAAATTTCTCGCCATGCTTCCAAGAACAAGTCTCTCAAGGATATTGAAGAGCAGCAGAAGAAGGCGCTGGAGGAGGACCCATCAGTGTTTGACTATGACGGAGTTTATGACCAAATGAAACAGAAAGCCATCCAACCTCGGAAGCAAGATCAAGAAGAGAGAAAGCCAAGATATATTCAGTCTTTAATGAAATTAGCAGAACAACGAAACCGGGAGCAGGAGATAGTATATGAGAGGAAACTTGCTAAAGAGAGAAGCCAAGAGGATCACCTCTATGCGGACAAGGATAAATTTGTCACAAGTGCTTACAAGAGGAAACTTGCGGAGCAGGCAAAATGGATGGAGGAGGAACAGCTGCGTCAGCTTCGAGAGGAAAACGATGATGTTACCAAGAAGAAAGACTTGACCGATTTTTACTTCAACCTTGGAAAAAATGTTGCTTTTGGTGCCGAAGATGTCAAGGCAAGGAAGCTAGAGAAGCGGGCTGAATTAAGCAAGTCAGAGAAACATGTAGACAGATCAATTGATGTAGCATCAGAGCCATTGGAAGAGTCTTCCAGGGTGAGAGAAGCACAGCCCGAATCAAGCAAACCAGAGAAACATCAAGACATAGAAATATCTGCAGCATCCGACGAGCCTCCCAGGCCCATAGAGGGCCATGTTGTTGAGCTCTCTGATGCAAAGCAAGCGTCAAACACATCTGCACAGGAAAAGCTGTCAATTGAACAGCCATCCGAAAACCAACCAACCATCAACCATCATAAACGAAGTGAAGATGCTCTTGCAGCGGCAAAAGAACGGTATCTGGCAAGGAAGAGAGCGAAACTGCAATGAACGAAATTGTGATTGTCTGAAAGTTTTCTGAAAATTAATACAAGTTGATGTTTCGTGCAAGGATTCTATTCGGTTCTGATACTGTATTAATCATTGTATTTAGCTGATTGCCCCATATCGTAGTTTTATTCAGTGTCTCAAGCTTTCCTTTACTTATAGCTGTGCTCATGTCTAATTTTAGTTTGTCTGCCCTGCTTGGATAGTTGCATTACCTCTTGGTTGAATACTTTCAAATGCAACGGTCCTGTTTAAAACATTCCTGCACACTGGAGTTTTTGAATATGTTTGGGATAATCTTTGCACTATAGTGCAGTAGTTATCGTATTCACCATCAAGTGAGAGTTTTCAAGTTCGAATCTTTAGACAAGATTGTTGATTGAAGGGTTTGACTGCTAATTCTCTGCTGAAAAAGTCACTAATGAGTAATGATGCACAAAAGGAATAATTGAAAGAAACTTATGGTTATAAGGATTGTAAGGAGTGCAATGGAAATCATCCATTGGCTTGACTTATGTGGCCAGAAAGAGAGTTCCCAGAGCCTGAAAGCTGGTCCAAAGCTGAAAATGAACACAAGGATTGAGGTAGATGGCCTGCAAATGAATTGAAGTCCCAAATGCAGTTGGTGGAGGGAGAGACCTGCTGCAATTGTCGAAGCCTTCAGGACTGCCCGAAATTAGGTTCGGGGACATAGCAAGAACATGAGTTTCAGTGGAGGAGCCACACAAATTTGAGGATTAAAGTGACCCGTGAAAGAATGGTTGCTTATGTCGAACGCAAGGAAGATAAGATATCCCTCCAAGCTTAAAAATATAATCTTTGACTGAATTGCTTGAAATGCTCTGTACTGTAATTGAATTCAAACGCAAAAGCGCACCTGAAATTGGCCCTAACAGCAAGTTGTTGCTCAAATCAAGAACTTCCAGCTGCTTCCAGTTTGAGAGTTCTGCAGGCTATCCACCTCCCGAGTGTAATGTTCCAACCAAGGTATGGTTGATGCTGTTGTTAATAGTGGTCCAGGTGAAGTGCACTCGTATTGTAAAACCTATATTATAATTATATTGAAACCATTCCGGAATGTACTAAACCCTAGACTTGGAATGGAATAGACAATTCCGTCATCATTTTCTATGTTCAACGTTGATTCAAACATTGAAATGGAATCCTTAAAAGTTAAAGCCATTCCATTCATCAACCCAATTCCTAATCCCATATCTTGCATTTTAATCATCAATATGCTTTATTGCCAAGCAAAAAGAATGAAAAGGACCAAAACTTAGTAAACAATAGCTAAATTCAAGTAATTCAATAATATTGTATAAAATTAAAAAACTAGTCAACACCAAAATAATTATGAGGAAACTTGGGTTGACAATCTTTGGACATAAGACTAGGAACTGAAGACCACAAAGACATTCGGGCAAACATGGTGAATAAAACAGAACAAAAATTAAGAATTATATAAGAAATTTATCAATGAGATATATAGATATCATAAATTTTGCGCAAAGATTCAAATACCATGTAGAATTAAAATAAACATCTAGTACATTCGCACTGACAAACAAAATTGCTATTGTCTCCTAAAAACATAATGTCTTTCCTTCTTGAATCAAAACACAAGAAACTAGGAGCACTGAGGAAGTAAAACCCTCGCTTAAGATTGATTAGAGCTGGCTGGGCCTGCACCACCGAACCCACCAGATCCACGACCAAAACCACCGGATCCACGACCAAAACCCCCGGATCCACCAGAACCACCCTGAAAATTCAGGCAAAACAAATAAGTTGAATAGTGAGGTTTCAATACGAGGTGTAATATTCACCGAGACGTCGTGCGTAGCCACTGCTTATACACCATGACTAAACAATGACAAAAGATAATGCCCCACCCGCATCCCTCTAGAGTCATTATAGCTATGTTCTGTTATTTTTTATACAGTACGGTAGCATACACATCCAATTAGCTCATGCACCACATTTAAGTGGGCAGTTCGAATATAAGATTATAAAGAAACCACCTAAAAAGGCAAGGAATTTATCCATCCCACAAACAAAATAGCAGTAAAGAATCAAATGAATGAAGTATTAAAACCAACTCATTGGCAACAGAAAATTACCCCGAAAGAAGGCCTGTAATCAGCAGGAGCTCCTCCCTTTTCGCCAAAGTCACCCCCGGGTGCACGAGGTCCACCACGGTACCCATCTCTGTCACCACCAAATCTGCGTTCTCCATCAAAGCGAGGTGGCCCACTGTTCACATCATCAACAAACCCAAATTACACTCCAACCAATGATAGGGTTTAGGGTTTAGAAGAAGAACAAGAAAAGGAATTACAATAGTAGTAATAGGCTTTGAGATTTAACAGAAAACTAGAAAAGGAAGCACAATACGCCATTTGACAGGAAAAAAACAAAGGTAAAGTGTTCTGTAAATTTGAATATGTTAATTCAACATCTTCCGCCATGCCCAATATTACAATTGTTTACAAACTTCGTAGTTAAACAAATACCAAAAAACATAACTAACTTCGTCATACATTAAACCAAAATCAAATTTCAATCAAATACAACAAATAATACAATCCAAAATTCAAGCATGTTTTTCCACAGACATAATAATTATTTATGCAGTGCATCTAACCTAATCAATCAAATACATATACACGAAAACTTCAAAATAAAACCACAAAACATAAGACCGTAGAACCAAAAGTAATGCAATTAATCAACAAACCAATTCGCAAAATTGTAAAATACAACTAAACCCAATTCGCAAACTAATCAAACCCAATTGGTAAAGCAATTGATTCACAAAACAATCAAACACACAATCCAAGTCAAATAAATCAACAAACCATGCCACACATAAAGAGTAGGAAACGAATCATATACCGTGGGCGGTCACCAGACGGACCCAAGGGACGACCACCAGGCTTGTTCTGCTTCTTCAAAGTTGCAGGGACAATCTCAGAAGGGAGATTAAGGTAGTTCCTCAAAAACTCGATACCATCATTTGTAAGGTACCAGTAGTAGTGCATCCATGCAAAGGTCTCGCGCACATACTCTTTTGACTTGAAGCTCTGCATCAGCTTAATCACCTGCAAGTTAGGGACATCGATTTCTGGGTGCTTTGCCAAGTTATAGTCCTTCTTCGCAAAGCAAACACCCTCTGTCCAAACCCAAAATCAACAAAATTTAACACAATCAGAACAAAAAAATCAACTTATATTTGGAAAATAGATAAAAATCTGAGCTTTTTGATTGACCTTGGAAGAGGTACTTGGAGATTTCTCTGCGGTTCTTCTCTGAAATGATCTAGGACAGAAAAAAAAAACCCAAAAACAGATCAGATTATATTTAGTTTTCTCAATAAACAAACAGAAAATAATAGTAATAGAATTTGGTTAAATGAAATACCATGGTTGCGAAGATCAACTGGCGACTAGAGGAAGAGACGGCGGCGAGCAAAAAAGGTTGAGGTCTCTCTCCAACTCTTATCGTCTGAAGCCCTAGACTTCATGTGCGCATTATATAGTAGGTTTTTATCTTGTACCAAGATTGTCTCGAATGCGGGAATTCCCCCACCAAACGACGTGAACCGCTGGATCAAAACGGATGGTCAGATGTAAAACTTTGAGTTAAAAGTTGAAATTAACCTAAATACCCTTTTTAATTCTAATTTTCTAATTTTGTCATGTTAACAACACACATATAAATCTAAGCCTCGTTAAGTACGCCATATTGTACTGACTATTTCAGTCAGATAGACTAATATATCCATCGGATAGATTGATTATTTAGTCGAGCGTTTGGTGTTCTACCTGATTAAATGTCGACTATATTATACTAACCGGATTATATTATACTAGTTAATAAGAATTATCTATATATTATAAATATTAATTATGTATATTATTATTATTTATTATTTATTTTAATTTCAATTTATTTAATTATTGATATTATTATTATTATTATTTAATTAAGTATTATTAATTTATTTATTATTATTACTTTTCAAGATTGCTAGTTATCCGACTATTTAATACGGACAATTTAAAGTATATTATTTTAACGTGTGGACCGTATAAAGGTACTCAACCGTATTAACTTAATCGGTGGCTAATTAATACAAATGATACCAAACACCGGTTTCGTACTATATTATCCTATTTGGTTCCTTATATGGCGTATCAAACGTAGCCCTAGAGTGTAAGACCCTATTTGTAACGACCCGTCCCGAATCCTCGGCACAACGACGTCGTTAGTGGAATCCCCTCCACCCGGACTACACCAGCATAATCGGTATTGTTAGCTTGTCCCCATTCGAAAATCCCCTAGCTACAACATCTTTGAGGATTCGAACCCTGGACCAAGCCTTTTTATTTCCCTTGGAAGGGACACCTTTCACCAAGTAAGTTGCAGCTCTAATTGGTGAAAGGTGTAACGACCCTTCCCGAATTTCCCCTTGAAATCCGCTAAAAAACCCTTATCTCATATGACAGCTCTTTTCCACAAAATTAAATACCAAGAATATCATTTATTCTTAAATACATTTAGCAAACCTTACAGGGTTCCCAACAGAACCTCTGTATCTACTGACCCAGCTTACCTGTCAGACGCAGGATAGCATACAGGTCAAAACCAAGACCTCGAAATGGTGGTGGTCCAAATAGTAATACCCTTTGACACCAAATGTCAGTAGGTCAGACACTGTTGATACCTCTACTGGAATAACACAAGAAAATTGACTAGTCAGCCACTTGTGAACCAACAATAACTCGTCACTCTAGGTCACCGCCCACACCAACCCACTGACCCGGATGACGAAGTATTTTCATAGGCTGGTTAAGCACATGACAAACGTCGTCAAATCATATTAGAGCCGGAAATATCATCGGCTATCATATCATATAAGTCGGCAAGTATCCTCGACTATCATATCGTATCCTCAGCCGGAATAACCCTCGGCTGGCATAACACATAAGCCGACATAACCTTCGACTATCATATCACATCAGTTAGAATATCCCTCGACTGACATATTATATCATCAGTCGGCATATTATATCATCATCCGGCATAACCCTCGACTGGTATACATACAAGCCGGCATAACCTTCGGCTATCATACCACATCAGTCGGTATATCCCTCGACTGGCATATCGTATCATCAGCCGGCATATCCTTGGACTGGCATATCGTATCATATAAGTCGACAAGTATCCTCAACTATCATATCACATCAGTCGGCATATCCCTCGACTGGCATATCTTATCATATAAGTCGGCAAGTATCCTCGACTATCATATCACATCAGTCGGCATATCCCTCGACTGGCATATCATATCATATAAGTCGACAAGTATCCTCGACTATCATATCACATCAGTCGGCATATCCCTCATTTGGCATATCATATCATATAAGTCGGCAAGTATCCTCGACTATCATATCACATCAGTCGGCATATCCCTCGACTAGCATATCATATCATATAAGTTGAAAAATATCCTCGACTATCATATCACATCAGTCGGCATATCCCTCGACTGGCATATCATATCATATAAGTCGGCAAGTATCCTCGACTATCATATCACATCAGTCGACATATCCCTCGACTGGCATAACATATCATATAAGTCGGAAAGTATCCTCGACTATCATATCACATCAGTCGGCATATCCCTCGACTGGCATATCATATCATATAAGTCGGCAAGTATCCTCGACTATCATATCACATAAGTTGGCATATCCCTCGACTGGCATATCATATCATATAAGTCGGCAAGTATCCTCGACTATCATATCACATCAGTCAGCATATCCCTCGACTGGCATATCATATCATATAAGTCGGTAAGTATCCTCGACCATCATATCACATCAGTCGGCATATCCTTCGACTGGCATATCATATCATATAAAGCATTCAATAATCAGTAATGCATGCACTAAAGTTTAAAGAAAGGGAATCCACTTACAATATAGTATGGATCAATCATTTGGCATTATCCATCTCTGCTTTGAGATTAATTCGGTTGTTCCCGAACATTCCCTTGAATTCCAGGTAGCTTGGTGGGATTCTCCATTCTCATCCAAAATACCAATCAAAATGGGCATTAGCATTAATAAACCCTTAATTGCATTAGTAGACGAGGTCCCTTGACCCTCATGCTCAAACCCCTCCCCCCCTAACTAACTCAATACAAACTGGATTTACTCAAACGGGGCTCTAAACGAATTCAAATTGCCTCTAAATTATCAAAAACAAGTTCAGGACGCCCCAAAACCATAGTCACGCGTCGCTGTGACATCATAAACAGCCCCACTCGCCGACAGAAGGCTGGAACACACGCCCATGCGCCTGCACGCGTCGGTCACGCGCCTGCTACAGTATCCACGCCCTGGACAGGTCCAACCCGGCCCAACTCGGCCTGACCTAGTCCAGCCCGACCCGATCGATCCACTCGACCCGATCGGTCCACTCGACCCGTTCAATCCACTCGACCCGATCGGTCCACTCGACCCGATCGGTCCACTCAACTCGATCGGTTCATTCGACCCGACCGGTTTGCTCGATCTGATCGATCCACTCGACCCGATCGATCGCCGGTGACTTGCCGGAGAAAACGATCGGACGACCGTCGTCTGGTTCGCCGGAAATGGCGATTTCCGGCCGATTTTCAAGGTTTTCTAACTTCTTCATTTCTTGATCGTTTTTCATGATCCACACATGTAAATTCATTTACTTTTCACCAGGAATCCAATTATGAGGTCAAAGTTCTGAGCTCGTACCTGGTTTGGCCGGAAAACGACCGAGAAGATTCGGTCCACCTCCCTCCTCCGTCTGTCGCCTACGGCGGTGCTCCCGCTCAGATAAATACCCCAAAATGCTCATGGGTCCCGAGGAAGATCCTCCCGGCCTTGGTTTCGGTCGAATCGGACCGAAATCTGTCCGATGAAAAGGGGTGTTCGGTGTTCGCACGGGGAAAATATCGGGTAGAGAGTCTAAATGGACCAATCCCCGGAGGAGAGAGAAAAATATCTTATTTATAGTTCCAACTTTTCCAAAATTACCAAATTGCCCCTGAAGTTTCTAGACCCATAACGAAATCACCGGATCTCCGTTTTTCGCGTGCCGCCTGTCTACGAACTCGTGAGTTCGAGACCTACGCAACGACCTAAGAAAAATTTCCAAAAGTACTGACAGTCAAAAAGTGACTCCCGAACCTATCCAAAATTGAGGGTAAAATCGTCCAATTTTCAAAATAATTTAATTTCTGGTCCGGGTCGTTACAAATTTCCCCTCTTACAGAAATTTCGTCCCTGAAATTTCACTAACTCAGGTTAAAGAACCAACCTCATGTTCAGTTCCTCTCGCGTCACCACCGGCACGAAGTTAGCCCCAGATGCGATTCCCAAAAGAACTCGTGCATTCTGCACATTTCTTCATTCCAATCTCGACAAGAAATCGTAGGCGAGAACTACATCCAGGAGACATCATGGAGGCACCAGTATCAAATCAACATGGAACATACCTCGAAGTCAGGTGTCATATACGGTTACGTGCACTACGTGCAGTCAGCCTCAACGCTCTAGCGAAGCACTATCTTACAATGCCAGCATCGGAAAACCCGTCAATGATCTAGCAGAGGACTACCCTCCTACGCTAGTCGGATAAAACCTTGACGTATAAGTGTTGGAGAAGACCCTCCATGATCTCTAAAACACTGCGTGCATACACAACATTTCTTTTCAAACCAGTTCATAAGGATAAACTAAAATCCATCTTTTATATTGGAGGTTCACCGGGTTCACCGCTGACAGCGGATCCTGGTCCCAAATCCTGCTCCTCCTCAAATTAGTGTTTATACTGGGGGTTCACCGCCAACCGCGGATCCTGGCCCCGGATCCTCGCCCCCCTCAAATATGGCCAAAACCGATAAACTCATTCATACGGGTTGAAACCCAAATCATGGACTCAATAATTACCACGTCAAAACGATATCAACACCGAGTCCAAAAACCATGACATTTCTCAAAACACACTTTAATTGAAATATTGGAAAACATGTGTCCAACAATCATTTCTAAATTCAATGCAACAATACATAACACTATGTAAACAAAGATACATTCATGGATGCATTACAGTTTATAAAACAAAAGTCCACTCACCAGTAACCGCAACGCCTACCTCGCTCATGCATCACAAAACCTCCGCCTCCCTCAGTTCAAGGTCACCAAAGAGGTAGACGTCTCGGAGGCATCTCGTTAACAGAAATCCTTAAATAATTTGCACACAAGTGTGCGGTCTACATGAAGTTAACCTAAAGCTTTGATACCACTTGTAAGGACCCTTCCCGAATTTCCCCTTGAAATTCGAGAAAAAACCCTTATCCCGTCTGACAACTCTTTTCCACAAAATTAAATACCAAGAATACCATTTATTCTTAAATACATTTAGCAAACCTCACAGGGTTCCCGACAGAACCTCTGTATCTACTGACCCCGCTTACCTGTCAAACGCAGGATAACATACAGGTCAAAACCAAGACCTCAGAATGGTGGTGGTCCAAACAGTAATACCCTCTGACACCAAATATCAGTATGTCAGACACTGCTGATACCTCTACTAAAATAACACAAGACAATTGACTAGTCAGCCACTTGTAAACCAACAATAACTCGTCACTCTAGGTCACCGCCCACACCAACCCACTGACCTGGATGACGAAGTATTTTCATAGGCTGATTAAGCACATGACAATCGTCGTCAAATCATATTAGAGCTGGAAATATCCTCGGCTATCATATCATATAAGTCGGCAAGTATCCTAGACTATCATCTCGTATCCTCAGCCGGAAGAACCCTAGGCTGGCATAACACATAAGTCGACATAACCTTCGACTATCATATCACATCAGTTAGAATATCCCTCGACTGACATATTATATCATCAGCCGGCATAACCCTCGACTGGTATACATACTAGTTGGCATAACTTTCAACTATCATACCACATCAATCGGCATATCCCTCGACTGGCATATCGTATCATCAGCCGGCATAACCCTCGACTGGTATACATACAAGCCGGCATAACCTTCGGCTATCATACCATATCAGTCGGCATATCCCTCGACTGGCATATCGTATCATATAAGTCGGAAAGTATCCTCGACTATCATATCACATCAGTCGGCATATCCCTCGACTGACATATCATATCATATAAGTCGGCAAGTATCCTCGACTATCATATCACATTAGTCGGCATATCCCTCGACTGGCATATCATATCATATAAGTCGACAAGCATCCTCGACTATCATATCACATCAGTCGGCATATCCCTCGACTGGCATATCATATCATATAAGTCGGCAAGTATCCTCGACTATCATATCACATCAGTCGGCATATCCCTCGATTGGCATATCATATCATATAAGTCGGCAAGTATCCTCGACTATCATATCACATCAGTCGGCATATCCCTCGACTGACATATCATATCATATAAGTCGTCAAGTATCCTCGACTATCATATCACATCAGTCGGCATATCCCTCGACTGGCATATCGTATCATCAGCCGGCATAACCCTCGACTGGTATACATACAAGCCTGCATAACCTTCGGCTATCATACCATATCAGTCGGCATATCCCTCGACTGGCATATCGTATCATATAAGTCAGAAAGTATCCTCGACTATCATATCACATCAGTCGGCATATCCCTCGACTGACATATCATATCATATAAGTCGGCAAGTATCCTCGACTATCATATCACATCAGTCGGCATATCCCTCGACTGGCATAACATATCATATAAGTCGGAAAGTATCCTCGACTATCATATCACATCAGTCGGCATATCCCTCGACTGGCATATCATATCATATAAGTCAGCAAGTATCCTCGACTATCATATCACATCAGTCGGCATATCCCTCAACTGGCATATCATATCATATAAGTCGGCAAGTATCCTCGACTATCATATCACATCAGTCAGCATATCCCTCGACTGACATATCATATCATATAAGTCGGCAAGTATCATCGACTATCATATCACATCAGTCGGCATATCCCTCGACTGGCATATCATATCATATAAGTCGGCAAGTATCCTCGACTATCATATCACATCAGTCGGTATATCCCTCGACTGGCATATCATATCATATAAGTCGGCAAGTATCCTCGACTATTATATCACATCAGTCGGCATATCCCTAGACTGACATATCATATCATATAAGTCGGCAAGTATCCTCGACTATCATATCACATCAGTCGGCATATCCTTCGACTGACATATCATATCATATAAAGCATTCAATAATCAGTAATGCATGCACTAAAGTTTAAAGAAAGGGAATCCACTTACAATATAGTATGGAGCAATCATTTGGCACTATCCATCTCCGCTTCGAGATTAATTCGGTTGTTCCCGAACATTCCCTTGAATTCTAGGTAGCTTGGTGGGATTCTCCATTGTCACCTCGTCCAAAATACCAATCAAAATGGGCATTAGCACTAATAAACCCATAATTGCATTAGTAGACGAGGTCCCCCTTGACCATCGTGCTCAAACACCCCCCCCCCCCCCCCCTTAACTAACTCAAGACAAACTGGATTTACTCAAAGGGGGCTCTAAATGAATTCAAATTGCCTCTAAATTATCAAAAACAAGTTCGGGACGCCCCAAAACCATAGTCACACGCCGCCGTGACATCATAAACTGTAACGACCCTGACCAGAAATTAAACTATTTTGAGGATTGGATAATTTTACCCTCAGTTTTGGACGGGTTCGGGAGTCACTTTTTGACTGGCAAGACTTTTGGGAATTTTTCTAGGGTCGTTGCGTAGGTCTCGAACTCACGAGTTCGTAGACAGGCGGCACACGGAAAACGGAGACCCGGTGAGTTCGTTACGGGTCTAGAAGCTTCAGGGGCAGTTTGGTAATTTTGGAGAAGTTGGAACTATATAGTAGATATTTTCTCTCTCCTCGGCAGATTGGTCAATATGGTCTCTCTCTCTCCTACCCGAAAATCCCCCGTGTGAACACAAACGCTTGATTTTCATCGGACGGATTTCGATCCGAGTTGAGTGAAACTAAGGTCGGGAGGATCATCCCCGGGACCCCACGAGCATTTTGGGGTAGCTATTGGAGCGGGAGCACCGCCGTAGGCGATGGACGGAGGAGAGAGGTGAACCGAAACTTCTCGACCGTTTTCCGGCCAAACCAGGTACGATCTCGGAACTTTGACCTCATATTTGGATTCCTGGTGAAACGTAGATAAATTTCCATGTGTAGATCGTGAAAAACGGTTAAGAAATGAAGAAGTTATAAAACCTTGAAGTTTCGGCCGGAAATGGGGGATTCCGGCGAACCAGACGGCGGCGGAGGTGGCGGTCCGGTCATCTTCTCCGGCCAACCTCCGGCGACGGTGACGGCAGTCCGATCATCTTCTCCGGCGAGTCACCGGTGACCGGTCGGGTCGAGTGAACCGGTCGGGTTGAGTGAACCGGTCGGGTCAAGTTAGACCGGGTCAGGTTGAGCCGGACCGGGTTGGACCGGTCCAGGCGCGTGAACACTGTAGTAGCGCGTGACCGGCGCGTGAGCGCGCGTGGGTGCGTGTGCCGACCTTCCGGCGGCGCGTGGGGCCGAGAATGAGGTCACGGCAGCGCGTGGTAACTAGTTTTCGACGTTCCGAATCTGTTGGTACCGGTTTGAGGTTGATCAGACGTCGTTTAGAGGTGGTTTTGGGCAATCCCAGCGGTAATAGTTGACCGTATTAGCGGGTTTTGAGCTCGGGAAGTCAAGGTAGTTGGGACATTATTGTGCATGTGTTGCTTGGGCTAGAGCGTCCATGAATTAAGGGTTGGTTGATGTATATGAGTGGACTGTTGTTTATAAACTGTAATGCATGCATCAATGTATCCTTGTTTACATATTGTTATGTATTTTTGCAGTGATTTCTTGGAATTTAGAAATGATTACTGGATATATGTTTTCCACTATTTCGGTTAAAAGTGTGATTTGAGAAATATCGTAGTTTTAGACTCGGATTTGATATCGTTTTGACGAGGAAATTATTGAGTCAATGATTTGGGTTTTGACCCTGTTGTATGAGTTTATCGATTTTGGTCATATTGAGGGAGGCCAGGACTCGGGACGAGGATCCGTTATTAGCGGTGAACCCGGTGAACCTCCAATATAATGATATGATATGATATGATGGTCGAGGATACTTACCGACTAATATAATATGATATGATGGTCGAAGATACTTACCGACTGATATGATATGATACGATGGTCGAGGATACTTACCGACTAATATGATACGATATGATGGTCGATGATACTTACCGACTGATATGATATGATATAAAGGTCGAGGATACTTACCGACTGATATGATACTGATATGATATGATACGATGGTCGAGGATACTTACCGACTAATATGATACGATATGATGGTCGAGGATACTTACCGACTGATATGATATGATATAAAGGTCGAGGATACTTACCGACTGATATGATACTGATATGATATGATATGATGGTCGAGGATACTTACCGACTGATATGATATGATATGATGGTCGAGGATACTTACCGACTGATATGATATGATATGATGGTCGAGGATACTTACCGACTAATATGATATGATATGATAGTCGAGAGATGCCGACTATGCCGACTGATATGTTATGATAGTCGAGAGATGCCGACTATGCCGACGGATATGATATGATAGTCGAGAGATGCCGACTATGCCGATTGATATGTTATGATAGTCGAGAGATGCCGACTATGCCGATTGATATGTTATAATAGTCGAGAGATGCCGACGGATATGATATGATAGTCGAGAGATGCCGACTATGCCGATTGATATGTTATGATAGTCGAGAGATGCCGACTATGCCGATTGATATGTTATAATAGTCGAGAGATGCCGACGGATATGATATGATAGTCGAGAGATGCCGACTGATATGTTATGATAGTCGAGAGATGCCGACTATGCCGACTGATATGATATGATAGTCGAGAGATGCCGACTATGCCGATTGATATGTTATGATAGTCGAGAGATGCCGACTGATATGTTATGATAGTCGAGAGATGCCGACTATGCCGATTGATATGTTATAATAGTCGAGAGATGCCGACGGATATGATATGATAGTCGAGAGATGCCGACTGATATGTTATGATAGTCGAGAGATGCCGACTATGCCGACTGATATGATATGATAGTCGAGAGATGCCGACTATGCCGACTGATATGTTATGATAGTCGAGAGATGCCGACTATGCCGATTGATATGTTATAATAGTCGAGAGATGCCGACGGATATGATATGATAGTCGAGAGATGCCGACTGATATGTTATGATAATCGAGAGATGCCGACTATGCCGACTGATATGATATGATAGTCGAGAGATGCCGACTATGCTGATTGATATGTTATGATAGTCGAGAGATGCCGACTATGCCGACGGATATGATATGATAGTCGAGAGATGCCGACTGATATGTTATGATAGTAGAGAGATGCCGACTATGCCGACTGATATGATATGATAGTCGAGAGATGCCAACTATGCCGACTGATATGTTATGATAGTCGAGAGATGCCGACTATGCCGATTGATATGTTATAATAGTCGAGAGATGCCGACGGATATGATATGATAGTCGAGAGATGCCGATTGATATGTTATGATAGTCGAGAGATGCCGACTATGCCGACTGATATGATATGATAGTCGAGAGATGCCGACTATGCCAATTGATATGTTATGATAGTCGAGAGATGCCGACTATGCCGACTGATATGTTATGATAGTCGAGAGATGCCGACTGATATGTTATGATAGTCGAGAAATGCCGACTGATATGTTATGATAGTCGAGATATATGCCGACTGATATGATATGATACATGACTAGCACACCCCAAGGGATACCCTGGTGGCTAGGGATATGATAGTCGAGAGATGCCGACTGATATGATATGATAGTCGAGAGATGCCGACTGATATGTTATGATAGTCGAGAGATATGCCGACTGATATGATATAATACATGACTAGCACACCCCAATGGATACCCTGGTGGCTAGGGACAGGATAGTCGAGAGATATGCCGACTGATATGTTATGATAGCCGAAGGTTATACCGGCTGATGATACGATATGATAGCCGAGGATATATTCGGCTCTAATATGAAACAGACGACAATGGTCATGGGCTTAATCAACCTATGAAAATACTTCGTCAGCCGGGTCTGTGGGTTGGTGTGGGCGGTGACCCAGAGGGACGAATTATGGTTGGTTCACAAGTATTTGACTAGTCTGTTGTCTTGTGGTATTCCAGTAGAGATGTCAGCAGTGTCTGACCTACTGACGTTTGGTGACATAGGGTATTCCTATTTGGACCACCACTATTCCGAGGTTTTGGTTTTGACCAGTATACTATCCTGCGTCTGACAGGTATGAGCGGTCAGTAAGTACAGAGGTTCTGTCGGGAACCCTGTAAGGTTTAATAAAAAATTATTCTAGAACAAAGGGTATTTCTGGTGTTTAAATTTTGAAGTAAAGAGCTGTCAGACGGGATAAGGGTTCTTTCCGGGTTTCGAGGGAAAATTCGGGAAGGGTCCTTACATAAACAGCCCCACGCGCCGGCATAAGGCTCCTACACACGTCCACGCGCCTGCACGCGCTGGTCAAGCGCCTGCTACAGTAACCACGCGCTTGGATCGGTCCAACCCGACCCAACTCGGCCTGACCCGGTCCAGCCCAACCCGATCCACTCGATCTGATCGGTCCAGTTGACCCGATCGATCGCCGACGACTTACCGGAAAAGACGACCGGACGGCCGTCGTCTGGTTCGTCGAAAATCACATTTCCGACCGATCTTCAAGGTTTTCTAACTTCTTCATTTCTTGATCGTTTTTCACGATCCACACATGTAAATTCATCTACTTTTCACTAGGAATCCAAATATGAGGTCAAAGTTCTGAGCTCGTACCTGATTTGGCCGAAAAACGACCGAGAAGATTCGGTCCACCTCCCTCCTCCGTATGTCGCCTACGGCGGTGCTCCCGCTCAGATAAATACCCCAAAATGCTCGTGGGGTCCCGGGGAAGATCCTCCCGGCCTTGGTTTCGGTCAAATCGGACTGAAATCCGTCCGATGAAAGAGGGTGTTCGGTGTTCGCACGGGGAAAATATCAGGTAGGAGAGAGAGTCTGAATGGACCAATCCCCCGAGGAGACAGAAAAATATCTGATTTATAGTTCCAACTTTTCCAAAATTACCAAACTGCCCCTGAAGCTTCTAGACCCGTAACGAACTCACCGGGTCTTCGTTTTTCGCGTGCCGCCTGTCTACGAACTCGTGAGTTCGAGACCTACGCAACGACTCAAGAAAAATTTCCAAAAGTACTGTCAGTCAAAAAGTGACTCCCGAACCCGTCCAAAATCAAGGGTAAAATCGTCCAATTCCCAAAATAATTTAATTTCTAGTCCGGGTCGTTACAAAAGGTGTCCTCCTGAAGAGGAATAAAAGGGCTTGGTCCAGGGTTCGAATCCTCAAAGATACTGCAGCTAGGGGATTTTCAAACGGGGACAAGCTAATAATATTGATTGTACCGGAGGATACCTGGTGTATACCGTAGGATTCTGGGCGAATGAAAGACTCCGCTAGCGATGTCGATCCATAAGCTTGGAGGGTCGGGGTCGGTCGTTACATAGGGTTCTCCAATGTTGGCGTTCGAGGGATCTTTCTCCTCCATATCGATGAGGTCTAAGATAGCTCTGGAGGAGCAGGGTTATCGAGTTATCACTCGGGGGCTCAGGACGAGTCGGGATATCGAGTTACCACTCGGGGTGCTCTAGAGGAGCAGGGATATCGAGTTCGACTCGGGGCGAGTCAGTGAGACTCAATTTAACCAAGTCTAGTTCCTTCATCATCTCAGTGGGATGGTGTGGTTGGTGACCCAGATTGACGAGCTAGTTGTCTTGTGTTATTACAGTAGATGTTTCAGTAATGTTTGACCTACTGACAATTGATGTCAGAGCGTGTTACCTTTTCGGACCACCACTATTCCGAGGTTTCGGCGGTGACCTGTAAGCTATCATGCATCTGACAGGTAGGTATGGTCAGTAAGTACAAAGAGTTTCTGTCGGAAACCCTGTAAGGTTTATTTAAAATATTTAAGGATAAAGAGTATTCCTGGTATTAAATTTTGAGAAAAAAAGAGCTGTCAGACGGGATAAGGGCTTTTTGCAGATTTCGAGGCGAAATTCGGGAAGGGTCCTTACACTGTTTGGTATTGATTTTTTTCTTAAAAAACTGCTTTATTTGAAAGTGAAGTAGTACAAAAGTGTTTTGTAGAAAAGATAAATCTTGTTTTTTTTGAAAAACAATGGAATTTTAACAACAACTTTTAAAAGCAATCCGCATGTTGCTTTTAAAAACTGCTTTTACCAAAATTATTTTAGTGTACAACTATTTATTATGAAAGAACAACAAAAATAACTTTTTTTTAAAAACACAACAGAAGCAACTTTTTAAAAAAGCATAGCAGAAACAACTTTTTAAAAAACACAGCAATACCAAACTAGCCCTAACTAGGGTTATTAGCATATCGAGTTGAGTCTGATTTTCATTTATCCAATTGATCAAGGTCATCGGATTTTTACTCATCCAAATCATATTAAGGTGAAACAATCGGTTTTGTAAATCAATCGGATTTTTTCCGTTTTGAGTTTTTGACTCTCACATGATGTTTATCCCAATTTGTATATTAAAATTCCTTTTTAGCTCAATTTATTTATAACTATGTAACCATCATTTATCAACTATCATTATGAAAATTTTAATTTTTTTTTCACAAACAGAATTAAAATTAAACTATCAATATAATATTAATACAAACTCAAAATTCCTAAAAATTTGAAAATCAATCTCATAAGTTAAAATCATTCAAATGTCCACATTCCAGAATACTTGAGGGAGTGTTTGTGTAATTTTTAGAACCTTGGAGATTATGTGTAATGCTTTTGTAACCTGAGGGGATGTTTGTGTAATTTCTAGAACTTTAGGGCTCATTTGGTGAGTAGGATTGGTTAGATTGGATTATATTAAATTGGCTAACTCATCACAATCAATGGAATTTAAGGGTAAAAATATATAGGTTTTCATTCTAAGGGGATTGGGGCGGGGTAGACATAGAAAAAAACTCATCTAATCAATTTCCCTCAAAACAGTAGGACTAGAAAAAGTAAGTTTCTTTCTATGACTTATCTTATCTAATTATCTTATCATGAAAACACATCCATTTTAACATTTAGAATACATTAATTTTGATGAGTTTTCAATCCAATCCCGCCCACCAAACAAGACCTTAGTGGGTGACATGTGAAAACACAAAAAACCGGACGGGGTATAAGTGTAAATAATTCATCTTTCAATTATAAATTTTTAATTCTCAATGTTACTTAGGTCCCGCTTGGTATTGTTTTTTTTTCTTAAATAACTTTAAAGTGAAGCCGTACAAAAGTGTTTGGTAAAAATAAAAAAATCTTGTTTTTTTGAAAAGCGATGGACTTTTGACAACAACTTTTAAAAACAGTCTGCATGTTGCTTTTTAAAACTATTTTTACAAAAATTATTTTAGTATATAGCTACTTATTATGAAAATAAAGTATAACTACTTTTCAAAAAAAATACAGCAGAAGCAGTTTTTCAAAAAAACACAGCAATCCCAAATTGGCCCTTATTGTATTTTAAATTTCAATAACATATTTTATTATTATTTTGACATGTGACACATATATGATAGATTATTTATCAACAAAGTGGGGTCCTTTTGTGCCACATTAGCATTTTAACAAAATTAACGGCGGGGTTGTGAGGTAATTTTTTTTTTTTTTAGAAAATACGAAATTTCATTGATTAAACAAATATACAAAGTAAAGACAAGTTAGACTGCAATAGCTTGACGACAAACATGGGTAAATACCTCCAGTGATCATGTTCGATATATGTCGAAACGATATAGAGGGAATAACGTACAAAATAATATAATTTGAATCCCCTAAATATCATCAAGACCATTACTGCCCGAACAACTAATCTTTGCAATCCCACAAAAGGGAAAACCAAACTAATCTTTGAAATTGTTATTAAAATTTCATTACTTTTAAATAAAACAAAATTCAAAAGCAACCTATTAAACATATAACTCTTGATTTATACGCAATCACCATACCCATCTATTCTTCATCTTGTAACAAATTCAGGCTTCACCTAGAGCGGATGGATGATGAAAATGTTTGTCTGGGGAGGTCTATATGAGTTATGTTACTAAGGGTGAGATTAGAAGTTAATACCAATGATATATAGGAGTTTGATTTCAAACAGAGTACGCATAGCGTAGCTATTACCCAGGCATCCTTGTTTACATCCGAAAAATACGTGAAGAGGGCCTAAGCATATCTCACCTAAACTAAGACTCCAAAACAATAAGAGAGACCAGCCCAAGAGCAATTTTAGAAGAAAGTTAATAATGGAGACTAGAAAAGATGCCGCCCAAGCTAGGTTTGGAAAGGGCCGTGGGATAGATCAGCTAAGAGATACAAGATGTCTATGTTAGAATTTGAAAGCAAATTATCCCACATCGAAAAATAAATGAAGTGTTTTTTAAAGGTCTTGAAATTGAACAAAAATTCCACTTGTTTTAGATATTTTGAAATTGAAAGGATGCGTTCCTTCAAATTTGAATTCAATAAGGATACGTTCCTTCAAATTTGAATTCAATAAGGGTACGTTCCTTCAAGGATACGCAAGCCTCTATCTACATTACAAGTTAGTATTTTAATTTTCGTTTGTTGTTATAACGTGATTTCTTACTGTTATTACATGTCTGGTTTTGTTATAACAACTTCGTTTTGTTATAACGGTTTAGTTTGGTTATAACATAACTCGTTGTTATATATTATACTGTTATAACATAACTCATTGTTATATATACTGTTATAACATTTTTTGTTTCATTACAACATAAGTACGTGGTTAATTATATATTTGATGTAAGTTTGTTATTCTATAAAGATTTGTGGTTAGATTTAGTGCTTCACATATTGATTTTTCCTAACAATCTAAAGACAGAATATTCAAATGGGAGAGTCAGTAAATAGTGTGAAGATGACTGATGTTAGTGTGGGCGTCAATGACATCAAAACTCGTGTGAAAGAACTTGAGAAATTCAAGGGAGAGGATTTCAAACGTTGGCAATAGAAAATGTTCTTCTATTTTTTTTTTCCAAAAGAGAAAATGTTCTTCTATTTGGCAACGTTGAATTTGGCTCATGTTGACAAGACCCCTCCGAAATTTCCCCTCGAAATTCGTGAGAAACCCTACTCCCGTCTGAAAACATCTGGAACCCCAAGTAATTCCTGGAATACCCTCACTAGTCCAACAAAGACTTCACAAGAATTCTACCAAAAATTCGACAAAATCTCCCTTGTAACGGGTCAAACCGTCTTCCACCTGTCAGACGAAGGATTCAAATACTAAACTAATATTCAAACAGTCCAGATCAAATCACATCTAACAAACTCCAAGTCCTCGAAATAATTATAATACCCATAAATGGATCAGAGCGAACTAGGTTAACCATACGTTAACAGAAACTAACGAAAGTCCTATGTGACGGTAGCGTAGCAAAATATGATGTCTCCTCCTAGTCTCGTTGCCTCGTCCCGCTATGGCCTGGAGGGCACAAAACCAAAATAACTGTGAGTGAACAACATAACCATAACGAAGTTCTCTGTCCCTAGGGATTCGTGTTTATCTAAGAAGGGTATAGAAGAGTTTGGCGTGTTTTTGGGGGGTCTTGCTTGACTAATAGAGGCCTAGTGCTATTGGCTTATTTTATTCCTGCACCTGCTCGATTGTTTTTATAGTTGTTGGTGGTGCTTCAGGATTCCAATGTACTGCGTCCAAGATCAAAACGGGCTTGCCAACGAACCACTGTCGTCTCATTCTTGAGTGAGTTGGAGCGCATCCATCTTATCCACTGAACTAGCTAGAAGCTATCGCTTCGGGTCGAAGCACTAAAAGAAATGGACCGGGAAACGCGGCGGCATAGGAACCACGAGATCCCCTACTAGTAAAGGGAAAACGGAAGTATGCTCCTGCGCACCAGCCGATAAAGCCCATTCAGTAAGCAAGCTACCGTCTGTTGTTTGTTTAATTTTTTTTTACATGATTGTTAGAGTACGTGTGACCCGCTAGGGATACTGGCTACTGGATTCATGCCCTGCGCACCTTACCGTAAGTGGTGTTGGGAAGCTTCAGTTGTCTATCTAGTTGGATTATTATTCTTTCTTCTTTCTTTTATTATAACTAGGGTACAGCTTTGGAGGCATTCGGTTGATGATCACTCGTGTTTAGGTCTGACACACGTATTTTCGATGTCTTCTATTATGAATAAATGATATCTATACGTATATACCATGTTATCTACATCATTCGTCAAAGATATAAATATGTATATATATACACACGTATATTGCTAAAATCTCATTACATCAAAACAATTAGATACATTCAACAACTAAAAGAGAAATAGTAAAGTCCTTTAAACTTTCTAAAGACATAGAAAAGAACTAACGAGAAGTAGGCCTCGCTAATGGGCCTGGCCGAGCTGGGCTTTTGTCATTGTGTAAAAAATATGTGGGCGGGCGAGTTTGATGAAAAATATAGAAATTTCATGCTTATCATTGGGCCAGTATTTTTTGGGCTTTAGGGACCTAGCCAGGTTAGCCCGTTCAGGCCTGGCTTAAATTGGCTTTTTATGAACATAAAAAAAAATGTCCACTCAAATTTTAAAAAAATAAAAAATTATTGTCAGTCCAGACTTATATAATTATTATAATTTGACAATATATCTTTGTTGATATATATAGTTACAATAAATAAATGGTTACATAGTGAATATATATTTGTTGATGTATATGGTTATATTGTGGATATATCTTTGTCAATGTATATGGTTATATAATCAGGACTTAAATTGGAATTATTTTTGCAACGACCCGGAAATTTAAGTATTTAATTTTCGTAAATTATTTTTACAAAAGGACGAAATTGCCCTTTGGTTGTTTAAGGGGCTTGAAAGTCAATTTTTATTTCGAGTCACTTTTGGTTGTGTTTCGGAGACCCTTGCGTAGGTCTCGAACTCACGAGTTCGTAGACAGGCGGCACGCGGAAAATGGAGTTCGTGTGAGAGAGTTGTGGGTCTAGATTGTTCAGGGGCATTTTGGTAATTTGGGCTTAGGTAGATATTTTAACCCAAGTAGATAAGATTCTCCTTTTTTTTTTTCGACTCTCTCTCTCTTCGAGGCTCACCCCGAACCAGTGCGACCAAAACCCAAAAAACCCACAATTTTGAACTTCGATTCAAGGCAATATCCTCCATTTCTGTTTAACTAATCAAATTCCCCTCATTCTCATGATCACAGACGTACCAACGATGGTTGGAGGCATCCACGGGAGACACCGAACCGAGGAAAGGAAAACCGAAACCTTTCGATCGATCTTTCGGCTAACACATGTATGAGTTTCGTGTTTAGAGGTCAATTATGAGTTCCTGGGTTCGAGTAGATAGATTTAGACTAAAAATTTGTGAAAAAACGGTTGAGATTTGAGGAAGTTAGGAGAAATTCAAGGTCGACCGGCAATGGAGGTTTCCGGTGACGACGGACGACGGCGCAGTCGTCTTCTCTAGCAAGACTCCGACAACTGGTCTGATCGACGACGGCTGACGTGGCATGCCAGGTGGCAGCCATGTGGTGTCACGTGGAGCCACGTACCGATCATCAGCGACTGACTCAATGGCACCACGTGGCAGCATAGTCAGCGAGTCAGCAGTCAATTGACCATTGAGTCAACTGACGCCGTTAGGATTTGACAGAATATGCTGACGACGTTAGCATATTCCGTCAAATGATAACGATGTTATGACGGAACCCTAACGCCATTAGTCTAAACGGAATATTCTGATTTCGTCAGAATATTCCGTCGTGAACAATACAGGGTGCGTGACGGCTCATGGCGACGCGTGAAAGCGCGTGGCCGGCGCATGGCGCGTGGTCCGGCCTTCTACCAGTACGTGGGGTTGTTTTCGGCCCACGGTGACGCGTGGATAGGGTTTTGGGACATATCGGATCGGATTTTGGCGGTTTGGAGGCTATTGGAGTTCGTTTTGAGCCCCTATTTAAGTAATCCCAACAATAATGGTTGACCATGGAGCGGATTTTGGCTTGGGGGGGAGGGGTCAAGTGAATTGGGTTATTAATGTGTCAAGGAATTCCTTGGGGCTAGGGCTTCCTTGATTTGGTATTTTGGATGTACTGAGAACGAACTGGATTTCCAGGATTTGTGTGGCATGTGTACTTTTATGTATTATGTTATACCACAAGGTTCTCCGACTGGCGTTGAGGGTACGTCTCCGCCAGATCGTTAAGGGGTTCTCCGATGTTGGCGTTCGAGGGGTCTTTCTCCGCCACATTGTTGAGGGTTCTACGATTGGCGTTGATGGTACATCTCCGCCAGATCGTTGAGGGGTTCTCCGATGTTGGCGTTCGAGGGGTCTTTCTCCACCACATTATTGAGGGTTCTCCGACTGGCGTTGAAGGTATGTATCTGCTAGATCGTTGAGGGGTTCTCCGATGTTGGCGTTCGAGGGGATTTTCTCCGCCACATTATTGAGGGTTCTCCGACTGGCATTGAGGGTACGTCTCCGCCAGATCGTCGAGGGGTTCTCCGATATTGGTGTTCGAGGGATCTTTCTCCGCCATATCGTTGGGGTTTGAGGTATGTTATAGAGGATTCCATCATACTCTCAGGATGAATCGGGCTATTGAGCTACTGTTGGGGATGAGCAAGGATATCGAGTTACCACTCGGGGTGCTCAGGATGAGCCGGATATCGAGTTACCACTCGGGGTGCCCAGGAGGAGTTAGATATCGAGTTACCACTCGGGGTGCTCAGGAGGAGCCGGATATCGAGTTACCACTCGGGGTGCCCAGGAGGAGTCGGATATCGAGTTACCACTTGGGGTGCTCAGGAGGAGCCAAATATCGAGTTACCATTCGGGGTGCTCAAGAGGAGCCGGATATCGAGTTACCACTCGGGGTGCTCAAGAGGAGCCATATATCGAGTTACCACTCAGGGTGCTCAAGACGAGCCGAGATATCGAGTACGACTCGGGGTAAGTTAGTGAGACTTAATTCAACCAAGTCTGGTACCTTCGTCATATGGGTCAATGGGTTGGTGTGGGCGGTGACCCAAATTGATGAGTTATTGACGGTTCACGAGAGGGTGACACGTTAGTTGTTTTGTTAGATTGCGGAGGAGGTCCTCTGAGGTTGTTTGTGAACTAGTAGGCTATCCTGCGACTGCCAGGTAGGTGGGTTCAGTCAAGTAAAGAGGAGGTTCTGTTGGAACCCATGTAAAGTTTATTTAATGTTTCTAAAGATTAAGGGTATTTCAGGTATTAAAATTTTATGTTAAAAGCTATCAGTCGAGAGGCTGGGGCGTAAAACAAGTTCGTGAGGTTACCCTATAGCGCCACCACTGGTCTGAGGTTTCAGCAGTGTATGACATACTATCAACTTGGTATCAGAGCTTGTTAATAGAGGGTTATTAACTTCGAATCATGATTATGGGTTCTCACATTGTGATATGTGGCGAAGCATTGGCTCTTACCCTGACATGACCAGGCCGGTTAGCCACCGGTGCGGTTGCTCAGTCGAGAGGCTAAGACGGTTAACCAGTCCTTAAGAGGAGATTCTGCCGGATTTTTAGCAGAATTCTCATAATTAATAGCAATGACTTAGGGGTATTCTGGGAATTTCTTTAGGTTGTCAGACGGGAGCAGGGTTCTTCCCGGATTTCGAGGGGAAATTCGGGAAGGGTCATGTCAATTTTTATTGGTGTACAAGGTTATCCTAAACCCTAATCCCCTTTTTATTTTAAAACAATAGTAAAATTAGTGGGCTTTACGGGCCTGGCTTACATGGGCGGGCCTGACTTTTCTTTAGGGGCCCAACCTATCAGTTATTTCGAGTTTAAACACCCAAGCCCACGCTCAGCCCGTGAAATATCTAGTCGGGTCGATCGTAGTACGTAACAGGTCGGGCCTGAAGTCTGCAGCCCCTAATGGGCATGCCGAGTTATTTTTCAATGGGCCAAGAGGGCCCCCACGAGCTCATGGACTTATGGGCCAAATGATGAGGCCTAACGGGAAGGCACTACTCCGCTTATAGCACAATCGTTTGGTTAAGGTCATTTATTGGGTCGCAAGAAAAATAGTAATTGTCTATTAACAATTTCTAATAATAGTACGCCTTTTGAAATTCCTCCTTAAGCCCATTCTATAGGCCAGCCAGACAAGGAATAAGGCCCAATCCATCAAACCACGCCAGCATTATAGAAACATGCATGGTGTATTGCTGTTGAAAATATAAAAGAACTAAAGTGAGTGGAAATGTCACATCCCTAACTTAGCTGGAAAATTACACATGAAGAAACATGTACCCCATCTGATCATCAAAAACATGTTGATTGGCTGCTTGGAAATGGCAAATAACAACGAAGATGACGTGGTTAGTGGTTACAATCTAGATTAATTAATTAAATAATTAATTTTTAGTGTGAATTATCAATCTTAATCAATAATATTAATTGGTGAAAAATCAAAGTCACATGAAATCATTTTTGCATTAAAAATGAAAAGAACATGACCCATCACCCTTAGAGCCCCACACTATCATAGAGAGTTGGGTTTACGACTCAGTCAATCAATGGCTAAGTCAAAAATTCTTGGTAGACATGAGACGTGTAAATAATCTTATGGGTGTAAGTGTGTAGGGATTGAAAACAGGTGCTCCAACTTCCTTCTTTAAAAAAAATAAAAAAATCAGTTAGTGACGAATCACATTAATCCATCATTTTGATATTTTGAAAGTTGAGAAGATTCACACACACGTTTAAGCGCACACTCGATCACAATAAGAAGATCCACTATTTCGGGATTGAGAAGACTAACGCACGTATTTCAGTGTACCAATGACCACAATCAGAATATTCACCACTGGTGGAAATTGAACACATGACTAACTGAGAGCATATTGGATATGGGAACGCCGCCAACATGTTGTGGTTGGTGTTCCAAATTCCATTATGAATCAAATGAATTCATAGAATAAGCACGGCATAATTTACATAGATAATTAAAAGTAATTATAATGTTATATGTCTTTAATGTCCACAAGTATATAATATGGATTGATGCATTAAAATTCAAATATTTATTACGTATTACGTGATTTTGGCTTGCTGATGGATAAATATAAGACAATAAGCAATAGAAAATAGACAAAATTAATTTATTTTTAATCGTATTGGTTTAATTTTGTATATACATATACATGTAAAGATTTTAAGGTTTTGTTTGGCGGGTGATACTAATACAACAGTAAGGTGTTATTCATCTCCAGTATATTACGTGATGCCAAAATTCTAATCTCATAAAAAACTATATCTATATCCATTGGGTAAGTCCATTCCCTAACATAGTTGTATAAAAAAGAGAGCTCATTTAGTAGGTACTTATTGTGTTGGAGTGCGTAATTCATACAAGGCGTGATTGTAACACAAATGGGAAATCACAATGTAACTTTTGTTACTAAAGAAGTACTAATTTACTTTTTATACTTGACCCAAAAACAAAAAACTTAGTTTTTATATGATATGGTGACTGAGGTGTTTACCAGAATTGCAATTTGCCAGACGTACAGGTTGTATATTTGCAGGAGGAGCTTTGAATTTTAATGTTTCTCACACATTTTGGCAGCTGCCGTTGTGTCTCAATTGGTTTCGCAGGTCCTACACTCCTACACCAAATGATAACAGACAAGACATAAGAGGATGCATTCATTATTCGATAATGAAAACTAAAATAAAATAATGACTTAAACTTCATTTCAATTTTCTGCCTTTTGGATTTACACAAACTGCTTCTCTCTACTTCGTTACATATTTACATAATTACTTCGTTTTTAATCCTCACTCACCACAATTTGGCTGCTAGAATCAGAAAATTAATCCAACTGAAAAAAAAAAAAAAAGTAAATGGATATTTAGAAAGTTCCCACTTTTATTTTTTTAATACAAAATAAAGCCATTAAAACAAAGAAGAACCCCTATTACAACTAGTCCAAAGAAATCAAATTTCCATGCTCCAGAGACTCCTGAGAAAGAAACCTAATCCACTTTTGATCCCTTTTACAATTATGCCCAAGTTTTGCTAGAGAATCCACCACAAAGTTAGATTATCGTAGAACATGAAGTTAAATTATTCTAAATTATTTTAACGGGAAAGGCTGGATAATTATAAGCAATGTGGTCATAAGCTTTATTTATATATATATATATATATTTTTTTTATTTCAGTGGTCATAAGGTTTTGAGTTAGCTAAAGAAAAAAAATAGAGGTGGTTGATTAATATTAATTAGTAATAGTTGTATCCTTATTAGGTGTATCTTACTTGTCTAAGCCACTAATTGCCTTTTTATTGATATAAAAATAAGTTGCATACATTATTTTCAGCCAACTAAGAAAGAGAGAGTATGACCAACAGCAAGAAAGAAGGGGAGCAATGGGATTCAATCTCTTCTTGTTCGGTTATTCCATCTCTTTTGGCTCAGCTTCCAGCTTGAGATTTTGAGCCGACCCACTAACCTTTTATTTCCTCTACGTGAGAAAGGAAAAAAAATATTAAAGTAATTGTCTAAGTATGCATTGATATTTTAAATTTGAAATTGGGCATACTTCCGTAGTTATAATCCGAGTTTCATAGGATTCGATATGTATGCGATACCCCATATGGTGTATCGGTAACTTTACAATTTTGTTGATTTTTACAGTACCGTTACGATATGTTAGCAATATAGATTGGATACTATTTGATATGATTAAGATTCAAAAATGTTTCAATTGAAAAAATAATGATATTTTGTTAATTGAAAAATATTTGGATAAAAATGTAAACTTTTATAAGTTGATTTATTTGTTTTAACTTATGACTCGAACTTAGTTTTTTTTGTGCTTCCATTTAAAATATTATTTTTAATTTGTATCCTAGATTTTTATAATTTTTCGTATAGTAATATTGAATCTCATCATATCATATCGCCTTATTTGCATACATATCCGTGCAACATACAATAATTCACTATAACTAAATATATTCCCAAAAAAGAACTCTATTGAAAAATAGAAAGAAAGATTAAATACCTTTTTGATTACTATTGTGTGCACTCAAAATTCAATTCGGTCACTGTATTTTAAATTTAGCCAATTTGATTAAGGTGTTTCAAAACATTTACCATATAGGTAAAAAAAAATGATAAAACATGAGAGTTTCTATTTATATCATACCCAGTAACGCTAAAAAAAATATGTAAGAAAAGTCTAAAATTGGATATAATTAGAAGCTCCTTAAATCAATGATTAATTTATTTAAATCTAATAAGTGCTACAAATTGTTAAAACATACGAGAGCTGAAAACGAAGCCGAAGCCTTTAGCCAAGCCATGAAAGGCTGTTCACGCTTGAAATTGTCGGTGCGTCTTACTAGGCTGTGACGGTGCGGCTGTCACCCTGTCTCTTCTCTCACTACTATAGCTTGAGACTGGAGAGAGTATCTATGGAAGCGTAAAACTCGTCCAACAAACAAAAAAGAAACGAAAAATTAAAAATTATAAAAAGATTAAAAAAAAAGGGAATAAAGAGAAAAAATATATCAATCTGTGTGTGGTCTGATAGAGTGTGAGTGCTTTTTCATTTCATTTTAGCTTCTTTTTTGCTTCTTGTAGCTGTTGGTTGTTGTTGTAGTTGTGGTGTTGTTTGCAGCCATTGATGCTCTCTTCCCTTGTCTTTTACGAAACCCAATTGGGATTGGAATTGAATTGATGCACCAAACAACTCCCACATCTCTCACTCTCTCAAGGTCAGCTCACCCATCTCTCTCTCTATTGGGTTCTGCCATTGCCTTGCTTCTTCTCCCGACCCAATTGATTGATTGTAAATTCTTCCAAATCTGAGGTCAACATTTTCGTTATCTTCTTCAAAATCTGCACTGCAATTACGCACACACATACAAAAACATACATTGGGCTGCATTTTTTAGTTTTGCATTTTGACTACCCACTGAAAGCTCGGGCCTTGATTCGATCCTTGTCAAAATCCTGTGAATTCTCTTTGATCTGTGCCCAATCAGATATCTTTATAGAAATGCAAGTGCGGAACTAGTGTTATCTGAATTCAATTGAACTTCACTGTTATATCACTTAAGTCAATGCTTGAAATTCAACGATTTGTGGGTTTTAGATTGATTGGTGTAATCTGATCTGTTATTGTGTTTGGCAGGAGGCTGTGAGATAGATCTGGACAAGGGCAGGGTCTCTTCATTGATTTTATTTGAATCTTGAAGAGTATGGCAACCACAGCAGGTTGGAGGTTTGCTTCCAGCAATGGCAATGGCAGCACCCTTGCTACTAATGATCTGGTACCTTCCTTGTCATTTTTCTTTCATTTCTTATATGGGTTTGTTTCCTTGCTTTTTTTTCTTCCCTTGTTTGTTTTTACTTGTACAATTAAGATTATAGATTATAAATCAAGCTGAAAGAGAACAATGAAGATTCTGAAAGTTTCATGTACCTCTTATGAATACTGCGTGGGATGCACTGGATCCCTTTTATCTTGTTCTTGTTTCAATTTCCGATCTACATGCCCCATTCTGCTGAGTTTTCGGTATTTTTTATTACTAGTGTAGACCGAAAATCTTCATCAGAGTATGGTCTTTCGAGAATGCGTTTCTGGGAGTTTGGGAAAATTTAAATGTGGAACTGAATTGGTAACAGATTCTGAAAAATTGTATGCAACTCACAAGGATCTAACTTATGCAGAAAAGGAATAATTATATTGAGAAAAAGGATGTGAGGGGGATAAGTTATCCATAGACGAGAATGCATAATGGATTATGTATTGTATGTTTGCTCATTGCTTTCATCCTTGTGATTGCAGGAAAGAAATGGTGATGTAAAAGTTCAAGATTCAGAGCCTCCAACGCCACATTCTCTTATAAAAATGGGTTCAAGGTCAGTTCAATTTTGTTTCTTCAAATTAGTTGGTAGAACTACCTTTGTCTGCATCTTGGAACTTGTTTTCCACTTGGTAATCATTAAGGTTCTTGTAGTTTATGCCAGTGTGCATTTTGCTTTCTGTGAGCAAGTGTCTGCTTGTGGCAGGATGGAGAAATACTAGTCATGTTGTACTGGTCACCTTTTTGAGATGGCATTGCCATTAATGATAGTCTATTTCTGTCTCTAATCCTAGGATTGGAGATCATATAGTTTCAAAATAATTCATGCAAAGAAGTTGGAGATCTGGTTGCTTGTATGTTGACGTGGCTTGTACACACTGTCTCTCCAATCTAGTAAACTGCATCTGTGCTGTTGTAAATTAATTAAGAACCATATCTTCTGTCTCAGATTTTTTGATGGAATAAACACTATTCTAATAGTACATTCATAGGAGAAAGTGCATCTAAAATATTGGAGTCAATTTGCAGGAAGATGACAGTGTCATCTTGACTAGTCAATACTTGTTACTCTAAAGCAATGTGATGCATTTTGGTTTCCTATGGCTGGATGTGTCGATTTTTATGGGCTTCAGTTGTTTGATGGACTTAAGCTAGTAGAGTATGTCTTATGCATGCTGTAAATGAACGAGACCCAACAAACTTTTGGATGTAGTCCGAAACATTTTCAATTCTTCATCAAAATCAAGTTGGAGTGAAGATTGTCAGTTTGAAATATTGTTTCACTAACAATTATTTCTTCTGAGATTCAGTATTTGTCCTTTCATGCTTTTTTTATTCATATCAGAATGCTGTTGTCTTGTAATTCTGTTTTGTTGTGTTACTTTCAGTTCTGTTTTTTCTTGTTTTAGACGTAGACTAAATGATGGTTGTAGGGAACACCTTTTACCGATGTGTTGTATTTTCTTATATTAATAAAAGCTGTGTTTCTTTTAAAAGGAAAAAAAACAAGTGATAATTTTTCCCTTAATTATCTTCTCAAATTTCTGACAGAGAGCGTAGTAGTAGCATGGAGGATGCAGATGGGACATTGGCAAGTGTTGCTCAATGCATTGAGCAGCTACGTCAAAATTCCTCATCGGTACACGAGAAGGAGTATTCGTTAAAGCAGTTGCTTGAGCTTATTGATACTCGTGAAAATGCTTTCAGTGCTGTTGGATCTCACTCTCAAGCAGTTCCAGTACTTGTTTCTCTTCTCCGATCAGGTTCAGTTGGAGTTAAGATACACGCTGCTACTGTTTTAGGCTCTCTCTGTAAGGAGAATGAACTAAGAGTGAAAGTCTTGCTTGGGGGTTGCATCCCACCATTGCTTGGCTTACTCAGGTCCAGCTCAGCAGAAGGGCAAATTGCATCTGCAAAGACAATTTATGCTGTTTCTCAAGGTGGTGCTAGGGATCATGTTGGATCAAAAATCTTTTCAACTGAAGGCGTTGTGCCAGTGCTTTGGGCGCAGTTACAAAAAGGGATCAAGACTGGTAGTTTGGTTGATAGCCTGTTGACTGGAGCATTAAAGAACCTATCCAGCAGCACTGAGGGATTCTGGACTGCAACCTTGCAAGCTGGAGGAGTGGATATACTAGTGAAGTTGTTGACAACTGGACAGCCAAGCACTCAAGCTAACGTCTGCTTTCTTCTTGCATGTATGATGATGGAAGATGCATCTGTTTGTTCTAAGGTGCTGGCTGCAGAGGCTACAAAGCAACTTCTCAAGCTTTTGGGATCCGGCAATGAAGCTTCTGTTAGAGCAGAAGCTGCAGGTGCTCTTAAATCTCTTTCTTCTCAGAGCAAAGAAGCAAGGCGGGAGATAGCGAATTTTAATGGTATTCCTGTGTTGATAAATGCTACAATAGCCCCTTCAAAAGAATTCATGCAGGGTGAGTATGCCCAAGCATTGCAGGAGAATGCTATGTGTGCTTTAGCAAATATTTCTGGTGGTTTGTCATATGTGATCTCAAGCCTTGGTCAAAGCCTTGAGTCTTGCACTTCACCTGCCCAAATTGCTGATACTTTAGGGGCTTTAGCCTCAGCTCTTATGATATACGATAGTACGGCAGAGTCCAATAGAGCATCAGATCCTGCGGTTATTGAGCAGACTTTGGTTTCACAGTTTAAACCTGGCTTACCATTTCTTGTTCAGGAACGCACGATCGAGGCCCTTGCAAGTTTGTATGGGAATGTTGTACTCTCAATTAAACTCGCTAATTCAGAAGCAAAACGTTTGCTTGTTGGTTTGATCACTATGGCAACAAATGAAGTTCAGGATGAGCTTATGAGAGCTCTTCTTACACTTTGCAATAGTGAAGATAGTTTATGGCGCGCACTCCAAGGTCGTGAAGGGGTTCAGCTGTTAATATCACTTCTTGGGCTTTCATCAGAACAGCAGCAAGAATGTGCAGTTGCACTCCTTTGCCTTCTCTCAAATGAGAATGACGAAAGTAAATGGGCTATCACTGCTGCTGGTGGCATACCTCCACTTGTTCAAATTCTGGAGACAGGATCTGCAAAAGCCAAGGAAGATTCAGCATCAATCCTTAGGAACCTATGCAATCACAGTGAAGATATACGAGCATGTGTTGAAAGTGCGGATGCTGTTCCTGCACTACTGTGGCTTTTGAAGAATGGAAGCCCAAATGGAAAAGAAATTGCAGCAAAGACTTTAAATCATTTAATCCATAAATCTGATACAGCAACCATCAGCCAACTTACTGCCTTATTAACCAGTGATCTGCCTGAATCTAAAGTGTATGTTTTGGATGCTTTAAAAAGTATGCTGTCTGTGGTTCCCCTCAATGATATATCACGTGAAGGTAGTGCTGCTAATGATGCAATTGAGACAATGATAAAAATATTGAGCTCAACTAAAGAAGAGACTCTAGCGAAATCAGCATCAGCTTTAGCTGGAATATTTGAATCTAGAAAGGACTTGCGTGAAAGTAGCATTGCTGTTAAAACTCTTTGGTCAGCCATTAAGTTGATTAATGTTGAATCTGTAAATATCCTTGCAGAGGCCTCACGTTGCCTTGCAGCAATATTTCTTTCAATTAAAGAGAACCGGGAAGTGGCAGCTGTTGCTCGGGATGTATTATCTCCATTAGTTGTGCTTGCTAACTCTTCAGTACTGGATGTCGCAGAGCTAGCAACATGTGCTTTGGCTAATCTTATTTTGGATAGTGAAGTTTCAGAGAAAGCAGTTCCTGAAGAGATTATTTTCCCAGCTACCAGAGTTTTGCGTGAAGGGACAGTTTCTGGAAAGACCCATGCAGCAGCGGCAATTGCTCGCCTGCTCCATTCTCGTAAAATTGATTATGCCTTAACTGATTGTGTGAATCGCGCTGGAACCGTTCTTGCATTAGTTTCTTTTCTAGAATCTGTTAATCATGGATCTGTTGCCACATCAGAGGCACTGGAGGCACTTGCAATTCTGTCCAGGTCAGAAGGAGCAACTGGAGAAACAAAACCTGCATGGGCAGTTTTAGCTGAATTTCCGAAAAGCATAACCCCAATAGTTTTATCCATTCCTGATTCAACACCCCTGTTGCAGGATAAAGCTATTGAAATATTATCACGACTTTGCAGAGATCAGCCTGATGTACTGGGGGACACAGTTGCTACTGCCTCTGGATGTATAGCATCAATTGCTAAAAGGGTGATCAATTCAATGAAATCAAAGGTTAAGATCGGCGGAGCTGCACTCCTTATTTGTGCTGCAAAAGTTAGTCATCAGAGAGTTGCGGAAGATCTTAGTGAATCAAACCTATGCACCCATCTCGTTCATTCTCTTGTGTCCATGCTTAATTCTTTGGGAAACCTAGGAGGGGATGAAGAGAATGACTCAATTAGCATTTATAGGCATACTAAAGATGAAACAACGAATGATGAATCTTATTCAAGCACAGGAGTCATTAATGGTGTCAATTTAGCTATATGGTTACTCTCTGTTCTTGCCTGTCATGATGAAAGGTGCAGAGTTGTGATTATGGAGGCTGGGGCAGTGGAGGTCCTCACAGACAGGATCTCAAATTGCTTTTCACACTACTCTCAGGTAATTATCTCTCTAGTGCCACTTTATGTTTTCACTCAATAAGGAAGATGAATATATGTTTGCTCATTTCTGAATTTGTGCAATCACAGATCCATTATAGAAAAGCATTTCTCTCTACCCATCTGCTTACTTATCTATTAGAGTTTATACTTCTAATCTCATTTAATTAGGTTTGGTTGGATAATTTATGCAGGTTGAGTTTAAAGAAGATGGTAGCATATGGATTTATACTTTGTTGCTGGCAATCTTGTTTCAAAACAGAGATATCATAAGAGCACATGCAACCATGAAATCTATTCCAGTACTTGCAAAATGGTTGAGGTCGGAGGAATTGACAACCAGATATTTTGCTGCACAGGCAATGGCCAGCCTAGTCTGTAATGGTAGCAGGGGGACTCTTCTATCTGTTGCAAATTCTGGTGCAGCAGGCGGGCTTATTTCCTTACTTGGCTGTGCCGATGTGGATATAAGTGATCTTTTGCTGTTGTCAGAAGAGTTTGGTTTAGTGCGTTATCCTGAGCAAGTTGCTCTAGAGAGGCTGTTCAGAGTTGAAGATATAAGAGTTGGTGCTACTTCAAGGAAAGCAATACCTGCACTTGTTGATCTTCTCAAACCAATTCCAGATCGCCCTGGAGCACCATTTTTGGCGCTTGGTCTTCTGACTCAACTTGCAAAAGACTGTCCATCAAATAAGATTGTTATGGTAGAATCAGGTGCTTTAGAAGCACTGACTAAGTATCTATCTCTTGGCCCTCAAGATGCAACTGAAGAAGCTGCTACGGATCTTTTGGGTTTACTATTCGGCAGTGCTGAAATAAGGAGACATGACTCTTCATTTGGTGCTGTCAGCCAACTTGTGGCAGTTTTACGGTTAGGTGGAAGAGCTTCAAGGTATAGTGCTGCTAAAGCATTGGAAAGCTTATTTTCTGCCGACCATATAAGGAATGCAGAAAGTGCTCGACAAGCAGTACAACCCTTGGTGGAGATTCTTAATACTGGTGCTGAGAGAGAGCAGCATGCTGCAATAGCTGCGTTAGTTAGGTTGCTGAGTGAAAATCCATCAAGAGCCTTAGCAGTTGCAGATGTTGAAATGAATGCAGTAGATGTTCTTTGCAAGATCCTTTCTTCTAATTGCTCAATGGAGCTGAAAGGGGATGCTGCTGAGTTGTGCTGTGTTCTCTTTGGAAACACAAGAATCAGGTCTACAATGGCTGCAGCTCGATGTGTGGAGCCTCTGGTGTCTCTTCTTGTTACCGAGTTTAGTCCTGCACAGCATTCAGTTGTCCGTGCGTTGGATAAACTTGTTGATGATGAGCAACTGGCAGAACTTGTTGCTGCTCACGGTGCAGTTATTCCTCTTGTTGGGCTTCTCTATGGTAAGAATTACTTGCTCCATGAAGCTATTTCCAGGGCCCTTGTGAAATTAGGGAAAGACAGACCTGCTTGTAAGTTGGAAATGGTGAAAGCTGGAGTAATTGAGAGCATACTCGACATCCTCCATGAAGCACCCGATTTTCTCTGCGCTGCTTTTGCAGAACTGCTCCGAATATTGACCAACAATGCAAGCATCGCTAAGGGACCGTCTGCTTCAAAAGTGGTTGAGCCCCTTTTTATGCTGCTAACAAGACCAGAGTTTGGACCTGATGGGCAACATAGTGCACTACAGGTTCTTGTCAACATTCTTGAACATCCACAGTGCCGTTCTGACTATAGGCTGACATCTCACCAAGCTATTCAACCAATTATCCCCCTACTTGATTCTCCTGCTCCTGCAGTTCAACAGTTGGCTGCTGAGCTTCTATCACATTTACTGTTTGAAGAACAACTTCAAAAGGATTCAGTGACTCAGCAAGTGATCGGTCCTCTCATACGGGTTCTTGGCTCTGGTATACACATACTACAGCAGAGAGCTGTAAAGGCCCTTGTTAGTATTGCGCTAATATGGCCAAATGAAATTGCAAAAGAGGGTGGTGTCAGTGAACTGTCCAAGGTGATATTACAGGCAGATCCATCTCTTCCTCATGCCTTGTGGGAATCAGCTGCTTCTGTTTTATCAAGCATTCTGCAGTTTAGTTCTGAATTTTATTTGGAAGTGCCCGTTGCTGTGTTGGTAAGGCTGCTTCGTTCTGGCTCAGAAGGCACAGTAGTCGGCGCATTGAATGCTCTCTTGGTACTGGAAAGTGATGATGCAACCAGCGCAGAAGCAATGGCTGAAAGTGGTGCTTTAGAGGCTCTTTTGGAACTTCTCAGATCTCATCAGTGTGAAGAAACAGCCGCAAGGCTGTTGGAAGTATTGTTGAACAATGTGAAGATCAGAGAAACTAAGGCTACCAAGTCTGCCATATTACCATTGTCCCAGTACCTCTTGGATCCACAAACCCAAGCTCAGCAAGCGAGGTTACTAGCAACTCTAGCTCTTGGTGATCTATTCCAGAATGAAGGCCTTGCTCGAAGTACTGATGCTGTTTCAGCTTGTCGCGCACTAGTGAATGTGCTTGAGGAACAACCTACGGAAGAAATGAAGGTTGTAGCAATATGTGCTTTGCAAAACCTTGTGATGTACAGTCGATCAAATAAAAGAGCAGTTGCTGAGGCTGGTGGTGTTCAGGTTGTGTTGGATCTGATTGGTTCAAGTGATCCAGATACATCCATTCAGGCTGCAATGTTTGTTAAACTTCTTTTTTCAAATCATACTATTCAAGAGTATGCTTCTAGTGAGACAGTAAGGGCCATTACTGGTAAGTTATTTTTGGCTTTTATGCAAAATCTTCTTTGAGCTATCTAATTAGTACTAGTTCTTTTATTTTTTGTTAAAATGTGCAAATGATGATATACAATGTTCGACATAGTAGAACTCCCAGGTTAACATCAATGATTAAGTATTCAGATAATTCAGATTCTTTTTCGTTTTGTTGAAGTGTCAGATTAATCTTTTTGGGTTAGTGTATAGTTCATTTTACAGTTATTCTAATAACGATTTTTGTGGTCTCATAGCTGCTATCGAAAAGGATTTATGGGCAACTGGAACTGTGAATGAGGAGTATCTGAAAGCTCTGAATTCTCTTTTTAGCAATTTCCCACGTCTTAGAGCCACGGAACCTGCAACACTAAGCATTCCTCACCTTGTTACGTCCCTCAAGACAGGATCAGAGGCAACTCAAGAAGCTGCCTTGGATGCACTGTTTCTTCTTAGGCAAGCTTGGTCAGCATGCCCAGCTGAAGTTTCTAGGGCTCAGTCAATTGCTGCTGCTGATGCAATCCCCTTGCTGCAATACTTAATTCAGTCTGGCCCACCTCGTTTTCAGGAGAAGACAGAATTTTTGTTACAATGTTTGCCAGGGACATTGGTGGTCATAATCAAGCGTGGAAACAATATGAAGCAGTCAGTGGGAAACCCTAGTGTTTATTGCAAGATTACACTTGGGAATACTCCACCTAGGCAAACTAAGGTAAAATGCCTGAAAGTGTGCTGCTATCCACTAACTTATATAATTTATTCTCTCCCTTTTCTACTTCTTTTCTCTTCAATATTTCTACTCCATTCTGCATTACTTTACACTGGTATGTCGAGTAGTATAATTTTCCCCTGCTAAAAAGGTTGAATGCAATGCAAAACGTAGTGACTAAATGAAATTTATTTCCAAAGCATTATAGCAGATGCATTACCTAAACAAACATTGAGGAAGTAATTGACATGCATTTGGCTCGTGCTGTTACAAGTTGTTTGAGAATCTTGAAGCAAGGCACCTCAAAACATATAATCATCGATTTCCTAGTTGGTTAATTTGGGACATCTTCCTGACTGGTTGATGATTATGATCTATCTTAAATTTGTAGGTCAGTTACTGTAGATATATGAAACGTATGCCCATAGTTATTGGAACAACAAAAGGATTATTGAAACTAGATAGATAATTTCATATTTATTGGAAACTTTTCAATTGTGTTTTCAGGGATATAGTTTTGCACATCATAATTTTCTATGTCTCCAGTGATATTTGGCCTGATATTGGTGCCATTTTGATTCTCACCATGAGTTCTGTAATTTTCAGGTAGTTTCGACTGGCCCTAATCCAGAATGGGATGAAACCTTTTCGTGGTCCTTTGAGAGTCCCCCGAAAGGCCAGAAGCTGCATATATCTTGCAAGAACAAAAGCAAAATGGGAAAGGTAAGTGAACAAAGAAAATGCCAACAGAGAAACACTTGCACTTCACTCTCTACCTAGTGTTCAATTTAACCAATTCTGTTTTCATATATTGACAGAGTTCATTTGGAAAAGTAACCATCCAGATTGATCGGGTGGTTATGCTGGGAGCAGTTGCCGGGGAGTACACTCTGTTGCCGGAAAGCAAAAGTGGGCCCTCACGGAATTTAGAAATAGAGTTCCAGTGGTCTAACAAGTAACAACCCATATTGAGTTTTTGTTATTCTTCTGCAGATGAATATGATTAGGGGAAAACATGTTGAAAGAGGGATTTTTTTTATTTTTTATGTTTTCTTTATCATGGTTTATTTATGATGTCAGTGTACATAATATCCCAAAGATTTTGATTTTTGTCAACAGCCCTCCAGTAAGTAGTGATTTGTGAATGTATTCTTTTATAACTTGTGGGAAAGATGTAACTTTCTTGTGTGCTTTGTCAATGTTGAGAGGCAATAATGAAGTTGGTTTACTCTTCCATTTTATGGTTTGAACTTTGAACTTTGAACTTTGAAGGAAATAGGATATTTTTTATCCAAACCTAGCCAAAATTTGACCCTTCAATTATAAAATGTTAGCCTCGCATGTTGGCATGTGGCAGACCATAAAAAACACAGAGCAATCCAGCAAAGTCTTACAGAAGTAGCAACAAGAGAGGAATCATCATTCATCACTATAATTATATATCCACAAAGTGCCACTGAATTTCATCCTCCAAAATATTTTTCACACAGTTGAATTTGGTGTCTTTCTGGTCAGCAATGGAAGCAATCGTCCCTCTGTTTATCTCTTCACTCCCCACAGTTGACGGCAGTCCAAGTCGTCTTCTTCCTTGCATTAAAACTTAAAACCAAAACCCCCATTCCCCAAACTCTACTTACTGTCTACTCCAATGGGGGAGAGAGAGAGCTGCAACTCCCGTCAATTCTCATGGCTCATGAAATCCTGCTTCCCCAACCCCCATTCACATACCACCACTCCAATAATCACTGCGAATGCCAACAACAAATCCTCACCGTCATATCCAGATCAACGCATCTCTTTCTCTTCTCTCCCAGACGACATCGTCTTGGAATGCCTCTCCCGAGTCCCACCCTCCACCATTCCCATTCTCTCCCAAGTCTGCAGGAGGTGGGCTCGCCTCCTCAACTCCCCTGCTTTCTCCCACCTCCGCCGCCTCCACGGCCTTCTCCATCACGCCCTCTTCGCCCTCTCCGCTTCCTCACATTCAACCCTCTTCGCCGCAACTCTCCGCCTCCACTCCTCCCTCACCCTCTGGAAGGTCTCTGCCTTCCACGCCGCCCTGCCCACCACCGCCTTCCACAATTTACTCTCCCACGCCCGCCTCTGCGCCATCGGACCCACAATCTACATCATTGGCCGCACCGCCACCATACGCTACGATACATGGACCGGCGCCGTCGCTGACAGGTCCCCGATGATCTTCCCCCGAAAGAAGTTCGCAGCGGCCGTCGTCTCCGGAAAGATCTACGTCGCCGGCGGAGGAACTAGAGCCACAGAGGTGGAGGAATACGATCCGGAATCTGACAAGTGGAGCGTGGTATCACACGTGCCGAGGAGGCGGTACGGATGCATCGGAGCCTCCTCCATGGGGGGAATACTGTGCGTGATCGGGGGCCTGAAAATAGGCGCGTCTGGGGGTGAGGGGGCGCACGTGTACGCAGGGTCGATGGACTTGTACGAGGTGGAGGCGCGTCGCTGGTTGAGGAGCCGATGGGTCCCGGGGGGAGGTTGCATAGTGGCGGCGTGCGCGGCGGGGGCGGAGGGTGAGGTGTACGTGCTAGCAAGCCACGCGGTGGAGCTATCTTTTTGGAGATTCAAGCTGGTGAAGCGTGGTGGTAGTAGGAAAGGTGAATTAAGTGGTAGTGGTGGTGGTGGTGATGGATATGGGGAGTGGTGTAGGATAAGAAGCCCACCAGTGGCGGCGCATTTTAGAGTGGAGAGCAGGGTGAGGGTGAGGTATAGTTGTGTTGGGGTGGGAAACAATGTGGTGTTGGTGCAGCTGCGGACTACTTGCAGTGGGAGAATCGGCTTGGTTTTGGTCTACAATACGGTAGCTGGAGACTGGAGCCGAGCACCGGATTTGCCAGATGTCATTACACGCGCCGCCTGTGTTTCAGTTGAGTGCTGATACAGTAACACCAATAAACAAATTGTGTTTCTTTAAAAGTTATCAAAATTACAAGATTTGCCAGTGAAACGAACGCGCTGGCTTTGGGCCTCCATCCCTGTGCTGTGGTTTCTACTTTCTAGCTACTACATGTTGGTGGAATATATATGGTTAACTTTTCATTCTTCTTTTATTTGTTTATTCTTTGTTTTCTAACTATTAATTTACTCTAGTCAAACCTAAATTTTAATAATGCTTTATATGATGTATTTAATGCATATATTCATACATTTTTATATTTTATATATACATTTATAGTATATATGAGATGTTTACATTTCTCTTTCCCCTTTTAAATGTTTATAATATATTTTAGGTACACATATGGAGCAGTTACGGTTGATATTGGATATATAGTCCAGCTTCGATTTATTTTGAACATACATAGGATTACAATATATCTTAGACATATAGAGCATTTATGGTCATTTTGGATATATAGTGCAGTTTCAGTTTATCTTGATATAGAGTAGATCGTTATGATCTATCTTACATGCATAGAGCAATTACATTCGTGTAGAATATATAATAATGTTTTGATTTATTTTGAATATTTATATGACAGTTACAATTTATCTTGCATATAGAACAGTTACGGTCTATCTTGAATATATTGTGCAGTTTCAATCTATTTTGAGCATAACTAAGACAACTATAATATATCTTGCACATAAAACAATTACGATCTATCTTGAACATATAGTGTAATTTCAATCTATTTTTCGCATAAAGCAGTTACGGTTTATCTTAAATATATAGTGCAGTTTCAATCAATCTTACATACATAATATCATTATATATCTTATAACTATATTATAGTTATAATGTTGTGAAAATCTCACACTAAATAGTGTTGTATAATTGTTTTTTAATTTAAGAAAAAGAGATTAATTTGAGATGTTATGCATTTTTTTAATGTTTATTAAAAAGTATATTAAAGAAGGAAAATAACCCAAACTGCAAAATGCCGAAAGTTTGTTGTGTGGTTGAGCATTCAATCAACTCCTAGTTACATTGGCTTTCAAAAATGAATTTTTTTTTTTAAAAAAAAAAAAAAAAAAAAGCATGAATTTCTCCCGCGATTTCATAAATCCATGTAATAAAGTGGGAAAATATTGCTTCAGAGGAGTCAGAGCGGAGCCCCTGCGATACAAAAGGGGCAAATGTGGATTTTTTTATTTTATAATTGTTGTAGAAGGACTTTTGGATAAAAAAAGTATGAAAGAAGTCCTTATTATGTTTTTTTTTTACTGAAAAAAAAGTATCGATGGGGGCAACGTTAGATAGATATTCTCTGGGTGTGACCATAATGGCTCACACACGCTTGAGGAATGTCCGCATTGAGCCATAGTTATTCGTCACAATATGACGGACACGTCACCTCAGTCCCACCGAACGACTAGCAAGCAAAAGCCGGTAAGATTCTCTGGGTGTGACCATAATGGCTCACACACGCAAGCAAAAGCCGGTAAGATTCTCTGGGTGTGACCATAATGGCTCACACACGCTTGAGGAATGTCCGCATTGAGCCATAGTTTTTCGTCACAATATGACGGACACGTCACCTCAGTCCCACCGAACGACTAGCAAGCAAAAACCGGTGAGATTCGATCACAGGATCTCCACTAACCAAACCACATGGGAGTAAACCCTTACCACTAGGCCATCACCCTCGGTTGTTCCTTATTATGTTCAATATGTACACATTAGAGTTTTTAAGTAAAAGAAGACAATATTAAGGATTATCTAATAAATTATCCCTATTTTTTCAAATTAAAAAAAAACAAATTTAAACAATTAAAAATTGATATCAAAATTAACAAAACTAAAACCCTAAAATTTCAATAGTCTATTTCTTCCGTCCAAGTCCACCAACGCCATCACCGAAAAAAAAAACTCCACCAACGAAAACGATGTCGACCTCCATCAAGATAGCGCCGTTGAACTCCTCCATCAAGACATTGCTGTTTTCGGCTCTCAACAATCTCGAATAACTCTGTTTTTGGCACTTGCAGCTCTCAACAATCTCGAATAACTCCATCAAAATAAAAGTTACTTTTTTCACTGTTCTTTCTTCATATTGTGATTCTTATCTTCTATTGATATATTTTATATTTGTGGTAGTTCTAATTTGAGTATTCTGACATCACTTGGGAATATAATATAAATAAAATGGTAGATACAATATGTTTCGAAGAAAATTCTTGATAGGATCCATTCCGAATTTCCCCTCGAAACCTGAAAAAGATTCTGCTCCCGTCTCACAACTTAACAAAATACCCAAAATACCCTTAAGCCCTGGCAAACAATTATGAGAATTCTGCCAAAAATTGGGTAGAATTTCCCCTTATAAGCTAGCTAACTGTCTTCCACCTGTCAGACAAGGGATCATATAGCACACAAAATTCCAACAACCCAACCTCTAGACGAAATATCTACCAATAATTACAAACAATCCAGTAGATTTATTAGAGCATCTAGGTAGGATAAATTAATACACAGGTAAATATCCTACTCTCGATAAACGCGCAGTTAAACTGTAATGCATCCGCCTCTGGATCTACCCACGTCAACTCAATAGTCTGGAGGGGATTTAAAACATCAAAATTGTGAGTGGACAAAAATAATCAATTAAAACTATTTCCGAAGAAAACATACATTTTTCCCTCTCCACGAATAAAATCATGCATGCATCACATAAAACAGTTTATAATAATAAAACATCATCTGAAAATCACTGGAATTCCATGTTCCTTTAAAACCATTTGGTTGTACCTACGCAAAATCTGTATAATGCAAAACATACCGTGGTCCACAATATGGTTTGAAAATCCTCTTCACAGGAGTTTAAAATTCTTTGTAATTAACCTGGACACAAAATGTATATCAAAACATAACATAATCCACTGTTCCCGAAATACCCTCCACACACCCGATATATCTCGAGTTATGCAGAGCCCTGTGCTACGCGTAGACAACCATCGCGACCCGGCAGAGCAAAACCCCTCAACACTAGTGTCAGAGCCCTCGCAACCAGCAGAGCAAAACTCCTCAATGCCAGTCGGAGAAAACCTTGACCCTCGGGGACAGAAAATCAGTGAAAACCAAAATCCGTGTTTTGAAATCCTTGTTTCTTGGCCTAAGCCAAATTCATTGAAAAATCATTTATGGCCAAATCCAGCAAAATCATAAATACAGGTCTAACCTGAAACCATGGACTCAATAATTACCACATTAAAACGATATCAAAATTGGGTCCAAAAACCAGGCCATTTCCTCAAAACACATTTTCACTGACATATGTAAAACCTGTGTCCAATAATAAGTTCTAAATCCCGGAAACATATCACAACAATATATAATAGCATTTAAATCAAATATACCTTTATGCATGCATTACAATTTATAGACCAAAGTCCACTCACCGATAACTTAATCCCGAGTCGTACGCTCATCTGCCTTGTTCGGAGCAGTATCGCCTGTCAAAAGTAACAATCGGGGATTACTAACGATATTTAGAAACCCTATATTGAAACTTCCTAAACCCCGGGAAAACCGCTCGCGTTACACCAAAACGCAGCCACTTCGGACGTCCAAAACTACCCCGAAATGACGTCCGGTTAACTCGAAACCTGCGCCAAAATGTTCGAAACATCGAAAACTAACGGACACATGTCGCCGTGACCACAGACACGGCCCCACGCGCCACCACGCACCGGCTAAAGGACGGACCACGCGGTATGCGTCGGCCATGCGCCTGCTACAGTACACGACTTGTCAACCCGGTCTGACTCGACCAGGTCTGACTAGACTCGACCCCACTCAGTTTGACTCGATTCGATCCGATCTGACTCGACCTGACCGGTCACCGGGGACTTACCGGAGAAGACGGCCGCGCCGCCGTCGCCGGAATCCATTATTTCTGGCTAATCTTCAAGCTTTCCTAACTTCTTCAAAACTCAACCGTTTTTCAAGAATTTTATGTCTAAATTCATCTACTTAATTCCAGGAATCGAAAAATGAACTCAAAACACCAAACCCATACCTGTGCTGGCCGAAAAATCGATCGAAAGATTTCGGTCCATTTTCCCTCCGATCGGTGTCTCCCGTAGCTGCCTCCTTCGTTGGTAGGTATGGTTATGCTCATGGGGAAGAGCATAAGACGATGGTGTGAACCAACTAGATCGAAGTCCCCTTGAATTAAAGGTCCAAATCGGATGTTTTTAGTTTCGGTCGGTGTGGGTTCGGTCACGGGTCTGTGAAGGGGACACGGGGCTATGTCATAGAAAATGAGAAAATGAGAATCATGCAGAAGGGTTAGAAAATTTGGACTTATATATATCTCCCAAAGACAAAATACCAAAATGCCCCTACACAATCGAAACCCGACAATTCCTCGCACGGTCTCCGTTTTCCGCGTGCCGCTTGTCTACGAACTCGTGAGTTCGAGACTTACGCAACGGTATCCGTAAAAACTGTCAAATGGCTGCACACAAAAATTGAAATAGAAGACGCGATAGATTTGGAAGAGAGTTCAAGTGATGTGAATGTAATGGAAGACCCCATAAATGTGAAAGAGAAAGTTAAGGATCTAGAAATTGGAAGGATATTTGATGTAGAAGATCATTTGGGGGAATATTACAGAAATTATGAGATACAAAAGGGATTCCAAGTGAGTAGAAGAACCTCAAGTAATGGAGACAATGAGAAAAAAATATTTGACTTTGGCATGTTCACGTTCAGGAAAATCGAAGTGTAATTCAACAAAAACTTTCAAATTGCATCCAGTTACAAAAACAGGTTGTAAGGCAAAAGTTAGAGCAGCTACATGCCCTGATGGAAAGTGGAAGATCTGCTCTTTTGTTCTAGATCATAATCATGAGCTCATTACTCCAAGTAAGACTCGTTTTTTTTAGAAGTAATAGAACAATCAAGCCCTTTATGAAAAGAATGATAGAGGTGAATGATCAAGCTGGGATAAGACCGAATAAAAATTACAATTCTTTTGTTATTGAGGCATGAGGCCATGAGAAGATGCCTTTTTTTGGAGAAAGACTATAGGAATTATATTCAAACGATGAGGAGATTACGACTTGGTGATGGAGATGCACCTGTAGTTCAAAAATATTTCATGAAGATGCAGAGTAACAACTCCAACTTTTTTAATACAATGGATTTGGACAAAGATGATCGATTACAGAATGTATTCTGCGCAGATGCAAGAAGTAGAGCACCATACAATGAGTTTGGTGATGTTGTGACGTTTGACACTACTTACTTAATAAATAAGTACGACATGCCATTCGCTCCTTTTGTGGGGGTAAATCATCATGGGCAATCAATATTACTCATATTTGCATTAATCTCCAATAAGGATACTCATACATTCACATGGTTATTTCCATCTTGGCTTTCATGTATGTCTGATTGTGCTCCTAATGCGATAATCATTGATCAAGATAGGGCGATGCAAAACACAATTGTGATTGTTTTCCCTAGTACACGACATAGATGGTGCTTATGGAATATAATGAAAAAGATACAAGAGAAGTTCAAAAGTTACACAGAGTATGAGCCTATGTCTTCCTTCAAAAATGTTGTTTATGATTCCTTAACATGTGATGAATTTGAAGAATGTTGGAATGAATTCACAAATTTTTTTAACCTTAGGCTGCATGAAAGGTTAGATGCATTGTACAAGGAGAGACGACGTTGAGTTCCAGCATTTTTGAAGGATTCTTTTTGGGCAGGATTGTCTACTACGCAACGAAGTGAAAGCATGAATGCATTCTTTGATGGGCATGTAAATTCTAAGACAACGCTGAAGCAATTTGTTGAACAATATGAAAATGCTTTATGGGATAAAATGCAAAAGGAGGCCCATGGAGATTATGATTCATTTAATTCATTTGTTCGTTGCACTACTTACTATGAATTTGAAAAACAATTTCGAGATGCTTATACAATCGCAAAATATCTAGACTTCATGGAGGAGCTTAAAGGTAAACTCTATTGTGGAATATAATTGGATAAAGTGGATAATTCTGAAGTGGAGGTATTTCAGGTACACGAAGTTATTAAAGTAAGCTTGAATGGAGAAAAAAATGAAGTGAAATGCAACTGTCGATTGTTTGAGTTTAGAGGAATATTATGTCGACATATAATTGTGATACTGATTGAAAATAAAATTTTTTGTGTCCCAAAAACGTTTGTTTGAAGGCGATGGAGGAAAAATGTAACTAGGTGTCATACCAAAGTGAAAAAATGGTGAGATTGGAGGAACCCTATTCGTCCAAATTGGTTGGAAAAAATATGTACGTTAAGCAAGGAATTAGTAATCAATTACAAAATAGCAAACACACCTTGGAGTGAAAAGAAAGAATATGTTTCTCATTCAATTACTTTATATTGGTAGTCACTTGGACAATCAAACCAGCAGACCTAAAATAAACTTTAGATATCTGAATCTAAAATGATAGTTTTATTTACATAAAGACATAGGTATCCGATGCCCCTATAGTCAATGAATCATCGATCTTTGCTAACCTTTTTGTATAAAATTCAAACAATCTACTTTATTATCTTCCCTTGAACCACTGCCATACACTTGACCATTTTACTCTTGCAGATAGTATTGACCTTTCTTGATGCATCAAACACCTGAAATAAACAAGTTAAGTAGTCCTCATTTCTATAGCTATAGAATCAATTCCACATAAGATGAATGTTCTCCGATAAGAGTTTAGTTACCTTAATCCCCTGACCACGTGTGGTTGCAAAAATCATGTGATCTCCGTGCATATTCATGTGTTGAATTGGTTCCTTTGTTTCTATTACTTCAATGCACTCGAGTTTAGAGGAGCATACTGCATTTTCTGCGCTGTATTCATCTGCAAAACCATATCACTTATGTTGATGACAAAAATGGACCAACTTAGAGTTACTTCGCTGAGCTCACTTGACTCGCTCTCCTCGGAGATAGGAAGACCTGCAGGGAGAAGGTAAGAGCAAAGGAGCACCGGTGAGGTACCGGCCTAACAATCTCCGATGTTTAAGTTAGTTAAGTGTGGGGGGTACTGTAGCAATTAGGCAGCGTAAGGGCAATGTTCTTATTACCTTTTTGAGGGGAGGTGCCCTTGTATTTATAGTGGCATTGAATGTTGTAGGTGAAACATTTTGATATGGGATAAATGTCCTTGACCTTGGAGCTGACACGTGTCCTAGTGGTCCCGAGTCCCGCGGTTGTGTTGACACGATCGGTTGATGGACGGGTAGGCCAACCAGATCTGGTTGGCCTAGTGGCTTTTGGTGTCTTTTGTCCAAGGCTGCGTTGGTGGGATGCACATGATGTTGTAGATTTGTATTGTTGTATTCTTGTTGAGCCGAGGGCCAAATATGGTTTTGGCAGGACTGATCGGTCTTGGTCAGATTGACCAAATTAGGTACAAACAGAAGTCCGGCTTGTCGTCACTTGTCACCCTGTACAGATATTTGTCTTATACTAGTCTCCAGTCCCCCAAGCCCTTGGCTGAGGCGAGACGTCGTGGTCAATCTTTGCCAAAAAAGGGTTGGTGAGAGTGGATGGTCGGTCTTAAATTTTGGCTATGGCTGAGTGCCATCTTGTACGGCCCGCATGAGTGAAACTTCGTACGATCATGTGGCCAATCGGCTAGGAATGTCTATAGCCGATCGAGTGCCACTTGCAAGATGAGTGTATGTCATCTTGTACGGCCCGCAAGAGCGGAACCTCGCACGATCATGTGGCCGATCGTCTATGAATGTCCATGGCCGATCGAGTGTCACTTGCAAGATGACTGTATGTCATCTTGTACGGCTCGCATGAGCGGAATCTCGCACGATCATGTGACCGATCGTCTAGGAATGTCCATGTATGATTGAATGCCACTTGTAAGATGAATATATGTCATCTTGTACGGCCCACAAGAGCGGAACCTCGCATGATCATGTGGCCGATCGGTTAGGAATGTCCATGAACAATTGAGTGCCACTTGCAAGATGAGTGTATGTCATCTTGTACGGCTCGCATGAGCGGAACCTTGCATGATCATGTGGCCGATCGGCTAGGAATGTCCGTGGCCAATCGACTAGGAATGTCCGTGGTCGATCGAATGCCACTTGCAAGATAAGTGTATGTCATCTTGAACGGCCCGCAGGAGTGAAACCTCGCACGATCATGTAGCCGATCGGCTAGGAATGTCCATGGCCGATCGAGTGCCATTTGTAAGATGAGTGTATGTCATCTTGTACGGCTCGCAGGAGTGGAACCTCGCACGATCATCTGGCCGATAGGCTAGGAATGTCCATGACCGATCGAGTGCCACTTGCAAGATGAGTGTATGTCATCTTGTATGGCCTGCAGGAGCGGAACCTCGCACGATCATGTGGCCAATCGGCTAGGAATGTCTATGGCCGATCGAGTGCACTTGCAAGATGAGTGTATGTCATCTTGTACGGCCCGCATGAGCGGAACCTCACACGATCATATGGCCGATCGGTTAGTAATGTCTATGGTCGATCAGCTAGTAATGTCTATGGCTGATCGAGTGCCACTTGCAAGATGAGTGTATATCATCTTATACGGCCAGCATGAGTGGAACCTGGCACAATCATGTGGCCGATCGGCTAGGAATGTCCATGGCTAATTGAGTGTCCCTTGCAAAATAAGTGTATGTCAACTTGTACAGCCCGCAGAAGCGGAATCTCGCACGATCATGTGGCCGATCGGCTAGGAATCTCCATTGCCAATCGAGTGCCACTTGCATGGATTCAATTATGTGCCTCCTGACATGATGTAAGTGTTTTGACAAGGTTTGAGTGGGGTGCCACGTGTCATGCTTACATTGCCTTGGGTTTTTTGCGCAACCCTTCGACTAGCCGAAGTGGGTTTGTAACGGTCGACTTTGGGGCACCTATAAAATCTCAAATCCTTCCTCATTTGTCACTTTGGCTTTTAAGAGAAATTCTTAAAAATTTGAAGGTGATTTTCGGTGACTTAGAATCCTGTTTAGGCGATTTCCGACGAGCACTTTGCGGCGGAGTTTACGACGGAATTCCCATTAACAAGGTATTGCCCTGTTCTTCCTTTGCTTTTTCGCTTGAATGTGTGACCTTTGCATGAACTGGTGATGAATATGTTTGTTTTATCGTCCGTGTGTCTAGTTGTTGTGTCTTGCATGTTTCCCTTCATATATCTTCCTTGTATGTTGTAGATGTCAAGTTCAATGGGTGATTCAAAAGGATCTCAGGATTGTTCCTATCATGCGTTTGACGGTGAATCAGAAGCTAGCTTGACTAGCTCTGATTCACTGCTAAACGGTTTTGAATCGGCCTTTGGTTCCCCTCTACCAAACCCTAGGGTTGAGCCATAGGTGGATAGGAACATATGTGGACCGATCTTTGAGGCATCTCAAGGACAATCGGTCCAAGAACTGCTGGAAGAGCTTGATAAAGCTTTTGAATACATTGACATATGTTTTGTGTCGACTGGTGATGGGACCGAGACCTCTAACGCCGAGGTGTCATCCGTTGACCATAGGGAGTTATTGACGTCTCCAGCTGAGAAGGGTAAGAGTATAGCTTCGAGTTTAAAGCCGGTAGAGATAGCATCGAGTTCAAGGCCGATGGAAATTGTTGTGAAAGAGGTCATTGAATTGGTAACAATGGCCGGCTCGGCCTTTGAGGTTGATCGGCAAGTAACTACCTTGGATGATGATGAATTTCTGGCTTACCAAAAAGTGTTCAACATTCTAGATTTTGTAAAGATGAGATTACTTGGGAGAAAAAAGAGGCCGAGTAATCCGCCAATCGGTTGGGCGACCTTTCATCCAGACAATTTTAGTCATGGGGTGATACTTCATCTTCATCCATGGCTGCAGAAGATGGTCGTTGAAGTGGGGGTTGCTCTCGGCCAGCTTAATCCAAATTGTTGGATTATGTTAACTGGTGTGTATACAACTTTCAAGTTATGCGAGAAGGGTGAGCCGACTTGGGGTCATATCAACAACTTGTACAAATTTGCGAAGGATAAGATCGGCTGGATTTACGTAGAGTCCAGGGCGAAGAAAGAAAAGGGGCCCTTTATTGAAGATACGCTGACTTCCCAGAAGGCTTGGAAACATAAGTTTATGTATGTTTCTGGGAATTGGGAGGGAATAGACCTGCCCTTCTTCGGCCGACACATGCCACGCGTGTATCAGTCGAAAGGTGGTAGCCTTAGGAAATTTTTGTTTTATTTTGTTTTATCATTTCTTTGTGATTGATATGGCCGATTGGTGTTGACTTGAATCCCTTTTTTTTGTAGACGTTTTTAAGCGGCCTGATATCAGTGATCAGGAAAAAGCCGACTGCGCTGAGGTGTTTTCCAAGCATGACCGGGCTGAAAGGAGTAGAGATTATCTACGTTTGTCTGCTCATCTTCTGCAAGTTGATTTGATACCCACTCTGTGTAAGTGTCACTCGGTCTTAGTTAGTTAGGATTGTGCTTCAATTATTTTCTAACTTGCTTTTTGTTGCAGCCGATCCAGATTTTGTTGTAGTTGCGGCCGAGCAATTAACCAAGAGAATTGCGAAGATTGCTGAGGCATTGAAGAAGGCAACTAAAACTAAGGCCAGGCTGAGAAGGCCGGAGCATCCACAAGGAAGATTGACCTCCGTAAGCCAATCAAGACAAGATCGGCTTCGAAGGTTATTTCTTTACGGGTTGATGATGGTTTGGCCGAGCAGGGGGGTCATGAGGCTTTGGATTCCCAAGGGGTGGATCCTGTTACTGGGGAGCCGTTGTCTAGGTCGGTCCCTGGCCAGCCAACTGCTAGCTCTGGGTCATCTGCTAATCGGCCTCATGTTCCTCCTTTCATCAATCTTGATGATGAAGCTGACGAACGTTGCCAAATAATGGCCGAGGAGAGGAAAAAAAGGGGGAAGAAACGGAAGGAGTCGGCCTCTGATTCTGAGGATATGCTTCAATAGAAGAAGCATGGTGAGGTTGAGGCCCTTGAGACGGGTTGCAAGATCATCTGTCCCAACATCGACTCTAACTTGGAAGGCTGAAGGGTGCCCAAGAAGATGAAGAAGCCGTACCTTGATGCTTCCCTTCGGTCTTATTTTTTACATGATGCCTTGAAGCGATTGCAATCAAATTGCTTCCCATTATCAGTGACAATGGTGTGTGGGATCCCGAAGCGGTAGATGATGTGTTGGTAGACGAAGTGCTCGATTTGGGCTGCTTTGATGGCTGCTAATGGTTTCGCTTCTGCCCATTTTGTGAAGTAGTCCACACCTACAACTACCTAGTTGACCTTTCCTTTGACTTCAGGCATTTGGCCGATCAGATCTAGGCCCCATTGGGAGAACGGCCAAGGACTAAGCATAGAAGTTAAGTGCTCTGCTGGGAGGTGAGGGATTTGTACATGTCACTAGTACTTGTCGCATTTTTGCGTGAGGTCAATGGCATATGAGAGCATGGTGGGCTAATAGTACCCTTGCCTAAAGGCCTTCTGTGCCAAAGTTCAGGCTCCAGAGTGATCTCCGCAAATGCCTTCGTGCATTTCTCTTAGCACGTAATCAGCCATGTCTGGTGTCAGGCACTTCAATAGTAGGGTAGTGAAATCACGCTTGTAGAGATGGTCATGTTGGATGTGTATCGAGCTGATTGTCTCTTGATTTTCTTAGCGTCCATCTTGTCCTCTGGTAGAGTGCCTTCTTGGAGGAAAGCTTTGATGGGATCCTTCCAGGTGGGACTAGTGTTGATGGTGTATACTGAGCATGGTCTCGTGTTGGGCACGTTTTGGACTTCCACAAGCACCCTTCGCTTTTCCTTCTCATCCAGTGAGGATGCAAGTCTTGCCAGAGCATCAGCATGACTATTTTCCGATCTTGGAATTTTGTTGATTTCATAGACCAAGAAGCTTTGAAGAAGTTGCTTTGCTAGGACCAAGTAAAGTGACATGGATACTTCCTTGGCTTCAAAGTCGTTGTTGATTTGGCTGACCACCAATTGTGAATCACTGTAGATCCTCAACTGTTTGGTCTCCAGGTCTTTGGCTAAGCGTAGGCTAGCCAACAATGCTTCATACTCGGCCTCGTTGTTGGATGCCTTGAAGCTGAAGCGTAGGGCATATTCTAGTTTGACTAGTTCTGGGGAAGTGAGAACTAGTCCTGCTCCTGATCCACTGTGGCAAGTGGATCCATCCACGTATAGTGTCCAACATGAGCGATGCGGATCAATTGGGGGGTGCCTTGGTTGATTCTGGGATTTCCTTGGTGGTGATTCCTTGCGGAGGGGTTACTTCCGGTGGTATGTATTGTGTAGGTTGGTAGGAGTATTCGGTGATGAAGTCAGCCACTGCTTGTCTTTTCTCAGCTGTCTTGGCTACATAGGAGATGTCGAACTCGCTCAGTTCAATTGCCCATTTGGTGAGACGACTAGAGATGTTTGGCTTATGTAGAACTTGTCTCAAGGGTTTGCTGGTGACGACCTTGATCTCATGTGGTTGGAAGTATGGCCTGAGCCTCCGTGCTGTGACCACTAGAGCCAGAGTAAGTTTCTCTAGGTCAGGGTACATGGTCTCTGCATCCTGAAATGCTTTGCTAACATAGTAGACATGATGTTCTACCCCTTCCCGTCTTGTGATAAGAACAGAGCTGACAACTGAGGTTAATACTGATAAGTATACAAAGAGATGCTCTCCGGTCTCTAGCTTGCTAGCAGTGGTGCCCTTATCATGTATTTCTTGAATTCAATGAATGCCTTGTTGCATTCCTCCGTCCAATCAATCTGTTTGCTCTTACTTTTTAGAGCTTTGAAGAATAGGGCGCATCTGTCCGTTGCTTTAGATATGAAGCGAGTGAGAGCTGCCACTCGTCCCGTCAAGCCTTGGATGTCTTTATGGGTTTGTGGAGGTTTCATGTCAAGGATTGCCTTGATCTTTTCAGGTTTTACCTCAATGCCTCTCTGGCTAATCATATATCCCAAGAATTTGCCTGATCCCACTTCGAAGACACATTTGGTGGGGTTGAGATGCATCTTGTACTCCTTGAGGACTTTGAACATCCTAGCCAGGTTGGGAATGTGCTCGTCATCTATTTTGCTCCTGACAAGCATGTCGTCCACATAGACCTCCATTGTTTTACCGATTTGATCGGCGAACATGAAGTTGACCAATCTTTGGTATGTCGCTCATGCATTCTTTAGGCCAAAAGGCGTAACATTGTAGAAATAGACACCTAGGTTAGTTCGAAAGCTAGTATGGGTTTGATCACCTGGATTCATAAGGATCTGGTTATAGCCTAAGTAAGCATCCATGAAGCTGAGTAATTCATGTCCTGCGGTGGCGTCCACGAGCATATCGATCTTAGGTAATGGGAAACTGTCCTTAGGACAAGCCTTGTTGAGATCGGTGAAGTTGATGCACATGCGCCATGATCCGGATGGCTTCTTGACGTGCACCATGTTTGCTACCCAGGCAGCATATATGGCTTTCCGGATGAAGTGTATGGTGCTCAGCTTTGTGATTTCGACATGCATGGCCAATTGTCTCTTGGTATCATAACTTTGCTGCTTCTGTGTGACTGGCTTGAATGATGGGTCAATGGTGAGCTTGTGGCAGATCACCTCAGTGGAGATGCCTGGCATGTCTGTGTAAGACCATGAAAAGACTTCGGCATTTTCCTTCAAGAATTCTACGAGTGCTGCTCGTATGGTGGGTTTCAGCTTTGATCTTATCCGGACCATGCGATCTTTTTGTTGATAAGATAGAGGTATTATCTCTGTCTCTTTTCTAGGTTCTGCTTGTGGCATGTTTGCAAGGCCTCGTGGATCTTCCGGGGGGCTATCCCGGAATTCTTCCATGAGTTTTGGATTGGTGGGGTCATCTCCCAGGGCGATTTCGGTGACTGGTAGAGTTTCTGTTTAATCTGGCTAATTATGTTTGCTCGTCTTGGTTAAGGCCGTGGCATATCATGTTCTTCCGGAGAGCTGGTTTCCTCGCACATGTCCTGTTCCTATGGCTGTTAGGAATTTCATCAGTAGTAGGTGGGTTGCCACGATGGCCTTCATTCGATTGAGTAATCCTCTTCCGATAATGGCATTAGAGGCTGTGGGACAATCAACCACAAGGAAGGTCGTGATGGTTGTGGCTATCTTTGGGGTAGTCCTCAATGATACTGGTAGAGAGATGATGCCCTTGGGTAAGACTGAGTCCCCTGAGAAACCCAGAAGTAGCCTAACCTTTCAGTCGAGCTCCTTCTCGTCTATGCCCATCTGTTTGAAAGCATCCCAGAAGAGTACATTGACCGAGCTCCTGGTGTCAACGAGTATTCTTCCTGGGTCGTAATTGGAAATTTGGGCCTTAATGGTGAAGGGGTCGTCGTGCGGGAACACGATGCCTTTCTCCTCTTCCTCTAAAAACGTGATGGGTTTTGATCCGTTCTTGGCCACCTTAGCTGCTCGACCATAGTCGATGATGAGTACTTGGTGGTTGGCTTGGGTAGCTCGAAGGAAGTTCTTCTTCACTCGGTTGGAAGTTATTGAAAAGGATAGGGTTGGTCCTCCGTTGATGGTGTTGATCTGCTGTTGTGCTAGGGGTAAATGGGCATGTTGTAGGAACTGATTAAGCCTGCCTTCGTGGACTAGCTGACAATGTCCTTGAATGCAATGCACTCCTCAATTGTATGGCCGCTACACTTGTGATATTGGCAGAAAGCTTCTTTGTTGACGATAGGGCGATAGTCGGGGTTTCTGAGCTTGGCTTTGGGGATCATTTCAGCTTCTTTGTTGACGATAGGGCGGTAGTCGGGGTTTCTGGGCTTGGCCTTGGGGATCATGCCTTCCACGTTTAGCAGTACGTGGTCCAAAGAGGAGCTCAATATCGTGTATGTTTTGAAGCGACGCCTTGGTCCTGAGTTGTCTCCTACCAAGTCTCATGTCCCTTGGTGATGGTTATCACCTCGCTTGAATCCCCTGTTATCGTAATTTGGTCGTCCCTTCTTGTTATGATGTTGTTCGTCATAGGTGAGTTTCCTCTTTCCTTGATGAGATTGGTTGGAGCCATGATTGTAGCCTCCCGAGTTATGGTTGGTCTTACCTTGGCTATTGTTGTTGCTTGGGAGAGTTGAGTATGAGGGTGCTCTGGTCTCCTTGGTGGGAGTGTGGAATAATTCTACTTTGGCGTGGATTTCCGCCCTTCACATGATCTCATTGTAATCCTTCTATTCTTCAGTATGGGCTGCATACTTGAAGGGTGACTCCTTAAGGCCGCTTCGGAAAGCATTGAATGCAGCCTTATCATCCGTGTCCCGGCAACGAGAGTATTTGAGGCTAAACCTGGCATCATATTTTTCAAGTGTTTCATCTTCTTCCTATCTGAGGGAGAAAAGATCTTCCATGGAGACCAGCTTATCCGTCTGGATCATGAATTGGTTGAGAAATGTTGTCTGTAATTCATCGAAGGAGTCGATGGTATTGGGAGCCAGGCGGTAGAACCAATTAAGAGTTGCGTCGGTAAGAGTAGAGCTGAAGATAAGGCATTGGACCTCGTCCATCGCGTTCTTGTATGCAAGGGCGAAGACATAATTGTTCAAGTGGGTGACGGGGTCGCCTTTTCCCATGTAGAGAGCTATTTTCAGAAGTTGAACCTCTGATCTATGTCTTAACCGAAGGATTCGGTTGGTGAAACGACCAGTGCTAGTCTTCCCCCAAGCTGGTGCTTTACCCTTGTCCTTCTCTGCCTCAAGATTGCGCACTCGGCGTAAGAGACTTTCCACCAAGGCATTGTCCTGTTGAGGTGGATGCGGATTTGGTTGGTGTTACTCTTGACCATTGCTTCTTTCTCGGTGATTTCTATTTCTCCTTCGACCATGGCAGTTGCTCCTAGCAGTTGAGCCAATCTAATCTTGCATTTCTCTGGTGTTTGCCCTCTATTGTGGTTCAGGACCTCTCGTCCTTTGTTCTTCTTGGCCATTGGCCATGCCGAAAGCGTGTCCCGTCGTCTGTCGGCCTACCGTACTTAACATGAGTAAGGGAGTTTGTCCCACTGCCCTAGGGTCTGATGTAGCGAAAGTTAGGCGGAGGGGCTCTAACTCAACTTGGCAATCTTCTAGTAGTTAGCGAGCATCCCAATAGATTCTTGGTTGAGAAGGGTTGGTACAATTGGGTGGTTGGATAAGCAGTCACCCTTCGGATGAGGTGGGGTTTGCCCTAGACTGCTATTTCTTACGCATGTCCGAGGAAATTCACTCCATGACAAGTTGATCGATCAGGGTGCGGTCGGTTACGATCTGGTTGGTAAGGACTTGGTCGACTGTGTAACAACCAGGAAATGTAATTATTGAATTTTCGTAAATTATTTTGCAAAAATACTATTTTACCCTTGGTTGTTAAGGGGCGTGAAAGTCAATTTTTATTTCGAGACACTTTAGGCTATGTTTCACATATCATTGTGTAGGTCTCGAACTCACGAATTCGTAGACTGGCGGCACGTAAAAATAGAGTTCGTGTGCAAAAGTTACGGGTCTAGAATGTCAGGGGCATTTTGGTAATTTTGGCAGGGGTAGATATCCCCTGAACCCGTACGACCCAAACACCCAAAACCCATAAATTCCAACTTTGATTCAAGGTTTAGTCTTTGCAACTAATCAGAATCTTCTCCTTCCCACAATCACAAACATACAAACCATCGGAGGAGGCACCCACGGGCGACGCTGGACCAAGGAAAGGTAAAACCGAAAGTTCAAATCGATTTTTCGACCAGCACAAGTACGGGTTTAGTTTTTTGAGGTCATTTTTGAGTTCCTCGGTTCAAGTAGATAGATTTAGACGTAAAATTCGTAAAAAATGTTTGAGATTTGAAAAAGTTAGGAAAAATCCAAGGTCGATCGTAAATGGGATTTTCCGGTGGCACACTACGGCGTGGCTGTCTTCTCTAGCGAGACTTCGGTGACGGCGGACGGTGGTGGGCGGTGGCGCGTTCATCTTCTCTGGCGAGACGCCGACGACTGGGTCAGTCAGACGGTGCTGACGTGGCATGCCACGTGGAGCCACATGGGCGCCACCTAGTAGCCACGTGGGTGCCACTTGGCCACATAGTCAGCAGTCAGTTGACTTGACGCTCAACTGATGCTGTCAAGGTTTGACAGAATATGCCGACGACATTGGTATATTCCGTCAAAAGTTAACGGAGTTGGACGAAACCCTAACGCCGTTAGTCTGGATGGAATATTTCGATTCCATCGGGATATTCCATCAGGTTTGACGGAATATTCTACCGTGAACAGTACCCGCACGTGGGGGCGTGTGGCGACGTGTGGGACCGGTTCTGGGGTCACGACGATGCGTGTCAGCTAGTTTTCGACATTCCGAATCTGTTGGCGCAGGTTTCGGGTTAATGGGACGTCGTTTAAGGGTATTTTTGGGCTTCCGAAGTTGCCGCATTTTTAGGGTGACACGAGCGGACCTCCCTGGGTTTCTGGAGTTTAAATGTAGGATTTTTATTATTAGCCGGTAATCCTGATTGCTAATATTTACAGGCGATACTGCTCTAGGAACTTCAGATGAGCGTACGACTCGGGATTGAGCTTGCTTGGACGTGTGGTGAGTGGACTTTGGTTTTACAAACTGTATTGCATCCATGAAGGTATCTTTGAATTAAATACTGTTATGTATTGTTGTGATAATTTCCGAAATTTAGAACTTATTACTGGACACAAGTTTTCCATATTTTAGTGAAAATATGTTTTGGGGAAATGGCCTGGTTTTTGGACTCTACTTTTATGTTGTCTTGACGTGATATTTATTGAGTCCATTATTTTGGGTTAGAGCTGTATTTGTGATTTACTGGATTTGGCCATAAATGATTTTTCAATGACTTTGGCTTAGCCAAGAAACAAAGATTTCAAAACACGGATTTGGTTTTCACTGGATTTCTGTCCTCGATGGTCAAGGTTTCTCCGACTGGCGTTGATGGGTTTTGCTCCGTTGGTTCGTTGAGGGTTCTCCAACGATGGTGTCGAGGGTTTTCTCCACCGGGTCGTTGAGGTTGTCTACGCGTAGCACAAGTTTATGCACAACTCGAGGTATATCGGGTGTGTGGAGGGTATGTCGGGAACAGTGGGATATGTGTTGATGTATTTTGTGTCCAGGTCATTTTACATGATTTTAAACTCCTTTGAGGAGGATTTTCGAACCAAATTGTGGATCACAGTGTGTTTTTCATTATACAGATTTTGTGGGTCCAACCAAGCGTGTTAACAAAAGATGAAATTCTGGTGGTTTTCGGATTATTTATATATATTATTTTATATACAAATTGATTTTATGTTATGCATGCATGGTTTTACCCGTGGAGGGGGAAAATGTAAGATTTCCTCGGAAAACGATTTCTAAATGAATATTTTTGTCCACTCACAACTTCCGTGTTTTAAATCCCCTCTAGGCTATTGAGTTGACGTAGGCATTTTACCTAAACTTCGAGTAGGATATTTAATTCTGTAATTAATTATCCTACCTAGATGCTCTGATAATATTTTTGGACTTACTGTAAACTTTCGATTTCATCGTTGGATGGTTGTTGTCTGTTGGAATTTGGAGTGCTATTTGATCCCTTGTCTGACAGGTGAAAGACGGATAACTAGTACCTAAGGGGAGACTTTGCCGAACTTTTGGCAGAGTTCTCATAATTAAATTTGTAAGGACTTAAGGGTATTTTTGGAATTTTCTTAGGTTATCTGACGGGAGTAGGGTTCTTCCCGGGTTTCGAGGGGAAATTCGAAAAGGGTCCTTACAGACTTGCCTCTTGTCTCGCCCTTGATTGCGCTGGGACATCCTTACAAGGGCAAGTGTGCTCTCATATTGCTCAAACAAGACCTGATTCTTTTCGTCCATGTGACAACCCGTTTATTTAAATAGGCGAATTTCGTAAAATTATTTGGGAAATGATGATTTTCCCTTAGTTTAATAAGAGGCGTGAAAGTCAATTGTTGTTTGGAGACACCTTTGGAAGTTTTTCGTGAACCGTTACGTAGGTCTCGAACTCACGAGTTCATAGACAGCCGGCACAAGGAAAACATAGTTCGTATGAGAGAGTTGTGTGTCTAGAATGGTCAGGGGAAATTTGGTAATTTTCACTTGGTAGATGTTTTTAACTCAGACCCTCTCCAGATTCTTCTCATTTTCCTCTCTCTCTTCGCGATTCCTCATACAAACCGTGCCACCGAACCCAAAACCCCGTACCCTTGAACTTTGATTCGAAGTAACCTCGTCCATTTTGGTTCCACCCATCGGAATCCTCTTCTCCCTGCGATCAAGGACGTACTAGCCGTCTGGGGAAACAACCACGGGAAACACCGAACCAAGGAAGGAGAAAACCGAACCTTTCGATCGATTTTCAGGCCAAATAAGGTATGGGTTTCGTGTTTAGACCTCAGTTTCGAGTTTCTGGGCTCGAGTAGATAATTTTAGGCTATTAATTTGTGAAAAATGGATAAGATTTGAAGAAGATAGGAATTTTCAAGGTCGGACGAAAATGGAGATTTCCGGCGATGGCGGACGGCGGAGCAATTTTCTTCTCCAGCGACTGGTTCGGTCAGAGAGATGGCGTGGCATGCCACCTAGCAACCACGTGGATCCACCTAGCAGCCGAGTCAGCGCGCGTGAAGGCGCGTGGGCACTGTAGCCGACGCGTGGACGAGACCTCGGCCTTCCGTCGGTACGTTGCGGTATGTGGAGTCGGTCCTTGGGCCACAACGGCATGTGTCGACATGTTTCTGACTTTTCAGACCTTTTGGCGCAGGTTTTGGGTTAATCAGACATCGTTTAGGGGTAGTTTTGGGCACCCGAAGTGGCTGCATTTTTAGTGGGACGCGGGTGGAACTCCCGGGGTTTAGGGAGTCTGAATGTAGGGTTTTTAATTATCGTTGGTAACTCCGATTGTTATTTTTGACAGACGATACTGCTCCAAGAACTTCATAGGAGCGTACAACTCAGGATTGAGCATAATTGGACGTTCGGTGAGTGGACTTTGGTTTCGTAAATTAGAATGCATGCATAAACATATATTTAAATAATTCTTTGTCAAGTATTAACTTTGATAAGGTGAGATAATTATTCTATATGATTTTTGACAAATTTCTGGAGTTTGAATAATTATTCTCGTAATTTATTTCTGGACATGGTTTTCAACAATTAATTGGACACGATGTTTTGGGCTATGGGCCGGCTTTATGGACTCTGATTTTATTTAGTTTTGACTTTATAGATTTTGGGTTTCAGATCTTTCTCCGCCATATCGTTGAGGTCTAAGGTAGCTCTGGAGGAACAGGGATATCGAGTTACCACTCGGGGGATCAGGACGAGCCGGGATATCGAGTTATCACTCGGGGGCTCAGGACGAGCTGGGATATTGAGTTAACACTCGAGGTGCTCTAGAGGAGCCGGGATATCGAGTTCGACTTGGGGCGAGTAAGTGAGACTCAATTCAACCAAGTCTGGTTCATTCGTCATCCGGGTCAGTGAGATGGTGTGGGCGGTGACCCAGATTGACGAGCCAGTTGTCTTGTGTTATTATGGTAGAGGTTTCAGCAGTGTCTGACCTACTGACAATTGATGTCAGTGCGTGTTACCTTTTCGGACTACCACTATTCCAAGGTTTTGGCAATGACTTGTAAGCTATCCTGCGTCTGACATATATGTGTGGTCAGTAAGTAAATAGAGGTTCTGTCGGAAACCCTGTAAGGTTTATTTAATATATTTAAAGATAAAGGGTATTCATGGTAGTAAATTTTGTGGAAAAAGAGATGTCAGACGGGATAAGGGCTTTTCACGGATTTCGAGGTGAAATTCGGGAATGGTCCTTACAGTCGAGTCCATGATTTTTGGGTTTAGACCCGGATTTGTGACTTTATTGGATTTAGGCATAGACCCGGTTTTTCAATGAATTTGGCTTAGGCCAAGAAACAAGGATTTCAAAAATGGATTTTGGTTTTTAGTTTATGGGTTTGTTTCCACTGTATATACTGTTCCCGAGGGTCATGGTTTTTCTCCGACACATGATGTGGGGTATTTCCCATCACGTGTTCGTTAAGATTTTTCCGATGCTGAGGTCGAAGGGTATTTCTCCGCCAGATCGTCGAGGGTTCTCCGATGCTGGTGTCGAAGGGTATTTCTCCGCCAAGTCGTTGAGACTGTCTACACGTAGTACATGGTTACATCTGCACAACTCGAGGTATATTGGGTGTGTGGAGGGTTGAACTCGGGTCAGTCAGCTTGGATATCAAGCTGTGGCTCGGGATTACATTCGGGGAGCGGTGAGATATGTTATGATATTTTTGTGTCCATGTCTGTTTACATGATTTTTAAACTCCTTTGAGGAGGGTTTTCAAAGCAAGGTTGTGGACCACGGGATGTTTCCGTTGTTCGGGTTTTTGTGGGTCCCACCGAGTGTTTTAACTAAAAATGGATTTTCCGATAAGTTTTCGGATTATCTTTATATATTATTTGTTTAAAAATGAATTTTATATTATGCATGCATTGTTTTACTCATGGAGGGAAAAAATGTATGCTTTCCTTGGAAATTATTATAAACGATTATTTTGTCTACTCACACTTTTCTTTGTTTTAAATCCCCTCCAGGCCGTTGAGTTGACGAGGGCACATCCAGAGGCGGAGGCACTAAATTTCAGTTGCGCCTTTACGTAAGACTATCGAGTAGGATTTATAAATTTTATGTATTTACCTTTCCTACCTTTCCTACACTTTTCTTTTGAGAATGATATTTGAGCCTTCGCCTGACAGGTGGAAGACGGTTAACTATTTTATAGGGGAGGTTCTGCTTGATTTTTGGCAGAATTCTCGTAACTAATTGCAAAGACTTAAGGGTATTCTAGGCAATTAATTAAGTTGTCAGGCGGGAGAAGGGCTTTTCACGGGTTTCAAGGGGAAATTCGGGAAGGGTCCTGTCAGTCCATCTTGGCGTTGTGAGCCCTGAGCTCAGCCACTTCTCGTTAGAGATCGTCCAACGTCTTTCTCAGCATATCAGGGATATTGTCTCTTGAGCTCCTTTGTAGGAAATGAGTGTTGTTTAGTTCTCCTTCATCTTGATCGTCCAACATGATGCTCGAAGGGTGTTGAGACGGCCTAGGTGGTAAGTGAGTTCGTGGGAGGTTGTTTCAGAATTCCCATAGACGGCGCTAAACTGTTGATGCAAAAAATGGACCAACTTAGAGTTGCCTTGCAGAGCTCACTTGACTCGCTCTCCTCGGAGATAGAAAGACCTGCAGGGAGAAGGTAAGAACAAACGAGCACCGGTGGGGTGCTGGCCTAACAGTCTCTGATGCTTAAGTCAGTTAAGTGTGGAGGGTACTGTAGTAATTAGGCAGCATAAGGTCAAGGTTCTTATTACCTTTTTTAGGGGAGGTACCCTTGTATTTATAGTGGCATTGAATGTTGTAGGTGAAACATTTCGATGTGGGATAAATGTCCCTGACCCTGGAGCTGACACGTGTCCTGGTGGTCCCGAGTCCTGGTGTTGTGTTGACACGGTCGGCCGATAGACGGGTAGGCCAACCAGATCTGGTCGGCCTAATGGTTTTTGGTGTCTTTTGTCCAAGACTGCATTGGTGGGATGCACCTGATGTTGTAGATTTGTATTGTTGTATTCTTGTTGAGCCGAGGGCCAAGTATGATTTTGGCGAGACTGATCAGTCTTGACCAGGTTGACCAAATTAGGTACGAACAACTTATATTCAGATAAAAGAAAAAGCATACAACATACAATACCAAGGGAACATAAATAAAACCCTGCTTCGCCAAAGAAAGAGCCTAGCTTGATTAGATATCTATAATGTATTGTGATCCCTAATTTGATGTGTATTATAATACTGGTATTATTCTAACTTCTGAAGAGGTAGCATAGAGAAAAAAGTTTTTATCAAATGTGACGCTCAATCCAAGTTCAATTATCCTGTACTTAGTGGGTCTTGGAGATCAAATAAGGATTCAGCAATTACTACAACACATCATACGTACCCAGAAACTGGGAACATAAACAGTAAACACATTTGCATTTTGGGTTCTCTATCAGAAGACCAAAACTTTTCTCAATGTATGTATAATGGATAATGTACGTTTCTTCACAAATAAAAAAGCTATATTATGTTAAATCAATATCAATAATAACCAAATTTAACCACGTAACAAAAAAAATCTATATTATTAATTTATTCAAGCTATGGAATTAATTGAGAAGAAGCAATACTAGCTTTTTAGACCTTTACCAGAAGCAACACTAGCTTTTTATACCTTTATCAGAAGCAACACGGTCCTTATCGAGCTCTTTAGACCCTTCTCCAAACAAATAAAGTGAATCCTTTTGGCCACCTGAAAAGGCACCCGAGAGATTCAATGTCGTATTTTCTAAATTTTGAAGAAAAAAATATAATAAACCAATAAACAAGAAAGCAAAGAAAATCCAACCAAACAGCAGTAAAGCTACAACACCCTGGTGAAAACGAAGGAATTGAAAAAAGAAGAAGATTGATTTGTACTCAAGAGAGTGCAACAAAAAACCCAGTGGGACTAAAAACAAACAGCCTGAGAACAAGCATTCTAACCCTAGAAAAAGATGAACATAAAAACCAAATGGGAAAAAGAAAAACTATCAAGTAGAGAGCGTAATAAAATAAAGCAGCAGTTTTGTAGAACGACATTGAATCTTGTGACAAAGTACCAGAAATTATAGAGTTCCCAGATTTTATTTCACATTCACAATTAGTAGTCTTAATAATTGACCAAACTGAGCATACACTAAACTTGGCAACAATACAAGAAAATGCAGAAGATAAAAGACACCAATATACTCACAGACGATTCGAGATTGTTGAGAGCCGCCAGAGCCGAAAACAGAGTTATTCGAGATTGTTGAGAGCCGCAAGAGCCGAAAACGGCGATGACTTGATGAAGGAGTTCAACAGCGCTATCTTGATGGAAGTCGATACCGTTCTCGTTGGTGGAGTTTTTTTTTTCGGTGATGACGTTGGTGAACTTGGACGAAAGAAATAGACTATTGAGATTTTAGGGTTTTAGTTTTGTTAATTTTGATATTAATTTTTAATTGTTTAAATTTATTTTTTTAATTTGAAATAGTTAATTTAAAAAAAATTGATTTGGATTGTTACGTTGTGCGCCACATGTGTTGGGATCCTAAATTTGAGATTTTACTTGGTGCCCATAACATTATTGTAAATTATATTACTGTTTCATATCCACGTGGTTGAGCCATTTATTGCACCCTCGTATATCCAGCATGTGTCAACAAATTCCTTTCTATTAAATGTGCGATTTTATAATATTTATTATTTACAATTATCGAATATAAAATCGTCAAATTATATAATAAAAATAAATTATGTACAAATTAAAATTTACATCATAGAGATGACTACATCAAAAAGGTAAATTCTAAACTATAAAGAAGAAAACGTCTTTTTTATTTAACACACTACATTATGCTGTATTTTCGTTATTGAAAATTTACATTATATGCTAATTTTTTTTTATTGAAAATGAAGTGTTTGTTATATGCAATATCTTGACACGCACGTATTTTCCAATTATATATGTACATTCACTCAATATTATTGGCACATGTGCACGCGATGTATTTTCATATCACGTTGCTTGTAGTGCGACACTAAACACCCTTAAATTTAGTATCAATCTATATTTTTTTAATATATAAAATGTGATTAATTTTTATATTTTTATTTTTAAAACAAATGAAAAAATACATAGCAAAGTGATGCTGGTAGAGTTTGGTTTGCTTTAGTAACTGAAAAAATAAATGTGAATTTGGGTACGTGGAGTTTGATAGCTACACACTAGGGGAAGTGGAAAACTACCCACTTAAGCAAACTGCCTTAATCGCAAGAATTTCAGACGTTTCCCAAATAATCATTAATTTAATGAAAAACCTGTCAGCGGGAGAAAGAAAAGAGGCCCAAATTCTCATATTTTCTCTACCATTGTTTTACCCTTTTTTTTTGTTGTTGTTAGAAGTTTATTTTTTCACGTAAAATATATATATATATATATATATATATATATATAAATAAATTATTTACACATATTAAATGGTAGATAACTAATTCAATCCAAGATCTATCTTATCGTAAATTAAAAAAAAAAAAAAAGGAAAACAAAGCCCCATCTTTATCTTTATTATGGTTTAATTTTCCTCCTTAAGCTAGAGGAGATCCATGAGGGGAGTCAAATTCTTGCAGCTTAATTTTCCTCCTTAAACAAGATAACTGGCGTGTCACCCTTGTGTGAACCGTCTACGACTCGTCAACTTGGGTCACTGCCCACACCACCCACTGACCCTAATGACGAAAGTACCCTTGCCAAAATTCAGGCATTGGTCACACTTTGTAACCGTAAACATCGTACATAAACCAGAAGGTTCTTTGGCTATTCAATGTTCAAGACTTGGTTGAATTGAGTCTCACGTACCTTACATCAAACCGTAACTCGATATCCCGGCTCAGCCCGAGCCGTGGCTCAGTATCCCGGCTCATCCCTAGTTGTAACTCAATATCCCGGCTCATTCTGAGCCGTAACTCAATATCCCAGCTCATCCCTACCCGTAACTCAAATATCCCGGCTCAGCCCGAGCCGTGGCTCAGTATCCCAACTCATCCCGAGCCGTAACTCAATATTCCAGCTCATCCAGAGCCGTAACTCAATATTCCAGCTCATCCCGAGCCGTAACTCAATATCTCGACTCATCCCGAGTAGTAACTCAAATATCCCGGCTTAGTCCGAGCCGTAACTCAATATCCCAGCTCGAGAGCCGTAACTCAATATCCCAGCTCAGTCCGAGCCATATGATGGAATCTTCCATAACATCATTCATCATGGTCAAAACCCAAATCATAATCCCGGTCTGAAACCCTAAAATCATTTCATACGCCTCGAGAGATGCGTAGTGAGAAGACATTCGATAAATCCCTTTAAACCTTAAGCTTAAATTTTCGAGCCTCGAAAGGTGCTAATATATAGTCCCACCACACACAATCCGTGGTATGACATAATACATAGAAAATGCATGCCTTGCAATCCCGGAAACCCAGTCCGTTCACAGTACATCCAAAGGACCAACTCAAGGAAGCCCTAGCCCCAAGGAACCCATTGACATACCAATAACCAAACTCCCTTGTCCCCCCGAGCCAAAACCTGCTCCGTGGTCGTCCATATGGATGGAATTACTCAAACGGGGCTCTAAACGAACTCCAACGGCCTCAAAACCGTCAAAATCCGATCCGGAATGTTCCAAAACCATAGACACGTGTCGCCGTAGGCTGGGAAACCGCCCCACGCGCCATCACGTGCCAGTAGAAGACCGGACCACGCGCCACACGCTGTCACGTGCCGCCACGCTCTCCCACACGCCCCACGTGCGTCTGTATTGTTCACTGTGGAATATTTCGTCGTTCAAATGGAATATTCCGTCAAATCTGACAGAATCAGAATCTTCAGTCCAAACTAACAACGTTAGGGTTCCGTCATAATACTGGTACCCTTTGACGGAATATGCTAACGCCGTCAGCATATTCCGTCAAACCCAGACGGCGTCAGTTGACCCAACGGTCAACTAATTGATGAATGAATGCTGACTGTTTTGCCACGTGGCAGCTGAGTCAGCGGCTGACTGGTCGCCATATGGAAACACGTGGCGGCCATATGGCATGCCACGTCAGCAACCGCAGTTCGAACCAATCATCAGAGTTCGTCGGGGACGACGACCGAACCGCCGCCATCGTCGCCGTCATCGCCAATCGTAATCTGCCATAAACGACCGAGACTCCAAGCTCCCCAGATTCCTCCAGACTCCACCATTTTTCACAATCCACCCGTACAAATTCATCTACTCCTTCCTAGGAATCCAAATCCAAGCTTAGATTTGAGAAAACATACCTCGATCGATCAAAAAATCCATGGAAAGTTTCGGCTTCATCATCGACCATCGAACCGTCGTCTCTAGTGGTGATCGAGGCTCGGACTAGCACCAAACTGCTCGCGAGGTCGAGGGGATTCCATCCCTGGCCTTCGTTTGGGTCGAATCGACCCCAAAATGAGTCAATGGTGGTGGAGATGAGCGATGCTCGCACAGGGAAAGAGAGTATTCGAGGGAGGAGAGATAGAGAGTCTGAGTCCGGTCTGAGCGGAGTCTCCGGAGAGAGAGAAACATATCCCCCTAATTTTGAACTTTTCGAAAATGGCCAAACTGGCCCTGAAGTTTTTAGACCCACAACGTTCTCACCGGGTCTCCGTATTCCGCGTGCTGTTTGTCTACGAACGCGTGAGTTGGAGAGCTACGCAACGACCCAAGAAAAACTTCCAAAAGTACTACCAGACAAAAAGTGACTCCAACACCTCTGAAACCGAGGGTAAAATCGTCATTTCTTTAATTAAATTTTCAAATTCCTTTAATTTCTGGTCCGGGTCGTTACAATTGAATTATTTTATATTTTTGACAAAAAAATATATTAAGAAAAACACAAAAAAAGGACAATAAATAAAAACATTTTTTGCTATATTTGAAAGTTTTTATAAAATGTGACATTTGTGAATTTGAGTACTAAATTTTGACTACTTTTGATAAAAATTCTTTTTTTTTATTGCAATTTGTGTAACGTCCCGGACCAGAAATTAAAGTATTTTGAGAATTTAATTAGGGATATTTCAGGTATTAACTTATGTTGTCAAATGTTGTCAGACGGGAGCATGGCCTTTCACGGATTTCGATGTGAAATTCGGGAAGGGTCTTGTCAAATTTGGGTATCTGAATATTCAAATTGGAAAAACAACTCAGTTTTCAATGAACAACCTGCATCCATGATGAAAATATCCGCGATATTTCCGTGGATATATCCGTATTTTAGGGTCTCGACATAAGAATAAAGGGGAGAGTAATATCCGCGATATTACCGTAGATATATTTGTATTTAAAGGTCTCGATATCCTTATTAGTCTTATATAATTATTATTGGGTAATTAAGTTTTTTTCAAAATTTCATTCAAAATTTTCAAGCTTTGGACAATATTTTTAATATTTTTTACTTTCAGTGTGAACGATATCGATATGGAAATATCCGTCGATAGCACTGGGACGAAAAAGATGTCAACTTTTTCATCTTCCAAGACTGGTGCTAATATAAAGATGAAAGTTGAAGGCTGTTCATCATCAATAGACTCTCAAATTACTAATACTAGCGATTCTTCGACATTCTGAAGCAGTTCTGCGACATTGTTGGGCAACAATAGCCACTGGACAATAGCTACAATTTGTTAATGGATGACTCGTGTGCCGTGTAATTTTTTTTCTCTGCTCCCAAAACTGGGATTGAATATTTCTAACAAAATTTTGATCTAACGACTTTAATTCTCTGATTTTGTTAATTACTTGAGCTCGTACCTATGTATTCATCACTTTTAATTTGACAAAAGTTGAGCTTTGCTTACTTATTTAGATTAATGTCCTTACTTATTTACCTCATGGGAGATATGATATGGTGTTAAGGCTGTTAATCGGTTTTTTTGGTTCGGTATTTTACCAAAACTGAACCGATAAGTTAAATTGGTATCGGTATCGGTTCGGTACCATCCAATTTCCCGATTTGAACCAAAAATCGGACGGATTGATCGGTCCGGTTTGGTACCAATTTTTTTTTCGGTTTTTTTCCTGTAATTCTGATCGGTCCGAGATTGAGCGAGATTGAGCAAGATGAACTGACGATTCACGAAGCCTTCGACTGGATCGAGAGAGACTTGCGATGGAGGCGTCGCTAACTCAAGATAGAGGCGTCGCTGACTCGCGAGATGAAATGACGATTCACGAAGCCTTCGACTGGATTGAGAGAGACTCGCGATGGAGGTGTCGCCAACTTGCAATGGAGGCATCGCCGACTCACGATTGAGGTGTCGCTGACTCGCGATGGAGGCGTGGACTCGTGATGGAGGGGTCGCCGCCTCGAGATGGAGGTGTCCTTAACGACTTCGATATTATCGAAGAAGGCGATGGCGTCCTCGCTCCTCACGATGGAGGCGGCCGCGTGACTGCGATGGTTACGAGTGTGACGAGAGTGAGAGTGATTAGTGAGGCGGTGAAGATGGTGAAGGGTTTGGAACTTTGGATCGAGAGTGAGAATGAGAGTGATTAGTGAGAGATGAGGTTGAGAGTCAGTGAGAGTGAGGCGGAAGAATGAAATGGCAGACTCTAGGGTTGAAGAATGAAGATCGATCAATTTCAACGATAATATCGAAGTGACAATGAAATGGCCAAAACAATGGTGTTTTACTCAGTGTAAGCTTGCTTCGGTTCAGTACCTGTTTTTCGGTCATGGGTTCCCGAAAATCGAAATTGAACGGAATCCATTTCGATTCGGTTCGGTTCGGTTTTTCCTTTTCAGTTACAGTTTTTTCGGTTCGGTAATGTTTCGGGACGGTTCGATTCAATTTGGGTTTTCGGTCGGTTTTTCTGTACCAATTAACATCCCTGTATGGTGTTGTGGTTTGTTGTCTTTTGGTGTTTTTTTTCATATTCTTCTGGTGTTTTTTTCATATGCTTCTAGTATTCCTAATTAAGTTGAGGAAGGTAAATAATTTTCACCCTAGAGAAAATGATGAAAATTGAAAACTGTATTTTAACTCTGGATTCTGCATTTTAAAAGAAAATATCCATGTTGCAATTTAGTGCATAAGATTTTAATTCCATTGAAAACTGTAAGATTTGAACCAGATTGATTACAATATACCATCAAGCAAAGATGACATAGTAGTCTTACAATCTATAACTGGATGAAATTGGGAGACTCAGACAAGTCAATAATCCGATGATAAGCAGTTGGAACTCTACTCTTCTTGCCACATAAACCATTTCTGCATACAGGTCTGAGACTTAACTTACCTTCTCCGCAAGGCCTGAGATAGCTTCTGCTGCACAACTCATCATCATCTTGAACTACACTTGTCAATTGTTCACTTTCATGTCCGCTCCGTTCAATAGTACCCCCGTCGTCAACAGATCCACGCGAACCTATATCATCATCTTTTGACATTCGAAGATGGCGTACTTCCCACTGGTGATTTCTCCTTGGAACCCTCTCCCAGTTCTTGATTGCATTTGTATATGTCGCCGTGAATTCTCTTTTCAGTCTCACCCACCTGCTGTTCATATGCTGAAATACGAGCTATAAACTCTGATAATGTTTCTTCAAATTCTCCTTGATTGTACCATTCATCTTCTGATTCTTCTCCTACTTCTTTACTGCATCCATATACTTCATAAATTCTGTTACCGGCATCATTTTGCTGATCATCTGTTGAATTCATCATTCTGGCAATGCTTCTTCCTGTAGTGTGACATTCCCTTTCTTCATTAAATGACTCATCTTCATTTTCATAGAGGTGGTAAGATATTATGGTAGAAGGGAGGTCATCCACTGGGCAACTTTTGACCTTCATCTGGCTCGGCAAACGTGGACAGCCAGCAGAATGCTTGGTGTACTGTGTCGAAAAGAAGTTTACAGTGATGTTCAAGCTCATGAAAACAAAGAAGAAAGTTTACAATATGCATTCATTGACTAGCTCACAGCAATCAAAAATCAAAACTAAAACAACAAGACAGTACTCTGCCATGGTAGAAGGGGGAGCATTGTGTATGCAAGTTTGATCTTGCTCACACGTCCTCCAAGAGACCTTTGAAACATTTGGTTTCTGCCATGCCAATTTAAACTGCAAGTTCCAAATTGAAAGGTCCCAAATTTCAATTACTATCAATTCTCAAAAAACACTTTGATCATCATAAGTTCCCAACTTTGATCGCCATTCATATCAATCCTAAAAAAAGAAAATAAAATAAAAACTTTGATCCCAATCAAAATTAAACAAAATTGATTCCAAACTTGGAGCCAATATATTCAAGTTTAGGGATTGGAGTCATTTTGTTATGCTTTCATTGATGGGCTTTGTAAGAAACGGATGTTGGAAAGACCTCAGTATTTGTTTTCTAATATGTGGTAAGATGGATTTGGATTTGGATTTGGATTTAAAATTCCTTTATTTCAAATTCTATTATTTGGCAAACTAATTATTTGTTTGAGTATTTGATATCCCTTTATTTGAAATCCGTTGTTTGGCAAAATATTGTTTGTCGGGATTTGAATTGAGAATTTCAAATAAGTAATTTCACTACATAAATTGAAAATATTATTAATTTTAATCCATCAAACTGTCAATTTCATCACCAAAACCATATTAAACCATAAAAACATCAACATTATTGTTGGCTAATTCTTTCTTACAACTACAAAAAGAAAATATAGAAATTATCATGCAAGCCCGTCTTCATCTTCTTCGTGTCCTCTGTTTCTCTTCTAGATAGATCCTTTTATCACATTTTTTTAATTTGAGTTTTCTGCAAACATGAAAAACAATAAAATGGCATAATGATCTATCTTAATGTATCCTACAAACAAGATATTCTCAAAAAATTTCTTCGATAAGAAAACTTATGCCCAAATCCAAATCCAGGCTCATCCAAACGGGCCTTTAGACTGTAGTGCTTGTCATCAACAAATACAATCTTTTTAGAACATAAATAAATCTTGCAAAACTATAAAGAGAGGAAGGAGTGAGTTTTCATCCACGTTTTGTATTAATTATCTAAATAAAAATCTACATATAAACAAATGTAGCCTGACTACTTACTAATCTTAGGGTCCGTTTGGTATCGTTTCACAAAATAGTTTTTCGTTTTTCATATACAAAAACAATTGTAAAACGTGTTTCGTAACTCATTTTTTAAGAATGAATTTAGAAAATGAAAATACAAGATACAATAATTTGTTGTTTTATCTTTCTAGAATTTTAGGATACAATGACAGGACCACTCTCGAATTTCCCCCTTGAAATCCATGAAGAGCCTTGTTCCCGTTTGACCAACTCAACCAAGCAAACTCTTGACTAAAGTACCCATATACTAGCGTCTAAAGTTTTAAAACTTTACCAAAAATTCGGTAGAACCACCACATAAAAATGGTCAACCCAAAAACTTAACCTGTTAGACAAAAATTCAAATCCAAAACAACCTCAAAGATTCCAAACCCAACCAAACCACAAAATACTCCACATACGATCTCGTACGGGTATTCTATGCATACTAGGTTAAAATAAAGTTCAAAAATCCAAAATACAAAAGTCTTGCGACATCCTACAGAGTAAAAGTGCAGTAGAAGAAAGATGCATCCGCCTAGCTCCGTATCCGCATCTCTATATAGCCTAGAGGGGCGCAAAACACAAAATCATGAGTGGACAAAAAGAACAATATTTAAAAACATACTTTCAGGAAAATCATATTAATCCTTGTTGATTTAAAATTCATGCAACATACTAAAAAAATAATAATATATATATAACTTATCAGAAAATCTTTTCTTTTCTTTTTAAACCCGGTAAAATCCCCAGATACGTATGTCCGAAAATACCTCAAAGACATAAGACTGAAATCTACAGACATACATGTCCGAAAATACCTCAAAGACATAAGACTGAAATCCACAGACATACATTCCGAAAATACCTCAACGACATGCGGCTGAAATCCCCAGACACACATGTCCGAAAATACCTCAAAGAAAATCCCCAGACCCACATGTCCTCAAACGGTCCTAAACTAACTTAGAATGCTCAAACCGGCCCTAAAACAGCTTCAAACGGACCTAAAACGTGTAAAAACAATTCTAAAAGCCCAAAAAACTGCCCCACACCCTAACCAGTGGCTGAAAAACTGCTTCACGTGCAAGGTTCACGCGTTGACCTGTCTGTGATTGGGTTGCCACGTGTCTGCCACGTCATTGTCGGCCAGTGGTCGGCACCCAGGCCAGATTTCTTAGTTTTTTGTATTTTCTTTGTTTCTCAAAATTTTTTCACAATCTACTAGCCTAAACTCATCTACTCAAGTCTAAGAACCCAAAAATGAGGTCAAAAGTTCAAAATATTACCTTGGTTGGCTGAAAAATGGCTGGAAAATTTCGGGCATCGATTCGCCGCCTACAATGATCCTTGGGTCCGTGGATGGTATGGTTGGGTTCATGAGGTCAAGATGTGGTGGTGTCGATTGGTTTGGCCAAAATTGTAGTGTGTGCTGATAGTGATTCACGGGGATCGTGGAGGAAGAGAGAGAAAGATGAAGTGAGGAAAGAGTGAGGGTTACAACCAATAGCTGGAGAAGAGAGAGTGTTCCAACTTAAAAATTTCTAACTTCCAAAATTACCAAAATGACCTTGGTCATTCTAGACTCGTAACTTTCCCTACGAACTTCGATTTCCGCTTGCCGCCTGTCTACGAACTCATGAGTTCGAGACCTACGCAACGGTCCAAGAAAAACTTCCATAAGTATTTTCAAACAAAAAGTGACTCTTGGACCCCTTTAAACTCAAGGGCAAAAATGTATTTTTCTAAATACTTTTACAAATTTAGTTTATTTTTAAGTACGGGTCATTACATACAACTCAAAAAATATACATATATATATATATATACACATTACTAAGTAAAAGGCCAAAATGTATTTTTCTAAATACTTTTACAAATTTAGTTTATTTTTAAGTACGGGTCATTACATACAACTCAAAAAATATACATATATATACACATTACTAAGTAAAAGGCCATCACAATATTACCATAATCATCAACACCACCACTACCACTACGATCACCACCACTACTACGATCACCACCACCACTCCACCATCACTACCACCTCGACAACAGTTGTCACCACAACCGCCGCTGCCAAAACTACTCTAGCACCACATCCCCCACCACTACTACCACCCCCCCCCCCCCCCCCCCCCCCCCCCCCCCATCAATGTCGAGATCGTCGCGGCCACCGCCACCACGATTACCACCGTTGACACCGATATCACCACCCCATCAGCGCCACTACCCCCACAACCACCATTGTCCCCGCCACCCCCATCACGTCCTCTACCTCCACCCCCATCACACCACTATTATGTCTACTATTACCATTTCCACCATCGTCATCTCAAAATTTATGTTTGGAAATCATTGTCTAATACATATTCACAGTTTTTAAAATTTTATAAATTTGTATCAAACAAGTTTTTCCTTTTTCATTCTTACAAAAATCATATTCGGGGTAAAATACCAAACACATTCTCAAATATTAAAATGCAAAATCCAATTTGTTGTTTTCGTTTTACAAAACAATATTCTAAAAAGTGCTTTGCAAAAAGATACCAAACATACCCTTAACAACTTACAAGTTAAAAATATAAGTAAAAGAATATTTGTAAGGGAAATGTTAGGGATACTACACTTGTAAATCACACTATAATTTACAATGTAGTCACAAGTTAATCTATGTGTATTAAAAATGTAACTTTTTATGTGATCTTCCTAATATTTTCCAGTAAACTCGTTAACACATCTCACATTAAGTCGAAATTTTGAAAAAAGAAGTAATGTTAGGCCCAAATAATCAAACAGGCCATTGGACTGAATTACAAAATTGTTTATTCGGACTGTATTCTATTTCGGCCCACGCGTGGGTGAAAAGTAACAACCGCAAGAAAAATACCAGACCCGCCGTACGGTTAAAACCCTAAACCTTACTAAACCCACCCGCTCTGAAACAAAGCGTAGAGGCAATTTATTGAATCAAGCAAAATAGGGTTGGACTTCGCACCGTCTTCTTCCTCGTGCTAAAACCCATTGGCACCGTGCTACTGAAATACAGGTGAAACTCGATCCACAATTACGCTTATTTTCACTCTGATTTTCCCCAAATCGGCATTATCATCCATTATTTTATCAATCACTCTTCTTATTTGGACTAGATAGGCTAGAGTATACCTAGGTGTAGGTTTTTTTTGTTTTCCGCCGAAATCTCGGTCGGGCATCGTCATTGCCCACCCAAGACTAGCCTTTACAAAGGGTAGGGTTTATGTATATGCCTGCATACTATTTATTTGTTAGAAAATGAAGTACTTTTCAATTATTTTCAGCGAATTCATATTCTCTTCTTTCTTCTTTTTGCGTTTACCTCTGGAAATTGACCATCTGGATTTCGTGAATGAATGAATATTTTGTTCAATTTGCTTGATTTGTGGTGCTACATTTTCATTTACCTTGTGGATTCTGCTTTATCCCTTCCCAGCAAGGACAAGTATGAATTTCAAAAACGTTAAGGTTCCGAAAGTTCCAGGCGGTGGTGCAACCTCTGCTTTGCTGAAGGCGGGAATAATTGGTGGGCTTGGCTTGTATGGAGTTGCCAACAGTCTGTACAATGTCGAGGGAGGGCATCGGGCCATCGTTTTCAACCGTATTCTGGGTGTCAAAGACAAGGTTATTACTCTAAAACATTATGTACATCTCTATTAGTTAGATGCTCATGTCGCTTTTTTGTGCATTAATCCAATTTATCTATCTGTAGGCATAACTTAGACACCACTTATAAGCATATTTTCCGATTGTTCCCCTCATTTCTATCAACTTATCTACATCTCATGTTTCAAGATCACAAATTATATTATATATTTATTCATTTTGCAAGAGGGTTATCAACCCACCTTTTTTTTTCGAGTGATTAATTGATCATTTGAGACAAGCTAGTATCTGCAGTTAAAACCCCCCTGGTTGGTAATCATACGCACCTTTTTCTGCTGGTGACTCCTTTATTCTTTGTAACAATTCTCATTGTAGAAATAAAAATGTTAAATATGCATTCAAACTGTGGATTTGAAACTTACAATTACTTTCAAAATTCCTACCTTTACACTCGAATTTACCTATTTGCATAATGGTTTATACTTTTGTTGGTTTTCTGAACAAAGTTGCATATGGAAATATATTTTTTATTCGGTTTTAATTTTTTTTGCCATGTGAGAAAACTTTTGGCCTGCGATAACTCTACCTATATTCTGTTATATGGTGTTTGTTGAGATGGCTCTAACATAAAGTGGCAATCCTATCGCCTAGTAGTACCAAATATTTAAGATATCTTGTCTAAGCATCGTTTAACAGATAAGAGAATCCTAGATGATGGTGTTCTTTATTAAGTTCCCTAAACGGATTTCCCCTCAATTATAAAATTAATGGTGTTTTTCCAAGTCATGTACTAGATTGTTTCAAGGAAGGGATGAATCTAACATGCTTGTAGGCTCGCAGCGTGCTTGGCAAACATATTTTAGATCCAAATATATGTTCATTTTCTGTTGATAAACCTGTACTACATTATCAATGTGTTGTAAAGTATTCTTGCTTTTGCCTAATTTTTTATTCTCTGTAGTAAATTGGCATTGTATACTAATGTTGCATGTGCAGGTTTATCCTGAGGGGACACACCTTATCATTCCATGGTTTGAGAGGCCAATCATTTACGATGTCCGTGCACGACCCCATCTGGTGGAGAGTACTTCTGGGAGCCGTGATCTCCAAATGGTTGATACTTTTTCTTCTTATTGTTGCACAGAATTTTCACAAATTCTTGTTTTTATTATTTGCTCAACTAATTTGTTTGATGCTGTTGTTGTACTTAACGTGATGGAATATTGGAACACCAATTCTCATTACTCAGTACATGTCAGTATCAGTGACAGGATCTCCAGAAACAGCCACTATGAATGATGTATCATATTAAAGAATCTTATACATTGTTTCGTACTCTTCATGGTGCTATTGTTTCTCCTGTTTTAGGGATAACTTAGAATTCATTTGAATTTATAATTGTAGCCACGAGAATTTAGAGTTCTGAAGATCCAATGCAAGTTTTTTTTTTTTTTTGAGGAATGCAAGTTTATTTGTATTCTCTTTGATTCTTACATTTCATTGTTGGTTCCGATGAGTTTTTTAAATTGAAGCCAGAAATTATGTTGAGATAATTTCCTAGGTGCATGAAGGCATCTATTTATACTGTTCTGTTCTGTTCTGTCATTTACTGTAAAACGCTTTCTCTTGTTTCAAAGGAAATACTCTAGTGTGTTTTGTCCTCTTTATTTGGGGGAACACAATTTTTAATTTTATCATAAGCCTTCAAATTTAAACCTGCATTACATGTTTCAAAGGACATACTCTACATGCATCCTCTTTTTTGTGGGTACTCATTTTGAAGTTGTGCACATCTCTATTTGTCCTTTCACCAGAAGGTAGTTGCCAGCAAATTTTAATTGAAGAGTTAATTCGGTGGTTTCAGTTAATAGTGGCTGTAATCCTTGTTTTCATTGTTCTTTTTATATATTCACTGTTATGTTCAGGTGAAAATTGGACTTCGGGTTCTTACTCGTCCTGTACCAGACCAGCTGCCTACAGTTTATCGAACTCTTGGTGAGAATTATAATGAAAGAGTACTTCCTTCTATCGTTCATGAAACTTTGAAAGCTGTTGTTGCACAGTATAATGCCAGCCAACTCATTACCCAGAGAGAGGTAGGGAGCAAGGCTCTTGTTTGATAGTTTAAATTCAATGAGTTTATTTTAGTGTGGAATTTAGATCAGTTAAGCACAACTAAAATTACTAATGTGTGGGCTTAAGATGCAAACTATTATTTTCCTTAGCCCTTGCTTTCCGGTTATACATATGCTCTTCATTTTTCTTTCTTGTCACCTGGAAGTTTTTTACCCTTTTTTTTCCTTTTGCCATAGAACATTTGCTCTCATATGATTCTCTACATAAAAGGTAAAGTTCAAGTGTTTTGTCATTGTTTTGGTTTTCCTTTTTTATTCGTAGACTGTTAGTCGGGAAATACGGAAGATTTTGACCGAAAGGGCTGCCAATTTCAACATTGCTCTGGATGATGTGTCAATTACCACCCTCACTTTTGGGAAGGAGTTCACAGCTGCAATTGAGGCCAAGCAAGTGGCTGCACAAGAAGCTGAGAGAGCAAAATTTGTTGTGGAAAAGGCTGAACAAGACAAGAGGAGTGCTATCATCAGAGCAGAGGTCAGTTATAACCGTCTCAATATAGATAATTTCTAGCGATCTTGAATTTATTGCGAGCTTACCAGCCATTTAAACCAAAGTGATGGTTGCCTGTGGAAGGTTGGGGGGAAGCCATGTGGCTGGAACCTTTTGCCTCAAAGCTCCAAATTCAAATTGTTTCTCTAGTGAGAGTTCCATTGGATTTTATTTATATGTTCCAATTGATCATATCATGGTTGCCCTTGAACCAATACCAGCAATTTTTAGTGCCTAGTCCACTGGTTATGTTCTTTAGAAATATAAAACTCTGCTATCCGAAAACTAACTTATGCGGGAAAAATATATCCCAGTAATCTGTATACTGAATGAGAGATAGACATAAAATAGCAATGTTGGATGGTTTAAAGTAGAATTGTTTATTAATGTATGAATAGTGGCATCACATTTAAACTTACCTTTTACTTATATCGTTTATCCGTTGTGATCAGGGTGAGGCAACAAGTGCGAAGCTGATCGGTCAAGCTATTGCAAACAATCCGGCATTTATCACACTGAGGAAGATCGAAGCTGCAAGAGAGATTGCACATACAATCTCAAATTCATCAAACAAAGTGTTTTTGAACTCAGATGATCTGCTGCTGAACCTTCAGGAGATGAATTTGGAGATCAAGAAATAGAGAGTTTAGGTTGGACTTGTTCTAATGATTTGGTATTGAGATTGTGAAATGTTGAAAATTTCCTTGAAAGTTTGAGCCATGGTCCTTAAAGTTAACTTTGTCTTTTGAGGCTTAGTCCTAGTTGTTGGCATGTACTGCTGTCAGTGGAGATAAATTCTGAGCACTTCATCAAACTTTTTAAGGTGCATTTACTTTGAGCTATTTCCCATGTTCCATGTTATAAGGCTTGTGGCTTGCTTAATTTGCTTTCCTTGTGAATTTGAAATTGATAATTTAATAATGACAGGAGATTTCGCTTGGGAGTGGGAAAGAAAAAGATAAATGAAAGCTTTTATCTGATCAACATTATTTTTGCTGAATTTTCAGTTGAGTTAGTTAATCAAATCTTGTTTAACTTTGTATGAATTCTATTTACATTTGTTAATCTTGTTGACTTTATTATTATTCTTTTATTATGTTTGACAATGATTTGAAAGGTCATTAACAGTGGGATCCATACGATGTTACAAATACGATATGTACTACTCAAACTTATAATTATGTAAGTATTATGTATCAGTATGTATGTTATGATAAATGTGAATGAAACGTATGATGAAGAGTGATTTCAAGTTAATAAGAAAGTAGGTTGGATGAAGTAACATTTCTAATTTGTCCTTTTATAATCGTAGTTTTTTAAGTTGGACAAACTTCTCTTTCTTCTCTAATATTTTTCCATTCTTTTGGTAGGCAGTGACAGTGGGACTCTTCAATTTCTTATCTCTTGATCTTTAGACCCAGTCCAAATGTGTTTATGTGCTGAAGCCAATAGTTTTTAGGGTATTTTTCTTCCATAAATAAAATTATGAACTTTAGTTGAACTTTAGAAATTGTTTTAATAAATAAGCTAGACCTTTACTTGGCTCTTGTTTTTCGTTGAGGAGGAAAGATGGAGCTGGTGATGATCAAATGGAGAATGATGATAAGTTTTGGTTGTCTTGGTATGGTTGATGTGAGTTGTGACAAATGAGATTCGTGTTTCGAACTTCAAATTTTTTTTTTCTTCCGAAATTTCGAGTTTGGAATGTGGAATTATGACTGTAGCATTTGAATGTTTGATATTGGAAATTGAAGAAAGAAATTTGACTAATAATCGTTTTAAGTTTGGTTATACTATAGTAAGGTTGATGTGAGCTATCTAATTAAGATTGGGGTTCCGAAGTTTAAATTTTTCTTTCTTTCCAAAATATCAAGTTTGAATATGGAATTATGAGGTTTATATGAACTCTAATGTTTGATATTATGGATACAATAATGAATTTTGAATTTTTCCATTTTACTTTGATTTTTCTATAATGAAGTTGATGCCTCACAATATGAGATTAGGATTTTGAAGTTCAATTTTTTTTTCTTCAAAATTTCGAGTTCGGATTTTAGAATTATAAACTTCATATGAACTCTAGCGTTTCCTACATGAAACTTAGTATATAATGGTGCATGAGAATTTCAAAATTGTGAATTTTGCCTAAATCCCATGTTTTTTTCCGTCATTCAAACACACCATTACCTAACTATGAATCTTTAAAGTTGTAGACTAAGGGTGGCCATGGTTTGGATCAATATGGATATCACCCAAAATCACATCCGTACTGTTATAATTTTAATGGATTAGTAAGGTTTGGATTTTTAAAAGTTAGAATTGAAACCGTTCCAATCCAAACCGTTATTAACAAAAAGACTCTTCCAAAACATCACAATTTCAAAAATTTCAAAATTTCATTCAACCACTTCAAGATTTCATTCATACACATCAAAATTTCATTCATACACATCAACAAATAAAAAATTCCAACATTTGAAACTTCAAATATAGCGTGTTATGTTTAAATATAAATTTAATTCGAAAGTAGTACAAAATGAGTAAAAATTTAGTGAGATATGGTCCCATAGTAAACACTTACACTAACAAATTAAAGTGTGAAAAAAATATTAACTAATAAATACTATATATAAATAAAAACTTTAACCGTTCGGTTTGTAGTCCAATGATTTTCAAAATGAATCTAAACCAAACGAAACCAAACCATTACTAATGAAACGGTTTGAATTTTTAAACCGTTTGAGTTTTATCAAGTCAAATCCAAACCGAAGAGCCAACAATTTGAATCAAATTGGTTTATGTTTTCAACGGATTTATACGCACTTCTAATTAACTCATTTTGATGTCATGGCTATTCTATATTTATGTTTCTCCAAATTTGTATTCCCATATATTTTACGCAACAACGCATCTTAAGTTTCTTAACTATGGTGAGGAGTTAACAACCAAATTTCTAATAGGCGACCGCGATTTAAAGCATCCATCTTTTTGCTGTGTTAATTAAAGATGTGTATTGCGCATACAATGACATACTATTGGGTCCCCTTTTCTTTTATTTAATTTTCAATAATTATAATTATTTAGAGTTTGGATCTTTTGTTTGGTCTTAAAATTTAATTTGACTCTTATTTTTTCCAATTCGTATTTATCTTTTCAGATATGGGTCATGCGAACTTATGGCAGTCATTATCGGCAATTCTACATATTAATGTTCTTTATTCTTCTCATTTTGAAGATTCCTTTCATTCATGCCGGGTCTTCCTTTAAGGATACTCAATCTTCCCATACCGTACTCTTTATCTTTTGCCTTGATTTTTTCCCATTGGGTTTTTTCGAGAAAGATTTTTTAACGAGACAGCATAATGCGAATTACTTCACAAGTTTCATTCGGCCGCTGAACTCTATATCGATACTTTCTTTTTGTAGTTACACTATAGTTTGAACGCAATTATATTTATTATTTTTCCTTTAGTGCCCCGTGAACCTAATCAGATTATAGATCTGTTCAAGATTGTGCTATTAATCATGATGTTCACGATTGAGTTCTTAATGGATCTAGTGTCTATCTATGTATTATCGTAAGGTATTTTTGAATAAAACATCTCTTCTAACAAAAAATATTAATAATAATAATTAAAATTATTTTAAATTTTTTTATGATCGAGTGGGAATTTAGGAAGGTTTTGGAGTATGTGCATGCAGAAGTAGAAGGGAGGTGTTGAGATTGAAACAAATGGGCATTGGAAATTTTGAAGTGGAAGTGGAAGTGGAAGCACCACCTTTGACCTTTCCCTCCACGTTACAAAGTTTTTCACTTTAACAAACAAAAAGTACGTGGAAAGCAACCCAAAAATAAGTACAAATCAAACCCAAAAAGAAAGTAAGAAATAAATTAAACATGCATTAGATTCTGCGTGCATGCATGATTTTTTTTAATAAATAAGGCGAGGGTATTCGTTTGAGATCTTAATAAATTTTAAATTATTTAGAATTATAATATATTTTAATTAATTTCTCTTTATTATTTATAATTTAACTCAAATTAGGTCAAATTTCAATATATTTTAAAGTATTTTAGGTATGAATTTGAGATGATTTAACCTTTGATTTTAATTTCACTTATGTTATCTAGCAACCCTCCATTTCAAAACCTCACCATCTTTATCATCATAATTCTCAAATTGTTCTTCCTCTGGCAACACAGTTCCGAAAATCTGCTCAGGCACATAGAGCTTCCCCTTATACTCCCTCAAAATGTCCTTCAAATACACACCCTCATCCTTCACTCCACTATCACTTGGTCCCTCCCTGCTCTCTCTCTTTGGTTCTGCCTTCGAAAAATTCAGCCTCTCCGCCAAGAGTTCAATAAAACCCACATTCGAATTCTCTTTTTCTTTCAAAGTATAAAACTTATCACCAACTAAGTACCTGGGTTCAATCTGGCTTGGATTCTCCTTCAAGACCCTGGTCACAAAATCGTCCTGGGGGGCTTTGCTATTGTCACCGGACCGTAACGAGTACCCCGAATTCGAATTGCAAAGGAGGGTGAGTGTCCGGTGAGGTAACGGTGGCAATGATTGAATTTTCCGAATCAAATTGAAACGCTTTCAGTGAGTTTGGAGTTTGAAGTAGGTGTGGGGCTTGGGAATGTAAAGCCTGGGTGTGGAACTTCATCACCATTTTTATCCAAGCTCCCCACCCACCATGTTTGTCTCCATCTCCATCTCCCCCTCTCTTTCCTTTCTTTAACCTAATTTCAATTTCTTTTCCAAACCGGAAAACCCAAAAAAAACCCAGAATTTGCTTCGCACCCTTTTCTCCTTCTCGCAGCCAACATCGCCGACCATCATCATCTCCTCTCTCGGCCGACGACAGAGGAGAAGGCGGATCACACCGAGGACGGAGAATTTCTCGGCCGACGACAAGCCTTTTTTCTCTGTTTTTCTTGATTTTGAGCTGGGTTTGAATGTCTGTTTGCAGAAACCCAGCCTTTCTTCATAGCAGAAATGCAAAGTTGGGAGTGATGAAGGTAAATTTGATTTTGATGCTTCTGGGTTTTGGTTAAATTTTTGGGTTTTGGATTCAAGGGTTCATTTGTTTTCGTTCAAGGGTTCAGATGAAACACACTCTACTGCTATCCAAGTTCAAAAATTTATTCAAAAATAGAACACAAATGAAAGTTGAAAACCAGAAAGCAAATTGACCCAAAGAAAACTCAAGAAATGAGAAACCCATAAATCACATCACGCCATGAACCCACATTGGGTAATTCATCCTAATTTCCAAAATGCAAATGTATAATTAAATACCCAGAAAATAAAATGAGGGAAAGAGAGAGAGAGCAGGTGAAGACGGCTCTGTAGGTGTAGAGAGATGAGAGAGGAGCAAGGTAAAGAACGGGGTTTTATGAATATCATGCCTTCCCGTTTTTTGTTTATAAAAAATAAAAATAAAAATAAAAATAAAAATAAAAATAAAAAGATTTACAGACGTGATCACATTCTCCATCGTGATTCGTGATACAGGAAGGAAGCAGCAGGTCAGCAGGTGGAAGACAGTAAAGTAGGGGGTTTAATGTAATACATGATGGTACAAAATAGAATTAAGGAATGTCAACGATATATATGCTGCATTGCAAATTTGCATTATGAGGTATATATGAAATAAGGAGTATTTAGGTTTTCCTTTCTCACTTTTAACTCTTTTTAAACTTAAAATTTATATGTTTTAAAAATTTAATCGAAATAAAAATTATATATAAACCTTTAGGAAAGAAAAACCAATGGTCATTTTAATTTTACCAAAAATAATATACGAATAATTAATATTTTATTTGGTAGAGCACTACACGCTCGACTATACATATAACCAGTCAATCGAATTGACATATTAGTTTATCCAATTAAAATAGTCGACATAGTAGTTTATACCAAACGAGGCTTACTTTGGACATATGTACAATCAATTTTTACGCTAAATGCCCCCATGTACTGGCTCAAAAATCCCATTTTACCTCATGAACTGTGATTATTCTCATTTAACCACAAAAACTTACCAAAAAAGACAACAACAAAAAAAAAACCTCACGGTGCCCAATTTTTATCTGTTTCATCCAAATATCGTAAAATTGATGTGTTATTTTGTTAAATGAGTCGCATCAATGCGTCAGATCAATGTGTTATTTTGTTATCAGATGGTCACATCAATGCGTCCCGTCCAATAATATATTGGCAAGTCAACACAATCTAAATGAATAAAAATAAGCATTTCTGAGTAAATACATATAGGTCAAAGTAAAACCCTAGCCTCCGTTTTCTCTCTTCCTAGTCCTAATGTAACGATCCGGAAATTTAATTATTGAATTTTCGTAAATTATTTTGCAAAAATATGTAATTAACCTTGGTTGTTAATGGGCGTGAAAGTCAATTTTTATTTCGAGACACTTTTGGATGTGTTTCGGATACCGTTGCGTAGGTCTCGAACTCACGAGTTCGTAGACAGGCGGTACGCAGAAAACGGAGTTCGTGTGAGAGAGTTGAGGGTCTAGAATGTTTAGGGGCATTTTGGTAATTTGGCATTGGTAGATATTTTAACCCCTAATCAGATAAGATCTTCATCATTTTCACCCATCTCTCTCCGGACTCACCCCGAACCCATGCGACCAAAACCCAAAAACCCATAATTTTGAACTTCTATTCAAGGCCAGATCATCCATTCTATTTCCACTAATCGAATTCTCCTCCTTCTCACGATCACAGACATACCAACCATCGAAGGAGGTAGCCGTGGGAGACACTAAACTGAGGATGGGAAAACTGAAACTTATTGTCAGGACCCATCCCGAATTTCTCCTCAAAACCCGAGAAGAACCCTGTCTCGTCTGACAACCTAAGGAAAAGTTCCCAAAATACCCTTCAATCCTTATAAATAAAATATGAGATTTCTGCCAAAAGTTCGGCAGAATCTCCTCTTAGGGATTAAATAACTGGTTTCCACTTGTCAGACAAGGGATTAAAAGCACTACAAATTCCAATAGACAACAACCATCCAAAATAAATTATCAGAGCATCTAGATAGGATAAATAATACAAAATTAGATATCCTACTCGAAGTTTAGGTACAAAGCGCAGCTGAAAAACTAATAATGCATCTACCTCATAAAGTGCCCACGTCAACTGAACTCAACAGCTTGGACGAGATTTAAAACACAAAAGTTGTGAGTGGACAAAAATAATCATTTATAAAACCTTTTTCCAAGGAAATCTTACATTTTTCCCCTCCATATTATAAAACCATGCATGCATCAAATAAAACAGTTTATGATAATAAAGACATCATATGAAAATCACTGGAATTCCATTTCTCTTTTAAAACCACTTGGTTGGACCCTCACAAAATCTGTATAAAGAAAACACATCGTGGTCCACAGTTTGGTTTGAAAATCCTCCTCAAAAGAGTTTAAAATCATTTAATTCGACATGGACACATAATATCTCAAATCCACTGTTCCCGACATATCCACAACACACCAGGGTATCCCTTGAGATGTGTTAAAATCTGTACTACGCGTAGACAACCTCACTACTCGGTGGAGCAAAACCCCTCAACACCAGTATCGGAGAACCCTCAACAACCAGCAGAGCAAAACCCCTCAACGCCAGTCAGCGCAACTGTAACCATTGGGACAGAAAACCAGTGAAAACCAAATCCGTGTTTTGAAATCTTTGTTTCTTGGCCTAACCCAAATTCTTTGAAAACTCATTTATGGCCAAGCCAGTAAAATCATAATTTCAATCTAAACCCAAATCATGAACTCAAATTGTAACAACCCGAAATTTTAATTATTGGGTTTACGCAATTATTTTTGTAAAATGACAATTTTACCCTTGGTCGGTAAAGGGCATGAAAATCAAGTTTTGTTTCGGAACTTATTAGGCGGTGTTTCAGGTACCGTTGCGTAGGTCTCGAACTCACGAGTTCGTAGACAGGCGGCACGCAGGAAACGGAGTTCGTGGACGAAAGTTACGGGTCTAGAAGCTTCAGGGGCAGTTTGGTAATTTTGGAAAAGTTGGAACTATATAGTAGATATTTTTCTCTCTCCTCGGGAGATTGGTCCATTCAGTCTCTCTCTCTCCTACCCAAAAACCTACCCGTGCGAACACCGAAGTACCCCTTTCATCGGATGGATTTCGATCCGATTTGACCTAAACCAAGGTCGGGAGGAACTTCCCCGGGACCCCATGAGCATTTTGGGGTAGTTATTGGAGCGGGAGCACCGCCGTAGGCGACGGACGGAGGAGGGATGTAAACCAAATCTTCTCGACCGTTTTTCAGCCAAACAAGGTACGATCTCGGAACTTTGACCTCATATTTGGATTCCTGGTGAAAAGTAGATGAATTTCCATGTGTAGATCGTAAAAAACGATCAAGAAATGAAGAAGATAGAGAATCTTAAAAAACGACCGGAAATGGCAATTTCCGGCGAACCAGACGGCGGCGGAGGTGGCGGTCCGGTCATCTTCTCCGGCCAGCCTCCGATGACGGCGATGGCCATCCGGTCGTCTTCCCTGGTAAGTCACCGGTAACCAGTCGGGTCGAGTGAATCGGTCGGGTCGAGTTGAACTGGTCAGGTCGAGTGAACCGATCGAGTCGAGTTGAACCGGTCAGGTCGAGTTGAACCGGTCAGGTCGAGTGAATCGGTCGGGTCGAGTTGAATCGGTCGGGTCGAGTGAACCGGTCGGGTCGAGTTGGATTGGGTTAGGTTGAGCTGGACCGGGTTGGACCGGTCCAGGCACGTGAACATTGTAGCAGGCGCGTGACCAGCGCGTGAGGGCGCGTGGGTGCGTGTGTCGAACTTCCGACGGCGCGTGGCGGTGCGTGGGGTTGAGTCTGAGGTCACGGCGGCGTGTGGTAACTAGTTCTCGACGTTCTGAATCTGTTGGTACAGGTTTCAGGTTGATCGAACGTTGTTTAGAGGTAATTTTGGGTAATCCCAGCGGTAATAGTTGACCGTATTAGCGGGTTTTGAGCTCGGAAAGTCAAGGTAGTTGGATCATTATTGTGCATGTGTTCCTTGGGCTAGAGCGTGTAACAACCCGGAATTTCAATTATAGGATTTAAGTGGATTATTTATGTAAAATGACGATTTTACCCTTGCTTGTTAAGGGGCGTGAAAGTCAAATTTTGTTTCGAAACATTTTTGGTGGTGTTTTGGACTTGGGGTAGATATTTTTAACCCCCAAATCAGACTAATTTGATCCACTTCATTTCATCTTCATCTTCATTCTCTCTCTGTGACAAACATAAACACAAACCACCCGAAACCCGTGTGCGAAAACTCACCCAAAACCCACAAAGTCAACTTTTGATTCAAGGCTCCAACTTCCAGTTTTGATCAACTAATCGTATTCTACTCCTTCCCACGATCACAACTGTACCAACCATCGAAGGAGAGGACCACGGAGGAAGCCGAACCGAGTGTAGGAAGTTTCGGATATTTCGATCGATTTTCTGGCTTACACAGGTACGTGTTTGATGTTTTAAGGTCATATTTGGATTTCTGGGTTCGAGTAGATAAATTTAGACGTAAAATTTGTGAAAAATGGTTGAGTTTTGAGGAAGTTGGAAAGCTTGAAGTTTCGGCCTGAAATGGAGGATTCCAGCGGAAACCAGACGGCGGCGCCGGCAGCCGGTCGTCTTCTTCGGCCAGTCGCCGGTTATCGGTCAGGTCGAGTAAACCGATCAGGTCGAGTAATTAGTCGGGTCGAGTTGAACCGGTAGGGTCGAGTGAACCGGTCAGGTCGAGTTGGACCGGTCCAGGCGCGTTGATACTGTAGCAGACGCGTGACCGGCGCGTGAGGGCGCGTGGCGGCGCGTGGGCGCGTGTTCTGACCTTCCGTCGGTACGTGACGGCACGTGGGCGCGTGACAGGTAGTTTTTGACGTTTCGGACCTGTTGGCGCAGGTTTTGAGTCGATCGGACGTCGTTTAGGGGTTGTTTTGGGCATTTTAAAGTTGCTGCGTTTTCTAGGCCAGCATAGTTAGACTCCCGGGGTTTAGGGGGTTTATATTTAGGTTCTTATTATTAGCTGGTAATCCTGATTATTAATTTGGACAGGTGATACTGCTCTAGGAACTTCAGGGGAGCGTACAGTTCGGGATTGAGCTTGCTTCAACAGGTTTGTGAGTGGACTTTTGGTTTATAAACTATAATGCATGCATAAATGTATCTTTGATTTAAATACTATTATGTATGGGTGCAATGATTTCCTGAAATTTATAATTGATTGCTGGACATTTGTTTTCCCAATATTTCAGTGAAAGTGTGTTGTGATAAATGATATGGTTGTTGAATTCGGTTTTGATATTGTCTTGTAGTGGTAATTATTTGGGTCCATGATTTTGAGTTGAAACCGTATCTGTGAATATAAAATACTTGATTTTGGATCCAATACCGTTTTGAGGGGGCCAGGATCCGGGGCTAGGATCCGCTGAGACGGTGAACCCGGTGAACCTCCAAAATAAACAATACCGATTTGAGGGGGGCCAGGATCCGGGCTAGGATCCGCTGAGACGGTGAACCCGGTGAACCTCCAATATAAAAGGTGATTTTGCAGAGATTGTGGTCGAGGCCAAGTAACACAAATTTTAACACATCTCAAGGGATACCCTGGTGTGTTGTGGATATGTCGGGAACAGTGAATTTGAGATATTATGTATACAGATTTTATTTGATTACAACTAAGTGGTTTTAAAGAGAAATGGAAATTTTGGTGATTTACATATGATGTTTTTATATCATAAATTGTTTTATGTTATGCATGCAAGATTTTATAAATGGAGGGGAAGAAAGGTATTTCTTGGAAAACAATTTATAAATGATTATTTTTGTCCACTCACAACTTTTGTGTTTAAACCCCCTTCAGGCAGTTGAGTAGGGTTGACGCGAACACTGATCTCGAGGCAGAGGCATTAGTACTTCGACTGCGCTGTATAGTTATATTTGAGTAGGATATCTAAATTTTACTCTTGATCCTACTTAGACGCTCTGATATTATATTGTATTTGATTGGTCATTAATTACAGGAATTATTGAGTGCTTGAATCCCTTGTCTGACAAGTGGAAGTATTTATGATTATTATATTTTGTAAGGATTGAAGGGTATTTTGGGAACCTTTTCTTAGGTTGTCAGACGGGATCAGGGTTCTTCCCGGATTTCGAGGGGAAATTCGGGACGGGTCATGACAGAGCGTCCATGAATTAAGGGTTGGATGATGTATGTGAGTGGACTTTTGTTTTATAAACTGAAATGCATGCATCAAAATATCTTTGTTTAAATACTGTTATGTATTGTGGCATTGAATTTCTGGATTTTGGAAATGATTACTGGACACATGTTTTCTACTATTACTGTTACCGACTGATATGATATGATAGCCGAAGGTTATACCGGCTGATGATATGATATGATAGCCGAAGGTTATACCGGCTGATGATATGATATGATAGTCGATAGATATGCCGACTAATATGATATGATAGCCGAAGGTCATACCGGCTGATGATATGATATGATAGTCGATAGATAATTCGACTAATATGATATGATAGCCGAAGGTTATACCGGCTGATGATATGATATGATAGTCGAGGATACTTACCGACTGATATGATATGATAGCCGAAGGTTATACCAGCTGATGATATGATATGATGGTCGAGGATACTTACCGATTGATATGATATGATAGCCGAAGGTTATACCGGCTGATGATATGATATGATAGTCGAGGATACTTACCGACTGATATGATATGATAGCCGAAGGTTATACCGGCTGATGATATGATATGATGGTCGAGGATACTTACCGACTGATATGATATGATAGCCGAAGGTTATACCGGCGGATGATATGATATGATAGTCGAGGATACTTACCGACTGATATGATATGATAGCCGAAGGTTATACCGGCTGATGATATGATATGATGGTCGAGGATACTTCCGACTGATATGATATGATAGCCAAAGGTTATACCGGCTGATGATATGATATGATAGTCGAGAGATATGCCGACTGATATGATATGATAGCCGAAGGTTATACCGGCTGATGATATGATATGATAGTCGAGAGATATGCCGACTGATATGATATGATAGCCGAAGGTTATACCGGCTGATGATATGATATGATAGTCGAGAGATATGCCGACTGATATGATATGATAGCCGAAGGTTATACCGGCTGATGATATGATATGATATGATAGTCGAGGGATATGCTGACAGATGTGATATGATAGCCGAAGGTTATACAGGCTGATGATATGATATGATAGTCGAGGATACTTGCCGACTGATGTGATATCATAGTATAGAGAGTTGTGATACAGGACTAGCACACCCCAAGGGATACCCTGGTGGCTAGGGATATGTCAGTCGAGGGATATGCCGACTGATGTGATATGATAGCCGAAGGTTATACCGGCTGATGATATGATATGATAGTCGAGGATACTTGCCGACTGATGTGATATCATAGTACAGAGAGTTGTGATACAGGACTAGCACACCCCAAGGGATACCCTGGTGGCTAGGGATATGCCAGTCGAGTGATATGCCGACTGATGTGATATGATAGCCGAGGATATTTTTGGCTCTAATATGATTTGACGACGATTGTCATGGGCTTAATCAGCCTACGAAAATAATTCGTCATCCGGGTCAGTGGGTTGGTGTGGGCGGTGACCCAGAGTGACGAATTATTTTTGGTTCACAAGTATATGACTAGTCGGTTTCTTGTGGTATTCCAATAGAGATGTCAGCAGTGTCTGACCTACTGACAATTAGTGTTAGAGAGTGTTCCTATTTGGACCACCACTATTCCGAGGTCTTGGCTTTGACCTGTATATTATCCTGCGTCTGACAGGTAGGAATGGTCAGTAAGTACAGAGGTTCGGTCGGGAACCCTGTAAGGTTTACAAAAAAGAAAATATTTATTTAAGGATAAAGGGTATTTCTGATATTTAAAATTTGAGATAAAAGAGCTGTCAGACGGGATAAGGGTTCTTTCCGGGTTTCGAGGGAAAATTCGGGAAGGGTCCTGACACAAATAATTACCACGTCAAAACGATATCAAAATCGAGTCCAAAAACCAGTCCATTGTCCAAAACACACTTTCATTGAAATATTGGAAAACTTGTGTCCAGTAATCATTTCTAAATTCCAGAAATTCATTGCTACAATTCATAACTGTATTAAATCCAAGATACATTTATGCATGCATTATAGTTTATAAATCAAAAGTCCACTCACCACACGTCTAAGCAAGCTCAATCCCGAATTGTACGCTCCTCTGAAGTTCCTGGACCAGTATCGCCTGTCCAAATTAATAATCGGGATTACCAGCTAATAATAAAAACCTTAAATATAAACTCCATAAACCCCGAAAGATCCGCCTACGTTATCCTAAAAATGAAGCAACTTCGGACGCCCAAAACTACCTTTAAACGACGTTCGATCGATCCGAAACCTACGCCAACATATTCGGAACATCGAAAATAGCTGACACGCGCCACCGTGACATCGGAATCGACTCCACGCGCCTGCTGCAGTATCCACGTGCATGGATCGATCCAACCCGGCCCAACTCGGCCTGAACCGGTCCAACTCAACCCGACCGATCGTCGGCTACTCGCCGGAGAAGACGACCGGACCACCGTGTTCGTCGTCGGAATCCTCCATTTCCGCCAACCTTGAAGTTTTTCTAACTTCTTCAAAACTCAACCATTTTTCACGAATTTTACGTCTAAATCTATCTACTCGAACCCAGGAATCCAAATATGACCTCAAAACATTAAACTCGTACATGTGCTAGCAGAAAAATTGATCGGAAGGTCCGGTTCTTCTTTGTCTCGGTCCGACGGCTCTCGTGGTCCTCTCCTTTGATGGTTTGTACGGTTGTGATCGTGGGAATGAGTAGATTCTGATTAGTGGACCAAAAATGGAAGTCTTGGCCTTGAATCAAAGTTGAAATTTGTGGGTTTTGGGGTGTAAAACGGGTTCGAGAGGTTTGTGTGGTCCAGTGAGAAAAGATGAGAATGAGATGATGAATTGATGGTTTGTGGTTAAAATATCTACCCAAGTCAACAATTACCAAAATGCCCCTAACAATTTAGACCCGTAACTTTTGTACACGAACTCCGTTATTCCCGTGCCGCCTGTCTACGAACTCATGAGTTCAAGACCCACGCAACGGTATCCAAAACACATCATAAAAAGTTCCGAAACAAAACTTGATTTCCATGCCCTTAACAACCAAGGGTAAAATCTTCTTTTTACAAAAATAATTTACGTAAATTCAATAATTAAATTTCCGGTTTGTTACAATCCACCCCCCTTAAGAAATTTCGTCCTCGAAATTCATCTTTACCATTGGAACAAATGAGGATACTGCGCCCGCATTAGTGCTTCGGTTTCCCACGTGGCCTCCTACACGTTATGATTGCTCCACAACACTTTAACTAGAGGAATAGTCTTTCTACGCAGTACTTTTTCCTTCCAATCCAGAATTTGCACTGGTTGCTCCTCAAAAGTCAAATCGTCCTTCAGCTCAAGTGGTTGATCTTCCAACACATGAGACTCATCAAAAAGATATTTCTAGAGCAAGGATACATGGAAGACATCATGAACTCTTGACAGTTCTGGGGGTAAAGCAAGTTTGTACACCACTGGTCCTATCTTCTCCACAATCTCATACGGCCCATTGTAGCTAGGACTCAGTTTTCCTCGTCTACCAAAATGTACCACTCCCTTCCAAGGGGATAATCTCAAGAACACCTAGTCTCCAACATCAAATTCAAGAACTCTAGTTCGGCAGTCTGCATAGTTCTTCTGGCAATCCTGGACTGTCTTCAACCTTTCTCTGATGATTCTTATCTTTTCCTCAAGCGTATCCACTAACTCTGGTGTCAACTGTCTCCTTTCACCTACTTCATTCCAACATAATAGTGTTATGCACTGCCTCCCATACAGTGCATCGAAATGAGACATCCCAATACTCGATTGATAACTGTTGTTATATGCAAATTCCATCAGAGACAGGTGTGAATCCCAGTTCCCTTTAAACTGCAGTACACAAGCTCTCATCATATCCTCCAAAACCTGGATTGTCCTCTCAAACTGACCATCCATCTGAGGATGAAAGGCTGTACTGAAATGCAATGTAGTGCCAAAAGCCTTCTGCAAACTCCGCCAAAACCTGGAGGTAAATATATGATCTCTATCTGAAACAATTGACTCTGGAGTCCCATGCAGCCGTATGATCTCATCAACGAACAATTTGGCGTACTTGCTCATCCGGAAATCTTCCCGCACTGACAAGAAATGTGCCGACTTCGTGAGTCTATCAACAATTACCCATATTCCATCATGTCCCTTCTGTGTCCTTGGAAGTTTATACACAAAATCCATCGTAATGTGATCCCACTTCCATTCTGGAATAGGTAATGGTTGAAGTGCCCCATATGGTTTTTACCTCTCTGTTTTCACTTGCTGACATGTCAGGCATCTACTCACAAACTCAACAATTTCCCTTTTCATCCCAGTCCACCAATAGTGTTCTCTTAGGGTATGATACATCTTGGTACTTCCTGGATGCATAGCGTAAGCCGAACTATGAGCCTCATCAAGAATTTCCCTCTTTAGCTCCAGCTCATTCAGTACGCACAACCGTCCATCCTTAACCAAAGCTCCATCGTCCCTAAGCGCATAGTTCTGCCTGTTTCCAGCCTCCAACTCCATCCTGATAATGCACAATGTAGGATCCTGGAGTTGAGCCTCAATAATCCGATCAATCAGAACATACCTCACATGGAAACTAGCCAACAAATCCCCCTAGCTATTCATGTCAAATACAATCCCCCCCCCCCCCCCCCCCCCCCCCCCCCTCTACGTAACTCTACCAACAATGGTAGGTAGACTGTATGCAAATGGGCCAAAGAACCCATGGACTTCCTGCTCAAGGCATCCGCCACAACATTGGCTTTCCCTGGATGGTACTCTATAGTACAATCATAATCTTTTATCAGCTCAAGCCACCTTCTCTGCCTTAGATTCAGGTTCTTCTGGGTGAACAAGTATTTCAAACTTTGATGGTCGGTGAAGATTCGACACATCTCCCTGTACAAATAATGTCTCCATATTTTTAGTGTATGTACCACCACAGCTAACTCCAAATCATGTGTGGGGTAATTCAACTCATGGGGTTTAAGTTGCCTAAAAGCATAAGCTATCACCTTCCCATGCTGCATCAACACGCAACCTATACCCCGCAATGATGCATCAATATACACCTCGAATCCCCCAGTATCATTAAGAAGGGTTAATACTGGAGCAGAAGTCACCCTCTTCTTTAGATCCTGAAAGCCCTGTTCACAATCAGGACCCCAGTCAAAATTGACTCATTTCCTAGTCAACCGAGTCAACGGGGCAGCTATCGTAGAAAATCCTTCTACGAATCACCGATAATATCCGCTAAACCCAGAAAGCTCATCACCTCTATCACTGTCCTCGGTTGCTCCCAGTTTACCACTGCCTCCACTTTTTGGGAATCCACGCTGATACCCTCAACCGAAATCACATGACCTAAGAATCCCACTTCGATCAACCAAAACTGGCATTTACTGAACTTGAAAAACAATTGCTTTTTCCTTAGCATATTCAACACCAACCTTAAGTGCTTCTCATGTGCCTGAGCACTCCTCGAATACACCAAGATGTCATCGATGAACACAATCACAAACCGGTCCAAGTACTTTCGGAACACCTTGTTCATCAAGTACATAAACGTTGCGATGCATTAGTCAACCCGAAGGGCATGACTAGCAACTCATAATGACCATAACGTGTCCAAAAAGCCGTTTTCTGCATATCCCCTTCCCTGATCGTCAACTAATGATACCCGGATCGAAGGTCAATTTTTGAAAAATATTTTGCCCCTTTCAGTTGATCAAAAAAATGATTTATCCTTGGCAGAGGATACTTATTTCGTACCGTAACCCTGTTTAGCTTTCGATAGTCAATACACAACCTCATACCACCATCCTTTTTCCTTACAAATAACACTGGTGCACCCCAAGGTGATACACTTGGTCAAATAAATCCCATATTCACCAAGTCCTGCAATTGAGTCTTCAACTCTCTTAATTCTGCCGGTGCCATTCTGTACGGTGCCTGCGAGATAGGTTGGATACCCGGAAGAAGCTCTATGGTGAACTCAATCTCCCGGTAGGGTGGCAATCCCGGAAGATCCTCCGGAAACACATCAGAGAACGCACTCACCACCGGAATATCCTCTACTCTCATCGAAGTCTCCTGAGAATCAAACACATGAGCCAAGTAACCCTCACAACCTTTCGTCAATAATTTCTCAGCAGTCAAAGCCGATATCACCCCTGAGGGAAGTACCCTACGATATCCTAGAAACGTAAGTTCCAGCAAACTTGGACTCCGGAAATCCACCTTCTTGTCATACCAATCTATAGAGGCATGGCGCATGGTCAACCAATCCATCCTCAGAAGATCCAGAACTATAACTGCCCCTCTTGGATGGTCCTTGACTAGAGGCTCCCACATTCCAGCAATTCCGATGTCGCCTGGAACAACTGAACTATTGCTGGACTGGCAAACCCAAACTCAACTCTACACGAGCTGCATCGTCAGACACGACTCTCAAGGAGGTATGAGCCACAGCCGTTACCGCTGACCGAAGCTCTCCCCTCAGTCCATTTTCAAATTTGCGGCACTTGTCCCTCTCGGTTGTCACCAGAACCGGTACAAAACGAGCCAACTCTATGAATTTCTACTCATACTGGGCCATAGTCATCTCTTCCTGTTGTAAATGCAAGAACTCGGCCTCCTTGGCATCCCAGTACGAGCAAGGGTAAAATTGATCAAGGAACTGCTCCCGGAAAGTCGCCCAGGTAATTGTACTGACATCCCAGCTTGACAGCTCCAATGCGTTCGACTAATGGTAAGCAGAACCACCTAACAGAAATGTGGCTAATAACACTTTGTCCCCCTGAGGACATCTCATAACCGAGAACACTCGCTCCAAACGAGTAATCCATTCCTCGACATCATTTGGGCTAGACTCGCCCATAAATAATGTCGCCCCTAATCTCTGGGCTTTCTCAATGTCTGAACCTTCAGTAGCAGCCCTACTATGAAGTACATAAGTCAAAATGTGACCCAATTGCACCAGTGTCTGCCTCAAATCAGGCTCCACTACGGGTTCATGTGTGTCCCTATCATTTCCAGACTGCTGACGGGGCTCGCGTCTCGGAGACATTACGTCGAAAAGAACTGTAACTCATTAATACCAAAATCAAATGTACACTAGGTGTACGGTCTACAAGAATTTAAACCTAGTGCTCTGATACCAATTGTCAGGACACATCCAGAATTTCCCCTCGAAACCCGGGAAGAACCCTGTCGCGTCTGACAATCTAAGGAAAATTTCCCAAAATACCCTTCAATCCTTATAAATAAAATATGAGATTTCTGCCAAAACTTCGACAGAATCTCCTCTTAGGGATTAAATAACTGGTTTCCACCTATCAGACAAAGGATTAAAAGCACTCCAAATTCCAATAGATAACAACCATCCAAAATAAATTATCAGAGCATCTAGGTAGGATAAATAATACAAAATTAGATATCCTACTCGAAGTTTAGGTACAAAGCGCAGCTGAAAAACTACTAATGCATCTGCCTCAGAAATTGCCCACGTCAACTCAACTTAACAGTCTGGAGTGGATTTAAAACACAAAAGTTGTGAGTGGACAAAAATAATCATTTATAAAACCTTTTTCCGAGGAAATCTTACGTTTTTCCCCTCCACGTTATAAAACCATGCATGCATCAAATAAAACAGTTTATGATAATAAAGACATCATCTGAAAATCACCGGAATTCCATTTCTTTTTTAAAACCACTTGGTTGGACCCTCACAAAATCTGTATAAAGAAAACACATTGTGGTCCACAGTTTGGTTTGAAAATCCTCCTCAAAAGAGTTTAAAATCATTTAATTCGACATGGACACATAATATCTCAAATCCACTGTTCCCGACATATCCACAACACACCAGGGTATCCCTTGAAATGTGCTAAAATTTGTACTACGCGTAGACAGCCTCGCGACCCGGCGGAGCAAAACCCCTCAACACTAGTGTCGGACAACCCTCAACAACCAGCGGAGTAAAACCTCTCAACGCCAGTCAGAGCAACTGTAACCATCGAGACAGAAAACCAGTTAAAACCAAATCCGTGTTTTGAAATCTTTGTTTCTTGGCCTAACCCAAATTCTTTGAAAACACATTTATGGCCAAGCCAGTAAAATCATAATTTCAGTCTAAACCCAAATCACGGACTCAAATAATTACCATGTCAAAACGGTATCAAAATCGAGTCCAAAAACCAGTCCATTGTCCAAAACACACTTTCACTGAAATATTGGAAAGCTTGTATCCAATAATCATTTCTAAATTCCAGAAATTCATTGCCACAATACATAACAATATTAAATCCAAGATACATTTATGCATGCATTATAGTTTATAAACCAAAAGTCCACTCACCACACGTCCAAGCAAGCTCAATCCCGAATTGTACACTCCTCTGAAGTGTACAATTCGGCTCAATCCCGAATTGTACACTCCTCTGAAGTTACTGGAGCAGTATCGCCTGTCCAAATTAATAATCAGGATTACCGGTTGATAATAAAAATCTTAAATATAAACTCCTTAAACCCTGGAAGATCCACCTTCGTTATCCTAAAAATGAAGCAACTTTGGACACCTAAAACTACCTCTAAAGCGACGTCTGATCGACTCGAAACCCGAGCCAACAGATCCGGAACATCGAAAACTAGCTGCCAAGCACCACCGTGACCTCGGAATCGACCCCACACACCGGCGGAAGGTCAGACCACGCATCACGCGCTAGCCTCGTGCCTGCTACAATATCCACGCGCCTAGGCCAGTTGAACCCGGCGTAACTCGGCATGACCTTGTCCAACTCAACCCGACCAATTCACTCAACCCAACTAGATTTGACTCGACCCGACCGATCACAGGCGACTCGCTGGAGAAGACGACCTGACCACCGTCGCCGTCGTCGAAATCTTCCATTTCCAGCCAACCTTGAAATTTTTCTACCTTCTTCAAAACTCAACCATTTTTCACGAATTTTACGTCTAAATCTATCTACTCAAACCCAGAAATCCAAATATGACCTGAAAACATTAAACCCGTACCTGTGCTAGCCGAAAAATCGATCGGAAGGTCCGGTTCTTCTTTGTCTCGGTCCGACGGCTCTCGTGGTCCTCTCCTTCGATTGTTTGTATGGTTGTGATCGTGGGAATGAATAGATTCTGATTAGTGGACCAAAAATGGAAGTCTTGGCCATGAATCAAAGTTGAAATTTGTGGGTTTTGAGGTGTAAAAGTCGCATGGGTTCAAGAGGTTTGTGTGGTCTATAGAGAAAATATGAGAATGAGATGATGAATTGATGGTATGGGGTTAAAATATTTACCCCAAGTCAACAATTACTAAAATGCCCCTTACAATCTAGACCCGTAACTTTCATACATGAACTCCGTTATCCGCGTGCCGTCTGTCTACGAACTCGTGAGTTCGAGACCCACGCAACGGTATCCAAAACACATCCTAAAAAGTTCCGAACTAAAACTTGATTTCCACGCCCATAATAACCAAGGGTAAAATCATATTTTTACAAAACTAATTTACGTAAATCCAATAATTAAATTTATGGGTTGCTACATTTCGATCGATTTTTCGGCCAACACATGTATAGGTTTAGTGTTTAGAGTTCATTTTTGAGTTCCTGGGTTCGAGTAGATAGATTTAGACGTAAAATTTGTGAAAAACGGTTGAGTTATGAGAAAGTTAGGAAAACTTCAAGGTCGGCCGAAAATGGGGTTTTCTAGCGTTGACGGACGGCGGCGCAGTCGCCTTCTTCGGCGAGACTCCGACAACTGAGTCGGTCAGACGGGGCTGACGTGACATGCCACATAGCAGCCACGTGGAGCCACATGGAGGCCACATGGCAACCACGTGGAAGCCACTTCGTAGCCACGTGGAGGCCACTTGGCAACCCCGTGGGCGCCACCTAGCGGCCAAGTCAGCATTGAGTCAGCACTAAGTCAGCATCGAGTCAGCGCCGAGTAAGGCGCGTGGACACTATAGCAGGCGTGTGGACACTGTAGCAGCGCGTGGGTCACTGTAAGACGTGTGTGGCCGACGCGTGGCGGCTAGTGGCTGGTGAGTGGTCGGCGCTTGGACCAACCTTCCGTCGGCACGTGGCACCGGTTCTCGGGTCACAGTGTCGCGTTTCAGTAAGGTGTCGACGTTCCGGATCTGTTGGCGTAGGTTTCAGGTTGATCAGATGTCATTTAGGGGTAGTTTTGGGCGTATGAAGTTGTTGCATTTTTAGTGTGATGCAAGCGGACCTCCCGGGGTTTAGGGAGTCTAAATGTAGGGTTTTTAATATTAGTCGGTAATCCCGATTGTTAATATTGACATGCGATACTGCTTAGGGAACTTCGGGGGAACGTACTACTCAAGATTGAGCTTGCTTGAACATGTGGTGAGTGGACTTTGGTTTTGTAAAGTATAATGCATGCATAAAGGTATATTTTATATAATTATTTATTATGTATAGTTTTGGAAAATTTCGTGATATTATTAACTTATTACTAGACACGGGCTTTCAATAATTATTTGGAAATGACGTTTTGGGCTATGGACTGGCTTTATGATTTCGGGTTTTATATGGTTTGACTTTATTGAGTTTGAGATTTCAGTCGAGTCCATGATTTTGAGTTTAAACCTGGTTTTTCAATGAATTTGACTTAGGCCAGGAAACAAGGATTTCAAAACATGGATTTTGGTTTTCACTAGATTTTTGTCCCCGATGGTCAAGGTTTTCTCCGACTGGCGTTGAGGGTCTTTCTCCGTCAGATCGTTGAGGGTTCTCCGACGTTGGTGTTGAGGGGTATTTTCTTCACCGGGTCGTTGAGGCTGTCTACGCGTAGTACATGTTTCTGCACAACTCAAGGTATGTCGGGTGTGTGGAGGGTATCAAGCTACGGCTCGGGATTTTATTCGGGGAGCAATGAGATATGTTTTGATGTTTATTTTTGTCCAGGTCGGTTTCCATGATTTGAACTCCTTTGATGAGGGTTTTCAAAGCAAAATTGTGGACCACGGTATGTTTTTCATTATTACAGATTTTCGTGGGTCCAACCAAGTGTTTTAACAAAAGATGTTTTCGAATTATCTATATATATTATTTTATATACAAAGAGATTTTATGTTATGCATGCATGGTTTTACTCGTGGAGGTGGAAAATGTAAGATTTCCTCGGAAATTGATTTCTAAATGATTATTTTTGTCCACTCACAAATTTTGTGTTTTAAATCCTCTCTAGACTGTTGAGTTGACGTGGGCATAATCCAGTGGCGAGGGCATTAGAATTTCAGTTGCGCAATTACCTAGACTTTCTAGTAGGATATTTAATTCTGTAATTATTTATCCTACCTAGATGCTCTGATAATACTTTTGGACTGATTGTAAAATTTTGATTACATCGTTGGATGGTTGATGTTCGTTGGAATTTGGAGTGCTACCTGATCCTTTGTCTGACAGGTGGAAGACGGTTAACCAGCCCTTATGGGAGATTATGCCGATTTTTTGGCTGAATTCTCATAATTCAATGTAAGGACTTAAGGGTGTTTTGGGATTTTCTTTAGGTTATCAGACGGGAGCAGAGTTCTTTCCGGGGTTCGAGGGGAAATTCGGGAAAGGTCATGTCACCTAAAGAAAAAGCAAACTAAGGAGGAGGAGGGAGAAGATCACATTCTTCCCTCTTCCCCTCAATCATTTTTCCTCTTTTTCTTTTGGGTTAGTAATAAGAGTCCCTTTGTGGTGACTATATGGTCTGAGCCATGCTCAGATTTGAGTTTCCCATCATGTTATTTTGCCATTTTTTCAATCCATCCCCTTACCCAAAATCTTCCTTTAAAATTTCTTATTTTCCCTAAATATTGTTCTACCTTGATGTTGAATGAGTTACCACAATATCTCCCATTGGTTTTGTTCACAGTAGTTAGATTAGAACTTTTTGTCCTTTATTCATTTTTTTGCGTAATTGGATCGTTGGAGATCAAGCCTTCCTCATATCTGCCATGTTCTACAAATTCTTCAAGACCATATATGATGGGTTTGACGACGGTGACTGTTTCTTTTAGTAGAGATAAATTGTTTGGGGTTATATGCCCTATTAAGGTTTTGGTTGTTTTGGATTTTGTGGGCTTGATTTGTAATTTTGCATAATTTCAGTGATGTGAGTTTGTTAGTTTTTAGTGCGGCTTTGTCCGCGTTAGTATTGCCATATTGGCTTGTGGATCTTGTTGTCATAGCTTGATTTTGATAATATGGTTGTACCATTTTTTTATGATATACAATGATGTCGTTATTGATTAAAATGAAAATGAAAAATAAGACAATTTTATTGTTTCGTTTCGCAAAAAAAACCATGTCAATTTAGTTTTAATTACTATATTTTTCTATACAAAAGTCTTAAATGCCCCTCCCAATTTTTCACAAGGCTACCACAAGGGTGGAGCTCTATATGGGCTACATTGTGCTACAGCACAATGTAGTTTTTATGGTAAAAAACAATTAGGTAGTTTTCTTATATATAATTAATAGAAAACAAAACCTAGCCTAATTCAAAATACTAACAGCCATATAAAAAAAACATATTAAGAGTCATAATCTATTCTGATTTCTTTCCTAATATAATAAGCTTTTCTTTTTTTCATGTACGTTCAAAATATCGAGGTATAAATCACACAGCTCACACTTGATAGTTAATGCTCTTCAAATTCTAACAATTTTTTTGTTCAAGAAGTTGATCAATCTTGAATTTCTCCAATCAATAATTTCCTTTCTTTTAAAGTTTTCTATTTTGATTTGTTAATATTATCTTAATGTCAGATTTCTCAATTTCTTCTAATTCTAACTATTCTTTCTTCTTGAATATAATCGGATGGGTCTAAATACAATTAGAGACTAATTAAGATTTGACAAAGAAAAAGATTAGTCTAGGGCTATATAGATTTCTGACTCTGCCATTGGACTACCATATCAATAAATTTGACGACATTTAGATAAATATACATAAATGGGGTATCGTGATAATTGTTTTTTGGCCTTTTTCCTCTAATTTTGGGAGCTAAGTGAGAAAATTGACAATTCTCTAATTAGCGAAAGAGCACGAAAGAATATGGCATTACAAATTAAAGACAAATAAATCTGGTATTTTTTGTATTTATTTTTGGTAAGGGCATACAAATCTGGTTGTTGGGAGACAACACAACAAAGTTGGGAACGATAATATTCCTTTTTTTTTTTCTCAAGTTTTTTTCATTTGAGGATAGGCTGGAACAGTACTGAATAAAAAGAATGAAAAATAAACAATACAGCGGAAGTCTAGTCTAGCCCGGGCTACGTACAACCGTACAACCGTACAACAGCAGGAAATGGGAAGCTTCAAAATTTATTTTTATTTATTTATTTCTTTTTCTAAAAAGGCTCGACATTTATTAATAAACGATCATTATTAAAAAAAAGGGAGTGCAAGCCAATTGAAAGAAAAATGAGTGATTCTGTAAATTTCATAATTCGGATTTAATTGTATGTTTTAGTTTTTAATAATAATATCATCATAAACTAAATGAAAAACTTTCTATTTAGGCTTTTTAATCACTCAAAATGGCTAAGAAACAAAAAAATTACGCCAAAAATAAGATTGAGACATTTCTAGATAATTTTCAGATTTAGGCCCCCTATGAGATTTCCGACCACAAGAATATTTTTGTATAATTCCTATACATTTACTTTTCTTTAGTTCTTATTTTTTTTTTTAACCATTTTGATTGATTTTTCTTTAGGCCAATCATTTTGAGTGATTCAAAATCCTAAATTGAACGATTTCTCGAATTATAAAATTTATAGAAATTAGGTTTTTGAAGGATAGTCTTTTTTTTCAATCTCACTTTTTTCTCCTTTTTATTAGAAGAAGAGATAGGAAATTGAATCCAGATTAAGGAAGAAATCGAACCCAAGTTAAAGAGGAAAACGAACTCAAATTAAGGAGGAAATCGAACCCAAATTAAGGAGGACAAAATAATTAAGGTCAATGATGCATCAACCATATATGGTAAATTTGCAGGGGGGTGGATTAAATGGGAGAGAGAGAGTTGGAGAAAATATATCATGAATTAGGAGAAGCATGGAGGTGCTGGGGGTTTTTTAGGTGTATATATACCAAGGACCAAATGACAAACGGCTTAATCTTTTTGGATATTTTGAAATGAGATATTTTGATTTATAATGTCTGAGAAAATGACGTTTCAGATAATTTTCCAATTTTTTTAAGGGTGGATATATATATATATATATACAAAATTAAAATTCATTAAGAAATAAGAACATGTCACATTTGGTTACAAGACTAAGTGCCAAACTCGAGGTTTTACGTTCAGGGCTTCAAGCCTTGGTGGTGCGAGGTTTTTGAACCTATATGTAGTATGTATTATACTCGTTAGCTTCAGTTTTATAATTGTATTCAAAAAATTGAACCGATTAACTCTAGTTTGATTTATGAGTGGATTCAATTTTCGGGTCAATTTGGCTAACTCTAAGGCTAACAACTTTTTCTTTTTCATTCTTTTTCAAAACTCATCTTATTCAAATATGATGGTTATATATATGTCTTTAGGGTTATACCGAAAACACTCGTAATTACGAGAAACGGCTCTCATCAAATCAAAATTCCCAAAACTTCAAGCGCAGTCGACCCTTCCTCTCGTCGCTTTGTTGATAGTGGTAATGAAGCCACTAAGTTGTAGCCTCCAATTACCGCCAATCGATTCTGTCAGCCATTGTTATTCATTATATTGAAATTGGCTCCTATAAAATGAATATTCTGCTTTTGTAGGCTCCTCCTTTGACCAATTAAACACCAAACATCTGACACAACCAAAACCCAAGCAAACGAATCTTCAGCTAAAAAACCAGTAAGCGAATAAATCACCCCACACCACATTTAGAGGCAGCCAGCTCCTACTGGCCTACACACACCATCTCCACCGTTTGATTCTTGCCACGTGTCCCCACATACGCCCTTGATTTTTCTTTATTTCGCGTTTGGTGTTGTGATCACTTGGAATGTGGAAGCTGCTTTCACTTTCAAAGGAATTATTAAATTGTTATTAACATTTCTTACGGTCTATTAAATATGCTCTTAACCGTAATTGAATTGACATTTTCAGAGTATCAACTTCCTAATGCTAAATTGTCAAGAGTTCAAAATTTGCTGGGAGTGTTTTATGTCCAGGGTCAAGTTGTACCATGAACGGAGATTAAGCACACCCTTCATATATAGAGACAACTCGTAGTATTTAAAAAAAAAATAATATGCTTTCAACCAACATAAACATCGGGCCATGTCGATGTCATCCCTTTCTGCTTTCACCAAGTCTCTTTTCCGTATCAAATATTGCTTTCAAACGTTTACTTAGTATAGACCTTTATTTCAGATTTCTTTTGCATTTTAGTCCCTGTAAAATTTTTGGTTAAAATCTTAGAATGTCATAAATCTTCTTCTGTATTTACACACTTTCGAACAATTTCGAAAGTCATTAGTTTATCAAATAAAACAGAAAATAAATCTCATTGCACAAAACGGCCTTACAATTCGTGAAATAGGTAAATTAAGACTTGAATAGTCGTTAGAGAATTCATCGGTTACGTTCGGGCTTACAACTCATCCCACACCTTTCTTACCCACCAAAGTCCACTATCACACATAAAGTTCACCTTTTTGGAGTTTTTGGGAATCAACATAAGGTCACTTATATTGCAATGCTTTCAAGTTGTTAAACTAACTAATTCAATAAAATATGATTATAGACAATGAGTATCGATATCTTCTTTTATGAGTGCTTGACGAGTAAAACAGTGAAATTGCAGGTTAATTTGTTGTCTTGTAGCACTTGGTGTGTGTTTAGGTGTTTAGGTAGGTGCATTATGAATGAAGGGCAATATTTTGTGAATTTGTGTGTTGATTATTGCATATACCCGATAATGTAGGGACTCCGATGCAATATTATAGGTAGTGATCTTGGAGGGTTTCTTCCGCATCAAGGATAATGGTTTGTCCCCTAAGAAATGAGAAGGTGAGGAAAGTAGAAACCCATTTTCTATACAATATACATATCATATTTTAAAATCCCTTATTTTAAATTCAATGCAACCTCCAGAAACAAAAAATATCTGGGTCCTTAAAGTTGTTGTTTCCTGCTGTTTCTGGGGGCCACTACCTTTCTTTCTCTGTTTGAATCTGATTAAAAAAAAAATGAAAATGAGAAAAAAGAAAAACAAAGGCTATATAAGAAGTAGGCCTGTGTAAAAGAAAGAGCAGCCTTGAATGAAGAAGCCTTTCTCCCTATGTGTGAAGTTATAAGGCAAGGAAAGAATCCATTCAAATTTTTTAACAGCAACTGAAGTTCCTAGCAGTTTCTTAAGGGACACCTAAACTTGTAATGCTACCTCTTTCTAGCTTCTTCTCTATATAATTTGCATTTCCCACTAACTGTTTGTTAAAAGGCATCCATACCTAAATCTCTCTTTCTTCTCAACTCATCACCTTTCTCAGCTCCTTCACAAATTTTGACCTAGCTAGTTGAGCCTGTGTATTTTTCTTCTTCACAGTGAGCTGAAAATGGGAGTTGGAGGCACCTTGGAGTATTTGTCTGATCTTGTGAACAGTGGGCACGGTAAACACAAAAGGAAGAAGCAATTGCAGACGGTGGAGCTCAAAGTCAGGATGGATTGTGATGGTTGTGAGCTTAAGGTCAAGAATGCCCTCTCTCATTTAAGTGGTAAGTGAAATGTTAGGGTATTTTCTATGTTGAAATTTTAAAAAAAATAAATAAAAATGCCATTGAATTGAAGGGATGAAATTGAAATGGATGGTGTTTTACAATTGCAGGGGTTAAATCTGTGGAGATCAATAGGAAGCAGCAGAAGGTGAGTGTGACAGGGTATGTTGAGCCAAACAAGGTGCTGAAGAAGGCAAAGTCAACAGGGAAAAGGGTAGAGATATGGCCTTATGTGCCCTACAACTTAGTGGCTCAGCCCTACATTTCTCAGGCTTATGACAAGAGGGCACCTCCTGGCTATGTCAGAAATGTGGAGAACAATCCCACAACTGGGACTGTGACAAGATATGAAGACCCATACACCACCATGTTCAGTGATGACAACCCAAATGCATGCTCCATTATGTAATACCTTGCTTAATTCACATGCATCTTCTTCTTTTTTTTGTCTTTTCTTTCTAATTTTCTCTGTATTTTAGTTTTGGGTTTTCCTTTTAATGAGAATATGAGGAACTAGGGATTTTGATTGGATCATATGCTTCTTCTTTCTTATTAAACTCTTGTCTGGTAATATATCATGAGAATGTGGTTTTCAAATGAGTTGGTGGGCTTGAAGACAAAGTCAGAACAACACACAAAATCCTACGCCGACTATGTTCTAATAATTGGGGTTGAGGGGGCTTGAAGATTGATTTCTTACACATAGAAATGCCAAATTGAGTAGTAAAGGACAATATCCCTTTCCCCTTGGGTGTATCTACCCTTCCTTTTCATTCTCATTAATATTTACTATTCAGATCTTTGCGATGAATTATATTTTTATTTCACATATATCAATATTAACTAATATTTATGACTTTTCATATTTAACTGACATGTTTCAGATTCAACTGAACTAGTTACTAATAACCAGTGCGGTGGCTTAATCCAAATTTTTCAAATTAAAATTAGAGTAAAATATCATTTTTTTTTAAATGTATTAATAAAATAATTTTAATTTGATAGTTTTTGTACTGAAATTGAGTAAATTCCAAAGTTGTTACTGTTTCTGCTCGTGCCTGGTGGCTTGTTAAATCAACTTACAGCTGTATATTTTACCCCAAACCAGTTACTGCAAGCTGGCAGTGAACGTGACCTGATCATGTGAAGGATTTTAATGTTTTTTTTTGGGTCAAGGATCGTGTGAAGGATTGGGAGGATGGAATTCCTTTTCCCCTTCCCTCCTGTTTTTAAGTTAAAGAGTAAAACTACCGTTACCATACATGGTAAAAACGTGGACATACGTCAACTACTGGTAAAAACGTGGACATACGTCAACTACCCAGCCTTTTTACCCTCTGTCATCAGGCAAGGCTTTCATGATTCTAAAAAACTTATGCTATTTTAAAAAAGGTTACATCTTCAATGTGTCACATAGAAGATCTGGTCTGATTTGGTGCAAACGGCAAATGAAATTATGCTATTTTAAGGGCCTTGTAGTTTGAATTGTTCTCAAAAAAACTTAAACAGTCACGGAATAAGTCAATAGTTTTTTATGAAACTTACATGTTAGATAATCACTAAAAATTTCTTAAGAAAACGGCGAAATAAATATAGTAAGAGATCACCGTATCCACGTGAAGAGAAAGACATAAAGGAGGAAAGAGACAAACATATTGGCGGGAAATGGGAATTGAAGTTAGGACCTCTTACGAACAAAAGTCTAATACCACCTTAAACAAATGAGTTAATCAATCCAATCACTTCTCACCCAACAAACGAGCCCGATGTGTGTAATAACTAAAAAGACGAAAGGAAATGGAAATTGCCAAAGAAAAGCGCAGATCCTTCCTCCTTTTTGGTTACTCAACCAATTCATGAATGAACAACTAAGGAATCACCTTTCTTTCTTTCTTTTGTAACTTTTTTGCCTTTTCTTTCAGCCTACTTTCTCTGATCCCAGAGGAAGCGTAAAGACGTTTTGGAAGCATACCTACTACTGAAGTACTACTAAAGTTGATAAAGCAACAAACTAGCTTTCACAAAAGCGATTACAGCCTCAAACCCACTTCAGAATTTCATCTAATACAAAGTTACAGTAATAAACTCTCACACCTCCATTCCTGAAAATGGAATTCATAAGCATCCAAGGTCTAATCATAAAACTCTCTTTTCTTCTTGAGCATAATGTTACTTGACAGAAAATGACCTGAATTCTGCACATAATTTTAACTAGGGTGCACACAATTTCACCAATCATTTATCATATGTAATTTGCCACATTACAATATGAAGAATCATAATTCACATATGGAATTACATTATAGTGAATGCGTGTAAGACAAGAGACATGATCATGATGAGGCACTAGTGATACACCGTACTTGAAGGTGGTAACAAATTGTGTAGGATAATAAAGGCACAAAGCACCCAAAGGTTAAAGCATGAAAAGCCAAAAGGTGGAAAAATATGAAAACTACTGGACCACATATACATATTCCCAAAGGTAATTACTAATGAAGGAGTCAGTTCTAATGTTCTATCTATAACTCTATAAGATATCCTCCATTTGTGGCATTGATGTGGAATTGGAGATGGTCCAAGACAAGACAACTGAGTAACCTACAGGTACTTTTACAGTTTTACCCTTCTGAGCCAATTTAAAGCAAATGTAGATAATGGAGTGAAACGCTAAGCACTGAGGTCCTCCAAACTTCTAGAGCTGAGCCAATTTAAAGCAAATGTAGATAATGGAGAGAAAAACCATTTTCTCAGAAGCAACTTGATCTAAAAACAGGCGATCTGAAAGGTTAGGTGAAGGATCTTTTATTGAGAAACCTCTTGCTGGATTTCATGGTCAAATGAAACTGGAGTAGTATGTCAAAAATATCTAGCCATAATCCCAGTCCCTTCAGTAAAGTTGTAGCAAAAAAAAATGAAAAATACTAGCCAATATGAAGCAGCCAACAGCTAACTGAGACTACTTTTATACTTACTAGTACTCAAATCAGGAACAAGCGAACCATTTGAAATCACAGAAGTTCATTAATAATAGTCTTCATGTGTTCTGCAAAGGTAATGCTATATACATATAAGTAAGCTACAATGTAACATGAAATAGGGAAGGGATGTATCAACCTTAGTCAGGGATAGATCTTCGGTTTGCAAGCCAATGGTACAAAAAGAAGGTGATCTCATATATGCATGATTGAGGCCGTCTCTTAACTTGTATGTAACAGTGGAAGCTTTAGTTTCAGGAAAGTCAGGAGATGCGCTTGATCTAACGGGTTTCCTATCTTTTTTCTGGTAATGGTCTATTTCCCGAGTAGATACCAACAAAATTAATATCATAGAGAAGAGTAGCATTTCCAGGTATATTGCAGTCTCCTATAAAAAAAAATATATACATAAATCAGTTTCAGAATAGTTTCCAAAAGACAAGACTCAAAATGACTGTATGTTTATGTTTCCCCTTACGCTCTTGGAATAAATTAGAAAGTGTATCATATGAGGTTATGGAAGCAAGGTTATCATTATGATACCATCAAATTCAGCAACACACAAGGAAGGACTGAACCCAATTTTTATAATTGTATGAAAGCAAAATTGAGTAGTGTTAATTAAATGCACTTAAAGCTAGACAGTACTTCCAGTGAAACAAAGATAATGAGGATGATAGTGAACCAATAACTACTTTAATGTTTTATGGACTTGTTATAGGATATACACATTTTAAGATTATAGAAAGTGTCAAGTTGTGACTTTGGTTGAGGAAAACTAAATACTCAAAATATGAAGTTTTAAAAATAAAAGAACCTCACCTGAGAAGCATCCAGCCGGTTCTGGCCCATATGCTAAATGTGAAGGAATGTGAAGCTTACGTTTTCCCCCTGTGTGATATTTTTTGGGTGACGATTAGGTTTCTTCTTCTTCTCACCAATGACAAGAAACATATAAACCAATAACCTTCTATAAATTCATACCTATTTGCATTGGAGGCACACCATCACCACCAAAAATTCCTTGATCTAATCCCCTAATGACCTGGGAACAAAAATATAAGATAAAGGTAAATGAGATACATAAATGAGGGTAGGGAGAGGGAATTTCTACAATTTTGATAGGATATATGTCTATTGATTAAATCTCATGGGTATAGAATAGGAAACAACTCCAATAGAACTGAAAGGAAAAAAAAAACTGAGCTCCATAATTTGATGTACTTGTTCTAGTTTTCATTCTACTTTTGGTTTCCTAGAGCCTTTTTCCGCTTAGACTTATGTTCATTATATTTGTCTAAAGGGAACAAGCTTAAACTTATGTTCATTATATTCATCTAATTTCCTAGACTTAGTATTAGAGGTTATTTCCCTATTTAGTTTTATTTCTAATTATAGAGGCCTTATTGTGATAGAAGGGGAAGATTCCTCAGAATCAACAAAGCCGTGGATGTCCTAACGGTATTCTCCTTCATGTCCAAGGATGAAAAGATCAAACAATAAGCTAAGCAAGACTCTTACTCTCTCATATATTCAACCCCACCATGAAAGAGCTTGAAAAAGGTCTGAACAAATAAATACTACATATGGATATTGCAACTATGGAGAATAATGTTCGATTAATGAAAAAGGTGAAGAATGTGATTTAGACATCAGTAAGGCAGAAAAAAGTCTAAAATATCAAGAAACTTATGATAATGAATCTATTTTGAAAGAGGAAAACCCCATCTAAGCAATCAATGCCTTTAATGAGCTTAATATGGAAACTTCCTCAACTGTATGATTCTATCAATCTAATTGAGTTGAAAAGAAAACTTTCCTATGTTGCTAATGATGCCTTCCAAGTTAGAGGAGAAATTGATTGAACATCCAAGCTAGCTAATTAATGTTCTTACTTTGATATTACAGAAATTGATTTCGAGTTTTCTTCAACTAGGTAGAATGATGAAGGTTGCATCACGAAAGCTTTATCAGCTATTGATTCATGATCAGTTTAATTGTGTCGGGAAAGATTCTTTATCGCTCATGTTGATGCTTTAATATAAGGGGAAAATCTAACTGATACTCTACTGGGCCATTTGATAACCATTATGCTTTTAGTTTTCAGTTTCCACTTTTTATGCTTGAGATATGAGGAAATGAGGGATGAAGAAGGATGGAGGAAGGATATGGTGGAAGGAATGGAGAACAAATATAGAAAAATTGTGGACAAAATGAAAACTAAAAACCAAAACATATTTTTGTGGGTTTCACTTTTTTATTTTATTATTTTTGTTTTTGTTATTCTTCTTTCTTTATTTCTTCCTCTCCATACCACCACTCTTCTTCATCCCTTCTACCTCTCCTATACTGCCTACATGATTCATGCCCAAAAAGTGAAAACTGGTAACTAAAAATGGAATAATGGTTATCAAACGGCCCCTAAATGATCTAATGCTAATTTATACCTTGATATTGCAAACTCAAGATTGAGCGTATTCCAACAATGGGAGGATGATAACAGAAGCAAGAAAAAATGTATATGTTTCAAGTCTACGTCTCAATTATCCTCCTGATGTCCAGTCTATATGTAAATGATTGGATTGTCAACATATAAGGCCCCATTTGATAACCATTTGGTTTTCCTTTTTTTTTAAAGCTTAAGATAGAGAAAAACATATGGGGAGAAATGAGGGAGAAATAAGAGAGAAAAACATATGGGGAGAAATGAGGCAGGATAGAGAATGAAGGAGAATCCATGAAACAGAAACTAGAAAAGGAAACCATTTCAAATAGGTATGAACTATCAATTTTTAGTTTTCACTTTCTGTAGCATCCCATGACATTTTCTTCCTCATTCATCCCTCTCTCCTCCTTTCTACTTCCTCTTTCAGTCTTTCTCCCTTATGTTTTCCTTCTATCCTGAACTAAAAAATGAAAACTAAAACATAATGGTTACCAGAAGGGGCCTAAGCCTTATTTTAATAGGCTTTGGGAAACTTCTGGAATATTTATTGAAGTTTATCAAAAGCAAGTGGAGATGGTATAAGTAGTTAAGATGTACTATGAAGCTATAACATGTAGAGAACTGTAAGGTCTCTAGAACAGATTTTTATTAATGATTATGCTGTGGTGTTTATGCTTGCTTAGCAGTGTGAACCTAGATACAAAACCTTCATGCATAATCAACATCATTTGGGAATTGAGAGTAAGGTTAGAATTTTCATACCTTGCCAACTCCTATACGCATAGTCAGAGGTCTGCCACGTTTGTAGCTGCTGTCAAAGACTGTCCCATCAGCGAATCTTGCAGTGTAGTGAATCTGTGTTTGTTGAATCAGATTTTTGTATCAATATGTCGTGTTTGACGTAAACATTGCCGTATAAACTTCACATTATGAGAAAGAGGAGTATCATGGTAGGAAAATAAAGTTGTTTTTCAATTCATTGATGCCGTTGTTAGTCATTTATTTTAAAGCATGTAATTCCAAGTTTTGTTTAGTTTGTGCAGGTCTAGACATACGGAAGAATGTTGGAGAGTATGTAGTTGAGCCTTCCATTTTTCAAGTTTCTTTAAGTTTTAGGGGTCAAACAGTTAAGCAGAACAAGAAAATGAAATCATAAAAGTGATTTGAAATGATCAAAATCGATGCTGCATGCACATTTGGTACAAGTGAGTTGGGACTTCAATGTCTGCCAAATAAGTTTGGTTAGATATGCGGAAGGAATTATTCCCAATGAAGCAACCGGCATAGACACTTGTAGTTTTCACAATCTGGTTGCAGAGAAGGCAAGGCCTTATGGTTTCTAGACATTTGATATAGTAACATATTAAGGCATGTAATAAAGATAGAACTGTTGGGGGTTTTGAGAAATACAATCTATTAACAAGTAGCAAAACTTCAAGTTCAACAATCAAAAGCCAAACGAAGAAAATTTACTTTTCTATGTTAAGTAAAATTGAAGCAATTAAACGCATTACAGCAAAACCCAACAATAAAGTTTGAAACTTGTTCTATTTTTTTGAAAATTAGAAACATAACATTTCGGAAAAAACCAGAAATTAGAAACTCACATTGATGAGCTCGCCACGAGGAGCCCCTACACCAGACCCAACTGAAACATCGCAGAACCCAAGCCCAGAACGAACAAAGTTCAATTCACAGAGAGGCTCACCCACTGTGGCGTAGTACTCAATTCTCGTGGCATCAGCTTCCAAAGGAGACAATGCCACAATTGAAGCTGCTAAAAGCCCCATACTCACATCCAATACGCCCTTCTTAATCAAAACATTTGAAGTCCAAGAGACCTTTGCGTTGTTTTCAGACGTTGACAGCGAAGAACATGAACAAGAACATGTGGGTCTGGAGGAGAATGAGGTCGAACGATTGAGGTTTTCAATATGGGCGAGGGGGTTTGGAGTTGGAACGATTAGAGCAGAGACCGTCATTTTGCGAAATTGTGGAGCTTGAGCTTGAGCCTCAGAGTTTGTATTTATGGCTTTGCCACAATGCTCAAGCTCCTAACGACGGCTTTCAGTGGGAAAGAAGAGTGGATACGATGGGACCCATCACAGAAGATCTTGGCCATTAATTTGGATAGCAAACCCCATATTCAATTCCATTATACGATTTTGGCAACAAAAAAAAAATTTGCATGCCACCATAGTTTAGGCTTTTTCTCCGGACAATAAAATTGGATTAACACTTACTACTATGATTTAGTGGTATTTCTCATAACATATTATGTGAGATGTCTCAAATTGTATTCCCGTAAAAGACAAAATACTTAAGTAGTTTCCTTCATAAGATCTCAAATTCAACTCTTTAAAAGGCAGGCGATCGTTGTATAAAAAAAACTCCCAAATTAAGTTTTTATTTAAAATTAATTTATAAATTCATATGGAATTAGTAAATTGGAGTTTGATGAAATGGAAAATGTTACATCCTTTGGGACTCAAATTGGTGTGCAAATTTCGATTCCTAGCATTATTAAGAACTAAATGCATGCATCCGTGTACGCGTAGGTCAATTACTTTTATTTTTAATTTATTTTTAAAATTTTTAAGAAATAAAGAGAAATAAAAATAAATTCAAAATATAAAATAAAATAAAAAAGAATGAGTTTGAAGTGACTACCCACTCCTCCACTAAAATTTTTATTTTTAAAATTAAAATATTTAATTTTATTATTTTGTCATGATTTATTATATTATTTCTTTTTTAACAATATCATTGCCCAAAGGTATTTTTGTCAGAAAATTTTGGTGAAGTTTTTTGACCCTCCTGACTTTATAATAATAGAGATAACTAAAGGAGAATTCAAGTTGAAAGAAAATAGAAATTTCATATAGTGAATTAAAATTTTTGAGAGTATAAATATAATTGTCTGATTTGTGATTTGAGATACATCACAAGGTTGTAATTGTGAACATTAATTTGCCCTGACTTGAAATCACCCATACTCGCCCCAAGTCGAACTCGATATCCCGGCTCCTCTAGAGCACCCTGAGTGGTAACTCGATATCCCAGCTCGTCATGTGCCCCCGAGTGATAACTCGATATCCTGGCTCGTCCTGAGCCTCGAGTAGTAACTCGATATCCCTGCTCCTCCAGAGCTACCTTAGACCTCAACGATATGGCGGAGAAAGATTTGAAACCCAAAATCTATAAAGTCAAAACTACATAAAATCAGAGTCCATAAAGTCGGCCCATAGCCCAAAACATCGTGTCCAATTAATTGTTGAAAACCATGTCCAGAAATAAATTACGAGAATAATTATTCAAACTCCAGAAACATGCGCCAAAAGGTCTGAAAAGTCGAAAACATGTCGACACACGCCATTGTGGCCCAAGGACAGGCTCCACATACCGCAGCTTACCGGCGAAAGGCCGACGTCTCGTCCACACGCCAGCTACAGTGCCCACGCCTTCACGCGCGCTGACTCGACTGCTAGGTGGATCCACGTGGTTGCCAGGTGGCATGCCACGCCAGTTCTCTGACCGAACCAGTCGCTGGAGAAGAAAACTGCTCCGCTGTCCGCCATCGCTGAAAATCGCCATTTTCGGCCGACCTTGAAAATTCCTATCTTCTTCAAATCTTATCCATTTTTCACAAATTAATAGCTTAAAATTATCTACTCGAGCCCAGAAACTCGAAACTGAGGTCTAAACACGAAACTCATACCTAATTTGGCCTGAAAATCGATCGAAAGGTTCGGTTTTCTCCTTCCTCGGTTCGGTGTTTCCCGTGGTTGTTTCCCCAGACGGCTGGTACGTCCTTGATCGTAGGGAGAAGAGGATTCCGATGGGTGGAACCAAAATGGACGAGGTTGCTTCGAATCAAAGTTCAAGGGTACGGGGTTTTGGGTTCGGTGGCACTGTTTGGATGAGGAATCGCGAAGAGAGAGAGGAAAATGAGAAGAATCTGGAGAGGGTCTGAGTTAAAAACATCTGCCAAGTGAAAATTACCAAATTTCCCCTGACCATTCTAGACACACAACTCTCTCATACGAACTCTGTTTTCCTTGTGCCGGCTGTCTACGAACTCGTGAGTTCGAGACCTACGCAACGGTCCACGAAAAACTTCCAAAGGTGTCTCCAAACAACAATTGACTTTCACGCCTCTTATTAAACTAAGGGAAAATTGTCATTTCCCAAATTATTTTACGAAATTCGCCTATTTAAATAAACGGGTCGTCACATGGACGAAAAGAATCAGGTCTTGTTTGAGCAATATGAGAGCACACTTGCCCTTGTAAGGATGTCCCAGCGCAATCAAGGGCGAGACAAGAGGCCAGTTTGTAAGGACCCTTTTCAAATTTTCCCTCGAAACTCGGGAAGAACCCTACTCCCATCTGATAACCTAAGGAAATTCCCAAAATATCCTTAAGTCCTTACAAAATTAATTATGAGAACTCTGCCAAAAGTTCGGCAGAGTCTCCCCTTAGGGACTAGTTATCCGTCTTCCACCTGTCAGACAAGGGATCAAAAAGCACTCCAAATTCCAACAGACAACAACCATCCAACGATGAAATCGAAAGTTTATAGTAAGTCCAAAAAAAATATTATCAAAGCATCTAGGTAGGATAATTAATTACAGAATTAAATATACTACTCGAAGTTTAGGTAAAATGCGCAGCTGAAAATCTGATGCCTCCGCCTCTGGAAATGCCCACGTCAACTCAATAGCACGTAGGGAATTTAAAACACAAAAGTTGTGAGTGGACAAAAATAATCATTTATAAATCCTTTTCCGAGGAAATCTTATATTTTTCCCCTCCACGAATAAAACCATGCATGCATAACATAAACATTTCTTTTTAAGCAAATATGATATAAAGATATTTGAAAACCACCGGAATTTCATCTTTCTTTAAAATACTTAGTTGGACCCACAAAATCTGTATAATAAAAAACACACTTTGGCCCACAATTTGGTTTGGAAAATCCTCCTCAAAGGAGTTTAAAATCATGTAAAGTGACCTGGACACAAAATACATCAACACATATCCCAATGTTCCCGACATACCCTCCACACACCTGATATACCTTGAGTTGTGGAGAACCATGTGCTACGCGTAGACAGCCTCAACGACCCGGCGGAGAAAACCCTCGACACCAGCGTCGGAGAGCCCTTAACGAACCAGCGGAGCAAAACTTCTCAACGCCAGTCGGAGCAACCTTGACATCGGGGACAAAAAACCAGTGAAAACCAAATCCGTGTTTTGAAATCTTTGTTTCTTGGCCTAAGCCAAAGTCATTGTAAAATCATTTATGGCAAAATCCAGTAAATCACAAATACGGGTCTAACCCAAAATTATGGACTCAATAAATATCACGTCGAGACAACATAAAAATAAAGTCCAAAAACCAAGTCATTTCCCCAAAACACATTTTCATTGAAATATGGAAAACCTGTATCCAGCAATAATTTCTAAATTCCAAAAATTGTTACAACAATACATAACAACATTTAATTCAAGATACCTTTATGCATGCATTACAGTTTATAAAACCAAAGTCCTCTCACCACACGTCCAAGCAAGCTCAATCCTGAGTCGTACGTTCCTCCGAAGTTCCTTGAGCAGTATCGTCTGTCAATATTAATAATCGGGATTATCAGCTAATAATAAAACCCTACATTTAAACTCCCTAAACCCCGGGAGGTTCGCTCGCGTCACCCTAAAAATGCAGCAACTTCGGACGCCCAAAACTACCCTTAAACGACGTCCGATTAACCCGAAACCTGCGCCAACAGATCCAAAATGTCGAAAACTAGCTGACACGTGTCGTCGTGACCCCATAATCGATACCACGTGCCGCCACGCGCTGTCACGCGCCCCCACGCGTCGGTACTGTTCATGGCGGAATATTCTATTGCTCTGTTAGAATATTCCGTCAAACTAAAGGAATATCCCGGCGAAATCGGAATATTTCGTCCAGACTAACGGCGTTAGGTTTACGTCCAACTCCGTTAACTTTTGACGGAATATGACAACGCTGTCAGCATATTTCGTCAAACCTTGACGGCGTTAGTTGACCGTTAACTCAACTGACTGCTGACTGTATGGTCAGGTGGAGCCCACGTGGCAGCTAGGTGGCATGCCACGTTAGCACCGTCTAACCGACCCAGTCGCTGGTGTCTCGCCGGAAAAGACGGACGTGGTGCAGTCCGCCGTCGCCGGAGTCTAGCCGAAAACTCGCCGGAACCTCACCGGAGCAGAGGACCTCGCCACCGTTTGCCGCCGTTCGCTATCGCCGAAAAAACCCCATTTCCGGCCGACCTTGGATTTTTCCTAACTTCTTCAAAACTCAACCATTTTTCACGAATTTTATGACAAAATCTATATACTCGAATCCAGGAACTCAAATATGACCTCAAAACACTAAACCCGTACTTGTGCTAGCTAGAAAATTGATTTGAACTTTCGATTTTTCCTTTCCTCGATCTGTCGTCTCCCGTGGTCTCCCGTGGTTGCCTCCTCCGATGGTTTGTACAGTTGTGATCGTAGGAAGGAGAAGATTCCGATTATTAACACTAGAATGGAAGACTTGGCCTTGAATCAAAGTTGAAAGTTTTGGGTTTTTGGTGTTTTGTGTCGCACGGGTTCAGAGAGGGGGGGGGGGGCGATGGAAGAATGGGTGGTCCAGAGAGAAAGAGACTGAAAATGAAGATGAAGATAAGATCAATTGGGTTTAAAAATATCTACCCCTGCCAAAATTACCAATATGACCCTGACAATCTAGACCCGTAACTTTTCCACACGAACTCCATTTCCCGCGTGCCGCCTGTCTACGAACTCGTGAGTTCGAGACTTACGCAACGGTACCCGAAACACAACCTAAAATGCCTAGAAACAAAAATTGGCTTTCACGCCCCTTAACAACCAAGGGTAAATTCATCCTTTTGCAAAATAATTTACGAAAATTCAATAATTACATTTCCGGGTTGTTACATGTTGGCGGAAGAGGACGAGGAGTCCGTGACCCTAAACCGAAACGGGTCGTCGAAAATGGCCCGTTGGACCATCAAGTCTGTACCCGAGTCCGATAACATAATCCGACTCAAGAGCTTCTTCGGCAAGTACCTCATCACCTAATATCAGCCTTACCTCCTCGGCATGACGGGTCGGAAAGTGCTCTAAACTCTTCTCCAGTGGCTCGACGTACTCATCTGTCGAGTGGGAGCTCAGATATAGGGAACCCAGGTCTGGCTCAAGACCTGGTACGGTAATTTCCGCAGAGCCAACGGTGGGCTGCCGCCGTGGTGCAACTTCGTGACCCACGACATTCCTCATAGAACCGCCACTCAAGATTGGGTTTTGTGGGATGTCGACCTCGTCCAGATCCATATTCGGTCTCTGACCAATAAACCCCCTAGCGCGGTGCAGAGTTGGAAATTAGAGAGCGGGGAGTCATGGGTCTCAAATGGCGTAGAGGCGATTGATGGATTCAAGGGTGGTGGTGGAGGGCGATTGCGTGTGTGTCTTTGTCGAGAGAGGGAGAGGAAGAAAGCGAGAGAGAAATAGAGAGAGCTGGGGAGGGTTTTGATTTTTGTTTTGTTTTTGTTTTTTTATTTTTTTGTTTATTTGATTTTATTAATTACTTTTAAAATATTTAAATTTTATTATTATTTTTTTATCTACATGGCGTCCATGTCAGCATAAAAAAGGGCCCTATAAGTGCCATTTGGACACTGAACAAATTTTTTTAACAGATTGCTAACGGTGGATACCTAGATGTTGTATTTTGGTAATTTAGGTACATAGATGAAAATTTTCATAATTCGGGTATGAACTTAAAATAACTCCTATAGTTTTGATATTTTTATGTAGTTTATCTAAAAATGTATTCAGTGTTCAAGTGGCACTTATGAAGACAATTTTTTATGTTGATATGGCCTCTATGTAAACAAAAACAAATTGAATATATTTAGAGCAATTAATAAAAATCCTAAAATAAATAAACAAAAAAAATTAAAAAATCTAAAACAAAACGCAAATCAATTTCAAGAACCACCTACCCCTCACCGAGAACGATGGCCCATTTTTGGATCTAATTCTCTCTTTTGCAGGCTTTGAATTTGTATCTGTTGTGCAGGTTTGTTCTTTCTTAATTTTTGCATGTTACATTCGGTAGATGGAGATTTTGGGCATGTTTTTTTTTATGTTTAGCCGTTCTGTATTGGGGCTGCTATCGGGGTTTGTATTTGCGTTGAAGGTTTTGCAAGTTGGCAAAGTGTTTGATGGAATTTCTATGTTATTTTAGAGGTAAAGGTAAAGCAAGTGAATTGAGAAGGGGTTCTGTCCAAATTGTAGATTTGGTGAAGTACATGCTACAAATTCATTGGAGGATTCACAATCATCAGATGCATATTACTTAGTCATAAGCCAAAACATTAAAGCAAAAGCTGCTGCAGAAGAAAAAGTTGAAGGTGGTAGTGATGAAAGTGTTTGTTACAATGAGGATGAAGAATTTGATGTGCTGGCCTCCGGTGGGACCGGCGTCGTCCAAAGACGAGTGAGCTTGCGAGCTTCAGTCGATTCCCAGCGGTGGGTTGATTTGGGGGTAGGGGGTGGGCAATTGGGTCATTGTTCTCGGTGAGGGGTAGGTGTTTTGGTTTTTTTAATTTTTTAATTTGTGTATCATTTAAAATTTTATTAATTATTTTTAATATATTATATATTTTTTTGTCTACATGAAGGTCATGTCAGTATAAAAAGGACCCTATAAATGTTACTTGATCACTTAACATATTGTTAACGGAAGGTACTTAGATGATGTGTTTTAATAATTTGGATACCTAAATGAAAATTTTCATAGTTTGATTATGAACTTAAAATGATCCCTATATTTGGGAGAATTTTATGTAATTTATCTTTATTTTAAACCCCAAAAATTAACTAGCATGACCTTTGAAGTGAGAAGAACAATTCCGGGACCAGAGAACCCGGTCTACATCCTTGCTAGATTTTTACAGCGAAGAATTAATGAATACATTTACTAGAGCACAAGCAGTACCCCCAAAATTAAAGTGGCAATGATTAAGGCTTGTGGACACCTCTAGTTTGACCACAGCCCATTATAGAGGAGGGCAATTTTCCCACCTTTTCAATCCCTGATTCAAACACCACCCCCATTCCCATATAGAAATGAGACTCTATATGGCAATGGAAAGCCCAAGCCCCCGGATTATCTGCCCTGAATCTCAAAGCTGTCCACCCGTAACTATGAACCGGCACCGTGTTCTTCATTATGGGATTCACCAAATTGTACTTTTGTGGATCTGTGGAAATGTTAAATTTTCCTTCCCCATATCCAAGGACCCAAAAATCATGCCCATGGAGATGCCAAGGGTGCGTCTCGCTGTTATTCGGATTCCTGGTGTTTGCATTTTGCAGGATTATGTCCACAGTTGTGTTGAACTTGAGCCTGTAGATCCCACTGCTTATTGTAGCATTTGTGTTGTTTTGCCTGGCGTAGATGTCGTAATTGGCATAGTCGTAGCCTTCCGGCGGAGGTGTTTGATCAAATGCCTCAGTGAAGTTTTTCTTGAGGGCGATGAGATAAGGCGTGTGTGGATGAGTGAAGGAGACATTGTTGACTGACCACCGGACATAGCCATTGACGGTGTTTTGTGTGTTGAGAAACACAATGACTCTGTCTGAGGTTTTGGGAGGGGTGTGGATGAAGTCTTTGTGTGACTTAATGGCAAGACTTTGGTTCATTCGGACACCGACGTTGTCCCAGGCAGGGCCTGCCGGTGGCGTTGATGGAGGAGACCGCCGCGGATGGTTTGGGTAGTAATTGAAAATGCCTAAACCAGGTGGGGTGGCGGCATTTCTGCTAACAATATTTGTTGTCATCCAATAGTTTCTTGAAGGGTCTTGGTCTGCTTTTACTAGCACAGAATATGTCTCACCGGAATATAAGAACAGGTTCTTCACAACAAATGGCTCTACATAATGCCCGTCTGCCTCCACAACTGTCATGTTATGACCCTGCATTACAGAAATTGATCCAAGTTTATTATAAGTTATTACTTATCAGAGACTTATATGTCATTAACTATGTTATATATATTATTACGCACCTCTATTTGGAAACTGAGAGCGGATAAAGAAGTGAGGCTAGCAAGCCTTAGTCGGTACGTTTTTCCGGGGACTATGGTCATTGCATAAGGAGAGCATTCGAGGTTGGTTGTGTTACAAACACCGGGCTCTAGGCTTGGAGTGGTGAGAGCAGAGCAGTTGAATCTTCCTTTTCCATGTATAAGAAGTGACTGAATTTTTACACAAAAAGAAACTGGTTAATATATTTAACTAGCTATATATAGCTGCTTTATTAATTCAATTAATTTGTTAACAAAAGTGAATTACGTACCTGAGGTTCCCCGACCCAGCTAAAATTACGAGAAGACAGCCCGACTGCATGTTCGTAAGTTGTTTTGTGGTACCAGTCATTGAGTATGATGCTTCGATCATAATCGTAAGCGAAAGGCTCAGATTTTCCTTCTGGAAGTGCTACACGAATGGAACCATAAAGCCCAGCTTCTCTTTGCATTCCATAATGAGCATGGTACAGGTATGTCCCAGGCTGAAAATTCAAATCAATCACTAAATTAAAATTAAAATAAATATTTTAAGGTGGAGTATTAAATTAAAATAAATATATAAGTCAAAGGTTAATATATATATATATATATATGATCATATAATAACAACCTTACCCTATCAACCACAAACTCATATTTGAAGGTGTCTCCAGGCAATATTGGACATTGAGTCACCCCTTCAGTTCCATCACTCCATGGTGTTCCAATCTGCAACAAATGACCCCATTTAACGATATGAGTTATAAATTATTTAACTTGACTACTATCAGATGCACTTTAAATTTAAGCTATATATTAATTACCTGTCGGATTCCATGCCAATGAATGGCTGTATTTTCTGTGAACAAAGAGTTTGTAAGCTCAACAATGATGGTGTCACCCTGGCGGGCATGTATGGTTGGTCCAGGACTTCTGCCATTAATGGTGATAACCAGTTTCTTGAAGCAGTCAGGTGACTTGTACTCATACTTCACTTCCCATTTGTAATGCCTAACTCTGGCCTCCACTTCTGGAACCTGAATCACCAAAACCAAGAACAAAAACAAAGCCACCAATTTAAATATGCAACCTTTTTTCTCCACAGCCTCAACCATATTTATTATACGAACTTGATACAATATTGCTCAAATCGGCGCTATATATATAGATGTACGTGTGTGAGTTCTTGGTCAAAGTTGGTGGCTAAAGGTAAATTAAGACCAAATCAAAGTCTCTGCATTACACAGAAATATCTGTGCATGTTCCTCTCATGATTTAATTTTGTCTTTTCTTTTGTCTGCAGGTCTAAACTTGTAATTGGTCAGACCAAATAATATTCTCCATTTTGACCTGATGTGTTTTTGTGTGCACGTCAAACTTGTAATTAATCTAATTGTTTATTCAAGTATATGGAATAACGGATAAAACTTTTCCTTGGGTCAATCAGGATTGTTTGAAACTGAGAATTGGTCTGAGTCAGAAAATGTTATAAGGATAATGTTTGAAATAATAGATGAAGCAGAAATGTTCTATAACAAATATGCACGACATATGGGTTTTAGCATTAGAAGGGATGATAGGAAGGTCGAGGACGATGATACTATTAGCAAAGATATGGAAAGTATAAGAACGTCAAAGACCAATCTAGAAGACAATGTTTGTCAAGAAAGAGCCCTAACACTAGAGAATTGTCATGCTTAATTCCGGGTGAAGTTGTGTTGGAAAATGAGTGTATTTGTTGTGTCATCATTTTACCATGAACATTCACATGAATTAGCAAGGGCTCATGAAATACATTATCTTCGCTCTCATCGAGAAATTGCAGATTGGGATTTGAAGCAGGCTTTAGCACTCCGCAAGGTAGGTATAAGACCAACTCATATAATGGAGTATTTGGTTGACTGCAATGGATGTTATGAAAATGTGGATTTTACCAGAAAATATCTATATAATAAGTTGGTTGTTGAGTGTGGAAAAATAGTGGATGATATTGATTCAGAAACTGTCATTGCTTATTTAACTGCTAAATCTGAATCTGACCCATATTTAGTTTTTGAGTACACTGTAGATTTCTAAAAGAAGATTGAAAAATTTATTATGGAGAGACTCATAGTGCCTAATGGACTACAAATGTTTTGGTGATATGATTTGTTTTGATAGCACTTATAGCACAAAGTGGTATGATAAAGCTTTGATTATGATATTAAGTGTGAACCACCACTATGCAACTACAGTATTTGGCTTTGCCCTATTGGTAAATGAAACTGCAACTACGTATGAGTGGGTTCTGAATACATTTTTATACTCGATGGGGTATAATGAATCTATTTCAGTAGTGACTGACGGAGATTTAGGCACGCGTCAGGGGATCATGAGCGTCCTTGATACTTGTACTCACAGACTTTATTTACGACATATTGAGAGAAATATTAAATCAAAATTCATGATCCCGGTTGTTTTAAGGAGTGGTCAAACTTTGTGAAGGAACGTATGACGGTGGGGAGTGTGAGGAACGATGGGACAAAATGTTTGATACTTACGGCCTTCGGAGGGACTCTTGGGTTGCTGAAATGTATGAAAAACGCAATAGATGAGTTAAGGCTTTCTTGTGGGGAATTTTTTTTGCTGGTATGCGCAGTACACAACGTGCGGAGGCAATGAATGCGTTTATGAACCGTTATCTTACAAAGAAGTTCAAGTTGTATGAGTTGCTGGAACAAGTTGTATGAGCAATGTCACGTCTTCGTCACAATGAGTTGCTGTTAAATTTCAAATGTAGAAATTGTTAGTAAAATTAGAGAACAAGCAATATGCAATCTAATTCTAATAGTTATAAAATCCTTGCAAGTGCACAAATCGATAAGAATAGTATAGTAGCACAGCAAGAGTCGATCCCTCGAGGACTTGCCTCAAAGATTGATCCAATTAAGTTCATATTTAATTAACTTAGATAAAAAAAACACAAACGGGGGGGGGGGGGGGGGGGGGGGGGGGGGGGGGGGGGTTTGAGAAACACTCACGAAAGTAAAACAGTAAATTAAAATGCACGAATGATAGATTGATTGATTATTAACTAAGACGAATTAAGGCTTACTATCCACTCTAACCAATTATAGTCCTTAACCAGATTTTCTTGACTTAATTACTATGCAACTTCTGAATTAAGTGCCCATGCAAAAGTCCCGATGGTTGCCCCACTCCACATATATTATTCTCTCTTACTTGGCATGTTCTAAGCATGATGTGTACTCTAGAACGTCTATCACCTACCGTTTAAGATGATGCATGAAGTACAAAGAGAATTTAATGACACTACACTAGCCTAGAAAAGTGATGTGCATTCCTAGAGCGTTGTGAATTCCGACTACAAGATCGTTTTTAACCTCAACCTCTTGATGCTCATGAATTACAAGATGATATAGTGGTCACTCAAGCAATTCCATCAATAATTTATGCAAACAAGGTAGCAAAGCTCGTAGGCATAAAGGAATGGAAGTTAAAGCAGTAATCAGAGTTATTCAACATGCATAACAATCAAAATCAAGAGCCAAAATCTAATTAACAAACTAACATGGTTAGGGCTTCAAGCATCCCTAATCCTAACAAGAACTACTCACGCATAACTGGGATTAAAACAGATATAATTGAATTCATAATTAAATTGCAATGAAATAAAATTTTAGAGTAAAGAACACTGATGAACAATGGTGCGCAGCAGAGACTCGGCAAAGCCTTCCTCTCCAAGCTCCACGCCCAAAAAGTGTAGAAAATAAGAAATTGTTTACTTTGAACTGAGTTACAATGTAAATTGCGACTAGGGTGTCTAGATCTCCAAAATAATGCTCTTCTGATAATGTCCTCTCTACAAAATACTGAACAAATGCTCCCTTTTACAGACAAAGGGAAAACCTTGTCCTATAAGGATTGGTATTAAAAACCCTAGCCTAGAATGTTCTGGAATAGTTATTGTACTTCTAATTAATTACAAAGTCCTTAAAATCTATTAGAACCAATCAGAACACGGTTGGGAGTGTGAATGCAAGCTGGCCAGTGGGAACACAAGCTGGCCGCTGGCAGCCCGCGGTCTTCCCACGGTCAAACGCTGGAACTTAGAACTTGGCCCTTATAATATCTTCGTCATAGGGGTGTGGGACTGCGCTTTTGAGGCATACGATGAGCATAATAGAAGCGCATCTTCCCTCAGGCTAGGCGTATAGGTTGTCAGGCTTAGCGCAGAGGAGGACTTTGATCCACCGCTGGCGGAATAGGACCTAGGGTTTAGGCACAGAGGCTGGGCTCGGATGGGAAGTTCTTGGGACATGTACTCAACATGTCCTGGCATGACCTTGACACTTCTAAGACATGAACTTGATGTCATGAGACACAGGTTTGGGACCCGGATGGCATGATATAAGGTACTTGGCCAAGGACTCAAAATAGGCGCACTGGCGCACTCATGACCAAGTTTAGGACCTGATATTGAAATGATGACATCTCCTTCATCTGAACTCCGATTTGAGTCATTCTTTTCGTGTTCTTCTCAGAATTTACCTATCTTTCCAAATCTGCACAAGTCTCACAAGATTGATCATTTTCTACTATTGATGGCACAAAATCATTCAAAAGACATGTAAGAGAGGCATATAAAGACATCAAAATGATGCATAAATAATGACTGGTCAGAAATCATATCCCATTGTTGGCAGACACCTCCGTACATTTCAGAAGCATGCAGCTAGTGTGTACACTCATGATATGTTTCAAAAGGTGCATAAACAAATTGAGGCGGAATCATCATTAATTGTTTTGGATGTTAAATCGACTGATAGTTGTAAAGTATACACTATTGGGAAATACTTGGATTTTAACCAATAGTGTGATGTTACTTATGATCCATTCCGTATGGATGAATGTATTAAGTGTCCATGTAAAAGGTTTGAATATGTGGGGATCCCATGTCCACACATGCTTTGTGTCATTAAGAATGAACAAATGGATCAGATATCTAGTTTCTTAATTATAAGGAGATGGACTAAGGATGCAAAAAGTGATTATGATGAAGCCTTGTATCAGAATAATGTTAGTGGTGAGTGCTCTCTTATTTCTCGACATAAGTCTTTGAACCAGTATTGGAATGCACTTTGCTTTATGGCTCGCAGACAGATTTGGGGTATAGATTCATCTGCCAAGAGTTGGATATATTGACAGCAAAAGTGAAAGAAATGTGCATTGAAGAGGGGAATAGACCATCTGGATTGGGTGATACAAGTCATGAAAAAGTTGTGAGATACCCGTTAGTTGTGAAGATAAAGGGCATGCCTTTAAAAGATAAGCGAGATGTCAGCATGAGTAAACAAGATCCATAACTTGAAGCAGCACTCTTTGATCAAGCACATGGTAAGTAAACATTTTTGTTTTAGTTTTGTTTATAAAGATGTTATGTATAAAAATTAAACGTCATATGCATGTAGGAAAGAGTACCCAGACAAGAAGAACAAGATGGAGATGAAACTAGTGAAAATGATACCGAATGTGAAGATGAAGATGATACCGAATGTGATGATGATGATGATGTGTAAGATTTATGATGATGAAGAATGCATTGTGTAAATAATTTATTCCATTTCTTTGTTTTCGTTTTGGGATGTTCAAGTAAGCATTGTTGGGTGAATGCAATCAAATGGAAAAATCAGTGGCCAACACATAGACATCTAAAATTATGCACAAGAACTCTTTCCTTTGTGTGTTTGCGGAGAAAATAAGAGATGATTCTACTTTTTGTTTAATTTTTTTTTTTTTAGAAGAAAAACTTCCAATTGAGGAAAAATATGGAGTAGAAAAAAGTGAACAGCTTAGTGCAACAACATACAGAATAGGACTTATTACAGAAGACAGAGCAAAGAAAAATAGATGTGGTTGGATTGGTCGATGAATGGGCAGCTCATTTTTTTGAAAAGCTAGATTAAGTTAATGAGGGTGAAAATGGAGCACTCTTTGCTGAAATAATGAAAAAGGACCTTGCGCAGGTGATTCCATTAAGTTATACCTGCAGTTCTGTCATCTCTGAAATAGTTCTTGTTTGATTGAACCTCCCCCAAAACATGTACCCACCCCACACACACTCATAATACATAATCTTTATTCTAATCTCAAGAACAAACTTATACCTAGTGTCTGTATATTTGTGTACTTGCCTCTAGATGTTAGATTGAAACATGCATCTTTTATGTTGTCAAAGCTCTTCAAGCCAAACACCCTTTCTGTTGTAAAAAATCCTCCTATTCCTCAAGGTTAAGTACAATTTCAAAAACAAAGTTCATGTTACAGATTAATTTTGGAATTACAATATAAAGATTGAAAGTTACATCGCTAAGGTAGATTTACAATAATTAATGTTACAGATTACGCATCAACATAGGGGAATTACAAGATCATGGTCAGAAGTTACAACATTAAGGTAGATTTACACTATCAAGGTAGCATATTACACTTCAACATCGCCAATTTACAACTTCAAGGTTAAGTACAATTTCAAAAAGAAAGTTCATATTACGGATTAAGGTTGGAATTACACAATCAAGGTTGAAAGTTGCATCGTTAAAGTAGATTTACACAATTAAGGTTGTATATTACGCTTCAACGTAGGTGAATTACATGATCATAGTTGAACAAGGGTGAGTGGACCTTAGCAATTTTCGGTGAAAAATAGTTTTTTCAAGGCATTTTTATAATTACCCCTCACTTTGATTAAAATATCAGATAAATACTATATATAGCACGTAAAACGAGATACACTATTAAAATAATAATATAATAATCGAATAACCCCGCAGGGATATCAACCACAAAAATTCAATCATACGCACCTCAAACAATTAAGCATTGGACAATTAACATTCTTAAATGAATCTTCACACGTTGAAGATGACACATCCAACTTATGGATAATATGAATAGTAATACCTTGCTCTCGTCGTCTCTCTGTAAGCTCTTCAACTCAATGTCGAACTCTCGTCGTCTCTCTACGAGCGGTATCGATCAACTCAACAACGCACTCTTGTCGTATAGATTAATGCTCTCGTCAACCAGGTCACCGCCCACACCATACCTACCGACCTCGATGACGCAGGTAATCTCTCTAATATCTCATAACTCTGGTTACCACCCGTGATAATAGTCATTGTATCATGAGCTGGAAAATCCCTCGGCTATCATATCACATCAGACAGCATAACCCTCGGCTATCATGTCGTCGCATCAGCCGACACAATTCTTGGCTGGCATATTACATCAACTAGTATAATCCTTGGCTGACATATCACATTAGTCGGCATAACCCTTGGCTGACATATCACATCAGCCGGCATAATCTTCAGCTGGCATATCATGACTCAATCATCATTTTGGGTACCCCCAATGACACTGTAGTCGTACGAGTCAAGCGCACGTGACAAGAATGGGTGTCTGCACTCGTACCACGACCACGTGAAGGACTGGGTGCAAGCACCATCACCACGAGTCCCCCTAGGAGCACTGGGACCACATATACACACAAGGGCTCGGGGACAGGAATGGCGCTGTTTAACCAGTATAGAACGAGCACAGGTGAATGATCATGTGGAGGACTGGTTTGTGGCCTACAGACAGGTACGACACCAGCGACCACCATATAGGTATACCATGACTCAAACATGTGCTAAGTCCGCATGTCCCTTGATTGTAGCATCTCAACATGACTCATACACAACTGATGACACATGTACTATGTCGGCATAACTCTTCGACAATAGTATCTCGACATTGACTCATTTGCTAAGCCAGCATGACTCCTCGGCAATAACACCTCGACATTGACTCATGTGCTGGCCCGGCATGACTCCTCAGCAATAGCATCTCAACCATACCCATACTCTCTCTATTATCATAATCTTTGTGTTCGTCATTTCGTATTGATATCTCTCTGTAACTCGCGACTATCGACGGACGTATCGTGACTCGCGACTCTACATTGTAATACGTATCTCGGAAAAATCCTCGAGACCCACCACTACAGTATTAGTTTATACTCATTTTGAAGTATTTTACCTTTCCTAGGATTCAAAACCCTCATATAGAATGATCAAATGATGTCGAGCCCTAAAGCTAACCCCTGGCATAGTCTAGATTTCCTATCATCATCAAACTCATAACAATGCCAATGAACAAGTAATTTATACCCATCACATCATCACACATATAATCATATACACACATATATATATATATATATATATATATAAGCAGGAGTTAGGAAACGAGGTCCACTCACAGTACGTCAGGGAGAGATCACCCGATAGGATCCACTATTACACGTACTTCGAGGTGCTAGTTCCCTAAAGTCCCCACAAGTTTCATCTCGATCGATACGGCCCTTCGAACTCTCCAATACCATAACGCCGCGGAAACAGGGCAATTAATATTAATAAATAATTATTTAAACTATTAAATCTAACTCCCGATCCCCGAGAGTTCATACTCTCTAAAAATGCATTCTACGTGACTAAAACTATCCAAAACAGCCCCCACACAAACTCTGATGAACCCGAAGCCTACGTCAAAGGCTCCGGACCTTCAAATTATATAATACAAGAGTCGCTGGAAGTCGAGGGAGAGGCCCACGTGCCCCCATGCGCTCTGGCCTCCCTAAGAGGTGTGATTGCAAGTCTTAGTCGCCCTCTTCCTAGCGTCGCCTCCAGCCTCCAGCCGCCAGCCGCCATTAGCCGGTAGGAATCTGCCATTAAAGCAGGATTTCGAATTTATTTCAATATCTCCAAATCTCAACCAATACTCTCAACCCACTAATCTAAACTCATATACTCGACGAGAGGAATCCGAAAATGAGGTATAGAAGTCGAGATTTTACTTGTGGCGGCCGAAAAATCCCTCGAAAGCCGTAAAACAACTTTTCCGTTTGTCGCTCGCTGCGTTGCATGCGGTGGCCAATAGTCTCCAATGAGGGCATGAATGTGATCGTGAGAGGGAGACGAAGAGGATGGTGGTGGTGCGGAGTTATGGGTCGCTATCGAGCGACGACGATGATGGAGAGGGATTTTCGGCATTCTCGCGGGAAACAAAGAGAGAGGCATGCTAGGGAAAAGAGAGAAGGGGCACAACCAATAGGGAGAGGAGAGAGAAAAATCTTATTTATAATTTAAACAAATTCTAAAATTATCGATACGTCCTTTTAGTTTTAGGCCAATAACTTCCTCTTACGAACTCCGATTTTCGCGTGTCGTTTGTCTACATACGCATAAACTCGAGGCCTACGTAACGGTGCAAAGAAAACTTCCAAAAGCGTCCTCGATCGAAACGTGACTTTCAAGCCTTCGGGAATATCAGGGGCAAAATGGTCATTTTGCAGACCAAATTTCTAATCACGGGCCACTATTCGTTGGGTCTTTTCTACAAGCCCAATATCAACTTGATTCAACCCAATTATTACCGGCTATTTAAGAAAACCATTCATTCGGATTTTTTTATTTTTTGAAACGAGTCGTAATAAGTTTAGTTAATGAAAAACACTGGGTTTTTTTTTTGGTGGGAAAAACAATTCTTATTGCTATTTTTTGAACTCCAAAATGCTTACGGTTAGCTATCCAATATTAGTGTAACACATGCAAAATCATGTAAATAAACAAATGATTATGTATATAAATAGTTAATCATCTTTTGAACATTTTCTCATATCATTTGGTATAGAATTCATATTCATAATCAGTTGAACAACCACGCAGCAACGCGCGTACATATCTTGTTAGTTTAAAGGAGACTATTCTTAGATACTTTTACATATTATTCTTTTAGTTTATATGTATTTGACCCAAACAACAAGATATTTAGTTTATGGCATCTCCAAGAATGGCCCCGGCGTGATTGGCGATTTTAACAAAAATATTCCCTAGGATTTGAAGTACATATGTTTAACAAAAATAATATATATATATATATATATATATATATCATTTCATTTTGTTTTATTAAAAAATAATACATCCTTGTGTTGATGGATTTGGTTGAGGAGGCCCATGCTCCTTAGGCTGGAGCTTTCATTTTCATGTACAGTTTGATTTCCAGGGTCCAAGGACCAGTTGATTTCTTTTTTCTTATTTTTTTTCATGAAGGACCAGTTGATTTCTGAGAATGAAAACTCAGCTATCAAAAATAAATAAATATCTATAAATTCTATATATTCTTCCTCCTCTAGATCTTATTCAAAAATAATACATCCTTGTGTTGATGGATTTGGTTGAGGAGGCCCATGCTCCTTAGCTGGAGCTTTCATTTTCATGTACAGTTTGATTTCCAGGGTCCAAGGACCAGTTGATTTCTTATTTTCTTTTTTTTCATGAAGGACCAGTTGATTTCTGAGAAAGAAAACTCAGCTATCAAAAATAAATAAATATCTATAAATTCTATATATTCTTCCTCCTCTAGATCTTATTTAAGTAAAAGTCTTTTTTTTTTTTTTTTTTTTTTTTTTTTGTCATGGGATATTTGATTTGTTTCTGAAATGTATCCATGCATGATGCTCGAGTATATAGAATTAATATATATCCGAACGAACACAACTTGCTACATGAATTGTCATGCAAATGCAAGTATGCAACCCGGCCCTTCATTCGTTTCATGGACTTATTAGTAGATACTCACTACAATAATATTTCATTGCTTTCGCGGCAAAAGTTTGCACGGCAAAACTAAAATTTGTCAGCTAAAGTACTATCATGGCAAAGTTCAATATTCGTGGTAAAGTTTTCAACTGGAGATTTTGATTGCGGCGCGAAATTTTGAGCGACAAATATGTAAGTTATGCCAGCAAAATTATTCATAGTGAAATTTTTTTCTGTAAGATAATTTCGCGTGAATTTATTTGCTCAGAATTGTCTTTACAAAAGTGGGCGGGGTTAGTTCCCACGATTGAAAAAAATAAATTTTGGACAATTCTCCCATTATTTCAAAACGGAGTCGTTTTGTGCTTTGGTGAGGAAACATGGTACGGCGCGCGAAGCCTTTCTGTATATGCGAGCAAGGAGTTCCGCTCCCAAGCACAACACCCAATCTCGCGCGGCGGCTCCTCCCTCTTCCACTCGATAACCTCCTCCCTCTGCAGTGCCAAGCCGAAGAGATTAATACAACCAACTAGCCGAAGTTAATTGTCTCCCTGGTTCAACCAATTCTCAGGTTTGTTTTAATTTTTTATGTCTTTCTTCTACGAGTATTGAAACTCAGGCCTTATTGTGATAGCTTGCTTAAAACTCAGCAAGGAAGGTTGGTTTCATTTGGAAATTGGTTCTATATCCAAACTTTGAATCTGAAGCACATTAACAATCGACTTATTCAATGGCCCAGATATCAATTATTGGTAATAGGGTTTTGTTGCATTCTACCTTTACGGATTTTCATAAATTGTTAGTGTCGAAACTCCCAAACTTTTCATAGGCTAATATGTGAATAGCATGGTGTCTTTGTTTTATTCTTTTAGAGATTGTGTTTGTTTTATTTTGGTAGGGATTGAAGTGATCATCTTTGCATAGAAGAAGACCTTGTGTAACCTCCTCATTACAGAACTAGGCCAAATAATTTACTTTTTGTCGGTAAACTCAGTTTCCAACCGTTAATTTTCCATAATTCATACATGCTAGCTACTGGCTGTAGTTGGATACATTTGAACATTGTTTTGGCCTTTTGGCCCCTCAATACAATGTTTCTAAATATGATGCGTTGTTATGTAGTTTTTTCGATCGCTCCTTATTCTGTATATGCTTGATCTGGGATGAACTGTGACTTCTTTTGTTACCTTTTTCTTTTCTTGTACTGGTATCTACATCTACACCTTACTGTTTCTCTTCTTCTGGGAGAATTCATTAACATTTTTAATTTGTTATGACAGTTTTTAATGCCGATATTTTGTAGTCTGTCTAGGAATTCAATTTCACTCTATAAATGGCTCAACTCCTGCTCTGTGTTATGTCTAAGGCAGTCCATATGATCACCCCGCAGTGAAAGAAATTAGCTTGATTTCTATAACTCTATATCTGGATGTGTTGTGGTGGCAGTGGTGCTTTGTGACTAGGACTCATCAACATAAACGAGTTATTTCAATCAACGTCCTATTCCACGTAAGTATTTCACCTGACTCCAAAATCTTATTAAATATAAAATATGCTCCTTTACTGAACTACGAAACTCATGCATGAAAATGGAATGTGACCTGAGAATGTTCTTCTTTCTTTCTATCTCTTTGTGTTTTGTTTAAGCTATATAGGAAGTGATTATTGTTAGAGTTATCTGATTCCAATTTTAATTTAGTTTAGGTAAACTAGTTTCATTTGGAAGTGATTTTTGTGCACTATAAATATCATATCTTAGTAGCGTCAGTTTATTTTTTTAAAATAAAATCCTCCTAGAAGTAAATTTTGGACTCATCGTTTGAATAGGAATTGGTTGTTCCATGGACAAGCAATGGATACAAAATTCCCAACAATTTAGTAGGGAATACATAGACGGGATTGAGGCATTTATTGAAGTTGCAAGGAATCATGTCAATAGTCGTAATCATACTAGATGTCCATGCCGAAAATGTAGTAACAGATATTGGAAGTCAATTGATGAAGTCCGAATGCACTCACATCTTGAGTGCAACAATTTACCCCGATAATGTCATGAGGAAATTGCAACAATTTATGTCACATAATGTTAGGAAGATATTTAGAACCATGGTTCCAGAAATTTAACGTTCCAACACTTTATAGATGATAATTATAGATTGCTGCACTCACATCTTGAGTCATTAACACTAGTAGTGTGAAACATGAGTCAGCCAATGATCTTAAAAATGTAATATCAATATTTTCTTAAAAGGAAAGAAATTATTCGGTCGTGTGTTTACTAAACCAGAATGGGAGTGAAATGAAAGGGATCCACTCCCATTCCTACTGAACCCTGTGCTTACTAACTTTTGGGAAATTGTTTTTTCCGGGAAAGCTGTCTTTTTTACTAGTGACTCAGTCGTCTTGGATTGAGAAGCTGTCTTCCTGCCATTGTACTCCTATTTTAGACCATAATCATGTTTTTAATGCAATGGACGTTGATATTCAATGTTCAAACAAAATTTTGAACCAGATCACTTATATACATCTTTGTACGATCTCGTTGAATTCGTAACCTGCTTTGCTAACTTCGAGAAGATCTTGACTTCTATGATGATTTTTCAAGAATTGTCTAAGAATTTGCTTTTGTGGTGTTACGAACTCACAAGTTATAATATATTACCTAGTATTGAAGATCATTCCCTTTTTTATTTCTAGTTTACATTTTTTGTGCATATGTAAGAAATGTAGAAAGTATAGGAAGGGTAGAAGGATGAACAAGAATAATGATATGGAGAGGAAGAAGGAAAAAAAAAAAAAAAAACCAAAAGATGAAATTCACAAAAAATAGACTTTAGTTTTAGTTTATATTTTGTCCACTATTTCTTCTATATTTATTCTCCATTTCTTTTATCATATCTTTCTCTATTGTTTTTCATCTCTTATTTCCTCTCTCTCAAGTATAAAAACTGAAAACTAAAAACGGAATAAATATCAATAACTCGTTAGAATTTCTAGCATTTATCAAGTCTTTCAGATGATATGTAATCGGTGAAATTTGAATTTATGCGACTCCATCTTCATCAAGTACCACACTCTACCTATATATATATCTAATTATTAAAATGTCCAAAACTCAAAACATAGAACATTTCCCCAAGCAACACTCTTTGTTAAGCTACAGTTCTTAACGGGTACATGTAGTCTTGCTACGTGCATATGCATATGTCAACACACGATATTTAGGATAATATTTGCATTTCACCCTTGGGTTTATCTCCTCAGTATTACTCTTTCGATTAATTCTTATACATATATACATCATAATCAGAACCGTTCGACTCTAAATCATTATTTTCAGATTATCTCTGCAAAAAATCAACAACAATTGAGGTCGTTTAGTCATTCGTATGAATAAAAAAGTATTAACAGTAACGGTAACAATGGAGATCCTCATGGTGAATCGTCCATTTAGTTTATAAATATAAATGTCTAAATGATCTACAATTTGGTTTATTTTTTGTATAAATGATCTTGAAATGTTGTTTTATGAGTTGAATGGGTCCGATTATGAATTTATGATATATGTATAAGGATTACATCCCTGAGTTTAGTGATTTCTCCAATAGCCTTGCTAGGATCTCCATATCGATAATTGATCGAAGCTACCTCCTAGTGCAGATTAGTACAAGAACTCGTTTCCTCTTCGAGCTAATACGAGTTTGAGAATTAAAATGGTGGTACGAGGATGTACCTCAAGAATATGATGCTTTTAGTATTCTCATATTTAATATCAAATTTAAATGTGAGATGTCATATTTGATTCTCGTAGATAGTGAGGATATACTCCTACTATTATGTTCGAATATAACATTAATTGCATATCTAGCTCAAATTGGAAACTAGTTTATCAATGGTGATAGAATTAAACACATACGACCAAAGTTCTTCTACACCACAAGCTAGCTTCAAAAAATTTGAGAAGTTGACGTCAAACAAGTCTATCCCATGACAATATGCCAGTGGACCCATGAATTTTTCCGAGGTCAACTTATAAAGGGTTTAAATTTTTCAGAAAAAAAAAATATTGTATTAGCATTTGTGATTTATGGAAGATTATAAGTTAAATTTGTCGATGGCGAATAAGTAAGGACTTACTTCAATAATTATAGTTCTCATCTTTCTCTCATTTTCTTACACGTATAAATAAGTTAGGCTCAATTAGTGTGATATAAACTCGAACTCTACGAAGTTAATCCGTTACTGTGCTAGCCCACCAGGTAATTCATGTAATCCGTTTAATAAACAAGTCACGTTGGACAACCTATGAACTTGTAATCTGGAACCCATTTAAATTTCGTAACCTTGTAATTGTATAATATTTATGTAATGCACCCTTTAAATTCAATTAGCTTTTTGTATCCAACTACGCGTTTGTGAATATTTTTTTAATTTTTAAAGATAAGAAGAAATGAAAATAAATTAAAAAATATAAAAAATAGATAAAATGGAATGAATTAGAGGGAGTAATTACTCATTTCTTCCACTTAAATATTAATTATTTAAAATTTAATTAATATATCTGATTTTATTATTTGTCCATGCTTTTTAAATAATTTTTTTAGAACTTTCATTTAGTACGGATATTTTTGTTTATAATAAGGACCTCATAATAATAGAGATATTTATTACCAAATACCATTTATTATATGAGTAATGCTATTTAGACACTAAATTGACCATATTGATGTGTCAATCAATGAATGGTGTTATTTTAATAAATTAAATCATTTTATATTTATTTTTTGTAGTAAATAGAATGTTTGTATCAATGTGATCACTAAATGTGGTCAATTTAGTGTCTAAATAACATTACTCTTTATATATTCGTAAATCTAACCTTTCACTGGATATCGAAAACTGCAGCATTAAACGCAACGCAGTGGAACGGGTTCTCCCCTTTCACATTTTCTCTCGTTTCTCTCCGTACTCTACCAATTTCCATCCCAACCAGGAGGACCAATCAATAACTTCGCCAATCGCCAGAGCCACACAGGTAACAAATTTCTCCTCCTTCTTTCTTATGCAGTTCGTTTGATATCAATTCAACATTACAAAACAAAAAAATAATTATTTCTGCCGATGCCCTTATTTAGTTGGTTCTTTTTTCCTCAAATTCTTTTTGATGAATTCATTTTTATGCTGAATTAGAGACGAAGAAGGCCGTATTTGTCCTCTCAACTTTAATTCAAGCTGATGTTTTCTTCCTGGGCTATTCTAGACTTAAAATTAGTGCTTATTGGCTTGCTGGAAACAAAGATGCATTCAGATAAGAAGAAAATGCAATCAAAATTGTGTCAAAGTGCAATTTTTTTCCCTTTTTTTGGTGAAGAGAGGACAAACAGAACCCAGCCAACAACTAAATAATGCTCCTGACAGAGCCCACCCCTAATTGATCATCGAGCAACACCGCATCAACCCCACCAGGCGGACGCGAAAAAACCAAAACTATACCAGGGTCCCCAACGTGACCCAGACTAGCTATTCTATCAGCTACCTTATTACATTCACGGGAGGCATGATGAACAGTGCACTGCCAATCTCTGCTTAACAAGCCCTTGCAGCCCAGAATCAAGGCAGCAAGAGGATGCATTGGCCCCACTCGATTGGACAAAAGATGGAACGCCACCGCAGAATCCGTCTCAACACTCAAGGCCCTATAACCCCTGTTCCAAGCCAACACCAGACCATGGTAGATGCCCCTGAGCTCTGCCTCCAGGACCTCTCCCACACCCAAGTTGATAGTGAACCCAGCTTTCCAATTCCCCGAACAGTCCCGAATGACACCACCAGCAGCAATATGGCCATTGGTTCCCTGCCGAGAGCCATCAGAATTCACTTTAACCATCCCAGTCCCTGGTTTTTGCCAAGCCAGCACCAAATCATGGCGCTGTGGTTTAGAATTGCACTGCAAATTCGCCCTGTGCCATTCAGCAACGGCCGTCACAATCACCTGTCTAGGATTACAGGGGAGCTGAAAATTCTTCTCAAAGATACCTTTATTCCGCCAATTCCAAAGAAACCATTAAGTGTAGGCATACAGCGTACCCCAAGTGTTATAAAAAAAGAAAAGAAAAAACAGCAATTTGTTATTTTGTTTCGCTTCTGCATTTCTAGGGATATTAAAATTCTAAATCTTTTAAATTTGGAGTGGAGTTTGATAGGGAGCACTGGAGTCCCATTGTTTTGTCTGTCTTCTCGATTTAGCTGAGGAAAAGAGAGTCAATTTCATTGGAGGCAGTTTTAACTCTTTAACTTATTCTATTCTGAAAAATAATTTTCGATGAAGAATGAGGATTGTAGGACTGACAGGTGGAATTGCATCGGGAAAGAGCACTGTCTCAAATCTCTTCAAGGCCCATGACTTTCCCGTTGTTGATGCTGATCTTGTTGCTCGTGTAAGTAGTGATCAAAACCTTAATGTTCTTACATTTCAATCATAAAGAATGGCTGGCAATGAATTCTTTTCAGCTGTTTCATTGGACTGAGGATCTTTTGTTTCAGGATGTATTAAAGAAGGGCACTGGTGGCTGGAAAAAGGTTGTTTCAGCATTTGGAGAGGACATTTTACAACCTGGTGGAGAAGTTGATAGGGCTAAGCTAGGCCAAATTGTGTTCTCTAATCCTGATAAGCGTCAACTTCTCAACCGGTACTTACCCTTGGCAAAAATTTGTGCTTTCATTTTTGGTAATACTATTAGCTATTATAGAAGTCCATTGCTTAGTCACTATTAGAATTGTATGATTTTACTTCCTACTTCAACATTATCCCTGGCGCAGTTGAGTAAATCATACTCTTTTAATAATCTAGTCACCATTGGATACAAAGAGATTTACTCAGTGTAAAACCCTTTTGGATGAGGAACTTCAAAGTGCCAAGGATTTAGGTTAAATTAGTTAAAAATGAGGAACTTCAAAGTACCAAGGGATTTCAAATGATTAGATACAAGGCATTTAGATGGGACTTGTAAGTAACGCTTTCATAGGTGTTACTTTCAAAATCCCTTGTTTAATTGTTTTGCTATGCTAATGTGGTGCATCTGCTCCTCTACTAGTTCTTCCACTGGTCACTTACAAACATCAATTTTTGATAGTGCATTTCTTGGTAATATAGTATAAATTCTTTGAAACTTTGAAGTTCCTCATCCAAACATACCCTAAAGAGGCCATGGGTTCCCTCCCATTATGGTTTTAAATTTACACAGTTAATGCTCCGTAAACCTTACCCACGTTTTAACTTGGCCAGGTCCAAACTCAGTAATATACTTTCTTAATAATCAGGGGAGTTATGCCAATTCCTTTAGGCTATGTTTGGATGAGCAACTTCAAAGTACCAAGTGATTTAGGCTAAATTAGTTCAAAGTACCGCAAAACAGTAGATGGAGAGATTGCAAATGACTAGATGCAAAACACTTAAAAGGAATTTGTAAGTAACTAATTGATAGGTTAACCTAGGAAATCCTTTGTTTGGTGGTTTTGTAATGTGGTAGAATTGTATGGAGTGCATTTCTTAGTAATATAGCCTAAATCTGGTCCTTTGAAGTTCCTCAACCAAGCATGCCCTTAGACTAAATTGCCTTAGAATATCCCTGATTGGTAGTGCTTTTTCAAGGATTTTGTGTTGGATTACTTATATAATAAAAGTTACATGTCATATCAGCTTCATTGTCTAGTTCGTATCTTTTTGTAGACTGCTGGCTCCTCACATATCATTTGGAATCTTTTGGGAAGTTTTGAAGTTATGGTTTGAGGGGTATAAGATTATTGTTCTTGATGTCCCATTATTGTTCGAGGCCAAGATAGACAAATGGACAAAACCCATTGTTGTTGTATGGGTTGATCCTGAAACGCAACTCCAGAGACTCATGTTGAGGGACGGAACAAGTGAGCATGATGCTCAAAACAGGATAAATGCTCAGATGTCGCTCGATTTAAAGAGGAGCAAGGCAGACTTAGTGATTGATAATACCGGTTCACTAAAGGATTTAAGAGAACAGTTTCGCAGTGTCTTAGTTGAGGTCACAAAGCCCTTGACATGGACTGAGTTTTGGCGTTGTAGACAAGGTGTCATCCGGGTTCTTCTCTTTGTTACTTTTGGTGCTCTCATTTATTCTCAGAGAGGTCTAGTTGCTCATAGGTTGTAGTAACCTTGGAATGTACTTATTGAGGTTTTGATCTAATAAGCTTCACTCTCTGTTTGTAGCAACTATTGATGAATGCTTCTTTGCATCCCAGTCTAAAACTTTTGCACCACAACTTTGATTGTTTGAGTTTCTAGGTGTTGTTATGTTTATCTTTTTAATGATTTGATATCTCTTCCTATTTAAGGATGGACAAATGGTTATTAACTGTGATTTTTTTTGTCATAACTATTTCCGATTATAACTGCGGTTATTTATAACCATTGGTTATTTAACTAAATGGTTATTAATCATTATCATATGGTTAACTGTGGAAATAATTTTAATTTTCAGTTGTATTATTTTTATTTTTTAAAAAGACTAAAATACTGAAATTAATGTTTAACAAAACAATAAAAAAATAATAAATAATAAAATAAGTAAAATTGCAAGGGATAATCAATCATCTCGGATGTCAACAAATTTTATATCATCGCATAGAGCTCAATGAGTAGAACAACTTTAATACTTGGGTCGACGGTTAAAAGTGGTCAAAGGTGGTCAAAAATTGTGAAAAACATTCCGAAATTATGAAAATTTTCAAGTTAAATTCACAAAAATTGATTAAAATATAATAAATCTAAGGACATAGTCTTGTAAGATTCAAAGAGAGGAACAAATCCTTACCAAGATCGCCACCTGAGGTGGCCAGAAATGGCCGGAAAAAACAGGTCAACCCGCTGGAGTCGCGGGTCGCCCATGGGTGACGGACGGGTTTGTGTGTGAGTTTTTTTTTTTCAAATGATTTTAATTAAATAATATATAAATTGTTAGATAAATATGACCCAAAAAAAATTATGAGGTTATGTAATAAATGGTAAAATAAATATAACCAAAAAAAATTTATATGGTTATGTATAAATGGTTAAATGATTTGTCCTTTGATTAAATGGTTTGTCCATTGGTTAAATGATTAATAACCATAACCATACCATTTAATTGTGAATTTAAATGGTTATAACCATAATCATATCATTTAGATAAATTGTTAAACCATAACCACCTAATTTAATATAAATAATTATGAAAACCGCGGTTAACCATAATTGCCATTTTTGTGCCCATTCCTATCCCTATTGAAGCAATGAAATTCCAATTCCAAACAAAGGGATCATCGAACACAATACACAATCTACTACTCGGCACAGAACTTGATAGAAAAATTCAAAACTTTAGAGTTGTTACCTGTCCATGAAAGCATATAGTTATGGTAGAGCAAGGCAACCAGCCAGCTTCGTAGGTGGTGACACATTTGAACTCCTCGGTCCTCACTTTCCTCTATTTGAAATAATTGAACACCTCTTTAGTCTAGTACTTGTACTTTTCTTTTGGGGGATCTTGATTAATGGGGAAAAACATTCAAACTCGGAATCGGAAAGAAGCCACTATTATTATTAATTCAGTGGTATTCTTACAAACTTCAATGCGCTGTGAGGAATGCCAGGTTTAACTCTCGTAAGGAATTATGTCAATTCTCAATGTATATAATTTTTCTTTCCAATAATTTTGTACCAAAAAAAAATATTGGAATATGAGATTCGGGATTAAGTTGGTAATTGCTGTTTAGGCTAAATTGCATTAAACCTCGTAATCTATGTGGTCATATGGTAGCATCAAGATGATCCATGTGGTTAAAAAATTGTCAATCTGTGGTTATATTCCTTTACCAATCTAGCCTAAATATAAGTCTTAGGTTTGATTATATTCCTTTTGTTAAGAATGGGATCGATGTCCAATGTGTATATTGTAATCTCCCTTCCCAAATATTATTATATCAAAAATAGAAACTTTCAGTCGAAGAACTATTAAAATGTCGCACATGAGCATAACTTGCTGGGTGAAAGGCCTTTCACATGCACTAACACCATTGACTATATTTGGAGTTAGAAAACTAAATTCTGGAGGCTAAAAACCCGATTTGAGCCAAATTTCAAGAATGAGTCTATATTTCAAAAATCTGTATTCGAATTTGATAAGAAAGTAAGAATAGAGTTGTCCATGCTAACTAGTAACTAGAGTGTCAATAGAGTTTAATACCACTAAGAGCCGGTTTGGTATTACTGTACTTTTTTAAAAAGTTACTTATGTTGTGTTTTTTGAAAAATTATTTTTGTTGTTTTTTCATAATAAATAATTGTACACTAAAATAATTTTAGTAAAAATAGTTTTAAAAAGCAACTTGCATATTGGTTTTGTGAGGAGAAGAGTAATTCTATTGATGAAGAGCAAGAATTACAAAGGGTGCATAAGGTGGTTTCGTCAAATTTTATCGAGACTTTTAATCCAATTAAGAAAAAAGAATGTCACACATCAACAACCAAGTTTAAACAAAAGTGAATTGCCAGCTGTAACAAAACCACTCAAAAACAAAAAAGCTAGCTGACCAATCAGCCATTAGTTGCTTTCCCGCCCGGACTTTCCTAACCAGCACCATCATAGTGCCTTTCACGCATATCATCTTCCATAATAGAGGTGAGCCAGCTTGATCTCTCCACCATACACATCGTAGGTTCCAGCAACCTGAGTGCATACATTGCTTTTAAAAATTATTGTCAAAAGTTTATTGTTTTTGAAAAAAAAAGTAGTATTTCTCATTTTTACCGAACACTTTTGTACTACTTCACTTTCAAATAACGTAGCTTTTTAAGAAAATAAAAAAGTAATACCAAACGGGGCCTAAATAGTCACCCTAGAAGGCTATAATCTATCAACTTCAACACTTTACTCCATTTCCTTGAAGAAAAAAAACAATTGGGATCCGTGTGATATTGTTTTTTTTTAAAACTATTTTATTTGAAAGTGAAACCGTACAAAAATATTGTGAAAGTGAAAAACCTTGCTTTTTGGAAAACAATGAACTTTTGGCATATAGGTTTAAAAGATGTTTTCACAAAAAAGTTAATGAAATTTTCATTTATTGTAATTTCGAAAAATATTATCATTTACTCCTTATTTATATTTCTCATGCATTTTTTTTTCTTAAAGGAACCAACCACCACCTCCACCACTTCCACCACCTCCACCACTTCCACCACCTCATTCAACCTTACGTCCACCTCATTTACAACCACCTCTTCCCCCAAACTCCATCTCCTCTATAACCACTGTTGTAGCCACCACCACCGTCACGTAAACCACTACCATTGCCACTAGCACCTCCACCACTGCTACCACCTCATTCACCCTTACGTCCACCTCCTTTACCACCACCTCTTCCCCCAAACTCCATCTCCTCTATAACCACTGTTGTTGCCACCACCACCGTCACGTAAACCACTACCATAGCCACTAGCACCTCCACCACCATTACCACCACCACCAACCCTACCTCCACCTCTCCACCAGAACCTCCACCTCCTCCTCCATCACCACCACCGCCACCGCCACCGCTGCCACCACAAGCGCTTCCATCTCCACGACCACCATTCCTCCACAACAACTACTTCTTCTACCTCTATCTCCACCTTCATTGCCACAACCACCACCGTCATCAAATCCACCTTCGCCTCATCTACCTCTACCTCCACCGCCGCAACCATCTCGTGATGTCTATTCTAGTTATTGTCCTTATCTACTATAATTTTACATTAAAATTTATCAAATACTTTGACATTATTATTCATACTTAAAGCACTTTCAAAAATAAATTTTAATAAACATTTAATTACTTTAATATATAATTGATTACTAGAAAGCAGAGTATAAACAAATTTTAAAAAAAACATAGCAATACCAAACTAGCCTACTCCACTAAAACACAGTTGCAAGTTTGCCAGCTACCGTATCGCGGGGTCCAACACGAACCCCCCATTTGTGACTTGCTAGTCCACACGTGCATTTTGGTACAATCAATCGGCTTTCAATCCTCCGATCCCATTTTCCCCTGTACCCCTCTGTCTCTCACTTCAATTTGTGACACCTGTCCAATCCCTGAACTTCCATTTAACACTCTTGATCCAGACATCTCCGGACTTCCTAACACGCCCAACACCACCCCAGTTCCTTCCAATCCAACCGCCCAGCCCGACGGCCAACGCCACATTCTCTCACTCTCGGTGACCGCCGGCGGCCAGTGGCCGATCTATGAGATATGGGGTTCGCCGTCGTGGTTGACAGTGTTAGGTGGGAGCGAAGGTGGTAGACACAGCTGTGGAAAAATTAGGTAGGGGAGACTAGAGAGATCGGGACAAAAAACCACAACCACAGCACCTAACCTCAAATTTCAATTACATCTTTTTCCCACCAACCCACGAAGTGGACCCCATTTTCTCATTTCCTCTGGTTTTTAAAGTCCATGATTTAAAATTGAAGATTCCAATTTCACCAAACCCAAATCCAAACAAACACCTCTGTCCAGAACACCAAGGCCGCCTTTTCCCTCCAGACTTGCTCCTCGTCCTCTGGCATTGCTCGTCTTGGTTTCGAAACCCGATTATCCGGACCCGATTCGGGTTGTTGTCCAGACCAGAAATCCTTATCTTTCTCTTCCAAAACTCGCACTAGTTTTGTGCTCCCTCTCAAGCAGAGCAGCAGTAAGGGTAGATCAAGAGGAGCGATTATGGCAGTGGCAGTGAATGGCAGTGACCAAACCCAAATAGAGCTCGATATCTCTCTAAGTCCAAGAGTCAACTCAGTCAAACCTGCAAAGACCGTCGCCATTACCGACCAGGCCACGGCTCTTGTGCAAGCCGGAGTGCCCGTCATCCGATTAGCTGCTGGTGAATCTGATTTCGATACACCATCCGTCATAGCCGAGGTAGCTACTTGTTTTAATTGACATTTTAATTTCTGGGGTTTGTTGTTTGCCAATTGCCAATAATGGGTTGCTTGTAAATCTTGACTTTTCGAAGGCTGGGATCAATGCGATTCGTGAAGGTTACACTAGGTACACACCAAATGCAGGGACTTTGGAACTCCGTCAAGCAATTTGCCATAAGCTCAAAGGTTAGACCTTTTTTTTAAGATGCTTTTTCTATTGCACACAAAATGACTTTACCTTTTTACTCTACAAAATATAGTTAGGCGATATTCATAATGAGATGACTGATGCTAAATGTTGGAGCTTTTTTAGAATGTTTGTCATAAATGGTGATCTCTTCTCACATTGCTTGGACATTTAGCCTGTGTGTTAAGATCCCACCTGCAAATGACATCATAAATTGTAGTATGTAGGGTAGAAAACTCTGTAATAGAACAGGAAAAGAAACCCAATAGTGAGAGAGCTTTACTTGTTCACCCTAAGTTGGAACCAAAATTGTCAAGCGATTAATGACAGGGAGGCCTAACTAAGAACAGTTCAACATCCGGTTTAAGTCTATTGCTCAGTAGTTTGTCACAATGGCAACACAAAAACTAATTAATTGAAAAGATTTTCCTGAAATTTTAACAGGCAATGACTCGCTGCAAAGGCTCACCAAGGCAAAAGAAACAATCTATTGAAACCTTGGAATGTTGATAATCATAATGGTTTAGGGTATTGAAATGGAGAGAAGGAGAATAACGACTTCGTTCGTTCATTTAATGGATAAGGATGCAACACTTTGGTCTGTTAGATCTTGATTATGTGTCTGCAATGTCGTGTGAAAATTGTATTGATTGAAGAATCAACTGAATCATGCAAAGAAATGAGATGAAATTTGATTCCAGCACAACGTTTCAAATTTCAAATAAATAAGTGTGAATATGAGACCCATATCCTCATTTGATGATTAAAGAGCATCAAAAAGTTACGAGTTTAACTGTTTAAGCCTAGTAAATATTCTATATATGAGGCCTCAAAAAATGCAGAACCAAAAGGACCACTTTGTACTGTTGATTTCAGAAAATAAAGTAAAAAATTAAATTTCAGAGAACCAATTTGGTTTGATCCTCTAAAACTGAATAACTCAAAGCTTAACAACTTGGGTGTTGATTTTTCCAAGGGGAAAAAAATAAACCAAAAACACAAACATCAGAGCAATAAACCACATACTTATACTTATTAAATCAACACACAAACAGGCAACCTCCTAAACTTCCTAGTTTTTCTAGTTTTGAAGTGTCAGAATTCCTAGACTACCAACTATCATGTAATTATGCAATCAAAGAAAGATACTCAAAATAACCACGTGCAGCAAAAGAGAACAGAAAGATACTGAGAAAACAGTGTGCTACCTTTATTCCATGATTTTCTGCAAAGAAGAGGGAGAAACCGAAACCTTTAGAAACAAAGACAAAATGAACAATAAGCAAAATGAAAACATTTCACTGGACTTTCCTGCAAAGAAAAACAAAACTCAATGAAAAGCAATAAGGTGGGTGCCTTGTGTCCACTGAAGATACAAAGGGATAGCAGAAATACCTGATAATGATAGTTCAAATTCTTCTTTTGTGGGGTTGGCTGTAACTAAGCACCCTCTGAATTCTGCAGAACATGAGGTTATCTATAGAGTTTTTCTACTTCTCATTTTCTTTTTGTTTCATCTTATATTATTTTATCATATATTAGCCTTTGTCTATTCTTCTGATAACTTCTATGCCCTTGTAATTTTTTTGTTTGAAAGTTTATTTTGTCCAAAACTTTTGGGTGAAGCCTGTGTCCCCAAGGGAGAGGGCCTGCCTGGCTTTATAATTGTAGAGATTTAATTTCTTATATAATCTATGTTATATGATTGAGATTTGGATTTCTAAGTAACAATTATATTTTTGTAGCGGAAAATGGGCTCTCTTACACACCTGATCAAATCGTAGTTAGCAATGGAGCCAAGCAGAGTATTGTTCAAGCAGTGCTTGCAGTTTGTTCCCCAGGAGATGAGGTCACTTTCTCTATAAAATAAACCTTAGGCTTTCTCTATATTATTCCCTTATATCATATGAAACTCATTTAACTTTATTTAGACTAGAAAGGCCACACATGCTATGCATGTATTGAAGCAAGTGTTTTTGATTTTTGGAGTTATTGTGGGTAGAAGTGTGAGAGAGAAACTGAGGAGTTGAAACTAGAGTTAATTTATGTTATTTTGGAAAGAAAAAAAAGTAGTTACTTTACTATGTTACCCTCAATTTTCATTTTAAGTTATTCAGTGTTAAAAGGGACATAGTCAGGATTCCCCCTCTTTGGTCGAAAAAGAGGTTTTACTTAACAATAGTATAGATTTGGAGCTATTTTTTTTTCAGGTGGAAATAAACTAGTGTTACCTTAATGATTAAGAATTCTGGTCATTCCTTCTGAAGGTGGCACACATTAACCAAAAACCATGCATCTCACAGGTTATAGTTCCAGCTCCATTTTGGGTGAGTTACCCGGAAATGGCAAGGATGGCCGATGCAACTCCCGTGATTCTTCCAACGAGCATTTCGGATGATTTTCTCTTCGAACCAGAACTTCTCGAATCCAAACTCACTGAGAAGTCAAGATTGCTGATTCTTTGTTCTCCATCCAACCCAACAGGATCTGTATACCCCAAGAAATTGCTTCAAGAAATTGCTCAAATTGTAGCAAGGCATCCCAGGCTTCTGGTACACTTACTCTACATGAAATGAAAGACCTCTGCTTTATTAACTCAGCCTTTACATTTGAATCCTGAATTTTTTGTTACTGTTTCATTCAGGTGATTTCTGATGAAATATATGAACACATAATTTATTCACCAGCAACTCACACAAGCTTTGCATCCTTGCCAGGCATGTGGGAGAGGACTCTGACAGTCAATGGGTTTTCTAAGGTAATTATATGGCTAACACTCTATTGATTTCCTACTCTTCTGAAAAAAGGTGGCTCTTCCTTGTTAACATTTAAAAAGAAATAAAAAAACCCGGAAGTGGTAGGTTTGACTTTAAAGGTTATGGGACCAAAATAAAACTTTAAAGTTTGACATTCAGAAGGTGGTGCTTTTGTAGGCTTTTGCAATGACTGGTTGGCGACTTGGATATATTGCTGGGCCTAAACACTTTGTTGCGGCATGTGGAAAGCTCCAGAGTCAGGTATTTTGTACTTGCAGAATTCCATAAGCATCTTCCGAATATATTTTTCCCATCATTTAACATGTGATGATGGGATAAACAAACTTCCTTTCTTAGCTCGGGGCATCATTATTTGTCTTCGGGTGGGCTGGGATAACACTTAGAATATTTGCACGCACACACACACACACAAAAACAAAAATTTTGAGCCCTTCCACATAGGGAAAATGTTTCTGAGCTAAACATTCAGCAAAATCTATGTGATTTCATTTACTGTTGAGTGTAACGTTAGTTTCTGAATGGATTCATGTTTCGTTTTGCTTGATATTGTAACTTAATGTTCATTCCTAGATTGAAATTATAGACATGGAATCATTGGCGGAAGTTTTAAACTTTTGTGGAATTCTGAAATTAGAAATGGGACTCCCCATTCGACCGGAAAAAAAAAGAAAAAAGAAATGGGACTCCCCAAATAGTTGGCAGAAGGAGAGCCACTATAGACCTTTTTTCACTTCCCTTTGCTTTCAGTTGCGATGGAATTTTTTTATTATAATGGAACACTCTTAAATTTCCCTTTTTGTACTCTTTTTCCATTTGACGAGGTCATGTCATCTCAAGTTCTTGACTGCTTGATGAATTTGTTGGTTTTTTTCTTCCACCAGTTCTAGCTCTCCTATTTAACTTAGCCTCCATCCAAAAGAGTTTCCCTCGTGATGGAACCTAACAACTAAATCAAGCCGAGTAGCCAATCCTGCTATACTTCAAACTTGTTGCCCCTTTGGAAATCGCCAACTTTTAATTTCACACCCTTTTCAACAATATAGCAGGAGAAAGAAGATGACAAATAAAGGTTTACAAAACAATGCAGGTTTCTTGTTTCCAATCTAAGTTAAGATGAGGGGCTTAATTGGTATCATTGTTGTAGGACAGCGGAGTCATTAAAAGAAATGGGTAATTAACTAATTTGGCTTACATTAGAGGTCAATACATGGACATGTCCTATTGGATAAAAGTTTGGGAAGGATCAACATCTATATGTGTGTATATATATATATATATGGAGATGTCCTATTGGATAAAAGTTTGGGAAGGAACAACATCTATATATATATATAGTTTGTATGTGTGTTTACAGTTCTGTTACACACAGCTAATCCCAATGTTATATGCCATAGTTCACCTCAGGTGCCAGTAGTATATCACAGAAAGCAGGAGTTGCTGCCTTAGGTCTTGGCTATGCTGGTGGAGAGGCAGTTTCTATCATGGTGAAAGCATTCAGGGAGCGACGGGATTTCTTGGTCAAAAACTTTGGCGAACTTGAAGGTGTTAAGATTTCAGAACCCAAGGTACCAACTTTAACAATCCATTCTCTCCAGAATATATATTTTTCTCTATTTCTTGCCCATCCTGCCTCCCTTCTGCAGTACAATATGTGCTTCTCTTTGCTTTTTTACTTGTATCCTAATTTCTTGGATATCGCACTTTCAGGGAGCGTTCTATCTCTTCATTGATTTCAGCTCTTACTATGGCACAGTGGCTGAAGGATTTGGTGAAGTTGAGAATTCGGAGTCCCTATGCCGTTACCTACTTGACAAGGGTCAGGTATGCATTACTAAATGGTTCCATAAAATGCTGATTTAGGAAAATAAGAGTGGAGTGGCTCACCCCATAATGATTTCTTCAGTTCTTCATTGTTCTTCACACTTTGGTTGTCGTTGATTTGCAGGTCGCCCTAGTACCGGGGGATGCCTTTGGAGATGACACCTGCATACGAATCTCGTACGCAGCATCCCTCCCAACCATACAGGCAGCCGTGGAGAGGATTAAGAAAGCACTCGTTGCACTAACTAAAAAAGCAAACAAAATGGGGTAATGTTGTTGCAACTTGCAAATGTTGTACTTGGTGTAAATCTGTATTCTAGTAATTGTTTTCAAACTAAGCAGCATAAGTTGGTCGTGTAAGAGACGTTTAAAATAAATTTGCGGGTTGTATACCACAGTTACTTTTGTAATCAAAGCTGTGCTGTTTTGTTCAATTGGAATCTAAGAATTTTAAAACCCTTCTTTTGGAATGCTCTCTCATAGAAACTAATTGAATCCCAAACTTTCAATACAGAGGGCTAAAGGGCTTGCCCTGCTAAAACTTAGCCTCCAAGAGTTAAGTTTTTAACTAATTTTGGGGTTTCATTTTACCATCTCTAATGATGAGGGCATGTTTTATGAGTAATGGGAATGAAATTAAAGAGTATGTTTAATTGCAAGTAATAATCAGAGAATTAGGTAATTGATGAAGTAAATAATCATTAGCATTAAGTTATTTACTAATTATATGAAATTTGAATATTCATGGAATTGATTTTCATTGTAATTATTTATTAAATTCTGATGAATCAGAATAAAAACAAATTTAATTATTAAATTCATTTCATAAATCTATTATACTTTCTTCATATTATTTTTTAGAATGAGACTAAATTTTATAAAATCAATGAAGGTGATCTACGTGGATTGTATAGTAGATTAGACAATATTTATGAAATGACAAACTCGCTTCTACTCGCACCCAATGATTAATTGTGTAAAAATCTCTATTCAAAGTGCTGATGCAACACAAAAAGGCCCACTCTTTTGCTATTAGTATTAGCCAAGGCCTTGCTATTTGCCAACCTTTGGCAAGCCTTCTAGGAAAATTCCTAAAATTTAGGAATTGGGTTGGATTTAGGGTTGAATTAATAAGTATTTATAAAATTTTCCTAAATTTGGAAATTAGGAGATCTAATAGAGGAGACATACTTATATGTTCTCATACATATTACACGTGACGTTCTTATTCTACGTGTTTTAATATGGTTGGACGATATGATTTTTTGATAGGATATGTAATAAAAAAATGTTTAAATATGTTGAGAAAGGAGAGAAGCAAAAAGAGGAGACCGGGAAAGGGAAAGGGAAAGGGAAAGGGAAAGGGAAATACTATGGTCGGCTAGGAGACTTTGCTTCAAATGTTCCAACATAGCAAATAACTTGGCCAAAAGAAAGCTAGGAAGGAAGCTCCTTCAAAAGGTTTCCATTTCAAAAGCAATTCCTGTCCAACTGTAAGTGCTTTTGTATATGACATCTCAGGAAGCTAGGCCTAAACACGTGACTTGAACTACAAGTAAACCAATAATCTCGTACACCAGGAAATGGAACTCCCTTTCTTCCACTCTGCCCTTCCTCTGTTCCTTTCATTAATCGTCAACCGCCCTCCGGTTATATATAACCCTGACGACTATACACAACCACGATGAACCCGATCGAAACCCGAAAATAATCTGAAATGGATATTGCTTCTACTTCATCATCATCCAAACAAGGTGGCACAACAGAGATGGTTTTCTTTGACATAGAAACAAATGTACCCAACACAAGTGGACAAAGGTTCTGGGTGTTGGAATTTGGTGCAATTGTTGTTTGCCCTCACATGCTTGTCGAGCTGGAAAGCTACAGCACCCTGATTAGGCCAGGGGACTTGTCTGCTGTGGCATTGAGATCTGGCCGCACCCATGGGATCACTAGGGACACCGTTGCAAATGCACCATTGTTTGAGGATGTTGCCGACAAGATATTCAGCATTTTGGATGGCAGGGTGTGGGCAGGACACAACATCCGACGATTCGACTGTGCTCGGATTAAGGAGGCCTTTGCTGAGATCAGTAGGCCTGCTCCTACTCCCCTTGGGATCATTGATTCTTTGGGGGTCTTAACTCATAAATTTGGCAGAAGAGCTGGTAATATGAAGGTATATATATACATAATAATTATTTATTAGTACCAAGAAATTGATTATTTTCTAATTAATGAGAACAAATAAAGTCTACAATTCCCAATGAATCTTGATTTTTTATGTGTTTAGATGGCAACATTGGCATCCTACTTCAATCTTGGGCAACAGAAACACAGGTTGGAAATCACATTTTTCTTTTTATGTTTCTACCTTCTACCTGTATTAATTTTATAGAGAAATTTTACACTTATTTTAGTTATTATTAGTAGCATACTTGTCTGAACTATGTCTAAATGTGCAAGGACAGTCATTCCGTTAAATTTCTCAACGATTTCTATTAAAAAACACACTTAATAGAACAATTTTACCTTATTTTTAATAAAATCATAGAGAAATTTAACGGAATGACTGTCCTTACACATTGAGACATAAAGTTCATGGACGTTTGCTACTAATAATAAAGTCATGAACGATAGCTAAAATTAGTATAAGGTTCAACGACTTTGTAAATAGTTTTCCCTAATTTTATATAAATCAAAAGAAATTCATGTTTAATTAATGTTCAATAATCTTTGAGACATGTATATATATATATATATATAGGAGCCTTGAAGACGTTCGGATGAATTTGGAGGTGCTCAAGAACTGCGCAACCGTGCTGTTTTTGGTACCTATATATGCTTCCACAAGATGGATCATTCATATTTCTTTTACATTTAATTAATTAATTCGAAATTAATACCGGCCTTGTGTTCGATGATGTGTATATATATATTAGGAAGCAAGCCTCCCTAGCTTGCTAAACGGCAACTGGCACGGCTCGTCTTCAACGATTATGACGCGGAGTAAAAGCAATGGGAAATTGGCGTGCAGGGAAGAAACGAGCCGGAAGTCACCACCATCTGCCTCTATCGGTTGTTAGAGAGCAGTTCCATATGCCTCAAGAGGGAGTTTGGAAAAGGTTAATTTCACAGTTAATTAAAATCATTAATTCATTTAATTTTAACTTATGATTAGTAAACACGTAATGAAATTAAGCACAATATTATGTTGATTTTTGAATTAGCAGATGGCAGAGAGGGTAAAGAACCTGTTGTGTAGGGCACAAGGAACTCAGCCTCTGAATGCAGTCCTCAAGCATTCTCACTCCCGACTGCGATGACGATTGAAAAACCAGACAACATACATTTTAATTTTATTGCACTGGAAATTAGTTTTACGGAACTACGTATAATTGTATAGCAACAGTTTGAGTCATTATTAGCCCCCCTTTATTTGACCATGCATATATACTTTATATAAATTATTGCAACCCTCTTTAAATTTTATCATAATTTTAGCAATTGTCCATATACTTTAATATTAATTAGTGTCCTCCGTCCCTAAACTTTACCATAATATTTCCGTTAGTCCATCCGTCTATTTTTCAAACGAATTCCGTAAAAAAATTCACGTGAAAGACACATGAATTGACAATTTTGCCATTTTTTAAACGGAATTCGTTTGGAAAATAGATGGAAGGAGTAACAGAAACATTATGATAAAATTCAAGAACGGGGGCACTGATATTGAAGTATAGAGACAGTTACTAAAATTATGGTACAATTTAAGGACGGTTTCAATCATTTCCTAATTTACTTTTGTGTTTGAAAGCTATTTGTTATTTAATTATCTACAATTTCTTGCCATCACTACAATTTGTCTAATGATATTCCTATCCATTATGTAGTTGTATTCTTCAACCATATGAATATAAGATGCTTCTTTTTCTCAAAAAGAAAAAGAAAAAAAAGGTATTTTTATCCATCTCCTCTATAACAACTGTTGTCGCCACCACCATCATCACGTAAACCACTACCATTGCCACTAGCACCTCCACCACCTCCACCACTTCCACCACCTCCACCACTGCTACCACCTCATTCACCCTTACGTCCACCTCCTTTACCACCACCTCTTCCCCCAAACTCCATCTCCTCTATAACCACTGTTGTTGCCACCACCACCGTCACGTAAACCACTACCATAGCCACTAGCACCTCCACCACCATTACCACCACCACACACCCTACCTCCACCTCTCTACTAGAACCTCCACCTCCTCCTCCATCACCACCACCGCCACCGCCACCGCTGCCACCACAAGCGCTTCCATCTCCACGACCACCATTCCTCCACAACAACTACTTCTTCTACCTCTATCTCCACCTTCATTGCCACAACCACCACCGTCATCACATCCACATTCGCCTCATCTACCTCTACCTCCACCGCCGCAACCATCTCGTGATGTCTATTCTAGTTATTATCCTTATCTACTATAATTTTACATTAAAATTTATCAAATACTTTGACATTATTATTCATACTTAAAGCACTTTCAAAAATAAATTTTAATAAACATTTAATTACTTTAATATATAATTGATTACTAGAAAGCACAGTATAAACAAATTTTCGAAAAAACATAGGAATACCAAACTAGCCTACTCCACTAAAACACAGTTGCAAGTTTGCCAGCTACCGTATCGCGGGGTCCAACACGAACCCCCCATTTGTGACTTGCTAGTCCACACGTGCATTTTGGTACAATCAATCGGCTTTCAATCCTCCGATCCCATTTTCCCCTGTACCACTCTGTCTCTCACTTCAATTTGTGACACCTGTCCAATCCCTGAACTTCCATTTAACACTCTTGATCCAGACATCTCCGGACTTCCTAACACGCCCAACACCTCCCCAGTTCCTTCCAATCCAACCGCCCAGCCCGACGGCCAACGCCACATTCTCTCACTCACGGTGACCGCCGGCGGCCAGTGGCCGGTCTATGAGATATGGGGTGCGCCGTCGTGGTTGACAGTGTTAGGTGGGAGCGAAGGTGGTAGACACAGCTGTCGAAAAATTAGGTAGGGGAGACTAGAGAGATCGGGACAAAAAACCACAACCACAGCACCTAACCTCAAATTTCAATTACATCTTTTTCCCACCAACCCACGAAGTGGACCCCATTTTCTCATTTCCTCTGGTTTTTAAAGTCCATGATTTAAAATTGAAGATTCCAATTTCACCAAACCCAAATCCAAACAAACACCTCTGTCCAGAACACCATGGCCGCCTTTTCCCTCCAGACTTGCTCCTCGTCCTCTGGCATTGCTCGTCTTGGTTTCGAAACCCGATTATCCGGACCCGATTCGGGTTGTTGTCCAGACCAGAAATCCTTATCTTTCTCTTCCAAAACTCGCACTAGTTTTGTGCTCCCTCTCAAGCAGAGCAGCAGTAAGGGTAGATCAAGAGGAGCGATTATGGCAGTGGCAGTGAATGGCAGTGACCAAACCCAAATAGAGCTCGATATCTCTCTAAGTCCAAGAGTCAACTCAGTCAAACCTTCAAAGACCGTCGCCATTACCGACCAGGCCACGGCTCTTGTGCAAGCCGGAGTGCCCGTCATCCGATTAGCTGCTGGTGAACCTGATTTCGATACACCATCCGTCATAGCCGAGGTAGCTACTTGTTTTAATTGACATTTTAATTTTTGGGGTTTGTTGTTTGCCAATTGCCAATAATGGCTTGCTTTTAAATCTTGAATTTTCAAAGGCTGGGATCAATGCGATTCGTGAAGGTTACACTAGGTACACACCAAATGCAGGGACTTTGGAACTCCGTCAAGCAATTTGCCATAAGCTCAAAGGTTAGACCTTTTTTTTAAGATGCTTTTTCTATTGCACACAAAATGACTTTACCTTTTTACTCTACAAAATATAGTTAGGCGATATTCATAATGAGATGACTGATGCTAAATGTTGGAGCTTTTTTAGAATGTTTGTCATAATTGGTGATCTCTTCCCACATTGCTTGGACATTTAGGCTGTGTGTTAAGATCCCACCTGCAAATGACATCATAAATCGTAGTATGTAGGGTAGAAAACTCTGTAATAGAACATGAAAAGAAACCCAATAGTTAGAGAGCTTTACTTGTTCACCCTAAGTTGGAACCAAAAATTGTCAAGCGATTAATGACAGAGAGGCCTAACTAAGAACAGTTCAACATCCGGTTTAAGTCTATTGCTCAGTTGTTTGTCACAATGGCTTAACATAAGCAGGAGGGATTCGCAAATCCTCCAGACGTAGAGCGCGCAGGGCCTTAAACCCAAACAGGCAATGACTCGCTGCAAAGGCTCACCAAGGCAAAAGAAACAATCTATTGAAACCTTGGAATGTTGATAATCATAATGGTTTAGGGTATTGAAATGGAGAGAAGGAGAATAACGACCTCGTTCGTTCATTTAATGGATAAGGATGCAACACTTTGGTCTGTTAGATCTTGATTATGTGTCTGCAATGTCGTGTGAAAATTGTATTGATTGAAGAATCAACTGAATCATGCATAGAAATGAGCTGAAATTTGATTCCAGCACAACGTTTCAAATTTCAAATAAATAAGTGTGAATATGAGACCCATATCCTCATTTGATGATTAAAGAGCATCAAAAAGTTACGAGTTTAACTGTTTAAGCCTAGTAATTATTCTATATATGAGGCCTCAAACAATGCAGAACCAAAAGGACCACTTTATACTGTTGATTTCAGAAAATAAAGTAAAAAATTAAATTTCAGAGAACCAATTTGGTTTGATCCTCTAAAACTGAATAACTCAAAGCTTAACAACTTGGGTGTTGATTTTTCCAAGGGGAAAAAAATAAACCAAAAACACAAACATCAGAGCAATAAACCACATACTTATACTTATTAAATCAACACACAAACAGGCAACCTCCTAAACTTCCTAGTTTTTCTAGTTTTGAAGTGTCAGAATTCCTAGACTACCAACTATCATGTAATTATGCAATCAAAGAAAGATACTCAAAATAACCACGTGCAACAAAAGAGAACAGAAAGATACTGAGAAAACAGTGTGCTACCTTTATTCCATGATTTTCTGCAAAGAAGAGGGAGAAACCGAAACCTTTAGAAACAAAGACAAAATGAACAATAAGCAAAATGAAAACATTTCACTGGACTTTCCTGCAAAGAAAAACAAAACTCAATGAAAAGCAATAAGGTGGGTGCCTTGTGTCCACTGAAGATACAAAGGGATAGCAGAAATACCTGATAATGATAGTTCAAATTCTTCTTTTGTGGGGTTGGCTGTAACTAAGCACCCTCTGAATTCTGCAGAACATGAGGTTATCTATAGAGTTTTTCTACTTCTCATTTTCTTTTTGTTTCATCTTATATTATTTTATCATATATTAGCCTTTGTCTATTCTTCTGATAACTTCTATGCCCTTGTAATTTTTTTGTTTGAAAGTTTATTTTGGCCAAAACTTTTGGGTGAAGCCTGTGTCCCCAAGGGAGAGGGCCTGCCTGGCTTTATAATTGTAGAGATTTAATTTCTTATATAATCTATGTTATATGATTGAGATTTGGATTTCTAAGTAACAATTATATTTTTGTAGCGGAAAATGGGCTCTCTTACACACCTGATCAAATCGTAGTTAGCAATGGAGCCAAGCAGAGTATTGTTCAAGCAGTGCTTGCAGTTTGTTCCCCAGGAGATGAGGTCACTTTCTCTATACAATAAACCTTAGGCTTTCTCTATATTATTCCCTTATATCATATGAAACTCATTTAACTTTATTTAGACTAGAAAGGCCACACATGCTATGCATGTATTGAAGCAAGTGTTTTTGATTTTTGGAGTTATTGTGGGTAGAAGTGTGAGAGAGAAACTGAGGAGTTGAAACTAGAGTTAATTTATGTTATTTTGGAAAGAAAAAAAAGTAGTTACTTTACTATGTTACCCTCAATTTTCATTTTAAGTTATTCAGTGTTAAAAGGGACATAGTCAGGATTCCCCCTCTTTGGTCGAAAAAGAGGTTTTACTTAACAATAGTATAGATTTGGAGCTATTTTTTTTTCAGGTGGAAATAAACTTGTGTTACTTTAATGATTAAGAGTTCTAGTCATTCCTTCTGAAGGTGGCACACATTAACCTAAACCCTTGCATCTCACAGGTTATAGTTCCAGCTCCATTTTGGGTGAGTTACCCGGAAATGGCAAGGATGGCCGATGCAACTCCCGTGATTCTTCCAACGAGCATTTCAGATGATTTTCTCTTGGATCCAAAACTTCTCGAATCCAAACTCACTGAGAAGTCAAGATTGCTGATTCTTTGTTCTCCATCCAACCCAACAGGATCTGTATACCCCAAGAAATTGCTTCAAGAAATTGCTCAAATTGTAGCAAGGCATCCCAGGCTTCTGGTACACTTACTCTACATGAAATGAAAGACCTCTGCTTTATTAACTCAGCCTTTACATTTGAATCCTGAATTTTTTGTTACTGTTTCATTCAGGTGATTTCTGATGAAATATATGAACACATAATTTATTCACCAGCAACTCACACAAGCTTTGCATCCTTGCCAGGCATGTGGGAGAGGACTCTGACAGTCAATGGGTTTTCTAAGGTAATTATATGGCTAACACTCTATTGATTTCCAACTCTTCTGAAAAAAGGTGTCTCTTCCTTGTTAACATTTAAAAAGAAATAAAAAAACCCGGAAGTGGTAGGTTTGACTTTAAAGGTTATGGGACCAAAATAAAACTTTAAAGTTTGACATTCAGAAGGTGGTGCTTTTGTAGGCTTTTGCAATGACTGGTTGGCGACTTGGATATATTGCTGGGCCTAAACACTTTGTTGCGGCATGTGGAAAGCTCCAGAGTCAGGTATTTTGTACTTGCAGAATTCCATAAGCATCTTCCGAATATATTTTTCCCATCATTTAACATGTGATGATGGGATAAACAAACTTCCTTTCTTAGCTCGGGGCATCATTATTTGTCTTCGGGTGGGCTGGGATAACACTTAGAATATTTGCACGCACACACACACACACAAAAACAAAAATTTTGAGCCCTTCCACATAGGGAAAATGTTTCTGAGCTAAACATTCAGCAAAATCTATGTGATTTCATTTACTGTTGAGTGTAACGTTAGTTTCTGAATGGATTCATGTTTCGTTTTGCTTGATATTGTAACTTAATGTTCATTCCTAGATTGAAATTATAGACATGGAATCATTGGCGGAAGTTTTAAACTTTTGTGGAATTCTGAAATTAGAAATGGGACTCCCCATTCGACCGGAAAAAAAAAGAAAAAAGAAATGGGACTCCCCAAATAGTTGGCAGAAGGAGAGCCACTATAGACCTTTTTTCACTTCCCTTTGCTTTCAGTTGCGATGGAATTTTTTTATTATAATGGAACACTCTTAAATTTCCCTTTTTGTACTCTTTTTCCATTTGACGAGGTCATGTCATCTCAAGTTCTTGACTGCTTGATGAATTTGTTGGTTTTTTTCTTCCACCAGTTCTAGCTCTCCTATTTAACTTAGCCTCCATCCAAAAGAGTTTCCCTCGTGATGGAACCTAACAACTAAATCAAGCCGAGTAGCCAATCCTGCTATACTTCAAACTTGTTGCCCCTTTGGAAATCGCCAACTTTTAATTTCACACCCTTTTCAACAATATAGCAGGAGAAAGAAGATGACAAATAAAGGTTTACAAAACAATGCAGGTTTCTTGTTTCCAATCTAAGTTAAGATGAGGGGCTTAATTGGTATCATTGTTGTAGGACAGCGGAGTCATTAAAAGAAATGGGTAATTAACTAATTTGGCTTACATTAGAGGTCAATACATGGACATGTCCTATTGGATAAAAGTTTGGGAAGGATCAACATCTATATGTGTGTATATATATATATATATGGAGATGTCCTATTGGATAAAAGTTTGGGAAGGAACAACATCTATATATATATATAGTTTGTATGTGTGTTTACAGTTCTGTTACACACAGCTAATCCCAATGTTATATGCCATAGTTCACCTCAGGTGCCAGTAGTATATCACAGAAAGCAGGAGTTGCTGCCTTAGGTCTTGGCTATGCTGGTGGAGAGGCAGTTTCTATCATGGTGAAAGCATTCAGGGAGCGACGGGATTTCTTGGTCAAAAACTTTGGCGAACTTGAAGGTGTTAAGATTTCAGAACCCAAGGTACCAACTTTAACAATCCATTCTCTCCAGAATATATATTTTTCTCTATTTCTTGCCCATCCTGCCTCCCTTCTGCAGTACAATATGTGCTTCTCTTTGCTTTTTTACTTGTATCCTAATTTCTTGGATATCGCACTTTCAGGGAGCGTTCTATCTCTTCATTGATTTCAGCTCTTACTATGGCACAGTGGCTGAAGGATTTGGTGAAGTTGAGAATTCGGAGTCCCTATGCCGTTACCTACTTGACAAGGGTCAGGTATGCATTACTAAATGGTTCCATAAAATGCTGATTTAGGAAAATAAGAGTGGAGTGGCTCACCCCATAATGATTTCTTCAGTTCTTCATTGTTCTTCACACTTTGGTTGTCGTTGATTTGCAGGTCGCCCTAGTACCGGGGGATGCCTTTGGAGATGACACCTGCATACGAATCTCGTACGCAGCATCCCTCCCAACCATACAGGCAGCCGTGGAGAGGATTAAGAAAGCACTCGTTGCACTAACTAAAAAAGCAAACAAAATGGGGTAATGTTGTTGCAACTTGCAAATGTTGTACTTGGTGTAAATCTGTATTCTAGTAATTGTTTTCAAACTAAGCAGCATAAGTTGGTCGTGTAAGAGACGTTTAAAATAAATTTGCGGGTTGTATACCACAGTTACTTTTGTAATCAAAGCTGTGCTGTTTTGTTCAATTGGAATCTAAGAATTTTAAAACCCTTCTTTTGGAATGCTCTCTCATAGAAACTAATTGAATCCCAAACTTTCAATACAGAGGGCTAAAGGGCTTGCCCTGCTAAAACTTAGCCTCCAAGAGTTAAGTTTTTAACTAATTTTGGGGTTTCATTTTACCATCTCTAATGATGAGGGCATGTTTTATGAGTAATGGGAATGAAATTAAAGAGTATGTTTAATTGCAAGTAATAATCAGAGAATTAGGTAATTGATGAAGTAAATAATCATTAGCATTAAGTTATTTACTAATTATATGAAATTTGAATATTCATGGAATTGATTTTCATTGTAATTATTTATTAAATTCTGATGAATCAGAATAAAAACAAATTTAATTATTAAATTCATTTCATAAATCTATTATACTTTCTTCATATTATTTTTTAGAATGAGACTAAATTTTATAAAATCAATGAAGGTGATCTACGTGGATTGTATAGTAGATTAGACAATATTTATGAAATGACAAACTCGCTTCTACTCGCACCCAATGATTAATTGTGTAAAAATCTCTATTCAAAGTGCTGATGCAACACAAAAAGGCCCACTCTTTTGCTATTAGTATTAGCCAAGGCCTTGCTATTTGCCAACCTTTGGCAAGCCTTCTAGGAAAATTCCTAAAATTTAGGAATTGGGTTGGATTTAGGGTTGAATTAATAAGTATTTATAAAATTTTCCTAAATTTGGAAATTAGGAGATCTAATAGAGGAGACATACTTATATGTTCTCATACATATTACACGTGACGTTCTTATTCTACGTGTTTTAATATGGTTGGACGATATGATTTTTTGATAGGATATGTAATAAAAAAATGTTTAAATATGTTGAGAAAGGAGAGAAGCAAAAAGAGGAGACCGGGAAAGGGAAAGGGAAAGGGAAAGGGAAAGGGAAATACTATGGTCGGCTAGGAGACTTTGCTTCAAATGTTCCAACATAGCAAATAACTTGGCCAAAAGAAAGCTAGGAAGGAAGCTCCTTCAAAAGGTTTCCATTTCAAAAGCAATTCCTGTCCAACTGTAAGTGCTTTTGTATATGACATCTCAGGAAGCTAGGCCTAAACACGTGACTTGAACTACAAGTAAACCAATAATCTCGTACACCAGGAAATGGAACTCCCTTTCTTCCACTCTGCCCTTCCTCTGTTCCTTTCATTAATCGTCAACCGCCCTCCGGTTATATATAACCCTGACGACTATACACAACCACGATGAACCCGATCGAAACCCGAAAATAATCTGAAATGGATATTGCTTCTACTTCATCATCATCCAAACAAGGTGGCACAACAGAGATGGTTTTCTTTGACATAGAAACAAATGTACCCAACACAAGTGGACAAAGGTTCTGGGTGTTGGAATTTGGTGCAATTGTTGTTTGCCCTCACATGCTTGTCGAGCTGGAAAGCTACAGCACCCTGATTAGGCCAGGGGACTTGTCTGCTGTGGCATTGAGATCTGGCCGCACCCATGGGATCACTAGGGACACCGTTGCAAATGCACCATTGTTTGAGGATGTTGCCGACAAGATATTCAGCATTTTGGATGGCAGGGTGTGGGCAGGACACAACATCCGACGATTCGACTGTGCTCGGATTAAGGAGGCCTTTGCTGAGATCAGTAGGCCTGCTCCTACTCCCCTTGGGATCATTGATTCTTTGGGGGTCTTAACTCATAAATTTGGCAGAAGAGCTGGTAATATGAAGGTATATATATACATAATAATTATTTATTAGTACCAAGAAATTGATTATTTTCTAATTAATGAGAACAAATAAAGTCTACAATTCCCAATGAATCTTGATTTTTTATGTGTTTAGATGGCAACATTGGCATCCTACTTCAATCTTGGGCAACAGAAACACAGGTTGGAAATCACATTTTTCTTTTTATGTTTCTACCTTCTACCTGTATTAATTTTATAGAGAAATTTTACACTTATTTTAGTTATTATTAGTAGCATACTTGTCTGAACTATGTCTAAATGTGCAAGGACAGTCATTCCGTTAAATTTCTCAACGATTTCTATTAAAAAACACACTTAATAGAACAATTTTACCTTATTTTTAATAAAATCATAGAGAAATTTAACGGAATGACTGTCCTTACACATTGAGACATAAAGTTCATGGACGTTTGCTACTAATAATAAAGTCATGAACGATAGCTAAAATTAGTATAAGGTTCAACGACTTTGTAAATAGTTTTCCCTAATTTTATATAAATCAAAAGAAATTCATGTTTAATTAATGTTCAATAATCTTTGAGACATGTATATATATATATATATATAGGAGCCTTGAAGACGTTCGGATGAATTTGGAGGTGCTCAAGAACTGCGCAACCGTGCTGTTTTTGGTACCTATATATGCTTCCACAAGATGGATCATTCATATTTCTTTTACATTTAATTAATTAATTCGAAATTAATACCGGCCTTGTGTTCGATGATGTGTATATATATATTAGGAAGCAAGCCTCCCTAGCTTGCTAAACGGCAACTGGCACGGCTCGTCTTCAACGATTATGACGCGGAGTAAAAGCAATGGGAAATTGGCGTGCAGGGAAGAAACGAGCCGGAAGTCACCACCATCTGCCTCTATCGGTTGTTAGAGAGCAGTTCCATATGCCTCAAGAGGGAGTTTGGAAAAGGTTAATTTCACAGTTAATTAAAATCATTAATTCATTTAATTTTAACTTATGATTAGTAAACACGTAATGAAATTAAGCACAATATTATGTTGATTTTTGAATTAGCAGATGGCAGAGAGGGTAAAGAACCTGTTGTGTAGGGCACAAGGAACTCAGCCTCTGAATGCAGTCCTCAAGCATTCTCACTCCCGACTGCGATGACGATTGAAAAACCAGACAACATACATTTTAATTTTATTGCACTGGAAATTAGTTTTACGGAACTACGTATAATTGTATAGCAACAGTTTGAGTCATTATTAGCCCCCCTTTATTTGACCATGCATATATACTTTATATAAATTATTGCAACCCTCTTTAAATTTTATCATAATTTTAGCAATTGTCCATATACTTTAATATTAATTAGTGTCCTCCGTCCCTAAACTTTACCATAATATTTCCGTTAGTCCATCCGTCTATTTTTCAAACGAATTCCGTAAAAAAATTCACGTGAAAGACACATGAATTGACAATTTTGCCATTTTTTAAACGGAATTCGTTTGGAAAATAGATGGAAGGAGTAACAGAAACATTATGGTAAAATTCAAGGACGGGGGCACTGATATTGAAGTATAGAGACAGTTACTAAACTTATGGTAAAATTTAAGGACGGTTTCAATCATTTCCTAATTTACTTTTGTGTTTGAAAGCTATTTGTTATTTAATTATCTACAATTTCTTGCCATCACTACAATTTGTCTAATGATATTCCTATCCATTATGTAGTTGTATTCTTCAACCTGATGAATATAAGATGCTTCTTTTTCTCAAAAAAAAAAAAAAAAAAAAAAAATGTATTTTTTTCCATTGTATAATGATATTCGTAATAAGAAAAAAATTTATTATTTAAAATGCACTTAAAATAAGCTATTCATTCTCAAAATACACCATGAACTACAATTTATATCAGTTTGCATCATGAACAATAACATCGTTAAAAACGATTCACTATTTCACACACACCGTTACTAAAACTGTTAAAAACATTTTCAAATCTCTTAAATACCCCTATGTTATCAAATCCTAAAGCTCAGAGAGTCCCTGCAAGTCGCCTTCTCCACCTTCGAACCACTCTCCTCCCCCTCCGTCCCTCCACGCCATCAACGGCGCCGCAAACTGGCCGAACACATTCGCTGCTCCTACGAGGGTGGGCATAAGAGATAGAGATATCTCCACGCCAAGAAGAATAAAGACCAGTGTCCTCATCCAGATATTCTCAAATTCTGAGCAACAGATAGAGATATGTATATGCTAAAAGAAAAGGAGGAAAGTAGAAAAGACCTGGGAAGCTGGATGACAACCCAGAAAATAAAGACAAAATAAAAAATAAAAATAAGAAAAAGACGCAGAAGAGGAATACCCACTGTTTCGAGAAGGTCGCGATGTTGAGGAAGGTTTCTAGATGCACCGGCAGGACATGATACCCAATGTCACCATGCTTGAATTAATGGTTAATTCATGCATGGAATTTTGGATTAGTCAATTCCAAGGAGAAATTAAAGAGAAGAAGAAGGAAACAAGGAGCTTCAGACCGTGAGGAAAGAAAAGAAAAAAAGGAAAGTGGCAAGTGGTGGATGCCACAATTCTTTGTCAGCAATGGGGAAGACAATTCATTCAAGTTGTTTGAATCAACATTGTTGCAACCTTGCAACCTTCAATAAACATAAACCCCCAATCACGGCTGATTTTACGGCCATACACCTTGCAATCTCTTATGCGAGCCCATACTCGCCGATTCACCCAGAGATTTTTTATAAACAGCAGTAAGGGGAAGAATCGTAAGAGAAAGAGAGATCTTTGTCTGAGAAAAGCGAAGAAGCGTAAGAAAAAGAGTGAAGACGCGTAAGAGAAAGAGAGAAGGCGGGGACGGCGGAGAAGGCGACCTGCAAGGACTCTCCGAGCATTAAGATTTGGTGATTTACACATGGATATTTAAAAGATTTGTCAACGTTTTTAACAGTATTAGTAAATATGTGGTTGGAATAATGAAACGTTTTTAACAGTATTACCAAATGTCAGTAGGTCAGACACTGCTGACATCACTACTGGAATACCATAAGACAACTGACTAGTCAGATATTTGTGAACCAACAACAATTCGTCACTCTGGGTCACCGCCCACACCAACCCACAGACCCGGATGACAAAATGTTTCCATAGGCTGATTTATCACATGACAATCGTCCTCAAACCATATTAGAGCTGGAACCATCCTCAGCTATCATATCACATCAGTCGGCATATCCCTAGCCACCAGGGTATCCCTTGGGGTGTGCTAGTCCTGTATCACAACTTTCTATACTATGCATAAATAGCCTCGTGACCCGGAGGAGCCAAAACTCCTCGATGCCATAGTCGGAGGACTCAACGAACCAATGGAGTAAAACTCTCGATGCTAGTCGAAGAACAGTAACCAATTATATTGAAGGTTCACCGGGTTCACCGCCAATAGCGGATCCTGGCCCAGATCCTAGCCTTCCTCAAATCAATGTATATCTCGGAGGTTCACCGGGTTCACCGCCTCAGCGGATCCTAGCCCAGATCTTGGCCCCCTCAAATCGGTATTGTTTATTTTTGGAGGTTCACCGGGTTCACCGCCTCAGCGGATCCTAGCCCAGATCCTGGCCCCCTCAAATCGATATTGTTTATTTTTGGAGGTTCACCGGGTTCACCGCCTCAGCGGATCCTAGCCCAGATCCTGGCCCCCTCAAATCGGTATTGTTTATTTTTGGAGGTTCACCGGGTTCACCGTCTCAGCGGATCCTAGCCCAGATCCTGGCCCCCCTCAAATCGGTATTGGTTCCAAAATCAAGTATTTTATAATCACAAATACGGTTTCAACTCAAAATCATGGACTCAAATAATTACCACGTCAAAACGATATCTCGCTGTGACTCATGTATTTCACCGAATGTATCATACCTCATGAATTGATATCGTGAAACGTATCTCGGAATTGACCCTCGAGATACCCTAATCTAGTGGTAGTTTATACTCATTCCAGAGTACCTACTTCTCGTCGATATTCTAATTTAAATCTCGGAATCTATCTTTGAAATGTACCACTAAAGTATTAGTTTATACTTGTTTCCAAATACCTACATCTCATAATTAACAATGCTGGGTCCTAAAGCTAATCCTGGCATAGTCTAAATTTCCTATTATCATCTTGCATCATTCTCATTCCATATATATATTATTAATCAATCAAACATTCATCACCACACACATAATTACATCAAATACTACTAACACAATTAAATCAATCATCATTCAATTGAAATCCCGGTCATCACATAATCTATCACATAATAGTACATAAGTCATATAGGTATGAGTTTAGGAAAGGATTCCACTCACCAACATCATCCAACCCAAAATTCATGGACGTTCTAGCCCAAGGAACACATGCACAATAATAACCCAACTTCCTTGACTTTCCGAGCTCAAACTCCGCTTCAAGGTCAACCATTACCGCTGGAATTGCCCAAATCGGGCCTTAAACGAACTCCTATGGCCTCGAAACCAATAAAATCTGATCCGGAACATCCCAAAACCCTAGTCACGCGCCGCTGTGACTTCGGGAACAGTCCCACGCGCCACCGGAAGGTCAGAACATGCGTTCACGCGCCGCCACGCGCCCTCATGCGCCGGTCACGCGCCTGCTACAGTGTTCACGCGCCTGGACCGATCCAACTCAATCCGACCGGTTCACTCAACCCGACCGGTTCAATTCGACTCGACTGGTTCACTCAACCCGACCGGTTCACTCGACCCGACCCGGTCTGACCCGACTCGATCGGTCGCCAGAGAAGACGATCGGCTGCCGGCACAATCGTCGAAGTATGGCCGGAGAAGATGACCGGCAGCCGCCGTCTGGTTTCGCCGGAATCCCCCATTTCCGACCGAAACTTCAAGCTTTTATAACTTCTTCATTTCTTGACCGTTTTTCACGATCCACACATGTAAATTCATCTACTTTTCACCAGGAATCCAAATATGAGGTCAAAGTTCCGAGATCGTACCTGGTTTTGCCGGAAAATGACCGAGAAGATTCGATCCACTTCCCTCCTTCGTCCGTCGCCTACGGCGGTGCTCCCGCTCCGATGATTACACCAAAAGACTCGTGGGGTCGCGGGGAAGATCCTTCCGGCCTTAGTTTCGGTCAAATCGGACTGAAATTCGTCCGATGGAAATGGTGATTTGGTGTTCGCACGGGAAGAATTTCGGGTAGGAGAGAGAGACTGCTTCGACCAATCTCCCGAGGAGAGAGAAAAATATCTGATATATAGTTCCAACTTTTCTAAAATTACCAAACTGCCCCTGAAGCTTCTAGACTCGTAACGAACTCACCGGGTCTCCGTTTTCCGCGTGCCGCCTGTCTACGAACTCGTGAGTTCGAGACCTACGCAACGACCCAAGAAAAATTCCCAAAAGTACTGCCAGTCAAAAAGTGACTCCCGAACCCGTCCAAAATTGAGGGTAAAATCGTCCAATTCTCAAAATAATTTAATTTCTGATCCGGGTCGTTACATCAGAGCTGTCACCACATGACTTCCTTCCCTTTTTTTGGATAAACTACATAAAAGTATCAAAACTATAGGGGTCATTTCAAGTTCATAGCCCAACTATGAAAATTTCCATCTAAGTACCCAAACTATCAAAACATATAATTTAGGTACCCCCGTTAGTAATATATTAAAAAAATCTGTTAAATTTTGAGCTGAGATTTTTTGGTCAAACTAAGAAATGCTAAGTTGGACTCCATGTGGATAAAAAAATAATTGAAAATTGAATATATACTAAAAGCAATTAATAAAATTGTAAAATCAAATTATAAAACAAATTATTATTAAAAAAAAAATTATTATCAAAACACTAAAAGCGCGTCCATGTCCCATTTGAGCCACCCGACTTGGATCTCTCTCTCTCTCCCTCCCACCATCTTAAATTTCTGGTGCCAGATCCGGCTCTGCGTCCCCAATGGCTCCGCCTCTCAAGATCCACCCGAGCCTCGCATGACAGGACACTTCCCAAATTACCCATCGGAACCCGGGAAAAGCCATGCTCCCGTCTGACAACTTAAATAAATTCCCAAAATACCCTTAAGCCCTTGTAATTAATTATGAGAATTCTGCTAAAAATTCGGCAGAACCTCCCCTTAGGGAATGATTAACCGTCTTCCACCTGTCAGACGAAGGATCAAATAGCACTCTCAAATTCCAACATCACCAACCAACCAACGATGTAATCATAATTTTACAATCAGTCCAAAAGATTTATCAGAGCTTCTATGTAGGACAAGTAAATACAGAGATAAATATCCTATTCGATAGTCTAGGTAAATGCGCGGTTGAAAATTTAATGCCTCCGCCTCTGGATATGCCCTCGTCAACTCAACGGCCTGGAGGAGATTTAAAACACAAAAAAGTGTGAGTGGACAAAATAATAATTTAAAATCATTTTCGAGTAAAACTACATTTTCCCCCTCCACGAGTAAAACAATGCATGCATAATGTAAAAATCCCTTTTCAACAAATCCATAATTAATATATAAAGATAATCCGAAAACTCACTGGAAAAATCCATCTTTTGTTAAAATACTTGGTGGGACCCACGAAAATCTGAATAATGAAAACATCCCGTAGTCCACAACTCTGTTTTGAAAACCCTCATCACAGGAGTTTAAAATCATATAAATAGACATGGACACAAATATATCAAAACATATCTCATTGCTCCCCGAATGGAATCCCATGATGTAGCTCGATATCCGAACTAACTTACCCGGGTCCAACCCTCCATACACCCGATAAACCTCGAGTTGTGTAGAACCCTGTACTACGTGTAGACCGCCTCAACGACCTGGTGGAGAAATACTTTTCGACACCAGCTTCAGAGAACCCTCAACGATTTGGCGGAGAAATACCCTTCGACGCCAGTCGTAGAAAACCTTGACCCTTGAGGACAATAATTCAGTGAAAACTAAAATCCATGTTTTGAAATCCATGTTTTGAAATCCTTGTTTCTTGGCTTAGGCCAAATTCATTGAAAAATCGAGTTTAAACTCAAAATCGTGGACTCGACCGAAATCCGAAATCAATCAAGTCAAACCATATAAATTGAAACCATAAAGCCAAGCCATAGCCCAAAACGTCATTTCCAAATAATTATTGAAAGCCCGTGTCTAGTAGTATTTTATTAGCATAATACTTGACCATTCCAGAATTTATCAAAAAGAACACGTAATAAGAATTTATTCAAATATACCTTTATGCATGCATTATAATTTACAAAACCAAAGTCCACTCACCAAACGTCCAATTAGTTCAATCCTGAGTCGTACACTCCTCTGAAGTTCCCAAAGTAGTATCAATTGTCAAAAGTAACAATTGAGATTACTAATGATAATTAAAAACCTATATTTAGACTCCCTAAACCCCGGGAGGTCCGCTCGCGTCATACTAAAAAAGCAGCCACTTCGGACGCCCAAAACTACCCCTAAATGAAGTCCAATTAACCCGAAACCTGCGCCAAAATGTCTGGAATGCCGAAACCTTATCGACACGTATTGCCGTGACCCAAGGAAAGGTCCCACGCGCGACCACTTGTCGGCGGCTCGGCCACGCGCTGGCTACAATACCTCACGCGCCTGCTGACTCGGCGCTGAGTCAGCTGCCAGGTGGCCTCCACGTGTATGCTAGGTGGCATGCCACGTCAGTCCATATGACCGAATTAGTCGTCGGAGAGTCGTCAGAGAAGACAACCGCTCCGCCGTGCGCTGCCGTCTATCGTCACTAGAAAACGCCATTGCCGGCCGACCTTGAAGTTTTCCTAACTTCCTCAAATCTTAACCATTTTTTTCACGAATATTTAGTCTAAATCCATTTACTCGAACCTAGGAACTCAAAAATGAAGTCTAAACACGAAACCCATACCAGTGTTGGCTGAAAAATCGATCGAAAGTTTTAGTTTTTCCTTTCGTCAGTTCGGTGGCTCCCGTGGCAGCTTCCTTCGACGGTCGATACGTCCTTGATCGCGGGAGGGGGGGGGGGGGGGGGGGGGGGGGGGTCGTCCGATGGGTGGAACCAAATCAGACGAGGTTACCTCAAATTGAAGTAAATCATGGGTTTTTGGGGTTGGTTGCACGGATAAGATGAGAATCAGGAAGAGAGAGAGAGAAATGAGGAGAATTTGATCTACCTTGGTTAAAAATATCTACCCAGGGAAAATTACCAAAATGCCCCTGAACATTCTAGACCCACAACTCTCTCACACGAACTCCATTTTCCGCGTGACGCCTGTCTACGGACTCGAGAGTTCGAGACCTACGCAACGGTCCCCGAAACACTACCAAAAGTGTCTCCAAACAAAAATTGACTTTCGAGCCCTTTATATAACCAAGGGTAGTTTCGTCCTTTTGCAAATTAATTTACGAAAATTCACTAATTAAATTTCTAGGTCGTTACAATTCACCCCCCTTAAAGAAATTTCGCCCTCAAAATTATTACCTCTTACTGGAACAAATGTGGATGCTGCGCCTGCATCAGTGCTTCGGTTTCCCACGTGGCCTCATCCACGTTATGATTCCTCCACAGCATTTTAACCAGAGAAATAGTCTTTATGCGTAGTACTTTTTCATTACAATCTAGAAGTTACACTGGTTGCTCCTCAAAAGTCAAATCATCTCTCAGCTCAATTAGTTGCAACTCCAATATTGAGATTCATCGAATAGATACTTCCGGAGCATGGATACATGGAATACATCGTGAACCCTTGACAGTTCTAGGGGTAAAGCAAGTCTGTAAGCCACTGGCCATATCCTCTCAATAATCTCATAAGGTCCAATGTAGCGAGGACTCAGTTTCCCTCGTCTACCAAAATGGACAACTCCTTTCCAGGGGGATAATTTCAAGAAAACCCAGTCTCCGACCTCAAACTCAAGGTCTCTGATCTGTCGGTCCTGAGCCGCCTTCAACCTTTTCGTGATGATTCTAATGTTTTCCTCTATCATTTCCACTAGCTCTGGTGTCAACAGTCTTCTCTCACCTACCTCATTCCAGCATATCAGTGTCATGCATTATCTCCCATACAGTGCCTCGAAAGTTGACATCCCAATACTAGACTGATAGCTGTTGTTGTATGCAAACTCCATCAAGGCCAGGTGTGAATTCCAGTTTCCTTTAAAATGCAGTACACAAGCTCTCATCATATCCTCCAGAATCTGAATTGTCCTTTCAGACTGACCGTCAGCATGAGGATGAAAAGCTGTACTGAAATGTAATGTAGTTCCAAAGGCTTTTTGCAAACTCCGCCAAAACCTCGAGGTAAACTGAGGATCCCTGTCTGACACAATCGACTCTGGAGACCCATGTAACCGTATGATCTCATCCATAAATAATTTGGCGTACTGGCCCATCCGGAAATCTTCCCGTACTGGCCCATCCGGAAATCTTCCCGTACTGGCAAGAAATGTGCTGACTTCGTGAGTCTATCAACAATTACCCAGATTCCATCATGTCATTTCAGAGTCCTAGGAAGTTTATAAAGAAAATCCATAGTAATGTGATCCAACTTCCATTCCAGAATAGGTAATGGTTGTAGTGCTCCCGTATGGTTTCTGCCTCTCTACTTTTACTTGTTGACACGTCAGACATCTACTCACAAACTCTACTATTTCCATTTTCATCCTTGTCCACCAATAGTGTTCCTTAAGAGTACAATACATCTTGGTGCCTCTTGGATGCATATCATAGGTAGAACTATGAGCTTCCTCAAGAATTTCTCTTTTCAACTGTGGGTCATTATTTACGCACAACTGGCCATCCTTAACCAAGGCCCCATCATCCCTAACCATGTAATCCTGCTTATTCCCTGCCTCCAACTCCATCCTAATAACACACAAAGTAAGATTCTGGAGCTGAGCTTTAACAATTCGGTCAATCAAGACATGTCTCACATGGAAGCTAGCCAACAGAGCCCCCTGGCTATCCATGCTAAGTATAATTCCCGCTCTTCGGAGTTCCACTAGCAATGGTAGATAAACAGTGTGCAAATGGGCCAAGGAACCCATGGATTTCTTGCTCAAGGCATATGCATTGGCTTTTCCTGGGTGATACTCTATGGTACAATCATAATCCTTTATCATCTCAAGCCACCTTCTTTGTCTCAAATTCAGATCTTTCTGGGTGAAGAAGTATTTCAAACTCTGATAGTCGGTAAAAATTTGGCACGTCTCCCCATACAAATAGTGTCTCCAAATCTTCTGTGCTTACACCACTGCAGCTAACTCTAAATCATGTGTGGGGTAGTTCAACTCATAAGGTTTAAGTTGCCTGGAAGCATATGCTATCACCTTCCCATGCTGCATCAGCACGCAGCCTATACCTCGTAATGATGCATCACTGTACACCTCAAATCCTCCGTTATCGTCTGGAAGGGTTAACACTGGGGCAGATGTCAACCTCTTCTTAAGCTCTTGAAAGCTTTGTTCGCACTCATCATCCATGTCAAACTTGACTCCCTCCCTCGTCAACTTAGTTAACGGGGCAACTATTGTAGAGAATCCTTCTACGAATTGTCGATAATATCCCGCTAAACCCAGAAAACTTCTCACTTCTTACACTGCCCTCGGTTGCTCCCAATTTGCCACGGCCTCAACTTTTTGGGGATCCACGCAGATACCCTCAGCAGAAATCACATGACCTAAGAATCCCACACTGGTCAACCAAAACTGACATTTACTGAACTTGGTGAATAGTTGCTTTTTCCTCAGCATACTCAATACCAACCTCAAGTGTTTCTCATGTGCCTTAGCGCTCTTCGAATATATCAAGATATCATCGATGAACACAATCACAAATCGATCCAAGTACTGTCGGAACACCTTGTTCATCAAATCCATAAATGTTGCTGGTGCATTAGTTAACCCGAAGGCCATCACTAGAAACTCATAATGCCCATAGCATGTCCTTAAAGCCGTTTTGGGAACATCCTCTTCCCTGATCCTTAATTGATGGTAACTAGATCTAAGGTCAATTTTAGAGAAATACCTTACCCCTTTTAATTGGTCAAACAAATCATCAATTCGTGGCAAATGATACTTATTCCGCACCGTAACCTTGTTTAACTGCCGGTAGTCAATACATAGCCTCAAACTGCCATATTTCTTCCTTACAAATAACACCAGTGCACCCCAAGGTGAGGCACTCGGTCAAATAAATCCCATATCCACCAAGTCCAGCAATTGAGTTTTCAATTCCCTCAATTTCGCCCGTGCCATTCTGTACGGTGCCTGTGATATATGTTGAGTACCCGGAAGAAGCTCTATGGTGAACTCAATCTCCCGGTGAGGTGGTAATCCCAGAAGATCATCTGGAAATACATATGGAAACTCATTCAACACAGGAATATCCTCTACTCTCACCGGAGTATACCGAGAATCGATCACGTGAGCTAAATAGCCCTCACACCTTTCCTCAACAATTTCTCAACCGCTAAAGCCAATATTACTCCCGAGTGAAGCACCCTACAATCACCCTGAAATATAAGTTCTGACAAGCCTGGACTCCGGAAAACCACCATTTTGTCGAAATATTCAATGGAGGCATGATGCATGGTTAACCAATCCATCCCCATAATCACATCAAAATCATAAATGTCCAAGGGAATTAAATCTTCCTCTAACTTATGACCACTCACTGTTACCGGACAACTGCGTATCACGAGGTTCACCACTAACATAACTCTGGTAGGAGTGCTAATACCCATGTCCCAACCAATCGGTGACAATTCTTTATCAGTAAAAGTGTAAAACCCCGATAAATAAAAGAATGTGTTGCCCCGTGATCTATCAAAACACGAGCATCATGATTAAAATTAGACAACGTACCAGTAACCACTTCTGGTGCTGCTCGAACCTCCTTCTGGGTCATAGCAAATACTAGGGCATGTGTACTAGAAGACCGACCCCGACCCCCCATGTCTCCCTTTAACCCTGTTGGCCCCACTGGCCCTACTGGCCCCCCTGGACTGGGTCTGGCTCCCTGCTGTAGTACCAGATGTCTGCGCTGCTCTCTGACTCAGTTCAGCAGCATCTCGGCCCAAGGAACTACTGGCCGGATGACGATGTGGACAATCTCTCTTAAAATGACTCGTCTCCCCACATAAGTAACAACCGATGTCACCCATCCGTGCGAGTCTGCCACTCTGCCTCCCGGTCGACTGCACTGAAGCCCCACTAGACTGAGCGGATGACTACTGTGCCTAACCGGCTCCACCACTACTTGATCCGAATCTTGTACCCCCAGAAGATCCAGAACTGAAACTGCCTCTCTTAGATGGTCCTTGACTAGAGACCCCGAAACCCAGGCGATCCCGGCGTCGCTTGGAACCACTAAACTGGTGCTGAGCTGGCAAACTCAACTCTACTCTAGCAACAACGTTTGACAAAGCCCTCAAAGAAGTATGTGCCACAACAGTGACTGCTACTCGAACCTCGTTCATCAGCCCATACTCAAATCTTCGACACTTTTCTATCTCAACCGCCACGAGAGTCGGTACAAAGCGTGACAACTCAAGAAATTTCTGTTCATACTGTGCCACCGTCATGTCCCCCTACTGTAGCTGTAAGAAATCAGCCTCTCTGGCATTATGATATGAGGGGGGATAAAACTGTTCGAGGAAGCACTCCCGGAAAGTTTCCCAAGTAAAGGTACGAACATCCCAGCCTGTCAGCTGCAAAGCATGCCACCAACAGTACGCATAACCACCCAGAAGAAATGTGGCTAGTCGCACCCTACCCTCTGGAGGGCACCTCATAACAACAATCACTCGTTCTAAACGAGTAATCCACTCATCAGCATCATCTGGGCCTAACTCGCCAGTAAACACTGTCGCCCCCAACCTCTGGGCTCGCTCAATGTCAGATACTTCAGAAGTAGCCCTACCATGATGTACTATCGTCAAAGTCTGACCCAATTGATCCATGATCTGCTTTAAATCTGGCTCTACTACGGGTTCATGTGTGTCCTCACTACTCCTCGAATGGAATCATGTGCCGTGCCGTAGCTCGATATCCGAACTGACTGACCTGGGTCAACCCCTCCACACACACGATATACCTCGAGTTGTGCATAACCCTATACTATGTGTAGACAGCCTCAACAACCTGGTGGAGAAACACCCTTCGACACCAGTGTTGGAGAACCCTCAACGATCTGGCAGAGAAATACCCTTTGACGCCAGTCGGAGAAAACCTTGACCCTCGAGGACAATAATTCAGTGAAAACTAAAATCCATGTTTTGAAATGCTTGTTTCTTGGCTTAGGCCAAATTCATTGTTAAACTCAAAATTGTGGACTCGATCGAAATCCAAAATCAATCAAGTCAAACCATATAAAACCCGAAACCATAAAGTCAGGTCATAGCCCAAAACGTCATTTCCAAATAATTATTGAAAGCCCGTGTCCAGTAGTAATTTATTAGCATAATACTTGACAATTCCAAAATTTACCAAAAATAATATGTAACAAGAATTTATTCAAATATACCTTTATGCATGCATTATAATTTACAAAACCAAAGTCCACTCACCAAACGTCCAATTAGTTCAATCTTGAGTCGTACGCTCCTCTGAAGTTTCCGGAGTTGTATCGCCTGTCAAAAGTAACAATCGAGATTACTAACGATAATTAAAAACCCTACATTTAGACTCCTTAAACCCCAAGAGGTCCGCCCGCGTCACACTAAAAATGTAGCCAATTCAGACGCCCAAAAGTACCTCTAAACAACGTCCGATTAACCTAAAACCTGTGCCAAAAGGTCCAGAACACCGAAACCTTGTCGACATGCGTCGCCGTGACCCAAGGACCGGTCCCACGCGCCGTCACTAGCCGATGGAAGGCCGGTGGCTCGGCCAAATACCGGCTGTAGTACCTTCCGCGCTGCTACAGTACCTCACGCGCCTGCTAACTCGACGCTGACTCAGTCGCCAGGTGGCACCAAGTGGCTACCAGGTGGCCTCCACGTGGCTCCACGAGGTTGCGAGGTGGCATGCCACGTCATCCCCTCTAACCGAACCAATCGTCGGAGTGTCGTCGAAGAGTCGCTGGAGAAGACGACCGCTCAGCCGTGCGCCGTCACCGAAAAAGGCCATTAACGACTGACCTTGAAGTTTTCCTAACTTCCTCAAATCTTAACCGTTTTCACAAATTTTTAGTCTAAATCCATCTACTCGAACTCATGAACTGAAAAATGAAGTCTAAACACAAAACTCATACCTATTTTGGCCGAAAAATCGATCGAAAGTTTTGATTTTTCCTTTCCTCGGTTCAGTATCTCCCGCGGCTGCTTCCTCCGACGGTCAATACATCCTTGATCGCAGGGAGGAGGAGAGTCCGATGGGTGGAACCAAATCGGACGAGGTTGCCTCGAATTGAAGTTCGAAATCTTGGTTTTTGGGTTCGGTCGCACTGATCGGTCAGAATCGGGAAGAGAGAGAGAGAAATAAGGAGAATATGATCTGCCTAGGTTAAAAATATCTAACCAGGGGCAAATTACCAAAATGCCCTTGAACATTCTAGACCCACAACTCTTTCACACGAACTCTATTTTTCGCGTGCCACCTGTTAACGGACTCGTGAGTTCGATACCTACGCAACGGTCCTTGAAACACTACCAAAAGTGTCTCCAAACAAAAATTGACTTTCGAGCCCTTTATACAACCAGTGGTAATTTCATCCTTTTGCAAATTAATTTATGAAAATTCACTAATTAAATTTCCAGGTCATTACATCGCAAGGTCGCTCTCATCACCGACATCACCGATCAAGACGGCTCCTACCTCACCGAATTCTGCCTCAACAAAGGGTACGACGTCCATGGCCTGATGCGCTACTCCTCCAATTTCAACACCCAACATATCAATCCCCAACACTTCTCAGTCGCTCCGTAATTCTGGACCCCAGCTGATGTTACTTGAAATTTATCGGGAGCTCGAATTGCCAATTTCGTCTTATGCAGATCAATTGGCAGCTGTTGCTTTGATCGATGACCTCCACCCTGAACACGTACTCTCGCTCTTCCTCGAGACCTGGATGTCGTGGGTTTCGGGGATACTGAACGCTTGCTGTGTCGATGCACAATGCTTTGACGTCGTTTCGGTGATGCGCGAGGCTTTGAGGTGGTTCATGTGACTGTTGGTCAGGTTGGAGAGCTTTTCTTGTGAATGTTGAACGACATGCCCTTGTTCCTCAAAAGAAATGTGGGTCTAGGTTGCAGAATTTGTGTTAGTTTGAGAGAGAGAGAGAGAGAGAGAGAGAGAGAGAGAGAGATGGAGAGGAAGGGAAAGTTTGCAGAATTGGTGTGTGCATAATTGGGTCTGGTTCGCCCATTTTTTTGGGTCAATTTTATATAATTAATTAATTTTTAATGTTTTATTTATTTATTTATATTTTTATATTATTTTTTAGCTTTTGTGGAGTCCAATTCAGCATATAATTTCGACTCAACAATGCCACTTAAGCATTTAACGGTTTGGCTAACAGATTGACTAACGGTGGGTACTTAGATGATGTGTTTTAATAGTTTGGGTACCTAGATGAAAATTTTCATAGTTAGGGTATGAACTTGAAATGACCCCTATAGTTTGGGTACTTTTATGTAGTTCATCCTTTTTTTTTACTGGAAAGTTGTCCTAGTTAATTAGTTCATAACCTTGGTTGAGAAAAAAAAAAAGGCAATTGTCTGATATACCCAACCCTCCTCTCTGAATTTTCCTACAAAACTCGAGAAGATCTTAATTGGGCCTGACACGCCTCTTGAGGAATCTAAAATCAACGATGAATGTCTTGACGTGGTGCAAACCGACCTCACTTCTTACGATAATTTGGGGTCCCAAAACAGGAAAACTATAAGATAAACTCACTGAGTGGAGAAAAATAAGGTTTTTTCGAAATTCATATATAAAATATTTAGTCCCCCGTTTTGAAAACACTATAATACGTAATAAATTGGAATCTTCTCAAAGCTCATAGTAAGAATATATAATTTGAAACTGAATAATCATAGGTGAAATCACTAGTAACATAAGGAAGCTGATAATACGAGTAAGTAAGATTTTGAAGCTCCAAAAACTGAATAGATCACTATAATAGAAAATATCGAAATATGTTGAAATCAATAATCATAAGTCACTGTTGATATAGACTGAAAGTTAAGCACAATTCATGTGCTAAGTACTGCTAAAATAACCATCAACTGAAAACTACCATATCATATGTACTGTACTCCAAAAAATCACCCCAACTAATAATTGAAAACTGTTCTCATATGTATCCTCACTGATACCTCAAACACACACATAATCCCCCACTGGCCTATGGTCTTACAAGTCATGTGTACATGACAGGTTTGGTATCTGGGGTTCGCTCATTGTACCACATCCTGGTGTAAGGTAGGTGTTGCATGATCAGTCGTTATTTATGCATCATTTTGATGTCTTTATATGCCTCTCTTACATGTCTTTTGAATGATTTCGTGCCATCAATAGTAGAAAATAATCAATCTTGTGAGACTTGTGCAGAGTTAGAAAGATAGGTAAAATCTGGAAAGAACGCAAAAAGAATGACTCAAATCGGAGTCCAGATGAAGGAGATGTCCTCATTTCAATATCAGGTCCTGAACAGGGTCCTAAGTGCGCCAGTGCGTCAATACGCCTATTTTGGGACACTGGCCAAGTACCTCATATCAGGCCCTCCGGGTCTCAAACCTATGTTTCATGACATCAAGGTCAGGTCCTAGAAGTGCCAAGGTCGCGCCATGGCAGGTCGAGGACATGTCCCAAGAACTCCCATCCGAGCCCAGATGTGGGCCTAAGCCCGGGGTCCCTGTTCCGCCAACGGTGGATCAGAGGTTCTCCGTCTGCACTAAGCCTGACAACATTTGCGTCAAGCCTGATCGAAGATGCGCTTCTACTATACGCATGATGTGCTTCAAAAGCGCAGTCCCAGATCCTGATTACGAAGACAGTCCAAAATCCAAGTTTGGCCAGCTTGCGTTCCCACTTGCCAGCTTGCATTCACACTCCCAGCCGTGCTCTGATTGGTTCTAATAGATTTAAGGACTTTGTAATTAATTAAAAGTACAATAACTTTCCCTATCCTTATAGGACATGGTTTTACCAATCCTTATAGAATATGGTTTTACCAATCCTTATAGAACAAGGTTTTCCCTTTGTCTATAAAAAGGGAGCCTTTGTTCAGTGTTTTGGGGGAATTAGAATCAGGCAAAGAAAGGCAGAGAGGAGATAATTAGCTAGAGGCGTTTTTGGGAGATACAGAGACACCTTAGCCGCAAATGGTATTTTGGTTTTTTAGAGTTTTACGTTAAAGCTTGGTTCTTCCCGAAGTAGAGTGTGTTGGACGTGGAGCTTGGAGAAGAAGGCTCTGCCGTGTCTTCTGCTGCACCTGTTCTTCACAATATCTTCTGTACCCTTATTTTCATTATTGCAATTTACTTATGAATTCAATTATATTTGTTTCAATTTCAGTTATGTGTGAGTAGTCATTAGGATTAGGGTTGCTTGAAGCCCTAGCCATGTTAGCTTGTCGATTGGATTTCTGGCTCTTGATTATGATTGCTATGCATGCTGAATAAGTTGGATTACTATGCTTAATGACCTTAATTTATGCCTATAAGATTAGCTACCTTGTTTGCATATAATTATAGATGTAATTGCTTGAGTGACCGTCATATCATCTTGTGATTTGGAGCATCGAAAATATTCTTACTTGTAATCTTAACTCATAACGACCTAGGATTGCATGTCACTTTGCTAGGCTAATGTGGTGTCATTAAATTCTCTTTAAACTTCATGCATCATCTTAAAAGGTAGGTGATAGACGTTCTAGGCATATGCCCTGTTTAGAACATGCTAAGTAAGAGGGAATAAGATGTGTCTAGTGAACCAACGCCAGGTCCTAGGCACGGGCACCTAATTCAGAAAATGCATAGTAATTAGGTCAAGGAAATCTGGTTAAGAGCTATAATTGGTTAGAGTGGATAGTAAGCCTTAATTTGCCTTAGTTAACAATCAATCAACCGTTAATTCTTGCATTGTTATTTTCTGCATTTTATTTTGCTTGTCTTTAAATTTCAGTTCTCACATCATAAACCCCCCCTGCGTGTGTGTGTGTGTTTTCACTAAGTTAATAAATCTGAACTAAAGTGGTCATAACGTTGATACAAGTCCTCGAGGGATCGACTCTTGCTGTGCTACTATACTATTCTTATCGATTTGTGCACTTGCAAGGATTTTATAACTGTTAGAATTGAATTGCATATTTCTTGCTCTTTAATTCTACCAACAAGTTTTTGGCGCCGTTGCCGGGGACTTGTCCCTCAACGGTGCCCATTCAAGTTTAGATTTGTAACTTAGTTTTTCTTTTTGTTAGGTACCCTTGTATGTCATTCCAAGGTTCAGTGCATGGGTCATCAAGTGGACCATCATCTCAAGCATCTTCAGTCCACGGCTCCCCGCCACCAAGCACAAGGAGGATGGCGGACCACAGAGAAGAGCAGGGCATGGAACGTGGCCTAGTACCGCAAGCCCCACGACGCCTTAAGGATTTTGCCATGCCCCATGTCTCGGAGGATCAATTTCCAATTGTTTTTCCCGAGTCAACAGTGGCAAACTTCGAATTGAAGTCGGGGACAATTCACATGCTGCCTACATTCCATGGCCTTGCTGGCGAGGACCCGCACTTTCATATCAAGGAATTTGTTGAGGTTTGTTCAACACTGCGCATCAATGGTATGACAGAATCTGAAATCCGCCTGCGGCTCTTTCACTTCAGTCTCAAGGATCGCGCCAAGACATGGTTTCATTCACTGGACCGTCTTCCATTCACTCTTGGAGGGACTTGATGTCCAAATTCTTAACACAGTACTTTCCCGTGGAAAAGACAAATGAGTTAAAGTCCAAGATCATGAACCCACGGCAAGACATGGAGGAGCCTTTCTATGAGTTTTGGGAGCGGTTCAATCAGATGCTACAGGCGTGCCCCCACCACCATATTGATGCCCATCATCTTATGCTATACTTCTATGGAGGCTTGAAGACTAGCGATCGGACAATGGTGGACTCTCAATCCCAAGGGATTCTAGAAGGCACAGCCGAGGAAGCAAGGACCGCCTTTGAGAACATTGCTCAAAGGGAAAAACAGTTCAGCTACAGGGGTCCCTCCTCTAGAGCTACGGGTGATGCATCCGCCAAATACAAAGATGACGCCATTGCTCAGCTCACGATAATGGTGAAACAGTTGTGTAGCGAGAAAGCCAAAGAAGTTCACATATGCGAGGTATGTTCAATTCAGGGCCACAAATCCCAGGACTACCCGGTTGTGGAAGATGCCAACTTTGCTGGAGGGTTCAACATCAATTCTCGACCCCGGAATGACCCATATTCCAACACTTACAATCCGGGGTGGAAAAATCATCCAAATTTCCGTTGGAGCAACAATTAAGCAGCCGCAAATCCCTTGCCACCTCCTGGATTTGAGCAGCAAGCCGCAGGCCCTCAGGGGAACTATCACGGTCCTTCCTCAAATCAGAATGGTGGAAGCAAGTCTCTTGAGGACTCCCTCCATATCCTGTGTAAGGACCCTTCCCGAATTTTCCCTCGAAACCCGGAAAGAACCCTTATCCCGTCTGACAGCTCTTTTACCTCAAAATTTAATTACCAGAAATACCATTTGTTCTTAAATAATTTTTATTAAACCTTACAGGGTTCCCAACAGAATCTCTGTACTTACTGATCACTCCTACTGTCAGACGCAGGATAAAATACCAGTCAAAACCAAGACCTCGGAATAGTGGTGGTTCAAATAGAAATACTCTCTGATACCAAATGTCAGTAGTCAGACATTGCTGACATCTCTACTGGAAAACCACAAGACAAAATACTAGTCAGATACTAGTGAACCAATAATAATTCGTCCCTCTGGGTCACCGCCCACACCAACCCACTGACCCGGATGACGACGTATTTTCATATGTTGATTAGGCCCATAACAATTGTCGTATGGTTCATATTAGAGCCGAAAATATCCTCGGCTATCATATCGTATCATAACTCTGTGTATCATGATATCTCATCAGTCGGCATATCTCTCGACTATCATATCCCTAGCCACCAGGGTATCCCTTGGGGTGTGCTAGAATATGTACTACTTGGACTCGACCATAATCTCTGCAAAATCACCTTTTATATTGGAGGTTCACCGGGAGTCCGCCAAGACGGAACCAAGGCCCGGCTTCTAGGCCCCATCAAATCGATTTTGTTTATATTAGGGGTTCACCGGGAGTCCGCCAACACGGAACGAAGTCCCGGGTTCTAGGCCCCATCAAATCGGTTTTGTTTATATTAGGGGTTCACCGGGAGTCCGCCAACACGGAACCAAGGCCCGGCTTTTAGGCCCCATCAAATCGGTTTTGTATCCAAATCAAGTATATATTTTGTTTATCATTTATCACAAATACGGTTTCAACTCATAACCATGTACCCAAATAATTACCACGTCCAAACAATATCAAAACCGAATCCAACAACCATATCATTTCTCACAATACACTTCCACTGAAATATTGGAACAACAATTATCCAGCAATCATTGCACCCATACACAACAGTATTTAAATCGAGGATATTAATACATGCATTACAATTTATAAATACAACCATACACAACAGTAATTAAATCAAAGATATTTATACATGCATTACAATTTATAAATCAAAGTCCGCTTACCATCACAATCCAACCCAAAATTCATGTACGCTCTAGCCTCAGAACACCTACACCATAATGACCCAACTACCTTGACTTTCCAAGCTCAAAACCCTCTCCATGGTCAATCCTTACCGCTGGGATTGCCCAACCGAGCTCTAAATGAACTCCTATGGTCTCGAAACCAACAAAATCTGATCCGGAACGTCCCAAAACCTTAGTCACGTGCCGCCGTGACTTCGGGAACAGTCCCACGCGCCGCCACGCGCCACCGGAAGGTCAGAACACGCGCCCACGCGCTGCCACGCGCCGGTCACGCGCCTGCTATAGTGTTCACGCGCCTGTGCCGCCGTGACTTCGGGAACAGTCCCACGCGCCGCCACGCGCCACCGGAAGGTCAGAACACGCGCCCACGCGCTGCCACGCGCCGGTCACGCGCCTGCTATAGTGTTCACGCGCCTGGACCGGTCCAACCCGGCCCGGCTCGACCTGACCCGGTCCAACTCGACCGGTTCACTCGACTCGACCGGTCCACTCGACTCGACCGGTTCACTCGACTCGACCGGTTACCGGCGACTCGCCGGAGAAGACGACCGGACGGCCCTCGCCGTCGCCGGAGGCTGGCCGGAGAAGATGACCGGACCGCCACCTCCGCCGCCGTCTGGTTCGCCGGAAACTGCCATTTCCGGCCGATTTTCAAGGTTTTCTAACTTCTTCATTTCTTGACCGTTTTTCACGATCTACACATGGAAATTCATCTACTTTTCACCAGGAATCCAAATATGAGGTCAAAGTTCCGAGATCGTACCTGGTTTGGCCAAAAAACGGCCGAGAATGTTCGGTTCACCTCCCTCCTCCGTCCGTCGCCTACGGCGGTGCTCCCGCTCCAATATCTACCCCAAAATGCTCGTGGGGTCCCGGGGAAGATCCTCCCGACCTTAGTTTTGTTCGAATCGGATCGAAATCCCTCCGATGAATATGGACCTTCGGTGTTCGCACGGGGAGGACTCGGGTAGGACCGAGACTGCCTCCACCAATCTCTCGAGAAGAGAGAAAAATATCTGTTATATAATTTCAACTTTTCCAAAATTACAAAACTGCCCCTGCAGCTTCTAGACCTGTAACGAACTCATCGGTTCTCCGTTTTCTGCGTGCCGCCTTTCTACGAACTCGTGAGTTCAAGACCTACGCAACAACCCAAGAAAAAATCCCAAAAGTATTACCAGTCAAAAAGTGACTCCCGAACCCATCCAAAACTGAGGGTAAAATTATCCAATTCTCAAAATAATTTAATTTCTGTTCCGGGTCGTTACATCCTGACTCAATAGCATGCTCAATTCATAAAATTCATGCAAGATAGCCAGAGTTAGACGGGAGACATAAAAAATGCAATTGCAAACTTGGAGCGTCAAATGGGACAGGTGGCGAACCAACTAAATCGGCGAAAGCAGGGCAAGCTACCGAGTCAAGTCCTGGTAAATCCGAAAGGACTTCACAATCCTACGACTAATGCCATCACGCTGGAGAGGGAAACACCACTTCAAGACCCCATATATGCCACACTCGCAGGACCTAAAATCGAACCTCAACCTACTCTGCCAAGGATCACCGACCAGGGCGAGCCGCAAAACATGCCACGGCCAACACCTCTGGCGCAGAACCAGTGCAATGAGTCACCAAGTGCCCTACCGCAAGGAGGACCTGACATTGCGCCTACTTTGGCCACGGCTGGCATGCAACCTGCTCCTAAGCCCAAGTCGCAGCACTCGAATACTTCTAACTCTAAACCTCAGAATTCCAATTCTAAAAAAGTCACTTTTGAGTTAGCTAATAATGTTGATTATCCATTTCCTCGCAAGTTCCAAAACAGGAATAAGCAAAGGGAGGACTTTGAGGAAGAGATCATCAGCATGTTGCAGAAGCTTCAAATCACACTGCCTTTCCATAAAATTGTCAAGCACAAGCCTATCTTTGCAAAGCTGATCAAGGACTTAGTTGCAGGAAAGCGTGGTTTTAGCTCCACGGACACCATTGAAATCCCTAAGGCATGCTCGGCTGCCCTTTTGCGCATGCCCCTTAAGGCCAATGATCCTGGGCCGCCATCCCTTCCATGTGTCATTCAATCAAAAAGATTCGAACATTGCCTTTGCGACACGGGAGCATCAGTGAACATCATGCCATTCCACATTTACAGGTCACTCAACCTAGGCGCACTCAAACCCACGCACCTATGTGTCAGATTGGTTAACGTTTCTGTAACCAACCTAATGGGGGTTCTTGAGGACGTACTGGTACAAATCGGAGATACATGCATCCCTGCAGACTTCTACGTACTAAGAATGGACAGAATTGACAAAAGTGAGGAACCTCCCCTCATCTTCGGAAGACCCTTACTAGTCACAGCCGAGTGCCTCATCGATGTCAGAAAGGGCCAGGTCTCCATTAAGGTCCTGGACCAGCTTCAGACATTCTCCATCCATGACACCATCCAATACCCTGCCGAGCCTATTGTAGATTTTCCGTTAAACACAATGGACTTACTGCTACGGGAGACAATTGCTCAGTCTTGCATGACGGATGACCTTGAGAAGGCCGTTACTAGTAACCCACACACTGTGGATTCACTTACAGATAGAGTGATCGAAGAGGTACGAGCCCTTGACATCATGCCAGCCCTCCCATTCCACAGGCATCCCTTCGAAGCGTTACCACTCACAAGTCAGAAAAGCCTGCCGTCCATCATAAAGGCTCCTAAACTCGAGCTGAAGCCCTTGCCCGAGCACTTAAAGTATGCATATTTGGGCGACAATCAAACCCTTCCAGTCATCATTGCATCTACCCTAAGTACAAAAGAGGAAAAGGCATTGGTTCACGTCCTTAAGGTCAATCAAACGGCAATTGGATGGACAATAGCTGACATCAAAGGCATAAGTCCCACAAAATGCATGCATCGGATACTGCTGGTGGAAGACTCCAAACCATCACGGGAGGCGCAGAGGCGATTGCATCCACCTATGAAGGAGGTTGTGAAGAAAGAAGTCCTGAAGCTTTTGGACGTTGGAATCATCTATCCAATTAGTGACTCCAAGTGGGTGAGCCTAGTCCAGATCGTGCCAAAGAAAAGTGGGATCACAGTGGTTAAAAACGAGCAGGATGAGCTTGTACCTCAACGGATTCAAACAGGATGGAGAGTGTGCATTGACTATCGAAAGCTAAATATAACCACACGCAAGGACCATTTTCCTTTGCCCTTCATTGATCAAATGCTCGAGCGCCTGGCTGGACACTCCCACTATTGCTTCTTGGACGGCTACTCAGGATACAATCAGATTGCTATTGCACCCGAAGATCAAGAAAAAACAACATTCACATGCCCATATGGCACTTTTGCATACAGAAGAATGTCGTTTGGATTGTGCAATGCCCCAGCTACATTTCAGCGTTGCATGATGAGCATCTTCTCCGATATGGTGGAAGATATAATTGAAGTATTCATGGACGACTTCTCGGTGTTTGGACATTCATTCGAACTGTGCTTAGTTAACCTAACCCGAGTACTGGAACGGTGCAGAGAAAGCAACTTAGTGCTGAACTGGGAAAAGTGCCATTTCATGGTACAACAGGGAATTGTCTTGGGTCATGTGATCTCTAGCCGAGGCATAGAAGTGGAAAAAGCAAAGTTAGACATAGTAGAGAGGCTGCCGTACCCCACTACAGTCAAAGAGGTTCGATCGTTCTTAGGGCATGCTGGCTTTTACCGCAGATTCATCAAAGATTTCTCGAAAATCACAAGACCTTTGTGTGATCTTCTAGCCAAGGATGCCACATTTGAGTTCACTAAGGGATGCCGTGAGGCATTCAACACACTCAAGGCAAAGCTCACGGCATCACCCATCATCATGCCACCGAATTGGGACTTACCATTCGAACTAATGTGTGATGCCTCGGACTTCGCCATAGGAGCGGTTTTGGGACAACGTGTTGACAAGCTCCCTCATGTCATTTACTACGCAAGTCGAACCCTGAATGATGCCCAGCTGAACTACTCCACCACCAAGAAGGAGCTCCTTGCTGTTATCTTTGCCTTTGAGAAGTTCCACTCATATCTAATCAAACCAAGGTCATAGTATACATGGATCATGCTGCCTTGAAGTATTTGCTCACTAAAAAGGACGCCAAGCCAAGGTTGCTACGTTGGATGCTACTGCTCCAGGAATTCGACCTCGAAATCAGAGACAAGAAGGGCAGCGAAAACGTGGTCGTTGACCATATGAGCCGATTGCTTCACAGTTCCAATGAAGAGGCCGATCAGTTGTCCCTCCTCGAGACCTTTCCTGACGAACAGCTATTCGCAATCCAAGCTATTGATCCATGGTATGCCGATCTCATTAATTACCTTGTCACTAAGCAAATTCCTTCATCTTTAAACAGGTACCAAAAGGACAAGCTGGCTAAACAAGCTAAGTACTTCATATGGGATGAGCCGTACCTATGGAAGCATTGTCCAGACCAAATCATTCGGCGCTACATCCTAGAAGAAGAGATGAAATCCGTCTTGACATTTTGCTATAGCTTGGCATGTGGGGGCCATTTTAGAGCTAAGAAGATAGCCCTCAAGGTACTACAAAGTGGACTCTACTGGCCCACACTTTTCAAGGATGCACACGAATTTGTACTCACTTGTGATCGCTGCCAACGCCTAGGTAACATCGGCCCTCGAAATCAAATGCCATTACACCCTATTCTTGTGGTCGAAATCTTCGACGTATGGGGCATTGATTTTATGGGGCCTTTTCCGAATTCCTTTGGAAATTTTTATATTCTGCTTGCAGTTGATTATGTATCCAAATGGGTGGAAGCAATTCCCACCAAAACTAACGACGCCAAAGTAGTGGTGCGTTTTTTACAGAGTCACATCTTAGCCAGATTCGGCGCACCTAGGGCAATCATCAGTGATGGGGGGCACACTTCTGCAATCATTCGTTTGCAGCCCTAATGAAGAAGTATGGCGTCACCCATAAGGTCTCAACACCGTATCATCCTCAAACGAGTGGCCAAGCGGAAGTGTCCAATCGGGAAGTAAAGGCCATATTGGAAAAAACGGTAAATCCTAACCACAAAGATTGGTCAACCAAATTGAATGATGCGCTGTGGGCCTATCAGACCGCATACAAGACCCCGATTGGCATGTCTCCCTTCCGGCTTGTTTTTGGAAAAGGCTGCCACCTACTAGTGGAATTGGAGCATAAAGCATTCTGGGCTATTAAGCAGATGAACCTGAGCTTCGATGATGCTGGAATACATAGGAAGCTTCAACTAAGTGAATTAGAGGAGTTGCGAAATGAGGCCTTCGACAGTGCTCGTATCTACAAGGAAAAGACCAAAGCTTTCCACGACAAGCGCAGTCAGTCCAAGGACTTTCACATCGGACATGAAGTCCTCCTCTTCGACTCCCGGTTCAGACTAATGCCAGGTAAGTTGCGTTCAAGATGGACTAGACCATTTATTATTACTAACGTCTTTCCTCATGGTGCAGTTGAAATCCAGCACCCGGAACGGCAAGATCCGTTCAAGGTAAATGGCCACCGCCTCAAACACTACTTCAAGGACCTCTCTAATCCAAGCGCAGTTAACCCTGCAAGTCCGCATGCGCCCAGCTCCTAGAATGACAACCCCGTCTTGCCTAGACGTTAAATAAAGCGCTCCTAGGAGGCAGCCTAGCCCTGGTTTGTATTTCTCACTTCCTTTTCTGTTTCTGCCCGTTATATCTCTCAAACTGTTCTACTATTGTCATGCTTACTGCTTATCACATTGAGGACAATGTTCAGTTTAGGTTTGGGTGTAACGACCCGGACCAGAAATTAAATTCTTTTGAGAATTGGACAATTTTACCCTCAGTTTTGGACGGGTTCGGGAGTCACTTTTTGACTGGCAGTACTTTTGGGAATTTTTCTTGGGTTGTTGCGTAGGTCTCGAACTCACGAGTTCGTAGACAGGCGGTACGCAGAAAACGGAGACCCGATGAGTTCGTTACGGGTCTAGAAGCTTCAGGGGCAGTTTGATAATTTTGGAAAAGTTGGAATTATATAGAAGATATTTTTCTCTCTCCTCGAGAGATTGGCCCGTTCAATCTCGCTCCACCCGAAGACCTCCCCGTGTGAACACCGAAGACCCATTTTCATCGGATGGGTTTCGATCCAATTCGAACAAAACCAAGGTCAGGAGGATCTTCCCCACGACCCCACGAGTGTTTTGGTGTAATCATCGGAGTGGGAGCACCGCCGTGGGCGACGGATGGAGGAGGGAGGTGAATCGAACCTTCTCGGCCATTTTTCGGCCAAACCAGGTACGATCTCGGAACTTTGACCTCATATTTGGATTCCTGGTGAAAAGTAGATGAATTTCCATGTGTAGATCGTGAAAAACGGTTAAGAAATGAAGACATTAGAAAACCTTGAAGTTCGGTCGGAAAATTTGGGATTCCGGCGAACCAGACGGCGGCAGAGGTGGCGGTCCAGTCATCTTCTCCGGCCAGCCTCCGACGACGGCGAGGGCCGTCCGGTCGTCTTCTCCGGTGAGTCACCGGTAACCGATCGAGTCAAGTGAACCGGTCGAGTCTAGTGAACCAGTCGAGTCGAGTGAACCGGTCGAGTCGAGTGAACTGGTCGAGTCGAGTGAACCGGTCGAGTCGAGTGAACTGGTCGAGTCGAGTGAACCGATCGGGTTAAGTCGAGTTGGACCGGGTCAGGTCGAGCCGGGCCGGGTTGGACCGGTCCAGACGCGTGAACATTGTAGCAGGCGCGTGACTGGCGCGTGGCGGCGCGTGAGCGCGTGTTCTGGCCTTCCGGTGGCGTGTGGCGGCGCGTGAGACTGTTCCGAAAGGCACGGCGACGCGTGAATAGGGTTTTGGGACGTTCCGGATCAGATTTTGTTGGTTTTGAGGCCATAGGAGTTCATTTAGAGCCCGGTTGGGAAATCCCAGCGGTAAGGCTTGACCGTGGATAGGGTTTTGAGCTCGGAAAGTCAAGGTAGTTGGGTGATTATTGTGTAGGTGTTTCTTAGGCTAGAGTATCCATGAATTTTGGGTTGGATGATGTTGGTAAGCGGACTTTTGATTTATAAATTGTAATGCAGGTATGAATATCTTTGATTTAAATACTGTTGTGTATGGTTGTATATATAAATTGTAATGCATGTATAATATCCTCGATTTAAATACTGTTGTATATGGTTGTAATGATTACCTAGAATTTATAAATGATTGCTGGATATTTATTTTTCCAATATTTCAGTGGAAGAGTGTTGTGAGAAATGATATGGTTGTTGGATTCGGTTTTGATATTGTTTTGACGTGGTAATTATTTGGGTCCGTGATTTGGAGTTGAAACCGTATTTGTGATAAATGATAAACAAAATATATACTTGATTTTGGATACAATATCGTTTTGAGGGGGCCCAGGAGCCGGGCCTAGGATCCGCTGTTGGCGGTGAACCCGGTGAACTCCCAATATAAACAAAACCGATTTGAAGGGGCCTAGGAGCCGGGCCTTGGTTATGTGTTGGCGGACTCCCAGTGAACCCCCAATATAAACAAAACCGATTTGAAGGGGCCTAGGAGCCGGGCCTTGGTTCCGTGTTGGCGGACTCCCGGTGAACCCCCAATATAAACAAAACCGATTTGAAGGGGCCTAGGAGCCGGGCCTTGGTTCCGTGTTGGCGGACTCCCGGTGAACCCCCAATATAAACAAAACCGATTTGAGGGGGCCTAGGATCCGGGCCTTGGTTCCGTGTTGGCGGACTCCCGGTGAACCTCCAATATAAAAGGTGATTTTGCAGAGATTGTGGTCGAGTCCAAGTAGTACATATTCTAGCACACCCCAAGGGATACCCTGGTGGCTAGGGATATGATATGATAGTCGAGAGATATGCCGACTGATATGATATGATACATGACTAGCACACCCCAAGGGATACCCTGGTGGCTAGGGATATGATATGATAGTCGAGAGATATGCCGACTGATATGATATGATAGTCGAGAGATATGCCGACTGATATGATATGCCAGTCGAGAGATATGCCGGCTGATGAGATATCATAGTACAGAGAGTTGTGATACTGGACTAGCACACCCCAAGGGATACCCTGGTGGCTTGGGATATGATAATCGAGAGATATGCCGACTGATGTGATATGATATGATAGCCGAATGTTATACCGGCTGATGATACGATATGATAGCCGAGGATATTTCCGGCTCTAATATGAACCAGACGGCAATTGTCATGGGCTTAATCAACCTATGGAAATACTTCGTTATCCGGGTCAGTGGGTTGGTGTGGGCGGTGACCTAGAGGGACGAATTATTGTTGATTCACCAGTATCTGACTAGTCTGTTGTCTTGTGGTTTTCCAGTAGAGATGTCAGCAATGTCTGACCTACTGACATTTGGTGTCAGAGAGTATTTCTATTTGAATCACCACTATTCCGAGGTCTTGGCTTTGACCTGTATATTATCCTGCGTCTGATAGTAGGAGTGGGTAATAAGTACAGAGGTTCTGTTGGGAACCCTGTAAGGTTTAATAAAAATTATTTAAGAACAAAGGGTATTTCTGGTATTTAAATTTTGAGGTAAAAGAGCTGTCAGACGAGATAAGGGTTCTTTCCAGGTTTCGAGGGAAAATTCGGAAAGGGTCCTTACAAGTGGTATCAGAGCTCTAGGTTAACTTCCTGCAGACCGCACACTTGTGTGCAAATTATTTAAGGAATTATGTTAACAAGATGCATCCCAGGTATTTACCTCTTTAGCGACCTTGAACTGAATAGGAGGTTGGTTCTTTAACCTGAGTTAGTGAAATTTTGAGCACGAAATTCCTTAAGGGGGGTAGATTGTAACGACCCGGACCAGAAATTAAATTCTTTTGAGAATTGGACAATTTTACCCTCAGTTTTGGACGGGTTCGGGAGTCACTTTTTGACTGGCAGTACTTTTGGGAATTTTTCTTGGGTTGTTGCGTAGTTCTCGAAGTCACGAGTTCGTAGACAGGCGACACGCGGAAAACGGAGACCCGATGAGTTTGTTACGAGTCTAGAAGCTTCAGGGGCAGATTGGTAATTTTGAAAAAGTTGGAATTATATAGAAGATATTTTTCTCTCTCCTCGAGAGATTGGCCCGTTCAATCTCGCTCCACCCGAAGACCTCCCCGTGTGAACACCGAAGACCCATTTTCATCGGATGGGTTTCGATTCGATTCGAACAAAACCAAGGTCGGGAGGATCTTCCCCGCGACCCCACGAGTGTTTTGGTGTAATCATCGGAGTGGGAGCACCGCCGTGGGCGATGGACGGAGGAGGGAGGTGAACCGAACCTTCTCGGCCATTTTTCGGCCAAACCAGGTACGATCTCGGAACTTTGACCTCATATTTGGATTCCTGGTGAAAAGTAGATGAATTTCCATGTGTAGATCGTGAAAAACGGTTAAGAAATGAAGAAATTAGAAAACTTTGAAGTTCGGCCGGAAATGGGGGATTCTGACGAACCAGACGGCGGTGGAGGTGGCAGTTCGGTCATCTTCTCCGGCCAGCCTCCGGCGACGGCGAGGGCCGTCCGGGTGTCTTCTCCGGCGAGTCACCGGTAACCGATCGAGTCGAGTGAACCGGTCGAGTTGAGTGAACTAGTCGGGTTAAGTCGAGTTGGATCGGGTCAGGTCGAGCCGGGCCGGGTTGGACTGGTCCAGGCGCGTGAACACTGTAGCAGGCGCGTGACTGGCGCGTGGCGGCGCGTGAGCGCGTGTTCTGGCCTTCCGGTGGCGCGTGGCGGCGCGTGAGACTTTTCCCGAAGTCACGGCGGCGCGTGACTAGGGTTTTGGGACGTTCCGGATCAGATTTTGTTGGTTTCGAGGCCATAGGAGTTCATTTAGAGCCTGGTTGGGCAATCCCAGCGGTAAGGCTTGACCGTGGAGAGGGTTTTGAGCTCGGAAAGTCAAGGTAGTTGGGTGATTATTGTGTAGGTGTTTCTTAGGCTAGAGCATCCATGAATTTTGGGTTGGATGATGTTGGTAGCGGACTATTGATTTATAAATTGTAATGCAGGTATGAATATCTTTGATTTAAATACTGTTGTGTATGGTTGTATTTATAAATTGTAATGCATGTATAATATCCTCGATTTAAATACTGTTGTATATGGTTGTAATGATTACCTAGAATTTATAAATGATTGCTGGATATTTTTTTTTCCAATATTTCAGTGGAAGAGTGTTGTGACGAATGATATGGTTGTTGGATTCGGTTTTGATATTGTTTTGACGTGGTAATTATTTGGGTCTGTGATTTGGAGTTGAAACCGTATTTGTGATAAATGATAAACAAAATATATACTTGATTTTGGATACAATATCGTTTTGAGGGGGCCCAGGAGCCGGGCCTAGGATCCGCTGTTGGCGGTGAACCCGGTGAACCCCCAATATAAACAAAACCGATTTGAAGGGGCCTAGGAGACGGGCCTTGGTTCCGTGTTGGCGGACTCCCGGTGAACCCCCAATATAAACAAAACCGATTTGAAGGGGCCTAGGAGCCGGGCCTTGGTTCCGTGTTGGCGGACTCCCGGTGAACCCCCAATATAAACAAAACCGATTTGAAGGGGCCTAGGAGCCGGGCCTTGGTTCCGTGTTGGCGGACTCCCGGTGAACCCCCAATATAAACAAAACCGATTTGAAGGGGCCTAGGAGCCGGGCCTTGGTTCCGTGTTGGCGGACTCCCGGTGAACCCCCAATATAAACAAAACCGATTTGAGGGGGCCTAGGAGCTGGGCCTTGGTTCCGTGTTGGCGGACTCCCGGTGAACCCCCAATATAAACAAAACCGATTTGAGAGGGCCTAGGATCCGGGCCTTGGTTCCGTGTTGGCGGACTCCCGGTGAACCTCCAATATAAAAGGTGATTTTGCAGAGATTGTGGTCGAGTCCAAGTAGTACATATTCTAGCACACCCCAAGTGATACCCTGGTGGCTAGGGATATGATATGATAGTCGAGAGATATGCCGACTGATATGGTATGATAGTCGAGAGATATGCCGACTGATATGATATGATAGTCGAGAGATATGTCGACTGATATGATATGATATGATACATGACTAGCACACCCCAAGGGATACCTTGGTGGCTAGGGATATGATATGATAGTCAAGAGATATGCCGACTGATATGATATGATAGTCGAGAGATATGCCGACTGATATGATATGCCAGTCGAGAGATATGCCGGCTGATGAGATATCATAGTACAGAGAGTTGTGATCTGGACTAGCACACCCCAAGGGATACCCTGGTGGCTAGGGATATGATAATCGAGAGATATGCCGACTGATGTGATATGATATGATAGCCGAATGTTATACCGGCTGATGATACGATGTGATAGCCGAGGATATTTCCGGCTCTAATATGAACCAGACGACAATTGTCATGGGCTTAATCAACCTATGGAAATACTTCGTTATCCGGGTCAGTGGGTTGGTGTGGGCGGTGACCCAGAGGGACGAATTATTGTTGATTCACTAGTATCTGACTAGTCTGTTGTCTTGTGGTTTTCCAGTAGAGATGTCAGCAATGTCTGACCTACTGACATTTGGTGTCAGAGAGTATTTCTATTTGAATCACCACTATTCTGAGGTCTTGGCTTTGACCTGTATATTATCCTGCGTCTGATAGTAGGAGTGGGTAGTAAGTACAGAGGTTCTGTTGGGAACCCTGTAAGGTTTGATAAAAATTATTTAAGAACAAAGGGTATTTATGGTATTTAAATTTTGAGGTAAAAGAGCTGTCAGACGGGATAATGGTTCTTTCCGGGTTTCGAGGGAAAATTCGGGAAGGGTCCTTACATTGGGGGTGTGGATTTAAAATTTTGCATATAGAAACAAGTAGGTTTGGGGGTGATACACGGCCAGGACATTTAAATTTCTGCTTGTGATTAGTTTGATAACTTGTTAATAGGAATGTATATGCTAAGTTAACTATCTTTGCTTTACTAAGAGTCATGCCATGGTCAAGTAGTTCATAATTTGCACTTCACAATGCCATGTTTTAAGTGATTAAGTGAACGAAATAACTGAATTTGAGTGAACCTTAGAAAATTAGTGGAGACTACCCTGTGAGATCTTTGAGCCTAATTGCCATTCTTTCTGAGGGATATACTTGTTTCTACTCTTAAACACTCATCGCTTTTGTTCTTAATTGTTGATCTCATTACATCATATTTGCATTGAATTTTAAAGAACTAACATCATTTAGATACTCTTATTTAATGTATTCTTTGCCATAAGAAGTGATGTAGGCTATGTGTGCTTTAACCTCTAAAGGCCTTATCCTACCCAATTGCATGCTCCCTAAGCCAATTTTGAAGCCAAACACTCAGCATTTTCTTTCATCACCCAAAGTATAACCTAACCCAAAATACTTAGCCACTCATCACAGCCATACCCTATAACCTCAGTTTGTGCTAAGGTTGCCGTAAATGAGATTCATGGTGAGAATGAGAGGTGAAAGAAGATGCTGCCATATTCAAAGGACTTTGGCGTCAATTCAAAGTTCAAAATTAAAGAAAATCTTTACAAGTTGCAAGCTGCACGAAAGTTTGAGGAAATCATTGCATGATCTTGGTTCAAACTCAATTCAAAGAACAGAAAAAAAAACGTTCAAATCAAAAGAAAGAAAGAAACGTTGAGAAAAAGAAGGAAAAAATAAGTGAAAAACAAAGTAAATTCAGCCAAGTGAGCCAAGAGCCTCAAAATAAGCCATCAAGAAAACACAATGCCGTGGGCCTCAAGAAAGGATTCAGTTCAGAAATTTCAAGTTCAAGTCATGACTTCTCATGCCTTGGCACAGCTCAGGTTCTTTGAATCCCATCCTTCCTTGCTAAACCCCAAAGCTTAGCCCCATTACAACCTAAAAAGGAAGACCTAACTGATCTTATGGACAATCATGCTGAGGATTAAGGTACGTATCTATGTTCTTAAAGTTCAATTCCTTTCATGAGATCTTTATTTCCATAAATTTCTATTCTTCATTGTTACTCATATGTGATTAAATTTGAATTTCATAACATAAACTCATCACATATGCTTGAAAAGAGTGAAAGCCTAGGATTCTTGTGCAAATTGAGAGTTGCCTAGTGAGGATTAGAGTCGAGGCGAAATCTTTCTAGGGCACTTAGATGAAGTTGTTTTCAAACATGATCACTTCGAAATTTTGGCATTTATACACGTACACCTTCACAGGACACTCACGGCTATGACATTCCTTTTAGTTCTGCAAAGCATGTCTACTTACTTTGATTCTTATTAGCTTGTTAAAAGTACTATCTCTAGCATCTTTTTTTTGTATAAGTAAAACGTTTGTGGGTATCGTGCTGTTATAACCTTCAGGAGACAAAACTCCTCCTACTAGGTGAACCTAGGGGTTTAAATGTTCTATCTTAACTAAAATCGAGTCTTTTCATTTTGTTAGCTTTTGTTTTGCTCAGGGACTAGCAAAAGATAGGTTTGGGGGTATTTGATCAGCCGTTATTTATGCATCATTTTGATGTCTTTATATGCCTCTCTTACATGTCTTTTGAATGATTTCGTGCCATCAATAGTAGAAAATAATCAATCTTGTGAGACTTGTGCAAAGTTAGAAAGATAGGTAAAATCTGGAAAGAACGCAAAAAGAATGGCTCAAATCAGAGTCCAGATGAAGGAGATGTCCTCATTTCAATATCAGGTCCTAAACGGGGTCCTGAGTGCGCCAGTGCGCCAGTACGCCTATTTTGGGACACTGGCCAAGTACCTCATATCAGGCCCTCCGGGTCTCAAACATGTGTTTCATGACATCAAGGTCAGGTCCTAGAAGTGCCAAGGTCGTGCCATGGTAGGTCGAGGACATGTCCCAAGAACTCCCATCCGAGCCCAGATGTGCGCCTAAGCCCGGGGTCCCTGTTCCGCCAGCGGTGGATCAGAGGTTCTCCGTCTGCGCTAAGCCTGACAACATTTGCGCCAAGCCTGATCGAAGATGCGCTTCTACTATATGCATGATGTGCTTCAAAAGCGCAGTCCCAGATCCTGATTACGAAGACAGTCCAAAATCCAAGTTTGGCCAGCTTGCGTTCCCACTTGCCAGCTTGCATTCACACTCCCAGCCGTGCTCTGATTGGTTCTAATAGATTTAAGGACTTTGTAATTAATTAAAAGTACAATAACTTTCCCTATCCTTATAGGACATTGTTTTACCAATCCTTATAGAATATGGTTTTACCAATCCTTATAGAACAAGGTTTTCCCTTTGTCTATAAAAAGGGAGCCTTTGTTCAGTGTTTTGGGGGAATTAGAATCAGGCAAAGAAAGGCAGAGAGGAGATAATTAGCTAGAGGCGTTTTTGGGAGATACAGAGACACCTTAGCCGTAAATAGTATTTTGGTTTTTTAGAGTTTTACGTTAAAGCTTGGTTCTTCCCGAAGTAGAGTGTGTTGGACGTGGAGCTTGGAGAAGAAGGCTCTGCCGTGTCTTCTGCTGCACCTGTTATTCACAATATCTTCTGTACCCTTATTTTCATTATTGCAATTTACTTATGAATTCAATTATATTTGTTTCAATTTCAGTTATGTGTGAGTAGTCATTAGGATTAGGGCTGCTTGAAGCCCTAGCCATGTTAGCTTGTTGATTGGATTTCTGGCTCTTGATTATGATTGCTATGCATGCTGAATAAGTTGGATTACTATGCTTAATGACCTTAATTTATGCCTATAAGATTAGCTACCTTGTTTGCATATAATTATAGATGTAATTGCTTGAGTGACCGTCATATCATCTTGTGATTTGAAGCATCGAAAGTATTCTTACTTGTATTCTTAACTCATAACGACCTAGGATTGCATGTCACTTTGCTAGGCTAATGTGGTGTCATTAAATTCTCTTTAAACTTCATGCATCATCTTAAAAGGTAGGTGATAGACGTTCTAGGCATATGCCCTGTTTAGAACATGCTAAGTAAGAGGGAATAAGATGTGTCTAGTGAACCAACTCCAGGTCCTAGGCACGGGCACCTAATTCAGAAAATGCATAGTAATTAGGTCAAGGAAATCTGGTTAAGAGCTATAATTGGTTAGAGTGGATAATAAGCCTTAATTCGCCTTAGTTAATAATCAATCAACCGTTAATTCTTGCATTGTTATTTTCTGCATTTTATTTTGCTTGTCTTTAAATTTCAGTTCTCACATCATAAACCCCCCTGCGTGTGTGTGTGTGTGTTTTCACTAAGTTAATAAATCTGAACTAAAGTGGTCATAACGTTGATACAAGTCCTCGAGGGATTGACTCTTGCTGTGCTACTATACTATTCTTATCGATTTGTGCACTTGCAAGGATTTTATAACTGTTAGAATTGAATTACATATTTCTTGCTCTTTAATTCTACCAACATTGCACACCATCGCCGCATGTCCCCAAGGAAGGGACACTCTAGCACTATATAACTAGTATTGAGCAAAATGCGATGATCCGAACACGTGGAAGCTTGTTTGTGGCTGACGACGATACTAAGAATACCAAGAATCTCAATCCTAAACAACATAACCGAATACCAGGATTTACGATTGAGAATATCGCGAAATTATGTTGTCCGATCACCGGAGAGTTTCCGGAGAAGACGACGGCTTCGCCGTGCGCCGCCGTCGTCAGAAAACGCCATTGCCACTTGCGTCACACTAAAAATGTAGCCACTTCGGACACTCAAAACTACCCCTAAATGACGTCCGATTAACCCGAAACCTGCGCCAAAAGGTCCGAAACGTTGAAACATTGTTGACACGCATCGCCGTGACCCAAGGACCGGTCCCACGCGGCGCCATGCGCCTATAGAAGGTCGGCGGCTCGGCCATTCGCCGACTACAGTACCTCACGCGCTGCTACAGTACCTCATGCGCCTGCTGACTCAGTTGCCAGGTGGCATGCCACGCCAACCCCTCTGACCGAAATAGTCAACGAAGAGTACAACCAAACTTCTACTATATAATATAGCCAACACAACTATTTTGAAATTACTTTTAAATCTCATAAGTCATCGGTAAATCTCGTATACTTTCTACATAGAAAAGATAACGGATAATAGTAATACTCATAAAACCACGATAATAACGATAATCCAAATCGTAACTAAAACATTCGTCGAAAATGATAAGGTAATAATAAATTTTCATTCAAAACAATAAAATCATTTATAAAAACAAAGTACAACTCATAAAATTATCCAGATGATCTCCAACGTAACGTAGCAAAAAAATAATCATGGAGGCTTAAGGGAGAAAGAGAATAAAATGACGTTATTTATTTATGTGGAGTTTGATAACATGTAGTTGGCCCATTGTTGAGTTTAGTCTAAATTCTCTATTGCTTTATATTAAAATTATAATATAATTTCGTTTGTATTAAAAAATAAATAAAATAAAAAAGAGTAACCAGACTTAGTTAATAGAGTTGTGGGGTGGAAGAAGCATTTCTCTTGGTGTGGACTCGGACTTGGTTGTGGCTTGGCTAATAATATTTAATTATCAATGACCTTGACTTTGGGCTTTGGGGTTAGGTATGCCATTACCCAGAAAGATTTTACTCCATTTCTAACCCATGCTCCATACATAACACAACGACTCAAAAGATGTTCATGCATATCACAACAGATTTTACCCTAAAACACAATAACTAAGGAACATCTAACCTATGTCACAAATATCTAAGGAACATCAACACTTCAACCCAAGCTCCAACACCCAAACATTTTCCCAACTTAATTTGAATTTCACCCAAATAATACGATGATTAAAGAATATCTAACACATGTAAAAAAATATTTGATCTCACAAATAGAAAAACTAGAAAGTTGAACCAAATATAAAACACCCGATTTTTTTGTAATTTAATTTGGTAACCCATGTAAAAAAATATCTAACCCATGTAAAAAAATCCGATGTCATAAACTATATATGAAATAATTTCTTTGTGGTTAGGATAAACAGCATCCCAAATATGAAATAATCTCTTAGTAAGGGGATACCTTGTAGTATTTATATAAAATATGGAATCATTTCCCAATTTCATTCCAATGGTAACACAGTAAAAGGGTTTTCAAAGTTAAGGTTTTTTAATTTTTTTGACGGGTTTGGTTTGGTTTAGTGTTCTACCGCCAAGCCCTGTCCAAATCCAACCTGGAAGGGTTCGGAAGCTATATTTACCCAAAGTTTCTATTCGACACGGTGTTGAGGCGGCGGCCCGAGGAGGCAGAAACAACAAGGGGTAACGAAGGTTCTTAGCACTTGTTCAACGAACTGAGATTTTCTCATCTCCTCTCATCTTCCGTCGCTCACCACCAGGTACATATCTCGTCCTCTCTACTTCCCCTAAATTTTTGGTTCTCTCAGTCTCTGTTTACCAGTGTGGATTTCAATTTACGTTTATAAACCTGTTTTATTTTTTATTTTAAGTGTTTGCACTGAAGAATTTCAATTTTCGGAAAATTTTTCATTGATGTATATTTCTTTGACAGTAGTAACTCGCAAGTACTCCCAAAATTAGGGTTAGGAATTAAGATCCGAAAGAAGAGCATGGGGAAAAGAGAGAGGCAAAATACCAAGTTTGATTGGGACGAAGTAAGCGAAGGAGAACGAGATTTAACCGATAAAAAGCCTTTGGAATCTACTGTCCAACTGAGTAGCAGCGATGATGATGACGAGGCCAACCAAGATCTCAGCCTCAAGATTGTTGAGAAATCTATGTTAATGCGTGCGGCCAAGTTGGCCCCGGACAGTGAGGTCATTTCGGACGAGCCAATTGGTTTGGTTGAACTCCCTTCTTCATCTAAATCGCAGGAGGCTGAAGTTTCAGCTGCAGATTTGGATACTGACAAAGTAAGTAGGACGCAGAGGAAGAAGAAGGTTAAGAAGATGAAGATTGAAGATCAAGCTGTGAGTAGTTTTCCACTTATACTCTGTTTCTAAAGAAAATTGATTGAAGGAAACTTATGAAAAGTTTCTGAATTGGTGTGAAATTTGTTAGCTTTTACTATAAATTTTATTAATTATGGTTATAGAGTATAAGTGGCCAGTAAGCCATTTTTCCTTAAAAAAATGTTATATCAGGTATTTTTTCTTTTTTTAAGTCACCTATTATGGGATTGAATTAGAGAATTTGATTTTAAACTGGAGTATATGATATCAAGTAATAATTTGTATTCCATGGTTAGATTGCCTATGTAATTGCATGTAGGAACAGATGTCAGTCTGATTTTATGGCTTGAAGTGATAACTTTTCTTTGTTTTAGAAAAAAGAGCGGTTAAGCTGGTTTCGTATGTATGACTGTTTTCCATCCCATTATTGGTTTAGGTTGTTGCCGAAGAAGAAGAGAAGGTAGAGGAAACTAATTCTGTTGGTTTGGCTGAGGCAAAGCTACTGAACAATGTTGAGATGACCGACAATGTTGTGCTGCGGAAACTTCTTGTGAGTTCAAATATTTGCTTTGAAATGTCCTAATGAAATGAAATCCATATGAAGACCTTAGTGTGGTACCTATCTTATTTCTATCAGCGGGGACCAAGGTATTTTGATCCTCCAAATAGTAGCTGGGGAACATGCTTTAACTGTGGCGAAGAAGGTCATGCAGCGGTGAATTGTACCATGGCTAAGCGGAAGAAGCCGTGCTTTGTTTGTGGAAGTTTAGAACACAATGCCAAGCAATGCAGAAAGGTTAGTTGGAAGAGAATAAGATGCCAAGTTGACTTGTTTTGCTTTGTGAAAAAAATTATCAAAATAATTGAGAGTAATGTGTTGCATTGAATCCTCTTCTCTGGGTCTTAGTTACTATACATTTATTAGAGTCAGAGGTTCGTGGGGTTTTAAGCCAAATTTTTTTATGTCGACATGGATGAGTTAAATTGTATTATTTTCTCTTTTCTCTTTTCTTTTTAGGGTTATGATTCAGTCAAATGTTGAAAACTTTCTTTTAGCAGTGCAATTTTATACTCAATTGTTCGACCTCTCTTAATTTTTGGGGAGGATTGGATAAATATTTGTTGCAATTGTAGCAGGCTGTTGACTTTTCTTTCCTAGATTCTGTTTGATAAGAAAGATCTGTAAAGAAAACCAAAGGTCTCCTTTTCCTTTTTTTCTTGATATATAATGTTAAATTAGTGCCAGTCCACATCTGATAATTGTTCACCAGCTCCTACACACTGCATCACTTTTGTGAAACTTTTCCCATCGAATTCTCTACAAGATGGTTTTCATGTATCCCTTCTGTTCATCTGACCTTTTAATTTACCTGCTATAAATTTTTACAGGGACAAGATTGTTTTATCTGCAAAAAAGGTGGACATCATGCTAGAGACTGTCCAGAAAAGCATAAGGGGGGCTCATTGATATCCCAAATATGTCTTAAATGTGGAGATTCTGGGCATGATATGTTCTCATGCAGGAATGATTATTCAACTGATGATCTTAAGGTACTACTGTGATTTTTAAGTCTATTTTCCATAGGATTTTTTAAATGGGATTCATGATTAAATAGTTATGGTTGATGTTCAAGAACTATTTCTTAATTTCTTTACCTCAATCAGGAAATCCAATGCTATGTCTGCAAGATATTTGGGCATTTATGTTGTGTCAAGAATGTGGATGCTAGTTCAAGGGAAGTATCTTGTTACAGATGTGGTCTATCGGGGCATACTGGTAAGGTAAGTCTTCTTGCATGTTTCCAATGTTTATGTTTTAGTTTTTTATTAGGGGTGGGGGAGGTGCATTATATCTATTGGATATGCGCACCGTTGGCTTTAAAAAACTGCGTGAATTGACTTGGGTAGAAAGGCATGTTAGCTTGAAATGGGGCTGGGGATATTGCGGCAATTAATACGCAGCACTGAGATGATCATTTGAATTATTGGAATTTACTTTGATATGCTGATAGTCTATTTTGTTGATGTTTAAGTATAACTTTCATGTCATATGTGTGTATGCGCATTCGTGGGCGCATGTCTGTATGCATATAGAGATCTTTTAAGATGGTCTTCAGATAAGGACCATTTCTCAGGAATTTGGTTATTTGTGTGGACAAGTAAGATGCACATTAGTCATCCACATCTAAGGATTGGGAAATATTCTACATTTAATGGTCTTCTTAGAGAAAATTTCAGATACGTAGTTTCTTTGAGCCATGAAGTGGTTCAACGTAACCATATTTATGCCATATTTTTTAAGGGAAACTTACAGTTCACTACCCTATGATTTATCTGAAATCACAAAGTTATGCTTGCGCTTTCAAATCTTGGAATTTACTCCCTTTAACTTTCTATTTTCATTCAATCTTTGCTCTGTTGCATTTTTTGTTAAGTTGTCCATCAACTGCTGATGTGTTCGAAGTGGGGCCACTTTTAGGTGATGTGGACAACCCGTAAGAGCCACATGTCAAACTCCTTAAAATACTAAAAAATAAATTTGACTTCAAGGTTTTAAAAAAAAAATACCTTTGCCGTCCTGACACAGCATGGCTGCCTATCACCCCCATCCCAGCCATCACACCTACCCTAATATCCCGAGCCACATTAAACAGACACCACCCAACCAGCGCATCCCTGCCATCTTCCCTATCTCTCCCTGAGGAGAGTGCCTAGATGGGGGAGGATTCCCGATGAGCAGGTGCGGTTGGGGAAACGGCTTGGTGAGTTCAGCACCTTGCCGGTGTCTGATGGTTACAGAATAAATTGGGTTCGACAGATTGGACCATTCCGAGTCTAACTGAATCATCAGCACAGCCAAATGAGATCTGGAATGCTGCGATTGGAAAATGGCAGGTGTGGAGAAATTTTTATGTGTTGGTGTCTGGACATTTTCATGAATTTGATAAGATTAATTGTCTGAGAGAATTTTGTGTTATCAGAGTTAATTTTGGTGGAGGTGTTTAGCTGCATATTTTTTCCTTTGAATTATTATTATTTTGTATGGTTTAATGGCTTCATAGAGCCCAGCAACATCAAACCTTGTATGTTTGCTAGGAATTGAATTAGCATAGCCAATCCCAGTATGCAAATCAATTTCCATTTCCACTGATTTACTGGTTCCATACCTAGCCCCCGAGGTTTTTGCTTCTGGATGAATCCAAGCCAGACCGGGACGGGCATGGTCTCCCCTTCTGGTGACCAAACTCACGCCCGAGTAGCGAACAAAAGGCCCCTCTTTTCAATTATTTGCCTTTGTTTTTTCAGCTTCAAATTGAATTTCAATTAATAATTTTTTCTTGGTCTATTTACCGCTTATTGGTTGTCCAAATAGGCTAAAAAGTGGTCTCATTTCTAACACATCAGCACTTGACGGACAACTTAACAGAAAATGTAACGGAGGGCAAAGGTTGAATGAAAATAGAAAGTTCAAGGGGGTAAATTGAAAAACTTGGAGCCTAGGTGTAGCTCTGATTTCGAGTAAACCACAGGGTAGTAAACTGTAATTTTCCCAGTTTTTAATTATATAGGCTGCAAGTGAGTTTTTATAGATGTTGCTTTCTGTTTGAAGAGATACATGAGTTCTTTGAGCCAGGACCTGGTTCAACGGTTTTCTTAACTATTAAGCGAGTGAATTGAACAATATGGTCTTATAAACGATGCTTTTTGTTTTAAGTGACTTTGGTTTGTCGGTGAATGTTAGAAGAAACTAAGTCTTTGAAAAATGTGAATTTCCTTTCTTTTTCTGTTCATTGTATTTGTTTGAATTAGTTTCCGTTGTTAAAATTGTATATGCAAGGCCTATATATCAAAGATGATCTCAAACTGTGTCTCTTTAGATTCAGACTGGTGCTTGAATTTGATTAGTTCTTTTATCAGTTCTTGAAATATTAGGGAATCTAATTTCATTTATGGATATGAATTTGATTTATAATATGAATTAGAATCAATTACGTCTTATGTTTAATGTGTTCCAATGCTACTTGCTTTGAAAAATTTATATTCTCCGATTATATATTGGCATGAATCAGTTTTTGGCTGAGTAATTTTTCAATTGTCTTACATGCAGTTTCTAAATACTGTATGTTGTGTGTGTCCGAAAAAGTGTTGACATTCTATTATTTTGCTTCCATATTGTGAAAATAGTCTAGCCTTTTTGTTTTCCTTTTAAGAAAGGGCATTTTGAACATGCAGGCATGCGGAAGGTTTCAGGGTGGGGAAACCGCTGATTTTGGATCATCTCGTTTATGCTACAAGTGTGGTGAAGGTGGTCATATTGCTCGTGAATGCACAATTTCTGCTAACGTAACTCTCGGTGTACACTTCCCAGAATTATTTTATGTGTGCAATCTTCTTCTGTGGTGACTGCGGTGACACTAGTGTTACTCTTTAAAAAGCTAACTGGAGTACTTTATGAAATTTGCAGGTTCACAAGAGATTTGGGGAAGTTTCTAAATTTTCTACTCCTCCCAGTGTGAAATCTCACAAGGAAAAGAGAGACTACATGGGAATCAAGTCTGCTCCTCATGATCTAAATAAAGGTCGAAAAATGAAACAGATCCTACATGAAGAAAGAGGTCCTACAACGCCACAAAAATCAAAACATAGAGGTGGCTGGGTAATGGATGATCCAGGGGATTTCTTCCCTAGAAGAGGCAAAAAGAATGGTTGGAAGTCTCCTTCAACACCGTCTAGTAGGGGGCATACAAATTCTAGTTGGAACGCAGGTGGTCATGCTTCAAGTTCTAGATCCTCTAAAAAAATATGGAATGTTTCCAGAAGTCCAATCTCACATGGGTCATCTAAGTCTTTTCAGCACAGATATTCTGCGTCGAGGTTTAGCAACTTGAATGGTGATGGAGTTGGAAGAAATTACGATTGGTGGTAGGGAATGCATCAGTAAAGCCAATGGCAGGAAGCTGGTGCAGAAAGGTTTGAGTCATTGGTAAGCAAGCCCTTCCTTGATGTTGCATCTTTTTTAATTTATCTTCTCCTTGAAGGGGCAATGATTATTGTTTCCCCCTCTCCTCTTTTCATAGATGCTCTTTATATGATTCCTATTTAAAGTTTTCCAACTAAGTGCCGTACACAATTCTGTCTGTACCTGTGTACCTGTAGCTGTACTTGGTTTTCTTTCTGGCCAAATATTTCATTATACACATTTGTGGAAGGGGGTTTTTCCCCACACTTCAATTTTTCAGACAATAGTTACCAATTAAGTTTCTTATTTTGACTATGATGTGCTAATGATGCTACATGCAATGAAATCATAAATTCTCATATTTGAAACTAATGATGTGGCATATCTTTGGAAATTAGTGTTTCACAATTCTTATATTTGAACAAAAAAAAACTCTTACCACATTCTCCGTCTTATGTTTTTCTCTCCTCCATCCTAACCTCTCCATCACTGTCTTTGTGTCTCTCTCTTCCATCTTCAATCTCTCTCTCTACTCCCTCCTCTCTGGTGGTGCTCGTGGGTGGCGGCGGATGCTGGTGGTGGTTTGGGTAGTTGTGGTATTGGTGGTGATTGGTGGCTTTCATGCTTGTAATTTGTGATTTTTTTGTTCTTTTAAAATCCTAGTTCAAAATTTTGTATCAATTTTATGAATCACAACAATGGAATTTAAAACGAAAGATTTGACAATACCTACCTATTATGAAGAGTCTGAAATGTTGAGCAATCTCTAAAAATTTGAAAAATCCTATGAACACTGTTTATAACCCTCCTATGCGGCTGCCTCTTTGGGGTCCCTGGGGCTTCTGCCGATACCCATGAGTGTTATAAATAAATAATTGTAAATAGCCCATGAGTGTTTCGTTGTTGTTTTTTCTCTACTCCGGTTTCTTTCCCGCTTTATACCGTCGTGTTTCATTGTTGGAAGCACATATTAGAGGTTTTGATCAGATGGACGTGAGTTTTTGTTTGGTTTTGGCCGTCTGTCAGAGTCACAAAATATGACGCTACGGTGGGTTCGTTTTCTTTGAAGCTTCAGGTCTCAAGGCATTGATCTGCTTGAAGAGGGGCTCTTCAGGGTCGGTGATGCAGGGGATAACGACGGGTGGGGTTCTCCTTAGAAGCTTCGGGTTTGAAGGCGTTGATCTGCTTTAAGAGGGGCTCTTCATGGCAAGTTATGCAGGGGATAAATAAGTGGCCACGTCATCTCTAGAATTCCACAGGATTGACGGTTGCAGAGGTGGTGTCAAATGAAGCGACATAGGCTATTTAATTTCAGTGTGGGTTGTCCAAATAACTACAACAGCTCTTTTTGGGCTGACTATGCTAGGTGGTGGTTATTGTGCTCCCCTTTGTAGGTTTATTGTGGTCAGTTGCTCTGGGCTGGTTAGGTCTTCCTTTTGTAAGGATTGACGTTTATAAAGATTGGTTTGAGCCACATTTTCAAATTGTATTCGTTGTGCGTGATTTCTTATAGATTGATTTGGCGTTTTTCGAACCTAAACACGGAAGATATATTCCCCCCCGATCATCATTTAGCGTTTAGATGGTATAAAAGATGTGTCTTACGTCCTATCTTTGGTATAAAGATGTGTAGTAAATAGATGGGCATATGAAATCTGTGAAATTACTGCCATGAAAACAACCACGTGGACAATATATGAATTGGGATTTTCTACTTTTGAGCTTCATTATTTTGTCCTCTCGATCTGGCAGCACCGCACCATGTTTTGGGAAGATGGACACCCATTTTATCCACGAATTCAATTTCACAGTAAAATAAATAAAATGTCATCGATCATTATGAGTAAAAATTAGAAAAATTAACCCGAAGTTTGAATATTACATTAAAGATCACACATTCACGTACAGCAGCATAACCAGTGTCCAGTACGTACGTAGGTCCTAGCTAGGCAGATATATATTACATGATGATCGAATGCCGACCATTTTTATTCTGCCAGCTCCAGCTGCTAGCTGTAATTTTATTTGTACATATATGATTGAAACGATCTCTTTATTTAATTCTATCCCATCTAAATACATTTTTACATAAACTAGGATGGAATTAATATATATATATATATTATTAATTAGAGATCGAACAACACACTTACACACAAACACATATGATAATGAGAAGCAAGACCTAAACGATGAGAATGCATGTTTTGTTGTTTTGGAAGAGCAAGCATTAGCAGGTAGTTGCAGCCATTTTTCCGGCTAAACTCGCGTCGACTGCTTCTCCGACCGTCACGAACACCCTTCCTCCAATTTTCCCCACAAAGTTGGACAGCTTAAGTTTGTGAATCACTTGCCACCTAGGGTTGGCAACGGCTAACTGGCACACACACACACACAAATAACAAACAAAAATGAGGGAGAATGTCAATGTTATATATAGGGCAAATTACATTTTACTATTATGTGATTTACACTTTGTAATAGATTCATACCTGATTTTTCAAATGTTGCAATTATCCCTATGAACTCTTCAAAATGTGACACTTGGGCCCATCCGTTTAAATTTTTCGTCAAAACTTCTGTTAAATGTTGACATGACATCTATGAGTCTCATCTTCCAATTGTTATCAACCTCATTAAAAGGAGATATCTATCAATTTACCCATTTCCCTCCCAAAACTAAGATATGGGAAATGAAATCGGGAGGAGAAAACCCAAATTGGCCGTCAAAATGTGAAAAATTGACATACATGCCCTTTTAATGAGGTTGATAACAGTTGAAAAATGGGACCCACAAACACCACATTAGTATCTAACGGAAGTTGGGAAATAAAATTTAACGGACGGGCCAAGGTGTCACGTTTGGAAGAGTTCATGGGGGTAATTGCAACATTTGAAAGGTCAGGTGTTACAATGTGTAAATCACATGTTAGTAAAATGTAATTTGTGTTAGAATTTGAGTACAATATAATCACTTAAGTGCATATTATTACATGTGGATCATAACTTGAAAATAATAGAATCGTCGTAATTAAATCATATTGATGGACTCCTTGTTATATATGGATTATGTTTCATTAATACAGTGGACTTATTACAAATTGGCCCATTAGGGTTCTATATAAGTTTGGTCTATGCTCTCACTTTCAGTCTGACCTTAATTTAGTGCTAAAACTTATTCATTAGCTAAGAACAATCATCTTTTGATAGAGAGGAGAAGACAAACTTGTGATCAAGATTTGCATTATGGCTAATTTAGGTATGTGATTAGTCATTTCGATTTATTCAATTATTCTACGTTCTTGATTTGATTGAGTTGTGATCTTTGAGATTAAGTTGAATTAGTAGGTAAGTTATTTGTTAATTACATCTTACAATTTGCCCATAACTAAGAGCCTAAGAGGAAATTAATTAATTGCCTCATCAATATTATTACCTCAATTCCTTGGGAGATCAAATTCTTTTGCAGCTCCTCTAGAGTAGCTATTCCCGACGTGTCAATGTGAACCAAATCTGCCATGCAAATAAATATATAAGTAAACAAAGGCAAGGCAAACAACAAGGAATTAATACGTACTTATGAATCTCTTAATGGACACCTAAGTAAATAATAAATAATAATTAGTTTTTAACTTACTAGACATATCGAGAATTAAGAGCTGAATTGCCTCTTTGGTTCGTCCTTTGGTGTCTTGCTCCCCTTTCTTTGAAGTGATCCACCTCAAAATCCTTGCATTTACACGAACAAATATTAAACAACAATTAATAATTCATTAATGTAAGTTAAAGATGATTAATTAGTAATATATGATGTGTTAATTTGTAGAGGAAGATGATATACCTTTCTCTAACGAAATTGGCATTTGCAAAACACAACAAGGCTGACTTGACTCGAATGATGATGAGTCCGGGAATATTAAGAGCCATCGGATATTGCTCAGTGTCGCAAAACATTTCAGTTCCGGGAAGTTTTCCCACAGTTTCCGTGCCCGGTCGGATTGAGATCACAATAATCTTTGTGAATGATATCGTTACCTGAATCACCATCCACCATCCACCATCCAAGTAATATTCTAAGGAGATTACTGAAACTCATCCAACTCACGACCTATATATGGGAGCACGTCCACAAATACAAATTCTTCCTACCAACTAAACCATATATATATATATATATATATATATATATATACTCCACTCTCAGGCCTCACCCATAAATGCAAATGAAGCACGTACTGACGAGATTAAAACAATATATATATAGCACATGAATATTTGAAGCTTAATTATTAGTAGATTCATGGACTAGTTTTAATAAAATTAATTATAAATTAGTCCAATTTTAATACTAAACATATAAATTAGTCAAATTACTAAGAACGTACTCATATTCCAGCATATTAACTTTTTTTTTACTTAATTATTTTTTTAATTTTCCTAATACCTTTTATAGCTTTTTATCCTGTTGGCTGATTCTCAATCTTCATATGCGTACATACGCATATTTTTTTAGAATTTGGTTATCACATGTGGATGGAGATTTTTTTAAATTTAAAATATTTTCATATTTTTTTTTGTCGAATATTGATTTTGATAAAATAATTTTTCTATATAAATCTCCACCATATTTGTTTTACGAGTCATTTTACTCGCTTAAGCCTCTTGGAACTTTTTATCTGATAAATTCCCAATTTTATATTCTTATAGGTAAACTACTAATTATCTCTTAAATTTTTTGTTGTTTTCCTTCTAATGAGCCTTTTATATTTTGATATAATATATATTTTTAATATACCTATTAGGAAAACCTAGATTTTAGGTTTGCGTGAACCCAAGGTATCCCCCGCCCAAAAGGCGAAGACTAATCTCTCGAGGTACTGTCAGGTGCTATTGGCGAGGATCTCTCCCAACCGAGTTTTGTTCCATACACAAGGCCCCGAGATCGAACCCAGAATCACTTGCGTAAGGGACCCGAGCCCTTTCCACTCAAACCAACCCATGTTGGTAGCATTCTTTGAGATTTTAGGTTTTGAAATCACAGGTAAAGTGCCAATATCTAAACATGCTGAATGTTGGGAATAAAGTTGTTTAGATAATATAAATGCATTATGAATTTGTTTTATATTAGGAATTATGTAGTATAGTAAGGGATTAGGCATGTTTTTGTTTGATAGTTTAAACAAATAATTTTATATTAAACAACCAAAAACAATTCTCCGCCATAAGTAACTTATAGGAAGAACCTTCTTTGGCAAAGGTACCTAATTAACTTCATAAGGCAAACTAGAACGAAAGAAAGGGAAAGAGGGCATAGTACGTATCGTATCTATATATCCACCGGTCCCGTCGTTATTGTTGTCAAATTCCAATATACGTATATTAGGGTAGCCAACTTATTTACTATATATGGGTAGCCAAGGTAAGTAATTAATATAGGTGCTTTTTCTAAAAAAATAAAAAGTTTCATATTTTTTCTCAAAAAAAAAAATGTTTTTGAAACTAATTAATTCACAGACAAATTTGTCCAAAAAAAATAAACCTAATTTATAGGCCGGTAGGCTCATCTCACAGACATTTTCTATAAGTATTTTATATTTGTACGTATTATTATATGTCTTCCAAATTTTTAACTTTTCTATAGATGTTTTATATTTGTACGTATTATTATTATATGTCTTCTAATTTTTTAATACGTTATATGTTTTCTATTTGTAGGTACTAAAAGTATGGAGACTTTATCATTTTAAATTGAAACACTTCAAAAACAAATCCTTCATAAAAAAAAAGTATTAGTTGAGATAATATGAAAAACCTATATCCAATATCAACGACTAAAATGACATAGGTGTGTATTTGTTTAAAAACAAAGGTCTAACAAAAAAAGAGATGTTAATGACTAACAGTAAAAATATTGTGTGAATTTATAGTTACTGGACTTATTTACTGTATTGGCCCTTGTGTGAATTTATAATTACTGAACTTATTTACTATATTGGTCTATATTATATATTGGACCCCACAAAATGAACCTATATATATATATATATATATATGAACATGGATCATTAGAAAGATGCCTTTAGGATTTTGTTTTTGGCTAAATGCCTACCTATATATTATTGTAAGCACAATGCTATAGGGAATCACATTTATAAATCATATTTGTAAATTACACACTAATACAGTAGGACTCATCAACACAAGTAGGATTCGCGTGTATTAGTGTATAGTTTACATGCTGCAAATGTAATCTCCTTAGTATAATAATGTGTTGAATCAAATCCAAAAGTAGTTATTTTAATTTCTCAACGAGAGTATGGATCTCCAATCACGCATTTTATATTTCGAAGCTAAATTTGAATTAAAAATATTAAAAAATGATATTAGGATGAGGTCATAATAGTTGTTTTAGGGATGTTACCGCGACTAGAAGGCCAATCTCGACGGATGCAAATAGGACTCCAAAGAAGGCTCCAATGCAAGCCAGGAAGTCCAACTTGTCCAGCTTCCAAATTTTGTAGACTTCACTCAGGTTAATAAGTCCCGGCAGAGCAGACAGAATTATTGAAGCAAGGATTGCCGTTGGAGTGAAGTACAAGAGCCTGGTCAAAATTTGCAGGGATATCATCACCGTAATTGCCATCACGATATTCGACACCGGAGTTTCACAACCGGCGCTGAAGTTCACGGCGGTTCGTGAGAATGAACCGGTTGCAACATAGCACGAAGTCAAGGATCCAACAATGTTCATCAAACCCATGCCCATCATTTCTTTGTTCCCATCTAAGTGGTACCCTTTTATGCTTGAAAAACATCTTCCAACTGCAATTGCTTCCTAATCAAGTTTCACAACATATATATATGCATGCATATATTATATCACTAGCTGTCAATTATCAAATTCAGCAAATTAAATAGGATAATACTTGTGTCCCACCTCGTATCACCTTTTTAATTTATCGAATAATCTTTATACGTATATCATAATTAGAATTATTTAATTTCTAAATAATCATTCCAAAATCATCTCCCAAAAAATTCAACAACATTGGAGGTTATTTAGTCATTCATATTATCAAACAAATCAACGGTATTGGTAATAATTAGGATCCTCATGATGAACCATCTATTTAATTTATACATATGAATGGTTAAATGATCTCAAACTTGATTAATATATATATATATATATATAATTAATGATCTTGAAATAATAATTTAGAAGTTTAATGGTTTCAATTATGATAATATATATAAATAATCTTGAAATGATAATTTAGAAGTTGAACGGTTTCAATTATGATTACATATAAGGATTATTCGATAAATTGAAAGTGTAGTGGTACGAGGAGATATTGCGAGGGTATGAAAAAGTATTATCCATTAAATATAGGGCATCCAAATTCTATCTCCTCGTACCACCCTTTCAATTTATTGAATAATTCTTACATATATCATGGTAAAAACCGTTCAATTCCTAAATTATCATTTCAAGATCATCTGTATAAAAAATCAACCAAATTGAAAATTATATAAATTAAATGGATGGTTCACCATGAGAATCTTAATTGTTACAAAAACCGTTGATTTATTTGATATACATATGAATGACTAATCGACCTCAAATCTTGTTGGTTTTTTACGACGATGATCTTGAAATTATATATAATGATTTTGAGAATGAAAGATTCCGATTATGATATATGTACAAAAATAATTTGGTAAACCGAAACATTGATACGAGAAGATACCATATCAGAGTGGAATGCAAGTATTATGGTTAAATATATGTAAGAAACAAATTACCGTGAGTGCCACAAGAGCGACGATGAGTCCAACTTTGGCCACATCCCCAACAAAGGGGCTGTTGAGCTGTAACATGTCAAGTGAGCTTGGATTCAACCCAGCTTTGATATGTTTCACAATCTTAATCCCATGCTTATCTCCTCTGGTTAGATACACAATAAGAGTGGATAGTATAACAGATAGGAGAGGAGCAACCGCTGGCAACCAGAAAAGTTTCTTCTTCTTCTTACCCTGTACAGTACCAATTAAGTACGTTAATTAAAGAGGTGATATTTGTAAACTATATTACATGTAAGATTCACCAATACAAGTAGAATTTACCTGTTTTAATATATGGTTTACAATCAGGCACGGATCTAGCATGTGGTTAGCGGTGTGCTTTTGCCCAATTCAAATTAATTAGAAATGAAGAAGAAAAATAGGTAGATCATTATTCTTCTTTTACTCCATACAGCCCACTTATTTTATATTATGTAAGCACAATAGATATATTATATATAAATCTATTTACTCTTATATATGGCTGTTGAGGATGAAATAAATAATAGAAGTAATTAAGAGGTTGTTTAAAATATGAGAATTATCATAAATCCTATCAACTTCTACCAAAATATTGATAATAACTTTATATTATAAACAAAATTAGCTTTCAATTAGTCCACCTCTAATTTCAATTATGGGTTCGAACGTGCATGGTTATAAATAAGGTCTACAAGTAAAATGTAAATACAAAATTACTCACCAGATACCTTGACAATAAGATGAAACCCAGGAAAGAGCAGCCAATGATGAAGTTGTAAGGACTCCACTGTAAGTAAACAAACACGTACAAGCAAATGAATGATATATTCTAATAATTAAGGAAAAGAAATAAGGAATCATTTTTTATTTTTTTATATTATATTTAAAAAGAGAGAAATTATATATACATACAGGATCATGGACTGATTTCAAAACAGCTTGCATAACAGAGACAACATCAGTATTGGTTGGAAAGTGAGTGATCCCCAGTAGTCCTTTGAGCTGTTGAAGACCGATAATGATGGCTGCGCCGGCGACGAAGCCGACGAGTGCAGCATGAGAAAGAAAATCCACGAGAAACCCCAATCTGAAGACTCCGAAGGCAGCTTGAAAGACACCGGTGAAGAAGGTTGCAGTGAGGACTAGCTTGGTGTAAGCAATGGGATCGGACCCAGGGTCTTGTAGCTTCTGAATCATTGAGGGCAAAAGTAGAGACACCACAGCTACAGGCCCAATTGCTATCTCTCTTGATGTCCCCATTACAGCATAAATAACAGGTGGCACGACACTTGTATCTAATTCAATTCAGTACATATTAAAACCACCATATATATATATATATATATATCATATTAATTAATAAGCTAGTTTACCATATATATGAACGTTAAGAATAACACTTTCATCCCACTACTAAAGTACGTAACTTTTCGCATCATATTTTCGATTTATTGAACCGTCTTTATACATATTTGGAACCGTTTAACTCATAAATAATCATTTCAAGATCATCTCTCCAAACAATCAATAATATTGAAGGTCATATAGTTATTCATATGTATCATTACAAACAAATTAAATCAACAATATTGGTAATAATTAAGATCTTCATGGTGAACCGTCCATTTAGTTTATACATATAAATGACTAAATGCTCTCAAATTGGTTGATTTTTTATATAAATTATCTTGAAATGATAATTTTAAGAATCAATTAAACGATTTCGATTATGATATATCTATAAGAATTATTAGATAAATCAAAATAGTGATATAATTAAAAAAATACGTACCACTAGATGGGATGTAAGTATTATCCATAAGTTATAATTACATGCATATATGACTTACAAAGGCCATATTGAGGGTCAAGCTTGGCTAAAGTTGCATATCCAATACTCTGCATATATATTAGAACATCAACATATGTATATATACATATATTATATATATATATATGGATGGTAAATTCATCAATTTCATGCTGCGGTATTGGTAACTAATTAAGTTAATGAATTGGTGTAAATTTAATAATTTGTTTTTACCTGGGGAATGCAGAGACTGGCTATAGTTAGGCCTGCCATTAAGTCACGCTTGAATTTTGATAAGTTGTAGTTTCTACCCCATGCAAGGATAGGAAAGATGTCCTGCGGGACAGAAACTAGAGTTTTGAGCGTTGGTTGATTCTTGAAAGATGAGTACGTGTTTCCGAAATACGAAAACGTGTCCCTCGCAGAGTCCATGAGCTCATGCCATAGACTTGGGGGCTCAGGGCCATTCAGCACCCATTCAGATCTCTCCATTGGGCTGCTGCTCATGTTTTTCTCAAGGTCGTCAGCCATTTCAGCTGCACTGCTTGATTGTTTGAAGTGTTTGGGGGAACCTACAACTGGGACAATATCTTTGGGAGGACTGGTTTGTGTTTCTTCTTCACCTGAAAACTCTTTAAACTTAGGCCACGAACCCGGCGACTGGGGGGCATGGACCACCCAATTAGCCTTTTCAGAATGCTCTGAAGAGACCATTGTTGGGTAAAGTAGCTTTCAGGGGGCTACACCTGATAAACTGTTTATAATAGGCTAGGCACCGCAAGTGCTACAAAGTTTTTGATGCCAATTAAAATGCATGTCCATACTAATTGAAGGACCTTATAAACCCATCAAAAAGGTGGTTTCAATGGTGCATCGAGAGAGAATTTGTTTAGCAAAAAACTTTGAGAGGTCCACATATCTAATTTATTGTATTTAGAGTAGAAGAATAATAGAATTGGTGGAAACCATACTTTTTTGTAATCAACATATGAGGTATCTTCATCGTGCTAAGGTGGCAATTGTTTATACTTTGCCTAGCTGTGACTTCCCACTACCATTATTTCTTGTTTGTTCAATATGGAAAAAGTTTATTTCCCATGTTTAAAGGTAAATATATTAAGGATACCACATTTGTAGACTACATATTAATACAGGCAGACATATCGTATTTGTCATATTTGTATTATTGAGTCCTACTTGTATTAGTATGTAGCTTACAAATATAGTCTATAAATATTCATGGATCCCTAAGAATAATACTTGCATACACCTTAGTAGTACTTTTTCGTACCACCCTCTTGATTTATCGAACAATCCTTATATATATAACATAATCGGAACCGTTCATTCTCTAAATCATCATTTCAAGATAGTTTCCGTAAAAATTCAACAAGATTGGAGGTAATTTATTCATTCATATGTATCGAATAAATCAACGGTTTTGTTAACAATTAAGATCTTCATGACGAACCATCCATTTAGTTGATACATATGAATGACTATATGATCTCCAATTCTGTTTATTTTTTGCGTAAATGATATTGAAATAATGATTTAGGAGTTGAACGGTTTCGATTATAATATATGTATAACGAAAAATTAGATAAATTGAGAAGGTGGTACAAGGAGATATCACTAAGGTGGGATGCAAATATTGTCTTATCCCTAATATTACCCTTAAAGATAAAATTGATCTAATTTTGGCATGTTATTAAAAGCCCCTCTAACACGTAACTAGATCGATGAGATAAATTTGTTAGGCCACTAGTGAAAAAAGTAATGTATAAAAGCAAAGCCATCCTACGATTCATTTCTATCTTTGTACAATATTTGTATACATATAATAATAGTGCCAATCCAACACTTCATTTGTTTGAATATATATGAACTCGATCTTATTGACATCTTTTGGACTTAAAGACGCAAGACCTCCAATTTAATTAGGGGTTTATGTTGGGCGCAAGGCACACCAATGAGTAACACACACGAATCAATGTTGTGGATATCCACTTCACTTTAGTTACTCGAGAGATTAACCGGTATGGTGTTTTATTAAGGCTTATTACTTCAAATGCACTTAGGACAGGACGTGAAATCTCACTTTACACAAAAAATAAAAATTTGTGCCATTTTGTACCCAGAAAAGGCATTCTGTTACCTCCTTTACACCAATTCCGTTACTCCCATCCAATTGTCGTTAGTTGCGTTACAATTGCTTATGTGATAGTAATATAACAAAATTTGTCGGGGCAATTAAGACATTTGTTATATTTTATTAAGTTTTATATTAAATTTTTTATTCCTATTTATAGAAATCAAACTCTCACACTTGGACAGGAAAATTTAGTTTTAAACCCTAAATATATTGCTCTAAGTTTGATTCCTGTAAGGGTGGACTATATCATTTCATGAAGAGAAAAAGAAGTAAAAACAAATAAAATAAAGTAATAGCCAATAAAAACATTTGAGGTCTCATAATTAATAGGTAAAACTCTCATATATATATATATATATATATATATATATATATATATATATATATATATATATATATATATATTACACTCACTAGTGTAAGATTAATGCTATAAATCAAACTCAAGTAACTGGAAGTACTTAACTTATATATAGTAATCAAACTCTTCTAAACCATTTTTGAAAACCTTAAAGAGAGACAATATAGGATGATTTGGACTAGTAATTATCAGGAAATAATTATACTAATTTTGATATCGGAAATCCTTTATAATGAATAATCCTAATATTACGATAAGAAGAATACTTACATCCCACCCTTGGTGCGTGGTACCTCCTCGTACCACATTTTTTAATATCTATCGCATAATCCGTCTATATATATCATGATCAAAATAGTTTAATTCCTAAATCATCATTTCAAGAACATTTATACAAAAAAATCAACCAAATTAGAGTTCATTTAGTCATTCATATGTGTAAATTAAATGGACTGTCCAGCATGTGGATCTTCATTGTTTTAAAAACCGTTGATTTGTTTGATACTTATGAAGGACTAAAAGATCTCCAAAATTGTTGATTTTTGCTGATATGATATTGAAATGATTACATAGAAATCTATATCCGTTGTATAACATAATACATAGAAATACGCATGCCACATAATCTCGGTAACCTAGTCCGTTCACAGTACATCTCAAGTACCAACTCAAGGACACCCTAGCCCCAAGGAATAACCCAGCTCCCTGACCCCCCGAGCCAAAAGTCGCTTCGTGGTCGTCCATATAGTTGGGATTACTCAAACGGGATTCTAAACGGACTCCAACGGCCTCAAAACCGCCAAAATCCAATCCGAAATGCTCCAAAACCCTAGACAGGCGTTGTCGTGGGCCGGGAAACAGACCCACACGCTGCCACGCGCCAGTAGAAGGCCGAATCAGACGCCACACACCGCCCATGCGCCCCCACGCGCCCCACGTGCGTCTACACTGTCACGACGGAATATTTTTTCACTATGACAGAATATTCCGACGAACTTGACGGAATCAGAATCTTCCGTCCAAACTAACGGTGTTAGGATTCCGTTATAACGCCGTTACCTTTCGACGAAATATGCTAACGCCGTCAGCATATTCCATCAAACCCTGACGGCGTCAGTTGACCCAACGGTCAACTAACTGCTGACTGGACGCTGACTGTGTTGCCACGTGGCAGCTGAGTCAACTAATTACTGGTCATCACGTGGCACCACGTGGCTTCCAGGTGGCATGCCACGTCAGCAACCGCAGTTTGAACCAGTCATCGAAGTTCGTTGGGGACGACAACCGAATCGCCGCCGTTTCCGGTGGCCAGAATCTGAGAATTCTCGTCGGCAATTGCCATTTCTGGCGAGCTTCGAACCCGTAATTTCTTCAACAATTTTTACACCTAAATTCATCTACTCACCTCAAGGATACCGATTCTGAGCTCAAAAATGGAAAAACTTACCTCCCTTGGCCGGAAATCCAACGAGAAGGCTCGGCCCAATTCATCCCTTTGATTCCTCATATTCGGGGGTATTCTAGCCTCGAGTTCACCATCACCAGACTCGTGGAGATGGGAGAAGTCGATCCTCAGCCTCGGATTGGCTCGAAACAGCCTCCACAGCTCACTCGATCTTGGGGGTTTTGGTGTGTTCACGGGGAGAGGAGAGGGAGGTGGTTCATGAAGACTCCCGAAAAATTCTAGAAAAATGAAGAAATACTCTTCCCCAAAATATCTCCCATGTAACAATTACCAAAATGCCCTTGAACCTTCTAGACCCACACCTCTCTCACCGGCTCTCCATTTTCTGTGTGTCGCCTGTCTATGAACTTGTTAGTTCAAGACCTACACAACGACCCAAGAAAGACTTCCAAGAGTACTGCCAGACAAAAAGTAACTCCTAAACCCTCCAAAACCAAGGGTAAAATCGTCCTTTCTTAAATAAATTCTCAAATTACTTTAATTTCTAGTCCGGGTCGTTACAAATTTCCCCCCTTAAAGAAATTTTGTCCCCGAAATTCCCTTAACTTAGGTCAAAGAACCAGCCTCCTGCCTTCGAGTCCTCTCGTGTCACTAACGATACGAACTGGGCCTCAACTGTGATTCCTAATTGAACCTGTGCACCCTGCACATGTATTTGTTCCCGTCTTGACAACAAACTATAGGCGAGAACAACATCCAGGAGACATCCTGAAGGCACCAGAATCCATTCAACCCGGAAATTATCTCAAAGCAAGGCTCTGAACCCGAGAGGTCCACCGCGGGGCCTACTCCCAACATGACTACAATTTCCTCAAGTCATGACGTCACATGACCGAATATACCTCGAAGTCAGGGGTCATATAGGTACACGTGCATCCGAAGATATCACGAAGTCATGCAGATTCTTGTACTCCGTGTAGTCAGCTTCAATGATCTGGCGGAGAAATACCCTACCACGCTAGGATAAAAAAATATTGACGATTTGGCAGAGGAAATGCCCTACCACGCCAGTCTCGAAGAAATCCCTCCACATATCTGAGCATCTCAATATATGCGGGTCCATGTACGATGCATAGACAGCCTCAACGATGTGGCGGAGAAATACCCTACAACGCCAGTATCAAAGAACCGCTCAACGATCTGGCGGAGAAATACCCTTCGATGCCAGTCGGAGAAAACCTCAACGATATGGCGGAGAAATACCCTCCAACGTCAGTCAGAGAAACCTCAACGATCTGGCGGAGAAATACCCTCCAACGCCAGTCGGAGAAACCTCAACGATCTAGCAGAGAAATACCCTCCAACACCAATTGGAGAAACCTCAACGATTTGACGGAGAAATAACCTCCAACGCCAGTCGGAGAAACCTCAACGATCTAGGAGAGAAATAACCTCCAATGCCAGTCGGAGAAACCTGAACGATCTGGCGGAGAAAACCTCGACGAACACGTGATGGGAATACCCCTCATCATGTGCCGGAGAAAAATCATGACCCTTGGGGAGATCAATTCAGTGAAAACCAAAATTCATGTTTTATTAAAACAATCGGTGGGACCCACGAAACCCCGAATAATAAAAACATCCCATGGTCCACAATCCTGCTTTGAAAATCCTCCTCAAAGGAGTTTAAAAATCATGAAACCAATCTAGACACAAAATATTGTAAACTTGACTCATCGCTCTCCGAATGGAATCTCGAGCCGTAGCTCGCCTCAACGATCTAGCAGAGAAAGACCCTCGATGCCAGCATCGGAGAAAACCTTGACCCTCGGGGACAATAATTCAGATCCACGTTTTGAAATCCTTGTTCCTTGGCCTAAGCCAAATTCATTGAAAAACTGTGTTTATGCTAAAATCCAAATAAATCACAAATCCAGGTCTAAACCCAAAAAATCATGGACTTGACTGAAATCCAAAATCAATCAAGTCAAATCATATAAAAGCCGAATCCATAAAGCCAGGCCATAGCCCAAAAACGTCATTCCAAATAATTATTGAAAGCCCGTGTCTAGTAATAATTTAATAATATCTAGAATTTTGCCAAAACAATACATAATAAGCAATTATATCAAATATTCCTTTATGCATGCATTATACATTATAGCTCAACCACGAAAACTTAGCACCTCATATCTACTATGCATTCTCCGCCTCCCTCAGTTCTAGGTCGCTGAAGAGACAAACATCTCGGAGCATCTCGTTGACAAAAACCATTTGCACACAAGTGTGCAGTCTGCAAGAAGTGAAACCTAGAGCTCAGATACCAAATTAACAGGACCCTTCCGGGCTTTCGACTAGAAATCCGCAAAAATCTCTACTCCCATCTGACATCCCTTGACCACAATAATTAATACCCGAAATACCCTTAAATTCTTGGAAGCATCAAATAAAAATTTACAGGGACTCCAACTGATAGGACCCTGTGCTTGATTGACCTTTACTCACCTGTCAGACGAAGGACAAAATAGTAGTTCACAAACTACCCTGGGAAACCTCCTTTGAAATCACACAAGACAAATGACGTGTCACCCTAGGGTGGACCGCCAACAGCTCATCAATCTAGGTCACCGCCCAGACCACCCATTCACCCTAATGACGAAGGTACCAGACTTGGTTGAATTGAGTCTCACTGACTTACCCCGAGTCGTGACTCGATATCCCGGTTCATCCTGAAAGTATGATGGAATCTTCCATAACATACCTCATATCATTTATCAGGATCAAAACCCAAAATTTATATCTGTGGTATAACATAATACATAGAAATACGCATGCCACACAATCTTGGAAACCTAGTCAGTTCACAGTACATCCCAAGTACCAACTCAAGGGCACCCTAGCCCCAAGGAATAACCCAGAAGGTTGGACTACGCGCCCCCATGCACGTCTGCACTGTCATGGCGGAATATTCCGTCGAACCTGACGGAATCGGAATCATCTGTCCAAACTAACGACATTAGGGTTTCGTTATAACGCCATTACTTTTTGACAAAATATGCTAATACCGTCAGCATATTCCGTCAAACCCTGACGGCGTCAGTTGACCCAACAGTCAATTAACTGCTGACTGGACGATGACTGTGTTTCCACGTTGCTTCACTTGGTAGCTGAGTCAGCTATTGATTGGTCGCCACGTGGCTCCACGTGGCTGCCAGGTGGCATGCCACATCAACACTGCAGTTCGAACCAGTCATCGGACTTCATTGGGGACGACAACCGGACCGCCATCGTCTCTAGTGGTCGGAATCTGGGAATTCTTGTCGGGAATTGCCATTTCCGGCGAGCTTCAAACCCGTCATTTCTTCAATAGTTTTTACACCTAAATTCATCTACTCACCTCAAGGATACCGATTCTGAGCTCAAAAATGGAAAAATTTACCTCCATTGGCCAGAAATCCAATGAGAAGCCTCGGCCCAATTCATCCCTTTGATTCCTCGTATCCGGGGGTGTTCTAGCCTCGAGTTCACCATCATCAGACTCGTGGAGATGGGAGAAGTTGATCCTCGACCTCGGATTGGCTCGAAACAACCTCCACGGCTCACTCGATCTTGGGGGTTTTGGTGTGTTCACGGGGAGAGAAGAGGGAGGTGGTTCGTGAAGACTCCCGAAAAAGTCTGGAAAAAGGAAGAAATACTCTTCCCCAAAATATCTCCCATGTAATAATAACCAAAATTCCCTTGGACCTTCTAGACCTACAACTCTCTCACCGGGTCTCCGTTTTCCGCGTGCCACCTGTCTACGAACTCGTAAGTTCGAGACCTACGCAACGACCCAAGAAAAACTTCCAAAAGTACTACCAGACAAAAAGTGACTCCCAAACCCTCTGAAATTGAGGGTAAAATAGTCATTTCCTTAATTAAATTATCAAATTACTTTCATTTCTTGTCCGTGTCGTTACACTCTGGGCCTTGCCCTGACGATTGGAGCCTTGCCCAGAAGCTGATTTTGCGTGGATGTGAGCCTTTGCCGAGAAGGAGATGCTTTGCTAAGACTGTTCCCAAGGTGGGTCTAAACCCTTTTCCTATTTCTCTTTGGAAACCTGTTAGTGATAAGTTTGTTACTTTGAGTGGTCTTGGATGTAAGAAGTTTGATTGCTTAACTGATAAGAAATTGAGTAGAGATTGTGTTGGTTGCATGACAAAAAAAGAGGGAGTTTTTGGATGATGAGGATGATTATGATGAAGATTGATTAATATGAGGATGATGCATGACAAAAAAAGAGGGAGTTTTTGGATGATGAGAATGATGAAGATGATGAGGATGATTGAGGAAGATTAATATGAGGATGATGCATGACAAAAAAAGAGGGAGTTTTTGGATGATGAGAATGATGAAGATGATGAGGATGATTGAGGAAGATTAAGATGAGGATGATGATTATTTTATTTTGTTTATTGATTTTTCTTCCTTTTTTTAGTCCAAATTTTGTGACGAAATCACCCTTTTTAATTTTTGCCACTTCACAAGCTAACTGGACCAATAACTTGTCATGTGTCATTTTAATGGCAATTTGGATGGAAAACTTAACGGATGTAGTGATATGTTGATAGCCATATAATTTGGGTACCTAGATGAAAATTTTCATAGTTCATGTATGAACTTCAAATGACCCATATAGTTTGGGTACTTTTATTTAGTTTATTCTATTTTTTAATGTATTATATATTATATTTTATATTTTAGTTAATAAAAAATTTCTTAATGAATGAAAGTTTATATTATATTATGTATTTTAGGTAATTAAAAATTTCTTAATTAATGAGAATTATATTATGTTCATACCCAAATTATAAAAAATTTCATCTAGGTACCCAAATTATCAAAAACATCATCTAAGTACTCAGCGTTAGCAATTTGTTAAACAAAAATGTTAGGTGCCCAAGCGGCATATGTGAGACCTTTTTTTATGCTGACATGGACGCCATGTAGATAAAATATTAATAAATTTCTAATTATAATAATCCATGAAGGTAAAAATAAAAATAATAAATTCTTTTATGAAAAAAAAAAACTAAGAAAAAGGAAGACAAAAAAAAAACAAAAAATAAGCAAAAAAAAAAAAGAAAGAAAGTGCAATCACCATCAAACCAACCATATCATCTTCAACATCATCCTCATCATCTTCATCTTCATCAACAAATAGTACCAAAAAAAACTCTCGTAATTCCAATCTAATTTTTCAACTTGGTATCAGAGCAGAATTTGGAATTAGAATACCACATACACGCCACCGCACCAGGACTGCGTCACCACATCAGAGCCAAGAAGGCTCATGTATTTTGAAACCTTAGATCCAAACACAAATCCCAGAAATTCAAAACCCCGTAAAACCCAGAAATCCAAAAAACTCATTAACGCAAAAACATTCGAACAAATAAAGATGAAGATTGGAACATTCGAAAAAATCTAAACACAAAACCCTGTAAAACCCAGAAATACAAAACCCAGTAAAACCCAGAAAATTAGAATAAACTACCGCTAAAAGAAAATAAATGGTTTAAATTACAAAATTCTCCACGCAAGATATGGTTCCCGTCTCCATTTTTTTCGGCTACCTCTTCGCTGCTAAATCCAATCTCTCATGGACGTTAAATCCTTAATTCACAAATTCAATTCAATGAACACCCAAAATAAAATAAAATAAAATAGACACAAAATAGAAGCCCTCAATTCACCAATTCAAGTCGATGAACACCCAACCCCATCCCCCACAAATAAAGAAGACCGGTGGTTGCACTCCTCTTGCAAAACAAACCAATACCACCAAAACCCAAACACTTGATAACATCCTTCATTCTATTTTTTTCTACAATAGCCTTCACACCAAAATCAAGCAACAACTACCCAATAATAGAAAATAAATAAAACTAAAACTAAATCTAACAAGTAGAAAAATCTAAACCCACTCATGAAAACCCCAGAAAATTTCGCCCCCTATAGAAATAGATGAAAACGACAGTGACGACGATGTGCCTATTCTCATCGCAAAGTGTGAGGACGTGTCGTTCTCGTCGATTGGCTAGCGTCACGGGTTTGTCGACTAGGTGGTTGCAAATTCGTCAAGAGGGGATGTGGGGTGTTGGCTCGCAAGGAAGATGGATCCTAACCTCTCAACCCTCCAAGTTTCAGAGTCGAGAAGGAGTTACTTCCTTTGTGGATCAAGAGGACGATGGTGTGGGGGGGGCGAAATTTTCTGGGGTTTTCACGGGTGGGTTTAGATTTTTCTACTTGTTAGATTTTTTCTGGGGTTTTCACGGGTGGGTTTAGATTTTTCTACTTGTTAGATTTAGTTTTAGTTTTATTTATTTTTTATTATTGGGTAGTTGTTGCTTGATTTTGGTGTGAAGACTATTGTAGAAAAAAATGGAATGAAGGATGTTATCAAGTGTTTGGGTTTTGGTGGTATTGGTTTGTTTTGCAAGAGGAGTGCAACCACCGGTCTTCTTTATGTGCGGGGGCTGGGGTTGAGTGTTCATCGACTTGAATTGGTGAATTGGGGGCTTCTAGAGCTCTCTACACCTTATAATCTTTTCATTATTAATGAATATTGTTATTTGGACAAAAAAAAAATTGGTTCTATATATACATTTTAATTTTTGGGGAATTTTGACATGTGTCATTCTAGAATTGACTTTGTGACATTCCAGAATCTTTTAGAGTGGATTCACTCTAGGAGGGAGCTAGTGATCTTTTGAGTTTAAGCAATTGACCTATTGAATTGACTGATAAGACACTTGTTGTCATGAACCGGCCACTACTATACACTATTGGCCCTGCAACTTGTAATTTCAAAAAGCATTTACATGTCCATGTCAAGCCTAGCGATTGAGGGCTAAATGACCTCTTAAATCAAAATTTATCCTTTCAAAAATTAATTTTTTTAATAAATAATATAAGATTATATTTTATTATCTCCAACAATGAAGGACTATGTTATATTTTATTTAATATTTTATTATTTTTTAATATATTATTTAGTTTAATAATAAATACACTAGAATTCAGTAATGTAAACTTTGCAAAGACCTCGATCTTCATTTTTTCTAAAATATGGATATTTTGTAGAACTAGAATTCATTTTTCTCACAAAATAGAAATGGAAAAAATTAAGTCAAAATGTAGGAGAAGAATGGGTAGAATGAAAAATATGTGAGAAAATATGTATGAATGATAAACATATTTATAGGAAAAATATATGGATTTTTTTGAAAAAAAAAACCAAAATTTACAGATAAAAAAAAATTGTGTGTAAGTGCTACATATGTGGCCGTTGGATGTTGGATTATTGCATTTTGAGAAAAAGGGTTGATATGGAGAAGAGAAGGCAGCCCTATGTGAGAAAGACTAAAGAATTAAAAGGAGCAGTTTTTGGTGGAAAAGCAACTGACAGTGGGCCCCAATTCTTATGCAAATAGTCTTTAATTTATCCCAAAGGGTCATCCCATTATAACTGGTCCTTTAGTCAATAGACGAAATTTTGGCATTTTAGACATGTTGTAGGATCTTTGCTGAAGATCGATTTTGATCCAAAATTCTTTGGCCTATATTTAGACCACTGTTAAAGATGACCTTATCTCATCAGGTGAGACTCAGACCTAGACAACAAGTGTTCCTTTTACTAGTGGTAGGTGCATATGTGCAACTCATTCAAGTCGTGGAACTATATATGGAAGTGCTGCTTACCTACCTTCTAGTTACGGTCAACAGTTTATGGCCACAGTTACGCGGTCGGATGAGATTTGATTGAATTATATAATTTATCGGACTGAATTGTTTGAAGGAGTATATATAGAAGAAAGCTCATTCAATTCAATTCCCTCATAATATATAGTAGGATTAGAAAATGTAAGTTTCCTAGCTTTCATCTCTAATCCTCTTCTAATGAAAACAATTTCCATTTTTGCATCAAGATACATTGAATTTGGTAAGCTATTCAATTCAGTCGAATCTCACCGACCAAAGATGGCCTGTTTGTTTGGTATCAAGGATTATATTGGAGCTATTAAATCATCATTAGATTTAATGTATGCTCGCAAAGAAATAGATGTCAACTTATAATTAATTTATAAGTTAAAGGTAGAAGATGAACGGATAAATTATGAATGAAACTTATCTTATTCATCCCCCATAAAAATAGTAAGATTATGATAATTAAGTAGAGTCAAAAGGCACTTTAGTACTTCATTACGAATCTTGCATGTTCTTCATGCTAGCTTCTTCTTTTTTAATTTTATTTTTTCAAATTTGCAGAACGAACATTGCCGTGAATGATTCCAAGTTCATCTTCATCTTAGAGAAATAAAGTATGAGAGGGACTGGGAGGTGATGATGGCTAGCTTACGGGGTTGCAGCAATTAGTGGCACTTTTGGCTGAATGGCCAGCCACGACGTAATAAGCATAAGCATTAAAGCATTCAAGCATAACCCTGTATAACAAAGAATAACAAAACTTAATTAACGTTTAATCCAACACAAAATCAGAATCTTAATTCATAAGTTACTCAACACAAAATCAGAATCCAACTTAACTAACACAAATAAATCAAACCTAATCAAATTTAGTAACTCAATCAATTTCTAATTCTACCCAAAACTAATTCCTAAACACTCATTAATTATTATGTTAATTAGAATCATCGTGGGTTTACCAATTAATTACCACTCCCATCCAAAGCAAAAACCAGAAAGAAGAGATGCATTGAATGTAGACACTTTGATCCAGCGGAGTGGGAGATAGTCGGGGGTCAACTTTTCATCATGAGAAAAATAATAATGAGTTTCACACCACTTACGCTAATGCTAAAGTTCTAAATCACTGATGATGTCTTAAAACCTTAATAAACTTACTAATTACTTGGATTCAACTAGCATTCATGACGACCATTTAGGAGAAAGTACGTTGAATCAACAAACAACCCTAAACTACATATACATATATAAGTTTGGACAATACTTGTATATGGATTGGAGAAAATGTTCAAAAATCAATTAGTTGGTTCCATGTATAATCGGAAGCCAATTACTCGATTGGATTCGTTACATCAATATAATATTACATATAGTCGTTCATTCTATAATTCATTCTTCAAAGATCATCTCTAGAAAAATTCATCCAAATCGGAAATCGTTTAGTCATTAATTAAGTACATTTATTGTGTTACCTAACAGACTATGTTCCTCAATGTATTTGACTATAGTGTTAGATAGTGAGGCGTAGCCATGAATTAATTTGTGTGGGGGGAGGGTTTTTCATAAAATATAGTCATAGTTGCTCTCGACGGGTTCTCATTTTTTGAAATCGTTGTATAATCACCTTGTTATCTAAACTCTTAAAAATATATTTCTCGATATACGGAATCAAGCAATCAGTCATCCATAAATCTCTCATTCGGTTCCGTAAGTCATTCTTCACATAATTTATAGCAGAAAATGCGCTTTACACTTGCAATTGCAACTGGTAGAGTTAGTGCTAAAGTCAGAAGCAAGTACACGATCGGATAAATTTGATCTTTTTTTCTCTCAATCATTTGTTTTGCAAGATCAATAATTCCTTTCAATTATCTGAAATCGCTATTCGAAGTCACGCCCCAAATGTAATTCTCAAGTTGTTCTTCAAGTAGCTCAAGGTCGTGTTTAGAGAAATCATTTTTGATAATATTGGGCAAAACACATCAATTTTTCTTTGTCCAAAGTATAGAATGAATTACTTGGATTCAAACATGTCACACAAAGAAGTAATTCAGCAATCGTTTCGTTGAATCGCTCATTTAACTGTTGGAGTTGTGTATAAAAAAATATTACCAAATATTTGATTTTCTTTGGTGATGATGACCCCGATAGCTTAATATTTATTTATCTATTTTGTAATTTCTTTCTATAACTGAAAGATAAATTGAGATTTTGCAAAGAGGCTTGAAAATTGGGAAGGAAAATAGCTAAGAAATTTAATTGGAATTTACTTCTATATCAAAATACTATTCTGGGCTTTTTATGATGTATATGGCGGCTAGGATTGTTGCCAGTCCTTGTTTAATAAAGAATGTTTAATTAATTAATTATCTTGACAAAAAAAGGAAAATGAAAGTTTAATTAACTGACCCAAAAAAAAGAAAAGGAACATTTAATTAACTAACATATATAATAGAATGCATATATGAACATAAAATAAATAAATAAATTAGTGGGGGGTGGAGCAGGACCACTCTGGACTCTATGAATCTCCGCCTCCGGTTAGATAGTTAAGCGATTACTAATTTGGATGACTTTTTGTAAAGATGATATTTGAAAGAGGAACTACAAAATTGATGATTAGATAATAATATTATTTCGTGTAGTATGTCAACTAGAGTTTTTGGTTTCTTATTATTATGAAACCAACTAGTTATTGATGACTTGGTTCTTGAACGTTTTTGTAAGTATACATATATATATATATATATATATATATTTGTGTATATCTTACATACGGAATTGACAGCATCCGCTCCAACCAGACGAAGTCACACGAACTATTTGATACGAAATCAACAGTCAAGGATATCTAGAGTGCATTTAAGTGATATGATCTGAAAGGGAATCTGGTAACCCTACTGGGAATGAAAACCAAATTTGAATTTTGTTTTATTTGCGTGTCTTGAAATACCTGTATTTTTTAGAGAAGGTGATAATTACTCGGAGTCCTTGGTAGTTAAAATTTGAAGTTTGTGGTGTTAAGGCTCGACTGGCGTCATCACGATTTGAAGCTTTTGTGGTTCTCAGAGGATATGAAGGAGGTTTTATCTTAGGTAAGTTGGTGTTCAGGGAGGCAACCGTCAACGTTATAGGTTGAAACAGATTGAGAATTCAGACTTCAAAGGAATTTAGGGATTATCGAAATTCCAGGTATTTATATCGTAACCAGAAAGAATAAATGAAATCTATTTGCATGCATGTTGAAATTGAGTTTATGTGAAATTGTAATCTTTCTTAGTTTGATGTATACTAAAGATTGAAAATTGTATGAAATAAAAAGATTAATCGATAATTTGTTATGAATTGAATTGTATGGATTGACCATAAGAGATGAATAATACAAGTAATGTAGGATGGAAGTTGGTAAAAAATGAATTGAAAATGGGTTTTGATGAACAATATATTAAATGGTATGAAGATGTAAAGAAAGATAAGACGGTAGCTTTATTATGATTTAAGTACGGGACAATGATGAGTTTTTTTTTTAAAGGGGTATAATAGGTACATATTGGGAAATAGTAGGGGTTTATAGGAAAATGTACGAAGGAAATGATAACAAAATAGCAAAAGGGTGATTAGTGTTATTGAATGTGCAATTGAATTTTATGTCAGATTATGGAGGCCATGGGTCTAAACAATTCCAAACTGGGCTATTTGTATTGAATCACCGGTGAGAGCCCAATTGAAGCAATGAAATGGGTCTCTAACAACAGAAGTCAATATCCAAAGTGCAAACAATTGGAGCCCCGAGTCCAAACCAAAAGCCCTAAAAGGCAAAGGAACACAAATCCAACACTGTTACGGTGTCATCTAGGGGTGGCCACGGTACTGTTTCGATACGGATATTGGTAATATTCAAATTCAAACCGTTAAAATCTTAACGGTTTGAATTTTTTTAAATTAGAAATGAAAACCGTTTCAAATCAAACCGTTACTAACGATTTGATTTGAATCGATACAGTCGGTTTAAGCATAATAAAAAATCTGTAGTGTATGGACTATATGGATCTACATAGTCACATTCCCATCTTTATTTACAACTTACCATCTTTATTTCAACTTGGAATGTGAATTTTAGGTATTGTATACAGATTAACTAGCAATACAAATATATTGGACAATAAATGGTATAACTCCTGCCCCAAAAGGATTCAAATTATTCCTGGTTCTTCCAATAGTACAAAGCTAATTATTAACAAAAATTAAGATAGTAATCCTAAATAAAAAAATATTCTTGGTTCTCAAATAATATTAAAAAATTAATAAAAATGAATATATTCCTTAACGGTCCGATTTGGATTCCAACGAATTTCTAAAATGAAAATCCAAAACTGAACCGTTACTAACAGAACGGTTTGGATTGTCAAACCGTTTGATTTTTATCCGGTCAAAATCAAACCGTTGGCCAATAACGAGAGAATATGGCACGACACTGTATCGCATCAGGTGGTGGGTCCAATAGCATAGTCAGAAAATCAAGTCACTAGGACCTTTTTTATATTTTTAACGTTAGTGTGCTTTATAGCTTGAATTACTTCGAAAATCAGTGTTCTGCTTTTTAACCGATATAAGAACTTTATATAGACAATTATAATGCTAAAAAACAACAATTAACTAATACCAATGAGTGAGAGAATTTTATTAAACAATTGTAGTATTATCTATCTTGAGTACCCAAAGGTCACCGATATGCTCAAATTTCAATACTTTTAAACACAAGTGATAATGATATGTGAATGGAAAAATAAAAAGCAATAAGCAAAAAAAAGAAAAACACGCTTAACTTTTTTAACAATATTGATGTAATTCACGCAGACACAATAAAAGTAGTAACGAAAAAATATTACAAGAGGGGCACAGAATCCCTCTGGTCCCTCAGTGGCTCCACCCCTAAGTATGCATATTATATGAAGTGTTGATATTATTTGACATTATTTACTAAAAAAAATTATTAAATGGTAGCATAATACAACCACATAGTTCATTCAATTCACGTATTATAATATGAATGGACGTCATAGTTGATATTTTCCATCTTAAGACATTATCCATTAATATCCACTTATTTAACATGGGAACATGCACGATGTGATCCTCCTATATTACTATCAAATAATTACTGATAAAAATGAAGAATATCAATGGCAGTCCATCCATTTCACAACACGTGGCTTTACGCACCATGTTACCATATTACATTGCCATAATTGGACAATGCTAGGAAGACCACTTAGTTTACAAACTAAACAGTAATATAGGTAAGACCACCAACACAAATAGGACTCCTTATATTATTATATTAGTGTGTATAAACTATGTGGTCTACTTAGCATTTTCCTTAATAATTTCCTCCAGACAAAGCACAAACAGGTGAGAAGAAAATGAAATCATTATGAAGCATCACATAGAGTTATGAAAAAGGCACCTGACCGACCATATGATCTGAATGAAGCGAAATGTACATACAATTCTTCTTCCAACTAAACACAAACTGTAAAGTGTAAACTAACATATATCAGTTGTACAAAAAACTTGAAAGCAAAGCAAACCAACCTAGAAACTTCTTGGACAGTTTTTCCCATTTCTAACCGATCTCTACTGCAACAACCTCAAGCAGATGTCCTCCATTGCAGCTCGAGTTGAAGCCGTCCGTTCTTTGAGTCAATCAGATGATATTTTTCATTGATTCTTCTATTGCTAATGACATCCGCCAAGTTTATATCCACATATCCAAGAGTTTCCTGATTGGAAGAAAAAACCCCAGAGGCAGAGGGTTATATAAAAACTCATATCTACATAAGTTGAATGTGTTGCAGTCTTTTAAGGAATGTGTACCTTGGGATGCAACAGGCCCATCCTCGACGAGACACTAATCACTTCAACATGAAGCCTATCATTCTTAGGTGGTTCATCTAACACAAACTGAAACTCCTCATCAAATCTTGGATCCCTATTTTTCTTCACAACCTGTGTCAGTCGACAAACAAAACCACAGTAGCCAAGTTAAACTTTGATCATGGGAAATCAAACCAAAAAATGATATTCAGTTTGGGAGCAACTTCATCTATTCATCATAAGTTCGTTTTATCTAATACACATGCATCGGCATCAACAAAATGCAGGATTTACCACTTCTTGCCATTAATGCAGAATCATCAAGGGCGTTTTAGTCTTTAGGCGGCTGGAGTTTTAGTATTTTAATATTTAAACGTTTTTAATTAGAGGCAGAGGCCAAAAGCGTCGTTAGCTTAATTCTAAAGATACTAGCATTAGTTTTCCTGTTTCTTTTAAGTATTAGATTTATTTTCCTGTTTTATCTCTAGCAAGATTCTTTCCTATTTTATTAGGTTTAGGTCTTTATATAAACTATCATTGTAAACCCTAGAGGAGGGTTTGATAATGAATATAAATTATAGAGCTTTGCTTCTCTTCAGGTTTGTGTGATGCAACCTAACCCTAGGTGCGATGCCTAGAACTAGGAGTGATTCCTAGAAATCTACTGGTGTGATATCAATAAAACCTAGCCAATTTCGGGTGTGAAGCCCTTGGAGTGATTCCAGATCCTACCTTTCAGTTTTATTCTTGTGTTTTCTATATTTTGCTTCCGCTAAGTTACTGTTTTCTATTTACCAGGTTCTGTCCTACATCAGCCATATTTCAACTAGCTTTAAATGCTATAATGAACCTACCAAACTAAATATTAAGTTTTCACATAGTTATGTGACAAAATGCCTCATTTCCTTTCGATGCTTCCTCGTTATGCAGTGGCTTATACCCATTATAAACAAAAAGTGGCAACAAAAAGGCAAGGACAACAAGAAAAGACTTATATATACCTTGGTTCTTTTCTCTTCCCCTCTGAAAAGTATTCGTACTTGTGGGTTATTGTGGTGCTTCCCTTCCACATCTTCAGCTTCATGGACATGAATAACAAGCACACCGCCACTTGCAGGCGTTCCTTCAGGAGCCTTTTGTATGGCATTTGGATCTTCATCATCTTTAGGCATTTCATCCTCCGTAAAGGGTTTATAGGTCACTTCCAGAGAAAGCTGTCCGCGAGACTTCTCATTTTGAGCATCATTTGGGTCCATGTTTTTTAATATGTCAACAGCCATAACTTTAGGCTCCTCAGGCGTAAGTTCTTTCAATGGAATGACATTCATACCCATTTTGTCATGTTTCCCAATCTAAGGAAAATTAAACCCACATTATAATAAAATAAGGAGAGAAATGTAGAAAATACTGCAAAGGGTACGTACACTAATAGCTTATGTACATTTATATCCAAAAAAAAAACTAGGCTATGGAAAAGTGTCTACTTTCTTTCACAATTCCAAACAAAGAAACATACCTTTTCCCAATCATACACCAAAATCTCCAATGCTTGAGTCTCTGGGTCTCTGACAACGAAATTGAATTCTTGATTCCATTCAGGGTTCAATGTGCCGTGTTTCACAGATGTTTTCTTTGAAGGAAGCTTGTCCTCAGTAAGCTTGAGTTTCACGTAAGGATCTGCACCTCCTAATAAATCTTTCTTTTTAAGCTTTGTTGCCTTCAGAACTTTTACATGTAGAATCCCAACGGGTTTCTTCATGGCCCTGACAGAATTAAATAAATTGAATAAGTTACAACAAAGGAAATACACAATTACTTGATACGAAACACCATCACACTTACATTGTAGGATCCATGATTTGTACTTCAAGAGCTTTAGGCCATAGGTACATGTTTGCCACTTGATCTTTAATAAGCTCCTGAAAAATCAAACAGAATAACATATGTAAGCAAGATACAATTAAAAAAAAGTCAAGTTTGAAGTAAGATATTCCATGAAAAATTAATCAATGTATCTTGTTTTCTGTTGCAAGAAGTCATAGCTTTATATAGCATAAATAAAATGAACACATCAATCAGATCACTGCTTAACCTTTAAAAGAGTTAGAGATGCTACCTGGACAAACCTATATAGGCCGGGAATAGCCATAGCATCTGCTCCAAGCAGTTTCAATCCGAAGTCAACATGTGGCTGCAAAATCATAATGAGAAAGCTGGGGAAGGGAAAGAAAAGTAAAAAAAAATGGCACTAAGGAAACAGGAAAGATATGCCGCATTATAGACACCACAAGAGAATGATAATTCTGGAGATCTAGGTATGCCATCGGACATCCAATCCCAGTACAAGTCTCTAAATTCAGATTTTTTTAAGTGGAGCATTTTTTAATTAAATTAAGGTGGTATGGAATCAACATTTGGAAACTAATGCTGTTTTGAAATATTAAACATTTCCGATCCCGGATGGTAGGTTCCTGAATAACAAACCCCAGAATGCTGCATATGTAGTTATATAAACTATTAAACATATCACATCCCTTACTACCAACTTATTTTCTTCTATAAAATAACCACCAACAGGTTAGCATTATGGAAATGTAATCAGTACCATACCTTTTCCATAAGAGACACGAAAATTTTTGAAAAACAAGGAAAGGCTGAAACCAAAGGCTTCAGGGTGATACGCGGAGAAGCAAACACTTGCAAATCAACCACCTGCAACAATCCAAAGAATCAATGCTCCATTCAAACTTTGAATCAAGCCATAAATCTCTCGTCACTTTGTTCTAAGCATTGCCAGAAGCGTGTGACTGTGCGTGAGAGAGAACGCAATGTACCCAACTTTAAAAAAGAATACTAGTTCCTTTATTGTACACACCTGAACTGTGGCTTTCAACCCAAATGCTTTAGCTGCAACAAGAATGTTAGGATTTCCCGCCCACTTCATTGAAAGTTCCATTATCAATTCCTTTTCACCGGTGACATAAACTTTCATACCTGCATATAACGAAACCAAGAATGAGTACTCCGCATTGGAAATGCAGAGCAGGGAAAACAGAAGTTTACTTCATTCTTGTATATCATGTAGTTTGCAGTCCGCTATATCAATATAAACAACAAAAAAGTGATAAGCATGAAAACGGATTTCAGTGCGAGGATAAACTCAACCTTGGAAAGTCGGTGGTAGGGTGCCCAAGGAAAGTGCTTCGAACTCAACAGAATCAATTTTGTATTTTGGAATTTGCTCAGCAATAATGGGCTTTGCTATGGTCTTTGCAGTTTTGCAAATTGCCTACAAAAATTTGCACCACAATACTCAACACTGATAATTTCCTAAAGAGTATCCCAACACTTGAAGAATATCCCAACGCTGTTAAAGTTAGGAATGCATACCTTGTCCAGGTAAGGCCACATAAGCTCAACAAATTTATTAAGCCAGTCAACCTTCACATCAACAAAATTATATAAGCTTACACTTAACAATTTGAACACAATACATCTAATGCGGGGAAAACTGAAATTTCGAAGATAAACATACACGATCATAGTCTGGATTTTTAACCCACAAGGGTATCTCCGGGAGCAGACGCTGCAAAGATTTTGAATCTTGCTCAACCAAAGGACGAACAACAGGATCCTGGATTCATTAGCAATTGGATATATTAGTAGAAATGCAATTTAATAACCTCAAATTTAGATATAAAACAGAAGAAAAAAATGACAATCAAAATCTAAATTCAGTAAAGTCAAAGCAAAACTAGCAATGAAGATTCAGAAAACAGACCTTGACATCTGTTGGCTGGAAGTAAATGAACAAGTAATAGCCGATGACAAGCCCAACTGAAGTTCCCACTCCAAAACCACAAAACCCCAAAATTGAACCCAGAATCCCCATTTGCTCTAATCTGCCGACCTCAGAATCTCAGACCAGATGGAATCTCCCAGAATCAAACCAGAAAATGATAGTAAAAATGGAGTGCGAGTAAAAACACCTCTTCAGATTGGACTACAAGCAGGAGTGGTCAGATTGGAACACAGGCAGGAGTGGTCAAAACCCATTAAGCAAAAAATGTGTAAAAATCGAAGAAACTGATCACATATCTGAATAAGTAAGAAGGAGACAAAGGAAATAAGATAGATAGCCGGTTAGAGAAGGAAGACGACAATTGGTATGTGACGAAAGCATTAAAGGAGGGGACTTGTCGGTGGGAAAATGTTTATGCTCAACCACCACTTGATCCACAACCGCTGGCGTGGGTGGTGGGGTTTTGATTTTCACTAGTGTCGGTAACGTCTAAAGTGGTTGTTTTTGGATCGCTCTGAATTATGACCCATTTCTTATCTGTCCAATAATGACAAGCCTCCGTTACCGCCTCTGCCGCTACTGCGTTACGGGATTTGGGGGAAATGTAAAATCTCTGTTCATTTTTTCCTCACCAAAATTTTGGAAAATTATAAATGAGTCTAAATTTGTAAAAATATAAATGTTAAACTATTTTTTTTTTGGCTAAATGATCAATTTATTAAAAAATAAATACGAAGAGAAATATTGACATATTTTGTTTAGGTGTTAAACAACTAAGTAGGTTCATGACCTTATATTCCCGAGGGACATAATTAAAGGAAACATAACTAAACTGTAAAGAAAGAATTAAAACATCCTAAATAACGCAATCAATCAATTGATATTTATTGATTTATTTTTTTAATTTGAATGGAGGGAGTGATTAGTAGTTACCACTCCTCCCACGTTCTTTTCTTCGTTTTTGTTTTTTTTTTGAAGAAAGACAATTTATTGATTGCAGATACCATCATAAAGATGAAAGGTGCATAATTTTTTCACAAATTTAAAATTTTATTGTTATTATTTTCTAATTTTTTAATAAAATAAAATAAAGCAGAAAAAGAAAAGAAAATTGATAATGATAGTTTTTAATAAAAATATTTAAAAGAGGAAGATAACGATTGGTTTCTAGTTCGGGCTTTTGGCTTCTTCTTCCTTTCTTTACTTCTTTTGACCTTTCGGTTTTCTCTTTTTGTTTGCCTCTCTATTACAGTTAGGGTTGCAGTAATTGCATTCCTTTTATGTCCTTTTTGTTTTTTTTTGGTGTGAAATATAAATGAGATTATAATTCACTGTCTTATAATGAGAAATTTGATATCAAGAAATACCAGGAGCGTCTTTTCTTTTTTATTTTTAGAAAGTACCGAAATTCAATGATGAAGTAAACCGTATAAGGAAGTGCTTCGTTAAATCTTTCCGAGATTTTCAACCCAGCGCGTCTTTCTTAAATTTTTGTTTCATGCTCATTGCTTGCTCAATAAGATATGAACAAAATTCTACTAGAAATATAGTCTCATATCAAGAAATATCTCAAACATCTTTTTTAAATTTCTGATCCTAGAAAAGTTACTATATAATATCAAATGCAAACTTGTAATTTCCTTCAAGTTTTAAGGTTGAGGAGAGAAATATTGTTAAAATAAAAGATAATTTCTCAAATTTATTGACACACTCCGATTTATATCCAATTGTCGACTAGCACGCTTCAATTTCGGAATGCATTTGAATTTTCCAAGTCAGGATTGGTCAACGTTTTTTACTTTTGTGTATGGATGCATGTAAATTTTATATATATACATTTAATTTGTTGTGGTTTTTAGGTAATGTTTTCACCTGTTTTTTGTTGTTTTGTTTTACTTCCGACATGTACCATGTGTGTGTGGATATGGATAGAAATAACTTCCATTTTGTGGCCACAATTGTGATGTCCAAAACCTGTAAAAACGACCTTTCTTTGTTTTTTGTTTGTTAATAATTATTAATTAGCTGCTTAATTGTGTAATTCCAAAAACTTCAAAACGATCGTCGTTAACAAAACCTTTAAAACGATATCGTTTGGCCGACTTAGCTGCTTAATTGTTAATAATTAGCTGCTTAACTGTGTAATTAGCTGCTTAATTAATAAATAAAAAAAAGAATGGGAGAGCTAGAATGATGTTCTTTGTTTCCTTTAGATATTATGTTAAAAGAGAATCAAACCGAGGAGCCTTCTGTGATTCACGATGGTTTGGTCTGTCGCATTGGGACAGGCGAGGCTGTTGGTATGTTCTCTCACAGATGGATCCCAAAACCAACCACCTTCCGACCTATTATGAATATGGGGTTGCCTCTAGATGCTAAAGTTTCGGATTTGATCACATCCACTGGAGCATGGAATATTCCGCTGATTGAGGCATGTTTTTGTAAGAAGGATGTTGAGACAATATGCCGTATACCCTTAAGTACTACATTGCGTTTCTCTGATGGAAGATATTGGTTTTATACCAAAAATGGTCATTATACTGTAGAATCAGGATATCATCTGGCTCTGCATCAAGTAGATACCACATTGAGTGAGGGAAGGGGAGGCTCCTCAAGGTCTCGAACTGAGCAATATTGGAAGAAACTGAAATTTTTTGCATGGAAAGCAAGCTTGGAGATCCTCCCTATCGCTATCAACTTGACGAAGAGGAAGGTTCTTGAGTCTGGAGTTTGTTTTAGATGTGGCAAGCGTTTGGATGATGCATTATGTTCGTACCTAATCTGACTAAGCAACAGACCTAGCAGAAAGATCCGGAAGATCACTTGAGTAAAGACCAAACTCATCATCAAGGCCCGTCAACGAGGCACAATTCTAAAGCCTACCATTGTGGCCTATGACATAAACCTAGACATTGTCTATAAATAGGGAGCCCCCTCACTCATTATCTACAATCCACTCTCTCTCTAAGAGACATCCTTCTCTCTCTCTCTCAAACATCTCTCTCTCTCTCTCTAGACATATAAGCTCTCCCCTCTCTCTACTATCTACATTCTCACACTCTCTCTAAAGGCTCAATGCCACTTGTATCATGTACAAACATCAATATTATTAACGAGAATAGAGCAACACCGTTGACGTAGCCCGAATTGGGTGAACCACGTACATGATTGTGTCTTGGGTGCGTGCGTGTCTTCTCGGTCTAAGTTGGTCCATTTTATACATCAACAGTTTGGCGCCGTCTGTGGATATCGCGACAAAAATCCAGGTCGGTTCCCTCTCAAAATCTCACAAACCTGCTGAAACACCATGAACACCCAAGAACACCAACCCAGCCAAGAAATCCCAAATTGGTTCTCTGCCAAAAGAATCCCAAAGGGCTCCGGCCCAAATCTCTCTCTTCTCTTCAGACCACCATGGAGGGAGACCTTCTTCCACTCTGTCGACATTAAAAAAACTACATGGCCTCACTTCCACCTCTCACCTCTCTTCCTCATGGAAGAGAAACAGAGCAAAGAAAATTCCGAAAACTCTCTATGGTCAAAGCCCATCTCAACATACAAACAACAATCATTCATCCTCACCCTATGTTGCAAGGGTGAAGAAAAGCAAATAAATAGATTTCACGAATATTTGTTTGTATATCCTACTACACATGTGGATTTAGCATATGGATATGCAACTTGCATTATCGAAAAAGGAAGAAAGCCCATGCATTCATTAGAGGTTGCATACCAGCCATGGAAGAGAAGAAGAACTACAGAGGAGAAGAACTTATGAGCGGTGCCTAGAAAACCCCATTTTCATGGTTTCTCTTTCTCTCCCTCCCATACATGAAATCCACCGAGTGACGAGCAACTCGAGCGAGTCAACTCGCTTCCACCGGCTCGAGCCTCTCCTATATACTCACTGCCGATGATTCCAGAGGCACCATGAATTCTGGCGAGGTCTCCAGGACCACCACTAGTAGCTCCGTCGAGATTCCGACGCCACTGGCAAGAGAGAGAGAGAATTAGATTGGGCGAGGGAGAGAAAACATGAAGTGGCCACCGCTGCCATTTTCGGTGACCGGTAATCCAACGACGACGCCCCTCATGTCGTTGAGCCGTGGAAGTTTCGATGCACAGCCCCCATTCCACAACGGTGTTGTCGAAGTTTGGAGACCACCAACGACAAGCTGCCACAGCCACCGAGCTGAGCCATCGTTGCCACATCCCAAAACCACGGCCTCCAACTATTATCTCATAAAATCAACGACGGTATCAGGTTCAGTGACCTCTGATCTACAAAACCCAAGAATTTTCACCATCTCCGCCGCCGGTGATGCGCCGGTAGCTCTTGGCTCCTACCACAAGACCGCAACTATGCTCTGCCTTGGATATAACCAGATAAGTCTAAAAACCTATTAAACTTTATATCTAATTCCAATAATAGATGAATAACTAATTGGGCCAAGAAATCCCAGATCGGTTCTCTGTCAAAGAACCCAAAAAGGCTCCAACTCAATCTTTATTTCTCCTCTTCGGACCACCATGAGAGTTCTCTCTTCTCTACCAGTACTTTCTCAAGCCACCTGAAAAGGGCCATCTCAGCCTCTCTTCGACCTACCACCTCTCTTCCTCGTGAAAGAGCAGACCAACAAAAGAAAAATATCCTCACATCCCTCACTCTCTGTCTCACGACAAGAGAAAGAAAAAAACACATATTCCTCCTATTCTCACGTCAAACAAGGAGGCAGAGCAAACCAAAATACAAAACACAAACACATCTCTCACAGTAGCAAACCAGCAGAGAAGAGAAAGCAATAAAAAGGAGAGAAAAATCATCATTCCCAATAGCAGACTAGCAAGATGTCCCTTCCTTGTGAAAACCACTCAAGATGTCAAGGTCGTCTCACTCACATCTATCATGGTCGCAAAGAAGAGCTACAAAATCTGCAACAACAAAGAAAATCAAAAGAGGACAGAAATCATCCACCTTTGAGATGCATATCAGTGAAGAAGAAAGAAGAAGTGCAGAGGCAGCTTCTCCGCACCCAGTAACGCCGCCGCGCCGTAGTGAGCAAAATCATCTCCACAACTCCTTAACTGACGACAACCATTTGTCTATTTACGTCATCATCTAGACCATCATGGTGAGGTAACGATCTGCACGACCCCTGGGTGATTCCTTGACCACGTCGACGTGCGACCACTGCGTCGGGTTCGAATTCAGCCACCAAATCGACAATCACTGACCGTCATCTCCTCAAACCAACGACGATATCGTGTTCAGCGACCTCAGCTCCGCAAAACCCAGTAAAAATTACCAACATCCGACTCGAAAATTGTCAGCACATAGCCGGAAGAAAATTCCAGTGACTGCCTTGCAAGGTTGACAATGCTATAATGGTCTCCTTGTGACACTGACACCACTTCTGGCACCGGGGGACTCTGGTCAACGATCCCGAGTAATGTGGTCGTCTCCGCCAGAGACAATCACGCGTCGTCGCAACGTCGTCTTGATGCTCCACCTCCAGGCTTCTTTGTCGAGAGCAGCCATCGAAGAAGATAAGTTTTATCTTCTTAATTTCCTTTATTTTTTTCTGCTCAATTTCATTAATTGGTTGAGATGAACACAAATTAGTTGGGGTGAAACATTTCACAAAAAAAAAACAAAAAAAAAAATAATTGGGCTGAACAAACATTTGGGTAGAGCACAAACATATTACCCTTGCTAATTGGGCTTGTCGTGAGTTGATGAGCTAGTCACCCATATAAATTATAATTGCATAATTAGGCTAGTCACAAGTATAAGCCTAATAACATAGCTATGCCATGCTATAATTTTATATCTTTCAAAACCCCGTAAAAATTATGATCGGCCCAATCAATGCATGCTTAGAGAAATCCACTTGATTAAAATTTCTTGGCCAATGTTAATGTGAGACAATGCTCACACTAACAAACACCTATCACAATATTAGGCATTTTTTTTAATACAAGTTTCTGATCATTCATACTCTAATCACATATTGCTTACGCACATTGAGTATGCCTATTATGCAAATGTTTAAGCAATTACATTTTCTTATTTGTGCAACACACAAATATATTATTAAATCTTACATATTTATGGACCGGTAAATTCATTTCTCATTACCAGGAATTATCGAATGACCTAATTATCGACCGACATTGTAAGGACCCTTCCCGAATTTTCCCTCGAAACCCGGAAAGAACCCTTATCCCGTCTGACATCTCTTTTATCTCAAATTTTAAATATCAAAAATATCCTTTATCCTTAAATAATTTTTTTCTTTTTAGTAAACCTTACAGGGTTCCCGACCGAACCTCTGTACTTACTGACCATTCCTACCTGTCAGACGCAGGATAGTATACAGGTCAAAGCCAAGACCTCGGAATAGTGGTGGTCCAAATAGTAACACTCTCTGACACCAATTGTCAGTAGGTCAGACACTGCTGACATCTCTACTGGAATACCACAAGACAACCGACTAGTCATATACTTGTGAACCAACAATAATTCGTCACTCTGGGTCACCGCCCACACCAACCCACTGACCCGGATGACGAAGTATTTTCGTAGGCTGATTAAGCCCATGACAATCGTCGTCAAATCATATTAGAGCTGGAAATATTCTCGGCTATCATATAACATCAGTCGGCATATCCCTCGACTGGCATATCCCTAGCCACCAGGGTATCCCTTGGGGTGTGCTAGCCCTGTATCACAACTCTCTGTACTATATATCACATCAGTCGGCAAGTATCATCGACTATCATATCATATCATCAGCCGGTATAACCTTCGGCTATCATATCACATCAGTCGGCATATCCCTCGACTGGCATATCCCTAGCCACCAGGGTATCCCTTGGGGTGTGCTAGCCCTGTATCACAACTCTCTGTACTATGATATCACATCAATCGGCAAGTATCCTCGACTATCATATCATATCATCAGCCGGTATAACCTTCGGCTATCATATCACATCAGTCGGCATATCCCTCGACTGACATATCCCTAGCCACCAGGGTATCCCTTGGGGTGTGCTAGTCTTGTATCACAACTCTCTGTACTATGATATCACATCAGTCGGCAAGTATCCTCGACTATCATATCATATCATATCATCAGCCGGTATAACCTTCGGCTATCATATCATATCAGTCGGCATATATCTCGACTATCATATCATATCATCAGCCGGTATAACCTTCGGCTATCATATCATATCAGTCGGCAAGTATCCTCGACCATCATATCATATCATCATCCGGTATAAACTTCGGCTATCATATCATATCAGTCAGCATATCTCTCGACTATCATATCATATCATATCATCAGCCGGTATAACCTTCGGCTATCATATAATATCAGTCGGTAAGTATCCTGGACCATCAAATCATATCATCAGCCGGTATAACCTTCGGCTATCATATCATATCAGTCGGCATATCTCTCGACTATCATATCATATCATCAGCTGGTATAACCTTCGGCTATCATATCATATCAGTCGGTAAGTATCCTCGACCATCATATCATATCATCAGCCGGTATAACCTTCGGCTATCATATCATATCAGTCGGCATATCTCTCGACTATCATATCATATCATATCAGTCGGCATATCTCTCGACTATCATATCATATCATATCAGTCGGCATATCTCTCGACTATCATATCATATCATATCAGTCGGCATATCTCTCGACTATCATATCATATCATCAGCCGGTATAACCTTCGACTATCATATCATATCAGTCGGTAAGTATCCTCGACCATCATATCATATCATCAGCCGGTATAACCTTCGCCTATCATATCATATCAGTCGGCATATCTCTCGACTATCATATGATATCATATCAGTCGGCATATCTCTCGACTATCATATCATATCATCAGCCGGTATAACCTTCGGCTATCATATCATATCAGTCGGTAAGTATCCTCGACCAACATATCATATCATCAGCCCGTATAACCTTCGGCTATCATATAATATTATATTGGAGGTTCACCGGGTTCACCGCTAATAACGGATCCTAGTCCCGGGTTCTGGTCTCCCTCAAATATATGGCCAATTCCGATAAACTCATACATCCGGGTCAAAACCCAAATCGTGGACTCAATAATTTCCACGTCAAAATGATATCAAAACCGAGTCCAAAACCCATGATATTTCTCAAACCACACTTTAACTGATATAATGGAAAACATATGTCTAATAATCATTTCTAAAATCCAGAAATTCAATGCCACAATACATAACAGTATTTAAACAAAAATATTTTGATGCATGCATTTCAGTTTATAAAACAAAAGTCCACTCACATACATCATCCAACCCTTAATTCATGGACGCTCTAGCCCAAGGAACACATGCACAATAATGACCCAACTACCTTGACTTTCCGAGCTCAAAACCCGCTAATACGGTCAACTATTACCGCTGGGATTGCCCAAAATGACCTCTAACCAATGTCTGATCAACCTGAAACCTGTACCAACAGATTCAGAACGTCGAGAACTAGTTACCACGCGCCGACGTGACCTCAGACTCGGCCCCACGCGCCGCCACGTGCCGCCGGAAGTCGTCACACGCGCACACGCGCCGGTCACGCGCCTGCTATAGTGTTCACGCGCCTGGACCGGTCCAACCCGGTCCAGCTCAACCTGACCCGGTATAACTCGACCTGATCTGTTTACTCAACCCGACCGGTTCACTCAACCTGACCGGTTCAACTCGACCCGACCGGTTCAACTCGACCCGACCGATTCAACTCGACCCGACCGGTTCAACTCAACCCGATCGGTTACCGGTGACTCGTCGGAGAAGACGACCGGACTACCGTCGCCGTCGCCGTCGCCGGAGGCTGGCTGGAGAAGATGACCGGACCGCCACCTCCGCCGCCGTCTGGTTCGCCAGAAAATGCCATTTCCGGTCGATTTTCAAGGTTTTCTAACTTCTTGATTTCTTAACCGTTTTTCACGATCTACACATAGAAATTCATCTACTTTTTACCAGGAATCCAAATATGAGGTCAAAGTTCCGAGATCGTACCTGGTTTGGCTGGAAAACGGCCGAGAAGACTCGGTTCACCGCCCTCCTCCGTCCGTCGCCTACGGCGGTGCTCCCGCTCCAATAACTACCCCAAAATTCTCGTGGGGTCTCGGGGATGATCCTCCCGACCTTGGTTTCGGTCAAATCGGATCGAAATCCATCCGATGAGAGGGGTACTTCGGTGTTCGCATGGGGAGGTTTTCGGGTAGGAGAGAGAGACTGAATGGACCAATCTCCCGAGGAGAGAGAAAAATATCTACTATATAGTTCCAACTTTTCCAAAATTACCAAACTGCCCCTGAAGCTTCTAGACCCGTAACGAACTCATCGGGTCTCCGTTTTCCGCGTGCCGCCTGTCTACGAACTCGTGAGTTCGAGACCTACGCAACGACCCAAGAAAAATTTCCAAAAGTACTGCCAGTCAAAAAGTGACTCCCGAACCCGTCCAAAACTGAGGGTAAAATTGTCCAATTCTCAAAATAATTTAATTTCTGGTCCGGGTCGTTACAATCTACCCCTCATAAGATATTTCATCCTCGAAATTCATTCCTAACCATGAAACAAATGAGGATATTGTGCCCGCATTAGTTCCGCGATTTCCCACGTGGCCTCCTCCACGTTATGATTCCTCCACAACACTTTAACTAGAGGAATAGTCTTTCTGCGAAGTACCTTTTCCGAAATCACATGACCCAAGAATCCAACTTCGGTCAACCAAAACTGGCATTTACTAAACTTGGCAAACAAATGCTTTTTCCTAAGCATATTCAGCACCAACCTCAAGTGCTTCTCATGTGCCTTGGCACTCCTCGAATACACCAAGATATCGTCGATGAACACAATTTCAAATCGATCCAAATACTTTTGGAACACCCTGTTCATCAAATCCATAAACGCTGCCGGGGCATTAGTCAACCCGAAGGGCATCACCAGGAACTCATAATGACCATACCGAGTCCTGAAAGCTATTTTCTGAACATCCTCTTCACGGATCCTCAACTGATGGTACCCGGATCGAAGGTCAATTTTCGAAAAATACTTTGCCCCCTTCAGTTGATCAAATAAATCGTCAATCCTTGGCAGAGGATACTTATTTCGCACCGTCACTTTATTTAACTGCCGGTAGTCGATACACAATCTCATACCACCATCCTTTTTCCTCACAAATAATACCGGCGCGCCCCATGGTGAAACACTTGGGCGAATAAATCCCATATTCACCAAGTCCTGCAACTGTGTCTTTAACTCTTGCAATTCTGCCGGTGCCATCCTATACGGTGCCTGTGAGATAGGTTGAGTACCTGGAAAAAGCTCGATGGTGAACTCAATCTCACGGTCAGGTGGCAATCCTGGAAGATCATCTGGAAACACATCAGAGAACTCACTCACCACTGGAATATCCTCCACTCTCATCGGAGTATCCCGTGAATCAAACACATAAGCCAAATACCCATCACAATCTTTCCTCAACAATCTCTCAGCGGTCAATGCTGATATCACTCCAAAGGGTAGTACCCTACGATCTCCCCGAAATGTAAGTTCCGGTAATCCTGGACTCCAAAAAACCACTGTCTTATCATAACAATCTATGGAGGCATGGTGCATGGACAACCAATCCATCCCCAGAATCCCATCAAACTCAAAAATATCTAAGGGGATTAAATCTGCCTCCAAACCATGGCCTTCAACCATCACCGGACAACTGCGAATCACGAGGTTCGCCACCAAAGTCGGTGCAAAGTGACTCAGCGCTATGAATCTCTATTCATACTGGGCCACAGTCATGTCTCCTTGCTGTAAATGCAAGAACTCGGCCTCCTTAACATTCCGGTGTGAGCGAGGGTAAAATTGCTCCAAGAAGCGTTCCCGGAAAGTCTTCCAAGTAAGTGTATGGACATTCCAGCCTGACACCTCCAATGAGTGCCACCAGTGATAAGCAGAACCACCTAGCAAAAATGTGGCCAACAGAACTCTGTCCCCTAGAGGACATCTCATAATCAAAAACACCCGCTCCATGCGAGTAATCCACTCCTCAGCCTCATCTGGGCTAGGCTCGCCCATAAATATCGTCGCCCCCAGTCTCTGGGCTCTCTCAATATCAGAGACTTCATGAGAAGCCCTATCTTGGAGTACAGAAGCTAAAGTCTGACCCAGCTGTTCCAGTGTCTACCTCAAATCAGGCTCCACTGTAGGTTCATGGTCATCTCCACCATTTCTTGACCGTTGACGGAACTCACGTCTCGGAAGCATTATACGCTGTGTAAGCCATAAATCATTAATACCAAAATTTCACATGTACACTAGATGTACGGTCTACACTAAGGACTCTTCCCGAATTTTCCCTCGAAACCCGGAAAGAACCCTTATCCCGTCTGACAGCTCTTTTATCTCAAATTTTAAATATCAGAAATACAATTTATCCTTAAATAATTTTTTTCTTTTTGTAAACCTTACAGGGTTCCCGACCGAACCTCTGTACTTACTGACCATTCCTACCTGTCAAACGCAGGATAGTATACAGGTCAAAGCCAAGACCTCAGAATAGTGGTGGTCCAAATAGGAACACTCTCTAACACCAATTGTCAGTAGGTCAGACACTGCTGACATCTCTACTGGAATACCACAAGACAACCGACTAGTCATATACTTGTGAATCAACAATAATTCGTCACTCTGGGTCACCGCCCACACCAACCCACTGACCCGGATGACGAAGTATTTTCGTAGGCTGATTAAGCCCATGACAATCGTTGTCAAATCATATTAGAGCCGGAAATATTCTCGGCTATCATATCACATCAGTCGGCATATCCCTCGACTGGCATATCCCTAGCCACCAGGGTATCCCTTGGGGTGTGCTAGCCCTGTATCACAACTCTCTGTACTATGATATCACATCAGTCGACAAGTATCATCGACTATCATATCATATCATCAGCCGGTATAACCTGCGGCTATCATATCACATTAGTCGGCATATCCCTAGCCACTAGGGTATCCCTTGGGGTGTGCTAGCCCTGTATCACAACTCTCTGTACTATGATATCACATCAGTCGGCAAGTATCCTCGACTATCATATCACATCAGTCGGCATATCCCTCCACTGACATATCTCTAGCCACCAGGGTATCCCTTAGGGTGTGCTAGTCTTGTATCACAACTCTCTGTACTATGATATCACATTAGTCGGCAAGTATCCTCGACCATCATATCATATCATCAGCCGGTATAACCTTCGGCTATCATATCATATCAGTTGGCATATCTCTCGACTATCATATCATATCATATCAGTCGGCATATCTCTCTACTATCATATCATATCATCAGCCGGTATAACCTTCGGCTATCATATCATATCAGTCGGTAAGTATCCTCGACCATCATATCATATCATCAGCCGGTATAACCTTCGGCTATCATATCATATCAGTCGGCATATCTCTCGACTATCTTATCATATCATATCAGTCGGCATATCTCTCGACTATCATATCATATCATCAGCTGGTATAACCTTCGGCTATCATATCATATCAGTCGGTAAGTATCCTCGACCATCATATCATATCATCAGCCGGTATAACCTTCGGCTATCATATCATATTATATTGGAGGTTCACCGGGTTCACCGCTAATAACGGATCCTAGTCCCGGGTTCTGGTCTCCCTCAAATATATGGCCAATTCCGATAAACTCATACATCCGGGTCAAAATCCAAATCGTGGACTCAATAATTTCCACGTCAAAATGATATCAAAACCGAGTCCAAAACCCATGATATTTCTCAAACCACACTTTAACTGATATAGTGGAAAACATATGTCTAGTAATCATTTCTAAAATCCAGAAATTCAATGCCACAATACATAACAATATTTAAACAAAGATATTTTGATGCATGCATTTCAGTTTATAAAACAAAAGTCCACTCACATACATCATCCAACCCTTAATTCATGGACGGTCTAGCCCAAGGAACACATTCACAATAATGACCCAACTACCTTGACTTTCCGAGCTCAAAACCCGCTAATACGGTCAACTATTACAGCTGGGATTGCCCAAAATGACCTCTAAACAATGTCCGATCAACCTGAAACCTGTACCAACAGATTCAGAACGTCAAGAACTAGTTACCACGCGCCGCCGTGACCTCAGACTCGGCCCCACGCGCCGCCACGCGCAGCCGGAAGTCGTCACACGCGTACACGCGCCGGTCACACGCCATCTACAGTGTTCACGTGCCTGGATCGGTCCAACCCAGTCCGGCTCAACCTGACCCGGTCTAACTCGACCCGATCGGTTCACTCAACCCGACCGCTTCACTCAACCCGACCGCTTCAACTCAACCCGACCGGTTTAACTCGACCCGATCCGTTCAGCTCGACCTGACCGGTTACCGGTGACTCGCCGGAGAAGACGACCGGACTGCCGTCGCCGGAGGCTGGCCGGAGAAGATGACCGGACCGCCTCCTCCGCCGCCATCTGGTTCGCCGGAAATTGCCATTTTCGGTTGATTTTCAAGGTTTTCTAACTTCTTCATTTCGTAACCATTTTTCACGATCTACACATAGAAATTCATCTACTTTTCACCAGGAATCCAAATATGAGGTCAAAGTTCCGAGATCGTATCTGGTTTGGCCGGAAAATGGCCGAGAAGACTCGGTTCACCTCCCTCCTCCGTCCGTCGCCTACGGCGATGCTCCCTCTCCAATAACTACCCCAAAATGCTCGTGGGGTCCCGGGGATGATCCTCCCGACCTTGGTTTCGGTCAAATCGGATCGAAATCCATCCGATGAAAGGGGTACTTCGGTGTTCGCACGGGGAGGTTTTCGGGTAGGAGAGAGAGACTGAATGGACCAATCTCCCGAGGAGAGAGAAAAATATCTACTATATAGTTCCAACTTTTCCAAAATTACCAAACTGCCCCTGATGCTTCTAAACCCGTAACGAACTCATCGGGTCTCCGTTTTCCGCGTGCCACCTGTCTACGAACTCGTGAGTTCGAGACCTACGCAACGACCCAATAAAAATTCCCAAAAGTACTGCCAGTCAAAAAGTGACTCCCGAACCCGTCCAAAACTGAGGGTAAAATTGTCCAATTCTCAAAATAATTTAATTTCTGGTCTGAGTCGTTACAGACATAATCAATAAACCATCTTTGCCCCTCAACAACATGCTTTACAATGCCCTTCGGCAGCTCCCATTTGCATATCCACGATAATTGTTCGGCTCAGGCTGACTCACCCCGAGACGACCACCTTTCTTGCCGAGCGACGCATATCACTCCTCCAGCAGCCTTGGATAATCACTCTCACTGAGTGACGAACATCACAACACGTGAGTATCATTTACTCTCGTCACACTTTACTATACATGAATCATATCATTGATCATCATGCTCACATCATTGCCCATGGCACATGAGCATCATACTTACATTATTGCCTCCTAGCATATGCGCATCATCATGCTCACATCATTGCCCATGTCACATGAGCATCATACTTCCATTATTCCCTCTCGGCACATGCGCATCACCATGCTCACATCATTGCCCATGTCACATGAGCATCATACTTACATTATTGCCTCTCAGCACATACGCATCATCATGCACACATAATGAGCTCGCAGGCATTCCCTATTACTGCCATGAGCTCGCAGGCATCCATGTACAAGGTGGCAAACACACCACCTCGAGTGGCACTCGATCAGCCATGGACATTCCTAGCCGATCGGCCGCATAATCATGCGAGGTTCCGCTCATGCGGGCCGTACAAGATGACATACACTCATCTTGCAAGTGGCACTCGATCAGCCATGGACATTCCTAGATGATCGGCCACATAATCGTGCAAGGTTCCGCTCCTGCGGGCCGTACAAGATGACTCATCTTGTAAGTGGTTCTCGAACGACCATGGACATTCCTAGCCGATCGGCCACATAATCGTGCGAGGTTCCGCTCATGTGGGCTGTATAAGATGACATACACTCATCTTGCAAGTGGCACTTAATCGGCCATGGATATTCCTAGCCGATCGGCCACATAATTGTGCTAGGTTCCACTCCTACGGGCCGTACAAGATGACATACACTTATTTTGTAAGTGGCACTCGATCAACTATGGACATTCCTAGCCGATCGCCCACATAATCGTGTGAGGTTCCGCTCTTGCGGGCCATACAAGATGACATACACTCATCTTGCAAGTGGCACTCGATCGACCATGGACATCATCCTAGCCGATCAGTCACATATTCATGCGAGGTTCCGCTCCTGCGGGCAGTACGAGATGACATACACTCATCTCAAAGTGGCTCTCGATCGGTTAAAATAGGACATTCTCCACGGCCGATCAATCACAGTGGCAAACCCACATCAAGTGGCTCTCGATCGGTTAAAACAGGGCATTCTCCATGGCCGATCGGTCACATGACCATGCAAGGTTCCCCCTTCGTGGCCCATACAAACATGGCATACCCACCATTATTCCAAGGTAGAAAAGTGGCACCTGGTTGTCCGAAGGCATCGCCTCGGCCGACCAACACGACCTTGTAGGCAACAACTCGGCCGAAAGCATCACCTAGGGACTACAAGGTTCCCATTACTACCAGGCCGACTCGACATTAACACAAACAGGCCTAGGCCACCACCAAGCAAAGCAGTCAGTTTTCTTCCCTCTCGCCAAGATGGCTCTCATCCCACTGACATATCAGACATGTACAACAACGACATATGAGTTTCCCTCGGCATTCTACCTCGACCGAGGACATGGGGGACTGGATATAGTGCACCGTACAGATTGGTAGATAGAAACAAGGAGGTTTCTCGGTCAGTGCACTCTTGTTATAAGTCCTCCACCGAGGCAATCCACCTCAGTCAAGAACTTGGGGGACTTCTGTTCATACCTAATCTAACCAAGCAACGGACCTAGTAGAAAGACCAGGAAGATCACTTGGGTCAAGACCAAGCCCATCATCAAGGCCCGTCAACGAGGCCCCATGCCTAAAGCCCATCATTGTGGCCCATGACCTAAACCTAGACATTGTCTATAAATAGGGAGCCCCCTCCCTCATTATCTACAATCCACATTCTCTCTAAGAGACATCCATCTCTCTTTAAGAGACATCCATCTCTCTTTAAGAGACATCCATCTCTCTCTATACATATAAGCTCTCCCTTCTCTCTACAATCTACATTCTCACACTCTCTCTAAAGGCTCAATGCCACTTGTATCATGTACAAACATCAATATTATTAATGAGAATAGAACAACACTGTGGACGTAGCCCGAATTGGGTGAACCACGTACATGATTGTGTCTTGGGTGCATGTGTGTCTTCTCGGTCTAAGTTGGTCCATTTTATGCATCAACACATTCCATACTATTTGGGGCTGCAAACATAGTCAGAAGGTTTAGAAAGCTTCGGCTTTCCCGCTGGACAAGCTACCGAGCCTGGGCACCTCCTTTAACTTTTTCGAAGCTGCGGTAAGCCAGCTACAGTTGGTAGAATTGGAACGGTTCATCTATGTATGTTGGCAGGTGTGGGGTTTATGAAATAATAAGCTTCACAATCGACCGGTCTTGGAAGCAAGCAGTTTGATTGAAAAAACATTGGCGAGACATGAGGAGTTTGTGGCGCTGCAACTTAAAAGGGGACCTGGATCGCGCATTGGTAATATGGCTCGATGGACAAAGCCTCCCTTGGATGTGGTTATGCTCAACTGCGATGCAGTTTTGGCCAGTGAGGGTTTGGACAAGGGGATTGGAGGTGTTCTACGAAATAACAATGGTGAATTGTTGTTCTTTTTGCAGGGCAAGGACAAAGGGGTTTGGAAATGGCCATGGCTGATCTTGAAGCCATTAAAGCTGGCTTGCTCTTGGTGCAAGACATGGGGCTGGCCAGGTTGGTGGTGGAGACGGATTGCGCGGTGGCTATTTCACTCATAAAGACAGCAGAGAATGATTGGAGCATGGCGGGTTGTTGGCTCGCGAAGTGGTGAAGCTGCTGAAGCGTTCTGGGGTTCCATCATCAAATATGACAGCACATTCTCTCTCTCAAGAGGGTACCAAACTTGGGTGCCTCCTGCACCTCCGTGGTTGGCTTCGGTCCTTGAGAGAAACCAGGATGTATAAGTTTTTTGATTGTAAGCTATTTAGAAGGGGCTAGGGCACTCTTTTTCCTCATCGGATTTTTCCCCTTTCACTGGGTTTTCATGATGAGGTTTTAACGAGGCCCTCTAAAACTTTATGCCCCAAATTCTATGTTTCATTATTTAATCTCCATCAATGAATTCGTTTTAATAAAAAAAAAAACCGAGGAGGCTTTCTCCGTTAATATATGTTTTTGAATCATGATATTGAATTATATATATAGGATCTTAAGCTCTTAATATAAATGTCGCTTTTGATGGCAGCAAATGGAAAATTGGCAATGGCTTCATATCACCATGCATGCCATATATTGTTTAGACTCGAAAAATATTTGAAATTGGGCTTCGAAGAAACTTCCGTTATTAAAGCCCAACGCAAATTGACCCAAATGAAAGAAGATAGAGAAAAGTAAAAAAAGAAGGTGGTGTCAAGCCAACGCCCAAGCTACAGAAAGTTATAATATGGTTGAAGAATAAGTGGTGGGACAGGGGGCAGCCACTTGTAAAGATGTGTGAAAGCTATAAAAGAATAGCAAAGCTCTTTCAGAGGACACCAATCAACCAATACAAGAAAATCCTTTCTAAACAGAACAATACTTGTTTGAAAGCAAACTTTACAACAAGAAATTTGTGTTGTTTGTATACTCTAACTTTGAGTAAGAAAACATCTTGAGAGTTATTCTACCTTTATGAATTTTGAATCTCACTACCACTGACTGGTATGATCCAACGGACGTCCATTCTAGTTGAAGATTTCTAAAAAATCATTTTCCAACTTTGCTTGGCTTTAAAGAGATATCTCGATATTATTGTTTACGATATTTTGTACAATTTTCATATTGCACCCATCTTCAGTTAGATATTTCTTGTTTTGCTAAATATTCTGGGATATCCATCCATAAATGTTATGGATCGTAGATCATAGAACAATATGTGTTTTTAGTCCATTCATATTTACCCCAACAAGAATGTCTCTATAGCACATTTGTACATCACGCATCGAAGTTGTACTATTTAAAGGCATAAATCAATTTGACAACTAAAAGGAAAATATTTTAAAGTCCTTAGATACATTACGAAAAAGGTATAGAAAAGAACTAGCAATAAGCCAGTGTCCCACTTATAGCACAATTGTTTGATTAAAGTCGATTTCTTGGGACGCAAGACTTCGTTCTCTGTCTATTAGCAGCTTCTAATTGTGGCACACCTCTTCTGAAGGCATATAGGTCCAAAAAAAATGCAAAGTCAGCCCCTCAATGAATAATTTTTTGTATGTTGAGGAACCGTCATGCCCAAGCCTTCAAAATCCACGCTTCAACATCTACACCAACATCAAGAAGAAGTTACCAGGTTAACCTTGGCAACTTTCTGGGCCAACATATTTTGGCAAGCCCAATGGGATTCCTTTTAATACATGTCAAAATTTAAATACGTAGAAAGAAGAAGAAATTCAAAAGGGAGATCCTTAAAAAACTCTAACTAAAAGTCAATATCCGAGATCGTATTACCCGTAGGAAATATGGAGGAATCAAGCGACAAAGTTGTGCAGGAAATCACTGTTAAGGAAACCAAGGTTAGTAAAGAAGATTTACTACAAGCCATTCAGGAAAACATGCTACCATTTTACTCCTGAATCGATGCCATGAGCAACCAAATCCAAGAGCTCACTAAGCGTGAAATAACAAAAGAAAAAGTTGAACCTTTGTTCAACATTCATGCATCAGGAGTATCAAACTTGGGCCAAGGAAATAAGACTATAAGATCGGGAATATCATTCTTTGAACTCCTAATATCCCAGTCAATATTCTCAAAAGGATTTGGTACAGAAACACCATAAACCATCAAAAATCGAGAAAGCAGTTTACAGGATGGTATGGAAAAAGAATTTGGAATGTCTTCCAAATATAGGCCTCATATGGTTACTCGAAAAGAATCACAAGCACTGATTTTCTATGGTAAGTTTGATGTGAAATTGGGATTTCAAAATTCTTTTTCTTTTTCTTTTTTTCAAAATTTCGAGGTTGGATTTTGGAATTATAATGTAACGACCCATACCTAAAATAATTTATATTTGTAAAATTATCTGAGAAAAAACGTATTTGTCCTTGAGTTTTAGGGGGGTGTCACTTCTCGTTTGGGAATAATTTTGGAAGTTTTTCTTGGACCATTGTGTAGGTCTCAAACTCACGAGTTCGTAGACAAGTGGCACACGTAAATCGGAGATCGTAAGGAAAAGTTACGAGTCTAGGAAGACCATGAGCATTTTGGTAATTTGGAAAGGGGAGATATTTTAAAACCTTCACACTCTTTCTCCTCTCATTATTGGCAGCCACATTTTCTCTCCTCACTTCTCTTTCTCTCTTTTCCCCCTCCCTTTCCCGTCGTCCTCCATCAAAACCCAAAGAACAACCATTTTGATTTTGGCCATTTCGAGACAAACCATTACCACCATCGTCTTCCTCTCGACCTCATGAACCCAACCATACCATTCTTGAAGCTTGAGGCCCACCGTAGATGACTGATCGACGCCCGGAAGGTTTTGACCGAAACTTCTCGTCCATTTTCCGGCCAACCAAGGCATAGCGACTCTGGAGACTACGAACGACCAAACGGCTCTCAATTAAGCTTGCTTGGGCTTTGAGGTGAGTGGACTTTTGTTTCCTAACTTATAATGCATGCATATTTATGTGTTTTGAATGATAATGTAATTGTTACAGTTTTCAAAATTTGAAACATGGTTTTAGGCTTCGGCTGAGGTATTTGATGGCTTTGAGGCTTTGTCCCGGTGACTATTGTTATTTCTGGCCACATTGGGTTTGAGGATTCACTCACATGAGCCGGAGGGATATTTTCTCCGACGCATGATATGGAGGTACTTTCCGTCATGTGCTCATCAAGGTACTCCAATGCATGATGTTGAGGATTCCATCATGTGCTCGTCGAGGCACTTCAACGCATGATGTTGAGGTACTTTCGATTATGTGTTCGTCGAGGTGGCTACGACCGGAATATTAAACTACGTCGGAATATTAAGCTATGACCCAGGATATCGGCTACAATCGGGATATTGGGTTACGATGCAGGATATCAGCTACGGCTGGGATATTGAGTTACAGCTCGAGATTACAGCTACAACCGGGATATTGAGCGAGGGCCCGGGATATTGGGCGACGACCCAAGATATTGAGCTACGACTCGGGATTACAGCTATGGTCGGGATATTGGGAGAAGGCCCGAGATATCAGCTACGACTAGGATATTGAGCTACGGCTCGTGATTACGGCTATGACCTGGGATATCGACTATGGCCGAAATATTGAGCTACGGTTCAGAATTACGGCTACAACCGAGAAATTAGACAATGGCCCCAGAAATTGAGCTACGGTTAAGGCTGGGATATTGGGCTATGACTCGGGATATCGGCTACGGTCGGGATATTGAGCTACGACTCGGGATTACACTACAGCCGGGATATTCGGCGATGATCCAAGATATTGAGCTACGACTCTTGATTACGGCTAGGAAGGAGATATTGAACGACGGTCCGGGATATTGAGTTACGACTACAATTGGGATATTGGGCAACGGCCCGGGATATTGAGCTACGGTTCAAGATTACGGCCATGACTAGGATATTCGTTCCGACCAAGATATTGGGATATGGCCCGGGATATCGGTTTCGGGCAGGATATTGAGATGGCGGGTACAGTTGAATGTAGTATAGGTTCCACTGAATTAAATCAAATGATTTTTCGGTAAGTTGTATATAATTATATATGGATCTTCATCATGCATGTATTATTGAGAACGAGGTAGGAGTTAGCTGTATGAGAATTATTTACGGAATTTCGCTCTTATGTTAATCTTTTGACCATTCATGTTTTCCTTTGGTTGTTGCACCCTCCAAGCTGCGGCTAGATGAGACTTCGAGACTAGGATGAGGCATTATTTTAGATGCGACTGTACTTTTGTAGGACTTCGCTGAACTTTTCTAAATTTAAATTCTAACCTAGTATGCTCTGATTACCATTACGGGATGACGCAATTGAGATTCTTTGGTTGTGATTGGTATTGGTATGGATTTGGTTTTTCTTACAGGTTGCCCTTTTACTAGGGAGACTTAGCCGAATTTCGGCAGAATCATTTTAGTTGTAATTATTAGTAAGGATAATCTTAGAAAGTTTTTCACTTTCAAGAGTAGTTCGACGGAAATAGGATTTCTCACGGATTTCAAAGGGTAAATTAGGGAGGGGTCCTGTCATACAAGGTTCATATGAACTCTAACATTTTATTTTACGGGTTGGAGAAAGAATTTTGAATTCTTTGCCTTTTGAGTTTGGTTTTTCTATAGTAAGGTTGATGTGAATTCTATTAATATGAGATTAAGGTTTCCAAGTTCAATATTTTTTCTTCAAAATTTCAAGTTTGGATTTTTGAATTATAAGGTTCATATGGACGCTAGCATTTGAGATCATAGATTGGAGAAGGAATTTTGAATTTTTTCCATTTTGAGTTCGGGTTTTCAATGGTAAGGTTGATGTGAATTCTACCAATATGAGATTAGGGTTTCAAAGTTCAATTTTATTTTTCAATATTTCGAGGTTTGAGTTTGGAATTATAAGGTTCATATGAACTTTAGCGTTTAATATTATGGGTCCAGGAAAGAATTTTGAATTTTCTCCCTTTTGAGTTTGGTTTTTCTAGAAACTTTGATGTGCGCTCTCACGATATGAGATTGGGGTTTCCAAATTCAATTTTTTTGCTTCAAAATTTCGAGTTTGAATTTTTGAATTATAGGGTTCATATGAATTCTAGCGTTTGATATCATAAATATCATAAATATGATTTTTTTTCATTTTGAGTTTGGTTTTTCTATGGTAAGGTTGATGTGGACTCTCATAATATGAGTTTGGGGTTTCGAAATTCAATTTTATTTTTAAAAATTTTGAGGTTTTTGTTTGGAATTATAAAGTTAATATGAACTCTAACTTTTGATATTACGGGTTGTTGAAGAAAGAATGGTAAGGTTTACAAGGTTAATATGTACTCTAACTTTTGATATTATGGGTTATTGAAGAAAGAATTTTGAAATTTCTCATTTTTGAGTTGGGTTTTTCAATGGTAAGATTGATATGAACTCTCACAACATGAGATTAGTGTTTCGAAGTTTCAATTTTTTCTCTTCAAAATTTCGAGTTTGAATTTTGGAATTATAAGGTTCATATAAACTAACGTTGGGTATACATATTGGAGATAATTTAAATCTTTTCTATTTTGCGTGTGCTTTTTCTATGGTAAGATTAATGTAAACTCTATCAATATGATATTGGGGTTTGAAGTTCAATTTTATTTTTTCAAAATTTTGAGATTTGAATTTTGATTTATAAAGTTCATATGAACACTAGCGTTTGATATTACAGGATGTAGAAATAATTTTGAATTTTCTCCCTTTTAAGTTTGGTTTTTCTATTGTAAGATTAATGTGAATTCTCACAATATGAAATAGGGGTTTCGAAATTTTTTTATTTTCCAAAATTTTGTGGTTTGGATTTTGGAATTATAAGGTTTATGTGAACTCTAGCATTTGATATTATGGAGGGGATAAAGAATTAAGAATTTTCTCCCTTTTGAGTTTGGTTTTTCTATGTGAAGTTTTATGTGAACTCTCGCAATATGAAATTGGGGTTTCAAAATTCAATTTTTTTTCAAAATTTCGAGTTTGGATTTTGGTGTTAGAAGGTTCATATAAATTTTAGGGTTTGAGATTATGGGTTGGGAGAAAAAATTTGAATCTTTTAATTTTTAAGTTTGGTTTTTTTATGATAGTTCACATCAACCTTAACATAGAAAAACCAAACTCAAACAGAAGAAATTCAAAATTCTTTCTCCAATCCATAATATCAAACACTAAGTTTATATGAACCTTATAACTCCAAAATCCAAACTCGAAATTTTGAAGAAAAAAAAATTGAACTTCGAAACCCTAATCTCATATTGTGAGATTTCGCATCAACCTGACTATAGAAAAACCAAACTCAAAACAAATTTTTTTTTTTAATTCTTTATCATACCCGTAATATCAAACACTTAGTTCATATTAACCTTATAATTCCAAAATCTAAATTCAAAATTAAAAAAAAAAAAAACCGTTATATCAGACACTTAGTTCATATTAACTTTATAATTCCAAAATCTAAACTCAAAATAAAAAAAAAAAACGATGAACCTGGAAACCCATGCGTCATATATATTGTGAGAGTTCAGCCCTGTCTGTATTTGAAAATTATATAGGAGTAGTCTCGAATAGGGGTGGTATTAAAAATAAAAAGCATTCAAGTGCAGACCACAATACTCCACAAAAGATATGACCCATCATTGCAATGGACATTAAAGTGGGACCGGCCCTCCTATGAATGTTGTATGGGTGTCAAGAGAGTACTGGTGGAGGCAGGCAGGGTTCGTACTAGTTACTAGGCTAGCTAGAGTGTAGAGAGACCCACCCAAGTCCCAAGCACCAATCATGCAAGTGTTTCTTTTCTTCAACGTTATCTGCTTAGTTATGATTCATCGGCACAGCAAGCATCATGTGTTAATTGAAGCTCGTCAAAATATTGGCATTGGCTCTTTCTAATTCTGATTCTGATTCTGATTAGATGGTCCCTCCACAACTCTCCTCTACTTCTGTGGCTGTGCCTGCCTGCAAGGGGGTAAGTGTTCGTTTGCTATGTCTTCAAATAAATTGAACACTTGAACTAGTTACAACTTACTGCGCGCATAGCTTGTTCAGTTTGGAATCTCAACCATGAAAGGTCTCTGCATTGATCTTTTCAAGAATTGCAGCCTGACGGGTACTTGGAGCACCGCAAGTTTCAGTTACCGGTTCCAGAGAAGCAATAAGTATGAACACCAGACACACTATCTTCCTGCTCGTAATTAATTTACACTCTATCTCCATTATTCATTTATTCTGTTCTGTTGTGTTTTTTTAGCAGTAAATTAAGTTGTTTTGCGAGTGCATCATCGGGTTTGAGGTCCACAGAGTGGAAGGCGGTGGAAGAAAAGAGTAGCAGTGATCCGGATGAGAGAGCTGGGTTGGTGGTGAAGGAGGTGCGAGAGAGTTTGAATTCGGGGAAAACGAAAAGCTATGAGTGGAGAATGTCACAGTTGGAGAGTATTGCAAAGATGCTGGAACAAAAAGAGGATGAGATTGCTGAAGCTCTTTATAAAGACCTCTCAAAGCCTCCATTAGAAGCCTACATATCCGAGATTGTCACTGCAAAATCCTCCTGTAACGAGGCACTCAAAGAATTGAAACAATGGATGATTCCACAAAGGGTAATTAATTAGATGAGTTCATTAATGAGATGAGATGAGTTAGTTAGTTAGTTACTAGGTCCGTTTGTTTCAGGTGAGGACTTCAATTACGACATATCCATCATCAGCAGAGATAGTGTCAGAGCCTCTAGGAATTGTGCTGGTCATCTCAACATGGAACTTTCCATTCTGTATGTAAATACTAATTACCCACATAATTAAGTTAGCTAGCTAGTTAGCTAATTGATAATGTTTTTGCAGTGTTATCTATGGATCCAGTGATTGGAGCGATTTCAGCTGGGAATGCGGTTGTGCTAAAACCTTCAGAAATATCTCCAGCTACATCTAGTCTTCTTGCACAATTAGTAGAGGAGTATTTGGATAACTCAGCTGTTAAAGTTGTTGAGGGAGCAATTCCAGAAACAACTGCTTTGTTAAACCACAAATGGGATAAGATACTCTATACAGGCCCGTCACGACTGCTTCCTTTTTTAATTTGCGCCCGTCAATGCATCGTCCCTCTATTTCTATATGATATTGAATATGGTATGGCAATGGCAGGTAGTGCAAGAGTAGGGCGCATTGTGATGGCGGCTGCTGCAAAACACCTCACGCCTGTGATTCTAGAGCTCGGGGGAAAGTCCCCTGCGGTTGTCGATTCAGATGTCAACTTACAAGTACGTAATACATATTTGGATACATTCATTCAATCACAACATAGCTACAAGATCCATGAATTCAATTTTGAGTAAGGTTTCAATTTGAAGGTTGCTGCTAGAAGAATAATAGCAGGGAAATGGGCATTGAACAATGGACAAGCTTGCATTGGTGTGGACTACATTATCACCACAAAACAGTTTGCTCCAAACTTGGTATGATCCGTTCATACTATGACTGATGAGGTTTCCGAAAGCTAGCGTTGATGATTCATTCATCCATCCAACTTTATCATGAACAGATAGAATGTCTGAAAACTGAACTGGAGGAATTCTTCGGGAAAGATCAAATGAAGTCCAAGGATATATCGCGGATAGTGAGCTCAACCCAGTTTAAACGTTTGGAAAAGCTGTTGAGTGAAGATAAGGTCTCTGATAAGATTGTGCTCGGAGGCCAAATGGATGAGAACCAATTGTATGCATACGCTCATCTCTTTCTTTAGTTCTTACTTGTTATTTCTTAATTAATGACATGATGATGGATGAATGATTGAATGAATGCAGAAAAATAGCTCCAACAATCTTGCTGGATGTCCCAGAAGAATGTCAGATTATGCAAGAGGAGATATTTGGACCATTGATGCCCATTGTCACTGTTGACAAGATCGAAGAGAGTTTTGATGTGATAAATTCAAAGCCAAAGCCTCTTGCCGTGTATGTGTTTACAAACAATGAGCAGCAGAAGAAGAGTTTTGTGGAAAATGTATCATCCGGAGGAATGCTCATCAATGACACCGTCCTACATGTTAGCATCCCCGGCTTACCTTTCGGAGGAGTTGGGGAGAGTGGAATGGGTTCTTACCATGGTAAATTCTCCTTTGATGGTTTTAGCCACAAAAAGGCTGTTCTTTATAGAAGTTTTGCCGGAGATTCATCGTTGAGGTATCCCCCATACACACCTCAAAAGCAAAAATTACTCAAGGCCATCATCTCTGGTAACATAATTACCATAATCATGGCTTTGCTTGGATTTTCAGCTGGAGTATCCTCCCAATCCTCTAAATAATCAATATGACTTCAATTTCAACCAACTGTTATTGTTATTCTTGTTCTTGTTCTTGTTCTTGTTCTTGTTCTTGTTCTAGTTCACTTCACATAATTAATATATATATATATATATACGTAATTTCTTTAAACTACTACTATACTATACCGTATACTATGTCTTCTGGGAGGGAGCACCTGATTGTAGAAATTGCAGACATGCTCTGTGAATATCATGCAGCAAGCATCCCCATTCATCACCAAACGTTGAACCTTTTTGACTTTGGTAGTTGAAATTGATCACAGTTTCCAGGAGCCCATCCAATCATCTGCTTCTCATTGTCATAAATCAACATCTTATCTTGCATTGAAATGTCTGTAAAAGGGACAGATAAAAACTTATCATCTGTTATTTCATAATGAGGCCAGATGACATACATACATATATGGAACTATGGAAGGTCAATCTCTCTTACCTCCAATGATGTTTGAATTCTGGAGCCCAACTTCAGAACCATTTAGAATTCCCAAGCAAACATTTCCCTTGGACTGCAACCACATATATATATATATATATATATATATATATATATATATATATATATATATATCATTGGTAAATTAGGTTTCTCACACAGAACAAAACTGCTTGCTTCTTGCAACTGAAACAAAAATAGCAAGCCCGAATTTACCGAGATTATTAGATATGCTTCAGGGGGCAACTCAAACTGACTTGAATCTTTTCTACCACCGCCAAACTTTAGTGCCCACGGCTTGAAGTAATTCTTTACATCTCGGATGTTTTTAAATGGCCTTCGACCTTTCCAACACAGTGGGAGAGTCCTATCATCCGGAGCTTCTTTCAAAGGCTTTCCCGTTACTTCTCTTTTCAACTACAATATGACAAGAGTAAAACCAATCAACAACTGTTCTAAAATGACACCAACATTCTGAATACATTTGACTGGAAAAGGATGAATTCATGATATTTGAATGAATTCAGTAATTGAAGGGGAAATGGGTAAACATATCAAAGTAAAACAAATGCAGGCTATTCTTCGTTAAAGCTTCTAACTCACCCATGAAGTCAAAAGTTGGTAAGCCTGAGAATTGAGATAAGTGTAAGAACTTCCACTGTCAAAAACCATCAGTAGGTTTTTTAATCCTGTAGGTTTCCCACCTAATGTAAGTTCCGCAAGTCCAGGCGAGTAATGTTTGCTGAAATAAACCACAAGGAGAATTATGAAGTCTATATTCATAAGTTTTTTGTCTTATAAAAATATAAAAACATTCAAGATGAACAACACAGTTCAAGAAGGGTTCATTACGAGTAATCAAGTGACATTGGTGTCCAGGCTATGCGTGATGGATCATAAAGATCATCCCCTATGATGAAAAACCCTCCGCCTCGGCCACTTAAACAATGACCGATAACATTTCGCACCAGACCCTGACTACTAAGTTGTGATACGATGCTAGACTTTCCCCTGCCAAGGCCAAGCACTCCATCTATTGGACGATACGATGATCCAGGAAGTTGGTCGTATCCACACCTGTAGACAAGAATTGAATGACCAAGATTGAGTATGTAAAGAAACTTTAGGAAACAGTGGTTTTCCACGGCTCAATGTAATCTAATGCTGGCTGTCAAGTTTATATCATATATATTCCCAAATCATCATAACCAGCATCACCATGTTGCTAATTCTTCTCATATAAACTATGTAAACTTCTTGGTTTGAATTTATCTCAGAAAATTACTTTGCTTTAAGAAAAAAAACCATGTCACTATTTATGCATGCTTAATTTAATACCATTCCAGTGAGGAAGAATCATTTACGTAACAATAGTTGTTATATGCTGCTATCTATATAGGTACTTGATGGGAGATGAATGAGCTGTTAGTATAATATTAAAATAAATAAATAAAAGTGAAATGTAACAAATAAAAAAGACCCCAAAAAGGAAAAGATAACATATGTTTTGACCTTAATCCATTTCAAGAAACAGAAGAAATCTTAGCGCAGTTGGACCAAATCAGATAACTAGTTCCGTATGGCAATCCTTTTCATTGGCACGATATGATGCGATGATTGCTTCCAGTAGTAATTAGTAACAATGTATCGAAAGAATGGAATACTAAGCTTGGTCAAACAATCATATTGACGAAGAAATGAAGCAGGAAAAGTTACCAACCCGAGGGCCAGGTTAGGTCGTATCTGGATTCCATTTGTAAAGTTGAGGTGAAAAGTATCCCTCAAAAGTACCCCAAGGGAAGAACCACCATCTGCATACTCAACCTCATAGTCACATTGCTCTGGGTTTTCACATCTGTGAGTTCCAGGTGGGTGTAGGGATGCACAGAGAGGGTCCTTGCAGGGCACCAGATCATTACTGGGACGATAATATGGATGAGGAGCCTGCAAATAAAAATGATGAATATTAACCCATCTGCTTGCATCAACAAAACCATTTAGCATTCAGCATAATCAGATGAGACTCCAAAATAATATAAAAGTAACATCTTTCTAACTAGCATTTCAATTTTCACAGGTTTTTTTGGTGGTTCGCTATGATGTAAGTAATTACCTCTGTGCATCTAACACAAGGAGCATCACATTGGAGCCATGTGAGATCACTACCAGTGTCTGGATCCACAAAGTAGGGCTTCGGAGGCTGACCAATGTTGAGGGTCACATTATAGGACCTGCAAGTGCAAAACAAATTGACTTCCCTCAATCACATTGATTGAGCTTCAAGATTGATTGAAAACAAAGGAAAAACAAAACCCAAAACACATTGATTGCCTGCCTCACTTACCCAATAGGATACACGTTTCCATGAACCGGTAACACAATGGAGGAGGGTGCGCGGTTGAGCCCCATGGACGACGTCGCTTCACACGGTCGCATGGTTTTCCTTGTGCCACGATAGTACTCATCACCATAAAAAGCCGATGACTTGGTTACAGACCAACCCATCGTCAACACCAACGACATTAACAAAAGCTTTCTCAGCCCACACTTCCCCTCCATCTTTCAACCCACTTTCTCAGTACCCAAATTGCGGTGAAATGAAAAGGGGTGGTTTGTCTTATTCGATGAAAAGTCGCACACGATGTGTTCGATGAAATGACTGAAAGAATGGAATATATTCGAATGATAGAGTTGGGTGAATGCAATCACGTTACGTGACATTGGAGATAATCCTCAGTTGGATTCATGGGTATTGCTTGTTTCCATTGATTTCAGCTAATGACCTTCCTTCTTCTCTTCGGTTCAATTTATTCCACAACAATCCTTGTAATCCATGCTACTTCACCTTCTTTATTCGTTTCTTCCTTTGACATGGCAGGAGGATTGTTTGTGCGGATTTTGGCTTCGCTCAATTTTGCAACCATATTTATCTTTCTATTTATTTTGCCAATTATTGGACAGAGGTATGAATGCTTCTTTGCTCTAAGGAAATGACGAGTAAGAACAAACATCATAATCAGAAACATGAACACAACGAAGCCAACATAATTTCTTCGAACTTTCTTCGAACATTCCGCGGGAACAATACACAATTACACATCAGTTTTATTTTCCATTTAGTCAAATAAAATTAAACTATTCATATGATTTTTTCAAATTAGATTAATAATGCATGCATCTAATTATTGTAGTTATTACAAAACAACATGTGTCTGAGGTTAAAAATGCTTAAAAGAACACTAGGTGCTCTTAGGGTGGCTAGTAGGAGCCTAGCGTCCAATTAAACGGGGACCTAGGTGGGTTTTTTTTCAATGAAAAAGTAATAAAGTTAATAATATAACCTACCATTCAAAGTTTCTAACATAAAAATTACAAAAAATAACAATATATCAATTAATTCATCTTTTAATCAATCACACATTCACAATTTCGATTTTAGATTGAACTTATGGATTGGATTCTCAAACTTAAAAATTAAAAACCATGTTTTCTGACTTTTTTTTTTGTCTGAATGTTTTATGACTTTAAAAAGATGTAGAAAAAAATATTCAAAACCTGCCTCGTCCGTCCAAGACCACCTAGTTCCGCTTAGGGCCGCCTAATCATCAGTCGATTACCTCTCCCGTTTTGGCATTAATCGAAACGGTGGCCAACTCCTAGTGCCTAGGCGTTGCCGCCTAGGCCGTTCTTGTGAATAATGGGTTGAATTGAGATAAGGATTACCTAATTTGAACTTAAGTATTGTCCTTCCATTAGAAGTAAAATATTAGGGAATTTTTTTTTAAATAACCAAAATAGATACTCAATAATTTGAAGTACTTATATTTCATAAAGTGATTCTAATTTAAAACTTAAGTTTCAACTATTTACAACATTGGTCCAAGTTTATATACCCTTGAATAAAAACTCAGCTCCCTTAGAGCACTCTCATTTAAGTATTGGTGTTTGCAATTGAGTTTTGAATTAGGTTTAGAAGTTTCTCTTGGAGTGTGGAGGCTACTAAGAACAAAAATGCGGTGAAAAAATCGTTTGAGCTACTCATAATAGCTTCTAGATTTTCAACATTGATATTTCCCCCACCTTACTAGAGTACTACATGTGGTACAGAATCCACCGGTTGATTCGCATTAGGTGGTAATCTGCGGCCTACTAAATGGGCAAAACCAGTTTCATCCGGGTTTCTCCCATTCTTGTTCCTGTTTTGATTCATTAATTGTAGAGTTGTTGCAACGATCTGTACCTAAAAATAAATTAAACTCGTAAAATTATTTAGGAAAAGACATTTTTGCCCTTGAGTTTTAGGAGGGTTCGAGAGATACTTTTCGTTTGATACATTTGAAGTTTTTCTTGGACTATTTCATAGGCCTCGAACTCACAAGTTCGTAGATAAGCGGCACGTAAAAATCGGAGTTCGTATGAAAAAGTTATGGGCCTCGTTTAACCAGGGGCATTTTGGTAATTTTGAAAATGGATATTTTTAAGAGGGTACACTCTCTCTCCTCAGCCCATTGGGTAATCTGGCCTTTCTATCTCCTCTCTCTCTTTTCTCTCATGATGCCGTGAGCGCCCACCACCACCGGCTGCGTTTCTGGCCGTCTCTAATAGGACCCTTCCCGAATTTCCCCTCGAAACCCGGGAAAAACACTGCTCCCGTCTGACAACTTAAAGAAATTCCCAGAATACACCTAAGTCCTTGCAATTAATTATGAGAATTCTGCTAAAAATTTGACAGAATCTCCCCTTAAGGACTAGTTAACCATCTTCCACCTGTCAGACTAAGGATCAGATAACACTTCAAATTCTAATAAGGTCAACCATCCAACGATGTAACCACAATTTTAGAATATGTCCAAAAGACTTATCAGAGCATCTAGGTAGGATAAGTAAATAACTAAATATCCTACTCGATAGTCTAGGTAAATGCGCAATTGAAAATTTAATGCCTCCGCCTCTGGATATGCCCACGTCAACTCAACAGCCTGGAGGGGATTTAAAACACGAAAGTTGTGAGTGGACAAAATAATCATTTAAAAATCATTTCTGAGAAAAACATATTTTTCCCCCCTCCACAAGTAAAACCATGCATACATAACATAAAATCCCTTTGTATATAAATATAGTATATAGATAATCCGAAAATCCACCGGAAAAATCCATCTTTTGTTAAAACACTTGGTGGGACCCACGAAAATCCGAATAATGAAAACATTTCGTGGTCCATAACTCTACTTTGAAAGCCCTCCTCAAAGGAGTTTAAAATCATGTAAACATACCTGGACACAAAATATACATCAAAGCATATCCCACTGCTTCCCGAATGAAATCCCGAGCCGTAGCTCGGTACCCTCCACATACCCATATACCTCGAGTTGTGCAGAAATATGTACTATGCGTAGATAGCCTCAACGACCTGGTGAATAAAATACCCCTCGACACCAGCGTCGGAGAACCCTCAACGATCTGGCGGAGAAAGACACTCGACGCCAGTCGGTGAAAACCTAGACCATCGGGGACAAAAATCCAATGAAAATCAAAATCCATGTTTTGAAATCCTTGTGTTCCTGGCCTAAGTGAAATTTATTGAAAAATCAGGTTTAAACTCAAAATCATGGACTCGACCGAAATCCAAAATCAATCAAGCCAAACCATATAAAACCCGAAACCATAAAGCCAGGCCATAGCCAAAAACGTCATTTCCAAATAATTATTGAAAGTCTGTGTCTAGTAATAATTTAATAATATCCAGAAATTTGCCAAAATAATTCGTAATAAGCAATTATATCAAATATACCTTTATGCATGCATTATACTTTAAAAAACCAAAGTCCACTCACCACACGTCCAAATAGTTCAATCCCGAGTCGTACGCTCCTCTGAAGTTCCCGGAGCAGTACTCAATAATTTGAAGTACTCATATTTCATAAAGTGATTCTAATTTAAAACTTAAGTTTGAACTATTTACAACATTGGTCCAAGTTTATATACCCTCGACTAAAAACTCAGCTCCCTTAGAGCACTCTCATTTCAGTATTGGTGTTTCGCAATTGAGTTTTGAATTAGGTTTAGAAGTTTTTCTTGGAGTGTGGAGGCAGCAGTTACTAAGAATAAAAATGCGGTGAAAAAATCGTTTGAACTGCTCATAATAGTTTCTAGATTTTCAACACCAATATTTCCCCCACCTTACTAGAGTACTACATGTGGTATAGAATCCACATGTTGATTCGCATTGGGTGGTAATTTGCGGCCTACTAAGTGGGCAAAACCAATTTCATCCGGTTTTCTCCCATTCTTGTTCCTGTTTTGATTCATTAATTGTAGAGTTGTTGCAAAAACCCTTACCTAAAAATAAATTAAACTCGTAAAATTATTTAGGAAAAGACGTTTTTGCCCTAGAGTTTTAGGAGGGTCCGAGAATTACTTTTTGTTTGATACATTTGAAGTTTTTCCTGGACCATTTCATAGGTCTCGAACTCACAAGTGTGTAGATAGGCGGCACGCAAAAATCGGAGTTCGTATGAAAACATTACGGGCCTAGTTTGATTAGGGGCATTTTGGTAATTTTGAAAATGGATATTTTTAAGAGGGTACACTCTCTCTCCTCAGCCCATTGGGTAATCTGGCCTTTCTCTCTCCTCTCTCTTTTTTCTCTCATGATGCCGTGAGCACGCACCACCATCGACTGCGTTTCTGGTCGTCTCGAGCCAAACCAACACCACCAGACTCTTCCTCTCCACCTCACAAATCCAACCATACCACCCTTGGATCTTGAGGACCACCATAGAAGGTGGATCGACGACGGATATAAGGACCCTTCCCGAATTTCCCCTCGAAACCCGGAAAGAACCCTTATCCCGTCTGACAGCTATTTTACCTCAAATATATAATACTAGGAATACCCTTTATCCTTAAATAGTTTTTAGTAAACCTTACAGGGTTCTCGACAGAACCTCTGTACTTACTGACCACTCCTACCTGTCAGACGTAGGATAGCATACAGGTCAAAAACCAAGACCTCGGAATAATGGTGGTTCAAATAGGAATATCCTCTGACACTAAATGTCAGTAGGTCAGTAACTGCTGACACCTCTACTGAAATACCACAAGACAACCGACTAGTCAAATACTTGTGAACCAACAATAAATCGTTAGTCTGGGTCACCGCCCACACCAACCCACAGACCCGGATGACGAAGTATTTTCACAGGCTGATTAAGCACATGACAATCATCGTCAAACCATATTAGAGCCGGAAATATCCTCGGCTATCATATCATATAAGTCGGCAAGTATCCTCGACTATCATATCATATCATCAGCCGGTATAGCCTTCGGCTATCATATCACATCAGTCGGCATATCCCTCGACTGGCATATCCCTAGCCACCAGGGTATCCCTTGGGGTGTGCTAGTCCTGTATCACAACTCTTTGTACTATGATATCACATCAGTCGGCAAGTATCCTCGACTATCATATCATATCATCAACTGGTAAAACCTTCGGCTATCATATCACATCAGTCGGTAAGTATCCTCGACTACCATATCATATCATCAGCCGGTATAACCTTCGGCTATCATATCATATAAGTCGGCAAGTATCCTCGACTATCATTTCATATCATCAGCCGGTATAACCTTTGGCTGTCATATCATATCAGTCGGCAAGTATCCTCGACTATCATATCATATCATCAACCGGTATAACCTTCGACTATCATATCATATCAATCGGTAAGTATCCTCGACTATCATATCATATCATCAGCCGGTATAACCTTCGGCTATCATATCATATCAATCGGAAAATATCCTCGACTATCATATCATATCATCAACCGGTATAACCTTCGGCTATCATATCACATCAATCGGTAAGTATCCTCGACTATCATATCATATCATCAGTCGGTATAACCTTCGGCTATCATATCACCTCAGTCGGCAAGTATCATCGACTATCATATCATATCATCAGCCGGTATAACCTTCGGCTATCATATCATATCAGTCGGCAAGTATCCTCGACTATCATATCATATCATCAGTCGGTATAACCTTCGGCTATCATATCACCTTAGTCGGCATATCCCTCGAATGGCATATCCCTGGCCACCAGGGTATCCCTTGGGGTGTGGTAGTCCTGTATCACAACTCTCTGTACTATGATATCACATCAGTCGGCAAGTATCCTCGACTATCATATCATATCATCAGCCGGTATAACCTTCGGCTATCATATCATATCACATCATACACTTTAACTGAAATATTGGAAAATATGTGTCCAGCAATAATTTCTAAATTCCGGAAATTCAATGCAACAATACATACCAATATTTAAACAAAGATACATTAATGCATGCATTTCAATTTATAAATGAAAAGTCCACTCACATATATCATCCAACCGGAAATTCATGGACGCTCTAGCCCAAGGAACACATGCAAAATAATGACCCAACTACCTTGACTTTCCGAGCTCAAAACCCGCTCCACGGTCAACCATTACCGTTGGGATTGCCCAATCGGGCCATAAACGAACTCCTATGGCCTTGAAACCAACAAAATCTGATCCGGAATGTCCCAAAACCCTAGTCACGCGCCGCCGTGACATCGAGAACAGTCCCACGGGCCGTTACGCTCCACCGGAAGGTCAGAGCACGCGCCCACGCGCCGCCACGCTCCCTCACGCGCCTGCTACAGTGTTCACGCACCTGGATCGGCCCGGCTCGACCTGACCGGTTCACTCAACTCGATCGGTTCACTCAACCCGACCGGTTCACTCAACTCGACCGGTTCACTCAACCCGACCGGTTCACCGGTGACTCGCTAGAGAAGACGACCGAACCGCGGCCTCCACCGCCGTCTGGTTCACCGGAAATTGCCATTTCCAGTCGATTTTCAAGGTTTTCTAACTTCTTCATTTCTTGACCGTTTTTCACGATCCACATATGTAGATTCATCTACTTTTCACTAGGAATCCAAATATGAGATCAAAGTTCCGAGATCGTACCTGGTTTGGCCGGAAAACGGTCGAGAAGATTCGGTCCACCTTCCTCCTCTGTCTTACGCCTACGGCGATGCTCCCGCTCCGATAAATACCCCTAAATGCTCGTGGGGCTCCGGGGAAGATCCTCCCGACCTTAGTTTCGATCGAATCGGACCCAAATCCGTCCGATGAAAAGGGTTGTTCGGTGTTCACACGGGGAAAATTTCGGGTAGGAGAGAGAGACTGAACGGACCAATCCCACGAGGAGAGAGAAAAATATCTGATATATAGTTCCAACTTTTCCAAAATTACCAAATTACCCCTGAAGCTTCTAGACTCGTAACGAACTCACCGGGTCTCCGTTTTCTGCGTGCTGCCTATCTACGAACTCGTGAGTTCGAGACCTACACAACGACCCAAGAAAAATTCCCAAAAGTACTACCAGTAAAAAAGTGACTCCCGAACCCGTCCAAAATCGAGGGTAAAATCGTCCAATTCTAAAAATAATTTAATTTCTGGTCCGGGTCGTTACAACGGACATTTCGAGTTGAACCTTTTTGTCCACTTTCCGGGCAGCCAAGGCAATATTTACAACTTTTGACCTCGTTTTTGCGTTCAAGGCTCTAGTAGATAGATTTTGACATTTGGATCGTGAAATTTGTTGGAGAAACGAAGATTTTTGAAGAATCAACCAAAATGGCGATTTCCTGCCATCGGTGACGCCGATCACCGGAGAGTGGGGCGTGAATGAGTGAGCTCGTGGGGCGCATAGCGAGTAAGGCACATGGGGGCGCGTGGTGAGCAGCATGCTGACGCGTGAAGGCCCTTGAGGGAGCCGCCAACCCCTAGCCGGCCCATGGCGGCATGTGGGACCAATTTTCTTCCTTCAAATTACGCATGGAGGCGTGTGAGGTTGGTTTTCGACCCCCCGCGATGCATGTATATGTTTTCGGGGCTTCCGGAGCTATTTTTTTACACTTTTTAGGTCTGTTTAGGGCCGGTTTGAGCGTTCTAAGTTAGTTTGAGGTCGTATGAGGCCCTACGGGAGTTTAGATCCTAATTTTAGGATTTTGAAGTGGCGTTTATTTATTCCAATTGTCACTTTTGACAGTAACTGCAACTCCTGAGACTGCAGAGGATTGTAGAGATCATAGTTGAGGTTATTTGGGTTGTTCGGTGAGTGGACTTTTGTTTTCTAAAACTTTTTGCATGCATATATAACGTTTTAACAATATTATATTATGATTTGTGGTTTTCGATAACTAAGGATAATGGTTTTGAAATGTTTTGGGCTTTGATTAGGTTATTTGATTTTGGGCTAGGCCCCCGCTATTAGGTTCTGGGCTTCGGCCCGGGAATGATGGTTTGGGCTTCGGCGTATTTGATTGTTTTGGCTTTGGCCAGGTCTTATAAATTTGAGTATTGGACTTTCGGGCTCACATTACTACTTTTCTTTATATGTATTATCCCGGATTACTATTACTATTTCCGGTCACGTGGGTTCGAGGGTTCACTCTCGTGAGTCGGAGGGATTACTTTCCTGACGCATGATGTAGAGGATTTCGTCATGTGTTTGGCGATGTATCGACTTCGGCCGGAATTATTGGTGACGATCCAGATATTAGGCTACAATCTGAGATATCAGTTTCGGCATGGATATTGGGCTACGGGGGATATTGACTTCGGCTGGGATTTCAACCGCATGCCTTTGAGGTATTTTCGGACATCTGAGTCTGGGGATTTCTGACGCATGTCCTTGAGGTAATTTTGGACATGTGAGTCTGGCGATTTCAGCCGCATGTCTTTGATGTGTTTTCGAACATGTGTGTCTAGGGAGTTCAGCTACATGTCTTGAGGCATTTTTGGACATGCATGCTCTTGAGGTATTCTTGGACCACGAGCTTATTTCCTTTGAATGGTAGTGTGGGTCTCATCAGTTTTATAAAGATATTTTTGGTGTATTAAATATATATATATATATATATTTTTTTATTATGCATGAATGGATTTTAAATCAAGAGGGGTTAGTATGATTTTCCTGAAAGTATGTTTTTAATTATTGTTCTTTTTGTCCACTCACACTTTTGTGCTTTGAGCCCCTCCAAGCTATTGAGTGATGAGGATACGAGGCTAGGTGGAGGCATCCTTCTTCTGCACCTTTACTTTGTAGGGTTCCACTGCTTTATTGTAACTTTTAGTTTCGGAACTTTGTTTAACCTAGTATGCTCTGATTACCCTTACGGGATTGTGTGTTGAGATATTTTTTGGTTTGGTTGGATTTGGTTTTGTTGTGGTTGTTTTGATTTGAATTGTCTAACATGTTGGTTTTCTGGTTGACTTTTTTTTCTGGGGAGATTGTGCCGAATTTCAGTAGAATTGTAAAATTTTGGTTGCTAGTGTAAGGGTAATCATGGAAAGATTTGAACTTTCCGGAGTTGTGAAACGGGGGCAGGGCTTCTCACGGATTTCAAAGGGGAATTCGGGAGGGGTCCCACCGAGCGTTCCAAAAATGTTACAATAATTTCAAGTTTAGGGGAATTGTCTAACAGGTTGGTTTTCTGGTTGACTTTTTTTTTCTAGGGAGATTTTGCCGAATTTTCGGTAGAAGTGTAAAATTTTTGGTTGCTAGTGTAAGGGTAAGCTTGGAAGGATTTGAACTTTTCGAAGTTGTGAGACGGAAGCAGAGCTTCTCACCAATTTCAAGGGGGAATTCGGGAAGGGTTCCATCAGTTGTAGGGCCCCACCAGGCGTTCCAAAATTGTTACAATAATTTCGGCCAAACTATTCTCAGGAAATTGCCTAGCTATGGCCTCTTTGGGTCTTAATGGGTACACCGGCGCGCCGATATTCGGTTGTTATTTGGCCAAATATAAATATGAATTCGGTGACGTTCGAGTTGATGCACCAGAACTTCTTCTTCAAACGGCTATGGCCGAGGAAGGAACACGTCTCGACCTTGGGTCCTTCTTTCTTACAAGAAAGGATTTTATGCCGTATTTTGCAAACGAATCAAATATGGGATCTAATAACACGTACTCACGAGCCAACATGACAAAAATATGATACCGAGATGGTTGGACTTACCGAAATCCCATATTTGATTCGGTAGAAGTGGAAAATTTTGGGTTGCTAGTGTAAGAGTAATCTTGGAAGGATTTGAACTTTTCGGAGTTGTGAGACGGAAGCAAAGCTTCTCACCAATTTCAAGGGGGAATTCGGGAGGGGTTTCATCAGTCGTAGGGTGGCGTTCCAAAAATGTTACAATAATTTCGGCCAAACTATTCTCAAGAAATTGCCTAGCTATGGCCTCTTTGGGTCTTAATGGATACGCGGGCGCGCCGATATCCGGTTGTTGTTTGGCCAAATATAAATATGAATTCGGTGACGTTCGAGTTGATGCGCCCCGACTTCTTCTTCAAACGGCTATGGCCGAGGAAGGAACACGACTCGACCTTGGGTCCTTCTTTCTTACAAGAAAGGATTTTATGCCGTATTTTGCAAACGAATCAAATCTGGAATCTAATAACACGTACTCACGAGCCAACAGGACAAAAATATGATACCGAGATGGTTGGACTTACCGAAATCCCTCGAACGAATGTGTACACGTCTTGCTCCTCCAGTGTTGTGGCAAGCATTTTTCTAGCCAATAATCCGATGAGTTTGTCTCTTCGAGTACTCTAGGATCTCTCCAGAAAGAGAAGGCTATACGTTTAATGAAAACAGGGGTTTAAATCTATAGTTGCTTTAGGATTAGATGAAACGATAGGGTTCTCAAGTAGCTTGAGAGAGTTTATGGTTTTAATCAAGTGCTGGAAACCTGCATTTATATTATAGCTACGGTCCTATCAAACCTTGTATTGCTAAGTAATTGCCTAAACTACCTTTTCTTCCACGGCAAGGAAAAGTCTCCCAAGAATCTCATCATCTCTTTCCTTCTCGGGCTAGACTTCCCCACTGAATCAGGACTTTTGAGATCCTTCTCGTGTAAAGATCTCATATTGGGGCATGGGCCTCTGTATCTTACCCTCGATCACCGTCCCAAACATGATACCTTGGGCCAAGTATTACCACCTTACTATTTGTCCCAACACCGCCAAAATGGGCCCAACTAGAGAGGTTTGTCAAACACTTCGCACATATCCAATTTTTGTTGTCAGTGGATTTATTTGTTCCTTCTCCTATGACGTACTCCAATTTCACCAACTATGAATCTATTCTAGGTCTATTGTGCTTGTTTCCTTAAAATTTGGTGCTTGCCGGCGCAACAATATCATCATTGAAACTTGAAAGCGACTCCAATCTGGGCATGGATAGCAGCAACAGAAGAAGTTGCTTTTATGTATATACTTTGTGTAATTCGTTACAATTGATATCAGTGAAGCCTTATCAGTTATAACTTCTGGGAGAGTTTTATTTCCCTGTTTTATTATTGGGCTTCGTTGCACATCTCCTGGTTGCAATGAATACGCTGAATTTAAATAAATAAATCAAATGTAAAAAAATTATCTCCTTAATAATTCTGAAAAATTATAACAATCTTCTACAAGAATCATTACATATTAACATATGGGGAATCCAACCGGAGCACAGCAGCAACAGGTTGATGCTGTGTTTCTTGCTCACTAGTCAAACGCCCATTTTTGAAGACATCGATCCATAAAAAACAAATAAATAAAATTTTCCAATGTCGAATTGTCGATCCTTAAAATTGGGGTTGGACGTACGTGAACATGTCCTGGAACGGTGAGATCTGGTGCTGCTGGTCCATCTGGTAATAGTGCGCCTGGTCCGACGCAAAAGGATCAATAATATCTGAGAAGCCATCCATGTAATTGATGAACTGGTTATCGAGGGTATTGAAGGAATTTTCCAGTTCATCACTGCTCCAGTTGAGTTCACTTTCGACCTCCTTCTCCCACGCGACGTCCGGTGACAGCACGTGCTCTGAGCAGCTAGAGTAGTCCGTCGTCTGCGGCAACCTGGGTACCGATTCCATTGACATTTCAATATCATGCGTTGATGCTTGCGGCGGCGGCGGTGGCATTATCGTCATTACCGGTTTTTGTTCCTCCAATGTTTCGGAGTATTTGGTAATTTTGTTCCTCTCCATGCCCACATTATGTTTCTCTATGCTTCCTTTCTTGTTGTATATACGACAAAGTACCCAGTCATCAAGCTGCAATATATAAAACCAAAATTAGAAACATATTGAAAATCGAAGTATCACTAGACGTATTTGCAATGCAATCTTACAGATTAAGAGGATGCATTGACATGGTTAAAATTAGGTTGAAAAGTCAACGGCGAACGAATGGATAAGAAGGGCATAATAGTAAAATGGTTAAAAAATTGAAAGAGTTGTTTACCCTCAAGTTGTGGTTTTTCTTCGCGGCGGATCTATCGACATTTGCGAGGCGGTACTCGTGCATGATCCAATTTGTTTTGAGTCCTTTGGGGGCTTTTCCGGCGTAGAACACAAGTGCCTTTTTAATCCCAAGTGTCTTCGGTTTTCCAATAGGCTTGTCGGCTCCGGTCGCCTTCCAGTACCCGCTTCCTGCGGCCCGGTTCGGCCTTGAACCGTTGGGATATTTTCTATCCCTTGGGGAAAAGAAGTACCATTCTTTTTCTCCATAAAGAGCCATTTCTGCAGACAAAATTAAATTAAAATTAAACCAAAATGGATCGGACGAAATCTAATGAAAACCTGAACAATATAGTTTGCAATTGCAATTGGGGATTTTACAAAATAAAAAAAAAGGTACCAGGTAACTGCCATGGGTCAAATTTGTAAAGATCAATTTCTTTGATTATAGGAACCGCAAGAGGTTGCGAAGCACATTTCCTGCACAAATAATGATTCACCAACTCCTCATCTGTGGGGTGAAATCTGAACCCAGGGGGTAACTCAAGCTCACCACCACCGCTCATGATTACTTGTTACTTTTTACTTTTACAGCTACCTTCGACCTGCTTCTCTTTCTTTTTACTTCACTCACTTTCTTCAATTCAGAATACAAACTGCTGTAAGTTTGATTTTCTTTGTTGTAGTTGTAGGCTTCTCCTAGCTTTGGCTGCTTTCTTCTGCGATCCCGAACGACTGGGCATACAAGCCCGCAAATGCTATATATATACACGCCCAACACAACGACACCGCAATGTTCATTTCAAAATTTAGACACGTGGGGTAAGAGAGTGCCACTTGAGACTTGAGAGAGAGAGAGAGAGAGACACGAGCGCAGCCGGATGGGTCGACGGTCTAACAATGAAATGCCACGTGTGACTATCCAACTTTCAGCTGATTCTTTCGTCATTGCTTTCGTCACCTATTTTGGACGCTCCTTAAACTCTGCCTCTACTGCATCGTTGACGGTCGGTCTTACTCAGCAGTTAATCCCCTGTTCCGCAAAGAAAATTCGTCGCATGCGTCGGTCCAGTTAATACTGGCCACGTGGAGTATTTCGTCCAGGGCTTTTACGATGATTCCGTATGGCTCTGGAGCAGAAGTGAGTTTGCGTGGTCCGCACGTATGACGTATGAGAATGAACGTCATGGCGCTGCTGGATGAGGGACAATTAATTAATAAAAAATTCCACCAATCATCAAACAAATCTTTCCTCTCCAAAATTTGAACTTTCGTTTTGCCGCATCCCATGAGTCCCTATTTCAAGCCATCAATGCTTACTATTTAATCTTCCCAAGGCCCTTTATTTATTTTTTATTTTTTTTAAATGAAAGATCAAGTCAAAATGACTAGTTTGATGGATCGTATTGATTTAAATTGTATAATTAATTAAATTTAAAATATTTTCATATTAATAATACGTGATTGTATTTTTTTTGGAGAATACAAAATTTCATTGATAGAATAAAAATACAAGTTAAAATGCAGTAGCTAGAAGACAAACATGGGCAAATATTTCTAGTAATCAAGCTCAACATCTGTCAAAACGATCTTGAGGGAATAACAGACAAAATAATATAACTAGAATCCCTTAAGCATCATTAAGGTCAATACTGCTCAAACAACTAATCTTTGTAATCTCATAAAAGATAAAAACTAACATAGCCAACCCGATATAAGAGTCTTAGATTTGGTGAGAATTCTCTTCTATTATTAATTGTATGACAATAGGGAAGTTATATATATATATATATATATATATATATATTAGGAATGTTACTATGAGCCTAATTAGTGGACTGAGTTTAATTAGGAATATACAGCTCATTGACACTCCCCCTCAAGTTGGAACATGTATGTCGTCAATGCCCAACTTGCAAAGTGAGCTGTGGAATACTCTGCATGTGACTGTTTTAGTGAGGACATCTGTAAGTTGATCTTCAGATTTAACAAATGATACCTCAATGATCTTTGCCTCGAGTTTCTCCTTGATGAAATGTCTGTCAACTTCAACATGTTTGGTTCTATCATGTTGCACCGGATTATGTGCGATGTCAATTGCGGCTTTGTTGTCACAATTCAGTTGCATGGCATGATTGGGTTTTAACCCCAATTCCCCCAACAAATTCCTTATCCAGAGTAGCTCACATATTCCTTGTGTCATACCTCGATATTCTGCTTCAGCACTTGATCTTGACACTACTTTCTGTTTTTTACTTCGCCAAGACACTAGATTGCCTCCCACAAAGGTAAAGTATCCAGATGTTGATCGCCAGTTAGTAACAGAACCCGCCCAATCTGCATCAGTGTGACCCTTAACATCTAGATGACCATGTCGTGAGAACATCAATCCTCTTCCAAGAGTTGACTTCAAGTATCTCAGAATTCGGTTTACCGCATCCATGTGGGCTTCACTTGGTGCATGCATGAACTGACTCACCACACCTACGGCATATGCGATATCAGGTGTAGTGTGTCCTAGATAGATTAGCCTACCCACCAGGTATTGATATCTTTCTTTGTCGGTGGGTACCTGATCAGGATATTCACCAAGCTAATGATTCAACTCCATTGGCATATCTGCTAGTTTGCTGGCTAGCATTCCAATGTCAGTTAAAATGTCAAGGATATATTTATGTTGTGATAGAAATATTCCTTGGTCTGAACAAGCCACTTCGATGCCTAAGAAATATTTCAGAGCACCAAGATCTTTCATTTCAAACTCACTCGCCAAGTGGTACTGCAATGCTGCTTTTTCCTCTGGGTCATTCCCGGTAACTACTATGTCATCAACATATACAATAAGGGCAGTGACTTTACCTTTCTTATGTTTCAAGAAAAGAGTATGATCTAAGTTACTTTACTTATATCCGAAATCCTTCATTGATTTGCTGAACTTTCCAAACCATGGTCTGGGTGATTGCTTCAATCCATAAAGAAACCTTCTTAGTTTACACACCATGTTGCCCTTATTGGGCCCCATCTTGCATCCTGGAGGTGAATCCATGTAGACTTCTTCTTCTAAGTCGCCATGCAGGAAGGAATTTTTGACATCAAACTGGTGTAATGGCCAGTCTAAGTTTGCTGCCAAAGAAAGAAGTACTCGAATTGTGTTGATCTTGGCTACAGGGGCAAAGGTCTCCCCATAGTCAATCCCATAAGTCTGAGTGTAACCTTTCGCCACCAGTCTTACTTTGTATCGTTCAATGGTGCCATCTGCCTTGAACTTTACTGTATATATCCATCTACAACCCACTATTCTCTTCCCTTGCGGAAGGATAGTCATATCCCAAGTGGAATTCTTTTGAAGAGCCTCCATTTCATCATTCATCGCTTGTGTCCACTTGGGATATTTCAGAGCTTCCTGCACATTACTTGGAATAGATACAGTGGATAATTGACACACAAATGATGCACATGACGGAGACAGCCTATGTAGGGACACATGATTAGCAGTAGGGTATTTAACTTTTGGTTTAGGGTCAGGGTCATACTGTTGTCTAGGAATCCCTCTAGTCGTGCGTGGGGGTAACTGATAACAAGTGTTTCCTGTATAACTTGACGCAGGTAAGGTGCTTGAGTTAGAGTTTGAATGTTCAGTTACCTGTGGGGAATCTTCAGGACCTGATTGGATGAGTGGTGATGGTACTGAAGTAGGAGCTGTAGGGGGGGAATTATCTGAACCAGTATCTGGAGTATCTTGGGACTCTTGAGCTCGTTGCGCCACTATAGCTGGTTGCTCGGACACTGATTGCTCTAAAGAATGTTGTTGAATTTGGATGATCTGAGTATCTTCTGCACAGATAGAGCTCGCCCCTTGCATAGGGTGCTCAGAGACTCCCTATGAGTAATAGAACTCACTCACGTTGAAGGTCACATCTGTGGTAACGTGCATGGTCTGAATGGGAGGATAGAAACACTTATAGCCCTTCTGAGTGTTAGCATAACCCACAAAGACACAACGCCGTGCACACGGATCAAGCTTGCCGCGTTGATGTGGATACACCTGAACATACGCAACACAACCAAAGAGACGTGGTTCGAGATTTGGTGTGGATGGCATGGTGAGGAGAATAGTCAATGTATGAAATGGAGTTTGATACTGAAGAGTGTTGGAAGGTGTTCGATTGATGAGGTAAGCAGCAGAACAAGGAGCCTCCCCCAAAAAATGATGCGGCATGTGGGCCTCAAATAAAGAGGCACGAACAACTTCCAAGAGATGTAGATTCTTACTCTCTGCGACACCATTCTATTGTGGTGTATAGGCGCATGTGGTTTGATGAACAATACCATGTTGACTTAAAAAATTATGTAGGTCATGGTTGATGTACTCACCTCCATTGTCAGAACGAAGTGTCGTGATTTTCTTGTCAAACTGAGTAGCAACGTATTGATAAAAGAGCTTGAATTTGGCGGTGACGTCACTTTTCTGTGTTAGGGGAAAGACCTAGGTCATCTGAGTGCAATCATAAATAAAAGTCACAAACCACTTAAAACCACTAATAGTGGGAACTTAGGATGGTCCCCAAACATCAGAATGGACAATCAAGAAGGCATTGAACTTTTATTCAATCGTAATGGGTAAGAAATATGATGGCTCTTTGCCAAAATGCAAGTTTCACAATGAAATTTTGATTAATGAAACTGGGAAAACAAATATGGAAATAGAAGTTTCAGATAACCAAAAGAAGCATGCCCTAATCGTCTATGCCATAGCCAAATTGTCTTCATCCTGATGGACTCATCGCCTCGCACATGATGTGCATGATGCAATCTCGTACTGATGTTGGCTATCAAGTCCAGATAATACAACTTTCCCCTCCAAGTACCACATCCAATCACGGCCCTGGTGAAAAGATCCTGAAAGAGACAATACAATGGCCAAAAACACACGGTACAATTAATGGAACCAATGATCTGAGGAACAAATAACAAGTCATAGTCGAGAGAAGGAACAACTAAGACATGACTTAATGAGCGTTTAAGAGATAAGAACCCCTCTCCCATGACTTGGGAGGTGGTTCCGTTAGCACTGGTAATATGTGTTTGGCTTGAGGGTTTGGTAGAGTGCAACCCAGTGAAACTAGATGTCATGTGATTAGTGGCACCAGTGTCAATAATCCATGATCTATTACAAGTAAGGAAAGATGTGCAAGAGGTACATAAGGTGGCCAAGGCCGTGGAGCCAGATGCACCTGATGGTGGTTCGGATGCGGTCTCCTGGGATGACTGCGCGGATGCAAAAGAGGCTTTGTTCGAATCTTTCTTGCGCCCTTTGTGGACCCATCCTGCTGGATAACCAATGATCTCATAACAGCCCTTAATCGTGTGGTTATCTAAACCACATTTGGTACATTTCATTAGAGGCCGGTTACGAGTAGGGTCGACACTGTAAGTGTTTGGACGAGATTGTTTGGACCTGGCAGCAGCCAAGGCTGTGGCGTCGGAGGTGACACCAGATGTAGACATGGTTCCCTGTCGATTACTCTCTCTTTTAATATGTGCATATGCTGCCTCGAGTTCTGGCTTAGGCTCCATCCTCAAAATGTCCCCTCGAATTTGATCAAAATCATTGTCCAAACCTGAAAGAAATATATAAACTCGAAGACGATCAATCTCATTGTGTCGACTTTCAATATCTTTCAGATGCTTCATGGTGCTTGGACTTAATTGATCCAGCTCCTAAAAAATTTCAGAGAGTGCACTGTAATATTTGGCAACTGATGCCCCAGTTTGCTTCATTATGAATGACCTTCTGTGAAGGTCATACATCTTGGCTTCATCTGCACCATCTGAATAGGTTTGCTTGATTGCATCCCAGACTTCCTTTGCTGTGTCATAACGAAAAAACCGTTTAATCTGATTAGGTTGCATGGCGTCGAACAACCAACTCTTGACTTGGCAATTCGATGCACGCCATTTATTAAATATTGGATTTTTCGCTGTAGGCTGGGCAATATCACCGGTCAGGTGGCCATGTTTTTCTCGCCCAGCTATCTTCATCTCTATGATTTGATGTCATAGAGAATAATTATTCTCATCCAGTTTGATGCCTACGGAGAAGTTGGAGTTGTCACTCTGCAACGTGACAATTTGTGTAGTAGTGTTGGAGCCGCTAGACTTATTTGCACAAAAAAAAACTATAAATAAATAAATAATCCAACAAAAGGCACAAATAGGCTACTTCCAACTTTGTCGCTGCCTATCACTACTTTTATCTCCGTTTCCGAGAAATATCGAAGACGAAGAGGAATACCGTCTAGCTCCATATCACATACGCTCGGATCCATCGAGATTGACACCACCACCACTAATAGAGGACCTCGACTGCTTGATCAAAACCCAATCAGGCTGCATCACGAGTGAGAACCCTGTGAAGGTAGATCGAACTCCTGAAGACAAGAGTTTCACCGGTAACCTGACCAGTCGGGATGCCCCGCAATTATGATCGACATAATAAAGATAGAACGAGAAAATGAAGCTTGAAGACGCTCGAACTCCGGTGAACTCGACACTAATACCGGTTGAATATATTATGCGGTTTATTTACTACATTCATATAGGTACTAGGAGGAATCCTCTTGAACCCGAAAAAGATCAACCGAAGATCTATAAAGGAATATATTATGCGGTTTATAATATGCGTGAATATATCTTAGTTATAAAGGAATTAGACAAATCAATAATATTGATGGCCATAAGATCTATAATTTAGTTAATATTTTGAAAATACAATTTTATACCCTCAGAAATCAGCATTATTAATTATCAAATAAGCTTTAAAAAAATTCGTTAATTAACAAAGAGATAAACTAGTAATTAAGATGAATGAACTCAGAAGTGTTGCAAATGCATATACCTGTAATGATGACTAGAGTAAGTGGTAGTCTACAATTGGGGATAATTATTCAGATCTTACACATAAGAATGATACTGCAACCAATGATTTCGACAAACAAGTTAGCAACGCTGCTTCTAATTATGAAAATCAAGATACATATGAAAGTAATTATGTTGTATGTTCTCGACAAGATTAAAGTCTGGAATTAATCTTTCGTTCACTTGAGGAACTTGATTACACACTGCTGCCACTAATGAGCTCGAAAGTGGGAGATTTTATGCATGCCAATAAATAAATTAGATGCAATGAGTTTCAATCTCCTATGCGGGGTTACTGACTATTTTCCCAGAGTTCATGAATAAACTTATTTTTAACTAGGAATTGACTCTATTCTCCATTAGATCAAGTTCTCCATGGAAAGATATGTCATCCAAGTCGTAGTTCTAGCCTTATAGGTGATGATTGTGTTCTCCGATTGCTGTTCTGGAAGTGCTCTTATACCGGAGCTTCTGCTAGATGACTAATGGAGTCTCAGTTGTTTGTATTACTATTAAAATGACTATGAAAATGTATGATTATTTATAGTAAACGGCCTTTTAAGCTATCTAGTATAAAAAAGTTGTACATTTGTAGATGTTTTTTGTGTGAACCTTTTAATGTTTGAATGGAATTTTGGTTATTGTTCTCTCTTCAAAATAATTAAGATGAATATAAGTATTTCCGATATAATAAAACCAAAAGCTAGAGAATGCTAATTTTGTCCTGGTTCTTGTAGGTTATGGCACAGTAAAAGAAAGAGGTCATTTTTGTTAAAAATAAGCAAGAGCCAAGAGGCAACCGAAAAGAAAGATTCCATATGATCAAAAGAAAAAAAGAATTGCATGTGCGACAACTTTAATTAGGACTTCCCTACCAGCAAGCGGGAGTAAATTTTGTTTCCATCCATGTATTTTCCTAAGTAGCGTTTCCTTAACGAATATAAGCGCTTCTTTCTTTGATATACCCCATAGGGTTGGTAGGCCAAGATACATACCAGGATTGTCAGTAAGACTAACACCAAGAATATCACGAAGCCATTCACGGGTATCTATAGGCGTATTGGGACTAAAGAACAAGCTAGATTTGTTATAGTTCACTAGTTGACCCGAGGCAGTGCAGTACTCGTCAAGTATTCTGGCCATAGTTTGGTAGTTCACGTCCGTGGCTTCCAAGAAGAAGAAAGAGTCATCAGCAAAAAACAGATGTGATAGAGAAGGCTCCTCCACACAAAATTTGATACCTTCCAGAGGGCCCCTCTCCACCGCTTGGTTGAGCATCATGGACAAGACGTCGCTGATAATGATGAAGAAATATGGTGAGATGGTATCACCCTAGCGTATCCCCCTTGAAGGCGTGAATCAGTTTCCGAGTTTGCCATTTATGATCACAGCGAAGCTGACAGTTTTTACACACACCATAATGAGGTTGACCCAGAGGTTGGAAAAGCCAAGTTTGATCAAAACCGCCTCGAGATCCCATTCTTTACGGTCATAAGCCTTGTTCAAGTGAAGCTTTAACTCCATATGGTATTTTTTGGTAGTTTTGCGGAGTTTTAGAGCATGGAAAACCTCATGTGCCACTAGGATATTGTCTTGTATTTGCCTTCCTGCAATAAAAGCACTTAATTTGTTGGGGAGAAATGAAGTTAGGGAGCAATATCTTTAATCTATTAGATAGCACCTTGGAAATGACTTTGTAAGAGAAGTTGCAAAGGGCAATGGGCCTGAATTGGGTTACTGCCTCGGGGTTGGGGATCTTCGGGACTAGGACAATGTTTGAGGCATCCAAGTTGGCCAGCCGGAGTTCACCACAAAGGAACCGGTTTACTTATTCCATCATGTCAGTCCTAATTGTTTCCCCGTAGGATTGGTAGAAGATCCCTGAGAAACCGTCTGGGCCTAGAGCTTTTAAGGCACCCATTTTGAAAAGCTGCTTCCTTCACTTCCTCCTCAGTGGCTGTTTGGAGAAGAGCATAATTAATTTGGTCGTTGATTTGTGGCTCAATAGCTGAGAGGATATTTCCCTAATTTCTCGATTCATTACTTGTAAAAATATGCTTGAAATAGTCATCCACAGTGCTCATCGCGGTGTCATCTTCTAAAGCCCAGAGCCCGTCATCTACCTTGAGCCTTGTAATTGTGTTTTGGCGCCTTCTTTGTATGGTGTATTGATAAAAAAAGGCTGTGATGGCATCCCCATCCATGAGCCACCAAACTCAAGATCGTTGGTGCCAATACATCTCCTCCCTTCGCTAGATATTGCTCAATTCTAATTTGAGGTGTAAGATTTGGACTTCATTAGCCTCCCAATCGTGTTGCAAGTCTTCAATCACATCTACAAACTTACCAATCTCAACTCTATTATTTGGGAATTTATCCTTACTCTAGGCAATTAGACCTCATTTGCACACTCCAAGTTTTGTCATCCACATTGTATTGCTCCATGGATAGTTTGTGCTCTCCCAAGTCTACTTCACAATGGTTTTACAATCCGGTTCAGAGGCCCAATAGGCTTCAAATTTGAAGGCCCTTCTTTGTCTCGCTAGGGTTTTAGATGTTTCAAATAACAAAGGGCAGTGGTCAGAGACTAAGACAGGTAGATGGGTTTCCTTTTCCAGAAAGGCCTCTGCTCTGATCTAGACGGGGCAATTGCAAACTTTTGGTTGGGCCAGGAGGGTGATCATAATAAAATCCATTGGGCAAGCATGGCAGATCTGGGTGCTCCGACTTGTGAAGGTGGTCTAGGCTTCAGGAATATATATGACTTCAACATTGCCCTACTTGCAAAGCAATGGTGGCGTCTGATCAACGAACTTGATGCTTTTTGGGCTCGCATAATCAAAAGCTGGTACTTCCACAACGGTGAATTCCTATCGACAAAGAAAGGATGTCAGGCATCTTGGGCTTGGATCAGTTTTCTTGAAGACAGGGGGGTAATCAAGGATGGCTCACACTGGCAAGTTTTGAATGGGAAAAATATCCTTCTATGGAGGGACAAATGGGTTGTTGGTAGTCATGATCTCATGCTTCACCCCTTAGGTGGCATGCCTGTAGAAGAAAATGACGTCATCGCTTCCATAATTGATCAAAATACGGGTGATTGGGATCTAACAAGGCTAAATGAGCATATTTCAATGCCTGAAGCTCTCCTAGTGCTGGCTACTCCTACCGGCCTCCCTAAGGACTCTCATCACTTCATTTGGCCTCACAACAAAATAGGCAACTACTCTGTCCGTTCTGGCTATCATTATCTACGTGCCCAACACCCAAATTTGAGGAGTGGCTGACCCTCCACATCATCCATCATATCAAATGATTCTTGGTCCCTTATTTGGAATTTAAATCTGGTGCCCAAAGTGAAGTCCTTCTTGTGGAAGGCTATGAGAGGCTTTTTACCCACCAAAGCCAACCTATTTCGCAGACACCTTGGCTAGTCTCCCATATGCCCAATCTGCGATGAACACCCTAAATCAATTGAGCATGTACTTCTGCTTTGCCACGGTGCACAAAGCGTATGGTTTGGGGGAGCTCTAAACTACCATGTCAATCCACAATCCATTACTTCTTTACCTGAGTGACTATCACAGTTGGTGGCATATGAATTACTTAATGGCAAGGCTAAGGATTGGCTCCTCTCGGTTATTGCCTCAACTTGTTGGGCAATCTGGAAGGAGCGTTGCTCTGCGATTTTTTAAGGCAAGCTATTCAACCCCGCCAGAGCAATTGAGGCTTCGCGAATCCTAGTTCATGACTTTTGGGACGCTGTGAATGTCAAGGCCCGTCCCCCTGAACCTGGGGATGCACACCCCCCATCCTCTCGGAACCAACGTCGGTGCCCACCTCCAGCTGGGTTTATCAAGATTAACGCAGATGCTTCGTGGTCTGCTCAATCGAGGAAAGCTGGAATTGGGGTGATCATCAGGGATGATAGGGGAGCTTTCGTGGCTGACTGCTGCAAGTTTAGGAAGGCTACACTACAAAACAAAACCCTATTTTCAAAGGCTAAAAACAGTTGAAAATATCAGTTTTCCGTCAGAAATATGCTTTTACGAGGGCAACTGGCCGTCGTAAGCCATCGTAAAAGCACTTGTCACAAAATGTGTTTTCCGAGGAACCATCGTAACATTTTCTATTTCCAACAATCCTTAATTGTCGGATATATTTTGTTTCCGTCATAAACAACCTTTTTTAAATGAGGAGATTTTTTTCTTGCAACATATTTTAGGCATCGTAAATAGTTGTAGGGTCATCATAAATGTTCTATATGCGATGAATATTATTTTTCAATAACATAGTTACGACCACACATTAGCCATCAGAAATACATTTTCGACAAGAAATTGTTGCTTCGACGGTCATTGTCCATCACAACAACACATTTGTGATGATTACTAGTACCCATAAAAACGGACTACTTTCTCGTAAAAGGAATTCGACTATTATTTTGGCATCGAAAATAATAGCTTGATTTGAGAGATTAAATATTGTAAAATGGGCATCAATCTCATTCCAACTCCTAATTTGCTAACATCAATAAAACAAACAAGCAATTCAGTTTGTCCACTAATTTGATAGAACAAAAAATCTGAGACAATACGTGATTAGCTTATACATATCCAAATATTCATAGGGAAAAGTGAAATATTACAACCTTTATTAAGGCAACAAACCCCTTATACAACTAACCAAAAAAAAAAACCCTTATACAAAAAAATCATATGTCCTAGCAAAATTAAAAATTAAAAATTATAGTAACCAATAGTAGATTTGTCCCATTTTGTCGCTAGAGGCTCCAAGAATAACCAGGATAAAATAACCTTGAAGTTGTTCTTCTCAACCGCCAACTACGAAGTTGTTCTTCTGAAATTTCAAACCATCACCGAATCAAAACCCTAATTCACAAAAAAAAAAAAAAAAAAAAGGGAACCCTCACAATTTGCTGACTACTAAAACGAAATATTACATAAAATAAAAATTAAATGATTAGAGATTTGATAAATGAATACCTACGACGAGATAATTCAATGACGAAATTGATCTGCAAATCACAAACTGTGAGACAGATCAAAGCTAAGAGAACTTGAAGGTTCATAGAGAGAGAATAGGTAGAGATGGACGTGGTGATAAAAGAGAAGATTACGTTTGGGTGAAATCGAGAAACTCTAGAGGGTGGAGAAAATATGGGTGTCAACTTTCAAGCTCTCAAACCGAACAACATATGGTGAATTGTGAAATCGTTTTTTTTCCTTTTTTTTTTCTTGGTGGTGATCGGCTATTGAATAAGTTTATATATAAATCAGGGTATTAGGGTTTTTAGGCTAACATGTAATGGGTTGGATTTGGTCACCGTTTTGATAAAAACATAAAACAATACCTCAGTGTGAAAGATACCTATTAAAAATGAGATGTCCTTTAGTTTGGGACTCTTTTAATCCCATGTCACTCGGCACGTTATATATATATATGTATTCCCATGTAAAAATTTATCGGTTTTAAGAAAATTAAACTTGTTACTAATAAAAAAAATCTAATCAACATAGTTGTTGCCCAAAAAATTAAAATTCTATTTTCAACTTTAAAATGTAACATCAATTTAATGTTTTAGGATCGAAAGAAACGGCATAACAAGTTCGAAGAAAATTTCAGAATAATTTTTGGATACTCTATGAATTTTTAAGGAAAATTTGATTAAAAAAATTAAAAGACTGTGACACATGGCAATACCTATAAGAACCCTTCCCGAATTTCCCCTCGAAACCCGGAAAGAACCCTTATCCCGTCTGACAGTTCTTTCACCTCAAAAATTAAATACCACGAATACCTTTTATCCTTAAATAATTTTTAGTAAACCTTACAGGGTTCCCAACAGAACCTATGTACTTACTGACCACTCTTACCTGTCAGACGCAGAATAGCATACAGGTCAAAGCCAAAACCTCGGAATAGTGGTGGTCCAAATAGGAATACCCTCTGACACCAAATGTCAGTAGGTCAGACACTGCTGACACCTCTACCGGAATACCACAAGACAACTGACTAGTCAGCTACTTGTGAATCAACAATAACTCGTCACTCTGGGTCACCGCCCACACCAACCCACTGACCCGGATGACGAAGTATTTTCATAGGCTGATTAAGCACATGACAGTCGTCGTCAAATCATATTAGAGCCGGAAATATCCTCGGCTATCATATCATATAAGTTGGCAAGTATCCTCAACTATCATATCGTATCCTCAGCCGGAATAACCTTCGGCTGGCATAACACATAAGCTGACATAACCTTCGACTATCATATCACATTAGTCGGCATATCCCTCGATTGACATATTATATCATCAGTCGGCATAACTCTCGGCTATCATATCACATCAGTCGGCATATCCCTCGACTAACATATTATATCATCAGCCGGCATAACCCTCGGCTATCATATCACATCAGTCGGCATATCCCTCGACTGACATATTATATCATCAGCCGGCATAACCCTCGGCTATCATATCACATCAGTCGGCATATCCCTCGACTAACATATTATATCATCAGCCGGCATAACCCTCGGCTATCATATCACATCAATCGGCATATCCCTCTACTGACATATTATATCATCAGCCGGCATAACCCTCGGCTATCATATCACATCAGTCGGCATATCCCTCGACTAACATACTATATCATTAGTCGGCATAACCCTCAGCTATCATATCACATCAGTCGGCATATCCGTTAGCCACCAGGGTATCCCTTGGGGTGTGCTAGTCCTGTACTACCTTCACCTTTTCTATTGGAGGTTCACCGGGTTCACCGCCAATAGCGGATCCTGGCCCCAGATCTTGGTCCTCCTCAAATTGGTGTTTATCTTGGAGGTTCACCGCCAACAACGGATCCTGGCTCCGAATTCTGGCCCCCACACATATCAGTATTATTTATATTGGAGGTTCACCGCCAACAGCGGATCTTGACTCCTGATTCTGGCCCCCACACATATCAGTATTATTATATTGGAGGTTCACCGGGTTCACCGCCAACAGCGGATCCTAGCTCCGGATCCTGGCCTCCCTCAAAAATAGCCAAATCCGATAAACTCATACATACGGGTCAAAACCCAAATCATGGACTCAATAATTTCCACGTCCAAACGATATCAAAACAGAGTCCAAAAACCATGACATTTCTCAAAATACATTTTAACTGAAATATTGGAAAATATGTGTCCAGCAATCATTTCTAAATTCCGGAAATTCAATGCAACAATCCATAACAGTATTTAAATAAAGATACATTGATGCATGCATTTCAATTTATAAATCAAAAGTCCACTCACACATATCATCCAACCCAAAATCATGGACGCTCTAGCCCCAAGGAACACATGACACAATAATGACCCAACTACCTTGACCTTCCGAGCTCAAAACCCACTTCACGGTCAACCATTATCGCTGGGATTGCCCAACCGGGCCCTAAACGAACTCCTATTGCCTCGAAACCAACAAAATCTGATCTGGAACGTCCCAAAACCCTAGTCACGCGCCGCCGTGACATCGGGAACAGTCCCACGCTTCGCCACGCGCCTGTAGAAGGTTGGAACACACGCACACATGCATGCACGCGCCGCCATGCGCCGGTCACGCGCTGCTACAGTACCCACTCGCTTGGACCGGTCTAACCCGGCCTGACCCGGTCCAACCCAACCCGATCCACTCGACCCGATCGGTCCACTCAACCTGACCGGTCCGCTCGATCCGATCGGTCCACTCGACCCAATCGATAGCCAGTGACTCGTCGGAGAAGACGATCGGACCGCCGTCGCCGCCGTCTGGTTCGCCGGAAATTTCCATTTTCGGTCGATTTTCAAGGTTTTCTAACTTCTTCATTTCTTGACCGTTTTTCACGATCCACACATGTAAATTCATCTACGTTTCACCAGGAATCCAAATATGAGGTCAAAGTTCCAAGATCGTACCTGGTTTGGCCGAAAAACGGCCGAGAAGATTTGATCTACCTCCCTCCTCCGTCCGTCGCCTACAGCGGTGCTCCCGCTCCTATAAATACCCCAAAATGCTCGTGGGGTTCCGGGGAAGATCCTCCCGACCTTAGTTTCGGTCGAATCGGACTGAATTTCGTCCGATGAAAGGGGATGTTCAGTGTTCGCACGGGGAGAATTTTGGGTAGGAGATAGAGACTGAATGGACCAATCTCCCGAGGAGAGAGAAAAATATATGCTTTATAGTTCCAACTTTTCCAAAATTACCAAACTGCCCCTGAAGCTTCTAGACCCATAACGAACTCACTGGGTCTCCGTTTTCTGCGTGCTGCCTGTCTACGAACTCGTGAGTTTGAGACCTACGCAACGACCCAAGAAAAATTCCCAAAAGCACTGCCAGTTTAAAAGTGACTACCGAACTCGTCCAAAATCGAGGGTAAAATCGTCCAATTCTCAAAATAATTTAATTTCTTATCCGGGTCGTTACAATACCAGAATGGTGTCACCACTAGTCCCCCGAGACGCACTTTCTAGTGCTGCAACGTGTCACTCGCTTGAATTTTTATATGTTTTGTTCTTCAAAACATTGTCCTCAATGTTCATGACATAATGCAAGACGGTAATGTTAAATAAAAAACATAACTTTGTATTAAAAAAAATTTCAATGACGTTTACGATGGCACACGTAAACTCTTGCAATAGCCAATATTTACGATAAAAATATATAGTCTTGTAAATGGATAGTTATTTCCAACCATGATTAATTATAATCGTAAAGAAAGTATATCTTCCGACAACCAAAATATGGCATTGAAAATACTTCTTCCAATTTCGAAGTTAAGTAAAAGTTTTCACAAATATAAAATTATTACCGACATGGACTATTTCTCTTCGGAAATACGTAAACACTTCTGACTATCCCTAAGCGTCGTCGAAATTAGTAATTTATTACCGACAAGGACTAACGCCCGTCGAAAGTACTTAATCACATATGACGGAATGGACACGCTCTCGGAAATTAACAATCTATTTTCTACGACGATGTTGTTTAGTCGTTAATACTTTTGGCGCTAACACTTCCCTCCAAAAACCCTTCATTTTCGACAGTCACAGCACTTTTTTTTAGGGCATGTTTGTATATCGGAAACCAAAGGCAATCTGGTGACAAATGTTCGACGGATGATGTTTTACTGTCGATAAAGGCGCCTTTTTCGACGGCACTTCAGGCTCTCGGAAAAAAGGGGTCGAAAATGACCATTTTTGTTGTAGTGCTAACTCGGTGGTTGAAGCTGAGCTGTGGGCGGTGATGGAAGGATGCAAACTTGCAATAAGATGTGGTTACCTCTATGCCCAGGTGGAATCCGACAACAAGGAGGTAATACAATGTACCAGAGGAATATCAAACGTGGAAGATGGGAACTCTTCCCTATCCTTTCAAGACTCAAAGCGCTTTGCAATGGGTTCCGTACGTAGGATCCAGTTCAACTGGATCCCACGATGAACAAATACGGCAGCTAATGCCTTGGCTTCCCATGCTCGACGGAAAATGTACGGCGAAATCTGGATTGATCGACCCCCTTCTTCCCTAGTGCATGTTCTATGTAACGATGGCCTACCATGTCCCCCATGCCCTTGAGGTTGCCCAGGGTTGTGCAGGGAGACGCCCATTCGTGGGATGTCGACACCATTGCGTTCTATGCCCGTCTCTGCTTTTTTCTACTGCTTTATTTGGTTCCTTGTATTTCTATTTCTGTTACTTTGTTCTCCCTTCTTCTCCCTTCTTCTCTGTTTGCCTTTGGCTCAGTAATGAAGTTATTCAGATCAAAAAAAAAAAAAAAAAAAGGGATTCCACAAGTCGCAATGGTTTCCTACATATGCAGTGTGGGTTTAGGGTTTAGGGCCAGTTAAAGCCTTGCGAGGTGAGGCCATGTTAATAGTTTATTACTATTGTGCCAAAAAAAAAATAGTTTATTACTAAAAGGTCAAAAGAACCTTACAAAATATAAAATAATGTAATACTGTGAGGAAACTTGGAGAGCAAGTAGCAGTGAAGAAGATCTGAATTCAATAGGCCGACAGAAGAAGAAACAAACAAACAAAGTGTGAGTAATGTAATGTAAAATGACGTGGTCAGTGACGTATATATCACCTGGGAATCAGGAACGAAGCTACTCGGAGGTTGCTGCTGCGGACTTATATGCAATACATGCATCATTAATCCTTCCTCAACAACTTATTTGAATACACTTCAAAACAAAATTACAGTAAATTTGTAGTTTTTTTATTTAAAAATTATTTAATCATTTAATTATCATCATCAAAATTATTGGGATATAATATATTTTTTGTGTTAAAAAAGATGTTTGTGGATATTAAAGTGAATTTAATTATAATATTAAATACTCCAATAATACACTTAAAAAATCATTTTATTAAGATGATTTATGATTGAAGACTTACAAAAATTAACAATTAAATTACAATAATACATTATATATTTTATCACTTTTCGGGGACCCCATTCTATATCATAACCCTATCATGCTCTTTTCCTTCAAATCGAAGAAATACTTTTACAATTTGGTCAAACCAGATTGCATTGCTCTCTTTTCCAACTACTTTGACTTTCTCCCATCTACATATATTTTAGTCAACAACATATACTTTTTAAATTTTAAGAATATGCTTTTATTTTTACATGATATTGTATTAGAAATTAAATTTACGTGTTATAATATATTAGAAATAATAATATAAGTTGAAATTGATTGAAGCCTAATAACTCTATATTTATCCATATTCTTCATAGTTTATTCCTATGTTTGCACTCGTGTTTCAATTAAATTGGTTGTTTAGATGTATTGATTGCAATTTTTGTAAGAAATTGTCTCTACATGTGATTAAGAATTAGATAATGATGGTTGGAAAGTTCAAGAAGTCTAATTTCTATAGAATTTTACATCTCATGACTAGAGAGTTACATTAGTTTTAGCAGCAGTAATTCAAAACCAAAAAATTCATCATCCAAACATAAGAATTCGGATTTAGGGAGCTCAAATCCAAATCCAAATCTATAAGTCGGATCCTTAATCAACAAATGAGTAATACTACAACTGCAAAATCCAGTATGAATTAATATATATAATATCGGTATAGTCACGTTATATTTTCCTATTAGTAACTATATATTGTCATTATAGTGACTATACAAGAATTTTCAATAATCCAAAAATTCATTGGTGCGCTGATATTTGAAAATTTTCTAGAAAATATTTTCATCTTTATTTACATACAATATCGATTAATTACTGCAAGTTGAAACATACAATTTAAACGAGAATTATGAGATTGTGAGAAATTAAATTTCGAAAGAATAATATGAATGTTATCCACCTAAGCATGGACATAATGATTTTATTATTTTATTGATGCCGGTTGCGTTTGATGGAATTATTAAAAACAGCCGCCGTTTTAAGCATATATGTTGGATCACAGGCTGATAATGAGCAGGAAATGTCACCATCTACTACTAGTAATGTTGTGATGTAAAGGAAGACTAAAGGCTATAAAGCTAAAGAAAAGGTCCAGGTGAAATGAACATGTACGTTGTAACTTTGTCCACCTGCCCTCACTTTCTTTATTCTTCACAGTAGCTGCCAATCTTGACCTTCAATTATTTACCTCCTCCTTTTCTCTTTTCTCACCTTTTTACCTAAATGTCATGTTGATGTTAGTTACAAATTCGGTTATATGTAATGATCTCAAAATTCCAGCTTAGGGAAAATTCACCTAGGCATCTCAGGTGCTAACTAGGATAAGAGAAAGGTTCTTTTAAAAATATATATAATATTTTTTTTATTTGCGACAAAATTACAATTTTTACGTTTTGGTATTCATTATTATGCCACTTAGTATTACGGTCTAATGGTATTCCTCTTCATATGTTATGTGGAAGTTCTTGTATTCGACTCTTGTAAAGAGCGAGATTAATACTCAATGTGTATAATGTAATTTCCTCGCCCATTTCATAATATCAAAAGAAGTACTCATTATTCTCGATTATGACCTATCGGTTTTTAGAACGTTGTTTATATAACAAATGGAGTTTAATTATGGATTGTAGTTTATCACAAATTTTAGAATGTAAAAGTATTTCTTGTTTTCTGATTGTATACTCGAGGCTTTAGGTTCGGATCTTAACAATATTGTTTATATAACGTGACTATAAATATGAAAAATGTAAAAATTTGTGGGCCATTGTTGGACCGGAATGGAGTCACAACATGATAAGGTCACAGTAATGGTGGAATGGATAGGATATGGTCCTTATGGTCAAGCAAGTTGTAACCAAGTTTCAAAAAGTCAAAGCAGGTTCATGGCGGAGGCCTGAATCTGAATGCAACCTAATTGCCAGTTGCTCAAGAACTTGCCTAGCTTGCCGCCCACCTACCTATTCATTTACTTTTCAAATTGCCGGATTCATGACGTGGATTGAGGACCTCTTTGCTCACTCTTCACTCAGAAGCGGAGGTTATACACATGTAAATAATCTCAATCCTCTCCTACTACTGAACCGTCTTGTTCATCAAGTGCCCAAACAGAGATGATATCATGAAGGAAAAAGATTTAAAGTTTTTCGACAAAATTATGGACATATTATCATCAAGAAAAAAGCTTCAAAATTTTCCGAGAAAAACCCACGACTAATCTCAAGTCCATCACTCAATCTCAAAAAGCACAAATTCAACAATATATCGACCTTTTTTATCTCATAAAATCTATGAATTGCACCTAATTTTTTTCTTTCCTATATAATCAAACAACGTAGAAAAGCCATAAATTCACCAAATTAGAGCCTTGAATTTCTCATAATTCATTGATACAAACAAAAAAGATGAAATCTTAGAAGCACACAACACTAGATTTGGGGATGAAGAGGATTTCACGGATTTGCTCTCACTCACATTGCCACTTTGGTTTCAGGTAAGCATTTTTAATGTTGGATGGATGAGGTAGAGGGAATTGATGTTAAGTGGGACAACATTTGCAAAATAGAGTGCATATGTAGAGGTGGACACAATTTGGAAAAAATTCAAAATTCAATCCACAATATTAAACGATAGAGTTCATTTAAAACTCATAATTCCAATATCCAAACTCGAAAGTTTAGAAGAAAAAAAAATTGAACTTTGAAATTCCAATCTTATTTTATTTGTTGAAGTTCACATCAACCTTAATACGGTAAAACCGAACTAAAAACGATTAAAAGTCACAATTCATTTTCAATCCCGCAAGATCAATAGCTGGAGTTCATATGAACCTTATAATTCCAATATCCAAACTTGAAATTTTTGATAAAATAAAGTTTAAACTTTGAAAGTAAAATAATAATCTGACAACTTATGCAGTCTAGTGTTTTATTGTTATTTTTTTTAGGTATCTTATATGTTATGATAAATTTTTGTTCAATTGAGATTGAAAATACTCCATTAAATTCCAAATAGTAAATAGAAGAAATTATGAATATTATGTTAGAACTTCATATGAGAATAATAGCTTTACAAAACCAATGTTTAATCAAAATCATCAAGAAATTACATACATTTGGAAATGATTTGTTAAAATATAAGTTTTTAAATTTCACTTAGATTACAATTATTTTTTTGCCTGTTGCGAAAAAGAATTTTATTAAATTATACACAACAACCATTAGTTAATATTGTTGAAAACTTAAAAGGAGATCATCACTTCTCAAGGGCTCTTATGTATTTTGCGTTTAGCAAACACTCCCTTTCTCCCTTCAAAATATAGTTTACTCTTGCTTCTTCCTAAACATTTGAGTGTGCTTTGAGAACATAGTACGTCATATATGCCATGAAAAGCATCCTAAACACTGGGTAAAAATGAGCTACACACATTTACCCCAAAAAATATGAGCTACACAAAAATATTTATTCATGCATTACCCAAAAGACATTTATATACAAAAAAAAAAAAAAGGGTGAAAAAACAAATGTTATAGTGCTGTCTCGTGTTAAAATGACAGAAAGATAGAAGATTTGACAAAAAACCAACTCAGGTTAGAAAAGAGCATGCTATTCTTTTCCTAGCAATGAATCAAGAAGAGCTGCTTCTTCCTCCTGCAAACATGACCAAAAACACGGCATAACCAATCATTTATCTCACTTCAACAATAACATAATATTGGTACGAGAAATGTGCGGTAAAATTTTAAAGATAAGATATCTATGGTAGCAAAGTGCAGTCACGTACCACCAAGGCGTTAAACTCAGTCTCCTCATCTATGGCACTGATGATAGCAGGATCCTCCAGCAGATCCTGTTCCCAAGATTACAACCAGATTTCATATACTGTAGCTATCATTCATTATTCTTCTCTTAACATCAATAACTGACGTCTCATCGCATTTTACTTATTCAAAGTAGCTTACACAACGAGAAAATATGCAAAAGGATATAATTTGATTTATACTCAGAGGTCAGAAGAGTAAGGGTGGCCTTTGAAACTCAATTTTGTTCTACTACTGGGCACCCCGGAGATCTTATAGGCTAAGTTTGGATGAGGAGCTTCAAAGTTCCAATGGATTTAGGCTATAGTAGTTAGAAATGCAGCACAAAAAATTAGATTGAGGGATTGCATGACTAGATGCAATACAAGTAGAGGGATTTGTAAGTAACTGCTTGATAGGTGTTACAAGGAGATCTTTGGTTTAGTGGATGCACTCATGTAGTGCATTTAAAATTCCTCTGTATGATTGTTTGTAGTGCATTTCTTACTTATATAGCCTAAATTCCTTGGTACTTTGAAGTTTCCCATTCAAACATAGCCTTACAGTGGGTAGCCTAGTGACAAACATGTGAGAGGCAATGTGAAACCAAATAGTGTCATTTATTGTTTGAATGCATGCTGCAAGACTATAGTAGAATATTAAAAGAAGGAAAAATTTAGCAATCACCCCTATAAATGGTGTTCCACATTGCCCCCAAAACTTTCAATTTGGTTTTTAGCCCCCTAGGACTTTGAAAATGCTAATGGGCCCCTACCATTGGATTTGTTAGTCTGTAAATTTTTTGAACAAATATAACGTTAGAACCTCTGAAAATTCAGGGAGCAATGTGAAACACCACCTATATTTAGGGACGATGGCTGCAACTGAAGATTACACTAACACACTTGAGACAACAAGGGAGGAAAACAGGATGTTCAGAAGTTATACTAAACAGAGAATATTAAGGCTCTAAGCACAATGCAACAGACAGAGTTGAACTCTAACAATCTTCAGGCAGTAAATATAGTGGGAGAAATTGAAGATGAGAAACGTCTACTACAAAATGAGTGAGATTGCTTACATCGTCAGCAATTTGCAATAGACCAGCATCATCCTGCACAAAAAATAATTCAATAATACTTATGTTCCGCTCCATATCATAGAATCAGCTACAGTTCTTAGGGCAGATTATATATCTTAACATTACTATAACCACAAGTAGTATTTTGACACATTTTAAGGAACTTCATGAATAAGGGCAAAGGAAGAGAGACGCATTTAATTAAAGGGTAAATTGAAGTATTGGTCCCTCAACTATTATGACCGAATATTCAATTTGGTCCTTGAATTAAAATATTACATTTATAGGTCCGACTCACTTCCTCCAAAACTTGCTAAGAGTGCCGTTTTCCTCTCTTCTCTTCCCTTCAAGTCCTCCCTATGAATGACCATACTTGGGTCCATCTCACTTCCTTATTTTCTGTGTTCTATAGGTATGTGTGCACACCAAGTGCTCGATAATTAGTATTAAATTGAATTAGGATCATGGAGTCTGGTGGCAACGGACATTGTTGAGTATTTTGTGCCAAGTCCCAATTATTTTTCCAAGATGCAGTTGTTGATAACAAAAATGGGATTCCATCATCTCTAGGCATATTAATAAACTTTAGTTGAGGATGAGTATAGATCATCAAAAGGTTTGCTGAAAGAGGGAGGGAAAAAAAGACATTGAGATGACGCTTGGCTAAGGTTGCCGTCAGTAATGGTGGGTAACAGTTTGGTCATACAACTTCAAGGACCAAAGGTCCAATTTATTCTCAATTAAATGGAGGTGCAGCAAAGCATTTCAAACCTTGACGGTTACCTTTACTACAACAAAGAGAAGCGGATCAGACGGTGTATAAATCATGTAATGTGAACCATCCTGCACCAAGAAAACTATAGATTAACAAGGCAGCAGAATGAAAAAGCCATCTAACTCAATCGTATAGACCATAACTAATCACATAGTTGCTTAGGCACACACAAACACATACACTATCTTGATACTTAGAATTAGAAATGTACAACGAAACTATTTATATTTATATTTTAATTTACAAATAAAAAGATGTAAGTTACAAATAGGGTGCTATTAAACCAGTTCATGCAATCTACTAGATAACTAAAACATACTAGAGCACAGAATACAATAATTGTTATTGATTGCCACGTTTTTTTGTCTTTTCAAGATGATGAACAAAGAGTAAACATGTCTCAGAAAAGAGAATTTTATGGAATTCAGAAAAAAAAATTGTATTGTTTTATTTTTATTTTTTTTGGAGAAGTGATCAAACATGTTAATATACTAGCAAAATGATAATATAAAACAATCTTCAAAGAACACAGATGGTTTTTTCAATATAATTTGTATTGCAGTGAATAAGATGATGATTATGTAACAAAAGTTACAGATTATAATTACACAATCAATTCTTCATCAGGAAAAACATAAGTCAGATTGCTGCAACCTATATACTGAAGTTATAAGCTACCATTTGACGTTACTTTCTTTTAAGAATAAATACGATTTATAGATGGTTATCATATTACCAAATGGAAACAAGTAATTTCTACACCCTCAGTTGGTAAGCCATCTACATCTTGGCCATCATCTGAAAAATAGGTAAAACAACAAATTAAATTATAATAAAAAATTAAAAACCTTAGTTCTGATGTTAATCAAATATGTAATTTCTAAAAGGATGACCGGGCAGGTCTTAAGCTGCCAACTATTCCATTAAAGTTCATTACACCAATAAGTGAAAAGTAACGTGTGAAATAGAACAACCTAATGTTCATCAATGAGAACCAACTAAATTCACAACAGTTTAAACCATGTGAAACACATCGAATGATGTTCTTTTAACTGTGAAAGAGAACAAACCTATTATTCATGAATAAGAACCATGCTCTTCTGACCATATGTGACAACTCTATTCCTTTAGATAGGATGACTAAAAGAACAATGAACAACATAGTCCTAGTGGCAAGATCACTAATATAAAAACCAGGCACATGGATTTACAAACAAAACTTGCACAAAAGCCTTCAGCATAATCTCATTTAAGGAGTCTTAAGAAGGCCTCCTAGGTGCAGCATACTTACTAGCCAGATGGAATAGCACTGTTTACTGAAGCTCCTAAAAGTTTGTCTACATACTCAAAACCATATCTATCTTTCACTTCAAACACTAAGGGCTTCTTGTCCTAACTGTATAAGCTCCAATAAGTCAAAAAAATACTATACAAAGAGTTTCTCCCTGTCTCATTTAATTGAAGAAAACAGCAAGATCCACCATAGTACACCTTTCATGACATCAAAATTGACAGCTAGATTCAACACAAATGCAAAACTTCACTCATCTTGGAAAGAAGAAGATAAAATAGAAATGCTCATTATGTTATAAACACCAAAAGAGTTCAACAATCATAAAACAGTTCTTTTGCTTTTTCCTTTTTCCTTTATTTCATGAGCCATAAATAAGAGACGAGCAATTGCCTGTTCGAAAATCAAATATGTCTTCTTCTGAGTAACAAAACCCTCCCCGTGCTGTATAACAGAATCTGACATAAAGACACAAATTTGAACGAATTAATATCAAGATATCTAGAAACCAAGATACCAAGGTTTTAAAATTTATAAAACTGGACTGTATGCATGGTCATACCCACTGTGTACGAGATGCATGTGTATCTTGGCAAGGGCATAAGCAGCAGAGGGAAGAATAGCTTCAACTTCTTCATCACTCACCTAAGAAACAAAACAACACAGATTAAAATTATAGTAAAAATAAAGCATCAAGAAACAAACACTTCCACATCATAATAATCACTGGCACGTGACGTGTTGCTTGATAGACATTGAATTATGTCAAGCCACCCAGTCTTGCATCAACCTCTTTCTTCCCCACTATAAGTCTATAACTTGATTAAGAAAATACAAAATTTAACTTTTTGATAGAGAAAATTCTATCGCATGGAGGTATAAAAGAAAAAACCAATTGATAAAGGACAGAAGAGGAGGCATGGAGGTGAAGTGATGCATGACAAAGAAGAAGAGGGCAATCACAGAAAATCATCATGATCTTATTTTTCACAGTTAAGGACTTAAATTATGCGATAAATAAAATGGCCAAAAATATCAATAAAAGAAAAAAACTATATGAGAAAAAAATTCAACCTATATATGGAACAAAATGACTGTTATATCTAGAAAGTTTTTCAGCTTCAAAATTGTCAATATAAAGTCTAAACAAATTTAAGACTGAACGGGAAACTAGATATGGACCAGAACAACATACAGCTGACCAGCCATCTATGTTTGTGCTCCTTAATATTTGAACAGGCCTGCATTAATATCAATATACACTAAGAAATGATTCTGGACAAATTGCTCAATCACCAAAAAAGAATATAACAGAACTTACGTGTCAACTGGACAACAGAACTTACGTGTCAACTGGACAAAGAAGCATACATTCATCCCCTCGTGAGCTTCTGAACACTCTCCTTATAACGCACTCTAAAGGATAATTATTGGTAGGATCAACCTGCCCATGAATACTTCAGAATATTTTAAATTTTTAAGGAAAGTAAAACATAATCTCTTTATAGCAATTTAGGATGACTTTGTATGCATGAAGCTTTTATTTACTTCCAGCATTAACCTTGTTTATTTTCCTCCAATGAAACAAAGAAAGCATAAAAAAAAAAACAATTTTGTAGTATTTATCAATTTCCAGCCTAAATAATCAGTTCAGATGATCAATTCAATTGCTCATTTTTATAAACTGTTTATGTTGGTCAGAGAAAATAAAACAGCATCCAATAATCCAAAATTGAATGCAGCTCATAAATCATCCACAATTGCACAAATTATAACCACAAATATAAAAAATAAACAGAGGTAATTATGACCCGAGCAAGTTTATCTCTGGAGTTTCATCTAACAATTGCACTGCCTAATTTCTTCTAATTGCATAAAATCTACTCTAAAAGTGAAGGCTGATCTGTTATACTAGGGAGCTAACCAATCAAATGGAATGTCAATGACCTGTAAACAGCATAGTTTGAAGTGAGCTGGCTATTGTAATAGTAAGGTCGTGTTATATTCGGGAGATAACCAATCAAATGGAATGTCAATGCCCTCTAAGGAGCAAGCTTTACAGGTTGAAGTGAGCTGGGCTATTCTAGTAGTAAGGTCCTGTTATATTAGGGAGATAACCAATTATATGGAATGCCAATGACCTCTAAGCAGCAAGCTTTATAAGTTGAAGTGAGCTGGGTTATTTAGTACTAAGGTCGTGGGCAGGATGGGAGAGCTTGGGTTGTGGTAAGAGTTTGTTGGCTGCTTAGAATGTGTACATTTTCTCTGAGTTGGAGTGCGCTACAGCACAGGGGACCCTCTGTAGCTCCATCCCTGAGCAGACTCTCCAGCTGCTCATTTCAGACAAAGGTAATTTAAGCAATAGTTGTTAAAACTCATCTGCCTTTCAGAAACCTTAAAACATATTCTGCCTTGTTAAAGATGAAAAAGAAAGCGCAATGGGCATCAGCCTATAGATTATAACTGCAATAGACCTTGAACTTAGAAAACAAGAGTTCCACACAGACATTGAAAATTAAGCAAGAAAGAACTCACAATGGAAGCAATTCGCTTGGAAGAAGCCATGAGCACCTTCCCAAGATCATCCACCACAAACCCAGCTGGCGGTTTTGGCAGCGGCGTGGGATGGTAAGCCAGCGACCTTGAATTCGAACCCGAAACGGAAGATCCAACACCATCAGCACCAAAATTATCCACAATTTCGGCGTCACTCAAGCTCAGATCCTCTGAATCGCCATGACCTCCACCGCCGCCGCCCTTACGCTTTTTCTTCTTGTTGTTGTTGGTGCCCGAGGGTGAACGCTTCTTCACCGGCCCGGTCTGCGACTTTGCAGCGGCGCAGACAGAGATATGTAGTCTTCTGGGGATTGAAAAGGGGGTTGGGAGAGAGATTGAGACTGGGCATAGCTGGTTGAAGTGGAAAGTGGATAAGGGAAAGTAGTGGGCTTGCTTCTGATGGAGATTGGAAGTGGTTGATAGAGTTGTGGAGACTGAGGATGCCATACTTGGTGTTTAGAATTTAGCTTTGCCTGGGAAATGGGAGTCTTTGAGTGTGGAGTCTTTGAGTGTGGGCTTTGGCGGCAGAGTGCACTCTTTGCATATTGGTAATTTCAAGGACCGTCACATTTTATACAACTATATTAAGGGATTGAGTTATATAGAATAGAACTTCCATACTTAAATCCCATAAATTAATAATTTTTGTTAAATAATATTTTTAGTCGATTCCAATTTGGAAATATATTAAATTAATTATTTGTTAAATTTATAAAATAATACATTATAAAAAATTCACATAAATAAAATATATAAATTAATAATTTTTTAATACATAATTTTTAATGATTCTACCATTATGTCTTTCTAAATAAAGACTTAGTCATTATTTGCTTCTTCTTAAAATTGATAGTGTCTTGAACCTCATTTATAACATTTCTTAACATGGTAAGAAGTTCTGGTATAGTTTTCTCATATTGCAACAAAAAATATTCAATGTTATCACCACTTTGAAATATTTTTTTTGCAGCTCGATAGTAGAACTATCAACTTCAACTTCATCATCATAATAATTTTCATTAATTAATATCTTTAAACTCGCCACTCAATCTCAATTTCACATTTTGACTAAACTTTGTCTCACTTAATCCCCTAAACATGACTTCCATTAGCAAGGTTACCCTAATTTCATCTAACCACTCTAACATCCATTAAATTCTGTTAAATTGAATGATGTGGCATAATAAGATCACTAAGTGGTTTGACACATGTCATTCTGATTCATTTTTATTAATTAGTACCCTAAAAAATAAGTTTTAATTTTGAAAAAACATTAAAAAGAAAATGAATGAACCCATCCACCCTCACGCACCAACATCTCCTATAAACACCCAAAATTCAGTGGAATAAACATTTTCTCCTCCCCAGCCACCATCTCCAGTAAGCACCCACCATCATCGTCTCTGGGCAACCAATTTCTTTCAACGAAAATAGGGTGGTTTCTGTTCAGATCCAAAGGTTGACTGCGAGTTCTAGTTAGAGCTGCCGCTCTTCGTTCGCATGCCCAATGTACTCAATTTTGAAATCTAAGTTTTCTATATACAGACTAGTAGAGAAGATATGCTGAACTGAAGTAATTATTCATTGACTGAACATGAACTAAATACAAGTACAGAAATACCAAACCAGCAGAAAATCAGGAACAACCATGATCGGTTCCTTATGAAGGATATTGTCAAGTTCGGGTCGTTATTCCGGTTCGAATTGGAAGCTGGGTCATAGCCAAAGCTTCTCTTGGCCATGAGCTGTTTGTGAAAAGGTATCCCGGAAGCCATTCATATCTACGATGGTTTCAAAGGCTTTGGGTACATCTCTTTGGCTATGTTTGCTCGCTTTAAACATAATGAATGTTCTTAGAGCAAGATGAAGTGGTCATCCATTTGAAGATGACATATCACATCCAATTTGGTAAGAGATGTGACGAAAAAAAGAAAGAAATTGGTTACCTAGCGACGATGATGGTGGGAGCTTATTAGAGATGGTGGGTGGGGAAGAGATGATGTTTATTCCTCTGAAATTTAGGTGTTTACCCGGAGATGGTGGTGGTGAGTATGGATGGGTTCATTCCCTTTTTTTTATTTTTTTTTTCAAAATTAAAACTGATTATTTAAGGTAATAATTAATAAAAATAATTAAAAGGACGTGTCAAATCACTGGTGATCTTATTATGTCATATCATTCAATTTAACAGAATTAAACGGAAATTAGAGTAGTTGGACATAATTGGGGTAACTTTGTGTTTAGGAGAGAGTCTTGTGGCATGCTTCCGTACCACGTGTTTTTACAACCACCTAGTGAAATGACGCCACGTGTCACAGATAACTGATTGCTTTCTCTTTGGCTTCTCCGCTAGCCTGAGCTAAGCCGATATCATCTTCATCCCTTCTTCATCAAAGAAGAACACATATTGTATATCTAAAGTTACACAAGATTCAACAAAGTGGGTGCTTTGCAACACCATTGAATAAGCTTAGATCATCATCAGGTTGAAGAAATGAAGGAGATTTTGATCTGCCGGGCCACTCTCTCAATATCTCTCCAACAAAAGAATAAGCATACAGAGCTAGCTCTAGAGAGACAAAAGTTTAATTTTTTTAGAGAGAGATCCCAGATAAGAAATCTTCACACAAACAAACGACCTTCTAAGAATAGTGACATGAAATTTGTGAACATCCGGTCTCTTTTTTTATCTGCATTTTCCTTTGAAACAATTAAAGAAGACATAGTTTTGAACTTACCCAGCAAGAAAATCACAGTAAAAAACGTGATTTGCGGCAGTCGTTGAAGCTTGAAATCTACATCTCTGTAAAAATCTTGATTTTCTGGGTTTTCAGAAATTGAAAGCTTGATCTCTGTTATAATACCAATTTAATATGCAAGTATTGTGGGTTTGAGTCTAATATTTTCCACAGAAGATGAGTCAAGAGGTGAGTATTGGATGCGTCCTACTTTTTATTGATTAAGGTGATTGCCCTAGACCTCTGGTACATGTTCTTATTTGATGACAAAAGGTATGAAGACAATGAAGGAGTCAGCTCGGCCCGAGCTAGCGGAGAAGCCGAAGAAAAAGCAAACAATTATCAGTTCCATATGGCGTCATTTCACTGGGCGGTCGTAAAGACACTTAGCGCGGCAGCATGACATAAGACTCTCTTCATTGAACTGAAATTAGGTGGAGCAATTGAAGTAAAAAGTCTGAATATAATTCTTTAGTTCCAAGACCATTAATAATTTATAGGAATTTAATTGTACTTTCAATATCAATTTTTTATAAATTGGAACATTGACTATATAATGAGAAAAATAAAACTAAATTGTAGTACTAGTGGAAACAATGGAGAAAATCAATTGACTCTATCTAAACTAACTTTTTCATATAATCACTTGGAAGAGTTATAAAGGAAAAATATGCACGTTGATTAATTTTCTGATATGATTTGAAAAAATGAAGAAATTAGGCAAAATATCCATTTGAACACTAGAGTAATGTAAGCCAAAGTTAGACTTTAGTGAAGTCAGAATTCGAGAATAGATTTCTCAGTTTTAGATCATTTATTTTAGACTAAATGGTTGAAACCATCCCTGAATTTTCCCATAATTTTAGCAACCGTCTCTATACTTCAATATTAGTGTCCTCCGTCCTTGAACTTTACCCTAATGTTGCCGTTAGTCCCTCTGTTATTTTTTAAACAAATTCCGTTAAAAAAATGATAACGGAAATATTAGGGTAAAGTTCAGGGATGAGGGACATTAATATCGAAGTATATGGACAATTGCTAAAATTATGGTAAAATTCAAGGACGGTTGTAACTATTAACCATTTATTTTTATTTTAAGTAGCTGTAGGTATAGATGAATATGTGTATTTTAAGTTGCTAAATTTGAGTGTTCGAACCATATATATTGGAGATGGCCTTATTAATTCTTTCTTTATAATATATTTTTTTTGTAAACAAGGGAGCCAAAAGGCCAAAAAAAAAAATCAAATAGTGAGCCTGGCTATATCATCCCCTATTGTAGAAATCGTAAATATTGGGGGAAAGTCAATATAGCAACATGTCATATCCACATACAAAATATTCTTAGCAACATTATTGGCAACTCAATTCTTCTCTCATTCGATATAAGAGAGAGCCCTAGTGGGTAAAATTGATTAATGTTACCAGTTACAAGCATACATGTGGAATCATAGATCACCGAAAAATTGCAAAGTTGCCATGTGACCCATAATTTATTTAGGCTACGTTTGATACGCCGTATAAGAAACCAAATATGATAATATAATACGAAATCGGTGTTTGGTACCACTCGTATTAATTAGCCACCGGATAAGTTAATACGGTTGAGTATATTTATACAATCCACACCCACTAAAATAATACCCTCGAAATTGTCCGTATTAAATAGTCGGATGATTAGCAATCTTGAAAAAAAAAAAATAATAATGATAATAAATAGTAATAATAATAAAAAATAATAATGATAATAATAAATTAATAATTAATAATAATTAAATAAATAGTAATAATAATAATAATATAAATAATTAATTAAAATAAATGATAATAATATATATAATTAATATTTATGATATATAGATATTTCTTATCAATTAGTATAATATAATCCGACCAATATAATATAGTCGGCATTTTAATCTAGTAGAGTATCAAACGGCCAACTAAATAGTCAGTCTATCTAGTGGACAAATTAGTCTATCCAACTGAAATAGTCAGTACAATACGGCGTACCAAACGAGGCCTTAATGTTCAAATTACCCATCCCGCGAAATATACCCGCCAATTTGTGAGATCCTGCTTTTATAATTTTGAGGTCCCTGATGACCTTGTCATAGGCCTCTTGTGACACACCCTTTGCAACCTTTTCAGCAATAAAATCAACTGTTTCAGCCAACCACCTGACTTCACGGGATCAACTTTTGCATTGTCCTGGACGACATCCATAACTTTAGCATTATGCGCCTTCACACCACTCGATGAAAGAGAAAAGACCCCATCTCACCTCTACGAAGAAAACAGTTACCTGACATCTTTCCTAGGGGTGCTGGGCTCATTTCTTCCACTATTCCTTCTGAATCTTCTTCCCTCAAAGCCTATATCACTTCAAAAGAAAAGGGGAACAACTCTCGACTTCTTGGAAGACTCAATCTCACCTTCGGCAGAACCACCTAAATACCTGCGTCGACCTAATCGATCTCGTTGGTCTGGGACGACGAGACACGGCATCTTGAACATCACTAGAAGGAATGGCCAACCCTAAGGGCATGGCCAACACCCATTTATTGTTACTCTCATTGACACATGTAACGACCCGTACGTGTAATTAGTAAATTTTCGTAAATTAATTTAGAAAATGACGATTTTACCCTCGGGGGTAGGAGGGGTTCGAAAGCTAATTTTTTCTTGGAAATACTTTCGGGAGTTTTTCTTGGACCATTGCATATGTCTTGAACTCATGAGTTCGTAGACAGGCGGCACGCAGAAATCGGAATCCAATTGAGGAAATTACTGGCAATTTGGTAATTTTGAAAAATCAGATATTTTTGCATCTGCATTTTCTCTCTCCTACTAGAAAAATCTCGACACTCTTTCTTTCCTCTCTCGCGTGTTTCTCTCTTCGGCGAAACAAGAAAACCGAAACCCACCCCAACCTTTTACTATGATTTTGGCCCTTTCAACTCAAACCAATTCCAGCAAACGATTCTTTTCCTCCCCACGAAGCCAGCCATACCTTCTTGGACCCATGAGGACCTCAGTGGACGAAGGATTGAAGCTTATAACGTTGACCGAAGCTTCTCGTCCAATTTTCGGCCAACCAAGGTAAGGGATCTCAATTTTGACTTCCTTTTTAGGTTCTTGGGCTCAAGTAGATAGATTGACTATTAGAACATAATATTTGGTGAAGAAAATAGGGAGTTAGGAAGCTTGAAGTTTCGGGTGGCTATGGCGGATTCATCCGGCCAAGGCGGCGCAGGTCGCCGGAATCTGGGCTAGAGGTTAAAGGCGACTGGAAGCTGAAGTCATGCACATCTAGGAGTGTAGCATACGTGGGGGCGCGTGCAAGGCGCGTGGAAGGGCCGGCCACTGGCCCAATACAGTGCGTGTTCACATATTTTCGACGTTCCGGATCTTTTGGTGCAGGTTTTGGGTATATTAGAGTTCGTTTAGGGGTTGTTTTAGACGTCCTAAGTTACTTTGAATGCGTTTAGGGGCCGTGTGTACTCCCAGGGTTTATGAGGTCAGATTTTAGGTCTATAATTATTGTTTAGTAATCCCGGTTGTTACTTTGACAAGCGATACTGCTCCGAGGACAGCAGAAGAGCGCACAACTCAAAATTGAACTTATTTTGAGCTTACGGTGAGTGGACTTTGGTTTTTAAATCATAATGCATGCATACATATATATATATATATTTATATGATTTCCTATCCAATATGAATTTCGAAAATTTAGAATAATTACTCAGAAAGGATTTATTATCGTTTATGAAACTCAGAAATTCATGATAATGATTTTATTTGATTTTTTACGGTTTCAAGGATTTTGGATTTACTGGATTTCGGCTTCGGCCGAGCATAAGATTTTGGGCTTAGGCTCGGGATTTCAGTTTTATCAAATTTTGAGTTTCGGCCTGGATTTTCTATAATTTTGGCTTAGGCCAGGTAAAAAGGATTTTTGTTGAATTTCGAGTTCACACTATTGTTTCTCTATTGTACCATCCTCGGTTATTATTGATTTTCTCCGGCACAAGATGTTAAGTTATTTTCCATGTGTTCATTGAGAGTTGGATTATTTCTCTAACACATGACGTCAAAGTATTTTTCGTCAAACACTCGTCGAGGCTGTCTACGCTTAGTACAGGGTTTTAGCCACATATTTTTGGGGTATTTTTGGATATGCGTATCTAGGAGTAGGTCCCCGGGTTGGACCTCTCGGTTCTCTAGCCATTATTTTGAGGTATGTTTGGCAATGGTTAGGATGACATGTCCCCGTGTTGAACTGCCCTAGATGTTAGGAGACGACCCGGGATATCGAGCTACGGCTCGGGATTACATTAGGGGATGGTAGGAAGTTTTTATGGTGAAATGTATCCAGGTTTGCTTATTATTTTTAAGCTCTTTCGATGAGGATTTTTCAAATCATGGTTGTGGAACACAGGATGTTTTACAAGGCACGAATGTTCGTGGGTCCCGTCGGGTTTTAAATTATAAATTACTTTCCCGGTAAGTTCTTTGTAACTATGTTTATTTAGATAGCTATTCGAAAAGGATTTTTTCATTATGCATGCATGATTTACTCACGGAGGGGAGAATTATGTTTTTCCTCGGATTTTGCGTTTTTTTAAAGTTTATTTTTGTCCACTCACAGTTTTTCCTTTGCATACCCTCCAGGCTGTTGAGTTCGACGAGGACAAAACCCTAGGCGGAGTCATCATCTTTTAGCTGAGCTACTACCATACTATCTACGAGTAGGGTTTGTTGGACTTGTAAAGTTAACTTTCCAACCTTGTTTCTCTAATAATCTTTTAGGGTTGGATTGTAAATTAATTTCCGGGATTTGGATATTTTGGACTTGGAGTTGGTTAAGTTAAGTGATTGTGATTTGATTTGGACTGTTTGGATTTTGGGTTAGTATTTGAATCCTTCATCTAACAGGTTGAAGACGGTTTGACCTAGTTACAGGGGAGATTCTGCCAAATTTTCATTAGAATTCTCGTAAAGTATTTGTTGGTGTAGTATGAGTATTTCAGGAATTATTTTGAGGTTTCATGTATTGTCAGGTAGGAGCAGAGTTTCTCACGGATTTCGAGGGGGGGAAATTCGGAAGGGGACCTATCAACACCATCTCGCTTCAAACACCATGGAGCCCTCAACCACTTACTGTCTAAGTCTTCAGAAGGTCTCCCACCAGGCGAAAATTTGAAGGGGCTTAGTAGCCAACTCATTTTCCGGTACTCCGTAGGGATCTTCAAAGTTTTGTCAATCTTCTTGAGGTTGGGATGGTAAGTGAAATCAAAGCTCAATCGTTGTTGCTACTTTAATTCAAGGTAATCTTCATGCCATTGAGAGAAATGGAGTCCCAGGTACCCCTTACGTTGATGTATGAGGACCTGTATGAGACGTCATTGAACCACGTCTTCGTGAATAGTTCCAATTTTAGGGTGATATAAGAAGATCGTTCTCCTGGGATCGGTCTATGCTCCAATGAGTAACATTGCCAAAACTCCTCCTCAAGACTCTCCAAGCAGAAAACTCATTCAACTTCTCAAAGCACATGATATGTCGATAAGCATCTACACATAATTAAGAAGGCAGCATCCCATCATGTAGATAATCTTGGTGAAGAACACCACAATTGGGACTTTGAAGCACCGGTTGTAACAACCCGGAATTTTAATTATTGAGTTTACGCAATTATTTTTGTAAAATGACGATTTTACCCTTGGTTGGTAAAGAGCATGGAAATCAAGTTTTGGTTCAAAACTTATTAGGCGGTGTTTCGGGTACCGTTGCGTAGGTCTTGAACTCACGAGTTCGTAGACAGGCGGCACGCAGAAAACGGAGTTCGTGGACGAAAGTTATAGGTCTATATGTGTAAGGGCATTTTGGTAATTTTGGTTTGGGAGAAGATATTTTAACCCCAATCATTTTTACATCTTCATTTACATCTTAACTTCATCTTCATTCTTCACACTCATCTCTCTCTCTGAAACATAAACACACCGACCCGTGCGAAAAACACACCAAAAACCCACAAAGTCAACTTTTGATTCAAGGCTTTAGCTTCCATTTTTTTATCAACTAATCATATTCTACTCCTTTCCACGATCACAACCGTACCAATCATCGAAGGAGTGGACCACGGGGGAAGCCGAACCGAGTATAGGAAGTTTCAGATCTTCCGATCGATTTTCCGGCTTACACAGGTACGTGTTTGATGTTTTGAGGTCATATTTGGATTCCTGGGTTCGAGTAGATAGATTTAGACGTAAAATTTGTGAAAAATGGTTGAGTTTTGAGGAAGTTATAAAAGCTTGAAGTTTCGGCCAGAAATGGGGGATTCCGACGAAACCAGACGGCGGCTACCGGTCATCTTCTCCGGCCAGACTTCGACGACGGCGTCGGCAGCCGGTAGTCTTCTCCGGTGAGTCACCGGTGATCGGTTGGGTTGAGTGAATCGGTTGGGTCGAGTGAATTGATCGGGTCGAGTTGGATCGGGTCAGGTCGAGTCGGGCCGGGTTGGATCGGTCCAGGCACGTGAACACTGTAGCAAGCGCATGACCAGCGCATGAGGGCGCGTGGGTGCCTGTTCCGACCTTACGGCGGTGCGTGGCAGCACGTGGGGCCGAGTCTGAGGTCACGGCAGCGCGTGGTAACTATTTTTCGACGTTCTGAATCAGTTGGTACATGTTTCAGGTTGATCGGACGTTGTTTAGAGGTCGTTTTAGGCGTCCGAAGTTGCTGTGTTTTCTAGAAACAGCATGGGTAGACCTCCCCGGGTTTAGGGAGTTGTCATATAATAGTCTTAATAATAGCCGGTAATCCCGATTGTTGTTTTTGAGAGGCGATCTTGTTCCGGGAACCTCGGAGGAACGAACAAGACGGGATTGAACTTGCTGGAACAGGTTTGTGAGTGGACTTTTGTTTTATAAACTCAAATGCATGCATCAAAATATCTTTGTTTAAATACTGTTATGTATTGTGGCATTGAATTTCTGGATTTTAGAAATGATTACTGGACACATGTTTTCCACTATTTCAGTTAAATTGTGATTTGAGAAATATCATGGTTTTTGGACTCGGTTTTGATATCGTTTTGACGTGGAAATTATTGAGTCCATGATTTGGGTTTTGACCCGATTGTATGAGTTTATCGAATTTGGACATATTTGAGGGAGGCCAGGAACTGGGACTAGGATCCGTTATTAGCGGTGAACCCGGTGAACCTCCAAGATAAACATTGATTTGAGGGAGGCCAGGACCCGGGACTAGGATCCGTTATTAGCGTTAAACCCGGTGAACCTCCAAGATAAATATTGATTTGAAGGAGGCCAGGACCCGGGATTAGGATCCGTATTAGCGGTGAACCCGGTGAACCTCCAAGATAAATATATTTGAGGAGGACCAGGATATGGGACTAGGATCCGCTGTTGGCGGTGAACACGGTAAACCTCCAATATAATTGGTTACTGTTTCTTTGACTAGCGTCGAGAGTTTTACTCCGTTGGTTCGTTGAGTGCTCCGACTCTGGCATCGTGGAGTTTTAGCTCCGTCGGGTCGTGAGGATGTCTATGCATAGTACAGAGAGTTGTGATACAGGACTAGCACACCCCAAGGGATACCCTTGTGGCTAGTGGATATGTCGGGAACAGTGGATTTGAGATATTATGTATCCAGGTTGAATTAAATGATTTTGAACTCTTTTGAGGATGATTTTCAAACCAGACTGTGGAGCACAATGTGTTTTCCTTATATGGATTTTGTGTGAGTCCTATCAAGTGTTTTTAAAGAGAAATGGAAATGCCGGTGATTTAAAGTTGATGTTTTTATATCATTAACTGTTTATGTGATGCATGCATGGTTTTATAAATGGAGGGGGAAAAAGGTAATATTCCTTGGAAAACGATTTATAAATGATTATTTTTGTCCACTCACAACTTTTGTGTTTAAACCCCCTTCAGGCTGTCGAGTTGACGCGGACACTTATCTCGAGGCAGAGGCATTAGTACTCTCGGCTGCGCTGTGTAGTTGTACTTGAGTAGGATATCTAAATTGTACCCTTGATCCTACTTAGACGCTCTGATATTATATTTTATTCGGTTGGTAATTAATTACGGGAATTATTGAGTGCTTGAATCCCTTGTCTGACAAGTGAAAGTATTTATTATTATTATAATTTGTAAGGATTGAAGGGTATTTTGGGAACCTTTCCTTAGGTTGTCAGACGGGATCAGGGTTCTTCCCGGGTTTTGAGGGGAAATTCGGGACGAGTCCTGACACCAGTTGACGATCAAGGGAAGGAACTTGATCCATCGAACACCCACGGAGCTCTTGCCCTTGGGAGCTAATTTTCTAGGACCCTTCAAACAGAGTGTGCGTCACCAAGCACCATGATTACACCATCTGGGAAAGCATATTGATTACTGTTCTTCCATCTCTCGAAGTTTTCAACTCTAGAGAAATCTGACTGCTCCCAGCAGAATGGAAGTTCACTATTCTCTAACCTCCGCGCTCCCACAAAAAGAGTCCTCCATAATTCACCAGAAGCTTTTAGACATCTTAAATGACCGCCTTGAAGAGTAAAAAACAACGTCGCTTGAATCGCTATGATCAGACACTCCAAAATCCCTTCGAAAAGGCAAAAGTGAAAAAAAGAAACGAAATTAATTAGTTTCTAAAGAACAAAATTGTCAGCAAAAAGACAAAAAAAAAAAAGAAAAAAAAAGTCAAGTTCCGTTAGGTCGAGAGGAGAGAAAAGGGAGGGTCGGGAGTTTCGAGCCACTCCAGGTGCCAATCGAGTTGTAACGTGCTAGGATGAGAGGGAGCCACTCCGACATCTGCTTTGTAGCATACTCATGCACTGGACTCACTTCAGGTGCTGCCCACTTGCGCGTGTCGCTTATGCGCCCGACCAAGTGTTGAATCCCATGTCATGCTGACGTTAGTCCTGACGCCACCCTAGCTTCAGTTGACAACTCCTGCTACATCGATCTCGTCTGCCAGCTTCTATCCCCCTATGCGCTGATAAGGACCTACTGCCCTCTGATCGACGGCCCTACTTGCTGCTTCATCTCTCTCTTGTGGCTTTCTCTCTTGCGTCGGTCCCACCAACTCTCTCTTTTGTCCCCACCAACTTTCTCTCTTACGGCTCCACCTATAGAGACAAGACCAATATTTTCTTCTTCTTTATAATCCTTCTATATCTGACATATATAATCCTCATACAATGAAATAGTATCAATTTTACATTCAAAATACATTGAATTTGAAGAGTTATCCAATTTAATCTCACTCACCAAACGTAAATTACTTCGGATATGAAGACCATTCCAAATAACACAAGCCTTACATATATCCATCATTACATGACTTAGGCTTTTAGTCTCTATACTACTTCAATGACATCTACATCTATCATTATTACTCAAATGTCTTCTGTACCGCTACCAAATGTCTTCAAAATACAGATCTTGAATGAAATTGGTCTTTTAATTCATTTTTAGCATTTGGAAAAATTTAGGAATTTAGACGAAGAAATAAATTACATTCCTAATATGTTAAAAATCTTAAAATAGAAAATAAACTTGAATAAAAATAAAAAATGATTTATTTTATATTATTAATGTTTGAATAGATCGATAGTTGTCATTTTAAGAAATTGAAAAATCCTTAATTTTGTATTGTTAATATTTGATTAGAAGTATAGTTGCCAAATATGTTTTTACTTGTAGATAGTCAAATTGCGTTTTATGTAAATTTATATGTCATTTTAAGTATGAAATTGAAATACCACTTCTTAAACAGTAATTCTAATACCCTTTTTTGATTGAATTCATTTCAATCAACATCTTTCTCTTTTTCCTTTTTATATTTCGCAAAACATAAAACTTGATAAAGAAATGAATTACAATTCCATCAAAACAAAGGCCGCGATATCCAAAAAAATAAACCCATCAAATTGGAGATGCTGATCCTAGAAAATTGTCGGTCTAAAGTTTTCTTTTTCTTATGAAAGATATTTTTAGTGAATCTTTAGTTAAAGTAAAAATGATAAATCATTACATTTCTTACTAAATTTCTGCCAATCTTGTAACCTTATTTTCTATTATAATTTGTCATTATCAATAATTGACATATGGCGAAGAGATAGCATGATTCTGTGTCTCTGACATATGACATAAAAATCTGTAGTCAATCTTGTACATGCAGCCGTGAGACCCACCGACTACCCTTAATTAAATTCTGGAATTCCGCATTCGTGAGTAAAATTAAATTGGATTGAATAATTATTTAATTTTAATATATTTTAAATATAAAAATAAATATCGAAGATTACAGAAGAATTCAATAGAATTAAACATAAAATAAACTTATATTTTCTTATTGAATAATACTCATTCAACTCTGGTGGTACTTTCTCGTATCACATTTTCGATTTATCTAATAATTTATATACATATATTATAATCGGAATCGTTTAACTCCTAAATAATTCTTTTAGATCATCTCAGCAAAAAATTAATAATTTTGAAAGTTCTTTAGTCAATATATGTATCAAACAAATCAAGCGGTATTGGTAACAATGAAGATTCTCATGATAAACCGTCCGTTTAGTTTACATATATAAATTACTAATGAAGATCCTCATGGTACCACCAAGGATGTGATACAAGTATTATCCTTTCTAATCATGCTATTTTAAGAGTATTTTATTGAATAAATTTTTTTCTATCTCTATTTTCTTAAATCTCTTTATAATAAAAATATATTCATTTTTATATTTAAAATATATTATACTTAATAAGCTATCAAATTTAATGCCATTCTCACTTTCCAAAAGAAATAAATATAAAACTCTCGCTCCGTCTTCAAATATTTTATATAAATACATATGAAAAAGATGAAAAAAGAAAAACAAGAGAAAGGGAAGTATTGGGCAGTGGGTGTGTCCCAGTGAGATTGCTGAGCTCGACACTCGCAGCTGTTCACCATAAATAGATTACACGACAACTACAGCAGTCTCACATGCTTTGTTCTCTTCTCTCTCTCCTCTCACACACACCCACAAAATCAAGCCTCTCTATTTCTTTATATCGCGGCCCAACCAAATCTCCAAATGCCACTGAGCTGCTAATACCCATAGCTAGCTACCTTCTTTAAGCGTAGAGCAGGAGGAAGAAGATGAAGCAGGGAAGCAGCCTAGCAATAGTACCATGGCTGCTGCAGCTTTTTCTGTTATTGTGTTACTGTTCAGCAATGGCAGTGGCGAGTAATGTGAGCTACGATAGTCGGTCTTTGATAATCAATGGCCAGCGGAAGCTGCTCATCTCTGCTGCCATTCACTACCCTCGCAGTGTCCCAGCGGTAGGCTTCACTTTTTCCTTTTTAAATTAATTGGAATAAACCAAAAAAAAAAAAAATTATTTCTTCTGCACTTTACTTGCCAATCTAGTGGAGCCTAATTGTTTGATAGATAGAAGACTTCTGATTCTGAGCATATCTATCTATTTCATTTTGGTTTGTTATATGATTTGATGATTTTCCCTTTCTTTGTGTTTTGTGTTACTTGTTGCATTGTATTCATACTGGGGTTGAAGCGTGAATTGTGTGGTGTGTAGATGTGGCCGAGTCTTGTTCAAACTGCAAAAGAAGGAGGGGTAGATGTGATTGAGACCTATGTGTTTTGGAATGGTCATGAACCATCTCCAGGCAATGTGAGTCAAATTTCAAAAGCAAAAGCCTCTTTTATCTGTCACATATGGTTTAAGAGTTTCTTCTCATCTCAGTACTAGTAACTGATTTGCACCTTTTCCATTTCTCTTAATTGGGATTTTCAGTATTATTTTGGGGGAAGATATGATCTTGTCAAGTTTGTGAAAATCGTTGAGCAGGCTGGGATGCATTTGATTCTTCGAATTGGGCCATTTGTAGCGGCAGAATGGTACTATGGGTATGTCATTCAATTCAGATTGTAATATTTGTTTCTACAGTAGGAAAGATTAATATTGTCTCTTGTTGCATAACTCCATGTCATATCATATACTACTAATACCTTTTTGCTACTTTCTCTTGCTAAAGACATTGTTTGAGAACTCCTAATAAATGCTTGTTTAATACAGAGGGATACCTGTCTGGTTGCATTATGTGCCTGGCACTGTATTTCGAACTGACAATGAGCCATTTAAGGTATGGAAGTGTAATAGATAATGTTCCATGATATTCATATTTTCGTATGATCTTATGATAGAGATTGGATTTCATTGCCATCATTGGTGCTTTCATGTTGGCTTCGATCACCAGCCGGTTATGTCTCAATATATGCACACTTAAATAACTCATTTCCTTCAGCCCTCTCATTCTTCTCTTCCCCCCTTAGTGAATCTCTGTTTCGGTGCTATATCAGAACTGGATCCCATAGTAGTCTATTGTTTCCTCTCTAACTGATTTTTTCTACTTCCTTGGGTTTCAGTATCACATGCAGAAGTTTACAGCATTCATAGTTAACCTAATGAAACAAGAGAAATTTTTTGCATCACAAGGAGGTCCTATTATCCTAGCACAGGCAAGTATCTTTAACTTCAAAAGTAGTTGGGTGAAAGTTTCGACGTGACTGAATCTTTTTTCATAGTTAAACCATCAGTAATAGTCAATCAAGGCTTACATTTTCAAAATTACGCATCATGCAAGGCTTACATTTTCAAAATTAAATGTAGTTGTCTTATTGTTCAATAGTTTGTGTACGTATATATCCTCCTTGAGAGATGAATACAGTAGAGAAAATTATTTCAAATCTAAACTCCTATGTTTCTCCTCTGGTAAGTTTACTGGAGACGTCAAAACAGAAAGCAAATAATTTTGTGTACATTGTTTCCTTCTACTAAAATGGGAGCTCTAGTTCCATATTTAGAAACCCTGGTGTTCTGTCTATGTAGTTTGTTCTGATTTGATTTGTTGGCTAGAAAGCCTTTTTGTTCTACGATTTAATTTTGCTAAAATTTGTGTCGGTGTGTATCATTCTATCTTCCCCTTAATAACGTCTAATTGGAAGTGGTTCTCAATTTCCGCAAGTCAATTTTAATAGGAAACAGAATTTCACTAATAGTATAAAGTATGAGGTACATGAAAGTGATGGATAACATGTCCACCTTTTCTCAGCAGGATTGATGAATTGTCAATGTCCGTGGACTTTTATTTTTCTAACTAGTATGAATTATCCCAATAAGATTCAAGTTTGGTCGGATTATTTTTTATGTAGGAGATAATATTTAAATATAAGGATTTCTGTATTTGAAAGTAAATTTCCTAGAGTTAAATGGATACTGGTATCAGAATGTAAATTTCCAAGACACATCTCTCTTGGAGATTCCCTAATAAAGTGGGCTTGTCACTTATCAGTTTCATATTATAATAACTTGGCATGAGAAATTTCTCTAGATTCTGATCATAGAAATTTCCCTAAATTTTGAAAGCCCAAATTTGTTTTTTAACCAAGTAAATCAACTGACAGATTTGGAAATTTATTCTAGGTTTAGTTTGGATCTTGCTAGGAAATATATAGAAAAGAAAAGAAGAAAGCTTTTCAGATTCTCTTATTCAAAGTTCGTTGTATAGTTACATATCTGTAACAGATGTTTAACATTTTTCTTTTGTTGCAGATAGAAAATGAATATGGATACTATGAGAAGGATTATGGAGATGGGGGTAAAAAATATGCCATGTGGTCTGCTAGCATGGCTGTTTCTCAGAATATAGGTGTGCCTTGGATCATGTGCCAACAATTTGATGCTCCAGAGTCTGTGGTGAGAGTCTTGACTTGAAAGGCTTTTTTAATCCTAGCTCAGAAAAGTACTCTTAGTGTTTATTTATAATTATCATATGCAATTCACAGAATCCAGATTCTGCATATTATGTCTGAAACAATATAAATTTTTTAAAATGATGTGGTGAGATTAAAGTGTTGATTTTTGACTTAAGGAATTTTTAAGTATATTTCCACATACAGTTGATTGAAACTATTGTTAAAATGAATTTGTAATGTTGATGACGTTCTTCACCTTCTGTACTTTATTTATCTCAAATTAAGTGTTATTTTCTGTCAAAATAGTTTAATATCTAAAAGTGCGCATTTGTTCATCTTGTCTTTAACTTGTGGGATTTTTTCAGGCTCATTTACTGAGGCGTGTTTTCTGTCTCATACAATAGAAAAACAATGTTGAAGAATTTCTCCTTGTAGTCATGCTCATATGTAAAACCCATTATCATCAAGGGCAGATTTAAACAGTTTTAATGGTTTGTTGACTGGTCTATACTCTTATGGTTTACTCAATGGTGCCTTGACCCTCTCTCTCTGTCGCACAAGCAAGTTTTTAATCTACGTGCTTAAGTAATTAAGGAGTTCAGATTCCATTATTTCTTACTTGAACGGTTGTGTGAGAAGAAAATCATTGTATCACTGTATGCATGCACATTATTTATATGACTTGTGCATTGAAATAATTTTTTATTTATGTATTGAATAATAGCTTACAATTATATAAGGTTTGGATGTTTGAGAATTTTAGCATTCTGCCTAAGCATGACATCCAAATCCCATATTTCTTTTGCAGATAAATACTTGCAACTCCTTCTACTGTGACCAATTTACACCTATCTATCCGAACAAACCTAAAATTTGGACAGAGAATTGGCCTGGCTGGTATGCTCATGTTTCTTTCCTATTAATCTCATTTTTCTATTTATCTTTTTCCAATGTAGTTGGGACTAAGGTTGATACAGTAGAACATTTTAGACATGGTCCCTGCATACATATTCAGATGCACCCATATATCCATGAGCGTACCCAAATCTGAGCACCTAGTGTGTGTGTGTACACTTTGACTACATGTCATGCCTTGCTTCTTAATCACCCTATAGGATGACTTCCAGCTCAATCTTGATGTACTGTGCTTCATCCTGTGTGCTCCACCTTAAGTCATGTGGCTCCCTGCTCCACCTTGCGCAAGAAATAGGATGACTTCAAACTTTGATTCTTTTTTATTTTATCTTTTAATGCTTTATGGTTTTATTAGGGTAGATGTTAGTGTGGTTTAAGAAACTTGAGATTAGGATATAGGATTTAGATTGAGGTTTTAGGTATTATGGGTGTAATATCACTCATTGTTGATGTGACAGTGGGTCTGATTGCTACTGACTGACATTAAAATAGATAGTTACAGTTCTGTAACTGCCACTCAGTAACGTTTCCCAGTGACTTATTGCAAAGAATATGGCTGCATGCTTCTAGATATGGAAAGTATACATGCATCTGGGGCTTTAGCATTTACATAAATCTTAGATTTTTATTTATTTTGGTGTTTAATTAAGAAGTGAGATGGAAAGGATTGAGGGTGATGGGGGGAGAGGATGTGGTGTGCCCCGATGAAGGCCATGGAAAATAGTTGGAGGAAAGCACGGCGAGGGAGGGAGGCATAATTTGTGTAAAAGAAAAATATTCTTTTTGTTCTCCGGAAAAATGTTTGTAAACCACTAAATAGAGGCTTTGGACTCATGTAGATTTCTCATTTGTCCACATTAAGAGAGTAAGTATTTTGGTTCCAAACTAGTAATGACCCAAGCATTGTCCATAGTGTGCCTCATGCCTTAATGCTGCTCTAGCTATATGTCTTACCAGTACTCTCTCTCTTTCCTGACGTTGAATTTTTTTAACTGCATGCAAAATAGCATTGATGATTTTAATAATCTATCTATCTGAATTAAAAAATTTCTCTTGACTTGTGTGGTTGGATCAATTGCCCATTTATTTCAGGTTCAAAACATTTGGGGCCAGAAATCCTCACAGGCCAGCTGAAGATATTGCTTATTCTGTAGCTCGCTTTTTCCAAAAAGGTGGCAGTGTTCACAATTACTACATGGTATTACATTGATTCTGTGACTAAATTTTCATGTATTTGATGTAACTTTTCCAAATTTCTCATAGAGTATTGTTTTTTCTTTTCTTTGGTTCTTATGTACCAAATATTTCATTCCGTGTGGATTTTGCCATTCTTACGTGTTCTATCTTGTTGATGGAATTGTTTTTTATGACATAATTTCATCTTTGTTATTGTTCATTTCTGTCTTACTTTTTTTTGGAGGTCTAGTATCATGGAGGTACAAATTTTGGTCGCACTTCAGGTGGACCATTCATTACTACAAGTTATGACTATGAGGCACCAATTGATGAATATGGTAGGCAAATTTGATTCCTTGCTTTTTTTTTTTTTCAGTTTTCAATCTGTAAAGATTCAATATGAGTATAAGAAACAATGGTGCTACTAAATCATAATTTATTTATTGCTTCCATTTGGCTTATAGGATTACCTAGGCTTCCCAAATGGGGTCACCTGAAGCAACTTCACAGAGCTATTAAGTTATGTGAGCATATAATGCTCAATAGTGAGCGGATTAATGTTACACTGGGCCCTTCCCAAGAGGTATATTTTCTGATTGTATTTGGCTTTATCATTGGTAGATATCAATCTTTTGTCATTGCCCTATATATAGTTTATCAAATAAAAGTAGTTTAAAGCTCACTATATGTAATTTAGGTTGCTGACTTCAGCTTTAGTTTAGTTGAAAGATAGGTATTTGGGGGCCTTTTTCTTCAAGTCCTTGAATATTTTCAAATTAATTAATTTCATATGTTGGTACCGAATGGTACAAGAATTGCTATACGGTTCTTGTGTAGGGGATCTGTTAGTTTGAATTGAGCTGCACTATCATATGCTCTGCTGCCAATACTTATTTACCTCATGTAGTAATCTTTAGTTCTGTGAATTTCTGCTTTTAGTATTTTTACCCCCGAAGACAAAAAAAAAAGTGCGTGTAACCTATTTCACAACTGGGGTACCATTACTGAACAGTTCCCTGCATTGTAGGCTGATGTGTACGCTGACTCTTCTGGAGCATGTGCTGCCTTTATAGCTAACATGGACGACAAAAATGATAAGACAGTCGAATTTCGAAATGTGTCATATCATCTGCCAGCATGGTCAGTTAGCATACTGCCTGACTGCAAGAATGTAGTATTTAATACAGCAAAGGTAACAATTCAGTATCTCATACCTGCATTCTGTCACATTATGAAATGCTATGTCATTCCTGACAAGACATCTTACTTGCGATTGTTAATATTTCTAGCTTATCTTGTATGGTGAATACATGGATTTATGCGTACATGTATATATATATATATATATATATATATATATATATATGTGTGTGTGTGTGCGTGTATGTGCGGGCGCGGTGTGTTTTTCCGCTTTCAAACTACTATTAAGGTGGTTCAAATGGCAATGGCATGCTGAAAAACCTTCCCTCCTAAAGTCATCTGCTTGTTGATGCAAAGCTGCAAAAAGTTTCTGTTGTTTGAACATAAAAGGATCCTCAAGCCCTACATATATCAAACAAAAAAGTTCAGATGTGGGAATGCCCTTTGCACGAGTATGAGTAATGTATATATGTATACATGGAGCTTTCATAAGGGGGTTTCTTTTTCCACAAGGGTTAGTTTGTTATCTGTTTTGGAAAATTTTTTGGGACTCACCTTTCCTAGTTTAATGAACTGAACCATCTATCTTTCCAACTGATAAGCAAAACAAACTGCTGGTGAAATTGTGAAGGCATATATGTCTGATGATCCTGAATTCTGTTGTACCATTTTGCTTTTCAATAAGGTTTTACTTTCCAACAGGTTGGATCGCAGAGCGCTTTAGTTGAAATGCAGCCTGAAAGTTTGCAGTCATCAGTGGAATCACCTGACAAAACCTTGAAAGCTCTCAAATGGGAAGTATTTGTGGAGATACCTGGGATTTGGGGTGAAGCTGACTTCGTTAAAAATGGCTTGGTGGATCACCTCAACACCACAAAATTTACCACGGACTATCTGTGGTATACAACAAGGTTTGTCTTTGTTCATTATGAAAATAAATAGCAGCATGCTTTTACAATTTAAAATGTCATTTTTATTAAATCACTGGTTCTCTATGCATTTTGATTGTTTATGAATTTCTGTATCCTTCAAATTGCTTGTTCTGTCACTTTTTCCCTGGGAATTTCACGTTACAGTCTAACTTGTCTGTAAAGTTTGCAATCATCGACCACCTAATGTCAATAATTTCTATGACTCATAGGATTCTTTAATTGCAGCATATTTGTTGGTGAATCTGAAGATTTCTTGAAAAAAGGAAGCTCACCAGTTCTACTGATTGAATCAAAGGGTCATGCTCTCCATGCATTTGTGAATCAAGAACTCCAAGGTAATTTTTTTATCTAAAGAGTTATGGTCAGTATTCAAACTCCACACAATGGACCATCCACTAGTTATCAAACTCCACACAAATATACAACATCCTCGCCAACCATGAGAGGGAACCTGAGGCCTCTTATATTATTTTTACTTTATTTGATTAATAGATCTCTCATTTACTAATTACAAGTGAAGAGAAATGCCACTAAACCCTATTGCTTGTGGTCTCAATATTACAAACCATTAACTTTTGTAGGCTGGAAATTGATTGCTTCACAATGGTTATACTTTAAACTACACAACCACATGCTTGCAAAGTAAAGACCTTCCACAGAAAATCCGGATCTAAAAAAAAAATAGAATCTTTCTTTTAAGCAATAGATAGACTCTACAAATAATTGTCATATATGCTTGATTCAGCCAGTGCATCTGGAAATGGCACGCACCCATCGTTCAAATTAGAAACTCCCATCTCTCTGAAGGCAGGAAAGAATGAAATTGCTCTCCTAAGCATGACAGTTGGTCTGCAGGTATATTTCTCTTCTGGCATACGTAATTGCCATGATTTATTTGCTGTTAAATGTCAGTTGAGACTAGTGTAGACCACTTCATCTGATGCACAGGGGAAAAACGAATTATGTGTCTGCCATGTTAATTCAACAGATTTGAATATAATGGATCTCATTTCAGTACGACTTTCTAAACTTATTCTCCCGTCTATTAATATTTCAAAACTAGTTTCTTATGCTGATTATATAGTATTATCCCAACACACTCCACCACTTCTAGTTATTATTTCATGAGACCAGCATTCTGGTTGCTTTCATTATGGTTAAATTTTCGAATAACCAAGATTGCCATCATTTAAGAAAATATTTCAAAACACAGCTACAATTTTCAAGGGATCAATTCATAAAACTTGATTCAAATATAATAATTGAAGAACCAAAGGAAATAAGATTCCATGTCCAACAAAAATTCTCTACAGATGAGGATAAAACAAAAAGAGAAGAAGAAAAAAGCCTATTAGCTTACTCGTTAGCGCAGGTGGTAAGGCTAATATGTATTATTAATATGCCAGGAACTAGGGGTCATATTCTTCAGTGCAGCCAGCGATCTTTGATTACCTAAGTAAGAAAGAAAAAGAACAAAAAACGAAATTAGGCAAGGAAATGAAAATATCCCTCAAATCCTAGGTAATAAACTTAATAGAGTTAAATGCCAAGTATCCTTTCAGACATTCAGAAGCAACTCTGTATATAATTCATGTGTTTTCTTCTTTCCTTATTTGTGAGTGTATTTTTATTTATTTGAATCTGCAGAACTCTGGTTTTATTGTTACTTATTATTCCTTTTAAAGAAAGAATATATTATTTTAGTTCTATATATGGTGGGCTTCTAAAGAGGGAGTCCTCATTTGGAGCACACCCTGCAATTGGTTCAATAGTCCGAAGTGTCCAACTTTTACGTCCCCTTCATGAATCGTCTGAAGAAAACAAAATTTGCCAAACTGGAGAACATATAGTGTTGAGAAACTGAATAAAGGATCACATCATTTCTGCTAAAAGCTAGAATCATAATAAAAATCAAATGGTAAAAAGAAATCTGTTTCGACTGATTAAGGATGACCCTTGAAGATGACCTAAAAGTGAACAATTTGAATCACTGGCCTGACATCAAGCTTGGTCCAAACAATATCTTATTTCTTTTCTTAAAAAGAGGACAACCTCTTTAGAAGTTTCCAATATAATTCTTTATTACCAACCCTGCAATGTGGCTCAAGGACCCTGACCGGACACTTTGTAGGTTTTCGTTCAAAGATCATTAAATCATAAACTATTACTCCTCTTATGCAGTAAAATGATGTTTTGGATAAACAGGAATGAAGATGATGGTAAACAAATTGCTAAATGATTTTATATTAGCTTAATTTTTTAACTGTTATTTTGCTATACATGCATATATGTGTATGTATATATATGTATGTGCATATATATATATATATATAAAGGAGAAAATGGTGTTTAACCTATACATGCATAGATGTATAAATTATATATATATATAATGTTATATTACATTAATTCTCTTTACGGATCATCTATGTAAATTGTTTCCTTTAATTCTACAATTTCAACAACTTATTAACCATTTCTTTAATCTCTTAGAATGCAGGATCATTTTATGAATCGGTAGGGGCGGGGCTAACTAGTGTTAACATTACGGGGTTCAGCATTGGGACAATTGATTTGTCTGCGTATAATTGGACCTACAAGGTATTTCCCTCCCTTTTTATGAATTTCTTTTTATTTTCGTATACTTTAAGCTAATGTAGATAAGAAAATAAAATACAGAACACAGGGCCAACTGCAACCAATTACTATCTTACGGGGGTTTAAAATGCATGCAGTTTTCATTATTTAACTGGCTTAACTGTAATTTCTTTCTTTTATTTTCCAGATTGGGTTGCAAGGAGAGCACCTAGGACTTGACAAGGGAGATGGTTTAAGAAATGTAAATTGGGTTTCGACCTCAGAACCACCAATGAAACAACCTTTGACGTGGTATAAGGTGCACACTTGGATAACCTGACTTCTCGTATGCATGAGAAATAAGCCATTATTTTATTTAAAAACAGCTGTTCAATGGTGGTATTACTTGGAATATTGTAGGTCATTCTGGACCTTCCACCAGGTGATGAACCTATCGGACTTGATATGATTCACATGGGAAAAGGTCTAGCTTGGTTAAACGGAGAAGAAATTGGAAGATACTGGCCTAGGAAGAGCCCTACTCATGGATGTGTTCAAGAATGCAATTACAGAGGCAAATTTGATCCTGACAAATGCAATACAGGATGTGGAGAACCAACACAAAGATGGTAAAACAAGGGGAAATTTTTTAGGAAATCTTTTAGTTTAGAAAAAATGTAATTAGAAGTCAATTGTCTCTTTCTTTTTACCTTTTGATTGCTGCCAGAATAGTTGTCATAAAGGCTTTGTGACCAGGACGCACAGCTTTTACACTATGATGAGGATACAATGATCATGCATGAGATCAGTTCCAAGTCTGTATAGTGTTCATATAATTGTTGACCCGTCAAGAATGTTAAAACAATCAAGTAGAGGCACTTGAGGCATGCATATATACTATATGTATATATGCGTACACACATATACATATATGTATGTATCAGAAAATCTTGCTTTGTAAGCTTTCTCCAAAGTTTTAAGGCCATTTATCTATCCAACAAGACAAAGCACTAGTTTCTTAGCATAACAAACCCTACTTTGATTTGTGGACACAAGTCCACACAATATGAGTCCACGATTTCGGTGTAACCATTTTTCTGATATTGATAATTTGTACTTTTTTATGCTATTAGATTCATGGGATATGATAGAAATAGATGTTAATCTTTGTGGAGCTCTTAGTTTTTTTTCTTCTAAAGTTCAGGAGATGAAGTTGCATGACATAAAACTGCAGCTGATTGTTTGTCTACGAAAAACTAACATGTTTCTGTCTGGCAGGTACCATGTTCCACGGTCTTGGTTCAAGCAATCTGGAAATGTACTCGTGATATTCGAGGAGAAAGGTGGAGATCCGTCAAAAATTAATTTCTCAAGACGGAAAATCACGGGTGCATGTTCTCTTGTTGCAGAGAATTACCCCTCCATTGACCTCGAATCTTGGCATGAGGGAAGTGGAAGTAACAATACCACTGCAACCGTCGATTTGAGCTGCCCTGAGGACACACATATTTCTGCTGTAAAATTTGCCAGCTTTGGGAATCCTACAGGCTCCTGTGGGTCATACAGTGAGGGTGACTGTCATGATCCGAACTCCACTTCTGTGGCCGAAAAGGTAAGCACCTTCAACTTCCTGTATGTAAATCATACTTGATTTATGCATCAATCTGAGTATTGTTATCATTACTGAGGAGAATCTGCCACTCAACACATAAAATTTCTCACTTGTATTTTGGCTCGATATATGTTTCCAGTGTTCAATAAATAAAATGTGTGTAATCAGATGAATGCCCTCATACCTCCTTAGAATTGAAACATTGCCATTTTACACGCAAAGGATAGAGTTTTGTATCTGTATTGGAATGTTATATGCTCTGTTACTAAGATGGTTTCTACTTATTGCAGGTCTGCTTAAATAAAAACAAATGTGTCATACAACTAACAGAAGAAAGATTTAGTAAGGATTTGTGTCCCGGTGTGTCTAAGAAACTTGCTGTTGAAGTAGCTTGCAACTGAAATTTTCAATTTTTTTATCGAAGAGCAGCTTCAATAATCAATATGTTTGTCCGGCTTTACTGAAAAAAAGAGAATGGAACTTTCATACTTCATCATAGAGGGATTACAGTTGCAATCAGTTATCATCATTTCTTCTTGCTATAGAAGAATGTAGCAGGAAGTATAGTTTTGTTACTTTTATTCCCTCCAACTCCATTTTTATTTTGGTTCAATTTTATTTAAAGAGGTATTGATTCCGAGTCGTTACTAGAAAGTGTAATACAGTACTCTTTGTCAAGACGTCAGGGCACATTTACCAGAAAGTATTCTTGTTGAAGAATAAAAGATCACATTGGAAAATTATAGAAAAGAAGCATAACATATTGTTGATGTCAAAAATGGACCAACTTATAATTGTCCCTTCAAGCTCGTCTTACTCGCTCCTCGGGTGTAGGGAGACCTGCAATACGAGAAGGTAGAAGTAAAGGAGCACCGGTGGGGTGTCGGCCAAATAGTCTCCGATGCTTAAGTTAGTTAAGTGTTTGGAGGGATTTGACAGTGTAAGAGTAAATATGTCATTATCTTTTTTGAGGGTAGGTATCCTTGTATTTATAGTGGTATTGAATGTTGTTGGTGGACTATTTCGATGTGGGATGAATGTCCCTAGTCCGGGAGCTGACGCGTATCTTGGTGTTTTGACATGGTCGGTCGAGGGGTAGGCCGACAAGATACGGTTAGCCTAGTGGGTTGTTGTCTTTGTCTAAGGTTGTGCGTCTTGTTGAGCAGAAGTTAAGTATGGTTATGGAGGGCTTTGGTCGGTCTTGATCAGGTTGATCAAATTAGGTGTAAACAGGAGTCCTCAAGTCATTGACTGAGGTGGATTTCCTCGGTTGAGGACTTGTTCCTCTTTGTCAACTTGTGGGGTGTCATCCCATACTAGTCCCTAGTCCCCCAAGCCCTTGGTCGAGGCGAGGTGCCGGAGGTTAATCATCTTGGTGGCAAGGTTGGATGGTCGAGGGTTTTTTTTTTTTGGGTGGTCGAAAGGATGTTTGATCGGCCTTGTACTTGGGATTGGCCGAATGGGTTCTAGGTTGATTATGTGGCCGATCATCTTGGAGGATGTCCTAGGCCAACCGAGTGCCACTTCCAAGGGTGATTGTATGTCACCCTGGTCGGCCCGCTTGCGCGGAACCTCGCACGATTACGTGGCCGATCATCTTGGAGGATGTCCAAGGCCGACCGAGTGCCACTTCCAAGGGTGATTGTATGTCACCTTGGTCGGCCCGCTTGTGAGGAACCTCGCACGATCACGTGGCCGATCGGCTTGGAGGATGTCCTAGGCCGACCGAGTGCCACTTCCAAGGGTGATTGTATGTCACTTTGGTCGGCCCGTTTGCGCGGAACCTCGCACGAACACGTGGCCGATCGGCTTGGAGGATATCCTAGGCCGACCGAGTGCCACTTCCAAGGGTGATTGTATGTCACCTTGATCGGCCCGCTTGCGTGGGACCTCGCACGATCACGTGGCCGATCGGCTTGGAGGATGTCCTAGGTCGACCGAGTGCCACTTCCAAGGGTGATTGTATGTCACCTTGGTCGGCCTGCTAGCGCGGAACCTCGCACGATCACGTGGCCAATCGGCTTGGAGGATGTCTTAGGCCGACCGAGTGCCACTCCCAAGGGTGATTGTATGTCACCTTGGTCGGCCCGCTTGCGTGGGATCTCGCACGATCACGTGGCCAATCAGTTTGGAGGATGTCCTAGGTCGACCGAGTGCCACTTCCAAGGGTGATTGTGTAACAACCCGGAATTTTAATTATTGGGTTTACGCAATTATTTTTGTAAAATGATGATTTTACCCTTGGTTGGTAAAGGGCTTGGAAATCAAGTTTTGTTTCGAGACACTTTTGGTGGTGTTTTGGATACCGCTGCGTAGGTCTCGAACTCACGAGTTCGTAGACAGGCGGCACGTAGGAAACGGGGTTCGTGTACGGAAGTTATGGGTCTAGATGTGCAAGGGCATTTTAGTAATTTTGATTTGGGAGAAGATATTTTAACCCAATCATTTTTCATCTTCATGACATTATCACTCATCTCTCTCTCTGAAACAAAAACACCCACATCGAACCCGAAACCGTGCGAAAACACCCGAAGAAAAACCATAAAGTTAACTTTGAATCCAAGGCTTTAGCTTCCAGTTTTGATCAACTAATCGTATTCTACTCCTTCCCACGATCACAACCGTACCAACCATCGAAGAAGAGGACCACGGTGGAAGCCGAACTGAGTATAGGAAGTTTTGGATCTTCCGATCGATTTTTCGGCTTACACAGGTATGTGTTTGATGTTTTAAGGTCATATTTGGATTCCTAGGTTTGAGTAGATAGATTTAGACGTAAAATTTGTGTAAAATAGTTGAGTTTTGAGGAAGTTGTAAAGCTTGGAGTTTCGGCCGGAAATGGGGGATTCTGGCGAACCAGATGGCGACGGAGGTGGTGGTCCGGTCATCTTCTCCGGCCAGCCTCCGACGACGGCGATGGCCGTCCGGTCGTCTTCTCCGGCGAGTCACCGGTAACCGGTCGGGTTGAGTGAACCGGTCGGGTTGAGCGAACCGGTCGGGTTGAGCGAACCGATCGGGTCGAGTTGGATCGGGTCAGGTTGAGCCGGATCGGGTTGTACTGGTCCAAGCGTGTGAACACTGTAGCAGGCGCGTGACCGGCGCGTAAGGGCGCGTGGCGCGTGTGCCGATCTTCCGGCGGCGCGTGGGGCTGAGGCTGAGGTCACGGCGGTGCGTGGTAACTAGTTCTCGACGTTCTGAATCTGTTGGTACAGGTTTCAGGTTGATCGGACATTGTTTAGAGGTCATTTTTGGGCAATCCCAGCGGTAATCGTTGACCGTATTAGCGGGTTTTGAGCTCGGAAAGTCAAGGTAGTTGGGTCATTATTGTGCATGTGTTCCTTGGGCTAGAGCGTCCATGAATTAAGGGTTGGATGATGTATGTGAGTGGACTTTTGTTTTATAAACTGAAATGCATGCATCAAAATATCTTTGTTAAATACTGTTATGTATTGTGGCATTGAATTTCTGGATTTTGGAAATGATTACTGGACACATGTTTTCTACTATTACTGTTACCGACTGATATGATATGATGGTCGAGGATACTTACCGACTGATATGTTATGATAGTCGAGAGATATGCCGACTGATATGTTATGATAGTCGAGAGATATGCCGACTGATATGATATGATAGTCGAGAGATATGCCGACTGATATGTTATGATAGTCGAGAGATATGCCGACTGATATGATATGATAGTCGAGAGATATGCCGACTGATATGTTATGATAGTCAAGAGATATGCCGACTGATATGATATGATAGTCGAGAGATATGTCGACTGATATGATATAATAGTCGAGAGATATGCCGACTGATATGATATGATAATCGAGAGATATGCCGACTGATATGTTATGATAGTCGAGATATATGCCGACTGATATGTTATGATAGTCGAGAGATATGCCGACTGATATGATATGATAGTCGAGAGATATGCCGACTGATATGTTATGATAGTCGAGAGATATGCCGACTGATATGATATGATAGTCGAGAGATATGCCGACTGATATGTTATGATAGTCGAGAGATATGCCGATTGATATGATATGATAGTCAAGAGATATGCCGACAGATATGATATGATATGATAGTCGAGAGATATGCCGACTGATATGATATGATATGATAGTCGAAAGATATGCCGACTGATATGTTATGATGGTCGAGAGATATGCCGATTGATATGTTATGATAGTCGAGAGATATGCCGACTGATATGATATGATAGTCGAGAGATATGCCGACTGATATGATATGATAGTCGAGAGATATGCTGACTGATATGATATGATACATGACTAGCACACCCCAAGGGATACCCTGGTGGCTAGGGATATAATAGTCGAGAGATATGCCGACTGATGTGATATGATAGCCGAAGGTTATACCGGCTGATGATATGATATGATAGTCGAGGATACTTGCCGACTGATGAGATATCATAGTATAGAGAGTTATGATACAGGACTAGCACACCCTAAGGGATACCCTGGTGGCTAGGGATATGATAGTCGAGAGATATGCCGACTGATGTGATATGATAGCCGAATGTTATACCAGCTAATGATACGATATGATAGCCGAGGACATTTTAGGCTCTAATATGAACCAGACGACAGTTGTCATGGGCTTAATCAACCTAAGAAAATACTTCGTCATTCGCGTCAGTGGGTTGGTGTGGGCGGTGACCCAGAGGGACGAATTATGGTTGGTTCACAAGTATCTGACTAGTCTGTTGTCTTGTGGTATTCCAGTAGAGATGTCAGCAGTGTCTGACCTACTAACGTTTGGTGTCAGAGGGTATCCTATTTGAACCACCACTATTCCGAGGTCTTGACTTTGACCTGTATACTATCCTGCGTCTGACACGAAGGAGTGATCAGTAAGTACAGAGGTTTTGTCGGGAACCCTGTAAGGTTTAATAAAAATTATTCAAGAACAAAGGGTATTTCTGGTATTTAAATTTTGAGGTAAAAGAGCTGTCAGACGGGATAAGGGTTCTTTCCGGGTTTCGAGGGAAAATTCGGGAAGGGTCCTTACAAGTGGTATCAGAGCACTAGGTTAAATTCATGTAGACCGTACATCTAGTGTACAGGTGAACTTTTGGTATTAATGATCTACAGCTTCTACACAGCGTATAATGCCTCCGAGACGTGAGTTCCGTCAACGGTCGGGGAATGGTGGAGATGACCATAAACCTGCAGTGGAGCCTGAATTGAGGCAGACATTGGAACAGCTGGGTCAGACTTTAGCTTATGTACTCCAGGATAGGGCTTCTTATGAAGTCTTTGATATTGAGAGAGCCTAGAGACTGGGGGCGACGATATTTATGGGCGAGTCTAGCCCATATGAGGCTGAGGAGTGGATTACTCGCATGGAGCGGGTGTTTTTGATTATGAGATGTCCTCTAGGGGACAGAGTTCTGTTGGCCACATTTTGCTTGGTGGTTCTGCTTACCACTGGTGGCACTCATTGGAGGTGTCAGGCTGGAATGTCCATACACTTACTTGGCAAACTTTCCGGGAACGCTTCTTGGAGCAATTTTACCCTCGCTCACACCGGAATGTAAGGAGGCCGAGTTCTTGCATTTATAGCAAGGAGACATGACTGTGGCCCAGTATGAACAGAGATTCATAGCGCTGAGTCGCTTTGCACCGACTTTGGTGGTGAACATCGTGATTCGCAGTTGTCCGGTGATGGTTGAAGGCCATGGTTTGGAGGCAGATTTAATCCCCTTAGATATTTTTGAGTTTGATGGGATTCTGGGGATGGATTGGTTGTCCATGCACCATGCCTCCATAGACTGTTATGATAAGACAATGGTTTTCCGGAGTCTAGGATTACCGAAATTTACATTTCGGGGAGATCGTAGGGTAATACCCTTTGGAGTGATATCAGCGTTGACCACTGAGAGATTGTTGAGGAAAGGTAGTGAGGGGTATTCGGCTCATGTGTTTGATTCACGGGATACTCCGATGAGAGTGGAGGATATTCCAGTGGTGAGTGAGTTCTCTGATGTGTTTCCAGATGATCTTCCAGGATTACCACCTCACCGTGAGATTGAGTTCACCATCGAGCTTTTGCCAGGTACTAAACCTATCTCACAGGCACTGTATAGGATGGCACCGGCAGAATTGCGAGAGTTAAAGACTCAGTTATAGGACTTGGTGAATATGGGATTTATTCGCCCAAGTGTTTCACCATGGGGCACGCCGGTATTATTTGTGAGGAAAAAGGATGGTGGTCTGAGATTGTGTATCGACTACCTGGCAGTTAAATAAAGTGACGGTGCGAAATAAGTATCCTCTGCCAAGGATTGATGATTTATTTGATCAATTGAAGGGGGCAAAGTATTTTTCGAAAATTGACCTTCGATCCGGGTACCATCAGTTGAGGATCCGGGAAGAGGATGTTCAGAAAACAACTTTCAGGACTCGGTATGGTTATTATGAGTTCCTGGTGATGCCCTTCGAGTTGACTAATGCCCCGGCAGCGTTTATGGATTTGATGAACAGGGTGTTCCAAAAGTTTTTGGATCGATTTGTAATTGTGTTCATCGACGATATCTTGGTGTATTCGAGGAGTGCCAAGGCACATGAGAAGCACTTGAGTTTGGTGCTAAATATGCTTAGGAAAAAGCATTTGTTTGCCAAGTTTAGTAAATGCAAGTTTTGGTTGACCGAAGTTGGATTCTTGGGTCATGTGATTTCGGCTGAGGGTATCAGCGTAGATCTCCAAAAAGTGGAGGCAGTGACGTTTGAGGAGCAACCGGTGCAAATTCTGGATTGGAAGGAAAAGGTACTTCGCAGAAAGACTATTCCTCTAGTTAAAGTGTTGTGGAGGAATCATAACGTGGAGGAGGCCACGTGGGAAATCGAGGAACTAATGCGGGCACAATATCCTCATTTGTTCGATGGTTAGGAATGAATTTCGAGGACGAAATTTCTTAAGGAGGGTAGATTGTAACAACCCGGAAGTTTAATTATTGGGTTTACGCAATTATTTTTGTAAAATGACGATTTTACCCTTGGTTGGTAAAGGGCTTGGAAATCAAGTTTTATTTCGAGACACTTTTGGTGGTGTTTTGGATACCGTTGTGTAGGTCTCGAACTCACGAGTTCGTAGACAGGCGGCACGCAGGAAACGGGGTTCGTGTACGGAAGTTATGGGTCTAGATGTGCAAGGGCATTTTGGTAATTTTGATTTGGGAGAAGATATTTTAACCCAATCATTTTCCATCTTCATGGCATTATCACTCATCCCTCTCTCTCAAACAAAAACACCCACATCGAACCCGAAACCGTGCGAAAACGCTAGAAGAAAAACCATAAAGTCAACTTTGAATCCAAGGCTTTAGCTTCCAGTTTTGATCAACTAATCGTATTCTACTTCTTCCCACGATCACAACCGTACCAACCATCGAAGGAGAGGACCACAGTGGAAGCCGAACCGAGTATAGGAAGTTTTAGATCTTCCGATCGATTTTTCGGCTTACACAGGTATGTGTTTGATGTTTTAAGGTCATATTTGGATTCCTGGGTTTGAGTAGATAGATTTAGACGTAAAATTAGTGTAAAATGGTTGATTTTGAGGCAGTTGTAAAGCTTGGAGTTTCGGCCGGAAATGGGGGATTCTGGCGAACCAGACGGCGGTAGAGGTGGTGGTCCGGTCATCTTCTCCGGCCAGCCTCCGGCGACGGCGATGGCCGTCCGGTCATCTTCTCCGGTGAGTCATCGATAACCGGTCGGGTTGAGTGAACCGGTCGGGTTGAGTGAACCGGTCGAGTTGAGGGAACCGATCGGGTTGAGTTGGATCGGGTCAGGTTGAGCCGAATCGGGTTGGACCGATCCAAGAGCGTGAACACTGTAGCAGGAGCGTGACCGGCGCGTGAGGGCGCGTGTGCCAATCTTCTGGCGGCGAGTGGCGGCGAGTGGGGCTGAGTCTGAGGTCACGACGGCGCGTGGTAACTAGTTCTCGACGTTCTGAATCTGTTGGTATAGGTTTCAGGTTGATCGGACTTTGTTTAGAGGTCATTTTGGGCAATCCCATCGGTAATAATTGACCGTAATAGCGGGTTTTGACCTCGGAAAGTCAAGGTAGTTGGGTCATTATTGTGCATGTGTTCCTTGGGCTAGAGCGTCCATGAATTAAGGGTTGGATGATGTATGTGAGTGGACTTTTGTTTTATAAACTGAAATGCATGCATCAAAATATCTTTGTTAAATACTGTTATGTATTGTGGCATTGAATTTCTGGATTTTGGAAATGATTACTGGACACATGTTTTCTACTATTACTGTTACCGACTAACATGATATGATGGTCGAGGATACTTACCGACTGATATGTTATGATAGTCGAGAGATATGCCGACTGATATGTTATGATAGTCGAGAGATATGCCGACCGATATGATATGATAGTTGAGAGATATGCCGACTGATATGTTATGATAGTCGAGAGATATGTCGACTGATATGATACGATAGTCGAGAGATATGCCGACTGATATGTTATGATAGTCCAGAGATATGCCGACTGATATGATATGATAGTCGAGAGATATGCCGACTGATATGATATGATAGTCGAGAGATATGCCGACTGATATGATATGATAGTCGAGAGATATGCCGACTGATATGTTATGATAGTCGAGAGATATGCCGACTGATATGTTATGATAGTCGAGAGATATGCCGACTGATATGATATGATAGTCGAGAGATATGCCGACTGATATGTTATGATAGTCGAGAGATATGCCGACTGATATGATATGATAGTCGAGAGATATGCCGACTGATATGTTATGATAGTCGAGAGATATGCTGACTGATATGATATGATAGTCGAGAGATATGCCGACTGATATGATATGATAGTCGAGAGATATGCCGACTGATATGATATGATAGTCGAGAGATATGCCGACTTATATGTTATGATAGTCGAGAGATATGCCGACTGATATGATATGATAGTCGAGAGATATGCCGACAGATATGATATGAAAGTCGAGAGATATGCCGACTGATATGATATGATACATGACTAGCACACCCCAAGGGATACCCTGGTGGCTAGGGATATGATAGTCGAGAGATATGCCGACTGATGTGATATGATAGTCGAGAGATATGCCGATTGATATGTTTTGATAGTCGACAGATATGCCGACTGATATGATATAATGACCGAAGGTAATACCGGCTGATGATATGATATGATGGTCGAGGATACTTACCGACTGATATGATATAATAGCCGAAGGTTATACCGGCTGATGATATGATATGATGGTCGAGGATACTTACCGACTGATATGATATAATAGCCGAAGGTTATACCGGCTGATGATATGATATGATAGTCGAGAGATATGCCGACTGATATGATATGATAGTCGAGAGATATGCCGACTGATATGATATGATAGTCGAGAGATATGCCGACTGATATGTTATGATAGTCGAGAGATATGCCGACTGATATGATATGATATGATGGTCGAGAGATATACCGACTGATATGATATGATAGTCGAGAGATATGCCATCTGATATGTTATGATAGGCGAGAGATATGCCGACTGATATGATATGATAGTCGAGAGATATGCCGACTGATATGATATGATAGTCGAGATATATGTCGACTAATATGATATGATAGTCGAGAGATATGCCGACTGATATGATATGATAGTCGAGAGATATGCCGACTGATATGTTATGATAGTCGAGAGATATGCCGACTGATATGTTATGATAGTCGAGAGATATGCCGACTGATATGATATGATAGTCGAGAGATATGCCGACTGATATGTTATGATAGTCGAGAGATATGCCGACTGATATGATATGATAGTCGAGAGATATGCCGACTGATATGATATGATAGTCGAGAGATATGTCGACTGATATGTTATGATAGTCGAGAGATATGCTGACTGATATGATATGATAGTCGAGAGATATGCCGACTGATATGATATGATAGTCGAGAGATATGCCGACTGATATGATATGATAGTCGAGAGATATGCCGACTTATATGTTATGATGGTCGAGAGATATGCCGACTGATATGTTATGATAGTCGAGAGATATGCCGACTGATATGATATGATAGTCGCGAGATATGCCGACTGATATTATATGATAGTCGAGAGATATGCCGACTGATATGATATGATACATGACTAGCACACCCCAAGGGATACCCTGGTGGCTAGGGATCTGATAGTCGAGAGATATGCCGACTGATGTGATATGATAGTCGAGAGATATGCCGACTGATATGTTTTGATAGTCGACAGATATGCCGACTGATATGATATAATGACCGAAGGTAATACCGGCTGATGATATGATATGATGGTCGAGGATACTTACCGACTGATATGATATAATAGCCGAAGGTTATACCGGCTGATGATATGATATGATGGTCGAGGATACTTACCGACTGATATGATATAATAGCCGAAGGTTATACCGGCTGATGATATGATATGATAGTCGAGAGATATGCCGACTGATATGATATGATAGTCGAGAGATATGCCGACTGATATGATATGATAGTCGAGAGATATGCCGACTGATATGATATGATAGTCGAGAGATATGCCGACTGATATGATATGATAGTCAAGAGATATGCCGACTGATATGATATGATAGTCGAGAGATATGCCGACTGATATGATATGATAGTCGAGAGATATGCCGACTGATATGTAATGATAGGTGAGAGATATGCCGACTTATATGATATGATAGTCGAGAGATATGCCGACTGATATGATATGATAGTCGAGATATATGCCGACTAATATGATATGATAGTTGAGAGATATGCCGACTGATATGTTATGATAGTCGAGAGATATGCCGACTGAAATGTTATGATAGTCGAGAGATATGCCGACTGATATGATATGATAGTCGAGAGATATGCCGACTGATATGTTATGATAGTCGAGAGATATGCCGACTGATATGATATGATAGTCGAGAGATATGCCGACTGATATGTTATGATAGTCGAGAGATATGCCGACTGATATGATATGATAGTCGAGAGATATGCCGACTGATATGATATGATAGTCGAGAGATATACCGACTGATATGATATGATAGTCGAGAGATATGCCGACTGATATGTTATGATAGTCGAGAGATATGCCGACTGATATGATATGATAGTCGAGAGATATGCCGACTGATATGATATGATAGTCGAGAGATATGCTGACTGATATGATATGATAGTCAAGAGATATGCCGACTGATATGATATGATAGTCGAGAGATATGCCGACTGATATGATATGATAGTCGAGAGATATGCCGACTGATATGATATGATAGTCGAGAGATATGCCGACTGATTTGATATGATAGTCAAGAGATATGCCGACTGATATGATATGATAGTCGAGAGATATGCCGACTGATATGTTGTGATAGTCGAGAGATATGCCGACTGATATGATATAATGACCGAAAGTAATATCGGCTGATGATATGATATGATGGTCGAGGATACTTACCGACTGATATGATATAATAGCTGAAGGTTATACTGGCTGATGATATGATATGATGGTCGAGGATACTTACCGACGGATATGATATAATAGCCGAAGGTTATACCGGCTGATGATATGATATGATGGTCGAGGATACTTACCGACTGATATGATATAATAGCCGAAGGTTATACCGGCTGATGATATGATATGATGGTCGAGGATACTTACCGACTGATATGATATAATAGCCGAAGGTTATACCGGCTGATGATATGATATGATATTCGAGAGATATGCCGACTGATATGATATGATAGTCGAGAGATATGCCGACTGATATGTTATGATAGTCGAGAGATATGCCGACTGATATGATATGATATGATAGTCGAGAGATATGTCGACCGATATGATATGATAGTCGAGAGATATGCCGACTGATATGTAATGATAGGCGAGAGATATGCCGACTTATATGATATGATAGTCGAGAGATATGCCGACTGATATGATATGATAGTCGAGATATATGCCGACTAATATGATATGATAGTTGAGAGATATGCCGACTGATATGTTATGATAGTCGAGAGATATGCCGACTGAAATGTTATGATAGTCGAGAGATATGCCGACTGATATGATATGATAGTCGAGAGATATGCCGACTGATATGTTATGATAGTCGAGAGATATGCCTACTGATATGATATGATAGTCGAGAGATATGCCGACTGATATGTTATGATAGTCGAGAGATATGCCGACTGATATGATATGATAGTCGAGAGATATGCCGACTGATATGATATGATAGTCGAGAGATATGCCGACTGATATGATATGATAGTCGAGAGATATGCCGACTGATATGTTATGATAGTCGAGAGATATGCCGACTGATATGATATGATAGTCGAGAGATATGCCGACTGATATGATATGATAGTCGAGAGATATGCCGACTGATATGATATGATAGTCAAGAGATATGCCGACTGATATGATATGATAGTCGAGAGATATGCCGACTGATATGATATGATAGTCGAGAGATATGTCGACTGATATGTTATGATAGGCGAGAGATATGCCGACTGATATGATAAGATGGTCGAGGATATTTACCGACTGATATGATATAATAGCCGAAGGTTATACCGGCTGATGATATGATATGATGGTCGAGGATAATTATCGACTGATATGATATAATAGCCGAAGGTTATACCGGCTGATGATATGATATGATAGTCGAGAGATATGCCGACTGATATGATATGATAGTCGAGAGATATGCCGACTGATATGTTATGATAGTCGAGAGATATGCCGACTGATATGATATGATAGTCGAGAGATATGCCGACTGATATGATATGATAGTCGAGAGATATGCCGACGGATATGTTATGATAGTCGAGAGATATGTCGACTGATATGATATGATAGTCGAGAGATATGCCGACTGATATGATATGATAGTCGAGAGATATGCCGACAAATATGATATGATAGTCAAGAGATATGCCGACTGATATGATATGATAGTCGAGAGATATGCCGACTGATATGATATGATAGTCGAGAGATATGCCGACTGATATGATAAGATAGTCGAGATATATGCCGACTAATATGATATGATAGTCGAGAGATATGCCGACTGATATGTTATGATAGTCGAGAGATATGCCGCCTGATATGTTATGATAGTCGAGAGATATGCCGACTGATATGATATGATAGTCGAGAGATATGCCGACTGATATGTTATGATAGTCGAGAGATATGCCGACTGATATGTTATGATAGTCGAGAGATATGCCGACTGATATGATATGATAGTCGAGAGATATGACGACTGATATGTTATGATAGTCGAGAGATATGCCGACTGATATGTTATGATAGTCGAGAGATATGCCGACTGATATGATATGATAGTCGAGAGATATGCCGACTGATATGTTATGATAGTCGAGAGATATACCGACTGATATGATATGATAGTCGAGAGATATGCCGACTGATATGTTATGATAGTCCAGAGATATGCCGACTGATATGATATGATAGTCGAGAGATATGCCGATTGATATGATATGATAGTTGAGAGATATGCCGACTGATATGATATGATAGTCGAGAGATATTCTGATATGATATGATAGTCGAGAGATATACCGACTAATATGATATGATAGGCGAGAGATATGCCGACTGATATGATATGATAGTCGAGAGATATGCCGACTGATATGTTATGATAGTCGAGAGATATGCCGACTGATATGTTATGATAGTCGAGAGATATGCCGACTGATATGATATGATAGTCGAGAGATATGCCGACTTATATGATATGATAGTCGAGAGATATGCCGACTGATATGATATGATAGTCGAGAGATATGCCGACTGATATGTTATGATAGTCGAGAGATATGCCGACTGATATGATATGATAGTCGAGAGATATGCCGACTGATATGTTATGATAGTCGAGAGATATGCCGACTGATATGTTATGATAGTCGAGAGATATGCCGACTGATATGATATGATAGTCGAGAGATATGCCGACTGATATGTTATGATAGTCGAGAGATATGCCGACTGATATGATATGATAGTCGAGAGATATGCCGACTGATATGTTATGATAGTCCCGAGATATGCCGACTGATATGATATGATAGTCGAGAGATATGCCGATTGATATGATATGATAGTCGAGAGATATGCCGACTGATATGATATGATAGTCGAGAGATATGCTGATATGATATGATAGTCGAGAGATATACCGACTAATATGATATGATAGGCGAGAGATATGCCGACTGATATGATATGATAGTCGACAGATATGCCGACTGATATGTTATGATAGTCGAGAGATATGCCGACTGATATGTTATGATAGTCGAGAGATATGCCGACTGATATGATATGATAGTCGAGAGATATGCCGACTGATATATTATGATAGTCGAGAGATATGCCGACTGATATGATATGATAGTAGAGAGATATGCCGACTTATATGATATGATAGTCGAGAGATATGCCGACTGATATGATATGATAGTCGAGAGATATGCCTACTGATATGTTATGATAGTCGAGAGATATGCCGACTGATATGAAATGATAGTCGAGAGATATGCCGACTGATATGTTAAGATAGTCGGGAGATATGCTGACTGATATGATATGATAGTCGAGAGATATGCCGACTGATATGATATGATAGTCGAGAGATATTCCGATTGATATGATATGATAGTCGAGAGATATGCCGACTTATATGTTATGATGGTCGAGAGATATGCCGACTGATAAGTTATGATAGTCGAGAGATATGCCGACTGATATGATATGATAGTCGAGAGATATGCCGACTGATATGATATTATAGGCGAGAGATATACCGACTGATATGATATGATACATGACTAGCACACCCCAAGGGATACCCTGGTGGCTAGGGATATGATAGTCGAGAGATATGCCGACTGATGTGATATGATAGTCGAGAGATATGCCGACTGATATGTTATGATAGTCGAGAGATATGCCTACTGATATGATATGATAGTCGAGAGATATGCCGACTGATATGTTATGATAGTCGAGAGATATGCCGACTGATATGATATGATAGTCGAGAGATATGCCGACTGATATGATTTGATAGTCGAGAGATATGCCGACTGATATGATATGATAGTCGAGAGATATGCCGACTGATATGTTATGATAGTCGAGAGATATGCCGACTGATATGATATGATAGTCGAGAGATATGCCGACTGATATGATATGATAGTCGAGAGATATGCCGACTGATATGATATGATAGTCAAGAGATATGCCGACTGATATGATATGATAGTCGAGAGATATGCCGACTGATATGATATGATAGTCGAGAGATATGCCGACTGATATGTTATGATAGGCGAGAGATATGCCGACTGATATGATAAGATGGTCGAGGATATTTACCGACTGATATGGTATAATAGCCGAAGGTTATACCGGCTGATGATATGATATGATGGTCGAGGATAATTACCGACTGATATGATATAATAGCCGAAGGTTATACCGGCTGATGATATGATATGATAGTCGAGAGATATGCCGACTGATATGATATGATAGTCGAGAGATATGCCGACTGATATGTTATGATAGTCGAGAGATATGCCGACTGATATGATATGATAGTCGAGAGATATGCCGATTGATATGATATGATAGTCGAGAGATATGCCGACTGATATGATATGATAGTCGAGAGATATTCTGATATGATATGATAGTCGAGAGATATACCGACTAATATGATATGATAGGCGAGAGATATGCCGACTGATATGATATGATAGTAGAGAGATATGCCGACTGATATGTTATGATAGTCGAGAGATATGCCGACTGATATGTTATGATAGTCGAGAGATATGCCGACTGATATGATATGATAGTCGAGAGATATGCCGACTTATATGATATGATAGTCGAGAGATATGCCGACTGATATGATATGATAGTCGAGAGATATGCCGACTGATATGTTATGATAGTCGAGAGATATGCCGACTGATATGATATGATAGTCGAGAGATATGCCGACTGATATGTTATGATAGTCGAGAGATATGCCGACTGATATGTTATGATAGTCGAGAGATATGCCGACTGATATGATATGATAGTCGAGAGATATGCCGACTGATATGTTATGATAGTCGAGAGATATGCCGACTGATATGATATGATAGTCGAGAGATATGCCGACTGATATGTTATGATAGTCCCGAGATATGCCGACTGATATGATATGATAGTCGAGAGATATGCCGATTGATATGATATGATAGTCGAGAGATATGCCGACTGATATGATATGATACATGACTAGCACACCCCAAGGGATACCCTGGTGGCTAGGGATCTGATAGTCGAGAGATATGCCGACTGATGTGATATGATAGTCGAGAGATATGCCGACTGATATGTTTTGATAGTCGACAGATATGCCGACTGATATGATATAATGACCGAAGGTAATACCGGCTGATGATATGATATGATGGTCGAGGATACTTACCGACTGATATGATATAATAGCCGAAGGTTATACCGGCTGTTGATATGATATGATGGTCGAGGATACTTACCGACTGATATGATATGATAGTCGAGAGATATGCCGACTGATATGATATGATAGTCGAGAGATATGCCGACTGATATGTTATGATAGTCGAGAGATATGCCGACTGATATGATATGATAGTCGAGAGATATGCCGACTGATATGATATGATAGTCGAGAGATATGCCGACTGATATGATATGATAGTCAAGAGATATGCCGACTGATATGATATGATAGTCGAGAGATATGCCGGCTGATATGATATGATAGTCGAGAGATATGCCGACTGATATGTAATGATAGGTGAGAGATATGCCGACTGATATGATATGATAGGTGAGAGATATGCCGACTGATATGATATGATAGTCGAGATATATGCCGACTGATATGATATGATAGTTGAGAGATATGCCGACTGATATGTTATGATAGTCGAGAGATATGCCGACTGAAATGTTATGATAGTCGAGAGATATGCCGACTGATATGATAGTCGAGAGATATGCCGACTGATATGTTATGATAGTCGAGAGATATGCCGACTGATATGATATGATAGTCGAGAGATATGCCGACTGATATGTTATGATAGTCGAGAGATATGCCGACTGATATGATATGATAGTAGAGATATATGCCGACTGATATGATATGATAGTCGAGAGATATGCCGACTGATATGATATGATAGTCGAGAGATATGCCGACTGATATGTTATGATAGTCGAGAGATATGCCGACTGATATGATATGATAGTCGAGAGATATGCCGACTGATATGATATGATAGTCGAGAGATATGCTGACTGATATGATATGATAGTCAAGAGATATGCCGACTGATATGATATGATAGTCGAGAGATATGCCGACTGATATGATATGATAGTCGAGAGATATGCCGACTGATATGATATGATAGTCGAGAGATATGCCGACTGATTTGATATGATAGTCAAGAGATATGCCGACTGATATGATATGATAGTCGAGAGATATGCCGACTGATATGTTGTGATAGTCGAGAGATATGCCGACTGATATGATATAATGACCGAAAGTAATATCGGCTGATGATATGATATGATGGTCGAGGATACTTACCGACTGATATGATATAATAGCTGAAGGTTATACTGGCTGATGATATGATATGATGGTCGAGGATACTTACCGACGGATATGATATAATAGCCGAAGGTTATACCGGCTGATGATATGATATGATGGTCGAGGATACTTATCGACTGATATGATATAATAGCCGAAGGTTATACCGGCTGATGATATGATATGATGGTCGAGGATACTTACCGACTGATATGATATAATAGCCGAAGGTTATACCGGCTGATGATATGATATGATATTCGAGAGATATGCCGACTGATATGATATGATAGTCGAGAGATATGCCGACTGATATGTTATGATAGTCGAGAGATATGCCGATTGATATGATATGATATGATAGTCGAGAGATATGCCGACCGATATGATATGATAGTCGAGAGATATGCCGACTGATATGTAATGATAGGCGAGAGATATGCCGACTTATATGATATGATAGTCGAGAGATATGCCGACTGATATGATATGATAGTCGAGATATATGCCGACTAATATGATATGATAGTTGAGAGATATGCCGACTGATATGTTATGATAGTCGAGAGATATGCCGACTGAAATGTTATGATAGTCGAGAGATATGCCGACTGATATGATATGATAGTCGAGAGATATGCCGACTGATATGTTATGATAGTCGAGAGATATGCCTACTGATATGATATGATAGTCGAGAGATATGCCGACTGATATGTTATGATAGTCGAGAGATATGCCGACTGATATGATATGATAGTCGAGAGATATGCCGACTGATATGATATGATAGTCGAGAGATATGCCGACTGATATGATATGATAGTCGAGAGATATGCCGACTGATATGTTATGATAGTCGAGAGATATGCCGACTGATATGATATGATAGTCGAGAGATATGCCGACTGATATGATATGATAGTCGAGAGATATGCCGACTGATATGTTATGATAGGCGAGAGATATGCCGACTGATATGATATGATAGTCGACATATATGCCGACTGATATGTTATGATAGTCGAGAGATATGCCGACTGATATGTTATGATAGTCGAGAGATATGCCGACTGATATGATATGATAGTCGAGAGATATGCCGACTGATATATTATGATAGTCGAGAGATATGCCGACTGATATGATATGATAGTAGAGAGATATGCCGACTTATATGATATGATAGTCGAGAGATATGCCGACTGATATGATATGATAGTCGAGAGATATGCCGACTGATATGTTATGATAGTCGAGAGATATGCCGACTGATATGATATGATAGTCGAGAGATATGCCGACTGATATGTTAAGATAGTCGGGAGATATGCTGACTGAAATGATATGATAGTCGAGAGATATGCCGACTGATATGATATGATAGTCGAGAGATATTCCGACTGATATGATATGATAGTCGAGAGATATGCCGACTTATATGTTATGATGGTCGAGAGATATGCCGACTGATAAGTTATGATAGTCGAGAGATATGCCGACTGATATGATATGATAGTCGAGAGATATGCCGACTGATATGATATTATAGGCGAGAGATATACCGACTGATATGATATGATACATGACTAGCACACCCCAAGGGATACCCTGGTGGCTAGGGATATGATAGTCGAGAGATATGCCGACTGATGTGATATGATAGTCGAGAGATATGCCGACTGATATGTTTTGATAGTCGAGAGATATGCCGACTGATATGATATAATGACCGAAGGTAATACCGGCTGATGATATGATATGATGGTCGAGGATACTTACCGACTGATATGATATAATAGCCGAAGGTTATACCGGCTGATGATATGATATGATGGTCGAGGATACTTACCGACTGATATGATATAATAGCCGAAGGTTATACCGGCTGATGATATGATATGATAGTCGAGAGATATGCCGACTGATATGATATGATAGTCGAGAGATATGCCGACTGATATGTTATGATAGTCGAGAGATATGTCGACTGATATGATATGATATGATAGTCGAGAGATATACCGACTGATATGATATGATAGTCGATAGATATGCCGTCTGATATGTTATGATTGGCGAGAGATATGCCGACTGATATGATATGATAGTCGAGAGATATGCCGACTGATATGATATTATAGTCGAGATATATGCCGACTAATATGATATGATAGTCGAGAGATATGCCGACTGATATGATATGATAGTCGAGAGATATGCCGACTGATATGTTATGATAGTCGAGAGATATGCCGACTGATATGTTATGATAGTCGAGAGATATGCCGACTGATATGATATAATAGTCGAGAGATATGCCGACTGATATGTTATGATAGTCGAGAGAAATACCGACTGATATGATATGATAGTCGAGAGATATGCCGACTGATATGTTATGATAGTCAAGAGATATGCCGACTGATATGATATGATAGTCGAGAGAAATGCCGACTGATATGATATGATAGTCGAGAGATATGCCGACTGATATGTTATGATAGTCGAGAGATATGCCGACTGATATGATATGATAGTCGAGAGATATGCCGACTGATATGATATGATATGATAGTCGAGAGATATGCCGACTGATATGATATGATAGTCGAGAGATATGCCGACTGATATGTTATGATAGGCGAGAGATATGCCGACTGATATGATATGATAGTCGAGAGATATGCCGACTGATATGATATGATAGTCGAGATATATGCCGACTAATATGATATGATAGTTGAGAGATATGCCGACTGATATGTTATGATAGTCGAGAGATATGCCGACTGATATGTTATGATAGTCGAGAGATATGCCGACTGATATGATATGATAGTCGAGAGATATGCCGACTAATATGTTATGATAGTCGAGAGATATGCCGACTGATATGTTATGATAGTCGAGAGATATGCCGACTGATATGATATGATAGTTGAGAGATATGCCGACTGATATGTTATGATAGGCGAGAGATATGCCGACTGATATGATAGGATAGTCGAGAGATATGCCGACTGATATGATATGATAGTCGAGATATATGCCGACTAATATGATATGATAGTCGAGAGATATGCCGACTGATATGATATGATAGTCGAGAGATATGCCGACTGATATGTTATGATAGTCGAGATATGCCGACTGATATGTTATGATAGTCTAGAGATATGCCGACTGATATGATATGATAGTCGAGAGATATGCCGACTGATATGTTATGATAGTCGAGAGATATGCCGACTGATATGATATGATAGACGAGAGATATGCCGACTGATATGTTATGATAGTCAAGAGATATGCCGACTGATATGATATTATAGTCGAGAGATATGCCGATTGATATGATATGATAGTCGAGAGATATGCCGACTGATATGATATGATAGTCGAGAGATATGCTGACTGATATATTATGATAGTCGAGAGATATGCCGACTGACATGATATGATAGTCGAGAGATATGCCGACTGATATAATAAGATAGTCGAGAGATATGCCGACTGATATGATATGATAGTCGAGAGATATGCCGACTGATATGTTATGATAGTCGAGAGATATGCCGACTGATATGATATGATAGTCGAGAGATATGCCGACTGATATGATATGATAGTCGAGAGATATGCCGACTGATATGATATGATAGTCTAGAGATATGCCGACGGATATGATATGATAGTCGAGAGATATGCCGACTGATATGATATAATGACCGAAGGTAATACCGGCTGATGATGTGATATGATGGTCGAGGATACTTACCGACTGATATGATATAATAGCCGAAGGTTATACCGGCTGATGATATGATATGATAGTTGAAAGATATGCCGACTGATATGATATGATAGTCGAGAGATATGCCGACTGATATGTTATGATAGTCGAGAGATATGCCGACTGATATGATATGATAGTCGAGAGATATGCCGACTGATATGATATGATAGTCGAGAGATATGCCGACTGATATGTTATGATAGGCGAGAGATATGCCGACTGATATGATATGATAGTCGAGAGATATGCCGACTTATATGATATGATAGTCGAGATATATGCCGACTAATATGATATGATAGTCGAGAGATATGCCGACTGATATGTTATGATAGTCGAGAGATATGCCGACTGATATGTTATGATAGTCGAGAGATATGCCGACTGATATGATATGATAGTCGAGAGATATGCCGATTGATATGTTATGATAGTCGAGAGATATACCGACTGATATGTTATGATAGTCGAGAGATATGCCGACTGATATGATATGATAGTCGAGAGATATGCCGACTGATATGTTATGATAGTCGAGAGATATGCCGACTGATATGATATGATAGTCGAGAGATATGCCGACTGATATGTTATGATAGTGAAGAGATATGCCGACTGATATGATATGATAGTCGAGAGATATGCCGATTGATATGATATGATAGTCGAGAGATATGCCGACTGATATGATATGATAGTCGAGAGATATGCTGATATGATATGATAGTCGAGAGATATGCCGACTAATATGATATGATAGTCGAGAGATATGCCGACTGATATGATATGATAGTCGAGAGATATGCCGACTGATATGTTATGATAGTCGAGAGATATACCGACTGATATGATATGATAGTCGAGAGATATGCCGACTGATATGATATGATAGTCGAGAGATATGCCGACTGATATGTTATGATAGTCGAGAGATATGCCGACTGATATGATATGATATGATAGTCGAGAGATATGTCGACCGATATGATATGATAGTCGAGAGATATGCCGACTGATATGTAATGATAGGCGAGAGATATGCCGACTTATATGATATGATAGTCGAGAGATATGCCGACTGATATGATATGATAGTCGAGATATATGCCGACTAATATGATATGATAGTTGAGAGATATGCCGACTGATATGTTATGATAGTCGAGAGATATGCCGACTGAAATGTTATGATAGTCGAGAGATATGCCGACTGATATGATATGATAGTCGAGAGATATGCCGACTGATATGTTATGATAGTCGAGAGATATGCCTACTGATATGATATGATAGTCGAGAGATATGCCGACTGATATGTTATGATAGTCGAGAGATATGCCGACTGATATGATATGATAGTCGAGAGATATGCCGACTGATATGATATGATAGTCGAGAGATATGCCGACTGATATGATATGATAGTCGAGAGATATGCCGACTGATATGTTATGATAGTCGAGAGATATGCCGACTGATATGATATGATAGTCGAGAGATATGCCGACTGATATGATATGATAGTCGAGAGATATGCCGACTGATATGATATGATAGTCAAGAGATATGCCGACTGATATGATATGATAGTCGAGAGATATGCCGACTGATATGATATGATAGTCGAGAGATATGTCGACTGATATGTTATGATAGGCGAGAGATATGCCGACTGATATGATAAGATGGTCGAGGATATTTACCGACTGATATGATATAATAGCCGAAGGTTATACCGGCTGATGATATGATATGATGGTCGAGGATAATTACCGACTGATATGATATAATAGCCGAAGGTTATACCGGCTGATGATATGATATGATAGTCGAGAGATATGCCGACTGATATGATATGATAGTCGAGAGATATGCCGACTGATATGTTATGATAGTCGAGAGATATGCCGACTGATATGATATGATAGTCGAGAGATATGCCGACTGATATGATATGATAGTCGAGAGATATGCCGACGGATATGTTATGATAGTCGAGAGATATGTCGACTGATATGATATGATAGTCGAGAGATATGCCGACTGATATGATATGATAGTCGAGAGATATGCCGACTAATATGATATGATAGTCAAGAGATATGCCGACTGATATGATATGATAGTCGAGAGATATGCCCACTGATATGATATGATAGTCGAGAGATATGCCGACTGATATGATAAGATAGTCGAGATATATGCCGACTAATATGATATGATAGTCGAGAGATATGCCGACTGATATGTTATGATAGTCGAGAGATATGCCGCCTGATATGTTATGATAGTCGAGAGATATGCCGACTGATATGATATGATAGTCGAGAGATATGCCGACTGATATGTTATGATAGTCGAGAGATATGCCGACTGATATGTTATGATAGTCGAGAGATATGCCGACTGATATGATATGATAGTCGAGAGATATGACGACTGATATGTTATGATAGTCGAGAGATATGCCGACTGATATGTTATGATAGTCGAGAGATATGCCGACTGATATGATATGATAGTCGAGAGATATGCCGACTGATATGTTATGATAGTCGAGAGATATACCGACTGATATGATATGATAGTCGAGAGATATGCCGACTGATATGTTATGATAGTCCAGAGATATGCCGACTGATATGATATGATAGTCGAGAGATATGCCGATTGATATGATATGATAGTTGAGAGATATGCCGACTGATATGATATGATAGTCGAGAGATATTCTGATATGATATGATAGTCGAGAGATATACCGACTAATATGATATGATAGGCGAGAGATATGCCGACTGATATGATATGATAGTCGAGAGATATGCCGACTGATATGTTATGATAGTCGAGAGATATGCCGACTGATATGTTATGATAGTCGAGAGATATGCCGACTGATATGATATGATAGTCGAGAGATATGCCGACTTATATGATATGATAGTCGAGAGATATGCCGACTGATATGATATGATAGTCGAGAGATATGCCGACTGATATGTTATGATAGTCGAGAGATATGCCGACTGATATGATATGATAGTCGAGAGATATGCCGACTGATATGTTATGATAGTCGAGAGATATGCCGACTGATATGTTATGATAGTCGAGAGATATGCCGACTGATATGATATGATAGTCGAGAGATATGCCGACTGATATGTTATGATAGTCGAGAGATATGCCGACTGATATGATATGATAGTCGAGAGATATGCCGACTGATATGTTATGATAGTCCCGAGATATGCCGACTGATATGATATGATAGTCGAGAGATATGCCGATTGATATGATATGATAGTCGAGAGATATGCCGACTGATATGATATGATAGTCGAGAGATATGCTGATATGATATGATAGTCGAGAGATATACCGACTAATATGATATGATAGGCGAGAGATATGCCGACTGATATGATATGATAGTCGACAGATATGCCGACTGATATGTTATGATAGTCGAGAGATATGCCGACTGATATGTTATGATAGTCGAGAGATATGCCGACTGATATGATATGATAGTCGAGAGATATGCCGACTGATATATTATGATAGTCGAGAGATATGCCGACTGATATGATATGATAGTAGAGAGATATGCCGACTTATATGATATGATAGTCGAGAGATATGCCGACTGATATGATATGATAGTCGAGAGATATGCCTACTGATATGTTATGATAGTCGAGAGATATGCCGACTGATATGAAATGATAGTCGAGAGATATGCCGACTGATATGTTAAGATAGTCGGGAGATATGCTGACTGATATGATATGATAGTCGAGAGATATGCCGACTGATATGATATGATAGTCGAGAGATATTCCGATTGATATGATATGATAGTCGAGAGATATGCCGACTTATATGTTATGATGGTCGAGAGATATGCCGACTGATAAGTTATGATAGTCGAGAGATATGCCGACTGATATGATATGATAGTCGAGAGATATGCCGACTGATATGATATTATAGGCGAGAGATATACCGACTGATATGATATGATACATGACTAGCACACCCCAAGGGATACCCTGGTGGCTAGGGATATGATAGTCGAGAGATATGCCGACTGATGTGATATGATAGTCGAGAGATATGCCGACTGATATGTTATGATAGTCGAGAGATATGCCTACTGATATGATATGATAGTCGAGAGATATGCCGACTGATATGTTATGATAGTCGAGAGATATGCCGACTGATATGATATGATAGTCGAGAGATATGCCGACTGATATGATTTGATAGTCGAGAGATATGCCGACTGATATGATATGATAGTCGAGAGATATGCCGACTGATATGTTATGATAGTCGAGAGATATGCCGACTGATATGATATGATAGTCGAGAGATATGCCGACTGATATGATATGATAGTCGAGAGATATGCCGACTGATATGATATGATAGTCAAGAGATATGCCGACTGATATGATATGATAGTCGAGAGATATGCCGACTGATATGATATGATAGTCGAGAGATATGCCGACTGATATGTTATGATAGGCGAGAGATATGCCGACTGATATGATAAGATGGTCGAGGATATTTACCGACTGATATGGTATAATAGCCGAAGGTTATACCGGCTGATGATATGATATGATGGTCGAGGATAATTACCGACTGATATGATATAATAGCCGAAGGTTATACCGGCTGATGATATGATATGATAGTCGAGAGATATGCCGACTGATATGATATGATAGTCGAGAGATATGCCGACTGATATGTTATGATAGTCGAGAGATATGCCGACTGATATGATATGATAGTCGAGAGATATGCCGATTGATATGATATGATAGTCGAGAGATATGCCGACTGATATGATATGATAGTCGAGAGATATTCTGATATGATATGATAGTCGAGAGATATACCGACTAATATGATATGATAGGCGAGAGATATGCCGACTGATATGATATGATAGTAGAGAGATATGCCGACTGATATGTTATGATAGTCGAGAGATATGCCGACTGATATGTTATGATAGTCGAGAGATATGCCGACTGATATGATATGATAGTCGAGAGATATGCCGACTTATATGATATGATAGTCGAGAGATATGCCGACTGATATGATATGATAGTCGAGAGATATGCCGACTGATATGTTATGATAGTCGAGAGATATGCCGACTGATATGATATGATAGTCGAGAGATATGCCGACTGATATGTTATGATAGTCGAGAGATATGCCGACTGATATGTTATGATAGTCGAGAGATATGCCGACTGATATGATATGATAGTCGAGAGATATGCCGACTGATATGTTATGATAGTCGAGAGATATGCCGACTGATATGATATGATAGTCGAGAGATATGCCGACTGATATGTTATGATAGTCCCGAGATATGCCGACTGATATGATATGATAGTCGAGAGATATGCCGATTGATATGATATGATAGTCGAGAGATATGCCGACTGATATGATATGATACATGACTAGCACACCCCAAGGGATACCCTGGTGGCTAGGGATCTGATAGTCGAGAGATATGCCGACTGATGTGATATGATAGTCGAGAGATATGCCGACTGATATGTTTTGATAGTCGACAGATATGCCGACTGATATGATATAATGACCGAAGGTAATACCGGCTGATGATATGATATGATGGTCGAGGATACTTACCGACTGATATGATATAATAGCCGAAGGTTATACCGGCTGTTGATATGATATGATGGTCGAGGATACTTACCGACTGATATGATATGATAGTCGAGAGATATGCCGACTGATATGATATGATAGTCGAGAGATATGCCGACTGATATGTTATGATAGTCGAGAGATATGCCGACTGATATGATATGATAGTCGAGAGATATGCCGACTGATATGATATGATAGTCGAGAGATATGCCGACTGATATGATATGATAGTCAAGAGATATGCCGACTGATATGATATGATAGTCGAGAGATATGCCGACTGATATGATATGATAGTCGAGAGATATGCCGACTGATATGTAATGATAGGTGAGAGATATGCCGACTGATATGATATGATAGGTGAGAGATATGCCGACTGATATGATATGATAGTCGAGATATATGCCGACTGATATGATATGATAGTTGAGAGATATGCCGACTGATATGTTATGATAGTCGAGAGATATGCCGACTGAAATGTTATGATAGTCGAGAGATATGCCGACTGATATGATAGTCGAGAGATATGCCGACTGATATGTTATGATAGTCGAGAGATATGCCGACTGATATGATATGATAGTCGAGAGATATGCCGACTGATATGTTATGATAGTCGAGAGATATGCCGACTGATATGATATGATAGTAGAGATATATGCCGACTGATATGATATGATAGTCGAGAGATATGCCGACTGATATGATATGATAGTCGAGAGATATGCCGACTGATATGTTATGATAGTCGAGAGATATGCCGACTGATATGATATGATAGTCGAGAGATATGCCGACTGATATGATATGATAGTCGAGAGATATGCTGACTGATATGATATGATAGTCAAGAGATATGCCGACTGATATGATATGATAGTCGAGAGATATGCCGACTGATATGATATGATAGTCGAGAGATATGCCGACTGATATGATATGATAGTCGAGAGATATGCCGACTGATTTGATATGATAGTCAAGAGATATGCCGACTGATATGATATGATAGTCGAGAGATATGCCGACTGATATGTTGTGATAGTCGAGAGATATGCCGACTGATATGATATAATGACCGAAAGTAATATCGGCTGATGATATGATATGATGGTCGAGGATACTTACCGACTGATATGATATAATAGCTGAAGGTTATACTGGCTGATGATATGATATGATGGTCGAGGATACTTACCGACGGATATGATATAATAGCCGAAGGTTATACCGGCTGATGATATGATATGATGGTCGAGGATACTTATCGACTGATATGATATAATAGCCGAAGGTTATACCGGCTGATGATATGATATGATGGTCGAGGATACTTACCGACTGATATGATATAATAGCCGAAGGTTATACCGGCTGATGATATGATATGATATTCGAGAGATATGCCGACTGATATGATATGATAGTCGAGAGATATGCCGACTGATATGTTATGATAGTCGAGAGATATGTCGATTGATATGATATGATATGATAGTCGAGAGATATGCCGACCGATATGATATGATAGTCGAGAGATATGCCGACTGATATGTAATGATAGGCGAGAGATATGCCGACTTATATGATATGATAGTCGAGAGATATGCCGACTGATATGATATGATAGTCGAGATATATGCCGACTAATATGATATGATAGTTGAGAGATATGCCGACTGATATGTTATGATAGTCGAGAGATATGCCGACTGAAATGTTATGATAGTCGAGAGATATGCCGACTGATATGATATGATAGTCGAGAGATATGCCGACTGATATGTTATGATAGTCGAGAGATATGCCTACTGATATGATATGATAGTCGAGAGATATGCCGACTGATATGTTATGATAGTCGAGAGATATGCCGACTGATATGATATGATAGTCGAGAGATATGCCGACTGATATGATATGATAGTCGAGAGATATGCCGACTGATATGATATGATAGTCGAGAGATATGCCGACTGATATGTTATGATAGTCGAGAGATATGCCGACTGATATGATATGATAGTCGAGAGATATGCCGACTGATATGATATGATAGTCGAGAGATATGCCGACTGATATGTTATGATAGGCGAGAGATATGCCGACTGATATGATATGATAGTCGACATATATGCCGACTGATATGTTATGATAGTCGAGAGATATGCCGACTGATATGTTATGATAGTCGAGAGATATGCCGACTGATATGATATGATAGTCGAGAGATATGCCGACTGATATATTATGATAGTCGAGAGATATGCCGACTGATATGATATGATAGTAGAGAGATATGCCGACTTATATGATATGATAGTCGAGAGATATGCCGACTGATATGATATGATAGTCGAGAGATATGCCGACTGATATGTTATGATAGTCGAGAGATATGCCGACTGATATGATATGATAGTCGAGAGATATGCCGACTGATATGTTAAGATAGTCGGGAGATATGCTGACTGAAATGATATGATAGTCGAGAGATATGCCGACTGATATGATATGATAGTCGAGAGATATTCCGACTGATATGATATGATAGTCGAGAGATATGCCGACTTATATGTTATGATGGTCGAGAGATATGCCGACTGATAAGTTATGATAGTCGAGAGATATGCCGACTGATATGATATGATAGTCGAGAGATATGCCGACTGATATGATATTATAGGCGAGAGATATACCGACTGATATGATATGATACATGACTAGCACACCCCAAGGGATACCCTGGTGGCTAGGGATATGATAGTCGAGAGATATGCCGACTGATGTGATATGATAGTCGAGAGATATGCCGACTGATATGTTTTGATAGTCGAGAGATATGCCGACTGATATGATATAATGACCGAAGGTAATACCGGCTGATGATATGATATGATGGTCGAGGATACTTACCGACTGATATGATATAATAGCCGAAGGTTATACCGGCTGATGATATGATATGATGGTCGAGGATACTTACCGACTGATATGATATAATAGCCGAAGGTTATACCGGCTGATGATATGATATGATAGTCGAGAGATATGCCGACTGATATGATATGATAGTCGAGAGATATGCCGACTGATATGTTATGATAGTCGAGAGATATGTCGACTGATATGATATGATATGATAGTCGAGAGATATACCGACTGATATGATATGATAGTCGATAGATATGCCGTCTGATATGTTATGATTGGCGAGAGATATGCCGACTGATATGATATGATAGTCGAGAGATATGCCGACTGATATGATATTATAGTCGAGATATATGCCGACTAATATGATATGATAGTCGAGAGATATGCCGACTGATATGATATGATAGTCGAGAGATATGCCGACTGATATGTTATGATAGTCGAGAGATATGCCGACTGATATGTTATGATAGTCGAGAGATATGCCGACTGATATGATATAATAGTCGAGAGATATGCCGACTGATATGTTATGATAGTCGAGAGAAATACCGACTGATATGATATGATAGTCGAGAGATATGCCGACTGATATGTTATGATAGTCAAGAGATATGCCGACTGATATGATATGATAGTCGAGAGAAATGCCGACTGATATGATATGATAGTCGAGAGATATGCCGACTGATATGTTATGATAGTCGAGAGATATGCCGACTGATATGATATGATAGTCGAGAGATATGCCGACTGATATGATATGATATGATAGTCGAGAGATATGCCGACTGATATGATATGATAGTCGAGAGATATGCCGACTGATATGTTATGATAGGCGAGAGATATGCCGACTGATATGATATGATAGTCGAGAGATATGCCGACTGATATGATATGATAGTCGAGATATATGCCGACTAATATGATATGATAGTTGAGAGATATGCCGACTGATATGTTATGATAGTCGAGAGATATGCCGACTGATATGTTATGATAGTCGAGAGATATGCCGACTGATATGATATGATAGTCGAGAGATATGCCGACTAATATGTTATGATAGTCGAGAGATATGCCGACTGATATGTTATGATAGTCGAGAGATATGCCGACTGATATGATATGATAGTTGAGAGATATGCCGACTGATATGTTATGATAGGCGAGAGATATGCCGACTGATATGATAGGATAGTCGAGAGATATGCCGACTGATATGATATGATAGTCGAGATATATGCCGACTAATATGATATGATAGTCGAGAGATATGCCGACTGATATGATATGATAGTCGAGAGATATGCCGACTGATATGTTATGATAGTCGAGATATGCCGACTGATATGTTATGATAGTCTAGAGATATGCCGACTGATATGATATGATAGTCGAGAGATATGCCGACTGATATGTTATGATAGTCGAGAGATATGCCGACTGATATGATATGATAGACGAGAGATATGCCGACTGATATGTTATGATAGTCAAGAGATATGCCGACTGATATGATATTATAGTCGAGAGATATGCCGATTGATATGATATGATAGTCGAGAGATATGCCGACTGATATGATATGATAGTCGAGAGATATGCTGACTGATATATTATGATAGTCGAGAGATATGCCGACTGACATGATATGATAGTCGAGAGATATGCCGACTGATATAATAAGATAGTCGAGAGATATGCCGACTGATATGATATGATAGTCGAGAGATATGCCGACTGATATGTTATGATAGTCGAGAGATATGCCGACTGATATGATATGATAGTCGAGAGATATGCCGACTGATATGATATGATAGTCGAGAGATATGCCGACTGATATGATATGATAGTCTAGAGATATGCCGACGGATATGATATGATAGTCGAGAGATATGCCGACTGATATGATATAATGACCGAAGGTAATACCGGCTGATGATGTGATATGATGGTCGAGGATACTTACCGACTGATATGATATAATAGCCGAAGGTTATACCGGCTGATGATATGATATGATAGTTGAAAGATATGCCGACTGATATGATATGATAGTCGAGAGATATGCCGACTGATATGTTATGATAGTCGAGAGATATGCCGACTGATATGATATGATAGTCGAGAGATATGCCGACTGATATGATATGATAGTCGAGAGATATGCCGACTGATATGTTATGATAGGCGAGAGATATGCCGACTGATATGATATGATAGTCGAGAGATATGCCGACTTATATGATATGATAGTCGAGATATATGCCGACTAATATGATATGATAGTCGAGAGATATGCCGACTGATATGTTATGATAGTCGAGAGATATGCCGACTGATATGTTATGATAGTCGAGAGATATGCCGACTGATATGATATGATAGTCGAGAGATATGCCGATTGATATGTTATGATAGTCGAGAGATATACCGACTGATATGTTATGATAGTCGAGAGATATGCCGACTGATATGATATGATAGTCGAGAGATATGCCGACTGATATGTTATGATAGTCGAGAGATATGCCGACTGATATGATATGATAGTCGAGAGATATGCCGACTGATATGTTATGATAGTGAAGAGATATGCCGACTGATATGATATGATAGTCGAGAGATATGCCGATTGATATGATATGATAGTCGAGAGATATGCCGACTGATATGATATGATAGTCGAGAGATATGCTGATATGATATGATAGTCGAGAGATATGCCGACTAATATGATATGATAGTCGAGAGATATGCCGACTGATATGATATGATAGTCGAGAGATATGCCGACTGATATGTTATGATAGTCGAGAGATATACCGACTGATATGATATGATAGTCGAGAGATATGCCGACTGATATGATATGATAGTCGAGAGATATGCCGACTGATATGATATGATAGTCGAGAGATATGCCGACTGATATGATATGATAGTCGAGAGATATGCCGACTGATATGTTATGATAGTCGAGAGATATGCCGACTGATATGATATAATGACCGAAGGTAATACCTGCTGATGATATGATATGATGGTCGAGGATACTTACCGACTGATATGATATAATAGCCGAAGGTTATACCGGTTGATGATATTATATGATGGTCGAGGATACTTACCGACTGATATGATATAATAGCCGAAGGTTATACCGGCTGATGATATGATGTGATAGTCGAGAGATATGCCGACTGATATGATATGATAGTTGAGAGATATGCCGACTGATATGTTATGATAGTCGAGAGATATGCCGACTGATATGATATGATAGTCGAGAGATATGCCGACTGATATGATATGATAGTCGAGAGATATGCCGACTGATATATTATGATAGTCGAGAGATATGCCGACTAATATGATATGATAGTCGAGAGATATGCCGACTGATATGATATGATAGTCGAGATATATGCCGACTCATATGATATGATAGTCGAGAGATATGCCGACTAATATGTTATGATAGTCGAGAGATATGCCGACTGATATGATATGATAGTCGAGAGATATGCCGACTGATATGTTATGATAGTCGAGAGATATGCCGACTGATATGTTATTATAGTCGAGAGATATGCCGACTGATATGATATGATAGTCGAGAGATATGCCGACTGATATGTTATGATAGTCGAGAGATATGCCGACTGATATGATATAATAGTCGAGAGATATGCCGACTAATATGTTATGATAGTAAAGAGATATGCCGACTAATATGATATGATAGTCGAGATATATGCCGATTGATATGATATGATAGTCGAGAGATATGCCGACTGATATGATATGATATGATAGTCGAGAGATATGCCGACTGATATGTTATGATAGTCGAGAGATATGCCGACTGATATGATATGATAGTCGAGAGATATACCGACTGATATGATATGATAGTCGAGTGATATGCCGACTGATATGATATGATAGTCGAGAGATATGCCGACTGATATGTTATGATAGTCGAGAGATATGTCGACTGATATGATATGATAGTTGAGAGATATGCCGACTGATATGATATGATAGTCGAGAGATATGCCGACTGATATGATATGATAGTCGAGATATATGCCGATTGATATGATATGCTCAATTGGTGAAGGCGTTCCCTGGTTTGGGAAGCAAAGAACTCGGTCCTGGGTTCGAGACTCTTTATCCTCTGCAGCGGGAGTAAAGAATGGGACTGTTTGTATAATACCTTGAGAGTGGAATGTGATGCTGGGGTAGATTCCACTGTTAAAGGTGGTGAATCTGGGTCGCCTCTCAACTTAAAAGGCGCCTTTTATGTAACGACCCGTCCCGAAAACCTCGGTACGACGACAGTACGTTATGGCCGCCGGGAATCCTCCCAAAGCGAAGCCCAAGGTTCACCACCTTTAACAGTGGAATAAAAAGGCTTGGTCTAGGGTTCAATCCTCAAAGGCTGTAGCTAGGGGATTTTAATGGGGACTTCGCTAACAATACCTTTGTGAAGGTAAGATTCGACTGTTAAAGGTGGTGAACCTTGGGCTTCGCTTTGGGAGGATTCCCTGCGGCCATAACGTACTGTCGTCGTACCGGGGTTTCTGAGACGGGTTGTTTCAGATTGTATGTCACCTTGGTCAGCCCGCTAGCGCGGAACCTCGCACGATCATGTGGTCGATCGGCTTGGTGGATGTCCTAGGCCGATCGAGTGCCACTCCCAAGGGTGATTGTATGTCACCTTGGTCGGCCTACTTGCGCGGGACCTTGCACGATCACGTGGCCGATCGACTTGGAGGATGTCCTAGGCCGACTGAGTGCCAATTCCAAGGGTGATTGTATGTCACCTTGGCCGGCCCGCTAACGCGGAACCTCGCATGATCATGTGGCCGATCGGCTTGGAGGATGTCCTAGGCCGACCGAGTGCCAATTCCAAGGGTGATTGTATGTCACCTTGGTCAGCTTGCTAGCGCGGAACCTCGCACGATCACGTGGCCGATCGGCTTGGAGGATGTCCTAGGCCGACCGAGTGCCACTCTCAAGGGTGATTGTATGTAACCTTGGTTGGCCCGCTTGTGCAGAAATCCCAAGCGTCGCGCAATAGATGTGTGACATGTGGCATGACAAGCGGCGCCACGCGTAGTAAGATAAACGCCTAGGGTCTCGTGTTTCGACCTTTCGCTTGACCGAGTAGGTGTATAAGGTCTTCGACTTCACCATTCTTTTCTCATTTTTGCTTTTGAGAGGGGTTGTCGAATTTGTGATGCGATTTCAGGCGATCTTTCATTCCTATTGAGGTGATTCCCGACGAGTAAATTGCGGTGGTTTTCACGGCGGAAATCCCAGAAACAAGGTATGGTCCCTCTTTTCCGCTTTTCCTTCAATGAAATCGTCTGTTTTTGCATAAACTGTCTATGAACTTGATAGTTAGATCCTTGATTGTCCATAGTAGTTGTGTCAAGCATGTTTCCTTAGAGTTTTTGTATTATCTGTAGATGTCAAGATCTCGTGATGATTCAAAACGATCCGAGGGTCAATCCTTTAATGCATTTGACGAGGAATCGGACGCTAGTTTTGCTAACTCCGATTCTCGGTTGAATGCGTCTGAATCAGCCTCTGGCTCCCCTCGGTCAAACCCGAGGTAGAGGTAGAGGTGGATCCAATCGTTATTAGGCCGATCCTTAAGGAGTCTCAAGTGCTTTCGGGCCAGGAACTAGAAGATGAGCTCGAGAGGGCGTTCAGCTTTATTGATACTTGTTATGTTTCGATCGTTGATGGGGTTGAGACCGCTAACACCAAAGTATCGTCAGTTGGGCAAAGCGAGCTATTAAGGTCGCCGGTTGATAGGAATACGACGGTGGCTTCAACGTCAAAATCTTTGGAGTTGGTGTCAGTGCCGGGACCCCTAGAAATTGATGTTGAGGAGGCTATGGAGCTGGTGACAGTCGCCAGTTCGGTGTATGAGGTGGAAAGACAGGTGAATACTTTGGATGACGAAGACCTTCTGGCTTACCGAAGGGAATTCAACATCCCGGACTCGGTCAAGATGAGGCTATTGGGCAGGAGGGAGAGGCCGAGTAGTCCCCCAGTTGGATGGGCCACATTCCACCCGGACAACTTCAATCACGGGGTAGTACTGCCCCCTCACTCGTGGCTGCAAAGGATGGCCATGGAGGTGGGTGTAGCCCTCGGTCAACTGAATCCTAATTGCTGGATTATGTTGACCAGGGTCTACACTGCCTTTAGGCTCTGTGGGAAGGGGGACCCGACCTGGGGTCACATCTGCCACCTCTACAAATTCGTAAGAGACAGGACCAGCTGGGTGTACGTGGAATCCCGGACGAAACGGGAGAGCGGGCCCTTCATTGAAGACATGCCGACCTCCCAAAAGGCTTGGAAATACAAGTTTGTGTTTGTCTCGGGCAATTGGGAGGGCGTGGAGCTACCGTTGTTTGGTCGACGCATGCCACGTGTCTATCAGTCGAAAGGTGGTGGCCATAGGACAATTTAGTTTATGCTTTCTTTTCTACTATATTTTGTTTTGTTTAATAATGTTGTTGCCGATCGAGCTAACTCGTTTGTTTGTTTTGTGCAGAAGTGTTTAAGCGGCTGACCATCACCGAGCAGGAGATAGCCGATTGTGCAGAGGTTTTCCAACAGCTTGGTCGAGTGGAGAGAAGCAGGGACTACTTGCGTTTGCCTACTCACTTACTGCAAGCTGGGCTAATCTCTTCCATGCGTAAGTATTACCGCTTTTTGTACCCGTGTTCGGTCAATCCTGTTTCTTTAATAATGCTGGTCTAATCGCCCTACGTGTTTGTGGTGCAGCCGACCCTGACTTTATCTCAACCGCTGCCGATCAACTGAAGAAGAGGATGGAGAAGATAACCGAGGCGTTGAAGAAGGCGACCGAAACGAGGGCTGAGGCCCAGGAGGTCAGGGGGTCCGTTTCCAAGGGGGATTATAGAAAATCGATATGGGGTAAGGCGGCTTCGAAGGTCACTCTGCGGGTAGAGGGTCCCATGGCCGAGCAGGGTGACCAGGATGCTCTGGACAATGTCACCGGAGAGACCCTAGCTCCTCTCTTTCCAAGTGCTTCGGAGTCGGTTGGTGTGCCGCCGGTCGATGCACATGCACCTTCCGCCAGTCGCCCCATGCCTACCGTCGTCATAGATGTGGATGATGCGGCCGATGAACGCCGCTGTATTATGCCCGAGGAGAAGAGGAGGAAGTCGAGGAAGTGGAAGGAGGTCCCAGCCAATGCCGACGTTGTGCTGCAGCAGAAAAGGCAATGGCAGATTGAGGCTCTTGAGACCGTTCACCAGATCGTCTGCCCAAACATCAGCTCAGACCTGGAGGGCCGAAGGGTTCCCAAGAAAATGAGGAAGCCCTATCTGGATGCTTCCCTTCGGTCGTACTTTTTGAAGACCGACGGAGAGCCGATTTGGTCAGGACGCAAGAGTCGGACGAGACGGAAGAGACGTGGAGGTAGTTGTCTACGGCTTTCCATCCTTCGCAGCTGGTCATCATGAATACCATTGTTCATGGGTCGTAGTATGAGCTGGATGAGATTGCGGCTCTGAAGGCGAGGGACTTCGCTGACCGGTGTGACAAGGCAATCTGGACTAGGGCCCATGTAAGTACACTTACTGAGAATGTCTGTTGTTTTGTTTCGGTTCTGAACATTTTGTGTTTTGTAGTGTCTTGGTGAAGTCTTCACCACCCTCCAACACGCCAGCCAGGCCAAGGAGAAAATCGCGGAGAAGTGCCAAGCTCTGAAAACGAAGATGGAGGCCGCGACTGAGAAGGAGAGGATGGCCGAGAGGTCTATCCAGGCGAAGGTGGATGCCGAGCTGAAAATAAAGAAGCTGGAGAGGCAGCTGGTCGCTCAGCGTGAGGCTGCCGAGGTTAAGGTGGCCGAGCTGGAGGCTAGAGCCCAGTAAGCAGAGGCTAGAGCGCAAGAAGCAGAGGTGGCTAACATAAAGCTTGCCGATCAGCTAGTCTCGGCAAAGAAGGTGGGCGCCGAGGAGTATAAGTCCTCTCAAGCGCACCATTTTGACTTGCAACGGTTTGGGGCCCGGCTGGAGGATGGACTATTCAAGCGGATCCTCCTGGCGAATACCGGCGTGGCCATCCAGTTTCCGTGGTTGAAGCATCCACCCCAGTTGGAGGATTATCTCGACGAGGATGGAAACCCGCTGCCAGATGAGGTGGAGGAGGGTGAGGCTGATGGGCAGGCCGAGGAGGAGAAAGATGAGGCTGTAGTTGAGGACCGGGGGAATGCCCCTTAGTTTTGTAATTTATGTACTTGTACTTTATATTCTTCTCTATGCCGAGAGTTGTGTACTTGCAATTGGTTCATGATATAAAATGATTGTTTTGTGTTCATTATTTCAAGTGTTTGCCTATCTAAAAGTTTAATGTTTAAACCAATCTGCAATGAGGTGAGGCCGTTGGCCAGAGAGTTGTTACAAATATGTAAAAGATGTAAACGTAACTTTAAGAAGGATTGCCTCGTAAATATGTTCATTGATAAGTACTGGTAGTGCCAGGAATGTGTACAAAATGGTCGGCCAGGTGCCTAACATGTTTTTGGGCCGTTAGCCTGCGTTACTTGTAATAGAACTTTAGGTGGTCGACATTCCAAGGATGCGGGAGTGTCTTGTCGTTCATATCCTTGAGTTCATAGGTTCCTTCTCGGCATATGCGGGAGACAGTGTAGGGTCATTCCCAAGTAGGGGCGAATGTGCCGGTCGAACGTTCTCTGGTTGCAAGGCTGACCTTTCGCAGGACTAGGTTGCCTAGCCTGAAGCTTCTGTGGTGGACCCTTGAGTCGTAGTATCGTGCTACTCGTTGCTTGTAGGTGAGTTGCTTGGCATTAGCCGTATCCCTGCGCTCTTCCAGGAGATCCAAGCTAAGAGCAAGTTGCTGGTGGTTGTGGTCTGGGCTATAAGAGATTACACGATACGATGTTTCACCAATCTCGACTGGTACGACATCTTCGGTGCCGAAAGCTAGTGCAAAGGGGGTTTCATTGGTGGCAGTCTTGAAAGATGTCATGTGGGACCAGAGCACGTCATTGATGATGTCGGCCCATTTGCCCTTGTCGTCGTCCAGTCTCTTCTTCAAGTTGTACTTGATGCATTTGTTTACAGCCTCTACCTTGCCGTTGGACTGGGGGTGTGAGGGTGAAACAAAAATAAGCTTGATGCCGTATGTCTCGCAAAAGGCATGGAAACGGTTGCAATCAAATTGTTTCCCATTATCAGTGACGATTGTGTGGGGGATCCCTAAGCGACAGATGATGTTTTGATAGATGAACTGTTCGATTTGTGCTGCCGTGATGGTTGCTAATGGTTTCGCCTCGGCCCATTTTGTGAAGTAGTCTACCGCCACGACGGCGTAGTTGACCTTCCCCCTCCCCTCGGGCATTTGACCAATGAGATCGAGTCCCCATTGGGAGAATGGCCATGGACTGAGCATAGAAGTGAGGGGTTCGGCTAAGAGGTGAGGGATTTGTGCGTGTCGCTAACACTTGCCGCACCTTTGTGTGAGTTCGACTGCATCCGATAGCATGGTGGGCTAATAGTAGCCCTGCCTGAAGGCTTTCTGTGCCAAGGTACGTGCCCCAGAGTGATCTCCGCAAATGCCCTCATGCATTTCCCGGAGGACATAGTCGCCCATATCAGGTGTTAGGCATTTCAGTAGGGGTTTGTGATGCCGCACTTGTAGAGATGGTCGTGCTGGATGGTGTATCGAGCTGATTGTCCCCTGATTTTCTTGGTCTCCATTCGGTTATCTGGGAGAGTGCCGTCCCTAAGGTATGCCTTGATGGGATCCATCCATGTCGGGCTGGTGTTGATGGTGCAGACTCGTGATTTCCTCGTGCTAGGCACGTGTTGGACTTCCACGAGTACCTGTTGATTTTCCTTTTCGTCCAGTGAGGATGCAAGTCGAGCTAAGGCGTCGGCATGGCTATTCTCTGACCTTGGGATTTTGTGTATTTCGTAAGCCAAGAAGCCCTGAAGGAGCTGTTTTGCCAGGTCCAAGTATAGCGACATGGACGGGACCTTTGCCTCAAAGTCATTGTTGATTTGGCTTACCACCAATTGCGAATCGCTGTATATTCTCAATTGGTTGGCCTCGAGGTCTTTGGCTAAGCGAAGGCCGGCCAATAGTGCCTCGTACTCGGCCTCGTTGTTGGATTCCTTGAAGCTGAAGCGGAGGGCGTATTCTAGCTTCACTAGTTCTGGGGAAGTGAGAACTAATCCTGCCCCGGACCCACTGTGGCAAGCTGATCCGTCCACATATAGTGCCCAACATGGGCGTTGGCTATCGATTGGGGGTGCCTTGGTGGTTTTTCTGGGACTCGCTGGTGGCGGGTGCTTGTGAAGGGGTTGCCTCTGGTGGTATGCACTGTGTGGGTTGGTACGAGTAATCGGCTATGAAGTCCGCCACTGCTTGGCCTTTTTCGGTTGTCCATGCAACGTAGGAAATATCGAACTCGCTAAGCTCGATCGCCCATCTGGTGAGTCGGCCAGAGATGCCCGGCTTCTGCAAAACTTGTCTCAAAGGTCGGTTGGTGATGATCTTGATTTCATGGGCCTGGAAGTATGGTCGGAGTCTCCATGCTATGACTACAAGGGCCAAGGCAAGCTTTTCAAGGTCGGGGTACCACGTCTCTGCATATGAAATGCTTTGCTAACATAATATACGGGATTTTCAACCCCGTCCCATCGTGTGATGAGAACAGAACTGACAACCGAAATAGATACCGATAAGTAGACGAAGAGTGGCTCGCCGGTTTCGGGTCTAGCTAGCAATGGTGCTCTACCCATGTATTGCTTCAGCTCCTTGAATGCCCTGGTGCACTCTTCCGTCCAGTCGATGTGTCTGCCCTTGATTTTGAGGGCCTTGAAAAATGAGGCGCACTTGTCGGTTGCCTTGGAAATGAAGCGCGTCAAAGCTGCCACTCTTCCTGTTAGGCGCTGGATATCCTTGTGAGTTTGTGGAGCCTGCATGTCTAGGATCGCCTTGATCTTCTCTGGGTTTGCCTCAATCCCCCTCTAGCTGATCATGTAGCCCAAGAATTTGCCCGCTCCTACCCCGAAGACGCATTTTGTGGGATTGAGGTGCATTTTGTACGTCTTGAGGACGCCGAACATTTTTGCCAGGTTGGGGATGTGTTCCTCGTCCGTCTTGCTCTTGACAAGCATGTCATCAACATAGACCTCCATTATTTTGTCAATTTGGTCGACAAACATAAAGTTAACCAGTCGCTGGTATGTAGCCCTTGCATTCTTCAGCCCAAAAGGGCATAACATTGTAGCAGTAGATACCCAAGTTAGTTATAAAGATTGTATGTATTTGATCACCTGGGTTCATGAGGATCTGGTTGTAGCCTGAGTAGGTGTCTATGAAGTTGAGCAGCTCATGTCCTGCAGTGGCATCGACAAGCATGTCAATCTTGGGGAGGGGAAAACTATCCTTGGGACATGCCTTATTGAGATCGGTGTAGTCGATGCACATGCGCCAAGATCCGACTTGTTTCTTGACAAGTACCACATTAGCCACCCAAGCGGCGTAAATGGCCTTCCTTATGAAGTGTATGGTACTGAGCTTGGTGATTTCGACTTGCATGGCCAATTGCCATTCAGCGTCATGGCTACGCTGCTTCTGTGTGACCGGTCGGAAGGACGGATCAATGGTGAGCCGATGGCAAATTACGGTAGTGGAGATACCTGGCATGTCTGCGTAAGACCACGCAAAGACCTCGTCATTGGCCTTCAAGAATTCTACGAGGGTTGTTCGTATAGAAGGTTTTAGCTTAGAGTCGATCCGAATCGTGCGCTCCGAGTGCATGTCGGATAAAGGTATTGCCTCTATTTCCTCCACAGGTTCTGCCTATGGCATGTTCGTAATGTCTCGTGGGTCTTCCGGAGGGCTGTTTCGGAATTCCTGTATGAGCTCTTGGTTGACGGGGTTGTCCCCATGGCCGTTTCGATGACGGATAGGGTCTCTGTTTGGTCCCGCGTAGTTGGTACGCTTGTCTTGGTTAGGGACGTGGCATAGCAAGTACGACCAGAGAGTTGGTCTCCCCTTACCTGTCCCGTTCCCGTAGGAGTTGGGAATTTCATCAGGAGCAAGTGTGTTCCCACTATGGCTTTCGTTTGATTGAGCAATCCTCTTCCTAATATGGCGTTGTAAGCCGTGGGGCAATCGACCACGAGGAAGGTTGTGATGACCGTGGTCACAGCAGGGGTGGTGACCATAGAAATCGGTAAGGAGATGACGTCCTTAGGCAAGACCGAGTCACCAGAGAAGCCCAGAAGCGGGGTAACCTTTCGGTCAAGCTCCTTTTCGTTGATGCCCATTTGTTTGAAGGCATCCCAGAAGAGTACATTGATCGAGCTCCCGGTGTCAATGAGTATTCTCCCTATGTCATACTCGGAGATTCAAGCTCGGATGATGAAAGGGTCGTCATGCGGGAACACGATGCCCTTCTCCTCTTCCTCCGAGAACGTGATGGGTGGCTATCCGTTTTGCTACCTTGCTTGCTCTCTCGGAGTTAATGCTGAGGACTTGGTGGCTGGTCCGAGTTGCACGAAGGAAGCTCTTCTTCCCTCGGTTGGAGGTGATTGAGGAAGATAGGGAGGGTCCCCCGCTGATTGTATTAATTTGCTGAAGCGATATAGGTAAAGGGGGATGCCGTAGAAACTGGTCGAGTCTGCCTTCATGTACCATTTGCTCAATAATGTCTTTGAAAGCAATGCATTCTTCGATCGTGTGGCCATTGTACTTATGGTACTGGCAGAAGGCTTCTTTGTTATGGGTTGGGCGGTAGCTGGGATTTCTTGGCTTGGCCTTAGGGATCATGCCTTCCACGTTGAGTAGAACATGGTCCAAAGGGGTGTTCAAGACGGTGTAAGTTTCAAACCGGCTTCGCGGTCTGGCATTGTCCCCTACCAAATTTCGTGCCTCCTGGTGATGTCGATCACTCTTCTTGAATCCTCCGCCATTGTAGTTCGACCAACCCTTCTTGCCTTGATGGTGTCCACCGTAGGTAAGTTTTCTCTTTCCTTGTTGGGATTGTTGAGAGTTGTGATTGTAGCTGCCAATAGTATGGCCAATTCTGCCCTGGCTATTGTTTCCTGGCGGAGTCAAGTATGAGGGCGCCCTGGTTTCCTTGGTGGTAGTGTGGAAGAACTCCGCCTTGGCATGGATTGCTGCTCTTCGCATGATCTCACTATAATCCTTCCAGTCCTCGGTGTGGGCAGCATACTTGAAAGGTGATTCCTTAAGGCTGCTTCGGAAAGAGTTGAATGCAACCTTGTCATAAGTGTCCCGGTAGCGGGAGTACTCGAGGCTGAACCTGGCATCATATTTTTGAAGTGTCTCCTCTTCCTCATGTCTAAGGGAGAAGATGTCTTCTGTGGAGACCAACCTGCCCGTTTGGATCATGAATTGGTTCAGAAAAGTTGTCTGAAGTTCATCGAACGAGTTGATGGTGTTGGGAGCTAGGCGGTAGAACCAGTTGAGGGCTGCATCGGTGAGAGTGGAACTGAAGATCAGGCATTGGACCTCGCTTGTCATGTTCTTGTATGCCAGGGCGGAGACATAGTTATTTAGATGGGTGACGGGGTCCCCCTTTCCCGTGTAGGGAGTTATCTTCAAGGGTTTTACCTCGGTCCTCCGCCTTGACCGAAGGATTCAGTTGGTAAAGGGCCTAGTGCTGGCTTTACCCCAGCCTGGGGCCTTGCCCTTCTCCTTTTCTGCCTCAAGGTTGTTCACCTGTCGTAGGAGGCTTTCCACCAGGGCATTGCCTTGTTGGGGTGGGGGTGGATTTGGCTGGTGTTCATATTGGTCATCACCCCTTGCCTAGTGATCTCGATTTCTTCTTCGGCCGTGGGAGTAACTCCCTGCGGTTGAGCCGGTCTCGTTTTGAGTTTCCCGGTCGCTGGCCCTTGGTTGTTCAGGAGCTCTGGTTTCGTGGTCCTCTTGATTGCGAGCCATACCAGAGGCGTGTTCTGTGGTTTGGCAGCCTCTCGTGGTCAAGATGGGTATGGGGGTTTGCCATGTTTCCTTATGGTCCGATGTAGCGTAAGTCAGACGGAGGGGCTCTAACTCAATTTGCCGATCGTCTAATAGTTGCGGAGCGTCCCGGTAGATTTTTGGTTGAGAGTGTCCATCGCCGTTTTGTGGCTGGATGAGTAATTGGCTTCCAGATGAGCTAGGGCGAATCCTAGCATGTAGCCTTTTGTGTTTGTCCGAGGGAATTGGCTCGAGGATGGGTTGATTGGCTTAGAAACGCTCAGTGGTGACCGGGTCGGCATGTGCATGGTCGGCCAGACCTTTGTCTCGCGACTCTTTGCGTTGGGACAACCTTACAAGGGTGAGTGTGCTCTCATACTGTTATGATATGACATGATTCTTGGCCTCAATCTTGGCATTGTGAGCCCTGAGCTCTGCCACTTCTCGTTGGAGATCGTCCAACGTCTGTCTTAGCATATCTGGGATGTTGTCCCTGGAGCTCCTTTGCAAGATGGGGGTGTTGTTGAGTACCCCATCCTCTTGATCGTCCAACATGGTTTCAGACGATGTTGGGACGGCTTTGTGGTAAGTGAGTTCGTGGGAGGTTGCTTTCAGGATTCCCACAGACGGCGCCAAACTGTTGGTGCCAAAAATGGACCAACTTAGAATTGTCCCTTCAAGCTCGCCTTACTCGCTCCTCGGGTGTAGGGAGACCTGCAATACGAGAAGGTAGAAGTAAAGGAGCACCGGTGGGGTGCCGGCTAAATAGTATTCGATGCTTAAGTTAGTTAAGTGTTTGGAGGGATTTGACAGTGTAAGGGTAAAGATGTCATTACCTTTTTTGAGAGGAGGTACCCTTGTATTTATAATGGTATTGAATGTTGTTGGTGGAGTATTTCGATGTGGGATAAATGTCCCCATTCTGGGAGCTGATGCGTATCCTGGAGTTTTGACATGGTCGGCCGAGGGGTAGGCCGACCAGATATGGTTGGCCTAGTGGGTTGTTGTCTTTGTCTAAGGTTGTGCATCTTGTTGAGCCGAGGCTAAGTATGGTTCTGGAGGGCTTTGGTCGGTTTTGATTAGGTTGATCAAATTAGGTGTAAACACATATAGTAAATGATTACACTCCCAACCATCAAGGCCTTTTGAGATAGATGTAACACCTACTTATGTGAAGTCAAAGCTAAAACTAAAAGAAAGCCTTGTACACATTCCCAGTCACACCCTGGCAATTGGTTTCGCCCGAAGCATCAGACTAATGATAACCCATGACTTTTGTGTACCACAAGTGCCATAAAGGCTTTTGGTGGTCTTATTGGCGCATACCATGTTGGGGTCTTCGACTAGGGTGAAGTCGTAACAAGGTAGCCGTAGGGAAACTTATGGCTAGATTGAATCCTTCGTGATGGAAGTGGCCCTCTTCTCCCAATCCAAACCCAACAGAGCATCCACAATATTGGTGTTGTTAGTGGTGGGTCACGGATTGATTTTGAAATCTTAACATGGTATAAAAATCGGGCGATTTTCTGGGCATCATTGAATCCAAATTAGAACTAGTTTGAACATGGAACCACTCGAATTGAATGTGCTCAATCAACCCAATGAAGCCTCCTAAATTAGAACTCCGAAAAAGAAATTTAAGTGATCAACGTGGAATTGGTTGCATGTGCGACCATATGTGGTGGTGGTCATAAGTGAGGGAGAGTGTTGAAGAATAGAAGCCCACATCCCTACATGAGAATCCAAGTGATCGATGTGGAATTGATTGCACGTGCGACCCACTATGTGGTGGTCCTACTTGCGGGGGACGGTTGAAGAATAGAATTTGACATCCCTATGTGAGGGGGAGTGTTGAAGAATAGAATCCATCATTAACATATAATGTGTCTCACAACTACTTAGATGGTTAAATGAGGATAATATCGGTGTTGTTAGTGGTGGGTCATGGACCGACTCTAAAAGTTTAACAATTCTCTCTCCTTTCTCTTTGATTAAATTTTTATGGTCAAATGGTACAATCGACATAACCATCTGGGAGCTTCATGTAACCAATTTTTATTGCTGGATGGTACAATCGGCATGACCATCTAGGAGCTTCATGGCTGGCGGAGGGGTATTGCTCTACATGAAGCGATGATCATGTAGAGTCTGAATATCCAAGAGTAATGTTTGACCATCCGGGAGCTTCATGGCTGGCGGAGGGCTATTGCTCTACGTGAATCGATGATAGCATTTAAAGTCTAAATATCCAAGAGTCATGTTTGAGACTGATTTGTAAGTCATGGTGAGAATCTTGAAAGAGGGTGTCCTCTTAGAGCAAATGCAACAAGTTCTATATTTGATTTTTGGACAAATTTGACTCAAAATTTGTCTAAATTCAAAAACTTCTAATTTGACTAAATGCATATGGCTATTGTTGGAGCAGAAAAATTTCTGATCCTCCAACAACTATTATTGAATTCCACGTCGAGAAGTCGAACATCATTTTCACTTGCCAATGAGGGATGAGGGATGAGGGGGGACCTGCAAGAAAACATTACAATGCTCAAGTTAGTATTTGTCTAAGATGAGTGCAGACAATAATAAAAACAATATTTTTACCTCTATGTGTGCGCTAGTATTTAATCTCTATGTATGATAGTTTTTCTCCCGGTATGTTCTCTCTATATGGTCGTCTCTCCTCCTTTTTTATGATAGGTTCATAGGCCTTTTATAGGCATAAAAACTTTTAGGTCCACGTTCACGACTTCTTTTCCATGTTCTACCAGGAAGGATCTTGCTCCTTGATTGTAGCACACTCTCCAGGTACATGTTGAGAAGAAACTGGCTCCTTAAGCCTTATTTTTTTGCTCCAACTGCTAGCTATAAATAGCCAGCTATTATTTATTAGATTAAATTTAACATTAAAAGTACAGAGTTTGTCGAAGGGTTGTTTTGACATTCTTGGACAAATTTTGGGTCAAATTTGTCCAAAAATAAAATTTGAAGAGCATGTTGTAGTCAAATTTTTCCAAAAACCAAATTTGAAGAGCCTATTGCAAATGTTCTGAAAGTTTTTAGACAAATTTGAACTTCTATTTTTGAGAGATATAGAGCATTCATTTTAGTAGTACTAAAAATTAACTAACTATTAAAAGGTTGGAATTGAAAGTGTAGTGCATGACAACATGAGAGGGTCTTCTTTCCATATGGAAGGGTGTCATTTATAAGTGTTTTCGAAGGGCAAATTGAACAATTTTAGATATAAGCCTTCTACTTTATTCCGTTTTGGTTTTTCGAATAAAGCGAGACGAAAGTAACCAAAGTAAAAATTGAGTTCATCACTTATTCTCTCCCTTCCTAGTGCATTGTTTTTTTTTTGGTGAATACATCGTAACAAGACAAGAAGCAGAACAAGAAACTAAAACTACACTACAGCCCGCATCTGCCCCACGCCCAAGGCATCCTCCAACAGAAAATTCATACAGCTGCTCGGCGGCACCTCCAACCCAGTAAAACCCAGATCACTCAGCGCCCCCAACCTGGCCAACTCATCAGCAACTCTATTACACTCCCTATACACATGGGAAACCTTGCAGCGCCAGTTATTCGACAACAGCTGCTTACATGCTAAAAGCAACGCCGACAGCGGGTGGGAGGCCCCCACCTCAGCACGCAGGAGATGAACAGCAGCGATGGAGTCCGACTCCACCTCAACCCAGGTTTTACCAAGTCTCCAAGCCATGCGCATACCAAAATAGAGCCCCCAGAGCTCCGCCTCAATCACCTCTCCAATGCCAAGATTACACATAAATCCCGCAATCCACTCACCATTCCAATCTCGCATCACACCCCCCGCCGCGATTTTTCCATCTCCATTATCACGACACCCATCAGTATTCAACTTGTAGCGACCAGCCGGCGGACAGGACCAGGCCAGATTGACCATCCGGTGAGGCGGCTTCACCGTTTCCTGGCAATTAGCTCCAACCCATTCAGCCGCTGCTTCGAGGATCACTGTTCTCGGATGCACCGGAAAAGTGAAGGAGGGATCAAACAATTTTTTATTTCGCCAAAGCCAGAGAAACCAACATGTGAAAACAAAAATCGTTGCCCAACCAATACCTCGAAACATCACCGCATTACAGCTAAGGTTGGTCATAATCTAGGTATTGAGATCACCACCCCAGTCAGCGTTCATGGCTGCAGGGACCAACACCTCATTCCAGACATGGTCAGCAATAGTGCAATCCCGTACCACTTGGCAGGAAGTCTCCTCTGCGATCAAACAAGTCCCACAACCTGCACTCTCCGTTAGGTGCCTCACAGTACGCTGAACATTTGTTAACAATCTATCCTGGACTAGAAGCCAAAGGAAGAATTTACACTCGGGTGGGCAATAAGCCTGCCAGATCCCAGTCCAGTGTACGTTAGGCAATTCATCGTCTTGAATAATCAGCTCATAATCCCCACAATTTGACGGCACATCCACCATGATTGTTTTCTTTTCTTCTAGAAAACAAATAATGAAATGATGGCCTATGATAGGACTATAATTTGTGGGTTTGGTATATACAATTGCGGAAAGGATTTCATTGATGCATTCATCCAATGAATTCATGTCAGTTTTGGTTGGCTTATGACAATTTTTTTTTTTTTGCACAAATTTCATTTAATCGATGTATCTACCGTATATTTAGGCCATTTTTTAAAATAAAAAAAGTTAAATTTAGTTTATAGTGAATTTTGAAAAATGAGTTTTTTTTTTGGATAATTGAAAATGAGTATTTTTGAATATGTTGTTTTTTTTTTGGCCAAAACACGTTGTTGTACTTATATCAGCTAATTTCTGATAATTATAATCAAATTAAGTTTTGATGGCAAACAAGCACATAGAGGCCGGCTCGCAGGTCCTCTCATGCACTTTGACGAATGAGCTTGCGCGGTAGGTTATGCCAGATATGGGCCAATTATATCAAGTATCTGAATGGGCCAATTATATCAAGTATCCGAATGGGCCAATTATATCAAGTATCCAAATGGGCCAATTATATGGAGCCCCATTATATCAGAATCCGAATGGCCATCACTCAGTGTCAGTTGGTGTTCAAACACATCATTCCTCTCCATTTGTACTCCATTTCCCCTAGGAGGACCCGAGTATGACCACCACCAATCCATGAAGACTCAGATGAGAAATCTCACGCTTCTCCTTCTTCTCCTTCTCACTTCTCAGCTCTGCTCAGTGTTCTCCTGGAAGAAGGACGAGTTCAGGAACTGTAACCAAACCCCATTTTGCAAACGAGCCCGAGCACGAAAACCCAGCTCATCCTCACTCATAGCCCAAGGTGTAGCCATCTCTGACGGTGAGCTCACAGCCAAGCTCATCCTCAAGAAAAACCAGGAAAACCCAGATGAACAAGATCAAGACCAAATCAAGCCCTTGCTTCTCTCTCTTACTGTATACCAAGATGGGATCCTAAGGCTCAAGATCGACGAGGACCCAGAACTTGACCCACTCAAGAAGCGTTTCGAGGTCCCCGATGTGATTTTGCCAGAGTTTTTGAACAATAAGCTGTGGTTGCAGAAGATTTCGACGGAGACGATCGGTGGCGATGCAGGTCCCTCATCCATCGTTTACTTACACGAAGGCTACGAGGCGGTCCTCCGACATGATCCCTTGGAGATTTATGTGCGTGAAAAGGGAGGTAATCGTGTAGTTTCTCTTAATTCTCATGGGCTATTTGATTTTGAGCAGTTGAGAGTGAAGAAGGATGGTGAGGATTGGGAGGAGAGGTTCAAAGGGCATACGGATACGAGGCCCTACGGCCCACAATCAATTAGTTTTGATGTGTCCTTTTATGGGGCTGATCATGTGTATGGGATTCCTGAGCGTGCTACAAGCTTTGCTTTGAAACCCACCAGAGGTCCTGGGGTTGAGGAATCTGAACCCTACAGATTGTTTAACTTAGATGTTTTTGAGTATATTCATGAATCTCCATTTGGGCTTTATGGCTCCGTACCCTTGATGATTTCCCACGGGAAGTCACGTGGGACTTCTGGTTTCTTTTGGTTGAATGCTGCGGAAATGCAGATTGATGTTCTTGGGACCGGCTGGGATGCAGATTCCGGCCTATCTATCCCTTCATCACAAAGTAGGATCGATACGCTTTGGATGAGCGAGGCAGGTGTTGTTGATGCCTTCTTCTTTGTTGGACCCGGGCCTAAGGATGTAGTCCGCCAGTATACAAGTGTAACGGGAACACCTGCAATGCCACAGCTGTTTGCCGTGGCCTACCACCAATGTAGGTGGAATTATAGGGATGAGGAGGATGTTGAGCAAGTTGATTCTAAGTTCGATGAGCACGACATTCCGTATGATGTTTTGTGGCTTGATATTGAGCACACAGATGGGAAGAGATATTTTACATGGGATAGGAATCTTTTCCCTCACCCAGAGGAGATGCAGAGGAAGTTAGCTGCCAAGGGTAGGCATATGGTTACGATTGTGGATCCTCATATTAAACGAGATGACTCATACTTTGTGCACAAGGAGGCCACAGAAAAGCGGTATTATGTTAGGGATGCCACTGGAAAGGATTATGATGGGTGGTGCTGGTCTGGTTCATCATCATATTTGGATATGTTGAGGCCAGAGGTTAGGTCCTGGTGGGCTGAAAAGTTCTCTGTTGAGAATTATGTTGGTTCAACTCCTTCACTGTACATCTGGAATGACATGAATGAGCCTTCCGTCTTCAACGGTCCTGAGGTAAGTTACTAATTACCAATGTGCCATGCTTTTTGTTGATTTTAGAATGTTTAGTTATATATTTATGCTGTATTACTCTGAGAGAATAAGTCTAATAAGCTCGAACAAAGAACTTATCTTTTGTCTTTGTACTTTTACCAATATTGTAGTGAGAAAAAGTTTTTACTACACTTTCGATTACTATTATTTATTGTCTGAACAAGTGAAAACACTGAATCAGTTGTTTCTGTCCATGTAGAATAAGTTGAATTTATTTACATCTAATCATCATTTGTTTGTACAAACATGTAGTATCGCTTACCTATGACTAGGATAATGTGGGAGATCAGAATGTAAAGGCACGATTTCTAAGTTCGTCACAAGGAGAAATTTGTTGCAGACCATCAAAAATAAATTATATGATTAAATTTGAGAAGTCACGTACTTTCTAATTGTGTGTGTCCAGATAAAAGAAAATGTAATTTCTTTTCAATCTAATTCGGTGCTTTGGGACAATAAAATAACAAACCGTGGAGTCCATCAATTCGACTGTTGGAATTAGGTCTTTTCATCTGGTTGAGCTAGCCCATGCTACTCCAGCAGGTTTTCTTTACAAATTCCAGGCTTTATTTAGGCCTATATATGATCTTTATCTTTTCTCACTTTGAAGTCTTCGGTTTATATGTTTTCAATGGACCAAACCCAAGGGATGCTCTCAATTCTTGAAAATAAAAATTGGTCACAATTGCTAAAACATGCAAATAAATTAATTTTACTTGATTTCCTTACACGTAAAACTTCTATTCAAGTGTATGCTTAATTTAGCTGAATTATATCCATGAATTCTTATCCATACCGTCTATTATTTTGGTTATGACTTCTGAATTTGCAATGAATTTAGAAGTAACTCATGTTTGCTTCGACTGGTTAGGAATTGATAACTGTATGTCTAATCGATTACAACATTAACTTACTAATCGAAGGCAGCCTAGCCTTGCTGAACTGAATCTTGGCTGGCTGAGATGGAATCTTGTGAGCTTGAAATCAGCTGAACCCTTATTTTTTCAAATAAAATGTCAATACAACCTAAATTTCAACTGCTGTCAATTCTTTTAACTTGATTTCAATGGCCAATAACGGAATGGGCTTCTTTATGATATATTACTGATATCTGGACTGATAAGAAATGAATCAACCTAACCAGGGTAGAGAAATACACCATTTTCATTTTATCTTTTTTCTGCTAATGCATTAGACAATAATAGGAAGTTGTGATGGCTGAGTTTTTGCGATTTGGTTTCCTTGGCTTTTCTTCTCTTGTTTCTTTTCTTGTATACCATCTAAGCATCTCATGCATATTGACTATGACCAGGTTACAATGCCTAGAGATGCTGTACATCAAGAAACTGCAGAACATCGAGAGTTACATAATGCCTACGGGTACTACTTTCACATGGCTACAGCTGATGGGCTTGTGAAGCGAGGTGATGGAAGGGATAGACCTTTTGTTTTATCGAGAGCATTATTTGCTGGAAGTCAAAGGCATGGAGCAGTATGGACAGGAGATAATTCAGCCGATTGGGATCACCTTAGGGTTTCAGTTCCAATGGTTTTGACCCTTGGTCTTGCTGGGATTTCATTCTCAGGTACAAAAAGAAAAATTTCTTGTTTATATGTAGTTTCTTGTTCAACTGGTACTCATGGCTGTATTGTATCTACAGGGGCTGATGTTGGTGGATTTTTTGGCAATCCAGAACCTGAGTTGTTAGTTCGTTGGTATCAGTTAGGTGCCTACTATCCATTTTTTAGAGCCCATGCCCATCATGACACCAAAAGGCGAGAACCATGGTTGTTTGGGTAGGATTTTAAACTTCTTCCGATTGCAATTTTATATCTAGATTCTCAACTTCTTCAGATTTTAAACTTCTCTCTTTCTTGATAGCAATTATATTACTAGAAGAATATAGTATGTATGTTCATTTTTAGCTTTTATTTGCATCATGTATCTTTATATTCATGTATAGGGAATGTGGAAATGGCTTACATTTGGATGCTTTGTCAGAGTGAAGTCCAATTTTTTTTCTGGGTAGAATTTAAAAGGTTCTTTTCAAATGTTGCCCCTTCTTGAAGTGAATGTCTCTCATAAGACATGAAGAATATTCTACTATGTTTGGTCATTAAAAAAAAATATTTAAAAAATGAACATCCCACAATGGTTCCAACTTATAGTGATTTGATTGTTCTTTCAAAGATGATTAAGCACTTAATGAAGAGGCAAGTTTTCTAAGATGGTTAAAGCACCTTTAAATTAAGAGTAGAACTGTGATGCTGATGCAATATGACCTGATGGTGTTCTAAGAGTAGTGTTAAACAACATTGACAAAGTTTTTTTGACTTAGGAGCGTAGATGACTGCCATTATGGTCTGTTATATAACTGCTTGGTCGTATACCTTGTGAACGTTTAATGTTAAAAGCTGATCTTACAATCGCTTGACGTCTAACAGAATCATAACCATATTGTACCTGTTCAGGGAGAAGAATAATGAACGTATTAGGGAGGCCATACACAGCCGTTACATGTTGCTTCCATATTTCTATACATTATTTAGAGAGGCAAACACAAGTGGTGTTCCAGTTGCCCGTCCATTGTGGATGGAGTTTCCTTCCGAGGAAGCTACTTTCAGCAATGATGAGGCTTTCATGATTGGAAGCAGTCTTCTGGTGCAAGGGATTTATACAGAGGTACTAAAATAGCCTGATATTCTTCTCATTATTTAGCTAACATATCTTCTCCCTCGTTTTGTGTTATCCACTTTTGATATCATTGTGTCACACTTGTTTTTATTCCGTTTTCAAGCATGCGAGACATGCTTCAGTTTATTTGCCTGGGAAAGAGTCATGGTATGATGTGAAAACTGGAGTGGCATACAAGGGAGGTAAGATCCATAAGTTGGATGTTACTGAAGAGAGTGTTCCTGCCTTCCAAAGGGCTGGAACCATCATACCGAGGAAAGACCGGTTTCGTCGAAGTTCCACACAGATGGTGAACGATCCTTACACTCTGGTATGCCTTTGACTTTTATGTTTAGGATTCATTTGTGATAGATGAATCGTTGTGAACTTCTACAGATGTTAGAACATGGACTTATGCATCTTTGATTGGGCTGGTGTCCAATTTTCTTTATTTATACATCAAAATTTAGAGGGACTAAATGCATCCTAGTTTGTTTTCAATCGTGGCTTGAATCTTCCAGTCTCATAGGAAACCAACGAAGAAAATCCTCATAGTGCTTAGTATTTCTGAAAAGTTGTCATCATAATCGAGACAGTTTCTACATGTATTAAATAATTGATGGAAAAAAAACAAAGCTCTCTACCCATATGTCTGAATCGAGCAATTTAGCAAAATCTAAAGGGGGTGGCTTTTAAGATTGGGGTATATTTTTTGCACAAGGAGACTCGTGCAAAATGAGTTAATTGGATGGCAGTAGGAACCAAGAAAAAATTGAAATATGCAGTATGATAGTCAGAAAGCAAACATAAACCGGATATGACCAAGTTGTCCTACAATACTGAAGATTCTTTTATTATTCTGAACTTGATATGACCAAGTGGGTTGTTTTAAGCAGTCACGATATATTGTTTAAGAGTTCTACAGTGTTTGTGAAAATGAAAATAGATTGTCATACTTATAGTTTTGTTCTTTTAATGCAATTAAAGAAAGAAAGCAACCAAACTAGACAATATATTTTCAGTGAATGGACACATTCAGGTCAGAGAGTAGATTGATTGGGCCTTCGGACGAAGAAGAGTTGATGGTTATTATCCACTCTGCAGTCCCCTGGTCCCTAGGTGCCTTTAATGCATGAAATACTTGCCTATTGGGTTTAATGAAAAAAAACCCAGAAAACTTATGATCTTGCAGCAAATATTATCAAGTGGTTTAGGAAATACTGACTAAGCCAGGCCGCTGGTATGTTAGTTTGATAATTAAAGAGCCTTGAAGATTTCATTTCCACCCTAGAGAGCCTATTTTCATTTCATATAGGAGCTAGAAGCAATGTTTCCAAAGAATTTTGATGATGTTGAACAGGTATCACTTGTGGAATTTAATTTCTATCCAAAATTGTAATACGCATTTTAATTGCAACATTTGTTTCCAATTATAAAAATTGGTTGAAATTCTTGCACATTAGATTTACGCTTCCATAACTGTTAAACTGTGAAGTCCAGCGTAGTGGTACCTCTTTGCTATACTCTTCTTTTTATGAGAAAATTCTTAGGTTGGATGGCTGTAACTTTCTTTGTATCTGTTGTAGGTGATAGCACTCAATAGTTCACAAGCAGCTGAAGGTGAACTCTATGTTGATGATGGTAGAAGCTTTGAATTTCAGCAAGGGGCCTATATCCATCGTCGTTTTGTATTCTCAGATGAGAAGCTAACGTCTCTTAATTTGGCGCCCAGGGCCCAATTCTCTTCAGAATGTGTTGTTGAGAGGATTATTCTGCTAGGACTGTCCTCTGGGCAGAAAAGTGCTCAAATTGAACCAGAAAATCAGAAGGCCGAAATTGAAGTAGGTCCGCTTCTCCTTCATTCAAGGCACGGCGCAACTGCGATAACAATCCGCAAGCCTAATGTCCGGATAGTCGATGACTGGGAGATAAAGCTTCTTTAACTCATCAATTGCGCTGCTAAACACAAATGTGGTAGGACTTTTTTTTCTTTCTTTCCTTAAGGATGAGAGGGATGTTTCCTAGATTAGTCACATTGGAGGAAAACATGAGTTTACTTGATATGTGCAATATACGTCATCCACTGCATACATAAGATCGTCATTTCCCTTTAGGGTCAGTTTCTGCTGGGTTTACGTCCTTGGGTAGAGGGTACCTTATTAAACTGGCCTAACGTTGATAGGATCATTTTAAGTATCGTCTTTGAATTTCACTTCACAATTAGTTGCTACGGTTCGCCAATTACATTATATGTTACACTAGTGGTCCTTTCCTTTAGTCCTGTCTAGATTTCTGTTAATTGATGAGTTTCAAATATGCATTTGATTTTTTGAAGGGTAAATACTGACTTTTGTGTATTTGTAAGTTTTCTTCATGGCAACAGTGCTCACTAACCTCTCTTATTGCTATATTTTGGACGGCTCTTGAAGCTGGGGTGGGATTAGAGAAAAGGTTCCTCATCTGGGATTTAGATGATTTGGTGCTCATGCTTGCACCCAGGACTAACTCGACTTTAGCGGCAAAACCCACCCTACCGAGATTTCAGAGAAAATAAATAAAACTTACAATCTAGACTATCAAATCCCCCTTGATGATAAAAGGAATCGATGATATTGCCAATAAATGGCTTCGATGTATGAAGCGTGAGTACGGTTTGGATCGATACGGATATATTTCAAAATCAAATTCAAACCGTTAAAAATTTAAACAGTTCAATATGGTTTTAATTTTCAAACAATAGCATTGAAATTGTTCTAATTCAAATAGTTGGTGAGTTTGGATGATTTTAGGAAAAATCACATTTTCAAAAATTCTAACCACAATTCATTCATTTCAAGATTTCATTCATACATACTAAGATTTCATTCATACACATCAACAAATAAGAAAACTTTAGCATTTTCAACTTTAAATATTGTGGATTATGTTTAAATATAATTTAAATTCAAAAGTATAATAAAATGAGTAAGTATTTAGTGAGGTAGGGTATATGATAAACACTTACAATAACAAATTAAAGGGTGAAAAATATTGTCCAATAAATAATATAAATAAATAAAAATCTTAACGGTTCGATTTGAATTCCAAAATAAAAATTCAAAACCAAACTTTTACTAACAAAACAGTTTAGATTTTCAAACTGTCTAGTCAAATCAAAACCGCAATGCTAATAACGGTTTGAATTGAATTGATTTTCGGTTTCAACGAATTTATACCTACCCTTAGTGGGACCCATACGATGATACGAATACGATATGTGTTACCCAAACTTATAACTCCGTAAGTACATATATTATGCATGTTATCAGAAATTTGAAAGAAACGTATGATTAAAAGTGATTCAAGGTTAATAAGAAAGTAGGTTGGATGAGTTGATATTTCTAATTTGTTCCTTCATAACCACAATTTCTGGATTGGGCAACTATCTCTTTCTTCCTTTAGGGTCCGTTTGGATTCATGTATTTGAATTTGGATTTGGATTTGAAATCTAGTCATTTCAAATAGTCTATTCATTTGAAATTCAACTACTTGGATATCCAAAATTTGATATTAAAATTTCAACAATAGATTTCAAATAAAAAAATATATTAAGACAGATACCCATTAAGACACTTCTCGGAAATCGAGGAAATATCCAATTCCGATCTTGGGTAAGATTCACCATCTGCTATACATACCACATAAGCAAACAATAGTATGAATGGGACAAGAACCTTTACTGAAAATGCCATGTCAGACCTATCAGAATCGGAATAGACCAATTACCAAATCCACCTATCATCGCCGACATGACCATAAAAAAAATCATTAAAAAAACGCGAACCGTTATTAAAACATTATAAAGTTGATGATTACCACCAAGACTTTAATATTAATGATGCAAACATTCCTATATTAAATCCAACGGTTTTTTCTTGACCTAATAAGGACTTTAAAACATTCCTATATTAGGTCAAGAAAACGGTTTTTTCTTGACCTAATAAGTTGATGATTACCACCAAGAAAGTAGAACGTAAAGTAAAAAATTTATCTTGATTCCTCTTTTCATACGTATTTGATGCATTCCATACATTATATGGGTTTAGGTAAAATTTCATGTGATTTAGTAAACAGAAGTAAACAGAATATAAATTCCATCATTACTAGGGCCTATATGACATGACTGATCAATAGAAATACTATAACACTCCACCTTTGTCACATATTTATTTATGGATTCAAGCTCAAAAGAACATATATATGGAGCTATGTCGCCTTGCGTATGTCTTGTTGACCAAATGATCAGGTATACCGTCCCACATATCATCCACTTCTAATATCAAATCGGGATCAACTAGGACAAAAATAAAGCATTGGGTCCAACTCTTCTTTGGTGTCAAGGTCACCGTCTTTCTTATACTACTAGATTGAAGGACATGTTTTTCAGAAATCAAGATTTTTTTAGAAGGATTTTTTTCAATAAAAAAATACTGATTAGTTATGTATTCATTTTTATTTTCTTATATCATTAAGAAAACACAATTTTAAATTCCCCGTGTCCACTAGCGCTCCTACCCAGAGCGAAGTGAAGGCGAAAAAGCGCCGCCAAAGCTGCATGAGCATGCTTTTATTGTTACGCAACAATAGAGCAGGATAGCATTTTGCGCCCACATGTTTGAATTTTAGGGTAAAAAACTTGCTTGTTGTACGGGATCCCTTGGTAAAGATAATTTCCTTCACGAGTATGTTTACTTACTCCGCCAAATACGGATACACCCCATGAGCTTTGGCAATGTTGTAGATCAATTCCATAATGAGTACTGTTTTACCCACTCCAGCCCCCCCGAACAATCCTATTTTTCCTCCACGGCGATAAGGGGCTAAAAGATCTATCATGAAGCCAACCAATACATCCAACCACACCAATACCACTGGATCCACATCCAATAGTCTAAGACCACCATCATCATAACACCACCAACACCCACCGATCCCACCACCACCCATTGACCCCACCACCACTCACCGACGCCACCAAGAGCAATACCACCAGTCTCAAATCTCGATCTCTCCAGCAATACCTACAGAAATATGAAAATAAAACAAACTTTATATTCAAATTAAATTACAGAACCTCTAGAATTAATTGACAGTGATATTTGTGATTTAAAGTATGTGCAAACTAGAGGTGGTAAAAAGTATTTTATACTTTTATAGATGATTGCACAAGATATTGCTATGTTTATTTGCTTAGAAGCAAAGATGAAGCCTTAGTAATGTTTCAACATTATAAGAATTAAGTTGACAATCAACTTAGCAGAAAGATTAAGGTTTTAAGAAGCGATAGAGGAGGTGAATATGTTACACCCTTTTGTGGAGAACTAGTGCGATAAAGCATTTAGTTGTAGAAGCTCAAAGAAATTTGGAGAGTTCAAAGGAAAGTGTTTTAAGTGTAACAAGCCTGGACATAGGGCGGCAAACTGTCGTTCTAAGACTAAGGGCAATACCATAGAAGTTCACATGACCGAGGAAGATAAACTATAAAATGATTTATCTGATTTCAACCTCTCAGCTGTGAACTCTGAAGTGAACTTGGTGAGTAATACCAAGGAATGGTGGGTGGACACTAGAGCTACACGACACATATGCTCGGATAGGAAAATGTTCACAACCTATCATGTAGCGACCAAAGGGGAGCCAAATATTTATACGGAACTCTTGGCTTCCAAAGTTGAAGGTCAAGGAAAAGTGGTCCTTAAGCTGACTTCTGGCAAGGAACTAACTTTGAACAAAGTGCTTCATGTGCCCGATATCCGAAAAGAACTTGGTTTCTGGATTGTTGGTCAAAATATTGATAATTGCTATATTTATAGAAATATGAAAATAAAAGTAGACTTTATATTCAAAATGAAATACAAAAGGAAATCAAAGTAAGAGACACTTTACAGGTGATCGAGTCTAGAACTTAGTTCTATTTCCTTAAGACGAAATTGCCTCCTCACCGGTGCTTCAAGGATTTTTGCATGGAAAACGTCTCTCAGGATACAACGATTGACTTCTTGCGGAAGCAGCACTTCAATCCACAAGAATAGCGAACACAAAATGTGTTTAAAACTCTCTCTTGTCATATTCTAAAACTATATGCTTTGTATAACTAATTTTCAATCTCCACAAATGGATTGAATAGTTGAATGTATGAATTGAATGTTTGAATTGCTTGGTGGGTATCTCTATTTATAGATGTATTAACATCTGTTCATAAAAGATATATCTGTTCACAAGAGATACATCTCTTAAACCAATAGTCTGATACCCTTGTTCATAAAATTATGCAGCCACACATTTCCGTTTAGACCCAAAGGTTGTAACCCATTTGATCGTTGCGACTGATGCATCGCTTCACGGCAATGCTTCTATTGCCATTAATCCTTTGATTCATTGCATTGCGCCATGCGCCTTGGCTGCCAGCCATCAATTGGAATCCCTTTGAAACCAAGCATCTTCCAATCAAAGGTCAGGTGCCTTTTAATCACATGGTGGTGGCACCCTTACAATCCATTAGTTAATTCAATGGATTTATTTTTAAATATACTTAAATATATTTAAGAATTAATTATAAATTAATTCAGTTTTGAGGTATAACATATAAGTTAGTCCATTTACTGATTTACGATATTTCACTTAACTAACTTACTTTTTTTTTACTTAATTGCTTTTTTTAGTTTCCTAATACCCTTTATACCCTTTTAACAGACGACTTACTTACTGCGTCTATGTTTTGGGAGTTTGTTTATTAGATGTGGATGAGAAATTTTCAAATTTTAAATTTTCTGTATTTAATTTTTAATATTTATTTTGATAAGATAATTTTTCCAAATAAATTTCCTACGACCCTTCCCGAATTTCCTCTCGAAACCCGTGAAAAGCCCGCTCTCGCCTGACAACTTAATAAATTGCCTAGAATACCCTTAAGCCCTTGTAATTAGTTACAAGAATTCTGCCTAAAATCCGGCAGAACCTCCCCTTAAATAATGGTTAACCGTCTTCCACCTGTCAAACGAAGGATCAAATAACACTCTCGAATCCCAACATCACCAAATAACCATCGACGTAGGCATAATTTACAATAAGTCCAAAAGGCTTATCAAAGCATCTAGGTAGAAAAGGAAAATGCAGAAAATATAAATCCTACTCGATAGTCTAGGTAAGGCGCATCTGAACTTTAATGCCTCCGTCTCTGGATGTGCCCTGATCAACTCAACGGCCTGGAGGGGATTTAAAACACGAAAAAAGTGTGATTCGACAAAATAATTTTTTTAAAGCAATTTCCGAGGAAAACATACCATTTCCTCCTCCATGAGTAAAACAATGCATGCATAATATGAAATTCCTTTTTACACAAATAATATATAAAGATAATCCGAAAACTTATCGGAAAATCCGTCTTTAAATTAAAACACTCGGTTGGACCCACGAAAACCTGAATAATGAAAGCATCCCGTGTCCATAACCCTGCTTTGAAAAACCCTCCTCAAAGGAGTTTAAAAAAATCATGTAAACTTACTTGGACACAAAAATATCACAAACATGTCTCACCGCTCCCCGAATGGAATCCTAAGCCGTAGCTCGATATCCGAGCTGACTGACCCGGGTGCAACCTTCCACACACCCGATATACCTCGACTTGTGTAGAACCCTATACTACGGGTATACAGCCTCAACGACTTGGCGGGGAAAGACCCTCGACGCCAATATCGGAGAACCCTCAACGATCTGGCGGAGAACGACCCTCGACGCTAGCATAAGAGAAAACCTTGACCCTCAGGGACAGTAACTCAGTGAAAACCAAAATCCATGTTTTGAAATCCTTGTTTCTTGGCCTAAGCCAAATTCATTGAAAAACCAAGTTTATGCCCAAATCCAATAAAATCACAAATCCGGGTCTAAACCCAAAAATCGTGGACTCAACCAAAACCCAAAATCTATAAGGTCAAAATGACATAAAATCAGAGTCCATAAAGCCAGGCCACAACGTAAACGTCATTTCTAATGAATTATTGAAAACCTGTGTCCAGTAATAATTTATTAAAATAATACTTGACAATTTGACAAAAATAATACTTTTATTTAAAATATACATTTATGCATGTGTTACAATTTACAAACCAAAGTCCACTCACCGAACGTCCAATTAAGCTCAATCCCGAGCCGTACGCTCCTCTGAAGTTTCCGGAGCAGTATCGCCTGAGTTGGTCGAAAAATCAATCGAAATATTCAGTTTTCTGCTTCCTCAATTCGGCGTCTCCCGTGGCTATTTCCTTCGACGATCGGTACATCCTTGATTGCGGGAAGGAGGAGATTCTGATGGGTGGAACCAAATTGGACGAGGTTGCTTCGAATCAAAGTTCAAGGTTTGGGGTTTTTGGGTTCGGTCGCACGGGTTGGAAGAAGATCGTGAAGAGAGAGAGAGAGAGAGAGAGAAAGAGGAAAATGAGAAGAATCTGGAGAAGTATGGGTTAAAAAATATCTATCCATAGCAAATTACCAAAATGTCCCTAACATTCTAGACCCACAACTCTCTCATAGGAACTCCATTTTTCGCGTGCCGCCTGTCTATGAACTGGTGAGTTCAATACCTACGCAACGGTCCCCGAAAAACTGCCAAATGTGTCTCTAACCAAAAATTGATTTCCATCCCCTTATAAAACCAAGGGTAAATTCATCATTTTCCAAAATAATTTACGAAAATTCACTAATTAAATTTCCGGGTCGTTACAACTCACAAACCCCACCCCGCCCCCCCCCCCCCCCCCCCCACTAAAGAAATTTCATCCACGAAATTCATACATGTTACTGGAACAAATGTGGATGATGTGCCCGCATCAGTGCGTCAGATTCCGACGTGGCCTCCTCCACGTTTTGATTTTTCCACAGAACTTTAACCAGAGGAATAATCTTCATGCGCAATACTTTTTCCTTCCAATCTAGAATTTGCACTGGTTGCTCCTCAAAGCTCAAATCATCTCTCCGCTCAATTGATTGTGCCTCCAATACATGAGATTCATCAAATAGTTACTTCCGGAGCATGGATACATGGAATACATCGTGAACTTTTGATAGTTCTGGAGGTAAAGAAAGTTTTAAGCTACTGGTCCTATCCTCTCAATAATCTCATAAGGCCCAATATAGCGAGGACTCAGCTTCCCTCGTCTACCAAAACGTACAACTCCTTTCTAGGGGATAATTTCAAGAAAACCCAGTCTCCGACCTCAAATTCAAGATCTCTGATCCATCGGTCAGCATAGCTTTTCTGGTGGTCCTGAGTTGCTTTCAACCTTTCCCTGATGATTCTAATATTTTCCTCTATCATTTCCACTATCTCTTGTGTCAACAGTCTTCTCTCACCTACCTCATTCCAGCATATCGGTGTCTTGCATTGTCTCCCATACAGTACCTCAAAAGGAGACATCTCAATACTAGACTGATAGATGTTATTGTATGCAAACTCCATCAAGGCCAAGTATGAGTCCTATTTCCCTTTAAACTGTAATACAACAGCTCTCATCATATCTTCCAGAATCTGAATTGTCCTCTCAAATTGACCGTCAGTCTGAGAATGAAAAGTTGTACTGAAGTGCAATGTAGTTCCAAAGGCTTTCTGCAAACTCCGCCAAAACCTCGAGGTAAACCTAGGATCCCTGTCTGATACAATCGACTCTGGAGTCCCATGTAACCATATGATCTCATCCACAAACAACTTGGCATACTGGTCCATCCTGTAATCTTCCTGTACTGGCAATAAATGTGCTGACTTCGTGAGTCTATCAACAATTACCTAGATTTCATCATGTCCTTTTTGAGTCCTAGGAAGTTTATAAACAAAATCCATAGTAATGTGATCCCACTTCCATTCTGAAATAGGTAATGGTTGTAGTGCCCCATATGGTTTCTGTAACGACCCGGACCAGAAATTAAACTATTTTGAGGATTGGACAATTTTACCCTCAGTTTTAGACGGGTTCGGGAGTCACTTTTTGACTGGCAAGACTTTTGGGAATTTTTCTAGGGTCGTTGCGTAGGTCTCGAACTCACGAGTTCGTAGACAGGCGGCACGCGGAAAACGGAGACCCGGTGAGTTCGTTACGGGTCTAGAAGCTTCAGGGGCAGTTTGGTAATTTTGGAGAAGTTGGAACTATATAGTAGATATTTTCTCTCTCCTCGGCAGATTGGTCAATATGGTCTCTCTCTCTTCTACTCGAAAATCCCCCCCCGTGTGAACACAAACGCTTGATTTTCATCGGACGGATTTCGATCCGAGTTGAGTGAAACCAAGGTCGGGAGGATCATCCCCGGGACCCCACGAGCATTTTGGGGTAGCTATTGGAGCGGGAGCACCGCCGTAGGCGACGGACGGAGAAGGTTCGGTGTTTCCGGCCAAACCAGGTACGATCTCGGAACTTTGACCTCATATTTGGGTTCTTGGTGAAACGTAGATAAATTTCCATGTGTAGATCGTGAAAAACGGTTAAGAAATGAAGAAGTTAGAAAACCTTGAAGTTTCGGCCGGAAATGGGGGATTTCGGCGAACCAGACGGCGGCGTAGGTGGCGGTCCGGTCATCTTCTCCGGCCAGCCTCCGGCGACGGTGACGGCAGTCCGGTCATCTTCTCCGGTGAGTCACCGGTGACCGATCGGGTCGAGTGAACCGGTCGGGTTGAGTGAACCGGTCGGGTCGAGTTAGACCGGGTCAGGTTGAGCCAGACCGGGTTGGACCGGTCCAGGCGCGTGAACACTGTAGTAGCGCGTGACCGGCGCGTGAGCGCGCGTGGGCGCGTGTGCCGACCTTCCGGCGGCGCGTGGGGCCGAGACTGAGGTCACGGCGACGCGTGGTAAGTAGTTTTCGACGTTCCGAGTTTGTTGGTACAGGTTTGAGGTTGATCAGACGTCGTTTAGAGGTGATTTTGGGCAATCCTAGCGGTAATAGTTGACCGTATTAGCGGGTTTTGAGCTCGGGAAGTCAAGGTAGTTGGGACATTATTGTGCATGTGTTGCTTGGGCTAGAGCGTCCTTGAATTAAGGGTCGGTTGATGTTTGTGAGTGGACTTTGTTTTATAAACTGAAATACATGCATTCAAATATCCTTGTTTAAATACTGTTATGTATTGTGGCATTGCATTTCTGTATTTTGAGAAATGATTATTGTATACATGTTTTCCACTATTACTGTGAAAGTGTGATTTGAGAAACATCATGGTTTTAGACTCGATTTTGATATCGTTTTGACGAGGAGATTATAGAGTCAATGATTTGGGTTTTGACCCTGTTACATGAGTTTATCGGATTTGGTCAAATTGAGGGAGGCTAGGACTCGGGACGAGGATCCGTTATTAACGGTGAACCCGGTGAACCTCCAATATAATAATATGATATGATACTGATATGATATGATATGATGGTCGAGGATACTTACCGACTGATATGATACTGATATGATACTGATATGATACTGATATGATATGATATGATGGTCGAGGATACTTACCGACTGATATGATACTGATATGATATGATATGATGGTCGAGGATACTTACCGACTGATATGATACTGATATGATACTGATATGATATGATATGATAGTCGAGAGATGCCGACTATGCCGATTGATATGTTATAATAGTCGAGAGATGCCGACTGATATGTTATGATAGTCGAGAGATGCCGACTATGCCGATTGATATGTTATAATAGTCGAGAGATGCCGACTGATATGTTATGATAGTCGAGAGATGCCGACCATGCCGACTGATTTGATATGATAGTCGAGAGATGCCGACTATGCCGATTGATATGTTATGATAGTCGAGAGATGCCGACTATGCCGATTGATATGTTATAATAGTCGAGAGATGCCGACTGATATGTTATCATAGTCGAGAGATGCCGACTATGCCGACTGATATGATATGATAGTCGAGAGATGCCGACTGATATGTTATGATAGTCGAGAGATGCCGACTATGCCGACTGATATGTTATGATAGTCGAGAGATGCCGACTATGCCGACTGATATGTTATGATAGTCGAGAGATGCCGACTGATATGTTATGATAGTCGAGAGATGCCGACTGATATGTTATGATAGTCGAGAGATGCCGACTGATATGTTATGATAGTTGAGAGATGCCGACTGATATGTTATGATAGTCGAGAGATGCCGACTGATATGTTATGATAGTCGAGAGATGCCGATTATGCCGACTGATATGATATGATAGTCGAGAGATGCCGACTGATATGTTATGATAGTCGAGAGATGCCGACTATGCCAACTGATATGTTATGATAGTCGAGAGATGCCGACTGATATGTTATGATAGTCGAGAGATGCCGACTGATATGTTATGATAGTCGAGAGATGCCAACTGATATGTTATGATAGTCGAGAGATGCCGACTATGCCGACTGATATGTTATGATAGTCGAGAGATGCCGACTATGCCGACTGATATGTTATGATAGTCGAGAGATGCCGACTATGCCGACTGATATGTTATGATAGTCGAGAGATGCCGACTATGCCGACTGATATGTTATGATAGTCGAGAGATGCCGACTATGCCGACTGATATGATATGATAGTCGAGAGATGCCGACTGATATGTTATGATAGTCGAGAGATGCCGACTATGCCGACTGATATGTTATGATAGTCGAGAGATGCCGACTGATATGATATGATAGTCGAGAGATGCCGACTGATATGATATGATAGTCGAGAGATGCCGACTGATATGTTATGATAGTCGAGAGATGCCGACTATACCGACTGATATGTTATGATAGTCGAGAGATGCCGACTATGCCGACTGATATGTTATGATAGTCGAGAGATGCCGACTATGCCGAATGATATGATATGATAGTCAAGAGATGCCGACTGATATGTTATGATAGTCGAGAGATGCCGACTGATATGATATGATAGTCGAGATATATGCCAACTGATATGATATAATACATGAGTAGCACACCCCAAGGGATACCCTGGTGGCTAGGGACAGGATAGTCGAGAGATATGCCGACTGATATGTTATGATAGCCGAAGGTTATACCGGCTGATGATACGATAGGATAGCCGAGGATATATCCGTCTCTAATATGAAACAGACGATAATGGTCATGGGCTTAATCAACCTATGAAAATACTTCGTCAGCCGGGTCAGTGGGTTGGTGTGGGCGGTGACCCAGAGGGACGAATTATGGTTGGTTCACAAGTATTTGACTAGTCTGTTGTCTTGTGGTATTCCAGTAGAGATGTCAGTAGTGTCTGACCTACTGACGTTTGGTGACATAGGGTATTCATATTTGGACCACCACTATTCCGAGGTTTTGGTTTTGACCAGTATATTATCCTGCGTCTGACAGGTATGAGTGGTCAGTAAGTACAGAGGTTCTGTCGGGAACCCTGTAAGGTTTAATAAAAAAAAAATTATTATTCCAGAACAAAGGGTATTTCTGGTGTTTAAATTTTGAAGTAAAGAGCTGTCAGACGGGATAAGGGTTCTTTCCGGGTTTCGAGGGAAAATTCGGGAAGGGTCCTTACAGTTTCTGCCTCTCTACTTTTACTTGTTGACACGTCAGACATCTACTCACAGACTTTGCTATTTCCCTTTTCATTCCAGTCCACCAATAGTGCTCCTTAAGAGTACGATACATCTTAGTGCCTCCTGGATGTATATCATAGGCTGGACTATGAGCTTCCTCAAGAATTTCTCTTTTCAACTCTATATCATTAGGTACGCACAACTGGCCATTCTTAACCAAGACCCCATCATCCCTAATCACATAATCCTGCCTATTCCCAGCCTCCAAGTCCATCCTAATAACACACAACGTAGGATCCTGGAGTTGAGCTTCAATAATTCGATCAAGTATAATTCTCGCTCTTCGGAGTTCCACCAGCAACGGTAAGTGAACAGTGTGCAAATAGGCCAAGGAACCCATGGACTTCATGCTCAATGCATCCGCCACTACATTGGCCTTTCCTGGGTGACACTCTATGGTACAATCATAATCCTTTATCAACTCTAGCCACCTTCTCTGTCTCAAGTTCAAATATTTCTAGGTGAAGAAATATTTCAGGCTCTGATGGTCTGTAAAGATCCGGCACGTCTCCCCATACAAATAGTGTCTCCAAATCTTCAGTGCATGCACCACTGCAGCTAACTCCAAATCATATGTGTGGTAGTTCAACTCATGGGGTTTAAGTTGCTTGGAAGCATATGCTATCACCTTCCCATGCTGCATCAGCACGCAGCCTATTCCTCGTAATGATGCGTCACTGTACACCTCAAATCCTCCATTATCATCTTGAAAGGTTAACACTGGGGCAGAAGTCAACCTCCTCTTAAGCTCTTGAAAGCTCTGTTCACACTCATCATCCCAGTCAAACTTGACTCCTTTCCTAGTCAACCAAGTCAACGGGGCAGCTATCGTAGAAAATCCTTCTATGAACCGCCTATAATATCCTGCTAAACCTAGAAAACTTCACACCTCTAACATTGTCCCTGATTGCTCCCAACTTGCCACTGCCTCAACTTTTTGGGGATCCACGCTGATACCTTCTACAGAAATCATATGACCTAAGAATCCCACACTAGTCAACCAAAACTGACATTTACTGAACTTGGCGAATAATTGCTTTTTCCTTAGCGTATTCAGCACGAACCTCAAGTGTTTCTCATGTGCCTTAGCACTCTTCAAATATACTAAGATATCATCATTGAACACAATTACAAATCAATCCAAGTAAAGTCGGAACACCCTATTCATCAAATCCATAAATGTCGTCGGTGCATTCGTCGGGTCAAAGGGCATCAACAAGAACTCATAATGCCCATAACGTGTCCTGAAAGCTGTTTTGGGAACGTCCTCTTCCCTGAGCCTTAACTGATAGTACTCGAATCGAAGTTCAATTTTAGAGAAATACCTTGCCCCTTTTAATTGGTCAAACAAATCATCAATTCGTGGAAATGGATACTTATTCCGCAACGTATCCCTGTTTAACTACTGGTAGTCGATATACACAGCCTCAAACTACCATCTTTCTTCCTTAAAAATAACACCGACGCACCCCAAGGTGATACACTCAGTCGAATAAATCTCATATCCACTAAGTCCTGCAATTGAGTCTTCAATTCCCTGAATTCTACCGGTGCCATTCTGTACGGTGCCTGAGATATAGGTTGAGTACCCGGAAGAAGCTCTATGGTGAGCTCAATCTCCCGGTGAGGTGGCAACCCTGGAAGATCCTCCGAAAACACGTCTGAAAAATCATTCACCACAACAATATCATCTACTCTCACCGAAGTATCTCGAGAATCGATCACGTGAGTTAAATAGCCCTCACAACCTTTCCTCAATAATTTCTCAGTCGCTAAAGCCGATATTACTCCTGAGGGAAGCACCCTACGATCACCCTGAAACGTAAGTTTCGGCAAGCCTGAACTCCAGAAGACCACCCTCTTGTCGAAACAATCAATGGAGGCATGATGGGTGGTTAACCAATCCATCCCCAAAATCAAATCGAAATCATAAATGTCCAAGGGGATTAAGTCTACCTCCAACTCATAACCTCCTACTACCACTGAACAACTGTGTATCACTAGGTTTGCCACTAACATATCTTCAGTAGGGGTGCTAATGCCCATGTTCCAACCAATCGGTGACAATTCTCTATTGGCAAAAAGTGTAAAACCCTAAGAAATAAAAGAATGTGTAGCCCCGAGATCTATCAAAACTAGAGCATCATGATCAAAAATGACAACATGCAAGCAAACACCTCTGGTGCAGCTCGAGCCTCTTGCTGAGTCATAGCAAAAACTCAGGTCTGTGTACCCGAAGATCGACCACGACCCCTCTGTCTCACGTTGGCCCTGCTAGCCCCACTGGACTGATTCTGGCTCGCCGATGTAGTACTAATGTATGCGCTACTTTTTTATTCGGTTCAGCAACATCTCGACCCAAAGAACTACCGCCCGGACGATAGGGACATCCTCTCTTAAAATGACCAGTCTCCCCACAAAAGTAACAACCAGTGTCACCAGGCTGTGCGGGTCTGCCACTATGTCTCCTGGTCAACTGCACTGAAGCCCCACTAGACTGAGTGGATGACTTATGTCCCTGATCGGCTTTGCCACTGCCTGATCTAGATCTTGCACCCCCAGAAGATCCAGAACTAAAACTGCCACTCTTAGATGGTCCCTGACTAGAGGCCCCAAAACTCAAGCGATCCCGGCGTCGCATAGAACCACTAAGCTGGTGCTGAGCTGGCAAACTCATCTCTACTCTAGCAGCAACATCTGATAAAGCCCTCAAAGAAGTATGTGCCACAACAGTTACTGCTACTCGAACCTCATCTCTCAGTCCATACTTAAACCTTCGGCAATTATCCATCTCATTTGCCACGAGAATCGGTGCAAACCGTGACAACTCAAGAAATTTCTGCTCATAATGTACCACCGTCATGTCCCCCTATTGTAACTGCAAGAAATCAGCCTCTTTGGCATCTCGATATGAGTGAGGATAAAACTGCTCGAGGAAACACTCCCAGAAAGCTTCCCAAGTAAGTGTATGGATATCCTAGCCCGTCAGCTGGAAAGCATGCCACCAACGGTATGCATAGCCACTCAGAAGAAATGTGGCTAAATGCACCCTATCCTCCGGAGGGCACCTCATAACGGCAAACGCTTGTTCCAAACGAGTAATCCACTCATCAGCATCATCTGGACCTAACTCGCTCGTAAACAATGTCGCCCCCAGCCTCTGGGCTCGCTCAATGTCAAAAACTTCAGAAGTAGCCCTACCCTGAAGTACAGTCGTCAATGCCCGACCCAATTGATCCAGGGCCTGTCTCAAATCAGGCTCTAATACGGGATCATGTGTACCCCTAATGTTATCAGCTTCATCACCGTTTCCAGGCCACGGACGGGGCTCACGTCTCGGAGGCATCACGCTGAAAAGAACCATAATTCGTCAGTACCACAATTAGATGTACACTAGGTGTACGGTCCATAAGAATTTAAACATAGTGCTCTGATTCCAAGTTGATAGGACCCTTCCCGAATTTCACTTCGAAACCCGTGAAAAACCCTACTCCCACCTGACAACTTAATAAATTACCTAGAATACCCTTAAACCCTTGTAATTAGTTACGAGAATTCTGCCTAAAATTCGGCAGAACCTCCCCTTAAACAATGGATAACCGTCAAATGAAGGATCAAATAACACTCTCGAATCTCAACATCACCAAATAACCATCGACGTAGGCATAATTTGAAATAAATCCAAAAGGCTTATAAGAGCATCTGGGTAGGAAAGGTAAATACAGAATATATAAATCCTACTCGATAGTCTAGGTAAAGGCACAGCTGAGCTTTAATGCCTCCGCCTCTAGATGTGCCTTCGTCAACTCAACGGCCTAGAGGGGATTTAAAATACGAAAAAGTGTGAGTGGACAAAATAATCTTTTTAAAGCAATTTCCGAGGAAAACATGCATTTTCCCCCTCCATGAGTAAAACAATGCATGCATAAAATAAAATTCCTTTTTACACAAATAATATATAAAGATAATCCGAAAACTTATTGGAAAATCCATCATTAAATTAAAACACTCGGTGGGACCCACGAAAACCCGAATAATGAAAGCATCCCGTGGTCCACAACCCTGCCTTGAAAAACCCTCCTCAAAGGAGTTTAAAAAATCATGTAAACATACATGGATACAAAAATATCACAAACATATCTCATCGCTCCCCGAATGGAATCCCGAGCCATAGCTCGATATCCGAGTTGACTGACCAGGGTCTAACCCTCCACACACCCGATATACCTCGAGTTGTGCAGAACCATGTACTACGCGTAGACAGCCTCAACGACCTGGCGAAGAAAGACCATCGACGCCAGCATCGGAGAACCCTCAACGATCTGGCAGAGAAAGACTCTCGATGCCAGCATCGGAGATTACCTTGATCCTCGGGGACAGTAATTCAGTGAAAACCAAAATCCATGTTTTGAAATCCTTGTTTCTTGGCCTAAACCAAATTCATTGAAAAACCAAGTTTATGCCCAAATCCAATAAAATCACAAATCCGGGTCTAAACCCAAAAATCATGGACTCAACCGAAACCCAAAATCTATAAGGTCAAAATTACATAAAAGCAGAGTCCATAAAGCCAGGCCACATCCCAAACGTCATTTCCAATGAATTATTGAAAACCCGTGTCCAGTAATAATTTGTTAGAATAATACTTGACAATTTGACAAAAACAATACTTTTATTTAAAATATTCATTTATGCATGCATTACAATTTACAAACCAAAGTCCACTCAAGGAACGCCCAATTAAGCTCAATCCCGAGTTGTACGCTCCTCTGAAGTTCCCGGAGCAGTATCGCCTGAGTTGGCCAGAAAATCGATCGAAAGATTCGATTTTCTCCTTCCTCGGTTCGACGTCTCCCGTGGCTGTTTCCTTCGACGACCAGTACGTCCTTGATCGTGGGAAAGAGGAGATTCTGATGGGTGGAACCAAATTGGATGAGGTTGCTTCGAATCAAAGTTCAAGGTTTGGGGTTTTTGGGTTCGGTCTCACAGGTTGGATGAAGATCGCGAAGAGAGAGAAAGGAAAATGAGAAGAATCTGGAGAAGTCTGGGTCAAAAAATATCTACCCATGGCAAATTACTAAAATGCCCCTGAATATTCTTGACCCAAACTCTCTCATATGAACTCCATTTTTCGTGTGTCGTCTGTCTATGAACTCGTGAGTTCGAGAACTATGCAATAGTCCCCAAAAAACTGCCAAATGTGTCTCTAACCAAAAAGTGATTTCTGAGCCCCTTATAAAACCAAGGGTAAATTCATCATTTTTCAAAATAATTTACGAAAATTCACCAATTAAATTTCCGGGTCGTTACAGATTTCTTTAAGAATTAACTATAAATTAACAAGTCATTTTAATCATCCGAACTTCTTGGTACTATCTCATATTTTTGCAGGATTATAGTCATACATGTATTTTATCTATCTTATAAGATTTTTTTTTGGTTTTATTCCTTCTGATTATAGTCATACATGTAGAAATAGCGGCATAGTAGGTAAATTAATAATTATATGCGTATTACTTACCAAAATTAATAATTAATACCTATTCTTTTGGAATTTATAAGGAAATTGGTTATCCTAGTGCAAAATTCAATTTTGTTTTTTGCCCCACATAATTATTGAAACTCGTAAATTTTTTCGACGTTTTTGTTCCAAAGAAGGTAGCACCTTCGACCTTTATTTTATTCAAATTTGAATTGTTTGATTTTGTTTACAACTGAAATTTAGTCTTCTTGGTTATGTTGTGTAACAACCCGGAATTTTAATTATTGGGTTTACGTAATTATTTTTGTAAAATGACGATTTTACCCTTGTTTGTTAAAGGGCTTGGGAATCAAGTTTTATTTCGAGACATTTTTGGTGGTGTTTTGGATACCGTTGCGTAGGTCTCGAACTCACGAGTTCGTAGACAGGCGGCACGCGGAAAACGGAGTTCGTGGACGGAAGTTATGGGTCTAGATGTGCAAGGGCATTTTGGTAATTTTTGACTTGGGGTAGATATTTTTAACCCCCAAATCAGATATTATCTGATCCACCTCATCCTCATCTTCATTTCATCTTTATCACTCCTTCACTCTCTCTGTAACAAAAAAACACAAACACAAACCACCCGAACCCGTGTGCGAAAATCATCCAAAAACCCACAAAGTCAACTTTGATTTCAAGGCTTCAACTTCCAGTTTTGATCAACTAATCGTGTTCTACTCCTTCCCACGATCACAACCGTACCAACCATCGAAGGAGAGGACCACGGAGGAAGCCGAACCGAGGATAGGAAGTTTCGGACCTTCCGATCGATTTTTCGGCTAGCACAGGTACGTGTTTGTGGTTTTGAAGTCATATTTGGATTCCTGGGTTTGAGTAGATAGATTTAGACGTAAAATTTGTGAAAAATGGTTGAGTTTTGAGGAAGTTGGAAAGCTTGGAGTTTCGGCCGGAAATGGAGGATTCCGGCGAAACCAGACGGCGGCGACGGCGCTGCCGGTCATCTTCTCCGGCCAGCTTCCGGCGACGGCGACGGCAGCCGGTCGTCTTCTCCGGCGAGTCGCCGGTGACCGATCGGGTCGAGTTGAACCGGTCGGGTCGAGTTGAACCGGTCGGGTTGAGTGAACCAGTCGGGTCGAGTTGGACCGACTCAGGTTGAGCCGAACCGGGTTGGACCGGTTCAGGCGCGTGTGGTACTGTAGCAGGCGCGTGGCCGGCGCGTGAGGGCGCGTGGGCGCGTGTTCCGACCTTCCGTCGGCGCGTGGCGGCGCGTGGGGCTGAGTCTGATGTCACGGTGGCGCGTGACAAGTAGTTTTTGACGTTTCGGACCTGTTGGCGCAGGTTTCGAGTCGATCGGATGTCGTTTAGGGGTTGTTTCGGACGTTTTAAAGTTGCTGCGTTTTCTAGGCCAGCATAGTTAGACTCCCGGGGTTTAGGGGGTTTATATTTAAGGTTCTTATGATTAGCTGGTAATCCCGATTATTAATTTGGACAGGCGATACTGCTCCAGGAGCTTCAGGGGAGCGTACAGTTCGGGATTGAGCTTGCTTGAACAGGTTTGTGAGTGGACTTTGATTTATAAACTGTAATGCATGCATAAATGTATCTTTGATTTAAATACTGTTATGTATGGGTGCAATGAATTTCTGGATTTTAGAAATGATGCTGGACACATATTTTACAATATTTCAGTTAAAGTATGTTTTGAGAAATGACCTGATTTTGTACTCGATTTTGATATCGTTTTGACGTGGTGACTATTTGAGTATGTGATTTGGGTTTTGACTCATAATTGTGATTTTACCGATTTTGGCCATAAAATGATATTTCAAAGAATTTGGCTTAGGCCGCGAAACAAAGATTTCGAAGTATGGATTTGATTCACTGGTTCCCGTCCCGATGGTTATTGTTGCTCTGACTGGTGTTGAGGGGCCTTGCTCTACCAGTTGTTGAGGGTTCGGACCTTAGGTGTTGAGGGGCCTTGCTCCGCTGGGTCGCGAAGCTGTCTATGCATAGTACAGATTGTACAGATAGTACAGATATTACAGACAGTACATATGGTACACAGAGTTGTACAGATTTGAACACATCTCAAGGGATACCCTGGTGTGTTACGAATATGTCGGGAACAGTGAATTTGAGATATTATGTGGCAGTTGGAACGAAATGGTTTGAATTTGAGATAATTTGTGTCCAGATTGAACCAAATGATTTTAAACTCCTTTGAAGAGAGTTTTCAAACCAAATTGTGGATCACGAGGTATTTTTATTATACAGATTTTATGTGAGTCCAACTAAATGGTTTTAAAGAGAAATGAGAATTTTTGGTGATTTACATATGATGTTTTTATTAATAAATTGTTTTATGTTATGCATGCATGATTTTATAAATGGAGGGGAAGAAAGGTAATTCTTCGAAAAGGAATTTATAAATGATTATTTTTGTCCACTCACAACTTTTGTGTTTAAACCCCCTTCAGGCCGTTGAGTAGAGTTGACGCGAACATTGATCTCGAGGCTGAGGCATTAGGATTTTGACTGCGCTGTGTTGTATATTTGAGTAGGATATCTAAATTTTACTCTTGATCCTACTTAGACGCTCTGATATTATGTTGTATTTGATTTGTCGTTAATTACGGGAATTATTGAGTGCTTAAGTCCCTTGTCTGACAAGAGGAAGTATTTATTATTGTTATTATAATTTGTAAGGATTGAAGGGTATTTTGGGAACCTTTTCTTAGGTTGTCAGACGGGATCAGGGTTCTTCCCGGGTTTCGAGGGGAAATTCGGGACGGGTCCTGACAATTGGTATCAGAGCACTAGGTTAAATTCCTGTAGACTGTACACTACGTGTACAAGAGTTATAGTTCTTTTCAGCGTAATGCCTCCGAGACGAGAGTTCCGTCAACAGTCGGAAAATATTGGGGACACACCTGAACCTGCAGTGGAGCCTGATATGAGGCAAACACTGGAACAATTGGGTCATGCGTTGACTTCTGTACTTCAGAGTAGGACTGCTACTGAAGGTTTAGACATTGAGAGAGCCCAGAGATTAGGGACTATAATATTTATGGGCGAGTCTAGCCCAGAGGATGTAGAGAATTGTCTCCGATTGGTTGGGACATGGGTATTAGTATTCCTACTGGGAATATGTGAGTGGCGAATCTCGTGATTCGTAGTTGTCCAGTGTTAGTGGAAGGTCATGCATTAGAGGCAGATTTAATCCCCTTAGATATTTTTTATTTTGATGCGATTATGGGGATGGATTGGTTGACTATGCACCATGCCTCTATTGATTGTTATGACAAGAGAGTGGATTTCCGGAGTCCAGGTTTACCGGAACTTACATTCAGAGGAGATCGTAGGGTACTACCCTGTGGAGTGATATCAGCTTTGACTGCTGAGAAATTGTTGAGGAAAGGTTGTGAGGGTTACTTGGCTCATGTGTTTGATTCTCGGGATACTCCGATGAGAGTGGAGGATATTCCAGTGGTGAGTGAGTTCTCTGATGTGTTTCCAGATGATCTTCCGAGATTGCCACCTCACCGGGAGATTGAATTCACCATCGAACTTTTACCAGGTACTCAACCTATCTCACAGGCACCGTATAGAATGGCACCGGCAGAATTGCGAGAGTTAAAGACTCAGTTGCAGGACTTGGTGAATATGGGATTCATTCGCCCAAGTGTTTCACCATGGGGTGCACCAGTGTTATTTGTGAGGAAAAAAGATGGTGGTCTGAGATTGTGTATTGACTACTGGAAGCTAAACAGGGCTACGGTGCGGAATAAGTATCCTTTGCCAAGGATAGATGATTTGTTTGATCAACTTAAGGGGGCAAGATATTTTTTTCGGAAATTGACCTTCGATCAGGGTACCATCAGTTGAGGATCAGAGAAGGGGATGTTGAGAAAATAGCTTTCAGGACTCGTTATGGTCATTATGAGTTCCTGGTGATGCCTTTCTGGTTGACTAATGCCCCAGCAGCATTTATGGATTTGATGAACAGGGTGTTCCAAAAGTATTTGGATCGGTTTGTGATTGTGTTCATTGATGACATCTTGGTGTATTCGAGGAGTGCTAAGGCACATGAGAAGCACTTAAGGTTGGTGCTGAATATGCTTAGGAAAAAGCATTTATTTGCCAAGTTCAGTAAATGCCAGTTTTGGTTGACCGAAGTTGGATTCTTAGGTCATGTGATTTCGGCTGAGGGTATCAGCGTAGATCCCCAAAAGGTCGAGGCAGTGGCAAACTGGGAGCAACCGAGGACAGTGACAGAGGTGAGGAGTTTTCTGGATTTGGCAGGATATTATCGACGGTTTGTAGAAGGATTTTCTACGATAGCAGGGCCGTTGACTCGGTTGACGAGGAAAGGAGTCAAGTTTGACTGGGGAGCTGATTGTGAACAGGGATTTCAGGAGCTGAAGAGGAGGTTGACTTCTGCTCCAGTATTGACCATTCCTGATGATACTGGTGGATTCGAGGTGTATAGTGATGCATCATTGCGGGGTATAGGCTGCGTGTTGATGCAGCATGGAAAGGTGATAGCGTATGCTTCTAGACAACTTAAATCCCATGAGTTGAATTACCCCACACATGATTTGGAGTTAGCTGCAGTGGTGCATGCATTGAAAATCTGGCGACATTATTTGTACGGGGAGACATGTCGGATCTTCACCGACCATAAGAGTTTAAAGTACTTGTTCACCCAAAAGGATCTGAATCTGAGGCAGAGAAGATGGCTTGAGTTAATAAAGGATTATGATTGTACTATAGAGTACCATCCAGGGAAAGCCAATGTTGTGGCGGATGCTTTAAGCAGGAAATCCATGGGTTCTTTAGCCCATTTGCATACAGTCTACTTACCGTTACTGGTAGAGTTCCGTAGAGCAGGGATAGTACTGGACATGGATAGCCAGGGGGCTTTGTTGGCTAGTTTCCATGTGAGGCCTGTTCTGATTGATCGGATTATTGAGGCTCAACACCAGGATCCTACGTTGTGCATTATCAGGATGGAGTTGGAGGCTGGAACCAGGCAGGACTATGCGCTTAGGGATGATGGAGCCTTGGTTAGGGATGGTCGGTTGTGCGTACCGAATGAGCTGGAACTAAAGAGGGAAATTCTTGATGAGGCTCATAGTTCGGCTTACGCTATGCATCCAGGAGGTACCAAGATGTATCATACCCTAAGGAAATACTATTGGTGGACTGGAATGAAAAGGGAAATTGCTGAGTTTGTGAGTAGATGCCTGACGTGTCAGCAAGTGAAAGCAGAGAGGCAGAAACCATATGGGGCACTTCAACCATTACCTATTCCGGAATGGAAGTGGGATCACATTACGATGGATTTTGTGTATAAACTTCCAAGGACACAGCAGGGACATGATGGGATATGGGTAATTGTTGATAGACTCACGAAGTCTGCACATTTCTTGCCAGTGCGGGAAGATTTTCGGATGAGTCGGTATGCCAAATTGTTTATTGATGAGATCATACGGCTACATGGGACTCCAGAGTCCATTGTTTCGGACAGGGATCCTAGATTTACCTCCAGGTTTTTGCGGAGTTTGCAGAAGGCTTTTGGCACTACCTTGCATTTGAGTACAGCTTTTCATCCTCATACGGATGGTCAGTCTGAAAGGACAATCCAGGTTTTGGAGGATATGATGAGAGCTTGTGTACTACAGTTTAAAGGGAACTGGGATTCACACCTGGCTCTGATGGAATTTGCTTATAATAATAGTTATCAGTCAAGTATTGGGATGTCTCCTTTCGAGGCACTGTATAGGAGGCAGTGCAGGACACCATTATGTTGGAACGAAGTGGGTGAAAGGAAACTGTTAACACCAGAGTTGGTTGATACGACTGAGGAAAAGATAAGGATCATCAGAGAAAGGTTGAAGACAGCTCAGGTTCGCCAGAAGAGCTATGCAGACCGCAGAACTAGAGACCTTGAGTTTGAGGTAGGTGATTGGGTGTTCTTGAAACTATCTCATTGGAAGGGAGTGGTACGTTTTGGTAGACGAGGAAAACTGAGTCCTCGCTACATTGGTCCGTATGAGATTCTGGAGAGGATAGGACCAGTGGCATATCGTCTTGCTTTACCATCAGAATTATCCAGAGTTCATAATGTTTTCCATGTATCTTTGCTCCGGAAATATCTGTTTGATGAATCTCATGTATTGGGAGAGCAACCACTTGAGTTGAAAGATGATTTGACCTTTGAGGAGCAACCGGTGCAAATTTTGGATTGGAAAGAGAAGGTATTGCGCAGATTCCTCTAGTTAAAGTGTTATGGAGGAATCATAACGTGGAGGAAGCCACGTGGGAAACTGAGGAACTAATGCGGGCGCAGTATCCTTATTTGTTCCAAGGGTAGAGTTGAATTTCGAGGACGAAATTTCTTAAGGAGGGTAGATTGTAACAACCCGGAATTTTAATTATTGGGTTTACGTAATTATTTTTGTAAAATGACGATTTTACCCTTGTTTGTTAAAGGGCTTGGGAATCAAGTTTTATTTCAAGACATTTTTGGTGGTGTTTTGGATACCGTTGCGTAGGTCTCGAACTCACGAGTTCGTAGACAGGCGGCACGCGGAAAACGGAGTTCGTGGACGGAAGTTATGGGTCTAGATGTGCAAGGGCATTTTGGTAATTTTTGACTTGGGGTAGATATTTTTAACCCCCAAATCAGATATTATCTGATCCACCTCATCCTCATCTTCATTTCATCTTTATCACTCCTTCACTCTCTCTGTAACAAAAAACACAAACACAAACCACCCGAACCTGTGTGCGAAAATCATCCAAAAACCCACAAAGTCAACTTTGATTTCAAGGCTTCAACTTCCAGTTTTGATCAACTAATCGTGTTCTACTCCTTCCCACGATCACAACCGTACCAACCATCGAAGGAGAGGACCACGGAGGAAGCCGAACCGAGGATAGGAAGTTTCGGACCTTCCGATCGATTTTTCGGCTAGCACAGGTACGTGTTTGTGGTTTTGAAGTCATATTTGGATTCCTGGGTTTGAGTAGATAGATTTAGACGTAAAATTTGTGAAAAATGGTTGAGTTTTGAGGAAGTTGGAAAGCTTGGAGTTTCGGCCGGAAATGGAGGATTCCGGCGAAACCAGACGGCGGCGACGGCGCTGCCGGTCATCTTCTCCGGCCAGCTTCCGGCGACGGCGACGGCAGCCGGTCGTCTTCTCCGGCGAGTCGCCGGTGACCGATCGGGTCGAGTTGAACCGGTCGGGTCGAGTTGAACCGGTCGGGTTGAGTGAACCAGTCGGGTCGAGTTGGACCGACTCAGGTTGAGCCGAACCGGGTTGGACCGGTTCAGGCGCGTGTGGTACTGTAGCAGGCGCGTGGCCGGCGCGTGAGGGCGCGTGGGCGCGTGTTCCGACCTTCCGTCGGCGCGTGGCGGCGCGTGGGGCTGAGTCTGATGTCACGGTGGCGCGTGACAAGTAGTTTTTGACGTTTCGGACCTGTTGGCGCAGGTTTCGAGTCGATCGGATGTCGTTTAGGGGTTGTTTCGGACGTTTTAAAGTTGCTGCGTTTTCTAGGCCAGCATAGTTAGACTCCCGGGGTTTAGGGGGTTTATATTTAAGGTTCTTATGATTAGCTGGTAATCCCGATTATTAATTTGGACAGGCGATACTGCTCCAGGAGCTTCAGGGGAGCGTACAGTTCGGGATTGAGCTTGCTTGAACAGGTTTGTGAGTGGACTTTGATTTATAAACTGTAATGCATGCATAAATGTATCTTTGATTTAAATACTGTTATGTATGGGTGCAATGAATTTCTGGATTTTAGAAATGATGCTGGACATATATTTTACAATATTTCAGTTAAAGTATGTTTTGAGAAATGACCTGATTTTGTACTCGATTTTGATATCGTTTTGACGTGGTGACTATTTGAGTATGTGATTTGGGTTTTGACTCATAATTGTGATTTTACCGATTTTGGCCATAAAATGATATTTCAAAGAATTTGGCTTAGGCCGCGAAACAAAGATTTCGAAGTATGGATTTGATTCACTGGTTCCCGTCCCGATGGTTATTGTTGCTCTGACTGGTGTTGAGGGGCCTTGCTCTACCAGTTGTTGAGGGTTCGGACCTTAGGTGTTGAGGGGCCTTGCTCCGCCGGGTCGCGAAGCTGTCTATGCATAGTACAGATTGTACAGATAGTACAGATATTACAGACAGTACATATGGTACACAGAGTTGTACAGATTTGAACACATCTCAAGGGATACCCTGGTGTGTTACGAATATGTCGGGAACAGTGAATTTGAGATATTATGTGGCAGTTGGAACGAAATGGTTTGAATTTGAGATAATTTGTGTCCAGATTGAACCAAATGATTTTAAACTCCTTTGAAGAGAGTTTTCAAACCAAATTGTGGATCACGAGGTATTTTTATTATACAGATTTTATGTGAGTCCAACTAAATGGTTTTAAAGAGAAATGAGAATTTTTGGTGATTTACATATGATGTTTTTATTGATAAATTGTTTTATGTTATGCATGCATGATTTTATAAATGGAGGGGAAGAAAGGTAATTCTTCGAAAAGGAATTTATAAATGATTATTTTTGTCCACTCACAACTTTTGTGTTTAAACCCCCTTCAGGCCGTTGAGTAGAGTTGACGCGAACATTGATCTCGAGGCTGAGGCATTAGGATTTTGACTGCGCTGTGTTGTATATTTGAGTAGGATATCTAAATTTTACTCTTGATCCTACTTAGACGCTCTGATATTATGTTGTATTTGATTTGTCGTTAATTACGGGAATTATTGAGTGCTTAAGTCCCTTGTCTGACAAGAGGAAGTATTTATTATTGTTATTATAATTTGTAAGGATTGAAGGGTATTTTGGGAACCTTTTCTTAGGTTGTCAGACGGGATCAGGGTTCTTCCCGGGTTTCGAGGGGAAATTCGGGACGGGTCCTGACATGTTTTCATCATCTTTTTTATTTTTTACCTATTGCGGTTCTAGCAATATATGGTGGTATGGTGGATTTTAATTGATTGCGTGTTCAGAGATGCTAATTTATCTATGGTAAGTAATATGTATAATGGTCAAATGTGCATGTGCAAGAATTTACGATTCATTTTACCTACAACAAATTGGTAGGATAAATTACAAATAGGTATATTAGGGTGGGTGGATTGGTGGATTAGGCATGGTGGAATACTATAACTATAGGTAAATTGAAATTTAAAATCTAACTATATTTATATACCTTTAGTTTAAGTACCTGCTGCAAAGGAGTAAGACAGATTTTTAGAGTCAAGTAATATGATATGTAATATATATATAGGTATATTATAACCAAATTCTAATTATATATATAGGTATATTAGGAATATGATATGTAATATAGGTATATTACAATTTAAATTCTAATTATATCAAAAGAAAAAAATTAAAAAATCTAAAAGATAGATAAAATACCTATATTATAATCTTGCAAACCTATTAGATATATTGTATCCTAAAAGGCTTAGATAATTAAAATGACTCTTTAAAACAGATCAGGAGGAAATTTATTTGCAAAAATTATATATCTAGTTATCAACATAAATATTAAAAATTAAATAGAAAATAGAAAATATTTAAAATTTGAAAAATTGTCATCCATATTTGATAACCAGACTCTCAATAAAATATGTATATGTGGAAAATAGCCGGTTAAGAGGGTATTAGGTAAATAAAAAAAGTAATTAAGTAAAAAAATAATAATATGTGAATATGGTAAAACAGTAAGTGGACTAATTTATATGTTGATTATTAAAAATGGATTAATTTATAGTTACCCCTATATTTAATTATAATTTTCTATTAAATATTAATTTTATACAAATTAATATTTACTTAGAAAATCATGAATCAATTCTTAGGGCCAAACCCTAATTCCAAAGGTATAATGGTCCAACGAAAATGTCCTTTTAATTTCCATTCACATTATTAGAAATTAACTATTTAATTTTCTAACATCGTCATCTGTTGAGTCCGCAAGTGGAAGGAGGATTCTGTGGGTGGTTCAGAGGGAGGGAAAGAGGAAGGAGAGAGATAGAAGAGGGAGAAAACGGCTGGAGAGAGAGAGAGAGAGAAGTGAAGGAGAAAAAGAGAGAGGAGAGATAGGTTGCAACTGAGAGGCTAAACCTTCCGATTTTTTTTTAATCGTACACACAAATAGGATTGGGGAAAAGATGTGGATTTCCCTAGTTTTTAAAAAGGATTTGAAATCTTTAAATTTTTCCTTATGAAATCCATAGAGGATTTAGGCCAATTCAAATCTTCATTAATATAATTATCCAAACAACCAAAATTTGGATTTGGAGGCTCAAATACAAATCAACAGCCATCCAAACGGGCAATCTTTCCACTCTTTTGATAGGGTGATAGTGGCACCCTTCAATTCCTTACCCTTTTTCATTTACAGCCTTATAGTGGACCAATATGGATTGAATCCAACATCAGATATCAACAAATCAAATTTAAAAATATCTAAGTTGAAGGGATAGGAGAAACGTTCTTCTTCAATTGAATCTTATTTCTTTTAGAGTGTCTTTGCAGCTCAAAACATGATACATTTGTTAGGTCTCTTGATCTTTACACCCAATCATCATATGTTTATGTACCGAAGCCAACAATTTTGATGGTATTTGTCTTCCATAAATAAAATTATGAATTTTGGTTGAGTTGCACTTGATCATTAGAAATTGTTTTAATAAACAAGCTAGACCTTTACTTGTCTCTACTTTTGGTTAAGGATGAAAGATAGAGATGTTGATGATCAAAATGAGAGTGATAATAAGTTTTGGTTTTGTCTTAGTATTGTTGATGTGAATTCTAACAAATGAGATTGGTGGGAGTTCAAAATTTTTTTTCTTCCAAATTTCAAGTTTGGATTGTGGAATTATAAGATTTATATGAACTTTAGCATTTGAATATGGCTTATTACTTTAAATACACTCAGAACTAGCCATTGAATCTCACTTTACACCCATAACTGTAATTTGTTACACTTTGCACCTAGAACTGGCACTCCGTCAAACAAGTTACACCATTTCCGTCAAGGCCATCCAATTACCGTTAAATGTGCTTATGTGGCAGTTGGATGTGAAATTGAACTTCTCCAAATTAAATTAAACTTCTCCAAATTAAAAGGAAAAGAAACAAAAGCCATTAAAGTAAACTTCTCCAAATTAAAGCTAACCAAACCAAAAAACCGCATCAGCCCCAAAAATCAACCCATAACCAGACGACTTTTTACTCAAGATGCCCCCTATTTTCGTCTCAACTTGTTCCGTTTCTGTCTAATTTCACCACTCATTGTTAACTTGGAGGGCAAATTTGTCACTTTGGACAAGTCACCGTATAAGAGAAAACACAAGGTAGAACTTCGAGAACTCGGCAACACAGGCCTCAAACTCAGCTGCGTCGGCTTCGGTGCTTCGCCTCTCGGCAACGTCTTCGGTCCCGTCTCTGATGACGAAGTGATCGGCTCCGTCCGTGAAGCCTTCCATCGAGGCATCAACTTCTTCGACACCTCTTCCGTATGTAATTTTTGACCCACCCAAATTCTCAATTGTGCGTAATCCTAGTGATCTTCGTAAAGCTTCGCAGCGACCAACGCCGCATGCCCGGCCCTTCTGCCCTCGTTTCCAATCTCCTAGCTGTGTGGCATGCCACTTTCCGCGAGATTGCGCGCCACTGCGGCAATGACGCCGCCCAATTTCTATTAATCGAGGGAGGCTGCTGCGGCTTGCTCTTGTCCATGGCGGTGTTCGTGATGGTTCCGTTGAATCTATACGCCGGGAGTGCTATTCTGGGGGATCAATTCTTAAAGACTACCATCAATCACATTGAGAAAGGTTCGGCTTTGCTTTGGGTGCATTTTGTTTTCATGGTTGTGATTGTTTCCGAGCATTTTGGCATTTCTGCTATTGAGGGAAGGTTGAGGATCACTAGGATTAGGGATAGGAATGGAAATTTGAGTGACCCTACTGCGAATTCCACGGCTATTTTCACTATAATGGTGCAGGGGATACCATTAAACCATAGGAAATGATAGGACTGTGTTGCATGAGTATTATCAATATAGGTATCCTGGAAAGGTTTATAGGGTTATCATGCCCATGGATTTGTGTGCATTGAATGATTTAGCCTCTGAGTTGGTGAAGGTTAGGCATGAAATTTCTTGGTTGGTTGCTCGAATTGACTCTCGGCTATTGCCAGATGAGAGTGTGGAAGATGGGTATAGGAGAGCTACTTCAGAGGGAGTACGGGGCTGGGATTGTGGCTTATGGAGAAAGGCGAAAGATTTCTGTTATCATACTCTAGCTAGTTTCGGTTATACAGACGAAAGGAAGTTAGGAATTGCAAGCATTGAAAGCTGAATTGGAGACTGAACTGGCTCCCGAGAAAACTTGGCTGAGAGGAAAAGAAATTCAATATCAGGTTGTTGAGAACAAGGGAAAAAAAAAGGAATACACAAAACTAACTTATCCATGCCCAGTTCTCGAAGTTCTACCTTGGCCGACGCAGCTGAGCTTGAGGGCTGTCTTGCCGAGTTCTCGAAGTTCTACCTTGGGCAGCGGTGTGTTTTCTCCTTATATGGTGACTTGTCCAAAGTGACAAGTTTACCCTCCAAGTTAACAGTGAGGGGTGAAATTAAACAGAAAATGAGCAAGTTGAGACAAAAATGGGGTTCAAAAAGCATCTTGGTACAAAATCGAGTTTATGGACCATTTTGAGACTAAAATTTATATTCATGGAGCATCTTGATTAAAAAGCCTAACCAGACGCTCATGCGAAAACAACCATTTCTGGTCAATAAACCTCCCGTCCTCTCCGCTCCAAATCTCCATGGAAACCAACAATTTAACCGAAAACTATCAAACACTTACAAGTCCTCGATTTGAGCCACAACAATCTCAGCAGGCGGCTCTATCCCCGGCCACCTGTTCGACCACCCATCGCTCCAGCAACTGAGCTTCTCTTTCAACAAATTCTCCTCAATGCGAACCCCCAATTTCTCTGGGCACCCATAGTGAGCTCATTTCCATCGACCTCAGCAACATCAAGCTCCAAGGGCTTTTGCCATCGTTCATTGCTCTGATGCCAAAGCTCTCTGCTTTAAGTTTTAACCCTCGGGAACAATAAGCTCACGGGAATGATTCTGACCCAGTACACGTTCAAAGTTTGCCGTACCCAGATCGGGAATCTCGGAGTTACAGAGGTAGTTGTTGGGTGGGAATTACTTGTTCAGACCCATCCCCGGTCCACTTCTCGGGCTCAAACCAGTTCGGCAAATGTGGATTTAATCGACAACTGCATGTATAGATGCCCAATTTTTTTTGTCAAGGGGGTGACCCAAAATCGGCACCACCATCCACTCACCCACCCCAACCCATGGAAAAATTGCTGCAATTGACCTTGAAGAAGAGTCAAACGTTACAAGACACGTTTGGTAATATCGAACGCCACTCTGATGGTAATATTGAATGTTACAAGGCACCAACGCCACTCTGATGGTAATATCGAACGTTACAAGGCACGTTTGGTGGCCAAGGGTTATCATCAACAACCCATAATTGACTATTTTGATACCTACAGCCTTGTTGTCAAACCCACCACTATCCACACTGTTCGCAGTATTGCCATCTCCTGTGGTTGGACTCTTCGCCAATTAGACGTCAAAAATGAGTTCCTTCATGGCACGCTTTCTGAAGACGTCTATATGCAGCAGCCTCTTGGATTCATTGATCCCACACGGCCCCAACATGTTTGCGCACTCCATAAAGCTCTACATGGCCTCAAACAGGCTCCTCACGCATGGTTTCAGCGCCTCAGCTCTTTCCTCCTTCGTTATGGGTTTCTCCAAAGCCATGCCGACTCCTCCATGTTTATTTTTCTAAACAACTCACACATGATGGTCTTCCTTCTTTATGTCGACAACATTGTTCTCATCGGCAGTAGTCCTTCTTCTCTTCTGGCTTTCATCCGCATCTTGGGCGCTGAATTTGATCTCACAGATCTTGAGCAACTCGATTATTTCCTGGGTATAGAGGTGACCTATTTGTCTGGTAGTGGTCATCTCACACAGAACAAAATATACCATTGATCTACTCAAACGCAGTAACCTGTTGGAGTGCAAGCTGTACTCCACCCCCATGGCCTCCAAAGGCTCATTATCTCGTACCACATGTCATCTTCTCTCTGACCCCTCCATTTATAGGCAGCTGGTTGGCACTCTCCAATACTTAACTCTCACTCGTCCCGACATTGCCTACGCAGTTCAATTTGTGTCTCAGTTCTTGGGCTCTCCCACTAATCTTCACATGGAAGTTGTCAAGCGCATTCTTCGATACCTTAAGGGCACTCTTGGTCATGGTTTACCTTTCCATCGGTCCCCCAATTCCACCATTCTTGTTGCCTATTCGGATGCAGACTGGGCAGGTTGCCCCGACACACGTCGCTCGATAACTGGCTATTGCGTGTTCTTAGGGTCAAATTTAATTTCCAGGAGTGCTAAGAAACAACTTACGGTTTCACGCTTTAGTGCCGAGGAAGAATACCATGCCCTCGCCTATGCATGTGCTGACACCATTTGGATATTGGGTCTCCTTCGAGAATTACAATTCCCTCTCCACCAGCCAGTTCTCCTCAATTGTGACAACATCTCTGCGACATACATGGCTGCAAACCCTATCTTCCATGCCTGCACGAAACATGTTGATCTTGATTATCACTTTGTTTGAGAACGTGTTGCCTCCAGCAGTCACAAAGTTTCCTTCATCCCTTCTGCTGCTCAACTCGCTGATGTCTTTACCAAAGGCCTTCCTACAGACCGCTTTGCCCGCCTAGTATCCAAACTTGTCTCTCCTCTGTCGCCAAGTTTGTGGGGGAGTGTTAGAGCCTCTTCATATTCATGAGAGTTAGTGTTAATGACTCTTCATGAGAGTTAGTATTAATGACTCTTCATGAGAGTTAGTGTTAGTGACCTTTGCTATTCATGAGAGTTAGTTGTCTGTTCCAATTCATGAGAGTTAGTGTTAGTTGTTTGTTCCAACTAAGATATAACTCCTAGACCTTTGCAGCTTGTATAAAATCCATGTAATAGCGTTTATTTACATATGAAAAGAATATGTTTCTACATCTCCAATTCATCTGCATCTCTGGTTGGAGGTCTCAAGAAGAATCTAACAAATTGTTTTTTGTTTTGACTAGTTTTGAGGAGAGGCGAAGACAATTGCGGGTTGGGGTTTTGGGGCTGATGGGATATTTTGGGTTTAGTTTGGTTTAATTTAACTTAATGGCTATTGTTTCTAAATCTTTTAATTTAAATTTAGTTTTTTATAATATTTGATACAAAATGTCTTAAATGCCCTTATTAATTTGATATTTACCTGTCACATAAGTATATTTAACGGTAATTGGATGACCTTGACGGGAATGGTGTAACTTGTTTGACGGAGTGCCAGTTCTGTATGCGAAATGTAACAAATTACAGTTGTAGGTGCAAAGTGAGATTCGATGGCTAGTTCTAGGTGCATTTCAAGTAATAAGCCTTTGAATATTTGATATTAAGGATGGAAGAATGAATTATGATTTTTAATCATTTTATGATTGGCTTTACCATAGTAAGGTTGATGTGAACTATTAAAATAAGATCGGATTTCTGAAGTTTAAATATTTTATTTTCCAAAGCTTCAAGTTTGGATTTTAGAATTATGAGGTTTATATGAACTCTAGCGTTTGATATTGTTGATTCAAGAATGAATTTTGAATTTTGTCCAATTTAGTTTGGTTTTTCTATAGTCAAGTTGTTGTGAACTCTCACAATATGAGTTTAGGATTTCGAAATTCAATTTTTTTTTCCAAAATTTCGAGTAGTATAGATTTTGGAATTATAAGGTTCATATGAACTCTAGCGTTTGATATTACGGATTGGAGAAATAATTTTGAATTTTTTCCATTTTGAGTTTGGTTTTTCTATGGTAAGGTTGATATAAACTCTAACAATATGAGACTAAGATTTTGAAGATCAATTTTATTTTTTCAAAATTTTGAGGTTTGATTTTGTAATTATAAGGTTAATATGAACTTTAGCATTTGATATTACGAGTTGGAGAAATAATTTTGAATTTTCTTCCTTTTGAGTTTGGTTTTTCTATACTAAGGTTAATGTGAACTCTCACAATATGAGAATTGGGTTTCAAAGTTCAATTTTATCTTTTCAAAATTTCGAGTTTTGATTTTGGAATATAATGTTCATATGAAATCTAGTGTTTGAGATTACTAATTGGAGAAAGAATTTTGAATTTTTTCCATTTTAAGATTGGCTTTTCTATGATAAGGTTGATATGAACTCTCACAATAAAATATTAGGGTTTCGAAGTTCAATTTTATTTTTTCCATATTTCGAGGTTTGAGTTTGGAATTATAAGGTTCATATGAACTCTAACATTTGATATTAATGGTTGGAAAAAGAATTTTGAATTTTCTCCTTTTTGAGTTTGGTTTTTCTATGGTAAGGCATGATGTGAACTCTCTTAATATGAGATTTGTAACGGAAATTTAATTAGTGAATTTTTGTAAAGTATTTTGTAAAAAGATGATTTTACCCTTTGTTGTTTAAGGGGCGTAAAAATCAAATTTTGTTTTGGAACATATTAGGATGTGTTTCGGATACCATTACTTGGGTCTCGAACTCACGAGTTCATAGACAGGCGGCACGCAAAAAAGGGAGTTCGTGTACGAAAGTTACGGCTCTAGAATGTCAGGGGTATTTTGGAAATTTGGCTAGGGTAGATATTTTTAACCCCCAAACCATCAATTCATCTTCATTTCACTCTCTTTCTCTCGGGACCACACATCCCCCCCGAACCCGTGCGACACAAAACACCCAAAAACCCACAAAGTTCAACTTTGATTCAAGGCCTAGACTCCCATTTTTGTTCCACTAATCGGAATCTACTCATTCCCACGATCACAACCGTACAAACCATCGGAGGAGACACCCACAAGAGACGCCGGACCGAGGAAAAGAAAAACCAAAGGTTCAAATCGATTTTCCGGCCAGTACATGTACGGGTTTGGTGTTTTGAGGTTATTTTTGGATTCCTGGGTTCGAGTAGGTAGATTTAGACGTAAAATTCGTGAAAAATGGTTGAGTTTTGAAGAAGTTAGGAAAAAGCTCAAGTCGACCGAAAATGGCCGATTCCAGCGATAGAGACGGCGGCGCGTTTGTCTTCTCATGCGAGATTCCGACGAGGCTCTGGCGATGGACAGTGGCGCTGCCATCTTCTCCGGCGGGACGCCGGTGATCGGGTCGGGTCAGGCTGAGTTGGGCTGGGTCGAACCGAGTCAACGCGTGGATACTGTAGCAGGCGCGTGGCGCATGGTCCGGCCTTCCACCGGCGTGTAGCGGCGCGTGGGACCGGTTCTGAGGTCACGGCTTCGAGTGTCAGCTAGTTTTTGACGTTCCGGATCTGTTGGCGCAGGTTTCGGGTTGATCTGACGTCGTTTAGGGGTAGTTTTGGGCGTCCGAAGTTGTTGCGTTATTAGAGCGACGTAGACGGACCTCCCGGAGTTTAGGGAGTTTATATATAAGGTTTTTATTATTAGCCGGTAATCCCGATTATTAATATTGACAGGCGATACTGCTCCGGGAACCTCGGAGGAACAATTAACTCGGGATTGAGTTTGCTTGGACGTGTGGTGAGTGGACTTTTGGTTTATAAACTACAATGCATGCATAAATGTATCTTTGGTTTAAATACTGTTATGTATTGTTGCGATGAATTTCCGAAATTTAGAAATTATTACTAGACACAAGTTTTCCATGTTTCAATGAAAATGTGTTTTGGGAAATGGCCTGGTTTTTGGAATCGATTTTGATATCGTTTTGACGTGGTAATTATTGAGTCCGTGATTTGGGTTTAGACCCGTAATTATGATTTTACAGGCTTTGGCCACAAATCATTTTTCAAGGAATTTGGCTTAGGCCAAGAAACAAAGATTTCAAAACACGGATTTTGGTTTTCACTGAATTTCTGTCCTGATGGTAAAAGTTTCTCCGACTGGCGTTGAGGAGTTTTGCTCCGCTGGTTGTTGAGGGTTCTCCGATGCTGGTGTAGAGGGTTTTCTCCGCCGGGTCGTTGAGGCTGTCTACGCGTAGCACAAGTTTCAGTACACCTCGAGGTATCTCAGGTGTGTGTTGGATAGGTCGGGAATAGTGGGTTTGAAATATTGTGAGTCCAGGTCGAATTAAATGATTTTAAACTTCTTTGAGGAGGATTTTCAAACCAAATTGTGGACCACGATGTGTTTTCAATATACAGATTTTGCGTGGGTCCAACCAATCGGTTTTAAAGAGAAATGGAATTCCGGTGATTTTCAGATGATGTTTTTATTATCATGAATTGTTTATGTGATGCATGCATGGTTTTATTCGTGGAGGGGAAAAAGGTAAGATTTCCTCGGAAAAAAATTTATAAATGATTATTTTTGTCCACTCACAACTTTTTTTAGTAGTATTTCAGCTGTGCATTGTACCTAAACTTTGAGTAGGATATCTAATTATGTATTATTTATCCTACCTAGAGGCTCTGATAATATATTTTTGGATGGTTGTTGTCTGTTGGAATTTGGAGTGCTTTTGATCCCTTGTTTGACAAGTGGAAGATAGTTAATTAATCCCTAAGAGGAGATTCTGCCGAACTTTTGGCAGAAATCTCATAATTAAATTGTAAGGACTGAAGGGTATTTTGGGAACTTTTCCTTAGGTTGTCAGACGGGAGCAGGATTCTTCCCGTGTTTCTAAGGGAAATTTGGGAAGGGTCCTGACAAGATTGGGGTTTCAAAGTTCAATTTTTTGTCTTCAAAATTTCGAGTTGGATTTTTGAATTATAAGATTCTTATGAACTCTAACACTTGATATGATGGATTGGAGAAAGAATTTTGAATTTTTTTCATTTTGAGTTTGATTTTTTTAGGATAAATTACGTAAAAGTACCCAAATTATAGAGGTCATTTCAAGTTCATACCTTAACTATGAAAATTTTCATCTAGGTACCCAAACTATCAAAACACAACATCTAGGTACCCACTGTTAGCAATCTATTAAACAATCTGTTAAATACTGAGCTGGCATTTTTTGGTCAAACTGTTTATGGTGAGTTGGTTTCTATGTGGATAAAAAATAATAAAAAATTGAATTATATTAAAAAATAATAATAATATTTTAAAATAAATTATAAAACAAAATTATTTAAAAAAAAAAAAAAAACCCTAAACGCCTCACCCCTATTTATTAATAACAAGTGATCAAATGTATACACGATAGACAGACAAAAGCCATTCTTAAACAACGGCTATAGCACCAGCTCATTCCCTTTCTTCTTCCCTTCCCATTCTTCACTTCTCTGTGTCTTTTCAGCCTTCCATTGAAACACTCTCCTTTGTTTTCAGCTCCTAAATTCATTTGAGTAATGATACCATGAATCCTTTCATTTATCTCTCTTCGTAAAATCGTCGAACAGGTGGTCGACATTGAACTCTCTGATCGCCTCATCCCCATCCTCTCCAACTCTGCCGCCAAAAAATTAATTCCAGACTTCCAAGATATTCTCCAACGCTTCGCTTTCAATAACATCGTCATAATCGACCTAGCTTACCTTTTGCCCTCTCTGCCCCAAGCCAAATTTGCAGTGCCGTTTGACGACGTCGTTCAAATCAGTAGCAGCAGGTTCAAATTGCCAAAACTAGTATGGAAATTCAAAAGGGCTCTCGGAATTGAGTCTGAAAAGCATCTATGATCAGTGGTCTGCGAAGTTCGCGAGTTCGAAAGAACCATTGTCAAGCAAATGAAGCGAGAGCTGACCGAGACCCAGGCTTTAGATTAGGTGGACCTCCTCTCCTGTTTCTTGAGCTGAGGTCATTCAAATGAAAAGGTTCATCACAGACATCCTTATCGGCCGAGATACCACGTCGGCAGCTCTGACATGGTTCTTCTGGCTACTCTCAAAGAACCCAGATGTTGAAAACGTGAGTTTGAGGGAGATCAACGAGACAACGTCGTCGGAGTTGGGACTCGAATCCCGTAGGGGCGAGGCAACCGACCGATGGGGTGAGGCAACCGACCGATGGGGCGAGGCAACCGACCGATGGGGCGACGCAACCGACCGATGGGGCGACGCAACCTCCTTCCAGAACTTCTCGTTCTCTCTAAGCTCTTCCTCAGTTGGGTTCTCTTTCTTCTCAAAAATTGGGTATTCGTTTAGTATCTTTTCCATTTCTGGAGCGTGTTTGTAATCCGGTGCGTTTCGTATTCCCAGAAGAATTGCTCCAGCATCTGGGTGTAGGGTCCAATCTTTTTCGGTTCGGTTCCAGATGGATTTTTCGGCTTGAATTTTAGAGGGCTATTAAAGAGGTTTGAGAGGCTGAGAGAAGTGAAATTGGGAGCGGTTGTTGTTGGAGTGGTTCTGTGGAAGAATGAGTCTGTGAGTTTGAGGAGGTTGATGGGCAGAAGTGGGTTTAGGGGTTTCTAGAACCAGCTCTCTAAGGGGTTGAAGTTGATGGAGGCCATTGGAGGATGAGCGAAGAAATTTGAGAATTTTGGGTTTTATTTCTCTCTGCGTTGAATTTTATGTGTTTTTTATCCAATTTTTTATTAATTTTTTTTGCCTATTTATTAAGATGTTTTTAAATTTTTATTATTGTTTTTTATCTGAAAAGGATTCTATGTCAGCATTAAAAACAGTCCCACAAGTGCCACTTGGGCACTTAAGAGATATTTTTAATAGATTACTAAAGGTGGGTACTAAGGTGATGTGTTTTGATAGTTTTGGTACCTAGATGAAATTTTTTATAGTTCAGATATGAACTTGAAATGATCCCTATAGTTTGGGTACTTTTATATAGTTTATCCTTTTTTTTTTAAGGTAATGTTGATCTGAACTCTCATAATATGAAATTAGGGTTTCAAAGTTCAATTTTTTGTTCTTTCTAAATTTCGATGTTTGAGTTTGAAATTACAAGGTTAATATGAACTCTAGCATTTGATATTACAAGTTGGATAAAAAAATTTACATTTTCTCCTTTTTGAGCTTGGTTTTTCTTTGGTAAGGTTTATTCGAACACTCACAATATAAAATTGGGGGTTTCAAAATTTAATTTTTTTTTTTTCGAGTTTGGATTTTGGAATTATAAGGTTTATGTAAAATCTAGCATTTGATATTACGGCGTGAAGAAAGAATTTTGAATTTTTCCATTTTGATTTTGGTTTTTTTATGGTAAGGTTGATGTAAACTCATAAAATATATTAGGGTTTCGAAGTTCAATTTTAGTTTTTCATATTTTTGAGGATTGAGTTTGGAATTATAAGGTTCATATGAACTCTAAAGTTTGATATTACAAGTTGGAGCAAGAATTTTGAATTTTCTCCCTTTTGAGTTTGGCTTTTTCTGTGGTAAGTGAATGCTCAAAATATGAGATTGGGGTAAGCTTTTTAGTTCAAGTGAACCTTATAACTCCAAAATCTAAACTCGAAATTTTGAAGAAAAAAAATTGAGCTTCGAAACCTCAATCTCATATTGTGAGAGTTCACATCACCATACAATAGAACCCAAACTAAAACAAAAAAAATTCAAAATTCATTCTTCTATCCACAATATCAAATGCTAGTGTTGATATAAAACTCATAACTCCAAGATCCGAAATCGAAATTATAAAGAAAAAAAAGATTGAACTTCGAATTCTCAATCTTATTTTGTTTGTTGTAGTTCACAACAACCTTAATATGGTAAAACCGAATTAAAAATCGATAAAAGTCACAATTCTTTCTTCAATCCACAAGATCGAACGAAAGAGTTTATATGAAAGTTAAAATTCCAAAATCTAAACTTGAAATTTCAATGAAAAAAGTTTAAACTATAAAACTCCAATATCGATCATCACTGCAAAACAAAACCCTATTTCCGAAGGCTAAAAACAGTCAAAAATATCAGTTTTCCGTCGGAAATATGCTTTTATGAGGGCAACTGGCTGTCGTAAGCCATTGTAAAAGCACTTGTCACAAAAGGTGTTTTCCGAGGAACCGTCGTAAAATTTTCTATTTCCGACAATCCTGAACTGTCGGATATATTTTGTTTCCATCGTAAACAAGCTTTTTAAAATGAGGAGATTTTTTTCTTACGACATATTTTAGGCATCGTAAATAGTTGTAGGGTCATCGTAAATGTTTTTTATGCAATGAATATTTTTTTTCGATAACATGGTTACGACCACACATTAGCCATCGGAAATACATTTTCGACAAGAAATTGTTGCTTCGATGGTCATTGTCCATCACAACTACACATTTCTAACGATTACTAGTACTCATAAAAACGGACTACTTTCTCGTAAAAGGAATTCGACTATTATTTTGGCATCGAAAATAATAGCTTGATTTGAGAGATTAAATATTGTAAAATGGGCATCAATCTCATTCCAATTCCTAATTTGCTAACATCAATAAAACAAACAAGCAATTCAGTTTGTCCACTAATTTGATAGAACAAAAAATCTGAGACAATACGTGATTAGCTTATACATATCCAAATATTCATAGGGAAAAGTGAAATATTACAACCTTTATTAAGGCAACAAACCCCTTATACAACTAACCAAAAAAAAAAACCCTTATACAAAAAAATCATATGTCCTAGCAAAATTAAAAATTAAAAATTATAGTAACCAATAGTAGATTTGTCCCATTTTGTCGCTAGAGGCTCCAAGAATAACCAGGATAAAATAACCTTGAAGTTGTTTTTCTCAACCGCCAACTACGAAGTTGTTCTTCTGAAATTTCAAACCATCACCGAATCAAAACCCTAATTCACAAAAAAAAAAAAAAAAAAGCTAACCCTCACAATTTGCTGACTACTAAAACGAAATATTACATAAAATAAAAATTAAATGATTAGAGATTTGATAAATGAATACCTACGACGAGATAATTCAATGACGAAATTGATCTGCAAATCACAAACTGTGAGACATATCAAAGCTAAGAGAACTTGAAGGTTCATAGAGAGAGAATAGATAGAGATGGACGTGGTGATAAAAGAGAAGATTACGTTTGGGTGAAGTCGAGAAACTCTAGAGGGTGGAGAAAATATGGGTCTCAACTTTCAAGCTCTCAAACTGAACAACATATGGTGAATTGTGAAATCGTTTTTTTTCCTTTTTTTTTTTTCTGGTGGTGAGCGACTATTGAATAAGTTTATATATAAATTAGGGTATTAGGGTTTTTAGGCTAACATGTAATACATACATATATATATATATATGTATGTATTCCCATGTAAAAATTTATAGGTTTTAAGAAAATTAAACTTGTTACTAATAAAAAAAATCTAATCAACATAGGTGTTGCCCAAAAAATTAAAATTCTATTTTCAACTTTAAAATGTAACATCAATTTAATGTTTTAGGATCGAAAAAAACGGCATAACAAGTTCGAAGAAAGTTTCAGAATATTTTTTGGATACTCTATGAATTTTTAAGGAAAAATTCATATAAAAATTAAAAGATTGTGACACATGGCAATACCAGAATGGTGCCACAGCTAGTCCCCCGAGACGCACTTTCTAGTGCTGCAACGTGTCACTCACTTGAATTTTTATATTTTTTTTCTTCAAAACATTGTCCTCAATGTTCATGACATAATGTAAGACAGTAATGTTAAATAAAAAACAGAACTTTGTATTAAAAAAAAATTCAATGACGTTTACGATGGCACACGTAAACTCTTGCAATAGCCAATATTTACGATAAAAATATATACTCTTGCAAATGGATAGTTATTTCCAACCATGATTAATTATAATCGTAAAGAAAGTATATCTTCCGACAATCAAAATATGGCATTGAAAATACTTTTCCCAATTCCGACGATAAGTAAAAGTTGTCACAAATATAAAATTATTATCGACATGGACTATTTCTCTTCGGAAATACGTAAACACTTCTGACTATCCCTAAGCGTCGTCGAAATTAGTATTTTATTACCGAAAAGGACTAACGCCCGTCGAAACTACTTAATCACATACAACGGAATGGACACGCTCTCGAAATTAACAATCTATTTTCTACGACGATGCTGTTTAGTCGTTAATACTTTTGGCGCTAACTCTTCCCTCCAAAAACCCTTCATTTTCGACGGTCACATCACTTTTTTTTAGGGCATGTTTGTATATCGGAAACCAAAGGCAATATGGTGACACATGTTCGACGGATGATGTTTTACTGTCGATAAAGGCGTTTTTTCAACGGTATTTCAGGCTCTCGGAAAAAACTGGTCGAAAATGACCATTTTTGTTGTAGTGAATATTGTTACCACAATCTATTTGGTTAGAGAATTTTTTCTTGGTAATTTTTGGTAATTCCTCATCCAATGAAGCGTACTACAGAAAGGTGCATGGGATTTCAAAATTCTGAATTTCGGCTAAATTCCATATTTTTTTTCCCTCATCCAAACATACATTATCAAATAATGAATCTTTAAAGTTGCAAACAAGGGGTGGGCATAGTTTGGATTGATACGGATATCACATAAAACCAAAATCATACTGTTAAAATTTTAACGGTTAGGTATGGTTTGGATTTTCAAAAAATAGAATTGAAACCGTTCCAATCCAAACCGTTATTAATGAAAAAGACTCCTCAAGAACATCACCATTTCAAAGATTCTAACATTCACATCAACATTTCATTCAACCACTTCAAGATTTCATTCATACACATTAAGAAATCAAAATTTCCACCATTTTAAACTTCAAATATGGCAGGTTATGTTTAAATATAATTTGAATTTAAAAGTAGCACAAAATGACTAAAGATGACATATGTTAAGGGGTTCATGGTAAACACTTACACCAACAAATTAAAGAGTGAAAAATATTAACTACTAAATAATATATACATATATATATATTAATTCAACGGTTCGGTTTGGATTCCAACGGTTTTCAAAATGAAAATCCAAAATCAAATTGTTTTCAAACCGTTTAACTTTTACCTGGTCAAATCCAAACCGGAGAGCCAATAACGGTTTGAATCGAATTGGTTTCCGATTTCAACGTATTTATATCCATCCCTAATCAAGATGGCAACCGCATTCCCACTTGCACTCCTCATGGCACTCATTTTCCATGCTTCTCTTTGTCGTCTCTCTGCTTATGATAACCTAAATGACGACGTTATTACGCTGCCTGGTTCTCAATTTTTTATTTGATTTATTTTTTATAAATTCAAGTTAAATTGACAAGTTTACCCGTGTATTTTAAAAAAAATAGACAAAATCAAGGGAAATGACCATTAGTACAAATATACGTAGCAACTAAGTTTGAAGTTTAAAGACGAAACTTTAAATTTCAGTATAATTCAGAGACAAGAGCGACCAATAAACCTTATTATTATTATTATTATTTCCGGAAGTAATGAATTCGAAGGACTAATTGTCATTTAAATATTTTTTTTAATTCTAATGTCAACAGTTTTTAAGTGAATTAAAAGGGCAAAGATGTTGTTCCCCGATGATTTATTAATTAAATTAATTTTAAGGAAGTTAGATTAAATTCGGGTTACCTTTCATTCTCGATATGGTATCCTAATTAACTAGTTCATAGCTTGAGGATCATCAATTTGGGGGCTGATGATCTGAAAAGACTAGTACACATTGAGAGGATGACGAGTCTTGAGTCATTTTTGTAGTGACGCAAAGAAGAATGTGAGTGCACCATAAGAAATCTCTACTTGCAAGGAGGAGATTACTCTAAGATATGACTCGGTATGGTTTCGCCAAAACAAAGAAGAATATTTGAAAATGATATTTCTAATCATATATATTCATAATAAACCATATACATTTGAGAATTCACAATATGCGTTTAACATAAATTTCATAACTTAATAATGTGATCAAGACTCGAGAGTATTGCATTAGGAAAAGGACCGGATTGCATTCCATTTCCAAGAAAATAGGTTCTCAACCAATTCTATGTGGAAAGGTGACTAGTCATGATCTGTGGAAACCCTGAAGATTAATTATGATTATAATTCATTCTTTACCAAAGTTAGAATTTGGTATTTAAAGAGGTGGGGGGATTCTACCACCAGGGTTCAAACTTGAGACCATTGGTCTGCAAGTTAAGGCTCTTACCAACAGAGCTAGACCCACTTGGCTACCAAAGTGAGAATTAAAAAGGAGTTTTAATCATAATTTATTCGAATGAGTTTCAATCGTCCATTTTCTCGCTATTTAGAACCTGCTCAAAACCTAGAAATCGATTAGTTAATATTAGGTTCCGTTTGAGAACAAAGATTTGGATTTGAAATGAAGGAATTTGAAATCATTTTGTTTGAAATCCCTTGAAATCTCATTGTTTGACAAACTAACTATTTACTTTAGAGATTTGAACTTCCTTCATTTAACCTTGTTTGGCCAGCTCTTTCGAGCCAAAATTCGTACAAATGACAGGCTAATTGGATTGGGTCTTTTGAGGGAGAGGTAGAGCTTGAAGAGATTAATGTTTTGGTCCAAGAGATCGGAGGTTGGACGGAGGAGAGATGGCCATTCAAAGTTGAGTGGTCATTTTTCGCGAAAATATGGCGAGGGATATATAAACATTGTTCCAAGTTCTCTAAAATTACTAAATTGCCACTATAACTTCAAACTTTCATAACTTCTTCGTTTTAAGTCGGAATTGCTCACCGTTGGCGCCCACACGTTCGTACAAACAAGCTCTAATATTCTATCTAATGGTACTAAAAAGAGAATTAAAAATTCAATTTAAATGGATGTCCCACAAGAAAAACTGAAACTTCTCTGATAAGGGCAATTTGGTCAAAAAGGTTCTAAAACTAAATTAAATTGGGATTTTTCGGGTCGGGATGTTACACGTAACACAAAGGGCACTAACAGCATTTTATTAATTTAATTATTATTCAATTAAGGGCCACCTAAATCTTGTATTATTTCAGCTATATCACTATGGTCAAGCAAATTGAAGAAATTGATAGTTTTTTTAACATTACCTAAATCTTTATCACCTACATAGGGATTGGATGGACTGAACGTATGACAAATAATTGAGAGAGAATGGGCAGTCAGAGAAGGTAGAGAGAGAAATAGTGGTGGTAAATGAGGAGGAGAGAGATGTGCAATAAATGTGGAGGTGAGAGAAATGAGAGTTGACATAGGGTAAAAGGAAATGGGAACAAAGACGGATAAAAAAATATTATGAAAAAAAAAAGATGAAAAATCAAGAAAGATGAAAAAAAAAACAGAAAAATTAAAAGAAAAGAAAAAAATGGATGAAACGAAAACGAAAGATGATAAAAAAAAAAGATGAAGAAAAAGACGAATGAAAAAAAAAAAGATGAAAAAAAACAGAAGGTTAAAATGAAAAGAAAAATTATAAAATAAAATGAAGGATGAAAAAAATACAAAGATGGGAAAAAAATGATGAAAAATAAAAGGAAGATGAAAAAAAAAATTAAATAAAAAATGTTTTTTTGTTTGTCAAAAGATACTAAAGAACCAAATCCACCAAAATGGCTAGTTGTAAAAGAATTAGATATCTATAACTTTAGGCTTCTCCCTAAATTCATATAATTTGGATAAATGTTTATCCAAATAGGGATCCAAATTCATGCTCATCCAAACAGACCCTAATAAGAGTATTTGTGTTTTATCCATGCCAAAATATATTATGTTTTTAATCAATTTGATCATGAACTAACTTTGTTAGTGCTAGAAGGATCCTACTTAATAATATCGAATTTCTTTATGCCATGCTAGTTTTAACTATTTATTCCAAGTTGAATTTTCTCTAACATGCTTAATGCTTGCAAATTGTTTACCACTATTTGTTAAATTAGAAGAAAGCATATAAAGCAGAATTGCTAAATTTAAGCTAAATTCTAGCTAAAATAGTTGAAAAATTATTTGAGCAAACTTCTTTTAAAAAGTTTACTTCATGAGTATTCTATATTTTGGCAAATCTCAAATATTTTATTTCTTGTTTCAAGTTAAACATTTGAAATTTGAATAAAATTCATCCCGTTAAGAGGAGATAACAATTGCTACTTTATCTCTCCTATTTGATAAATTTAAGGATCTAGTTATCTTAAAATATCAAAATTCTAAAATAGGGTGTGGGATAGAGACTCTGATTGAGTCCTATTTTCTTTGAAAATCCGGAATTTGAATAAAAAAAATATGTTTTTGGGACTCTGTTGGAGATGATTATGGTTTGTGTGGTTCTTGATTATCAAAATTTTAAGAATAGAGTGGTAGAGTAGTTGATTATCTGAGAACCCTATTGATATTTCTTGGAAGTGAATGTTAATTAAAATAGGAAGATAACAACCAACTTGGATAATAATTGGAATTAGCGCATATAGGATTAATAAAAGTGAACCTAAAGTTCCAGTGCCTTGTCATCTAAGTTTCATATTTTCTTTACTTTCTTTGTAAGTAATCGATCTCTACTGGTATTTCTTCGATTTCCAAATTTAACTAAGCATTAAACATAAGTAGTACGTAGTAGAATCATTGGGTCCCCAATTACCATTTAACTAGTGAGTTGGTGGTTTGAAGTGGTACTAGTTTGTATAAACTACCAGCCTCATTGCAGGCATGGATGTGAGGCATTTCAGTGCGCTATGCGCGATTTCATAACTCAATAGTTAATTGGTAAATGCGTGCGCGAGAAATTTTTATATCACGCTTTAAATGTACTTAAATTTTTCCTATACACGCATGTCAATTTTTATTTTTTTTAATATATAAAATGTGATTATAATTATAATTTTTGATATTTTTTTTAAAACAAATGAAAAAAAAAAAAACCAATACAAAGGATATTGGTAGTTCCATGGTCGTGGAGTTTGATTTGCTTGGGTAACTAAAGAAAAAAAGGTGATGCGGAAGAAAATACAACCAAAGAATGCCCTTATGAATTATGATAACCAAAAACAAAGAATCATATAATGTTGATTGTTTTAAAAATAAAAAAATATTCTTGAATAATTAGGATGCAAAAAATACAACAATTAAATGTTTTTTATTTCATTATCCATTTTACCATTTTACCTTAATATATTAAATTGTCTTGTATTTAATATTTTCTTCAACCAAGGACTTTATTGGATTTATTGAAATTTTAACCAAATTAAGTTTTGGCTTCATATATATAGGTTATCCTTTTTTATATTTTGAAAATTTTTCAATATGGTGTTTTTACTCTTTTAGCCTTCATAAAAACAATGTTCCATGGGCTTTTTTGGATTAAACGAAAATTGAACCAAATTTTGAAATTTATTCAATATTGTGTTACTCTTTTAGCGTTCATAAAGATAATGTTTTTGCTTGACATTTAATCTTGACCATAGGCTCTTTTGGATTAAATGAAAATTTAACCAAATTGGCCTAATGGCTTTATATATATTAGCCTCACCGCAGACGCTTCCATGTATGCAAGAGGCATTTCGTTGCGCTACACGCGACTTTACTCGACAAAAGGTTTCTTGTTTATTACAACTATATTGTCTCAATGATTTTTTGTACGTTTATTTTCTATTTGATGAAATCAGTACTTAAGTGTGGTATTGTTTGACCTTGAGAGTTGATTATTGAGTGATTTATCACCAATAAGATCACTCATGTGTGAATTTAATTTTTGTTTTTAATTTACTTTTTTTTTTTAATTTTTAAAAGTAAATGATTGTTTTTTAAGTAAATCATATTTCGAAACAAAAAAAAAAGTTGTACACTTACTATACCCTCTAATATCTTTTTTTTTTTCTGAACATAAATTGTAGTTCTAATAAATCCTTTTGTCAGCAACATAATACATGAAATGTTATAAAGAATGAACTTCTCTTATGACCCGGTCATGCAATGGATAATGGGTGAGTTATTATTATTTCAACTTCTTGATTTTTTGTTCTTTCTAATATGAATGCATGGGTAAAGAATTAGTATAAATGAAGGGTGAGATAACTGTTATCCTCACTCCTAAAATAGTAAATACATTGGATGTTTAAAATTAACAAAACACATAAAATTGGGATTTATTTAAAAATATGGGATGAATGGTATCAGACAACCTTTGACAAATAAAAAAATGGTATAAGATAACTGAGACCACCACCAACAGTCCGATAACAAAAAAATTAAAATAAAAAATTGGTATTTACTTGGGAATGTTGTGTTTGTTTTTTCTTTTTTATTTCATTTTTCCTGTTTATTCAAAAACATTTTACAATGGCACTTCTATTTAACTTAAATAAATGTTCCAAATGTATCAATGGTAGGTTTTCGTAATCTTATTTTAAATTGTTTTACATGAGCAAGTAAATTTTTTTATTTATTTTCTAAAAAGTAGGAAGAATTTACAAATAAATCATCGGTGGTAAGTGCTCACTACCCACTACCCACTCCCAACTCCCCACTACTAAGAGTTTAATTTAATATTTAATTAATATATTTTGTTTTTACTATCCTACCCTCAGTTATTAAATCACATCTTCTTTAAAAAATTCATTAAGCAAGGAAATTTAACCAAATGAAGGTTCATAGATAAGAAAAGATGAACCACACCAGACCAGGTAACTGACATTTTACCAAAATCACTTGTACATCAGAGGTTTAAAATTTCTCAATCCAATATGAAGCTAGCCTACAGATTACACAGCCTACCCTTCAGAATGCAAAGTAGCTAGCTACAGCTACATTCAAAACAATCAGCTACTGTTCTCCAAGTCAAGTTACAATTCAACTGACAATGGCAAGCATGCAATGCATGCTAAAGTTATTAACTACAAGCTTGTATGTCAAATGAAAGCTTAGGGGCCAAAAATAGTAGGAAAGCATGTGTAAGTACCAAGTAGTTGAACTTTTCCATTTTCTCCATTGTTGACACTGAGAGACCGTTATTTGGATAAAAAATAAAAAAATCCATATACAAATCAGATTGGTATCATAAAACTCAGAGCTCAATCGTACACTAATATAAGAATGTTTTGATATCAATACATATAATGGTATATATATTCAACAGAATGATGTGCTATATCACAAACAAATACAAAAATAAAAGGGCAAAATCTGCCCCCACCCCAATTTCAAGTGAATCACTGAATAAACCAACCTTTCCCATTTTTCATAAAGTGATCTTTTGAAAATCCTATCACCCCTCCTAAACAGACAATTACAAGAGCGAGAGAGAGAGAGCGAGAGGAATAAAAAGGGATTACCGCACAGACATCTTGGTGGCCAATGGAAGGCTCTCCATATATTTTCGAATTCAATCAAAATTCCATCACCGATGCTAAGTCTTTCTTCTAGAAAGAAGCTGATATTCTTCTTTCCTTATGACAAATGATGTGGTTGCCAAATGAAGTAACTCAAAGAGGAAGAATAATTTGGGATTCAAAAAAGCTCCTCTGAATTGAACTTGTTCCAAGCTTCCTATATTGTGCCATAATTCAACCAGTGCAATTTCAGAAGATTGAAAAAAGGTACATCCTCCAAACTGGAGTAATCAGACTTGCATAACAATACTAATCTTAATTATTGCAGATTCCAGGATGATTACTTATAATAAATAATACCAAATGCAGCAGAAAAACAAAAAGTAATGGGACAATTACGAAAAGTTCTCCTAAACTACAATATGATTTACCTTAAGGAGGTCAAACACCTTCTCAGCTATATACTTCTGTTGAAGATTGGCACCTTTTTGTTGTACCTTATCAGGATGAATACACAAAGTTGCTTTCCTATATACCTTTTTTACTGAGGCAGCAGTAATCATATCAGTCAAAGAAACTGGCTGCCAACCACATTCAGGCCAGAGCACCTGGTGATCATTCAACAGTTCAGTTAGCAAAAGCAGCAAAAATTTTAAAATAACTGTGAAACATACCCAACACTATCAGCTTCTAGCACAACAATAAGAAACAACACAGGTTTTATATTTACTCATCCATTTGGCACTAAGAGAAACATATTAAAAAACGAAACAACTTAAAACTGATTTGTTATTTCCAACTAGCAACAAGACATGATGCAGAAGAACTTACAGTCTCGGCATTGCCATATGAGATAAAGAAAAACCAACGAAAAAAAAATTAATTTGCACTTGAAGATTCTCTTTGCAGATATGGCTGTCTGGACAAAGATAGTAAAATGGTCAAATTGAGGACCATGCGAGAATAGAAATATATCATTAAAACATACATATTGCAAGGTTGATAGCAGAGCACGCAGATTCCCATCTTTCCCTGCAGCCCAACGCTTGATCTCAACATCGAGTGTTTCAGCAATCCTCTGGAGACATGTACAAGAATAAAAAAATCAGTAATAACACCAAAAGCTTACGTGAGTTAGTGTAGCTCAGACACTAAGACAAGTAGGGAAGTAAATTGCTTCGCGAATAAAAAGTCATATACCTACATACAATAAGGGAAGACAAGCCAACAAATTATACCAATTTGAACCAGTCAGAAATTAAGAACCATAGATTCACTCACAACAGTAGCATCCTAGGCAAAATTAATATGTGTGGTACACAAATACTGAAATAGCTGGCACAAACAAGACCTGTTCAATTGAGTTCTATATTTATAAAATGGAAACAGGTAACTTTTTATGCTTGCGGATTATTCCAGCATATTACATCTTCCATTGATAAACATACACACACACACACACACACAAGTATACACAATCACTCACCATATGTGTATAACCAAATCATATGTGGATATAGTTCTTTACGAGAAACTAATAGCCCAGTGCACATGACATGTAGAAGGGCTAAGTTGGTTTGACTGCAAATACAGTTGAACATGGTAGGAGAACTAAAGTGTGAGAGAATTTGGTTTTTGTTTTTGTTGTGCTTTATGCTTCTTAGTTCTTACCATATCATCCATATTCATTGAGTTTGATTTAAAACAAATTCAAAAGTTTAACCGATATAGGTCTTCTTAATAATTCTAATTGACAAAGAAACCATCTATGTAATAGAGTATAGCACTGAAGACTAAATTGAATTTAACGCACACTACGGCAGAATTTATTTATTTTTTATTTTTTATTTTTTTTGCTTTTAGTAACTAAAAGATGGAAGGACAATTGCAGCACAACCTTAGACTGGATCATTTGTAGGTCATTGACAACATGCCTAAACACATAATGCATACTTTAAGTCAATCCAGACAGAAAAATGCAACACAAGTAGAACACATAGGAAGATAGAATTATTTAATGCCAAACAAAACTTATTTACATGTCTTTCAGCTTGCTCTCTTAGGACTTGAAGGTCTCTCTCATTCTTTTCAGCAAGTGCTTTCACCTGAAAAACAAAGACAACAATCAGAAATCCTAAGAAGCAACAATAGAGTTAACCATAGCATAGACATGTTTACAGATTGTATAATTTAATCCTGACCCACATATATCTTTTCCAGTTTATTGAATGGAACCAAAATATATAAGTCTAACGAAGAAAACACATACCGTACGCTCCTGGGTCCTTTGGTGCCGTTCCAACCTGGCTCTTCGCCTTTCTTCAGTTTCTCCTTCAACTTCCTGGAACTCTCCTCCAGAAGATGGAGCAGCTTTTCACCAAAATTTGGAAAGTTCAGCAGAAGCAACATATATTAAAATAAAATAAGGGGGCTGCTATTGGCACTCCAAAAAAGTTATTCTGCACACCATTCCTTTGTATTCTTTTTCACTTGGAAGGAGTGCAGAATGACTTGTTTGGAGTACTAATAACAATTCCCTGAAATAATATTTACAATCAAATAACTGAACTGAAATTCGAGTTCCAAACTACCTCCAAAAATTGCTGTAAGATCGTCAACAATATTTGTGGTTGAATTTGCTTTCCTTATGTTCGACGCAGCAGTGCTCGATGCCTTTGGCACTTCAGGCTCTTGCCTATTCTGAAACGGGTCCTAAATTTACACAGAAACCTTGTCAAAAACAGGATTACCAAATGTCATTACAAAAGGTCTGCAATCTTGTCCTTACCGATGAATTAGCCCTAGGTCGTGGCGCACTACTAGCTCGACCCATGCTGAAAAAGTGCTCGAGATCATTTTCACTCTTCTGTTGGTTTGCCCTTGCAGTGGCAGCAGCTCTTTCTCGAGCCTCCGCAGCAGCCCTTTCTACTGCAGCACGTTCAGCTCTTGTTCGTGCTTCAGCTCCAACTCTTGCTGCAGCAGCTCTCTCCCTCGCTTCCCTCTCCTTTGCTTCTGCATTGGCTCTTTCTCTGGCCTCTGCATTGGCTCTTTCTCTGGCCTCTGCATTTGCTCTTTCTCTGGCCTCTGCATTTGCTCTTTCTCTGGCTTCTGCAGCAGCCTTCTCTGCTCTTTCCTTTGCCTCCGCTGCTGCCCTTTCCCTAGCTTCGGTTTGAGCTCTCTGAACTGCAGCCCTTTCAGCACGTTCTCTAGCTTCAGCAGTTGCCTTGTCTACAGCTGCTCTCTCTGCTTTAACCCTTTCAGCTTTTAAGCGCGCTTCAGTAGCTGCTCTCTCTCGTGCTTCCCTGGTAGCCCTCTCCACAGCTTGTCTGGCCTTATCCCTTTCCCTCTCCATTTCCCTGGTTCTCTCTCTTTCCTTTTCAAGTTTCTTGTGTTCTCTTTCTTTCTCTTCCCACACCCTCTCCATTTCCCTCTCCTTTTCTGCTCTAATTTGTTCCGTATCATCCTCTTCACTTTCCCTCCGCAGCCGTTCGCTGTCTGACCTTTCCTGTTTTTCTCTAAGCACTTTCTCATCCTTTTCCAGCTGAGCTTCTTTACTTCTAGCAGCCTTTGTACTTCCTCTCTCTCTCACTTCCTTCCCATGCCTGAATTTAGCCTCGGCTCTATCCATAGCCTCTTTCATGGCAGCAGCAACTGAATTCATCTCCAGTTCCTCACTAGCAAGGCCATTTGCACGTTCATCAAAGTCACTTTGGCTCTTACCCATGGCAAAATCCTCAAGTTCGTCAATTGGAGAGACACCTGATCCCCTAGGGGCAGCAGGGGCTGACTTCGGAGCTTGAAAGAACTGGGTAGAAGACTCACTAGCCTTCCTTCTTGCATTTATGGAAGCAGGGGAACCCATCCTTGACTTTGAAACCTGCACTGGTCTTGGAGGGGGTGGTCTTGACGGTGGTGGAGCACTAGTGGGCTGAGTCACTAGAGGGACCTCTGATACAGTGAGCCATACATAATCAGATGAATCCAAGTTTTCTTCAGACCTGTGAGAGTTATCCACCTGTACATGTGCTTCCTTAGGACTAGCATTTACATAGGAAGACGGAGACATAGTTTGACCAGCTGATTTGTGAGAATCATTTGAAACTGTAGGCATGTCAAATAAGGTCTGATGAGAATCCCATTGATTTACAACAGGAATCTTCTTCTGAGACTGGTTATCAGGACTTCTCACAGAAGGCTTCTCAATTGCTTCTTTACCAGTGGAAGCTCTGCTGTTATTTGTGCTTGTATCTGCCCTTAAATTTCCACTATCCTTTCCCCTATAATTACTGCCTGATGAAAATGCAGGGACTGATTTCCCAAGGCCATCAAAGGGATCAATGTCATCAAACGATCGCCCATTATCAACAGATGAACTATCAACCTTTGAGCTTCCAGATTTAGAAAATCTACTTATTTCTTCCAAGGGGTCATTAAACTGCCCCGATACTCCGAAAGGATCTTCCATCACCTTGGGAGTTGTTTTAGTCACGTTATTGGCAGACATTTCAGGTGGCCAATTGGTCTCTGAGGTGGACCTGATACATAAAAAATACAATACATGGCACTTTCAAAAACGTTATATACCAAATACTAACAACAAATCATCCAAAATTAGTCAGTTAAGACACAGCAAGACAGTTTCATGCTAATAAAATCCCAAGCTTGTCTGAAGCTCTTCAATTTAAATTATTTAATTTGCCTGAAGGATAATCAGTGTTCTCCTCTGTGTTTCTTTGTGCATCTAGATGAGGGATTAGGTTGATTTTTGCTTGAATAACAGGTTAAATTCAAATTTTAGTAACAAAATCTTCTTATATTAGTGATATATGGAGAGAGGGTGGTGGGGAAAAACTAACATCCTAACTAGCTGTGTTCAACTGAGCCTTCTCCTTATATCTCGTCCCCCAAAAAGTACCATATGATAAAGAATTTAAAGAAATGGGATTTGCACATTTCCACCCTCAATACCTCTAAGTTTATGTACCCTAATTTTTCATTTTACACAGTTCATGAAAATAACCAAAAAGCATTGCAGAATCAAAATCCAAAACCTTAGGTTAGGATATACCCAGTTAATTACAAGAATTTCCAAATAAAAACTGCAGGAACACTATCAGACCATAAATTGTCTTCGAAGTCCATTTCTATATTCAGCCAACCCAATGTCACCCATCAAGAGTGAACCATCACTTGATCTTCACTATCATTAATCAGGACATAGGCATAAATGCCAATTCAACACAAAATACAGTGCATGCTGAATTCTGAAAATTAAGCATTTTACCAATCAGCATCCATATTACATTAGGATGAACCCAAATTTAATCCTACATGCAAGTTGATCCAATTTCATCGACTGAAACTTTTGATCAAAGAAGAAAATAATATGTTATCTATATATAAAAGCAAAACCCACAGCCATATAAGGATAATAGTTAATACCTTTCACGAGGGGGGTTACTGCCTCCAAACCCGGGTAGCAAATCATCAAAGTCTGGCACAGCCTTCTCAGCTTTCTCCGATCTTCTGGAACCTGAGCTTTTCAATTGGGGCTCGGCCTTTCCAAACCCACCAAGAAGGTCATCAAACCCAGTGCCACTCGCCTTGGACGGGGGCGACGTGACCGACGAGAAAACGTCCTCATACTTGACTTTTGCAGACGAGCTCTTCAGCCCCGGAACGCCATCGAAAATGTCGTCGTCGTAAACGGGTTTATCATAAACGGGCCCTGAATTCGTGGCCTTTGGAACCGAATCACTAGACCCGCTAAACATAGAATCGAAGTTGAAAGCTGCATCCTCGCCGCGGCTATCCGATTTGGTCGAGTACCTCGCCGAGCCGCCAAAGACATCGCCAAAGTCTTGTGCTTTTGATGGTCCGAAGATCGAATCGCGATCGTCGGCAAGAGACCCACTGAAGGAATTGGTGGTGCGAGTTGATCGAGATGGCCCACTAGATCCGAGATCGAAGTTTGGGGCCTTTGAAGAATTAGCAGAAGAAGCAGACATTGGGGCGGATTTGCCTGAAGGTTTGAAGCCGAAATCGGAGGCCAAGAGACCCTCGAAGTCGTTCATGGCGTTGGGGCTTTCTGGGTCTGCCTCTTCCTTATTTCCTTAATTTGGTTGTGTAAATTGGTTTTTAGCTGTACAAGTAAGAAAACAAAATGAAGGATCTCAAAGGATAGATGTGGAAATTTATGAAAAGTAAAGGAGGGTGATCATGTTGACGAAGATGAAAGGGTGTTTGTGTTTGGGATCTGAGAAATTTTGAGAGAAGAAAGATCAGCTGGAAGAGGAGGGTAGAACAGGAATCTGACCTGCCCTTTTTAGTTCTTTAATTTTTTTTGAATCCTTCTCTTCTCTTCTTTTATTTCTTTCTTTTGTTTTTGAATGTTTCTTCTTTTTTTCGCTCTTTCTTTCTTTGCTTCTTTCTTCCTCCAGCTTGGTGGCTATTTTCTTTTTCTTTTTATTTTCCATTTTTTTTTTTATCAAATAGTGACTATTTTTGACCTAATAATCATTTACAATTTTACAATGAATTAGATTGTATAACAAACATTAGGCTAAATTGGTTGGGATTGTAATTCTCAATTAGATAAGAGTTTTGGACAGTTTTTATTCAATGATTTTGTTATGAAGGGTGTAAGGTACTTAGCTGTGTGGATGGTCTGATCTTCATGGGGTTTCCTTTGTAGTGACCATCCTGTTTCAAGCTCAGGTTTTGAGCTTTGTTTAGTGTTTGGTTGTTTCATTCTCTTGTTTCACAGCCATTTTGGGTGGGCATTCTTTTGCATTGATCGGATTTTCCCGACTAGCGGATTTTATGACAAGGTTTTAATGAGGTTCTTATGTACCCAGTCTTTTGTATTAGTTTTTTCAACCAATGGAAATCTCCTTATTTGATAAAAAAAAAATTACAAATTTTTTAATTTAATTAGAAAAATATAATAAAGCTCTATAAGTTAGCCCCATTTAGTTTAACCGATAAATGTCTACTCGAAAATAATGTGTCCCTCACTTATGCATCGTTAATATCAAGGAACTATTAATGGCACCGCAAAATAGTTATTTTTGCATTCGTTCAACTATAATTTTCTTTTATGTTTTTTTATAAATTGGAGTGCACGATGAATATTTTTTTGGATGCATGATTATTTAAATATTTTTAGAGTTCAAATAAGCCAAAAATGTCAGGTGCATTGTTGTCAAGTAGATATTTAATCGATAAATTAACTAGAGTTTAACAATGTAAAATTTTTGTTGATGTATAAAATGGACCAACTTAGAAATATGATTCGTGTGTTGCTGGCTCGATATTTCTCCCTCAGTATGACTTTTTACAGAGAGGAGCGAGCAGTGATCAGAGGATGGCACCAGTGTGGTGTCGGCCAATGAGTCTCTGACGCTCAAGTAAGTTTTTCTTTTTTTTTTATACAAAAAAAAAAAAACAAAGAGGAGCCCCTATGGCAACCATAACCAAAGAAATCAAACTTCCAAACTCTAGAAACCTCCTTAAGAAGAGACCTAGACTACCTTTGATCCATACTATTCTTATGCCCAAAAGCAGCCAAAGCATCTGCTACAAAGTTAGCTTCACGAAGCACATTGTTGAATTGAATGGCTTGAAATCTTCTCTTCCATTTTTTAGCATTGGAGACAATGCGCAGAACCCTCCACGGCGGTTTTAGAGCACCATTGACTGCATCAATAGTGATTGTTGAATCTCCTTTGACAATAACTTTTTGACATCCAAGATCAACAGATGCCCGCCTTCAAGAAGCGCCAATCCCTCTGCGACAAGACAATTAGTGAAGCCAAGATTCTTGGCTCTCGACGCTCAAGTATGTTGTGTATAGATGATGGTAAAGTATTAATTTTGGCAAAGTATGGGCATAGTAATCAAATTAGCTTTTGGGGAAAAGGGATACCCCTATTTATAGTGGAAGTTGGTAAATAGTTTCGATGTGGGATAAATATTAACGTTTGTGGTGCTGAAACGTGTCCCATATAGGAGAGATGATGTGTAGTCTGCATCTCACATGAGGTGTCCTCGTGTGAAGTCCTTTTTGGTGTTGGGCTTAGACAGAGCTGGTTATTGATGGACTTTCTTCCTGTTGGCAGCTCACTAAGTCGATCATATTTAATACAAACACTTTTAAATAAGTTTGACACTTAATTGAAATGTTTGAAAATATTGTAACAACATGAAATCCTCAACAAAGATTAAGGTGTTTTACAGCGTTAATCCTAAAAATATTAAGAGAAAAGTCATCTTTACTTTCAAAAATTCAACATTTAGTAATTTCAAAATTTTAAATAAGAGTGATTCACAAAGCCCCTAAGGCTGTAGAAATTATACAAACAACCCTTTAAGTTTCCAAACAATACATAACCCTTTAAGATTCTAAAAATTACATAAACACCCCTATCACATTCCAAAAGTATTGTGCATACCTCATTTTATTCGGTGACTAACACATGCTGAATGTTAAAGTAATAAAATTAATAAAAATTATTTTAAACTTTTAAATTGTATTTACGTAAGAATTAATAAGAATTAAAGTTATTTAATTATTATTTTAATGTACACCTGGTGCTTCTGTGGTCCCTTGTATGCCACCCCAAATTTTGTTGCGGATTTTCTATCAGACTTTTGAGGAGGGCAAATTGGACAGAAAATAGATTAGATCAATGCCAAGGTCCTAGTAACAAAAACTGTTTAACGAGTTAAGAGAAACTTAAATCGAGAGAAGGTGTTTAGCAAGTTAAGTGAAATTTAAATCAAGTTAAAGAGGCATTGGAGGTAATAAGCCTAGTTCAAACGAGTTGTTTCAATGTTGTGGGCTTAAAAACTCGCAAGCCATGACGAGCCAACATTGTCTATATTGTTGTCCCTTCTTGTAGGAAGATACGACACTAAACTAATCGAGACCAAAATTGGAGAAATAGACTTGGTTTTGGAAGATATGGCACTAAAAGTTGTAAAGCCGGTCATCTTTCATATCGAGCCATTGGAGCAGCGCTTCGGGCTACAAATCGGACAATTCTATCGAACCAACATTGTCTGTATTGTTGTCTCTTCTTGACGAGGCTGCCTCAGCATGAGAGCTCAGCCTCCACAGTAGCAACTGTTTGCAAGGGAATTTCAGCAACATCAATAAAAAAGATGTTCCATTTCTATTTGTGCAAAGCCACTTGTTGATGGAAACCAATCACCATAAAATGCCTTCAAACAAAACACTACTAATATTAAACCCACGTGAGAGTTCAGTACCCTGTCTACGTGCATAGATAACAGTACGTGCACGGTGTTTTGTGTTTCCCATTTAGTACTCTGTCTACGTGCATAGATAACAGTACGTGCACGGTGTTTTGTGTTTCCAAAGGATTGACAACCAGGGAAAATGAGGCACGTGTTATTCATGGCTTCATTTGCTTCATATAGAACATTTCAGGAACTGTTAACAGCCTACAGGTCATCCTTTGCAGTTACCAAAGACGACCATCAAAACCGTATGCGTTTCACGTCGGATTCTGGAACACTTACATCATTCCCATTACCACTCACTGCAACAGATGATTGGCCTCGGACCTGTAGAATCAATAAAGTCAATTACCTCTTCGTTGTTGACTTCTCTTCTCAACCTAATTTAACCATAAAGGTCATGTTGCTAGCAATTAACACCACCCAGCTAAAAAATAATGAAAACAGAACAAAAGAAACCAATTTCCAGAGAAAATACTAGTATTAGTAGAGAAAACATCGACAAGAGAAACTGTTTTCAGAAGACGGAACACAAAAGAAACCAATTTCCAAAGAAAATACTAGTATTAGTAGAGGACATGTTATTTTCTCATTGCCTACTTCAGCGACTGGAATCTGATTTCCACATGCCAACAACAATGGATATCCTAATGTGCACTCAGATGTTCAAAATTGAGCGGAGGCAAACTTACAGTTTCATCAGGAACAACAGCATATCTCACTGATGGCGACACCCAAGTTTTCCCTGTTCAAGTGAAGCAGAAAAATAAATGCAAAGATCCAACAGTCTCAATAACAGATTTTCCGAGTCATAATACCATATGCACATGCAAGTTTCAAGTGAGGATTTAGGCACGCAATGAAATGAGTTCAGTACCTGATGATGGATCAACTTTTGAAGATTCTATCTGTTGCCCGGTAGATCCATCAACGCTCAAAGACTCTATAATCTTTGGAACATTCCTTCAGTTCAAAGTGTACATAATCAATTTTGAGAGATGATATTGATCATCATTAGGAAAATTTGGTTTCAGTTGGCCAAAAGAAAAGACTAATACCAAAGTAAAATTTCCTAATTCAACTTCGATGAACCTCCCATGGTACACTCAGTCATTCTTAGACTCATGGTTGCATGACTACATAAACAAGCAATCTTAATGGCCAGCAAGAACCCCAAATCAGTTAAGCTACCTATTTGTCAGACCAGTGCTCAAGTAGGTATACATGTTGATTTGATATTGATTTCCATGTTTGTTTTCATCTATCTAAGAAATGATACACAAATGCATGAAAATTACCAGAAACTAATACTACAACATTTGTTGATGTAGATTCTTCCTGGAATCAATAACTAAATATTGAAGGATTATGCTCATCAAATGAGGAACAGAAGCAAAGACATTCCACTGGACAGAACTGTTTGTTATTCACTCCTGAAGAACCAAATCGAAGATACAGAATATGAACCAGTTTTCACTTTGTTATCACTGCTTAGATCCCACATTATCTAATTAATTAGAACTAATTAGTAACATTTAAAACTACTACAAGAATCTTTAGGAGGGGCAACTTATTTTCTTTTCTCATATGAGAATAACTAAAAGTGTCAAAACATAAAAATTAGAAGAGAAAGAAAATGAAAGCAACATGTATGATTTTATAAATGGATTTAAAATTCCAAGCATAATAGTGAAGTTTATTTGAGCTTAGTAAGGGTTAGTTGGGTTAACTTATTTCTCAACTATGTTGTGAATAACGCTAATGATAGAGTACCAAGTGATAGAACCAATAAGGAAATCAACCCCACAAGCACAAAACTAAATTTATGTGGCTCGTTCTCTGTGAGACCCAGCTCCACGGAAAGAATAGTAGGCTGCCTCCACAACAGGAATGAATTGTTCAAGGTGCGTACTATCAACCCAAGCCTTCCATTACAAACTAGTTCAATCGTGTCACTATAACTACAACTCAACAAGAGAAAGTTAGAAGTGGAGAGGTGTGCTACAAATGATACCCAAAGCCTCCTTTATAGGCTTACGAACTATGGCCATTTATGAGAGCAGTTAGTCTACCTAAGATAATGGAAATCGATGGCCAATTATCTAAAACCAATTAATTGTCCTACTGGCCTCATGAATGCAACCTTTAGAGTTTTAACATAAATTAACTTCTTTTATTTTCTACTACAATGTTAACAAGTAGCCATACGTTCTCTTTCACTTCCTATCTTATCATGCAAGCACTATCAAATGTATTCTTTATTTGTTTAAATATCATCTTATGAGTCCCAATTGAAAAAGTATACTATCATTTCATCCCCTATATATATTTCAAGATTCACAAGGTTTTTATATGCTTCTCGTCCTTGAAAACATGGCATACCTGAACTAAAGTTGGCCAAACATTTTGCTTGAATATCTGTATTTAAAAACACAATGTTTTTGGTGCTACATGCAATGATTGAGGAACCTATCAGTTATCCAAACGTCTATAAAACTCACACACCTGAAACATCTTTTGCATGTAGTTAAGAAAAGAACACAGGAAAATCATATAAGTAAAGATTATTGCGTTACTATTGTTCCAAAAAGCTTAAACTACTAAGACGTTGATTAACAATCATCTTACAGTAACATACAGTAAGCAATCCCAGGTGCAGAAACATTCAAAAAGCCAGATGGAAATTACCGGTCAACGGATTCCCCATGCCCAAGCTGTCCATTAGTACCTCTCCCCCAGGAGAACACATTTTGTCTTTCAGTAACTGCAACCGTGTGTCGCCATCCACAAGTAATTTGAACTACTTTCTGCCAATCCAAGAAGCTTAAGATTAGGGCATAAAAAATTTCTCTCAGATCTCCACGGAACTGAATATCAATGTCATGGCCTATCATAACCAATTTGTGGAGCTACAGTGTTAAGAATGTGCCTGCTCATGAGGAAATTTAACTTGCACGGGAGAACAGTGATCGATATTGTCACCAACTCCAACCTGTCCAAACTGTACACGAAATAGAAAAAATGTAAATAACTAACCAGAAGGGAAATGATGAACAAGGCTGGCTACTACGATGAAGTGAACCAAGTAATAGCTTAAAAGGAAAAAAGAAAAAAGGCATAAGTTTTCTAGTGACCAACACAAAAGTAAAAGATGAAAAAGTCATCTACCAACCCTTAGGAATTTGAGTTTATGTTTGGAAAGAGAAATAACACAATATGACATATCGAAGGTCCATGGTCATCTAAAAACAATTATTCATGAACATGGAAAAATTATTTAAAGATGAAATTAAAGAACAGAAACTGGTAACCTTATTCCAACCCCAGCCATACAGTTTTCCATCAGATGCGAGTGCCATAGTATGCCTCCAACCACCAGCAGTCTGGTAAGATTCAAGCCAAAAAAGTTTTTAACACCAAGGATTAAAAAGAAACAGTTACATCCATCATAAGTCAATATATATTCACACCAATTACTAATAAATGCTTTGTATATTTAATTGAATGCATGATCCTCTGCATAATCTAGCAAACGAAAAAGATATTTACAAAAATCAGTTCAATGAAATTAATCTGTGTTCAGAATTATGTGCAAATACACAAGCAGACAACTTCTACTAAAGCTGGGTGAATGAACGGACTGTAGCCAATTGTTAAAAAATCATTACATTGTGATCCTTATTCCCTGCAGATCCCCCAGGGACAGATATTGTTTGAGATACAAGCGTTGAGCATTACCGTCAAGTAGTCGGGCCCCCAAAACATCTTACAAGAGAGGATAATGTCTGTTAATTTAAAAGTAAAGCATTTCCCATTAAAAAGTCGTTGCCAATATTTTATGTTTTCTTAGTTGTAGCTGCTTCATAATGTTGAAGGTCATGTAGTCACCTTATCTGCAAGCATGGGGTACTCTGCTGGGTTGTCATACACACCAGAAAGAAGTCTCTTGGGAAGACTTTTATTAAGGAAGATGCCAGCTGACCCATCTGTCTAAGTATCTTGTTGTGGTACAAGGGCAGAGTTGAATCCCACATTCATCACGGATGAAAAGCTTACGTGATGGGAAACAGTTGTGCCTCCCAAATACTAAAGACAAAATCAAATATCTTCTACCACAAAACTGTCACCTCTTTATTAATTATCACTGTCTGGAAATATAATTTTGAAGGAACTATCATACTTTCAGCAGCAGCCTACACGTATAGTTTTCAACCACTTAAGTTACATTACCTCCATTCTATATTTGTTCATTTATCTCCTTCTTTCAGTGTAAACCTATAATACAGAACTCATATTGTTGCAAATTAAGATATGGGCATCATTTATCTCTGACCAAAATTTGTTCGTGGAAGGATAAGTGATAACAGAATCAACACAATTTTGGGGGGAAAGAAACTATTTTATTGCACAATGGAAAAACAGAAACAAAGAACACATAAAAGTGGTTAAGGAATCCCTGGGAAAGCGATAACAGAATCAACACATAATAAAATCATATAGTGCTTTCCAATGAGTTTGCTCAGAAGGAATGCGATTGAGAATGATCAAATTGGCGAGGCAATTAATGGAAAAGGTTTTAACAACAATGACACATCCTAAATTAGTGACCATATCAAGATTGCACAATCTGTAATTGGCAAAAGATATGCTTAATAAATAAAACATGACCTTGCCAACCATGTGTCTGAAAACAATTGTATATGTCTCAGTGTTATATTCAATTTCCAAACAAATGTGCGTAAGACAATCCATCTCAAATGATTCAAAGCCAGAACCCGTCTCTGATGATATTTTCCCACTTTTCCATTTTAAAGTATCATAAGGATAGCTTTTAATACTACTGGTTTTGTTCTATTATATATAAGACAATCAGTGGACCCCAAAAGTTTAAGCAGTTAGGGAATCAGCCAACAACAAATAGCAAGCTAACAAGCTCCCTTACTTACAGTAACTTGTACCGAGAGAGAGACAGACATGCAAAAATCATTGCTTACATCTTACAATAAATAAATAAGCTAAAAGATCACCTCACAAATAAAGCTGTCACTCAAGGCTTCTAGCTTGTGAGGAACAAGATGATCCACAAAATCCCCATGCCCTAGTTGACCATATTTACTCCACCCATATGTGTATAATTGACCGGACGAGGAAACAGATATCGCATGCCGCCAGCCACACGCAACCATTACCATCTTCTCACTCTGCATTGTAAAGGTCATAAGTTGATCTTTCACCCACATATAAGAAAGCAAAGGCAATAGACAGATTTGTAAAAAGAAGAATTTGACAGATAATACATTACATGTGAAGATTAACTACAACATAAATCTAGCATATAAAAAGAAACACCCAGGATTTGATGAGAGGAGTTTTTATTAGTCAAATCACAAGAGTGCAGTGAAAAGAACAAAAACTCCAACTATCCAGTGAGTGTACAAATAAATCATCACAAGAGGACTACATTAACTGAGTCCTAGAGCGGGGAAAAAACACTTATTAGCGCATGCATAATAATGTTTTTTTTGGGCCTATTATTTTATTAGAAGATAGATAAGGAAAATGAGAGAATAAAGTTGATGCAAGTGAAGAGGGAGGAAAAAATGAAAACTGAATCCTTGGTAAAGAAAATATTAGAAACAAGTTAGAAAACTGAATACTTCTATGTGATCTCCCTCTTCACATTTCTCACCATTCATTTTCCTCTCTCCTTTCCTCCAAGTATGTTACCTTTCTACCCAGAAAGAAGAAACTTAAAACAAAAACGTAAGCGTAGGGGCCGTTAATGTCCAATTTTTTCCATTCTTCTTTATCTACCCTCTTGGAGCCACACCTTAACCTCTCTTCTGTACTAGTACCAAAACATTTGAGCTCCTGTCTCATATTTGTACTATCCAGTTCAATTGTTAGGTGAGTCTCTTCAGGAAGGAATACTTAACCTTTTCCATCTCATACTTCACATCAAATTTGTTTCTAGCAGCAACAACTTGATTATGGTACCTTTACCTAGAAACATAATGCGTATTTCTTTTGCTCGTGAAGTAATGCTCTGATTATTATGTTCTGCGTTGCACAATAATTCATTTATCTACTTAACTTTTAATAGAATCATTCGACATAAGCTTGAGAGCTTATATTTATGTTAAACAACAACAACCATTAGTACCACATTTTGTTCTTTAAAATATCTATCACATTTATGTTTTCTTGCCAGTCTTCTTGTTTAACCCTCAGTATTTAAATGTGCAGAAATCTCATGAAGCTTATATTATATACAAATGTAGATGTTTATATTTAAAAACCTAATTGCACAAGTTTAAGTTCCATATTCCAATTTGCTAGATTGTTGGTTGATGGTCAAATCCATCGACATTCAATTACCTCAATATCTTACGGAAAAACATTAAGGAAACAATCTAATGAGCATGATATTTCTTGCTGGGAAGCTGTTACATTAGGGCTTATTGTCCTCGTAAGTTTATGTCGATTATGTTTTTACCTTATTTTTTGTTAACAAACTTTGTTTCTGATCGTCTGCACTTAGTACCATAGATGATGGTTTGAAACATTAGAATAAAGTAACAAAACCAGATCTTACACATACATTGACAATAGAAACCTTCTCCGGAACCAAACGATCATTCCTGTCACCTAGGCCCAAGTTTCCATATTTGCCCCAGCCCCATCCATATAGCGACCCATCTTCTGTAACAGCTGCGGTATGCTCAGCACCAGCAGCAACCATTTTGACGGATACTCCCTGTACAAGAAACAAAAAATGTCATTGCGTAAGCCATATCAAGTAGGTATGCGTCAAACAATAGGTAATTTGGAGGAAACCTCTAAAGTAGCCCAAACTATTTCCTAAAACAATTATTAATACTAATTTCTACATTTTTGTATTGGTGTCTTATACAAACAGAAGTATGGATATACAATCTATGAAAAGTCAGCATTTTAGTAGGCACAAAATCTTCCAATCATCTTATAAAGCTTAAAAGTAGGGTCAACTTGATTTGCCAGCACGGAATGAAAAAAAGGATTTGTTGGTGAAAGCATCATCAAAATAAATACACCAATCTCTCTTGTTTAGATGAAAAGCAATCAAGGACTAAATAGGGCATAGGTTCTGTTCTAGGCGGCTGGAAAAGGAGTTTGAGGCATGCCTCCCACAAAGGACAACAAAACATTACGACCCTAAGACAGTCGAGCTGAAACATCACATTCTTCAAATTCTGCCTACCGGTAAAATCCAAGAAATATTACCAGAGGTGAAATAGGAAGCAAAGGAGGATATCATTGCATTGTGATTTGAAAATTAGTGCTACATAAGAGGAAAACATATTCAGGAATATTAAGCATGCCAAATGTCTTCCTAAAATCCAATTTTGGCATTGTTCTATTACCCAAATTTAGACAATAAAGAAAGACATCTTCCACTGCTTGGGAATCTCACCAATTAGATTGAGTACCTTTACTCCTAGAGATTAGGTACCACGAGCCTTACTCAAGATGGAATCTCCAAACACACTATTCGGGTAAAGACATGGTCATTTTCAATACATTTCAAATGAATAATATCCCAACACCGTCTTTCTCTTTTATTTTCTGCACTAGATCCCAATTAGTTAAATGTTCTCTCCTCCCTTCATCACTCCCTTGTCATAAATATCTCTCATTGCCCTCTTCTTGACATTCTGAGAAGGACAAGAAATATACAATGATACTACTGAAAATTCATTGAACCAAAGTCTCCAACCATCCCAACAAAGACACCCTTTCTTCCACCCATCTAAACTGATCATACTATTTTACCTTTGGTTCCCAAAAATTTTAAGAAAAGTGGTAACGCTTAAATAATTCCCGGGCCAATCGCCAACCTCACGACCTAACCCCCCAAGCTAAGGACGCCAAATTCCTTTCTTCAAAGTTGTTAACCTTGTTAACCACCAACACTTTCAACACCCTAGTTCTCTGTCTCATCAATTTGCATAATTGTGTGATACCAAAACATGAGAGAAACATCAAAATAAGATAAAACTTAATTGACGTATATTTTTCTGTGCCTTTCAAACATATTCAATTTATATTTTCTTCAGTTTTCTTTCTTCTAAATAAGAGTAGTAATGGTTTAGGCATAGTAAAGTTTACCCTCAAGACAAGTGGCATTTGTTTTTATATTTCCCAGCTTCATTAACGAGTACAAAATTTTATGATAATACACTAAATGATCTCAAAAGGACATCAGAATTAGAAAGAACCATATGTACTACTTTCGCTGAGTCTGCTCAATTAATGCGCTTAATGGATAGTAATACAGTAATAGTAAAATTTCAGTAGGCTTTGGATATTAAATGATCTGATTAGAGACAGCTCTCTCAGACTCACCTGATGCTTCTGAAACCTTAATGGGATCCAATTTCTATCCTCATACAACTGACATCATTACCATAAAGGTTTGATAATGTATTTTATTTTCAAACTCAACACCCCACACCATCGCCCCCACACCCCCCTAACCCTCATCATGAAATATAAAACAAACTCCAATGGCTGCATGATACAGCCACTAGATTAGAGTAAAGTACTCAAGCTTTAGTTGTTAATAAAATAAACAGATAGGCAAGAGTGACGGATCAACAATGTTTCAAAAGAAAAAAAGAAACAATGTAACCTACAACACCTGAAACGCTTCAATCTTCTGTGGCACAAGAGAGTCTTCTGTAGTGCCAAGACCAAGTTGACCGTTTTGATTCCGCCCCCAACTTGAAGAAAATACGCACACAAAAAAAAATCATTAGATTAATATTTGTATAACCCTTGGATGAATTTTGTCCGAATGAAATATGGACTTGGGAAGAGGGGCCAAAAATTGTGAAGTAGACGCCTTAAGCCACATTGTAACTTAAAAACTTACAAGTCTGAACAATATAACTGTGAGAGACAAGGGGAGAACTGACAAAAGAAAACTAACCTTTGCACCTCACCTTCCATCGTCACTGCCAAACAATGACTATCCCCACAAGCAATTTGCCTTATCCTCACACCATGCAATGCCTTGATTGGCTGAGGTATAAACAAGTCACTAGAATTACCATGACCCAACCTCCCAAAGTCCCCCCTGGAAAAGAGGTAAACCAATTGATTCTTATGAAGCTACATGAGGACCAGAAAAAAATGAACAATAACAATTCACTTAACTGAGTGATGCCCTCAAAACCACGTATAAACTTTTTTCTCACTTTTACATTAATAAGGAACAAAACCATTCAAATTAGGAGTCAAGAAACAAATATATCCTGAATCTAATATAAAAGCGAAACTGATCAAGCATGAGCACTGGAGCCTAGAAAATTTTTTGGTTTAAGGTGCTGAAATAATATCAAAACAGGAAAACAAAAAACAAAAAAAAATTACCATTGTGGTTCTCAGAAGGTAGCATATGCTGAAGGTTTAATATAAAGGCCAAACATAAATAGAAAGCATTCAACCAATAAAGTTAGAAGACGGAGCACAAACCATCCCCAGCTATAGACTTCCAAACGTGAGTCAGAGTAAGCAATTGTATGATCAGCTCCACAAGTAACAGATACTATTTCATGGCCATCCAGTGCACTCAAATGTGTAGGTAGAAGTCGATCTTCAGCATCACCATGGCCTAACTGCCCATCCTCTCCTCTTCCCCAGGAGCAGAAAACATTTTCAGCTGTGCATTGCGAACAAAATCTTTAGTCCCAACTCCATGTACTTGTGCATATATTAGAGTGATGAACCCAAATACGTTCTTAAAAACAGAAACAAGAACAATAGCTGTCAAATGAATATATCTAAAGCAATCAACCTAAAAGAGTTTGAATCATTACAGTAAACCTAAGATCACTTAAGCAGCCGATTTTGGAATATGTAATATAAGAAAAAGGATGATAAATTTGTGAACCAAGCACCAAGGATCACCCTCATTATTCATTACTCATTAGTATATATGGAAGTAAATTTCCCAAAGCAAGCACAGATTATGCCAAATCGGGGTTTTTAGAGAATGGAAAAAGCACATTCTCGTTAACTTGGTTGATAGTATATCTCCCTGAAACGTAGAATAATTTTTTTTTTCTAAAGGCGTTGGTGATTGGCGGTGGAGATGTGTCAAAATTCTATTAATTCATAATCAATATCAAACGCATGGAGAAGAAAGAGATTAATTTCGATTCATGGATTAGAATCAGCTACTGTGCTTTTAGAGTAGTACAAAGAAAATAAAATAGCGCAATTAGTGGAATTCCAGCAGCCAAACAAAGAATATGGAAAAGGATTACTGGATTTGAATATAACTAAGTAGAAGTGTAGAATAGTAGAATGAGAAAGATAGAAAGGAAGCTTACAGAGAAGAGCAACAGAGTGACTGGCACCAGCAGAGATAAGAAGGACACGACCAACTTCCGCTCCTGCTGCCTCCTCCTCCTCCGCCATTTTCTCCGAGTCGAGTCTCTCAGGAATTAATTCAAAATTCCACAATATAATTATGCAACAGTTAAATTAAATGCTGGAGACTCTCGATCTTCAACAAAGAAGAGAGGAGCTTAAATTTATGTTTATTTGACTACTCAGCCAACTACTCCGGACTGCAATTCTGAAATTGTGAAAAATGGACGGAGTAGGACGGTCACTGTGGGTCCTCTTTGGTACTTTTAGTGAACGGGATTGCCATGTGCTCTTCCCTTCGATTCATTCAGTTTCAATTTTACTCTCACCGTACCAGCGCGTCCGTGTTTGTCGACGGACAAAAGAAGAGAAAACAACGGCGCTGATTGCGGGGGGACCCACTGTTCTGTATTCTCAACCACATACGTCTGCCTCTCTGTCTCTCTGTTTCTCTCTATTTTTCAAATTCTCCTTTTGAAATTTTTAAAAAACTTATAATACTTATTTTTTACTTTGTGTCTACTTTTAACTTTATTTTTTATTTTTAAAAAAGAAATGAAATGGAACAAGTAAAAATAGAGTGTAAATCAGCTCCCAAATTTTATTCTCCCAGGCCAAGTGCCGACAATTTACGCCTTCAATTACAAAGTAGATGTACTTATGTAAATTATATAATGTACTAAAACTTTACTCATTTCCAAATGCCAAATGCCAAATGCCACCAATTTTGCCCTGCCTACCCTAGTACCCTCCCAGTTGTGTATTAAAAGTTCAAAAAGGTAAAAGATATTTTTAATCAATGAGGTTTGATTTATAATATTTTTTATCATTGTATCGATAGAGCCGGTTAACGAGGATATTGATATGGAAATGTGGTGTAATGTTAGAATCCAATTTTCCCATATTAGAAAAGTAGAAAATGTTTTGTTAGTTTAAAAGGATTCTCTAGCTCCCTTCCCTTCAAGTTAGTTTTTGGGAAAATTCTACCTTTGGACTCTTAACAATTGTATGAGAATCTAGTTTCACTACGCAACTGGGCCCAACTCCACAGGGGCGACCTAGAAGTTGGATTAAGGTGGTCAGTGATAGGACCCCTCCCGAATTTCGTCTCGAAATCTATGAAAAGGCATGCTCCCGTCTGACAGACTTTAACCACAAAAGTTATTACCTGAATTATCCTTAATCTTTGGACACATTAAAAAAAACTTTACTGGGGTTCCAACAGAACCTCCTCAGTACTTGACTGACTTTACCTACCTGCTAGACGCATGATAGGTTAGACACTACTGAAGCCTCAAACCAATGGTGGCCCTACAGGGTAACCTCACGAACTTGTTTTACGCCCCAGCCTCTCGACTGAGCAACTACACCGGTGGCTAACCGGCCTGGTCATGTTAGGGTAAGAGCCAATGTTTCGCCACATATCACAATGTGAGAACCCCTGATCATGATTCGAAGTTTATAGCCATATGCTAACAAGCTTTGATACCAAGTCAATAGTAGGTCACAACCAATCTCGGAGGACCTCCTCCGCAATCAAGCAAGACAACTGCATGTCACCGTCATGTGAACCGTCAATAACTCGTCAATCTGGGTCACCGCCCACACCAACCTACTGACCCGGATGACGAAGGTACCAGACTTGGTTGAATTGAGTCTCACTAACTTATCTCGAGTCGTAGTTGATATCCCGGTTCATCCTGAGCACCCCGAGTGGTAACTCGATATCTCGGCTCCTCTTGAGCATCTCGAGTGGTAACTCGATATCCCGACTCATCCTGAGCACCCTGAGTGATAACTCGATATCCCGGCTCATCCTGAGCACCCTGAGTGGTAACTCGATATCTCGGATCATCATGAGCACCCTGAGTGGTAACTCGATATCCCGGCTCATCCTGAGCACCCCGAGTGGTAACTCGATATCCCAGCTCATCATGAGCACCTTGAGTGGTAACTCGATATCCCGGCTCATCTTGAGCACCCCGAGTGGTAACTCGATATCCCGGCTCATCCTGAGCGCCCCGAGTGGTAACTCGATATCCCGGCTCATCCTGAGAGTATGATGGAATCCCTCAATATCTGGCGGAGACGTACCCTCTAACGCCAGTCGGAGAACCCTCAACAATGTAGTGGAGAAAGACCCCTCGAACGCCAACATCGAAGATCCCCTCAACAATGTAGTGGAGAAAGACCCCTCGAATGCCAACATCGGAGAAACCCTCAACGATCTAGCGAAGGCGTACCCTCTAACGCCAGTCGGAGAACCCTCAACAATGTAGCGCAGAAAGATCCCTCAAACGCCAACATCGGAGAATCCCTCATGATCTAGCGGAGACGTATCCACTAACGACAGTCGAAGAACCTTCAACAATGTAGCGGAGAAAGACACCCTCCACGCCAATCATCGGTGAACCCCGTGGTATAACATAATACCTAGAAGTACACATGCCACACAATCATGGAAACCCAGTCCATTCATAATACATCCAAAGTACTAACTCAAGCAAACCTTAGCCCCAAGGAACCCTTTGACATACCAATAACCCGGCCCCCTTGACCTCCCGAGCCAAAACCCCCTCCGTGGGCATCCATTACCTCCGTGATTACTCAAACGGGGCTCTAAATGAACTCCAACGTCCTCGAAACTGCCAAAATTTGATCTAGAATGTCCCAAAACCCTAGACACGCGTCGCCGTGGATCAGGAAACAGTCACAAGCACAGCCACGCGCCGGTAGAAGGCCGGATCACGCGCCACGGGCCTTGTACTGTTCACGGTGGGATATTCCGTCAAACCTGACGAAATCAGAATATTCTGTCCAAACTAACGAAGTTAGGGTTCCGTCATAACACCGTTACCTTTTGATGGAATATGCTCAAGCCGTCAGCATATTCCGTCAAACTCTGACGGCGTCAGTTGATTAGACGGTCAACTAACTGATGATTGGACGCTAACTGTGTTGCCACGTGGCTCCACGTGGCACCACATGGTTGGCACCTGGCATGCCACATCAGCTACCGTAGTTCGATCTAGTCACTGGAGCTTGTCGGGGACGATGACCAGACTACCGTCGTCGACGCCGTCTGCGGTGGACGAAATCTGGAAATTTCCGCCGGAATCATCATTTTCGACGAGCTTCCAACTTCTTCATTTCCCGACCGTTTTTCGCGATCCACACATATAAATCCCTCTACTTTTCACCAGGAACCCGAATCTAAAATCAAAACTTCGAAACCATACCTGATTTGCCCGGAAGACTGCCGAGAAGCTTCGGACAAATTCTCCCTTCGATCTGCCATCTACGGCGATGCTCTCACCTCAAAAATGGCCTCCAACAGCTCGAAATCTCAAGAGGAAGCTGCATCTGGGCTTAGTTTGGCTCAATTCGGTCCCAACATGGGACGATGAAGGTGAGGTTGTGCGTGATCGCACGGGAAGAGAGAGAGCAGTCGGGGGAGGAGAGAGAGAGTGTGTCCGCTCTGTCCGGGTAGAGTCTGAAAAGAGAGAAAAAAAATCCCACAAAATATGGACTTTTCTAAAATGCCAAAACTGCCCTTGAAGCTTCTAGATGCACAACGATCTCACCGGGTCTCTGTTTTCCGCGTGGCGACTGTCTACGAACTCATGAGGTCGAGACCTACGCAACGACCCAAGAAAAATTTCCAAAAGCGCTGCCAGTAAAAAAGTGACTCCTGAACCCTTTCAAACTCGAGGGTAAAATCATCATTTTCTTTATTAAATTCTCAAATTTCTTAAATTTCTGGTTCGGATCGTTACAGTCGGTATTATGTACGGGCATAATATCGAGCCACCGAATATTGATAGTTGAGTGAAACCACACAACTGGGCCAAACTCCACATAAGGGGCTACCTAGAGGTTGGATTAAGGTGGTCGTTGACAGGACATTCCCCCCTTACCCCTGCAGAATTTCCCCTCGAAATTCGTGAGATGTGCTGCTCGCGTCTGACAGCACCTGAAACCTCAAAATAATTCCTGAAATACCCTCACTAGTCCAACAAGACTTTACGAGAATCCTACCGATATTCGGCAGAATCTCCTCTGTACTTGGTCAAACCGTCTTCCACCTGTCAAACGAAGGATTCAAATTCTAAAATAAAACAGTCCAAGTAAACTCACAATCAACCTACTCCAAGTCCAAAATTACCAATCTACGGAAATAATTACAAGTAATTCCAAATGTTTAATTAGAGCATCTAGGTTGGCTAAATATAGTTTACAAGTCCAAAAAACCCTACTCGGAGCTAGTACGGTAAAAGCAAAGCCGAAAAGTGATGCCTCCGCCTTGGAAAATGCTCTCGTCGACTTCAACGGAATGGAGGGGACGTAAAACCAGGAAAATTGTGAATGGATAAAAATAATGATAATTAAAACGCAAATACCGAGGAAAAGCAGTTTCCCCTCCCTAAAGAAAACCATGCATGCCTTATGAAAAGTCTTTTTTAAAATAGTTATTTAAACTAGAAGTAATCATGAAAGAACTTACCGGAATTCCATTTAGTAATTTAAAATCCGATGGGACCCACATAAATCCGTGTAATATAAAATAATATGTGGTCCATAACCATGCTTGAAAACCCTCCTCGAAGGAGCTTAAAAAATCATAAGAAAACCTGGATGTTTAGAACTGGAAAATATTCCACCATCCTCTAAAATAATCCCGAGCCGAAGCTCAATATCCAGGGCAGTCCAACTCGGAGACATGCCCTCCTAACCACTGCCAAAAATACCTCAAGGAAATGGCTAGAACTCGAGAGGTCCAACCCGAGGACCTACTCTCTGCATGACCGAAAATACCTCAAGATCAGGTAAGCTCGACGAGCACATGACCAAAAATACCTAAAGATCATGTGTTGGAGATGAATACGCAAGACCTAAAATACCTCAAGATCATATGTCATAAATACCTCAACGATCACATGACCGAAAATACCTCAAGATCATGTGTCGAAATAACCCTCAACGAACACATAACAGAAAATTACCTCGACGTCATGTGTCAGAGAAAAACCATAATAACCGAGGATGGTAAACATAGTGAAAACCATAACAAATCCGAAATCCAATTTGAAAACCCTTTTTCCTGGCCTAAGCCAAAATCATATAAAACCCGCACCTAAGCCCAAAATCCACTAAATCCAAATCATGGGCCTACGCCCAAAATCATAACCTCGGCCGAAGCGAAAATCCAAAAATCCAAAGTCCATAGAATCATAATCCATAAAACTGGGCCATAGCCCAAAGTCACATAACCGAGCTTACTGCTCAAAATCATTTTTCAAAGTCATTATCGAAAATTACTCTAAATTCCCAAAATTCATAAAGATAATAAATTTTTTTTGAATAATTATTCTAGTTTACCAACATTACTATTAAGTAGGAATTCAATTAAAACTCACATTTACGCATACGTTAGGATTTGAAACCAAAATCCACTCATCGAAAGCTCGATTAAGCTTAATCTTGAGCTATACACGCCTCCGCTGTCCTGGAGCAGTATCGCATGTCCAACATAGTAATTGGGGTTACTGAACGATAATTAAAAACCTACATCAAATCTCTCTCCCACCCCCCCCCCCCCCCCCCCCCCCCTAAACCCGAGAGTACACGCGCGTTCTAAACGCGTTAACATGACTTTGGACGTCTCAAACAGGCCATGAATGGACTCTGATGGACCCAAAACCAGCGCCAAAAGATCCAGAACGTCGAAAACATGAAAACACAAGTCGCATGAGCCTGGGGAAGTGCCCCACGCTCCGCCACGTGCCGGTGGCTTGGCGGGTGGCTTCATCCACGCACGACTGTGTGTTTCAGTCGCCTTCAATCTCCCTCGCCAGCGCTGGCTGGAAACCTCCATAACCACCCGATTTTCAAACCTTCATATCTCACTCATTTGTCAACCAAATTCGATGTTCTAATAATGAAAATCTATCTACTTGAGCCAAGGAATCCAAAACTTAAGTAAAATAAAAAACCCTTACATGTGATGGCCGGAAATTGCACGAGAAGCTTCTGGTAAACTTCAAGTAAACCCTTACAAGGTATGGTTGAGTTCGTGGGAAGGAGAGGAAGGTCATGGTGTGCTTAGTTTGGGTCGAAAAAGGCCAAAATCGAAAATTCCAAATTTTGGGGGTTTTTGGTTCCTCATGGGAAAAAAAGGGGAAGAAATTTTGGGAGAGAGGAGAAAGATTGAGAGAAAAATCTGGAGAAAAGGAAGATAAAATCTTCCCAAAATATCTACTCCCAAAATTATGAAAATGCCCCTCAAGGTTCTAAACCTGTAATTCACTCAAACGATCTCCAATTTTCACGTGCCGCTTGTCTACGAACTCGTGAGTTCAAGACCTATACAACGGTCCAAGAAAAGCTTACAAAAGTAACTCCAAACAAAAAAGTGACTTCTGAGCCCTCTTAAACCCGAGGGTAAAATCGTCCTTTTCAAAATACGGGTCGTTTCAACGGTATTACGTATAGGGTATAATATCGAGCCATGGGCCCAACTCCACGGAAAGGGCGGCCGAGAGGTTGGATTAAGGTGATCGGTATTATGTATGGGCATAATATCTAGCCACCGAATATTGATAGTTGAGTGAAGCCGCCTCAAGGGGGGAAATGGCTACCACCGGGTCAGTGTCGATAGAGTGGGCCAACGAGGACGTGAGTGCGAAATATGTGGTGGAATGTTAGGACCCACTTATCCCATATTAGAAAAGTAGAAAATGTTTAAGTGGTTTAAAATGGTTCTTGGGCTCCCTTCCCTTCAAGCTAGCTTTTAGAGAAGTTTGCTTTTTAATTTAATCACTATGATTTCAATAGTTAACAAATCAAGTCATTTAATCAATTTCCCTTAAATATGTATAGGCAACTTAGAACTTTCTGACCAATAAAACTCAAAAAGAAAAAGAGTATGGCCTTTCCCCTCTAAGTCTCTGACCCAACTACACTGCCTCCATTTCTTGCCAAACCCTGCAACCACCTCCCCTCCCTCCCTTCAAAGTCCTTTGCCTAAACGCAGACCAAGGCAAACCAATATGAATGAATGAATTGTTCAGGTTAACTCGAATTGTCTCTATGTTTCCCTTTTCTGCTCGTCGCGTTAGAAAATGCAAGGGCTGGGTACGTTGGTCGCATTGGTTGTGCCGCTCGACCATGGTTCTGACGACATCGTCTTCTTCATCCAAGCCCATCTTCTTTGTTATTCGATGAGGTATTCCTGAATATTCTTGTAATGGGATATCTCCAAAACATAGGTTAATTGAGGATTTTGCTTGCGACGGTGAAGAACGGTGCACAAAACTCACAACGACATCGGCTAAGGAGAAATTTGAGTCGAGATTTGATGGGTCGAGGTTCATTGAGACGTTGATCTGGTTCCGTATCATCTTCTTCATTGACATGTAATGATAGAGATTCAATATCTTCTTTACTAGGGATCTCATCATAACGACATTCTTTGCGAAGAAAGTTATGATATCTTGCACATGCCAACACTAGTTGTGCTTGTGTTTTTATTAAGTACTGGAAGTATCTTAGTATGATTTGTTTTCCTATCGCACCACTGTTATCACGCCAACCACGATTGACAACATCAACCATGAGCCTTAGCACAGAGGACCCATCCCGAATTTTCCCTCGAAACCCGGGAAAAACCCTGCTCCCGTCTGAAAACCTAAAGAAATTCCCAAAACACCCTTAAGTCCTTACAATTTATTTGAAAACTCTGCCAAAAATTCGGCAGAGTCTCCCCATAAGGACTGGTTAACCGTCTTCCACCTGTTAGACAAGGGATCAGATAGCACTCCATATTCCAATAACCATCAACCATCCAACGATGTAATCGAAAATTTTCAATCAGTCTAAAAGTGTTATCAGAGCATCTAGGTAGGATAAATAATTACAGAATTAAATATTCTACTTGAAAGTCTAGGTAATTGCGTAACTGAAATTCTAATGCCTCTGCCTCAGGATTTTGCCCACGTCAACTTAACAGCCTATAGGGGATTTAAAACACGAAAGTTGTGAGTGGACAAAAATAATCATTTAGAAATCGTTTTCCGAGGAAATCTTACCTTTTTCCCCCTCCACGAATAAAACCATGCATGCATAACATAAAATTCATTTTGTATATAAAATAATATATATAAAGGTTATCCGAAAACCACCGGAATTTTCATCTGTTGTTAAAACACTTGTTGGACCCACAAAAATCCGTGATAATGAAAATCATACCGTGGTCCATAATTCTGATTTGAAAACCCTCCTCATAGGAGTTTAAATCATGGAAACCGACCTGGACACAAAATATATCAAAACATATCCTACTGTTTCCGAAATAAAATCCTGAGTCGTAGCTCAAAACCCTCCACACACCCGATAGACCTCGAGTTGTGCAGAACCTTATACTATGCATAGACAGCCTAAACGACCCGGTGGAGAAAATACCCCTCGACAATAGCGTCGGAGAACCCTCAACGATCTGACGGAGAAAAACCCCTAGAACGCCAGTCGGAGAAAACCTTTATCCTCGGGGACAGTAAATCAGTGAAAACCGAAATCCATGTTTTGAAATCCTTGTTTCTTAGCATAAGCCAAATTCAATGAAAAATCGGGTTTATGACCAAATCCACTAAAATAAAAAATACGAGTCGAAACCCAAAATCATGGTCCCAAAATTTATCACGTCAAAACGATATAAAAATAAGGTCCAAAAACCATGCCACATCCCAAACATCACTTTCACTGAAATATTTAAAATCCGTGTCCAGTAATAATTTATTACCACAATTTCTAAATTCTAGAAATTTACCAAACAATACGTAACAATACGTAATAAGCAATTATATCAAAATACCTTTATGCATGCATTATACTTTACAAAACCAAAGTCCACTCACCACACATCCAACCAAGCTCAATCTCGAGTCGTACGCTCCTCCGAAGTTCCCAGAGCAGTATCGCCTGTCAATATTAACAATCGGGATTACCGACTAATATTAAAAACCCTACATTTAGACTCCCTAAACCCCGGGAGGTCCGCTTGCATCACACTAAAAACGTACCAACTTCGGACGCCTAAAACTACCCCTAAACGATGTCCGATCAACCCGAAACCTGCGCCAGCAGATCTGGTACGTCGAAAGCTTGTTGACATATGTCGCCATGACCCAAGAATCGGTCCCACGTGCCGCCATGCTCCAACGGAAGGCCGGGCCATGCGCCACGCGCCGGTCACATGCCCTCACACACCCTATACTATTCATGGTGGAATATTTCGTCGCTATGACAGAATATCCCAATGGAATCGAAATATTTTGTCCAGACTAACGGCATTAGGGTTCCGTCATAACTCCTTTAACTTTTGACGGAATATGTTAACGCTGCCAGCATATTCCGTCATCAGTTGACCGTTAAGTCAACTGACTACTGACTGTGTGGCCAGGTGGCACCCACGTGGCTGCCAGGTGGCCTCCACGTGGCTGCCATGTGACAACCACGTCAGCCCCGTCTGATCGACCCAGTCGCCAGAGAAGACGACCGCGCCGCCATATGTCGTCGTCCACCATCGCCGGAAACCTCATTTTCGAACGACCTTGAAGTTTTCCTAACTTTCTCAAAACTCAACCGTTTTTCACAAATTTTACGTCTAAATCTATCTACTCGAACCCAGGAACTCAGAAATGACCTCTAAACACGAAACTCATACCTGTGTTGGCCGAAAAATCGATCGAAAAGTATCAAGTTTCCTTTCCTCGGATCGGTATCTCCTGCGGCTGCGTCCTTCGATGGTTGGTACGTCTGTGATCACGGGAAGGAGGGGAACTCGATTAGTTGAACAGAAATGGAGGTTCTTGCCTCGAATTGAAGTTCGAATTTTGGGTTTTTGGGTTCAATGTACATGGGTTGAGTGTGAGTTTGCGAAGAGAGAGAGTGAAATGATGAAGATCTGGTCTGATTGGGGGTTAAAAATATATACTCATACCAAATTACCATAATGCCCCTGAACATTCAACACCCGCAACTGTCTCACACGAATTCCGTTTTTCGCGTGCCGCTTGTCTACGAACTCATGAATTCGAGACCTACGCAACGGTACCCGAAACACAGCCAAAAGTGTCTCGAAACAAAAATTAACTTTCACGCCCTTAACAACCAAGGGTAATTTCGTCTTTTTGCAAACTTAATTTACAAAAATTCAATAATTAAATTTCCGGGTCGTTACATCCAATGTTGGTAATTTTTCATTGCTTCCCAGCTGATTTTCCATTTCCTTTTGTCTTTTCAGATTGTGAATCTTCCATTATAATCTAATTAGATCATAACCAAAATAGTGAGTAATGCACACCAAAAAAAGTGACCAATGGCAGAAGATCAATCCAGGTATCAATTTCATAGACTAATTAGGAGCAGTACTTCACAATACATATTTCATAACCCATATGTTTCACTCCATTTGCATGAGAAAAAAGCAAGTTCTTTCTAGTTTCTATATAACTACTATATATATATATATATATATACATATAACATTCAAATAGCCCCCTCACAGATAAATTTTTAACCAAAGAATTGAAAGAATCCCCAATCCGAATAGCCGATTATGTAGACAATGATCATAATTGATTATCAGGTCCAAGAACTATACAAGATGGATATTTCCACATGATAAAGCAACGGGAAGAAAAAATTCTTCTTACATGATGAAAACAAGAATACACACAACAATATGGTCTAATTCAATTAAAGATCACACGATTACTTTGCTGACTAATCTGTGTAGAAACATACAGTAAATAAATCCAATTTATTCGAAAGGCATATATATATATATATATATAACCGAATCAGATTGATCATTCTAAATCGATAATGGAGATAAGAAAATTGAGTTAACGAATCCAGATTGATCAATTTAGCCCAATTTTTTTTCTACTTGTGATTAGGGTGTTACAATATGGATTTTTTTTCCTACATGTGATTAGGGGTTTACAGTAGGAAAAAAAATCAGTGATTCCATGGAGAATATTCAAATTAGTTGAAACCCTAAATCATGAAAACAAACACCCTAGAAAATTGTTCACATCAAGAGAAAAATAAAATAAAATAGACTGACCAATCAACGAGCAAGCAAAGAAACGTCCCCAAGCCAAAAAAAAATATTTCACGTCAAAAATGTCTATGAAAATATTTGGGATAGAGGTAAGAAAGTGAATTGACATTGGTATGTATATTTCACACCTCCAAATCTACAAAAATCGACCATTTAATGAATTCAATAAATGTCAATCAAATTTTGAATATCACTCAACTTTTGTTGACCAATGAAAAGTTATGATTGAATACCTCTCAACTTTCATAGAGTTTTTAAAACTCGGTAAAAATCTGAATTGAAAACCTTTCAACTTTCGTAGAGTTTTTTAAAGTTTTAAAAAGTCTGAATCGAATACATGGTGAGTTATGTAAACTCTTTAAAACTCTAAATTGAATACACCTAGAATTAGAAATTAACCAAAACTCTATAAAAATTGACCAAATTCTATATTCAATACACACACACCACCCTCCCACAGCACCCCCCCACCCCCCCCCCCCCCCCCCCCCCTTAGTTTCCAAAATCCTCAACTTTGGTGTGTGATATTGATGATTGGGTCGATTTAGTGTTTATTTTAATCTCATAATCTCATATTAGCACCCAAAAGAAATCTGCTTCTCTAATCTAACAACACCCTGCAGCCATATTCAAATTAATTTTCTTTCTTGAATTTATAGGGTGATCTTAGATGTTTACGCAAAAAAAATTGATTCATAGTGATCAGAGTTTGGGCAATGGACTTTGAAGGGAGGGAGGCGAGGTGGTTGTAGGGTTTGCTAGGGAGGTGGAGGCGGCTGCATGGTGTGGTTGGGTCGAAGGGGAAAGGGCATACCACTGTTTTTTTTCTTCTTGTGAGTTTTATTGATATGAAAGATCTAAATTGCCCCTACACATTTGACAGAAAATTGTTTAAATTATTTGATTTGCTAATTGTTGAAAACACATGATCAAATTGATAAAATTAAAGAGCAAATTACACTTTAGTACCTTGTGTTTTACATTAAATTTTAGAGTTATACATGCCTTTTCAAATATTGTATTTACGTATCCTGAATTTTTAAATATGTAACAACTTCACTATACCGTTAATTATTCCGTTAAATAATCTGTTAAGTACTTACATGTCACATGTAGGACCTACCATTTAATTTAAATGAATGACATAAACGCCCACGTGATAAAAAAATTATTTTTTTTTAAAATGAAATTTTTATCTTTTTTTTCCTTTTCTCTTTCTTTCTTCTTCTTCTTTATGGGTTTCTCTTTTTTCTTCTTCCTTCTTCTTTCTTTTTCCTTCTTCTTCTTCTTTCTTCTTTCTTCATCTTCTACTTTCTTATTTCTTTCCACTTATTTCTTCTTCTTTCTCGGTTTCTTCTTCTTTTTCTCCTTCTTCTCCTTCTTTGTCTCCTTCTTCTTGATTTTTTCTTCTTCTGAAATTCCTATAATTTATGGAAAAATGATGAGTTTTTGGTTGCTAAAGCTTAAAGATACCTTTAGACAAAAAATTTATAAACAGCGTCAAGAAAAATATATTTTGCGACGGTGTTCTCATGAATTTCGTCACTAAAAGTGTTTCAACCTTTAGTGACCAAAAACTCTTCATTTTTCTTAGAAATTTCAAAAAAAAAATCAAAAGAAGAAGAAGATGAAGAAAGAAAAAGAAAAAGAAGATGATGAAAGAAGAAGAAGAAAGGAGAAGGAAGAAGAAAAAAAAGAAAAAAAAATAGAAAAAAGAACAGAATAAATTAGAACAAAATTTATTTAAATTAAACGGTGGATTCTACATTTGACATATAAGCACTTAACTGATTATTTAACGGAATAGTTAACGGTGGAACCAAATTATTATATTTTGAAGAGTTCAGGGTACATAAATGCAAGATTTGAAAAGTCTGATATAATTCTGAAACTTAGTGTAAAACACAGGGTACTAAAGTGTAATTTGCTCAAAATTAAAAGCACAGATTAAAAGTGTTTTCCACTCAAAATACTGTGACCAAAAAATATCTTTTACCCAAAATAAGTATGAGTCATTTTTTAGTTTTTGTAAATAAAAATAGAACTACAATAAAGTATATTCAATATTATCATATCACTCAATACTAAAAACTTCATATTTTATCACTACTGAAAATAAATGCGAATTGTAACGAACCCGTACCTAAAAATAAAGTAATTTTATTTGTGAAATGACGATTTTGCCTTTAAGAGATAGAGGTCCGGGAGTCACATTTCGTTTGGAATTACTTTTAAAAGTTTTTTCTTGGACCGTTGCGTAGGTCTCGAACTCAGTTCGTAGACAGACGACATACGAAAACTGGAGATCGTATAAGGAAGTTACATGTCTGTTTTGACCATAGGCATTTTGGTAATTTGGAAAAACCAAGGATGTTTATTGTTTTACACTCTCTCTCCTCAGTCGATTGGGAAATTTGACCCTCTCTCTCATCAAACTCACTTTCTCTGTCTACCTCAAGACCACCCACGGCCAAACCATCATCGACCATGATTATGGCCGTCTCGAGTCAAACCAGCACCACCAATCTCTTCCTCTCGACCTCACGAACCCATTGGTACCCTCCACGACCCTTGAGGACCACTGTAGATGGCGGATCAACGACTAAAAGTTCGAGTCGAAACTTCCCGTCTATTTTTCAGCCAGCCAAGACACTGCGGCTCCAGAGACTACGGAGGACCGGACAACTTAGATTTGAGCTTGCTTGGGCATTCGGTGAGTGGACTTTTGTTTTCTAAAGTATAATACATGCATATTTGTGGTTTTCAAAGTTATCATATTTATTATGGTTTTCGGAAATTAGGACACGGCATTTGTGTCGACCCGGTTATGTGGTTTGGGCTAGGGTTCGGATCTACGGATTTCTCTGACGTATGATGTTGAGGATTTCTTCATGTCTTCGTTAGGATGTAGGCTTCAACTAGGATATCGGATTTGGCCACGATATCGAATTTGACCGGGATATCGGATTCGGCTGGGATATTAGATCCAGCCGCGATATTGGCTTCGGCCGCTATAACGACCTGTAATTTAATTGATTTCGATTTCGTAATTTATTAAAAAAAATGATTTTACCCTTAAGTTAGGGAGCTCGAGAGTCACTTTTTGTGTAAAAATACTTTTGGAAGCTTTTCTTGAATCGTTACGTAGGTCTCGAACTCACGAGTTCGTAGACAGGCGGCACGTAAAAATCGGAGTCCGTTTGAGGAAGTTACGGGTCTAGATACTTGAGGGACATTTTGGTAAATTTTGAATTTAGATATTTTTAAAAAGTCTTCTTTTTCTCTTTTTCTAGATTTTCCCTCATTCCTTTCTCTCTCCTCTCCCGATATCCTCCCTCCCCTCTATAAAACCGAAAATCCCTCCCCACCCTTTACCTCGATTTCGACTAAACCATCCACCACCACAAACATCATCACCTTCCTCGCCTCACCACGAACCCAGCCGTATAAATCCCCAAGGATGACGGCCATCATAAATCGAGAACTGAGGAGGAGAAATTTTTGGACAATTCCGGCCATTTTCCGACTACCACAGGCGATACTGCTCTGTGGACCTCAGAGTTGAGCTTGCTTGAGCTTCCGGCTGTATCTAGACAAGAGGCCGAGATTAAGAGGACGCATCATTTGCTGTGCGCAATTACTACGTAGGACTTTTTGTTAAAGTTGTAAATTTAAATTTAATTTTAAACCCAGCTTACTCTGATTAACCTTGGAGTTGTTTTAAGTTTTTTTGTGGTTTGGATGATTTGGCTTGGATTTGGTTTAGATTATCTGAGTGGTTGGATTTTCTTTTATCTGGAACTGTTTGGATTAGTTGGGTTGGTTATTGATCCTTCGCCTGACAAGTGGAAGTTTCTTTAACACTTTTATTGGGGAGATTCTGTCGAATTTTTGGAAGAATTCTTATAAAGTTTTGGTTAGTAGTGTGGGGGTATTTCTGGACATGTTTTCAATTTTCAGGTGTTGTCATACAAGAGCAGGGTTTTCACGGATTTCGAGGGGAAAATTCGAGAGGGGTCCTGTTAGCCGCGATATTGGCTTCAGCCGCAATATTGGCTTCGACCGGGATATTGGTTGTTGCCTGGATATTGGCTTCAGTCGGAATTATTGGCTTCGGCTGGGTTTATAAAAGGGTGTTCCTGGTGAGTTATATATATATGGATTTCTAGCGAAGAAGGGATAAGTTGATGACAGGACCCCTGCCGAATTTCTCCTTGAAATCCGTGAAAAACTCAGCTCCTGTCTAACAACACTTGAAAGTTCGAAACCTTTCCATGATTACCCTTACACTAGCAACCAGAACTTTAAAAATTCTATCGAAAATTCGACAGAACCTCCCCAGTAAAAGTGTCAACCCAAAAATTCCACTTGTCAGACAAACCAAAATATCCAAACCAACTTTCATCCAACAAAGCCAAAATCCAAATCCAACCAACCGACAAATATCACAACAAATAAACACGTAAGAGTAATCAAAGCATACTAGGTTAAATTTAAATTTTATGAGTGCACCAAGAAATCCTACACTGTGATAAAGCACCAGAAGGTGATGCCTCCACCTAGGGTTGTATCCTTTCCGCTCTCGACGGCCTGGAGGGGTGCAAAAACCAAAGCATCGTGAGTGGACAAAAAGAAGAAAATTTAAATCATAAATCCCGAGGAAAAAATCATAATATCCCCTCCAAACTAAAAAAATATGTATGCATAAATAACATCCATATATATATATATATATATATATATATATATATATATATATATATATATATATAAAAACTTACCGGAAAATCCCTATTACACCCGATGGGACCCACTCAATCCTTGAAAGAACAGTACCCCGTGATCTACACCAATGCTATAAAAACCCTCCTCGAATGACCTTAAAACACAAGAAAACACATACTTACACAACTCATAATAAAGTACTCCACCATCCCCCAATATACCGGGAAGAGCAGCCCAACACGGGGATGTGTCCTCCTAACCATTGCTGAAAATACCTCAAAGTAATGGCTAGGGAACCGAGAGGTCCTACACGGGGATGTGCCCCCCCCCCCCCCCCCCCCTAACCACGGCTGAAATACCTCAAAGCAATGGCTAGGGAAACGAGAAGTCCAACACAGGGACTTACTCCCCAGTCACGCATATATGAAAATACATTAAAGATATGCGACTGAAATCCTGTACTACGTGTAGACAGACTCGACGAGCGTATGACGGAAAATACCTCAACATCATACGCCAGAGAAAATAGTCCAACCCTCGACGAGCACATGACGGAAAATACCTCAACATCATGTGTCGGAGAAATAATTCAACCCTCAACGAGCACATGATCGAAAATATCTCAATACCACATGTCAGAGAAATAATCCAACCCTCGACCATCACATGACGCCAAAATACTTCAATATCATGTGTCGGAGGAATTCCGGATAAAAAAAAAAAGGCAGATCAAAATATGGTGCGGAAAAACTCTATTTCTTATATATAATAAATAGACGCTTTCAGCATATTCTTTTTTGGTTGATATTTTGTAAAATACATATTTCTCCTTGTCTGCAAGAGGTTTCTCCTTGTGCAGAACTGGGAATCCCTCTTTTATCAAAGTAAGATATTTTGTATGTTTCCGCAGGAGCATGCCCCCCTGGTAATCCCCAAAGGGGATGTTCCACAAGATAAACTTTTTTCGGAACTAGAGCAGAAAAACCGCTTACAAACAATCAAAGAGATTATCTAGTCACACGAAAGAATCGAGGACCACATCTGGAAATTGAGGAATCAGGAAAAAAATGCGGTCCGTTGGTGGGTTCAAGATAGAATGCTTCAACATCATTTTTCGGAGAAAATATCCCTCCGGCTCATGTGAGTGAATCCTCGAACCCAACGTGGTCGGAAATAACAATAGTAACCGGGGACGGTAGATATAGTGAAAAGTCGTAATGTGAGCCCGTAATCAATACTAAAATCCATAAGACGCGGCCGAAGTAAAACCATTAAAACCCAGGTCGCAGTCCAAAATACATAACCTCAGGCCTAAGCCAAAAACTATATACCCGACCGAAGCCAAAAATCATAAACCCGGGCCGTAGCCCAAAACAACACAACTAGGACAAAGCCAAAACATGTAACCGGGACGAAGTCCTAAGATCACCAATTCCCAGGCCGAAGCCCAAAATATTTCAAAACCATTATTCTTCATTATCAAAAACCACAAATAATACTATATCAATAAAAACCATAAATATTCTTGCATAAATACTTTAGAAAATAAAAGTTCACTCACCGAATGCTCAAGCAAGCACAACTATGAGTTGTGCGGTCCTTCGTAGTCCCCGGAGCCTTAACGCCTCTCAAAATTCACAAACGAAATCAATAAACGAAATTCTAAGCCTTAAACCCGGGACGTTAACCACCGATGGCCCTCACACATCCTTAAACGGTCCATAACTAGATTAAATTATCGTAAAACGAAACTAAATCCAAAATGACTAACCAAAGGTCAACCGGTCGATTTAGGTTACAACAATAACCTACTACACTAATAACTCAACTATAATTCAAAAATAGAAGAGTTGACTAAAAAGTCAACACTCATTCAACTTGGCCTGGTTTCGAATCAAACCACTAGAAATCCAATTCAGAGTCTAAGGACCTTGGATTTCCAATCCGAAAGTTTCGACAGGTCCATAATAATTCCACAATCATACTACTAAAATTTGAAAGCAAACCAATAGTCGGATTTTCATTAATCACGAAAAACATTTGTTGGTCAACACGGATTAATACACTCAATTTTCAACTATCACGAAAATCCAAACTAATTATACCACTGCGTAGAGCTCAAAGAGTAGATGAACATTCATACATGGACAGAAGGCCAAAAGTAATGCGAAGTTATCGAAAAAGTGAAAAATTGTCCAAAACTTGAAACTTCTAGGGTTAAAACTGCAAAAACGATAAAATATTTCATAAAACCAAATTTACTAGATTGTTGGGTTCATCAAGATGAACACAAAGGAATCAACCTTGTCACTTGAGGTGGTCAGAATCAACCAGAATCAACGGACGTTGGCGTGGGCGACAAGACCACCTCGCAGGTCTTTCTTCTTCTTTTTTTTTTTATCTTTTAGGCGGTGGATTCAATTAACGGTGTTGGAAGTTTTTTGTATTAATGGCTGAGATGATGTGTGACTTGTCACACACAGAAGAATGGGTAAAAAAAAAAGTAGATGAGTCACTCCCATGCACAAAGACCAAAATGCCCTTACAACATTACGCAAACAAAACCTTTTCGTTTCAAACCCGTAACTATCTCGTACGAACTCCGATTTTCGCATTCCACTTGTCTACAAAATCATGAGGTGGAGACCTACAACACGGTACAAGAAAAACTTCCAAATATTTTTCAACAAAAAGTGACTCCCTAGTCCCCTATCATTTAAAAGTTAAATAGTCTTTTCTCAAATTAAATTACGAAATTAATTAAATTTCAGGTGCATGTCATTACAGTTGAGGTTGTTTGGATTTGAATTGTCTAACGGGTTGGATTTCAAGTTGACCCTTTTTCTGGGGAGGTTCTGCTGATTTTCGGTAGAAGTATACAGTTTTGGTTGCTAGTGTAAGGGTAATCTTGGGAAGGTTTTGAACTTTCCGGAGTAGTCAGACAGGAGCATGGCTTCTCGCAGATTTCAAGGGGGAAATTCAGGAGGGGTCCTGTCACAAATTTTATCACTCAGTGGCGTAATCTGAAATTTAGGTCAAGAATGACATTTTGTATAGATAAATGCTTAGATTTTTTATTGCCAAAAGGAAGTAAGTGTTTTGATTCCATTATGAAATTAAGAAGTTAATATTAAGAGAGATATTTTATATAGACATCATAATGGTGGAAAAAATACAAGATCCATATAAAACGAATGTCAATGGTTAAGAAAATTTTATGGGCATATATGTTATCCATTATCCAAATGTAATTGTAGTATCATCTAGTTTAAGTACCCAAGGGCCAAAATTATGCAAGACACTCATGCACTAAAGATTGTCAATACTTATTAGGTGAAGCTGACATGTTAATAGAGAATTAATTATAAATCATAAACAAAACAAAAGTTAACTTCAAGAATTTTAACAATATTGGTGTAATTTGCATATACATATACAAAGTGAAGATGTAACTAAAAAAATTACAAGATGGCCCTGGAACCCCTCTAGTTCCAAGGTAACTTCGCCCATGCTATCACTATGGGGAGTTCTTACTTTCTCCCTTAGGTATGATCTCATTGGTTACTGTTTGTTTGTTGGGAGTTCTTACTCACTCTTAACATTAACTTCTTAATTAAAATAGAATCAAAACATTGATTTCCATTCGGCCGAATAAACTCTAAGCATTTATCTATATAAAGTGCCCATCTTGGCCTAAATTCCTGACTACACCTCTGGGTGGGTGGTGACCTTTGTGACTACTCATGGCCGACTGGTTGTTTCCCTTTTTTATTTTTTCTATTTTTAAATTTTCATGTTTACTGTGTTAACTTGTAGTTAATTAGAAAGACACATGTCAGAATAATATAAATGGGACACCAAAAGGGACATAGAAATAGGACAGCGGATCCGATCCCCTAAAAATGAGGAATTTGAACTTTGAGGTTCGCTACTATTTAAACACTTGGAGTATAATAATCTAATTATTTCATGATACGATCCCATGACCACTCATATCTAAACGGGTTATTTACACATACACCCTGAGGTTTCTCGTGTTTTCACAAACACCCCCTCAGATTTCAACAATTACACAAACACCCCCTTAGGCTTCAAAACACTTGCTCATAACCACTTATGTTTAATGAAAGTTAATTATATGATGACATCAACATAAATTTTATTAATAATGACAAAATTACCCTCAGATAACAATCCTTAATGAAGATTAAGCTATCTCACAACCAAACACCCTTCCTCAAATTTTAAAAAAATAAATATTCTGCCGAAATTTTGTATGTATGTTTTTTAATATGCTGATTCGCAGCAATCAATTTTTAGTTCATTCTAAAAATAAGGAAATTTATTTTCTTGTGTTCATAGGCTATCATTCAAGTGCTACACTCACATATTTGGTCCATTAGCTTTGCTAAACATAATTAAGATATAATCATCTCAAAAGTTGTACTCATATTTTCAAAATACTTTCAAACTAAATCAAATGTTCACCATAAACAGTTTAAACAAAGTAATTCGTAATGCAAATCTAAAACAAGGAACATACATGTCATTCTTAGGCTATTCTAAAACAATAGCAAACTAGCTTATCATTCTTAAACATAATCAATAAAATCTAAACCAAATGCTAACACCAGATGATGATAACATATGTCTTCTTTATAGTGATTGACTGCTAGCATACTGGTAAGCTGGGATTGCCTTAATTTCAATCTCTTGACTTGGTGCAAGTGATTGACTTCCAATATCTTGGCTTGTTGGATGAGTACTAAAAATATATATATATTAGTATAAATAACAAATTAACTTTTAAATAAATAAACTAACATTTTGGGAACCAACAATTAAAAAGAAAAAAATTCAATTTCTAACTTGGTGCTTTCGCATTACGACCATAACCTCTTCCCCTCACAGCATCACCATCAGTAGCTCTTTCACTTAAATTGTTGGCACCAATGAATGTTTCCCTCATAACATTTACATCGCTTGCTCCCATTGGCGCATTGACTCCTCTATTAACTACGCATCTCCCTCTTGAAACGTTTGCACCACCTCTTTGCCCAAGATTCTTATTTCCGCACTTCCTTTGATTATGTCCTAGTGTACCACAAATTGAGCAAGTTAATGCATAGGAACTCTTTCGCTTGCCCCCCTTCTTTGGTTCATCTGCCTCCTTTCTCCTATTCTTTGTTGGTCTCCCTAGACGCCTCCTTAAAGGTGGTGGCTCAATGACATCACAAGAATCCTCCTCCTAATATTTCTCATCTGGGACGAAATGAATGGGATATGAGTATGCTGCCACATACTTCTCTTTCCTGAAAAACTCATGACAATAATCTTCTAGATTTGCCCGCTTCCATAAAATACATGCACACACATGTTTACAAGGAATCCCACTAATTTTCCATTCCATGCAACTACAGTGACTTGTAGGCAATCTTACTATGTGCCTTTGAGTAAAGTCATGCACTTCAAACTCATCTTCACCTGGTCCAATTAAATAAGCCATGCTTAGCATTCCTAAATGGTGAAAAAAACAAAAAGAATTACATAATAGCAAATGAACAATTCTTACCTGCATGGGCAACATCAATGCTCCTACAATCTTTCACGTTCTTTTTTAGTTTTTTCCTTGCACCTTCTGTAAGCTTATTAAGCTATTACATCACCTTAGCAAGCCTCTTTGCATATCGTGTCATCATTTTTTGCGTTACCCTCTCAATAAGAATTAATATTGATTTTTCTCTCCACTTGTTTAACATCGCATTAAATGATTCTGACATGTTATTAGTAACATGATTATTCTTCACATGAGGATCAAAGTCATGCCTACTCCACTGTGATGGAAGAATATTATTTAGCTTATCCCATACATCTTCATCAAGTTTCTTTATTTCTTCCATAGCCTCTTTAAAAGTCAAAACATCATAGGCTTCAGCTGCTTTCCAAAAGTTACTTCGAAGTAGTATACTAGGGTTCCTTTTTCTCATATTGCTATAGATGTGTCTACAACAATATCTATGTGGAGAGTGTGGAAATGTGTCCAAGTGCATCAATAACACCATGAAATAGAAAACAATTTCATTATCGAAATCCTTTTGATTAGATATTAGAATACACATGAGTGTAACAGAAATATTTATAAAATAAAAGTAAGAAGTTACCTTTTGTCGATCTGACATAAAGGTCCATGGAATGTTGTCTGGGTTGTGACTACCAATCATCGTTTCCAATTGAGTCATGAAAAATGCCCAACTATCCTTACACTCTGATTTAACCACTGCCATAGCTATTGGAAATATCCCAGAATTGTTGTCTAAACTAACTGCTGTTAATAATTGGCCTCCAAAAGGCCCTTTCAAGAAGCACTCATCTACTCCAATGAATGGTCTACATCCATTCACGAAACCATTTCTCATTGCTGCAATGCATATAAAGAAACGCTTGAAGGCGGGATATCCCAAGCTCATATCAACTTGAATTTTGACGATGCTCCCATGATTTGATTTTAGAACCTCATTCCCATATCTCCTTAGCTTACTATAGCATTCAACATGCTTCCCGTCCATGACCTCTCGAGCTTTTCGTCTTGCCCTCCACAATTGCATATAATGAGGCTTAACTCCATACTTGTCTTTTAGCTCCAACTTAATAGCATCCACATTCATGTTTGGGTCAGCCAATAATCGATTACCCAACTTTTTAGCCATCCAAGATGAAGTTGCATTAGAGTTCTTTTTAACCTTAACACATGTGTGCTCATTATTATATGACTTAATCATATAAGTTTTTGAGAACATTGTGGGCATGGGAGAAGCATGGATGTGCCAAAATTTACTTTTTTGAAAAACTTTTAAAAACTTTTTTACTGTTTCACTTTCAAATAAAACAATTTTTAAAAAAAAAAAATAATAATACCAAATAGGGCCTAAAGCTAAAGGGCGTTCCTCACAATCCAAAAACATTTGATGGACCAAATCTAAAGTCTTATTAATCCTAATCACTTAGGATTAATTTTTGGGTTCTTCGTCGAGGACCTTTTTCTTTTTAATTTTTTATTTTAAATTCATATATGTTCCTCTTGTACCAGGTCAATTGTGAAAAAGAAAAGAGGATGAAGAGGATGAAGATGTTGATGGTGGTGGTGGTAGTTGAGGTTAGAAGAAGATGAGGAGAGAATGATACGGTGGTGGGTCGGGTTAGATGAACGAAGAAATTAGTTTTTTTTGTTAATAAATTAGTTTTGAACTTTTTAAATTAATTTATTATTAAATTTTTCCATGTGACGCTTATATGTCACTTTTTTAAGTTAAAATGTGAATTCCATTTTTTCCACATCAGCATTTAACAGAAATTTAACGAAATCATGTTATAACATTTTTAAAATATATAGAGAATAATTGTAACATTTAAAAATATAGATATAAAAATATTACTTAGTATAAACCACAGAAAATTAGCCAATCTTCTTCTTTTTTATGAAGTAATCCTTTCATAAAAGCCCAAAAGGCAGACTTATCAAAACATACAGGCCCCCAAAAACAAGCTACAGAAACTCAAAACAACTGCAGGAAATTAAGAAATAAAACAACTAAATAAAACCCCAAGGAAAAAAATCGCAGATAAAGGAGGGACAGGGAGACCGTCACTCAGTAGGGCAAACCCCAAGGAGTAAGGGGATTTATTGGCCAAATCAACTTAAAATAAATTAGGTAGTTTTTGGTTACAAATAAAGTCTTAAAATAGTATATATATAAAGTCAATTTTATCAATTTGTAATATTTGAATAAGGCCTGAAATTTGAAGTGGTGTTAATAAAAAGATTTTTCATTCTCTTATCCCTCAACTTTAACTTTTAGTCTTAAAATATATCATGAATTCGATTTTGTCCCAAGATGCTCCTTGAAATTCTCTTTTTGTTTCCAATTGCTCATTTTCTATCAAGTATACCGTTTACCGTTAAATATAAGGGCGAGATGATCAATTTATACAACTAATAATCCAAGCTCCCGTACGACACCGTTTTCTTTTCATCCTCCTCGACTCTAACCTCCTCTACCACTAATCCTTTCTGCAATTGGAAAAATTGTGGATATTTCCACGATCATGTTCCCAACCATGGAGTTAACATGAAAATTAACCCAAATTGCAATTGAAGAACCAAAACATAATTAACCTAATATTAATTAAAATGAACCGAAATCAAGGCCAAATTGAAAATACCCAGAATATACAGAGCCAAATAAATATGCAGAGGCTTCAACTAATCGAGCCCGTTACCCAGAATATACCAGCCACGACGAAACCTCCGTCGATTTTAAAAACTTCCACAGAGTCCAATGGGTACGCACATCTCCTCTCTACCTCAAGCCCCTGCTATGGGCTCTCTCCACCCGAATGGAAAATACCCGATCTTGGGTTGTCACCCTTAGCAACCAAACAAAAGACAATCAGTACAAATCTCATAAAATCAGGATTATTATTTAATAAAAATGGAGAATATAGCACAGTAATGGTAGACGACCAAGGTAATACGGATCTAGATCCAGATCCATATCTGAGTCTTAGGATGAAAGCCTTAACAGACTGATCAAGGATTTGAAGCGTTCACTGTCTGCCATGTGCTTCACAATCAGAAGAAGCTTGGAAACCAACAAATACATACCTTGTTCATGTACAAAGATGACGAAAAAAATCAAGGATCTCAGAATTGGAAGTCAAACGCCGAAGAGATTTAGTAAATAACATCTAACTTGGCATTATTTAGACATGGGATTTGACCCCAGGTAAGTTCTGTGGTAGAGGAGGTTAGAGTCGAGGAAAAAGGAGAAGAAAATGGTGTCGTATAAGGTCTTGATGAGGAGTGAAGTCCACGTTTGCTTCTTTTTGCTTTAGTTTTTCTTATTTTTTGGTTGGGCTTTGTATTATTTAGTACATTGGGCTCTTTTGTGGGGATAATACCGACACAATCTGATTTGAGCCTTCATTGGTGGTTTTCTTTTTTTTTTCTTCTGGAAACTTGATTGGTGTTTTTTTAGATAGGGGTTTGCTTTCTTCTTATTTGGGCTATGATTGTTGTTCTCTTTATAGGTTTCTTTTATAGATTGAGGATTTTCTTATGAAACACTCTTAATTCAATTTTGATCTATCAACAATTATGAGCCAGCTTTATAATAGAAGTATCCCTAAATAATAAGAAAATATAACCACAATAGTTGGCCCAATGTTTAGGGCCTTCCTAAGGCACGTCCCCAGTTCGAATCTTTACTATGGTTACTCACTAGTTAGTTCACATTTAAAAAATATATATAATAGTAAGAAAATATTATATATTTACTTTAGTGATCATATATTTTTTATTCTAATTCATAAGAGCAAATGTCATTAACAATGGATGATTATTAATACACAATATTCCCCAACATGTTACAATTTGTTTTGTGTATTCAACTCCATTCATATATTCATTACAAATAGATAGTAAACAAATCAATGATAATTACTTATTTGCATGATTTCTAAATTTTTTAATCATGACTTGTTTTATTTTGATTGCTATTATATACTAGACTTTCTACAAATGTGATATTATTTTTTAAGTTCAGCTAGTGCGGCCTCACGTGCTACACGCGACTTTTTAAATTTGTTTATATAAATTCTATAGAAAATTATTTTATTTTATAAATTCATATCTTTTTATATATAAATAATATATAAAAACATGAATTCGTGGAAATAGGAAATGGAGTTTAACTATCAAAATGTGAGAACTAATCTACTCTCATTATTGATATTTAATTAAATTATTTTATATTGTGCAATATAAGAAAGAAAAGGTTTCACCAAACAACTACCTGCCTCGGATAATAATAGAGATGAAACATGTCAAAATTAAATCTCAAAAGTAGGGAGTGTTGACCTGAGGGAAAATTCTAGAGATGGAGATGGCGTGGAGGCGTACTCATTACTCCCTACTCACTATTCCCTAATATTATGCCTATTACCACGTCCCACTTAAAACGAAAACGCGTTCGCAACATGAGCACACGCTCGCGCACATGGACGTGGCCCATAACAATGACCGATTAATTAATTGTGTTTTAAGTATTAACAATTCATAAGTTTGCGTTTAAATGTTGCACCTACTTATCTTATAAGATATATTCAATTGAGATTTTCATAGAATTTAAATATATCTAAAAATTCAGATGTATTCATTTAGAATTTTTTAAGAATTAGTAAAAATTTTGAAATTCAATCTAAATTTTTATAGAAATTTATAAAATCATTAAAAGTTGATATATATCCCATCATGACATTTCATAACCTGGTTACTTCACACCCTTGCTGACATCTGTCTTCTAACCTAACTGAGTGAAATTTTATATTAAATAACTATAAAAATTTTAAACTAAATTAGGAAAAAAATGAAAAATATTCTAAACCATCGAACCGTTCCCCACCACCCAAATCTTGAAATCCAAACAGCCAAACTATCGCCGGCGGCTGCTACCTCCCCTCGCCGCCGGCCAACCTTCTTTATCATTCAAATTTCCCTCTTTTCTCCCTATTTCTCCCTCTCTCACTTTACCCCGTCGATTGTAAAAAGGGTTTACGAGGACTGCAAAAGCACGCTGAGAATTCGCCGTCCTCCGCTTCTAGTTCAAAGTCCGCTTGCGTGCGTGCTCCAGCGGGGTTCTAAAAATTAATCTCAAAACCGAATGGGGATTCACGACGATGACTGCAACAATCTCAAAATCAATCTCATTCTTTCAATCCATGACGAGATCGTAGTGGGAGAAGGAGAGACAGAGAGAGAATGAGAAAGAAAAGTGAGAGATGGAGATACAGAGAGAAAAAAGGAAGAAAGTCAGGCAAGGAGAGGGAGAGATAGATAGAGAATGAGAAAGAATAGAGGCAGAAACAGAAAGTGAAAGAGAAAGAAAGTCAGACAAAGAGAAGGGAAAGAAGGTTGGCCGGCGGCGAAGGTGAGGTAGCTGCCGCCGGCAACGGTTTGACTGTTTGGTTTTCAAGATTTGGATGGGTGGGGAACGGTTCGACGGTTTAGATTTTTTTTTTTTTTCCTAATTTAGTTTTAAAATTTTATTATTATTTAATATTAAATTTAACTCAAATTAGGTCAAAAGACAGATGTCAGCCAGTGTGTGGAGTGGTGAGCAAAAATGCTCCTTTCATAACTCCATAAAAATTTGGCATATTGAAAATATCAATGAGTATTATAAACTTCATTAAAAAATAGAGTTTTGTACAGTTTGACAAATATTTTAGTGAAAATTATGTTTTAGCAAATTTTTTATTTCTCTAGTCTCTCTCCTTTGGATTTCTATAGAATTTATACAAAGCTTAAAAAATATTATTGTGATTCTTATATTTTTAAATTGACTCAACAAAATCCATGATTGCGATCCATATCTATTATAATTTATTACTTTCTATAGGAATTATAAGTAATTAAATAATATAAATTTTACATGAATATATTTATTGTTTGAAGAAAAAAAATAAAAAAATAATTTCAAAGGCATGCATGATTCCTAGCCGTCCTAGCCTCTCAATTTTATTGATTGTTAAAAGTTTTTATATTTTTATAATTATAATATTATATATATTATTTTATTTTAATTTAGATGGAGAATTTTTAGTAAAAAAATAATTATGATTTGATTATACAATTCTTCAAAAAAAAAATAGAGCAAATTATACTTTAGTATCCTATGGTTTATACCAAATTCAGAGTTATACCTAACTTTTCAAATATTGCATTTAAGTATTGAACTCTTTAAAATATTACAACTTGACTCCACCGTTAACTATTCTATTAGAAAATCCGTTAAGTGCTTATTTGTCATATATGGGACCTATATTTTAAATAGTATTCTGCCATGTAGATAAAAATAATAATAATACATTCAAATTAAAAATAAATACATTTTTTATTTCTTATTAAAAATAAAAACATTTATCATTGTTTCTTCTTCTTCTCCGATTCCTCTTCTTGTTCTTCGACTTTCTAAATGCCACAATCATGTGATCCATGTGCTTCCTTTCGTGCCATGGTCAAGACACCAATTAATAAAAAAATTGAAAAAAAAAAACCCTAAAAATAAAACAAATGATTTATTTTCTTTTGTGTTCTTCCTTTTTTATCAGTTAATTTCCTGGGTTTTGGGGATGATGATTATGCGTACGCCGTCGGCGACGGCGACGGGATGGTCTTCTTCTTCGGTTCTTCTTCTTCTTCTTTCCTCATCTTCTTCCAATTCTTCTTCTTGTTGTTCTTCGATTCTTCTCATTGCCACAAATCATGGGATCAATGTCCCTCCTACCATGCCATGGTCAAAACTCCAATTAATCAAATAATCCTAAAACGAGAAAAAATGAGTTAGTTTCTTTTATTCTTCCTTTTTAAGAGTTAATTTCATGCGTTTTGAGCATGCTGGTTGTGGCTACGTCGGTGGCCGGCGTCCGAGGCCGTGGCGGCGACGGGATGTGGTGGGTTTGAGGTGTAATATGGAGGATCTGTAGTGGTGGTGGGTTAGGGCTCAAGGGATATGTAGTGGTAGAGATTGATGGATTTGATCATCTCCAGCATAGATGGAGATCTAGCAAGACCTCCATGGTGCTTATGGGTTTGTGGGAATGAAAAAGAAGAATCCAAGAAGAAGAAGAATATTAGAAGAATCGAACAAGGCTCAGAAGAAGATGAAGAATCAAACAAAATTCAGAAGAAGAAGAAGAAAAAACAATAAATGTTTTTATTTTTAATAAGAAATAACAAATGTATTTATTTTTAATTTGAGTTTGAATTTTTTATTAGTATTTTATCCACATGGCATAATATAATTTAAAATGTATGTCCCACAAGTGACACGTAAGCACATAATGGATTTTCTAACGAAATAGTTAACGGTGAAACCAAATTGTAATATTTTAAAAGTTCAGGGTACTTAAATGCAAGATTTGAAAAGTTAAGTATAACTCTAACAGCTGGTGTAAACCACAGAGTATTAAAGTGTAATTTGCTCAAAAAAATATCTATCAAATTATACAACTCAATATTATTTTCTGGAAACCTCAATCACGTTATATAAAAATCAATATGAATCTGCAAAATTATGTCATGTAACTTTATATAATTTCGTTATTAATTCTCTAAAAATTTATGACAATAAATAAATTTGTAAAACTTAATCATTTAAAAAAAAACTCTGCAATTATCTGTATAAATCTGAATTCAATACGTCCCCTTAGTTTAGTTTAGTGGTCATAAAAAATGAAAGGAAATATCAACTTTGCCTTCGACTTAAAAGATTTGTCGGAGAGGAAGTAATAATGAAAAATATTTAAAATCTGAGGCAAAATTAGCATTTTTGTTTTATTTTTGGTGGCTCTATTTAAGTGGATAGCTTCACCCAATAAAAAAAAAAGGTTAGCTTCACCCAATCAATTCAAATTATTATTATTGCAGTATAATGATATTTTTATACCAGTTCTATAATGAAAGAGAAATCCATACAAAATATATAATTGTTTTCCTTCATATTGGGTATGGAAAAATGAAAAAGAGTTTAGAAGTGGGTTGATTGATTATTAGTAAATTGCCAAATTGGCATACGCGTTGGAGTACACTAGACACGGAGGCCATTGCAATTTGCTAGACTTGGCTAGTCATTAATTTAATAGTATTTATATATTACTGTATAATGAGATTATATTATATTCGATTTTTATAAAAGGACAATATATACATTCTATTTTGATAGTATCATCTTTTTGATTTATTTAATTACTATTATACATATATCATAATCAAAATTTTCAACTTCTAAATCAACGAAATTAGAGATCATTTAGATATTCATATGTACTAACTAAATTGACGGTTCTTTATAAAGATTTCAATTATTACAAAAATTGTTAATTTATTTGATAATGCGATTTTTTATTTTTTTTATAAATATGATGTTGAAATGATGTTTTAGATAACGAATAATTCTGATTATTATATATTTAGAAAAATAAACCACCTTTGGTACCTATCCTACCCCACACATCTCTCTTATATATATTGAAGGGAAGCCAATTAGAAAGACTCGGAATTCCATTTTGAAGCTGATCATATGGGTCCTCCTATGCTGGCCGAAACACACCAGCAGCATACATACATACTCCCAAATCCCCGGCCCCAACCCCAGGCATACGTCATCAATCAATCCATGGATGTCGAAGCTTCCTCGTAAGTTGTTTCATCGTATAGCAATTAATTTTGTTTTGAAATTAGTTTATTAATTAATAAATGATTGAAGCCTGCAGTGAGATGGTTGCAAGTTTGTTGGCATCGACTCCTTTGCTGAGCGAGTCATGGAGGTTATGCACCGTCGCCAACACCACAACCGCAACCACTTCATACAATTTTGTCTCACGCCAAATCGGAGATGTCGGATACTTGGCCTTTTCCTCCGCCCTCCAAATTAACCCGCCTTCATCGTCGCAGAATCAAGAAGAATATTATTCCAGATGCAGAAATTTAGTGCCGTTGGATAGCGCGGGGCACCGCCTTTTCTCTCCATTAACCAATAATATTAATCATAAATATAAAAATAATAATGCTCATGTTAATATTAATGGAGAGGGAGCCGATGATGGAGAGGCTGTCGTCATGGTGGTTGCAGGCTTCCTCAATCGCTTCCTGTCTCTGTATACCTCCCAAACTTTCCAAGACCAGGTCAGTTATATATATTTATTTATTTATTCATCCATTTTCTTTTTGTAAGTATTCTTTCTTTTAATTTAATTCATCTAAATAAAATTATTATAAGAGGGGTAAAATCATAGCAATATTAAAAATGCAAAATGGGCAGTGGCTCCCTCCATTTGTTCAAATATAATTATGGACTTTGAATTTCTTTACGGTTTATCTATCTAGATGTCCTCTTCACTTTTTAATAATTATATCCTATATATATATACATGCATGATAATTAATTATGCTCTTTGACCCGCCACTGCCTTAAATATCAACAATTTAACTATAACATGTTTTTTTTAATTATGAATGAGATAGTACAGTCAGTTCAAACCAAATAAAAATGAAATTCATTATCACTTTAACCATAACTTCTTGATATCTTTTTCAATTTCGATACGCCTTCTAACACAAACTTCCCTAATGAAATTAAAACTAGCCCCTACACAAATTTCACCAAACTAGCTTATGATTTTCTACTATTTTATCATAACATTTGAGCCGAACCGTAAGCATAAAGCATATTTGAGCCAAATCTCACTTTGGAATTAGAACTGTGATTTGTCTCACGTTAATCACAAATTCACATTCCGTACAACATGTTATTACCTTATTTCTGTCTTTTCAATCCAAATGTGGTTAGATTGAAGGGCCATTTTGCTAATTGAGCCCTCGCTGTCATCAGATGGCCTTAGTTGCAAGTGGTGTGGCTGTATACTAGTAAGACTCATGTGGGTATATAAATGATTAAATATTCTGTCGACAGTTTATAACACGTTAATTTTGTAACACGATCAAACATTAACAAGTCTTGAAGGCGATTGACACTTAGATTAGTGAGACTACATGATCTAATAATTTGATTAATTTTCATAATCATGTTAAACAACTGCCCTTCTAGCTTCTTCCTTATGACATATATCCCATATACAACTATAAGGTGTACCTAGATATAAAAACAAATAACTGACATAGTTTCGTGATGAGTTTGTCACTCTAGCTAGACACCAAAATTGGAGAAAGAATAACAAAAAAACTAGAACAAATGGATAGGAATGCATCATGTCAACTGTGAACTACTTCTATCGTAAACATTACTTGCTAGTGTTGTTTATTATATTTTAGGATGGACACATATAAATAATTTCGTTCATTCTTATTAGAACATTACGTAATATTTGTTCAAGTCCATTTAAGAATTTCTCCAATTTTTATTAAATATATTATTTTTCTTCATTATTAATTTATTAATTCCCATTTGATAACTAGCTTAATTTTAATTTTTAATTTTCGCTTTATAGATTTTTTTATCTTCTAAATGACGATATATGAAGGTCCAATTTGATATTATTCTTTTACTTAAAAAAGTTACCTTATTTGAAAATAGAACAGTATAAAAATTATTTTATTATACAATTACTTATTACAAAAGCAAAACATAATTAACTTTTTAAAAAAACAGAGTAAAATGAACTTTTCAAAAACACACCAATACCAAAATAGTGCCGGCAGCAATTACAATTAAAGGGAGGATAGAGAAAGTGACTTTTAATAATTGATATATTAAAAAACATAAACGAGGACAGAAGAAGAGTTAGGGAGAAGAAGAAATGAATCATTATGAAAACAAACTCTTGACACTAAAATTATCTCAAAACTGGTTTTTTGTTCACATTTTCGTTTGATCTCTCTCATCATCCTTCCTCAATTTTTTCCCTCGCTTTTTGCTCTTCATATATTAACCCAAAAAAGAAAACAAAAATTCAGAAAGTAAATTAATATGCGGATAAAAAAGAATACAAAAAATTGAAAACCATAGATACTAAGTTATGGAAAATGATAAGGACTTAAGGTGACACATTTTATAAATCACATTAATAAATTTAATTTGAGGTCATTTAGTCATTTGTAAGTGTCATTTAAATAGAAATTTCGCAAGAGAACTAATATTATTGATTTATTTCATTTATATGAATGACTAAATAATCTCAAATGTTGTTTATCTTTTTTCGAATATGTTCTTAAAATATAAATTTAGATAATATACGGTTCGAATTATGACATATGCATATGGAAGTTGTCTAAAGTAAAAGGATGGAACAAGAGTTTTCCCAATGATGAAAACATACTTGTGTTTCATCCTGGGAAACTTTTTTGTTCCACTTTATATATCTTCAAATTGTCCGTATACATATATCATTTTTTAATGCTCCTCTGCCTTCGGAACGTGGCTTCTCTTCTCGGCGCTGGTCACTGAAGTCTTTTTAGTAGCTGCTTTCTTCTTTCTTGGCTTTCTAGTTTTATTTGTTCAAACTCATTATGTTTTTCCGGATCTTAAAGAGGGTTTGTATCCATGATGTGCGATATTCTTTTTTCTTGGTTGAGTTGAAATTTCCAATAATTTTTTTTAAAAGTCACATTAAACACGTTCCTATTATACGATCCAAATTTCAATGAATTTCTTACATCTCTGAAACAAATATCATTAGGTTTGCGTTTACATTATTCATTTGCATATGTATCGTCATTTTGTTGGGTCTTTCCGAGACGCGTGTTGACTGAGGAGTGGCGACAATAGCAGGTCCACTCTCCTCTCCTCTCCAGCCACAGCCTTAGATTGCTTTCCCACTTTGCCATATCTCTGGTCAACACATTGCACCATATTCTAAACAACACAATTCCCGTTGGACCAAAAAACAAAGCAATCCCTTTCTTTGACCAACAATTTGAAAGGCAATTTCTTTCTTCCACCAAAAAATTAAAAAACAATTTATTTATTTATTTTTGGGCCGAAGTGTGGAATTAATTAAGGAACGGTGAGCAAACGAGTCCCAAAACGTGAAACTCAACTCAAGTCATTACACAGAAAACAAACATAATTAAAAGTAAAATACAAATAAGCCCAAAATAAAAATAGCCCAAACCAAACATCATCCCACAACATAACAAAGTCCAAAGAAACCCTAGTAGCTACAAGGAACTCCACCTTCCAAGCAAGCAGCCACCACCACACAACATGAATTAGTCTGGAACCAACGAGATCAATATGTAGAGCATAGATTAGAGACATAGAGCCACCAAAGATCAACATACTCAAGCGATTATCTAGGTCAAGATTGACCGACAAATTACTCAACCCAACCACCCAAATCAAAGGAGCCGATCTGGGGAAGATTTGAAGATGGAAAATGACAGTGACAGTGCCCGTAGGAGTAGTCGGAGGAGAAGCTAACCAAAATCCATAAGCGATGGGTTTGGGGGAGATGAACAGTGAGGATAGAGGGTGGGATGCAGAGGGGTCAAGAGAGATGGGGGTGGAGTCGTAAGAAAGAACACGAGCAAACCATAAAGAAATCGAAAGGAAAATAGTCAAAAGTGGCCACAAGGACCGATCAACCGGCGCGCGGCGAAGAACGCCGAGATAGACGAGATCTCGTCTCCATCAGTCCACCACTAGCACCAGTCAACGCCACCAACCCCAGATCCGGTGCCAAGGACGACAGAGAATGAGGGGGAGATCAGAGACAAAATCTCTTAGGAGAGGATAAGGGGTTACAGGGGAGGGAAGAGGAAGGAAAATGCGTGAGATAGAGAGGGAGGTGGAAGTTTCCACCAAATCTACCACCAGGAGGTGGAGATCAGAGAAACCTCCACTGCAGATTTACTAGGGCCGGTTGAGGTTCTTAGAGAAAGATTAGAGGATTTTGTTAGAGAGAGAGGTCATATTTGCTTTACAATTTCTTTCTTCTTAACTAACGAGTTTAGTGGTGTTTGTCTAAAGGTATGAATGCGAGATTTCAAATTAAATTTACAATATAAAAATGATACGGTATTTTCTAATGGATTTGATACTTAATTGATTCTTAGGATAAATAATTGAAACCGTTCCTGAATTTTACCATGATTTTAGCAATTGTCCATATACTTCAATCTTAATGTCCCCCGTCCTTGAATTTTACCATAATGTTTGTGTTAGTCCCTCCGTCTATTTTTCAAACGAATTTCGTTTAAAAAAAAGGACAAAATTGTCAATTCATGTGCATTTCATGTGACCTTTTTAACGGAATTCGTTTAAAAAATAGACGGAGGGATTATGGTAAAGTTCAAGGACGGGGGACACTAATATTGAAGTATAGGGACGGTTGCTAAAATTATGGTAAAGTTTAGAGACGGTTGTAACCATTTATCCTTGATTATTATTATTTTAATATTTTATCGAGAAGTTATGTTCATATTCATTTTTTTTTCCTTTTGCACTTTTCTGTTTATTTTTATCTATTGCTTTTGTTTTAATTTATTCAATATGACGATTAGAAAAAATGGAGTGTATGAGAAGAAAAAAAGAATGTGAAAAATCACTTCTCATTTCATTTTGTCGTTCAATACAAATATTCCTTCTTGTATCACCAATATCAATATATAATATATATATATATATATAATTAATTAATTCTTGGGGTACCTATAGAATTACTTTTTAAGTTTATATTTAAAAATTAATTCTTGGTATCCAGGAAACTAATTAATTCTTCTTATATTTGTTCATGTTTGTTGCAACTTGGTGGTTTTGTGCAGATGTTGGCATTAACAAAGAAGAGCAAGTCCATTGTGATAACTGGGCATTCTATAGGAGCTACAACTGCCTCACTCTGTGCACTTTGGCTCCTCTCTTACTTCCGATCATCATCAACTTCAACTTCAATACTTTGCATAACATTTGGGTCACCCTTACTTGGAAATCACTCCCTCTCCCACGCCATCCTACGACAACGATGGGCTGGTAACTTTTGCCATGTCGTTTCCAAGTACGACATCATGCCCAGATTGTTTGTGTTATCTCCTTTCCTTCAATGCACCTCTCAAATGCACTTGTTACTCAAATACTGGCATTCCCTTATCACGTGTCTTGCCATGATTGGAGACGATGAGAAAGCTCAAGTGCTCGGATTCATGTCACTTTGTTTGCAACAAGCAGCAGCAGCAGCAGCAGCACAAGTAGATCATAAAACAATCAGTGCCGGTGGTGGAAAGTATTATTGGCCATTTGGAAGCTACTTATTTTGGTCAGCAGACGATGAGGGAGGTCTTATTTGTTTGGAGAATGCAGCTTCTGTGATGAAGATGATGATGCATTTGACATTCATTACGGCTACTGCTAACCCAGATTTCTGCGTCGAAGATCATCTCAAGTATGGAGATTATGTCGGGATGATTTGTTCACAGTTTTTGAACAACAACTACGAGAGATCTAATTCAGCATCTGCAGCCCTTATTGCGAAAGAGGGCCTAGAGATAGGGCGTAAACCAAGCCTGAATTGCGCTTACTTGGCCATTAAGCTATCGAGGGTCACGCCTTACAGAGCTGAAATCGAGTGGTTCAAGGCCTCCTGTGATGAGTCGGAGGAGCAGCTAGGGTACTACGACTCCTTCAAGCAAAGGGGCTCCTCGAAAAGAGGCTCCCAAGTGAACCTGAACCGGCACAAGCTTGGTGTGTTTTGGAATGGCGTGGTGAGCATGGTGGAGAGATATGAGCTGCCTCACGATTTTGAGAGCCGTGCAAAATGGGTAAATGCTTCCCAGTTTTACATGCTTCTGGTTGAGCCTCTGGAGATTGCAGAGTATTATAGAAGTGGCATGCACCTTGCGAAGGGTCATTACTTGGAGCATGGAAGAGAGAGGAGGTTTGAGATTTTCGACCGGTGGTGGAAGGAGAGGGAGAGAACAACAAGGGTTCATGTTCATCAGGAACAAAAGGAAATGAGAAGCAAATTTGCAGGCTTGACTCAGGATTCATGTTTCTGGGCCAAGTTAGAGGAAGCTAGGGAATGCCTGGATAATGTTACAACTCAAAGTCATGATGCAGCCAAGCTGGCTTTGCTTTGGGATAAAATCACTCACTTTGAAAGGTATGCAGCCCTTTTGGTTCAAACAAAGGAGGTCTCGAAAGACGTTGTAGCAAAGAATTCAAGCTACAAGAAATGGGAAGAGGATTTGAGACAACTGAAATCGAGATCGAGACTGCAATCGCATCATATCAGTACTCATCAGTTTCCCAGTCTTAAGGCTTAGTTACCCTAGCCCTACCTACTCTATTGCTTTTAAGTTTGTTTGCTTTTTCTCAATAATGGCTGGCAGTGGCATAAACTGTTCACATGTTTATGTTGCCTGCCAATCTAGGCCGCACATTTTGAAGTTTGAACAATAAATATATGTATATATCAACGAACAAGATTCGATTCATAATCTAGCAATGTAAAACAGTGTGAACAGATCATTACATATTGAAGTTATAGCATATCTCTAGATTTCTAATGTAATGGACAAATAATAGGCAAAAGAAACACAAGAGAAGGTGTATCAAACCTTTCCATTATCGTCAGTTTCAATGTTTCTTACAGGTCCTTTGAACCATTTCCTTGCATCCAACACCCACCAAAGCATTATAACACCCAAACCAACACCCAAAGCAACCGGTGCATAATTGAACGTATTCCAAGAAATTGGGTAGTAAGTCGGGAGGAGGAACACCGAGCAGGTATAACAAATCCACAGGAAAGCAACCAAGCAAATTGGCCTTCTGGCTTTGCCTAAATAAAACGGCCCAGCTTTGAAGTTCTTCTCAGCCATCACCAACCTTGCAAAGATTGGAACTGCATATCCTCCTACCCATCCGATTGTACATATCGAAGTTATGGCAGTGAATATTACATTCACTTTCAATATTGGAAGTCCAAGCAGAATGCTGATGCCTGCACACAGCCACACTGCATTCGAAGGAACTTTGTGTTTTGGGTGCAGTTTTTGCCAAACCCATGAAAATGGAATCCCTTGGTCTCTTGACAGAGCATATACCTGATGATAATTCCACATTCAAGTTAAAGATGAGACTATCCCTAAGAGCAATACTCATTCCCAGTTTCGGAAACTTATTTACTACTCAAAATATTTGGCTGTTTAGCCAATTTACCTTCCGAATTTGTAACCCCAATTTCCCCCTGAATTTTTATTTCAGCCTATTTCCATATATGGTCACATTTCATCTAACTTTTCGTCAAATTTGTCACATTTTAAGCAAGTAAACGTGTCATATAACATTAATTAAGGAAAAATTACTCACAATGAATCATATCAATGACCAAAATGTGACTTTTTTGGACGAAAATGGGTGAAATGTGAAACTATGATGACATAGGGTAAATTGGCTATCAATAATTACACCATTATAATCTACATGAGAAATCGTTCAATTTAGTAGTTCTAATCACTTAAGAAGATTAAGAAACAAGAAAGTTACGCCCAAAACAAGATTGAAATATTTTTTGGAAATTTTCCAGATTCCGACGATTCTTTGAGTTTTCTAGTCACTGGAAAATTGTTATATATATATATATATATATTACCCTAGTAGTAATCTACAGTATGCTATAAGTACCCTTATAATGACTTTAGTAAATTTCTGGTACTACAAGGGTACTGTAAATGAAAAAGGAAAAGGTTATTTACCACTCTGGCAGCACTAGTAGTAATTGAAAGGCCGCCGAAGAAGAATGAAGCCCAAATGATGAAGAGCAAAATGATTGCTCCTGTGGAACTCTGATACCTCCCATGAAACGCATCATACAGTATCTGAGCCGGCACAAATGTCCCAGCAGTCTCGTTGTTTGGATCATACAGGTAGCCAAAATCCTGAATGCTGAAAGTGAGGGCCAAGATGTATGCCCAGCCAAACACCGAAATGATACCGATGCTGGATAAAATGGCAATCGGACCGTTCTTGTCTGCGCCTTTGGTTTCCTCTGTCAGATGCGCTGCAGCATCGTATCCGTATAATGAATACTGGCTCACAAGAAAGGATAGAACCACCGCATACGGCTTGCTTGATATCCCAGTTGTCTCTGGTGCCACGTTGAAATTCGTGAACACATATGATGCGGACTGCGTAGTCAGCGCGACCAGGGGAAGCGTTATCACTATAACAAGCCCTCCAATGACCTTCCATCCAAATATTGCAGCCAAATTTTTTACCATTAATTGCCATAGATAGAAAATGAAAAAGGAAAGATGCAAGAAACCAAAGTGTGATTTTACCTGCCACCAGATTGATATTATGTCGATAAAGGCGATTACTTCGAGTGCAAACGTGTTGAGAAATGCCCATATAAGGGTGAGGCCGATGTACATGCATAAGAATAGCCATTTGGGTGCAAGATAGCCTCCATTCTTGTGAGTCCCAGTGCACAGCAAAATGATACTTTGGAGTGTTTGCGATCCTGCATATGCCTTTCAGAAAGTGTTAGCTCAAGATTCAACATACATAATTTACACACGTACTAGTTTCCTCTTTTGAGATTGAAAGATTAGTACCTGAGTACCTATGCCGGCAATGAGGCCTATGGTCTCAAGCCAAGCACAGCACCACGACGCAAATGGACCCCACTTGGGGCCTGCTAAATGGGCAGCCCAGAAGTAAAGAGAACCTGTTGTCTGTTTCACAAACAGGAAAGTTAACAAAGGAATTGAACAACTGCTATATATATGTTTGTATATGTGAACAAGTGCTAGCCAAAAGTATATATAGCAAGGGAGTTAAAGCAAACCGGGAAAGAGGAGCAGATCTCAGCCATTGCAATTCCTACAAACCAGGTGAAAAATGATACTACCACCCAACCCCACACAAGGCTTGCAGGGCCTCCATATGCAAGGCTTGAACCATACAAGGGAGTAATTCCAGTGAAAAGTGTCATGGTCGAGAAGGATATTGCAAGAGTTTTGAACAAAGTCTGCACAAATTTAAGTATCCAATCATCAGAGCTGAAGCTAATAATATAAGTTGAAGAACTAATAACTTCCCTAAACATTCATTCATTATAGAAGAAGAAGAAGAAGAATAAGAAATTATAAATACCATCTCTCTTCTGAGTTCTTGCTTGTAACCAAGCTCATTAAGCCGCTTTTCCCCCGAATCCATCTCTTGGATTCTTGATGCATCTACTTGGTTGTGCACCATGGAATCAAGATTTCACTTCTTGTTTTCGAGTTAGCTCACAACAAAACTAGCAGCATATATATTCAACGGTCAACCACTCAACCTTGTGTGAGCTGACTGAAGTAATGCAGCATAAACGGTCAACCACTCAACCTTGTAAATATATTCAACGCCCCTCCGGTTGCTTATAAGTTTGTAAGACATAAGGGCTAAGGTGATGATGATGCGCATAAAACAAACAGTTGCCAGTTTTGAATTTTTGGTTATTAAAACCCTCCAAGTCAACATGTAAAATAACAGCCGCATTTTATAATTTCTCAGGCTCTATCTCATTTCACACTTCTATTTTCTCTCACGTCCTGCGCTCCAAACCAAGTCATTCTAAGAAATTAAAAAAATCATAAAAAAAATCATAATGGGTTATAATATAAACAAAATTTTTAGGACCAATTCGGCTGGATCTTTCGGCCTCGTTTTGGTTCAATTTCCTTCTCCTCAAACAGTTCAATTTTGAATTTTTCTTCTTTTCCTACCGCCTCATGTAAATAATGACTGCGTCCGAAGAAGATGAAAAAACGAATAAAAAACTTACTTGACACTGTCTACATTTGTTTTATAAAGTTCGACTTTTTTTTTCCTTCTTTGAGGCAAGGAACCAAGGAGCTGATGAGTAATAGCTGCCAATTTCAATGGGGGGAAGAAAATTAGATACTTTTTTCCAATTGAAAATGAATTTAAATCGAAATTATGGGGATCCCAAGTATCTTTGGGTTTGGGTTTGGGATGTGGGCTTTGGAACTTTGTATGTAGAAACTCAGCACGAGCAAATGCAAGCATTGCGGGTCTCCTGATATACAATTGTATTGTATACATGCTTTGCTGCCTTTGCCGCCCTATCCACATCTCTACCACTACATATACGCCCATTTTTTAGCACTCAAAATCTAATCTAATCTAAAGGCAAGCCGCCCCGTTTTTTTGATTTTTGATTTTTAGTTTTATGTTTAAGATAAGAAGAAATAATAAAAGCTAAACAAAAGCTTTTTTTTTTTTTTTAATTTTACACATCACAAATTCAAGTTTACCAACTCTATAGAGTTTTACTACCAGCTCAAGTGGCACTTTAAATTTGAAATTTTTATTTCTTTCAGAGGCTTAGTAATTCAGTGTTAAACCCCAAATAATTCTCTACTATTCAAGAGTCACCCCACCATCACTAATAATCCATTGACTCATCACCGCCTCTGCCTTCTTGGGCCATCCTTTGAAGCTTGAAGTTTACAGAGTTTGGGAGAGAACTCAAGAAGGGAGAATGGGGAAAAACTTACTGAGTTTAGGAGAGGTCTCTGAGAATGGCGAAGAACCAAGAGTAAGAGGACCGTTGCTATTTCTACCCAGTGCGCCATGCTGCCGTACTGGGTAACAATCTTGAGATAGTTGAAGGGGAGATGCCAATAGCTCTTACTGGTCTTGCGATCCATGCCTTGGGGAGATTAGAAATAATGGAAGACCACATTGCTTTCAATGTGCTCTCTTTCAAAGTAAGTCGAAGACGACTAGTATTACTTGAGCAAAAGGATAAATAGTAAAGTAGTCATTATAGAAGAGTGTAGTGACACTATGTCAAAAGTGGTAGTGCGTCAAAGGAATGAAGAACTTGTTGTAGCATTGTTCTTGTGTGAGAGTCGAGAGGACTCTCTGGTTTGTCCGAGTGAGTGATATTTATGAGGTAGAGCTTCTTAGAGGCCACAAATGCAGCTGAAAAGATCCTCTTCATCCCTCCTCTTGTGCTATCAATCTCATACTCGAACTCATATACTTGTAGGTCACCCTGCCCTGATCTCTCTTTATATCCAATAACCACAGCATCTTTTGTACTTTCCTGCATGAACAGAGAATATGCATTAAAGAAGACAGTTTCAATACTTCAAAACCCAGAGAAATTAATTACACCAAAAAAAACCATGAACAGAATGAATGAAAGCAAAGCCATCGTAAGCTCAATGCAGTATCATTCAACCAAAAGTTGTGATGCCGGAATATGGAATTATCAGAGCACTATTATATAAGGTTGCACTTGCACATAAATAACTTCTTAAGTCGTTTCAATCAAGACTTCCATCAATATGTTCAAACCCTCAACTTCAATTAGCCCTTCACTAATTAAAGATAGAAGCAACCAAGAATTTCAGGTCAAAACAAAATGGGGGCATCCAAGTCATGACAAGCAGTTCATGTGCCTTATTGTACACTAAAGAACCATACTAAAGACTAGTCAGGTCATGAAGTTTGGAGTGGAAGAACCGAAGAAGTAAAACTTAGGCGACCAGTGGCTGCCTTGAACTTTTTTTTTAATGAACTTATTTACTTTGATATAATCTTCAATCTTCCTAAACCCTAAACCCCTAAACATTTAGGCTTCATATCTGATTCCAAGGGAAAACATTTATGCTCCATACATCAAACCATTTCTGCTCCTAACCCTAGTTTACTAAGAAGAAGAAAGGCATTGTCCAAGTGAATGACAGGCATAATCTCTATCCTTAAACAAATGGCTGCTGTCTAATAAAAGACCCAGCCGGCATTGTTGGTTAATTCATTTCTTCAAATTCTGTTTGAAGTTTGAACCAAATTTGACAATGATATAGACAAGTTGGAAACTAACAACATCAACCATAAATCACCATCAACATCAAGTCATCAACTTGAGAGATAAAGAAGCCAGGACACACTCCAGGGAAGAAATTTCACCTTGCGCCTTTCGGCTTGTATGAGCTTATCAGCTACCAATTGAGGACTGCCAAACTCTCCGAGGGTCGTAAGGCGAACCGGGTTCACCACAATGCCAATATTGTTGCTCCCATTATTTGCTTCTTCAAACAGAGCAGTTGCCCCTGCTTTATCAACCTACTCACTCATCCATGACTAACCATTTAAATTCACACAAAATGCCAATCCATTTATACGCAAATACTTAAAGAAATAAAGATAAGCTTAAAAATTCACCTTCAACCAAGAGGAGGGCCGGAGGAGGGTGAAACCCTCCTTGGAATCCGTGTACCTCTCAAGCTCCTCCAATTCTTGAGCGAAAATGGGATTTTGCAAAATCGGCAAAAACCCATTTAAGAAAAGTGCAACAATTGAGAGGCTGAGGTCTCTCTTGGTGAAATAAGGCGATGATAATACTTCTTGTGTGGGAGTGGGAGGATGAGCGTGCCTCTGAACCACATGAGATGCTTTGGGTTTGGAAGAAGAGAATAATGGAATTGGAGTGTGGTTTGGGTTTTGTTTCAAAACATTGTGATTTGAGAGGGCAAAGCAATTGCAAATATGCAAAGCCATTGTCACACTTTAAGGTGGATGAGGTGGGACGGGGATGACAATTCTCTCCAATATGTGCTTAACAAAACAAACTGCATTGTTTTTACTTGGCTGTAATGGGCATGAGCTTTTAAAGCTCATTCTATTATAACCTAACAATTCCATATTTGCATAAAACCCCTCCATCTTTGACATGTGTCCACCTTCCACCTTCCACCTTCCCTGACCTTCCTCGACCCACCCTCACCAATCCCCTCATGTACAACATACTGATCCCAATTAAAAAAATCTCTAAATTCTTCCACAATTATAAAAAGATAATTGATAAATGTATGAATACAAGAAAACAATTGGAAAACCCTCAAAATTGAAACCCAGAAAATCAATTTGAAATCCAAACTCAGGAGAGATCGGGGAGAGATGTGGGTGGTGTGGTAGCAGGAGTGAGCAATGGGATGGTGGTTGGGTGTGGCTCAATGGATGGTTGATCCACTGAGGAGGAGAGGGTCTTGGCGGGTTGGGTGCGCAGATTTGATCGCGGTTGCTGGCCGGAAAGTTTGGAAGCTGGGTGGCGTGGTTGCTGGGTTTGTTCAGAAATGGGGGAGCTTGTGCCAGGTTCTGGTTTCAGGGGCTAGTCGTCTATTGTCGGCCGATCATCCATTGAGAGCTCAAGCAATGATTGAGGACTGGGGTTTGGACAAAGCTCAAAGGGTTGTTAATTTGCTAATGCGAGGGAGGATAACTTGTCATCAAATTTCCAAGCTCCATCAAATGGTTCAAGAGATGGATGAGAGAGAGGGATGTTGGAGACGGAGATGGGGCAGACAACACCCGAGAATTTCTACAATTAACAAATTCCCCATTACTTCTCATATTTGCATAAGGATAAGTCTTTTATGTAAATATTAAATAATTGAGTTTATATTATATTAGGTATTTTGAGTCCATCCCTGTGGGAGAATAAAATTTGTTGTTTCATAAGCCTATTACGGCCAATTTTCATTTTTAACTTCCCTCCACAGCTTAAAGTTTCACGTTAATTCATAACGTATTTTATACGAGTCAGTAAAAAATTATTATGAAATTTAATTTAGAAATAAAATAGTCATTTTGCATCATTTTAGAAGTAAAGTAACAATTTAGTATCACTTTATTTTGGCAAAGTAGTGGTGTACGTGTTCATGAATATGACTCTCATTCTGAATCTGAATTAGAAGATGATTCACTCTTAAAGGGAGGAAAATCAATGCTGGAGTTCACGGTCGTCGTTTTCTTGATGGTGGAGTTGACCGTCGTCGTTGTCTTGGTGGTAGAATCGACAAAGATGTTTTGGTGGTAGAATCAACATAGATGTTCTAGTGGTGGAATCAATGGCACTATTTTGGTGGTGGAGTCGACGATTCTATGCAATCAGGACTTAGATTCTTTAAAAGAGAGAATAATAGTTCATAGTGCTCAATTAGGATTTAGGGTTTTTTCTTCTTAATTTTTATTTTTCATGTTTGATATTCTTTTTATTTTTATTTGGAGATAATTAATTAAAAAAAAAGAGCGATGTTATGGATTGCCACATGTGTTGGGATGAGAAAAGTTAAGAGTTGGTACTCGTAGCATTATTGAGTGCAATATAGTTATTTTTCTTCTATATTCAGCTTCAAAGTCAATTTTAGGTGGCTTTGCATGAGGTGCGTCATCAATTAACAAGATTTATGACCAAAATTATAAATGATGAATTACGGTGAAATGTTTTAAACAATTTAGGATATTTAATGCAAAATTTATAAAACTCAAGTAGAACCTGAAATTTGATATAAAACATATTGCATTAAAGTGAAGTTTGCACTAAAATTTATACCAAATTTCACATTAGAGAAAAGAAAGCAAATAATTTTTTTGGTGCTTGTTATACAATTTCAAATGGTGTGGAAGTATGCAACGTGGAGAAAGTGAAGGAGTGTCTGTCCGAAACGTTGAAAAGAAACCCCATCAAACATTTTAGACCAAAGAAAACCAATCAAACCAATAAAAGTTAGGCTAAATTATATAAAAATATCTAAACTATAAGAGTTATTTCAAGTTCGTACCCCAATTATGAAAATTGGCATCTAGGTACCCAAACTATCAAAACACAAAATCTAGGTACCCACCGTTAGCAATTTGTTAAAAAAAACTGTTAAGTGCCCTAGTGGCACTTGTGGGGTCCTTTATCATATTGGCATGGACTTAAAACAATTATTTTACTTTTATTTTTATTATTTTTTAATTTCTATTTTTTACTTTCTCTCCTACCTAGCCCTTCTATCTCCCCGACTCCCTCTCTCTACGACAACCTCTCCCATATTCACCTTTGATTTCCTCCCATTCCGCTCCCCACACCCTGTCGCCTCTTCACTTGGCCTCATCTACCCAATCTCCCTTCAAAACCCAGAAGCCCATTTTGTTATTTGACTCGTTTTAAGCCCAAGTCACGAATACTAATTGAATTATGAACATCCAACCCCACCCCTAACCCACACTGACGTTGTCGTTATCGACCCACATTTTCGTTCAGGGATGATATGAATTTGATAGGCCGTACCATTGCGACCACCATGACTGTGACTCAGTGAAGAATTCGAAAGGGTGGAGAGAGAGAGATGAGGCTGGTGAAGTGAGATTAGACGGCGTGGATGGTGGGGGTTAGAGCGGGGATTAGAGTGAGGATCAGGACGACGAAGGTGTGGGTTGAGGTGTTCGTGAACTAGGCTTAAACTAAGTCAAAGACCAAAATTGGGCTTCTGGGTTTTGAAGAGAGGTTGGAAGAGAGCTTGAGCCACTAATCTGAATCGAAGAAATAGAGTGCGGCGAACTCGGTGAGGACCATGACTTGAGTTTGAGAGTCAATGATGACCGAAACGTGGCGCGACCAGGTCTAGCCGAGCTGAGGCAGGACTTGGAATTGACGATTGAGAGGCTTGCAGACGATGAGTAACTTGGTGGAGTCGGGAGATTGGGTAGATTCGGCCTAGAGGTAGATGAGGCCTAGTGAGGAGGCGATAGGGTGTGGGGAACATAATGGGAGGAAATCGAGGGTGAATCTGGGAGAGGTTGTCGCAGAGAAAGGGAGTCGGGGAGATAGAAGGGCTGGGTAGGAGAGAGAGTAAAAAATAGAAATAAAAAATAATAATAATAAAAGTAAAATAATTATTTTAAGCCTATATCAGCATGATAAAGGGCCCCACAAGTGCCACTTGGATACTTAATATATTTTTTTAACATATTGCTAATAGTGGGTATCTAGATGTTGTGTTTTGGTATTTTGGATACCTAGATGCCAATTTTCATAATTAAAATACGAATTTGAAATGACCCTTATAATTTATGTATTTTTATGTAATTTATCCTAAAAATTAATCAAACCAAGATGATCGTTGACACCAATGGCAAATAGAGAGAGCGAGAGAGAGAGCGAACCCAAAATAACATCATAAATCTTCCACCTTTCACTTTCATGATTTCATATCCAACTGCAGAGGCACAGGGCCAGAGGCAGAGAAAGAGACGACTTCAAATAAACTTAAAAAGAATAAAGTAGAATTCTCAATAGTAAGATACAACAACGATGGCCATGCTCATGCGCTTGCCTCCCCACCTTCCCTTCTCTTCCGTGAGTCTCTCTCCCCTTTCGTTCGTCGTCTACGTTTCTTTGCATTCCACATCAAGAATCAAAATTTAAATGCCGTATTTCCTACATTTCTGTGTTTTTTTCTTCTAGTTTATATGTTGCCTTGTAATTGTGATTAGAGATTAGAGATGGTCATTCGGAAACGGTAATCATGTTGGGTATTCAAGAAAATTTGTGAAAACATATGAAATATAAGCATCTACTGTAAAAATGAAGTTGAGGTTTCAATAATTGGTTTAATGGTAATACTTTGACTCACTCCTTTTGGTTTTTGCTGATCTATTAGATAGACAAACCTCTTTAATTCTATTCAAGTAAAAAGCTCATCTAATTCGTTTCCAGATATGGGTCATGGGTGACAAACTTCCCGGTATAAGTGCCTAACAATTTCTCTTAATGTTCCCAACTTGAACAAGTTACCAGCACACTGAATACATTTTCAAAATTGAAGCCCCAATAATATAAACCTAAAATTATTTCATAATTTGGTTTTTGAAAAACAGCCTTTTGGTTTTCCCTTGGGCTATGTTTGGATGAGGAACTTCAAAGTACCAAGGGATTTAGGGCCAAGATTATATAAAAATGAGGAACTTAACATTAGATTGAGGGATTTCAAATGACTAGATGCAATGCATTTAGAGGAATTTGTAAGTAACTACTTGATAGGTGTTACTTTGGAAATCCCTTGTTTAGTTAGTTTGTTAGGCTCAGGTGGTGCATGTGCTCCTTTGGTAGTTGCTCAACTAGTTACTTACTAATCTCTCTATTTAATTGTTTGAAGTGCATTTCTTAGTTAGATACCCTAAATCCCTTGGTATTTTGAAGTTCCTCATCCAAACATAGCCGTAGCGTTTTATTTAATTGCTGCTGGGATTGACGAAACCAAGTTGTTTACTTTAAATTTGTAGAGTTCCAGAACTGCTAAAGAACTGCTGGGGAATGTCATGACAGGCAAGTCTGCCCATGTTATATACCAAACTTTACAGTATTAGTGAACCTGACGTTGTTACTAAACTGTGTTCCATATGAATTTACGACTGATAATATCTTCTTGAAATCTCTTTATATATACATATACAGATATTATGCAATCACGTAGCACAAATTTGCGATTACGAAGCAGTAGAAGAAGAGTCATTTCATTTCAGGGCTCTGTGAAATCTGTCCAAACTTCTTGCCGAATCTTGGCCCCAGGAACATTAATAAACAGGGAAGAAAAAGTGCCTTCAAGATTCTTGAGGGACAAGAAATTGGTTCCTAATGCAGATCCTCCTAGCATGAAAGACGTCAACCTTTTGTATCAGTTTTTTGATCAAAGGTCTATAGATGTCCTCTTCTCTATGGTTTGATTTCTATATTCTTTGTTACATATGAGGTTTTCTTCTCTGCGGTAAAATATTTATATGTTTTATTGCATATGCTTAATTACCAGTTTTGCTTTTATTTGTTATTTGCTCTCTTGCAGTACCAAGATCACGGTGTTGACAGGAGCTGGAATTAGCACAGAATGTGGAATTCCTGACTACAGAAGGTTCTTCATCTTCTTTAATATTCTTGTTCAAGCTTATGAGGTTCATGGAACCTTGTCTTTGCATCCTCTATTATTGAAGAACTTCTGAAATTAGACGTTGCTGTGTTGTGTTTTCTTCAGGATTCTATTTCCGATAATTAAAAAAAGAGGATGCTTGTAATATGCTTATTTTCATCTGTCTTTGTGAGACCTATTTATTCTTGTTAACTCAGTTGATCATATTGAAACAATCTTCTTCTCTTTGGGGTTCCCCACTATAGTCATTATCATCAGTAATGTGTTAATGATGTTGAGTAGTGGTTGCCAACATTTTCTCTATTGCGCTATAAATTTTTCAGACAACATTCTTTGATTTCTTTGCAAAGCCTGTTTCTTTATTCGTATTGATTTATTATATCCATGTACTTCGAGAGAGTGTGTGCTAAGTACCTTAATTGTTACTATTATTAGTTAAGTTGATATCGAATAAGATAAGACTTAAACTCAAGTCTTAGTTGAGCCAATCACGTTGGGTTAGTTGGTAATGTGCTAATTAGTGGGAAAGGTGCAATGGTTTATTCTCCTATTTTCATGTAAGTGAACATAGGAGTAGTGCCCCACTTGTTATTTATTGCTTATTGTCTTAGGATTTTCGTAATTAGTTGTAATTGTCACCTATGTAAGGTTAAGAATGAAGTGAGTAAAATCGTCAAGTTATTTACGCAAAATAACTGCAGGTTATTGAGGTCAGAGGCTCCTCCATTACCCTTTTTTTATCTTTGGTTTCACAGAATTTTCAACATCGGTGTCAACAAGAAAATAGCAAACCCCCAATCTGTACTAGTGTGACTTGGCGGAATGGCATAGTTTGTTCTAAGTGACCTTCTGCCATGGGTTGGATTGGTTTTATATGGTTCAATTTACTCCAGATGAGATATACCAAGTAGGGTTAATATGTACTGAAATCATGATATTCATATATAATGGTTGATGCTTCTACATCAAAACTTTGTGTTCATACCATGCCATGCATAATTTGTTCTCATCTATTATTACCTTCTTTTTTTCTGTTGCAGCCCAAATGGAGCTTATAGTTCTGGATTCAAACCAATTACCCATCAGGTGATTTAAAGGCATGTGCTGTGATACTGGCTTCTATAGTATTGTTTTCATCATAAGGGTTCAAATTTTCCTTTTGATAGCTGAAAATTTTATACTAAATTAAATTTTTTTATAAATAGTAATAAAGAAAAACTCTAGCTAAAAAGAGGTAAGGCTTCCGTACTGGTCATATAGTAATAAGTAATTGAGATATTGATAGGTCCTATACTATTATTAGTGGTGGCAGTGCATGTAATCTGTTTACATCAGTAGTTTAAATTTCAGTGTTTTGGTGTGGTGCTGACAATTGATTCCAAATCCTTCATAATGGTTGTTTGGTAGGTACCCGACCAGGAATAAAATCTAAACCTTTAGTTTCTGAATGGAACTGTAACTTAACATAATGGAGTAGCATATTACTCGGGTGGTAGAGAAGTTACATATGCATGCATTTTTGGTTTTTAGAATCATTGAAAGTTTGGAAAGAGAAACATCCTTTTGTTCTCCTTTTTTTTTTCTGCCAACCAAAGAGCAGTTTCAAGAGTATTATGAAGTAATTATGTTCAATGAGGATTGGTGTTTAGTTTACAAAGTTCTCAGAATGTGATATTCAATATCTTTCATCAGCCAAGTTGTCAAAAAGGAGTTAGAGCCTTTCAGCAAATAAATTATGTTTACATCTCCATACTCAGTTGATATCTTTTAGTCAGAATATGAAATTTTGGAGCAAATTGCTTCAATAAATGAATCTCGTGATGCATTGTTGTGACATAGGCCTCATCTCCATCTTGCTTATACATGTCTTTCCCTGATTGAGTTTTAAAGGAACTACATAGTGTCACAAATGGACGCTGCATCTTTAACAAACTTTACCTTATTTGTTTCTATTATAAAAATATCATTGTGGTTAGTTTGAAAAAGAACTTTTCCAAATGGAATTCATTTTCATAATTACTGCTCTTTATGTTTTACAATAAAATCTCAAAGCTCTACCCTAAACTTCTGCTTTTGCTGGATTTTATGAACAGGAGTTTCTCCGTTCTAGTCGTGCGAGGAGGCGATATTGGGCTAGGAGTTATGCTGGATGGAGACGGTTTACTGATGCACAACCTGGTCCAGCTCATATTGCTCTAGCATCTCTAGAAAAAGCTGGGAGGATAAATTTGATGATTACACAAAATGTTGATAGGTAAGTAGCTGTATGTTTCTTGAGTTTTGTTTGTTTGAAGGATTACTCATAGCCATTTTTATTAGTTAACCTTTAAAAAAAAAACTTTATTCAACTGTTTCTAGACTAATTTTTGATATTCTAGAAAATTTAAGGAAACTGGCATACTGGAATTTGATTTATTTAAATCATCTGTACAGCAGTAGAAATTTCTAGATATATGTTTAAGATAATTCAGAAAGAAAAACTTTTAAAAGTCAAGACCATCAATGTTTTATTGTCAATATTTCTGCCTTTTCAAATTATTCCCTAAAACCTTAATCAATACTAAAGCAATTGCAAATTAGGAAGAAAATATTCTCTCCAAAGTGAAAATATTTTCTATTGGGGCTAATTTTCATTGTCTTGTTTCAGGTTGCATCATCGTGCTGGTAGTAACCCAGTCGAATTACATGGAACTGTATACTCCGTGGTTTGTATAGATTGTGGCTTTTCCTTCCCCCGAAATCTATTTCAGGACGAAGTTAAGGCCCTTAATCCAAAGGTTAGTTCTGTGTAGTTTATTCTTCCAGGAGGACTAATGATTGCTTAGCTCCTTATGTCATTTTGTTCTTAAATGTATAAGAAATGAATTTTATGAAGAATTTTAATTTATAGTTAGTGAAATGATTTTAAGGGTTGTTTTTATACTTTTGCAGAAACGTTAATGAATGACATTTCTGAATCAATATTGATTCCATGAATTTTTTTTTGTTTAGAAGGCAATGAAAAAAAACAGACGTTTTAGTTAAAGCTGGGGAAACTCGTTAACTGTTACTGATGGCTTAATACAACTGGAGATGTGACTGAAATATAGAGGAATCTAGCTTGCTCACAACATTAATAAGTGTCGACTGATTATTCCAATCATCATTTGAGCCCTAGATTTCTAAAACCTTCCGTGTACCTATAAAATGTTGATTTGTTTAGGGAATTGTTATTGGAACTCCAAAAATGTCATCCTGCGCCCCCCATTTTTTTCACTTGGGAGGAGTTCATGATGACTTTTCTGGAACATCACCCTTCAATTATTCTGAGTTTCCAACATTCTACTTGCTATATTATAAAACCGAAAATAGGCTGACATTAATAGCTATCCAATATTCGCTATCACAAAGCATTACTAATTACCTAGATCAATCCTTCCTTGGAGAAAACTTGCCTTCTAAGTTGAGTTGTCAAGAACTTCCTTGACTACCATGGACGGGATGTGAAATGTTGAATGTAGTCGAGATAAAACTAGACATGTTTGCTATGGTCAGTTGAATGGATTTTTGGGAGTTTGGGATGGATATGGATTTTTGGGAGTCTGGGATGGATATGGATATTTGGGAGTCTGGGATGGATGATGAACATGGCATTTCTGCTTGTGTATGTCCGAAGGAACTGCCTTTGTGCTTGACTTTTTTGTCCTCTTAGAAAGCATGTTTTTTTTGGGAGTTATTCCTCTAATTATAGAAGTGAAGTTTCTTTTGGTTGCTCATTCATGTAATCATAGTGGTGGGCTAATCACATGGTGGCATGATCTGGAAATAAAATTTGCTTTCACTGCAGTGGGCAGAGGCAATTGAAAGTTTGGACTATGGTAACCCTGGATCAGAAAAGAGCTTTGGCATGAAGCAAAGACCCGATGGTGACATTGAAATTGATGAAAAATTTTGGGAGGAGGAGTTTCACATCCCTACGTGTCAAAAGTGCAATGGAACTCTTAAGCCTGATGTAAGACATTTGCCAAATGAATTTTAGATTTCAGCAACTAGCAGCAATTTAAGTAGCTATTTCTTGCATGGTGACATTGAAGGTTGTCTTCTTTGGTGACAACGTCCCCAAGGATAGGGCTGATAAGACAATGCAAGCTGCAAAAGAATGTGAAGCTTTTCTTGTGCTAGGATCATCTGTAATGACCATGTCTGCTTACCGACTTGTCAGGTGCTGATCTCCTTTTCATTTTTAATATTTTTTTTATGAAGTCATTTTCATATCTTGCTTTGTGCAATTCTTGTACCCTACAGCTTTAAGTAACAGAAAGTTTTGACCAAAAATTTTACCTAAAACATTCATTTTAATAAATGTTAATCTTGAAAACCAAGTAATAGCTATTGGTTTGTTTCGCAGTGTCTTTTTTTTTTCCCCTTTCGCTTCTTGTGATGGGTTTGGTTTCATATTCCTTCTGATTTCTTCCGGTCCCAGCATATGTGCTTACTTCGCAGTTGTTATTTTCTTTGCGGGTTTCATATTCCTTGTCACCCTGTTATAATATTTTTCCTTGTTTTAAAAATGAAAATCTTGGAAACAAATGGGACACCTTATGGAGTTGAGTGACAGCTTTCTACGGTTGTGTCAAGAATATGGACTATATTGTTGTCAGACTACAGCATAATGCTTAACTAGTTACAATTGCATCATAGTGAGATTTCGGTCAGTTGAAAATTTTATTGAGTGAACTACTCGAAGCTCCAAGGGTTTAGTGTTCATTTTCTGATGCCCCTCCTATTTTGCGCCAGGTTTCCTTGTCATTGGTATTTGGGAGTTGGGTCTCAAATTGCATGATCTTTTTTTTAAATAATGTTTCTCATGTTAGAATGAGAAGTTTCAATTTTATGTCCAGTTTTGAGCATAGTGATGGTTGCTATACCTATGATATTGAAATATTGATGTAAACTTGAAAGAGAGAATTGATTAAGTTGGAGTAAGGAGTGAAAACCCTAGAATAAAAAATTGTTGGGAATCCCTCTTTAATGGAGATAACATTTGGAATTCCAATGAGGAATTTAATAGAAGGTTTATGCATGGATTGGTAATAATTATCATGAATTGTATAGGCCGGTGCATGAATGGTGAATCAAGTTAGAGAAATCTAGCATTAATATTTTGGCGGTGGAGGTTGAGTTAAGATCATTCTAGTCTTTTCTATATGGGGAAAGCCACCTTGGTCATTTGGTTTATGGCTGAACTAGCTTTTTAGTTGGGTGCATCATGAGAGTTCCACTCCATGTGAGAGTGAGAGAGTTCCACTCCTTGTAGAGAGAGTGAGGAAGAGTGAAGAGTGAAGAGTGAGAGAGTGACAAGTGTGGGGAAGTCTTAGTATTTGCTTACCTCCATCCTTTTACTCTCTTTTGTATTCATCAAGTCTTGGGCATAGACTTGGTAAGGTCATTCTTCTCGTTGTACCCATTATTTGATATGGTGGAAGGCGTTATATTGTTGTTGCCCAATGCCCCTGGAGGTAGGCATATTGCCTAACCACATATCTAATGTAAGCAAGGAAAGACTTTTCCTCGAACAATAAAAGTATAAGAAACGATGCCCTTAATGCTTGTTCTCTAATTATTCATCTGCTTTTGATCTATATATTTATCTAGACTTTCCAACTTTACAGAGCTGCACATGAAGCAGGTGCTGCAACGGCAATTGTAAATCTAGGAGTGACTCGAGCAGATGATATTGTATCTTTGAAAATCAATGCTCGACTGGGAGAGGTATTGTATTGTATAGCCTTTGTTGTGTTGGCAGCTGGCTCTACAAAATGAAAATGGTGTTAGCGTAGTAACATGCTTTTGCATATACTTTTACAGATTCTACCCAGAGTGCTAAACACGGGATCTCTTGCCATCCCTGCTCTTGCTTAATTCAATTCTTACCTGGAATTCTGGAAACAGGTATTATGATAAAACCTTACCTTAATTCCAGTTCCAGTTTATTATGTTTATATGAGAGTAGGTTTTTCAATCAATCAATTAATTATTTTTTATTTTTTCTCAATAGCTTCTTTTGCAAACATGGATTGTTTGTGATTCAAATTTCAATTATGAAACGTTGAAACTAGTCAAAGTGAAGACACTGGATTATGCTCTGGGACCGGAAAGGGAAGAGAATTTTTTTTTTTTTTTTATTGATTGTTATATTGTATTGCTGTAAAAAAAGTGTCTGCATCCTCGATAAAAGTTTGATTTATGTGAAACTGTCCTGAAATATTTGGTTTATGTTCCTCTGGGATTATAGGAAATTGGAAACCTTACTAGTTTCATTAAATTAGTAATTGATTATGGGTTGTTTTATTGCCTCCGATATGTCAAAAGCACACCCAATTTACCTTAAATGCACCTTGTACTCGCGTGAATGTTCCATTTGGCATCTTATTTTCATTATTCGTTCAAAATATACCTTGAAATTTCCGAACTGTTCAACTCAGCATCTTTTTCGTTTCCTCTAATTGTCGTCAACTTAATGACTAGGTGATGCATATGTAGTTTAAACAAGACTGAAGAAAGAAAGGGCACAATGGTAACTTCACGCTTAACCTTCTTCTCGACTGTCATCTTCTCGGTCTGTCGCTGCAACTTCACTTCCCACTCCATTGCGCCCTCTACGTCATCGGTGGCTCACTCATTCCCGATCGACCGTCATCTTCTCGGTCTGTCGCTGCAACTTCACTTCCCTCTCCATTGGGCCCTCTACGTCATCGGTGGCTCACTCGTTCCCGATCGACCGTCCCTCGCCGTCCTCTGCCGTCTACTTCAACACTGCCTCGTGGGACTACCTCGCTCCAATGCCCACGCCACTTGGAAGCTTCACATGCGGCGTGGTACCCAACTCCCGCGAGATTCTCGTCGCCGGCGGTGACTCGCAGCACACGATGTTCAGTGCCGCTGGAAGTCGAATGAGCTCGGTGGAGGCCGCTCTGGTAACTCCATCAATCAAATCTTTAATTCTCTGCTATGTAAATTTGGAACTTGTTCGTCTTCCGGCAAGCACACACAATTACACTAAGAATCTTTGCCGACTACTTCCCCTCCTCAACCCCGAAAACCAAACGAACCAGAGAGGATTTAACTTAACCAGGGTTCCAAATTAACCCCAAATCAGAGCTTAAGGTTTTAACCATGGTCCACTCATGCAGTTAGGATTTAGGAGACAGTCCAATAACAAAGAACAAACAAACCCAGTTTGTTATTCTCTCTAAACCTCCATACTTTTGCTTTGAACAAAGCAAAGGCCAAAGCTTTTCACAGTTTTTCTGGGCTTTCATTATTGGTGAACAGGAAATAACTCACTGTTGGTTTCCGAGAAAAAAAAAAACGTTTGACCCTCAAGCTCAACTCTCACTTTCCCGGGAATGGTTCAAATGCCCGAGAAGACTCTTCCCCCTTTGCTGCCTTATCCAATGATGTCCTCATGATCCCATTTCGCTTGCCCAAACTTGGGTGTATTTTTTTTCTCGTAACCCTTGTGTTTGCTAGATTGAGATTTTGTTTTATTTCTGGGTTTTGTTTGTAACTTTGAATTATTGTTCTTTGAGATATGAAATTGTACCCATTCTGGGGTGTGTTCGATTTGGTTGAATGTATAAAATTTTAGCTTTAGTAAGCCAAGCAATGATTTGTCATGGTTTAGGTGGTATTTGGGGCTGAGATTTTATTAGGTGATTGGTTTTTTTAGACGGAGATGAAAATTAAGATGGGTTTAGGAGGTGGGTTGGAATCATGAAGATAAGGCCATAGTTGTTGAGCGTGGGTATAGGAACTTAAGAAAATTTGCACAAGAAGCTCTCGGATCTTGTTGAGCGTCCAAATGCATCGAGAGATTGAAAATAGAAAGGGGGGTTTTTATGCCAGCGTGTCCAAATTTCCAATTTTGCCATAAGTTTTGACGCACACTTAATAGCTTTAACAAAATTGGTGCTGAGTTAAACAACTCAGAGATTTCATGATGCATTTTGAACGAATACTGAAAATATGATGCAAAGTGAAACATTTAGTGGATGCGGGATTTGTGCCAAGTCACACAATGAGCTAGCTATAAGGCATCAAGCTCCATACAGCTATATAACATCATCGTCATCCATAGGAGTTTGAACCTGCGAACTCTTCCCCACTAGTGATGAAGCATGAATATCACTAGACCGTCAGACTAGGTAAATTGATTTTTGCTTTAGAAAGAAACGATATGTGCATAGATTCATTAAACCGTAGACACATAAAAACTAACCTGATATAGTTCATCAACTAAGTAGACATTGTTTAGACGTTCAATGCCCAATTTTCCAGTCATAAAAGTCAGTAACCCCAACCAGTTATCAAATCTAGGTAGAACTTGATACAAAACATCCGCACCGAATTGACATTGTCAGCCAAAACAAAATTCGGCTCTTCAAGCAAGCCATAGGTTCTGCTAAAATAAGCCGAAGCTACTTGTTAACAGCCCTGTCAATTTCTTCCACGTGATCCCGAAGCACATTCCACTGCACAAGAGAATATGATAGGCAAGAATTCTCAACAACTATTGAAATCGATCACACGTAAAAAAAAACATCAAAAGACGTACCTGATCCATTGTCAGTGAGATTCCTGAAAAAAAAATGGGCAACCAAGTCAGTGTAAGGCACACCATTTAATGAACAGAAAGCATATTAAGGTTACATATAAAATGAAACTAGCACTAAACCAACCAAACAAATAAGTATATTAAGGTTACATATAAAATGAAACTAGCACTAAAAAGAAAAGAAACCATTGCTTTATCATTAAGTTAATAGTTTTCAAAACATACACGAACCAAACAAACAAACCCCAAGTGAAATAAAATAAACCTGGAACCAACAAAAACTATGAATTCTTACTCACATTAGACCAAACTCATTATGAACCCTCCCCCAACTGATGCAGGAGACCACGATTAAGAGTCTTTCAACCTTTTTGTGTGACAAATGCCATTCTTGTTTAGAGGTTTTAATGGTTTTTCACTGCTTTTAAATTTAAATTGATTTTTCAAGCTAAACCTAGAAATCGCCTAAAAATGGTTTTCGTGTTAGAACTGAAATATACAGCTCAAGCCTTAGAATTCACCTACAGATATAGCACCTTGTCCTCAGCCTAAGCCTTTGTATGCAACCCTTTTTTGAACTCTCAATTAGATCAAAGACTGTATTTCTCAAACCTTGAGGCCATACTTGGAATTTTTGTTTAGTTTCACCATGCCACTTAAGTAGTTGCTTATTATTTTTGCTTAAGAAATGGTTCAGCAGAATCCAAACTCTCAGTTGTCTCCAACAGAGACAAAACTGAGGCCCGCTTAAGGACATTGCCTACTGAAGTCCTCCTTAGGTCCTGACAACCTTTCTCATCAGCCTTCCGTGCCTTCATGGAGCGGCATTGTCACTTACCCAACTCAAACCTTCAGGGACGTGACAGGTTTGACTGATTCTAACCCAGCACTGTTAATTGCATGAATGGACTTAGGATTTCCAAACTCCAGTACAATTCACCTATCATAGCATGCTGAGAAGATTCCATGTCCCTCCTAAACCTTCCACATGTATCTCGCCAAATTTTCTCTCATCTTCAACCTTCTCTCTGAAGCATTGAACCTTTTCTCGTCCCCTTGCAGGTAAGATGGCTTTGATCCTGATTTCTAATTTTTGACCAAGTCATAAGCTTACCAATAGCAAGGAAAGAAGCCTAAGTTTTGCAAATGTTCAATCTTGCATGACGTAAATCTCTCAAATCCACAGTTCTTAGTCGACTGCTAATAAACCTCCACATCATTATCAAATTTGTTAAAAGATTTCTCTCATCCGAAAAAAAGAATGGTACTACCTTAATCCCAACCCAACCACCCTCAAACTAGATGCTGTTTGTTGTAATATTAGACAGATTATTCCAAATTTTGTGAACTCACTCCCAATGCACCCTCTAGAACACAGTTCCTACAAAGCAACACTGCTTATTTGCTTGGAGTAGCCTCATTACTATATGGAACTCCAGGAGCTTTATAATGTCACTTGCATCCTACACCAAGAATGGAGTAAATACTCCCACAGCCTTCACCCACAAACTAAAGACTGAATAACTAGCCCTATCTAGGTTGCTCTTGTTTTCCAGAGATACTCCAAAAGGCCATGGATTCTTTGTAGCGTCTCTTTCTTATGGGTCTCTAACATGGTTAGGTTCATTTTTCTTCCTTCCTTCGACTACACCAAGAAACATTTCTTGAATTCTTGTCCAACCATTTACCATCTGAACTCAAGGAATAATAGAATTAATTATCATCCAGACCCCAAGCTTTCTAAAATGTTGATTAAATCACGAAAACTCTTCTCCTTTTTTTTTTCCTTTGTCTGGTAAGGGTTTCCTCAACCTGTCCGGGCTCACCTTTATACCACCTAGAAAATCCCCCAGCCACACAGCACATTCAACTCCAGTCATAAAGAAACAGTTCCATCTATTCCTCCCTACAATTTGTAAAACATCTGCTCTTGAATCTTCATCAACCACTAGAGTGAAAGTTTCTGTTCTATCTTAAAATTCACCAGCCTCATGTTTGTTACCACTCTATGGACTCTCCCTCATGGTTCTCATGGAAAAATCCTAAATTTCATAAACTTCACCCAGGAGCAACCTAACTTCTCTATTTGTTAATTTGAATTTGTTTTCCAATTGTAGATATTGAGCATTATAATTTCTATTGTGAAAGAATTGTGCAAATCCTAAATTACAATATTTTCATTTCTTTTACACTCCAAATCTGGCCTAACAACAAAAAACCATCTAGCAAATTAGACAGAAATCAGTAATTAAACTACAATCCAAGACAAGCCAACCAATGGAATAGTAATACTCTACACATACAACAAAACTCTATTAAAGACGAGATAAGAAGGAGCCAAACCTTTTTTTCCAGGCATTTGCTTGCCATCCTTAACATAGAACTCACGAATGTCGACCATAACCTTGCCATTCCAGTTCCTCACAGTTACGCTCCTATTCTTCGATATCTGCAATTGCCCAAAAAGCCCTAAATCAGAAATGCTACTCAAATAGAGGGGCACAAAAAAGAAGAAAGAAAAACGGTCACCTCGCAGACGATGATGTCGTCAGAGGATTCGTCGGAGGAGTCTCTCTTGGAGGCCTTCTTGGGCGGCGCGTGGCCCTCAGAGTCACCGTCCGACGCCTGAACCTCCTCGTCCTTTCTCTTGCCTCTCCACGACATTCTCTTCCTTTTTTCTTCTTTCTAAGTTTCGGGTTTTCCATGCGACTGTGAGAGTAGCCGCTTCTCGAGAGGCTAAGAGTGTTTTTACTTTTTGACCTTGTGGACTCGCGAGCTCAATAATTATTAATTATTACACTATTTGAGATGATTTTGACACTTTATAAATAACTTAATGTAATTTACTTTTTATTTTAATGCTATCTTAAGAATCAAACTTTAAAAACTTTTTTTTTTTTTTTGAATTTAATATATTTTATTTTTATTTCTTTTGTTTATGTAAATCGTTTGGATTTTTTTTTTCTCGATAGACCCTACCCTCTGTATAGTTTATATAGTGTTCAATCGTATATAGAAAGTGGAAGAGATATGAAACGGGAGAGTAGGGTTTATTGAGGAAAAAAAAATCAAAACGATTTATATAAAAAAATAAAATATATTAAATTCAAAAGAAAGAGGGGTAAGTTTGGAAGTTTGATTCATAAAAAAAATAAGAAAACATTAAAATAAAAAAATGGAGTGCATCAAGTAATTATAGGAACCAAAATCAGCTCCCTATTAGATATTCAATTTTAAAAAAATTGAGTGGCATCTTGTTGAGATATTATATGAAATGTAAAAGTATATTGCTTTCATAAAAGATTATAAAATATCGAAATGTAAAATTGAAGCGGTTAATCTGAACATTTGATTTTAAATGAATTTAAATAGATATGTAATTGTGCCATCAACTTGTTTATTAAAACCCTACTTATTTTTCATCTTGCAGTAGGATTTAATGTTGGCGAGGCTCGGTTTTAGATGTAATTAAAGAGATAAATTATACGTTTTATTTACAAGTTTTGGGAAAATGTGAATTTTACTTCTTTCTTTTTCGATCTATTAGACACAAAATTAAATTTCGAATCTATAAAATTACACGTCAGCAACTTTACATCTTAGCACTAAAGATAGCATTGGGATCCAACTTTCAGTTGGTATCAGAGCCGACCCTAGACATACTTAGAGTCGGTCCTAGGGTTACGAGTTGATATCAATTTTGTTTGTAAAAGGATGGAGCGTGATAGGAATTCCTGTAACAATCCACCTTTGTTTGATGGCACAAACTATGCTTCTTGGAGAGAAAAGTTTGAAATCTTTCTCGATGAATATGATGAAATTGCTTTTGAATATCTTACTGTTGAGTGGAGATGTCCTAGGAAAACTGTAGGTAATGAGGTCGTAGACAAATCAAGGTTTGATTGGACTCAGGGTGAGTCTCTTGCCTCATCATCGAATAAGAAGGCTATAAGTTCCATTGTCACTGCCCTATCTATGTCACAATTTTCACACATTAGAAATTGCACCACAACAAAGCAAGCTTGGGATAAGCTTAGAATTGTCCATGAAGGTGATGCTCAAGTCCGTGACTTGAAACTTCAAATGTCTTTGGCAAAATTCGAAGAGATAAGGATGAGTGAGTCAGAGTCTTTCACAGAGTTTTATGAATGTCTTGAGTAAATCACAAATGAATGTGTCAGTCTTATCTCTGAAATTACCATTGTTCAAAAAATTATTCGCGTCTTACCTAGTAAGTTTCGGCCTAAGAAGATTGTTCTCATGGAGGTTCAAAATCTAAAAGACAGTAGGTTAGCCAAGTTGGTGGGTAAACTAATGACTTTTGAAATGGAAATGGACATGGAAACTTTGGATTCTAAAAAGGGAAAAAACATTTCTTTACAATCTGCTCAAACCGAATCTAATGTTTTGTCTGATTCTTCTCAAAGTGTGGACGATCAGATGGCTATCTTTGCTAAAAAATTCAGGAGGATATTAAAAGACAAAGGTAGAGATGCACATGCAAGTGGGAGTCAGATTAGAGGCTTCGAGAATAAATGGAAGTCTAAGTCTAGGAACTTTGGGAACAAAGGGAAGTTTGAGTCACAAAATGATAGAAACAATGATAGGTCTTTAGGTTTCAAGGACAATAAGGGAAACATAAAATCAATCAAGTATTTTACTTGTGGAGGGATTGGTCATATAGCTGCTGATTGTGCACACAATATAAAAAATTTTAAACAGAAAGATAGAGCCATGAAAGCTACTTGGAGTGACACTGAATCAGAGTGCTCATCACAATCTGACTCAGATTCTGATTCTGATTCTAATGAAGAAGGAAGTGTGGTAGCATTTGTTGCTTCAATTTGTGATGATTCATTTGAATCAAAATAGTAGTTGTTGTCATTTGATGAACAAGACTCATATGACCTGTCATATGATTTGCTGTGCAAAAAATATGATGACTTGTTTGTGGAAACTTGTAAAATCCAAAAGAAAAACATTCTCCTTGAAGGAAAACTGGCTGGGTTGTCAAATGAAAATAATGAGTTGAAAGATTCTAGAATTGATCTTCTAGAGCCACTTAGGACTAAAGATGAGGAGTTAAAGAATAGAATTGTTGAAAATGAAAAACTACTCAGTCAAGTTGCTGTTTTAAAAAAGAATGTAACTCTCTTTCAGAATGCAAATAAAAGTCTACTAAATCAGGTCAATGAAGCAAATGAAAAAGTAATCAAGTTAACTATTGGCTCTGAAAAGGTTGATAGAATGCTTAAAATGGGAAAGGGTCACAGTGACATGTCTGGGATTGGGTTCAGCATGTCAGATTCAAAGGACAAGTAAAGTTTGTGAGTGAATCAAAACCATTATGTTCTGAGACTAGTCCTCTCAATCCCACTCAGATTCATTCATATGATGAATCAAATGTGAGTCATAACAAGAAGGAGAGATTCATTCCAGTGTGTCACTATTGTGGAGAAAAGGGTCGTATTCGACCAAAGTGTCTAAAATTGAAACAAACACAGACTGCACCACTCTCAGGAAATACATCATTACATGATAATGTTCAATATCTTTTGCATGAAGTGACTAGGATTGCTAAGGTGCTTGCATCATCATCATCAACACTTAATAAGTCTAAGCATCAGTACGTAGAGAGAACAAGACAACAATGTCAAGTTGTGTTGAATGCTCTAGCTGCCTCACATTCAAGTGTTTGGTATCTTGACAATGGTTGTTCTCGTCATATGTTTGGTGACTCAAGTGTGTTTGAATCAGTTGATACTTTTGATGGTGGTAGTGTGACTTTTGGAGGTGGTCACAAAGGTCTTGTGACTGCAAAAGGCACTGTCAAAATACCAGGATTGCCATATTTGACAAATGTCTTATTTGTCCAAGGGTTGACTTCAAATCTCATTAGCATTAGTCAACTTTGTGATGAGTCGGCTAAAGAGGTTTGAATTTCTAGAGCTGGATGTAGGATCATTGGTGAGTCAGGGAAAGAAATTTTGTATGTTGGACGATCCAAAGATCACTGTTTTTGTATTGATAGAAGTTCCATTGGTCAAACCAATGTGTGTCATAGGGTTGTTGGTGAAATAAGTCTTTTGTGGCATCAACGTCTTGGTCACATGAACTTTATCGATTTAACACGTTTAACTAGGAAAACGTAGGTTAGGGGTCTTCCTAAACTCAAAAGAGATGCTACTCATGTGTGTGGACCATGTCAACTTGGTAAACAGACCAAGTCATCTCATTCAAATATTTCTCACATCACCACTTCTAGAGTGCTTGAACTACTTCACATGGGTTTGATTAGATCTGTTAATGTCCTTTCACTTGGAGGAAGAAGTATATCTTAATTGTTGTAGATGATTACTCAAGGTTTACTTGGGTATGTTTTATGAAAGACAAAACTGAGACATATACTGAGTTTAAAACTCTGTTTAAGCAATTACAGTCTGCACAGATGACTAGTCACATGTCTCTTACTCATATCAGATATGGTCATGGTACTGAGTTTGAGAACTCTTCATTTGCATGATTATGTGCCAAGCAAGGTACTATGCATGAATTTTCTACACCTATCACACCTCAACAAAATGGAATTGTTGAAAGGAAAAATCGTGTTTTAATTGAAATGACTTGTGTCATGCTTAATAGCAAAAATTTGGCTAAACATTTCTGGCATGAAGCTGTAAATAGTGCATGTCATATCATTAATAGAGTGTTTTTGAGACCTGGATCTCATCAGACTCCTTACGAGATATGGAAAAAGAAAAAACCAAGTGTTGATTATTTTCGAGTCTTTGGTAGCACTTGGTATATTTTGTAAGATAGGGAGGCATTAGCAAAGTTTGACCCTAAAAGTGATGAGGGTATCTTTCTTGGATACTCCACAAATAACAGGGCATATCGAGTGTTCAATCTTCGAACAAACACATTGATGGAGTCAGTTAATGTCAAAATTGATGACCTAGGAGCCAGTGTGGAACTAGCCACTGATGTTGATGATTAGTTTCCTAATGAGCCTATTATGTTAACTCCTCCTTCTGTCTTACCTTGATCACAACCTCCATCATCTGAACATGATATCTCAAGGGGTAGATGCTTCTGTGATAGGTAAACCAAAATGGGCAGAAAGTCACCCTGATTCTAGATTAATTGGTTCCATTAATCAAGGTGTTCGTACCCGACAACAAGTGTCCAGACAAATTGAAAATGTGTGAAAAGTGTGTTATCTTTCACAACTTGAACCTAAGAACATCACTGAAGCTTTAAAACATGAAGAATGGATTCTTGCAATGTAAGAAGAACTTGGTCAGTTCGAAAAGAATCAGGTCTGGGAACTAGTCACCAGACCTCAGGGTGTAAATGTGATAGGCACTAAGTGGATCTTCAAAAATAAATCTGATGATAGTGGTGTTGTCATTAGAAACAAAGCTCATCTTGTAGCTCAAGGGTATTCATAGATTGAGGGTTTTGACGTTGATGAGACATTTGCTCTAGTTGCTAGGATGGAGTCTGTTAGGTTGCTATGTGATGTAGCTTGTCATCTCAAGTCTAAATTGTTTCAAATGGATGTCAAAACTGCCTTTCTAAATGGGTATCTTGATGGGGAGGTCTATGTTGCATAACCAAAAGGCTTTGAAGATCCTCTTCATCCTGAATCTATATATAAACTTCACAAAGCTCTTTATGGCTTGAAACAAGCACCCCGTGCTTGGTATGACAGGTTGTCATCTCATCTCCTTAGCAATGGATACACCAGAGGATTCGTTGATAAAACCTTATTTGTAAAACACACTAACACTGATGTTCAGTAGCTCAGGTTTACGTTGATGACATCGTTGTTGGGTCTACCTCAGAATTTCTTGTTCAAAAATTCATCAATGTCACGATTAGTGAATTTGAAATAAGTCTTGTTGGTGAGTTGTCTTACTTTCTTGGTCTTCAGTTTCGACAGGACAGTGAATATATTTTCATTTCCCAATCCAAATATGCCAAGAACTTGGTTCATAAGTTTGGCATGGATTCTATTAAGCCCGCGTCCACTCTTATGTGTCAAAGCACTAAACTTACTCCCGATTTTTCTAGTAAGGCTATTAATCCTACATTGTATCGAAGTATGATTAGTAGTCTTCTTTGTCGCACTGCTAGTCGTCCTGATATTGCTTTTGGTGTTGGTGTGTGTGCTCGTTTTCAGAGTGCTCCTCGTGAGTCTCATATTCTTGCAGTAAAACGTATCATCAAATATGTTAAGGGTTCTCTAACTTCTGGTTTATGGTACACACAAGATTCAACCACTAACTTGGTGGGTTACTGTGATGTTGATTGGGGAGGGTGTATTACTAACCGTAAGAGTACTTCTGGTGGTCTCTTCTATGGCAACAATCTTGTTGCATGGCATAACAAGAAACAAAGCTGTCTCTATGTCTACCACTGAGGCAGAGTATGTTGCTGCTAGTACTCCATGATTATGGTATTAGTCAAGTAGTCTTCACAGTATATTGTAACAACACTAGTGCCATAGACATTTTGAATAATCATGTTCAACATTATCGAACCAAACATATTGACATTCGTCATCATTTTATTCGTGAATTGGTCGAAAACAAAACCTTATTGCTCTCTTCTCTACTGATAAACAACTAGCTGACATCTTAACAAAGGCATTAGAACCTCTACGATTTTAGTATCTTAGTAGTTCTATTGGTCTGTGTGCTGTTTGATATTATATTCTTCTGACTAGTCATGTCTTTTAAAAATAAATAAATTAAATTAAAATAAAAAAATGATAAACAACAAACCAATCTTTCTCTTTCATCATTTGTGTGGTTTGTCTTGAAGTCCTTTCATTGGTCTTTCTGATTTATTTTCTTTGTTCTAAGGCTGATGTCTGACCCATTTTTCTTCTCTTCCAACTTGAGTACCTTGTTTCAAATTTGTCTGACACTTGAAGGTTGTTTTTCTAATCAAAACACAAACCTACTACTTGTTCTGTGCTTCTTGAAGTGTGACCGAAGAAGTCACGGCCCTAGGGAGCTATAAGGCTGCTTTTGGTGATCTAGGGTAAAAAGGGTATACTTCTTAAGTGTGATCAAAGAAGTAACGGTCCTAAGGTGTTACAAGGGTGGGTTTGGTGTTTTAGGACAAAGAGTCATCCTATTTAGGCCATAAACTGTGTTTACCAGGAAGAGTATGATTGAAGTTCAAAAAAAAGAAAAAGAAAAAAAAACACAGGGGCATCTCAGTGGTTCACGTTTTATTTGGAAAAACTATCTTTTTGTGTTAGTCTTTCTTTTGGGCCTTTGGTACTTATTTTCTTTGAGTCTACATTTAAGTTCATCAGCTTACTTTTTCTTAATTGTGTTTTTTTTTTAAAAAAAAAAAAAATTATCTTTGGCTGATTACAAAACGACTTCTTTCACTTACACTTCTAAGTTAGGGGGAGATTAGAATTTTTTCTTTCCCTTGTTTCTTTTCATATTTTTTTTTATTATTATTATGATCTGACTTGTCACAAGACCTGTTTCCAATAGCCTTTCCTATGTCAGTGAGTAGTCATCGTCTCAAGGGTATTGGGTTTTGTTTTTATGTCTGGTTCACTTTTGTTATTTCTTGGGTCTTGGTTTGAGACTGTGTCAACAATATTGTGTCTTGGGTTTAGTGTTGTTACTTTTTACCTTGTTACTGTATTGGGCCATATCTTCGCATTCAATTCTTGTTGTGTTGGTGTTTGTTTGTTTGCTTGGTGTTCATGTTCAGGTTGACAGGTTATTACTCTTTAGGTTGACTGGTCCTTGCCATTCATTAATCGTTCCTCACCTGTCTTCCATCTACCCGTCTTAAATTCCCTAGCCGTTCGTAGTGACCTCTAATGGCTCTTTTTCTCTTATATATTGCTTTTATTGTTTTTCTCTCCATTGTGTCTTCCCGTGAGTTTCTTTGTTATTATCCTTCTCTTCTTCTTCTTTTTTCATTCTCCTTTCTTTTGTTCACCATGTCCATCTCTCAACCTCTTACTCAACGACCGGTTGTCTCTGAACGAATTTTTGTGTTCGAAGATTGTCCCCTTCGTGATGGTCTTCAGTTGTTGACCATTGTAGATCAGTATGCCCTTCATGCTCTTGTTTCCACTCAAGAGTCTTACAATCTATCCCTGGTCCGTGAGTTTTACCAGAATATACCTTATGAAACTCATTCATGGGCCACTTGGGTTGTTATTCGTGGTGTGGCAGTACCATTGACAACTGACTCGATTGGTGCGGCTCTTGATCTTGATCCTTCATCCTCTTCTGCTGAGGTGATTGAGTTTTTTTACTACGAAGATGACTTATGTGACATTTGATGTCTATAAGTCTTTGGCATATCTGATCCCTCTATGCCTCTTGGGGCTGGTCACAAGCCCAACAAAGCTTATCTGTCTCTTTTTCATCGTGCCATTTAGACTTTCCTTCGCCACAACGTCCTTCCGACTGTCAACAATGCCAATCCGACATTGTTGGTCTGCAGAGTGGTTGTTGCCATATCAAATGGGCTACATGTTCCCTTTGCTTGGCTCATGATGACCCATGTGTTGTCCAAGTCTGCTAGTGGTTCCCTTAGCTTATCGTGCCTCATCACTCGTCTTTGCTCTCATTTTAGTGTTCCTTGGCACTCTTGTGATGAGATTGTCTTTGCCACTGAGTTGTTTACCACTAGATCAATGGCTCTGAGTTCATCCTCTGTTTCTATGTCGGATGCTAGTGATTTTGAGCAGCACTTGCAAGAGACGTATCACATTGCTAATGTTGCTGCTGAGGCCAGAGAAGTTGCTGAAAGTGTTGTTGCCGATGCTGCTCTTCGTTTAGCTATGGGGACGTCTCGTGATCATGGACGTGGACGTGGTGGGAGGGGGAGCTCCTCTTAACCCGCACGTTGTGTCTTTGGCTTTCCCTGTCAAATAGGGGGAGATTTTTACGTCTATGTCTTAGTCTTGATAAACTTTGTTATGGTTCTATATATGTCTATATCTTGATCTTGATAAACATTGTTATGGTTCTATTGACTGTTAAGTGTTTTAAATTTCAGTTATCTTCGTTTGTGTTATGTTCTCTTGCTATTATATTATGCTTGTAAGCTTTTCGTTTGTGTTATGTTCTCTTGCTATTATGTTCTGCTGTTAGGATTTCTTACTGCAAGTCTATTCTCAAGAGTTGATGTGTTATATGGTCTGGGAAGAGTGAGCTTAGTTGTAGGTTTGAGTGATTGGGTTTTGATGAGGCAAAGCCAAAGGGGGAGATTGTTAGTTCTTATTTCTAGGATTTATGTAATTGGTTTTGCCTCTCCCTCTGTAGTTTGAATCATACTCAAGCTCTAGGACTTAGTCTTCTATTTTATTAAGTCTCTCTTGTTGATAAGGACTATATATGAAAGAGGAATTTCCAAGTGGTTGATGTGTACCTGATGACTAGTCGCTGTTTAACTTTTACTATTTACTGTTAAAAGTTTTACTGAGATTCTTCGGTCTTTTCACTCAAGGGCATTTTTTTCACTCTTCTTACAAGCAGCTGTAATGCTATGCGTTTTGAGTTGGTATAATGGTTTTGGGGATATCTCTTTGGGAATTTCAATTCACGGAGTGGGTGTGTGATTTTGGGATTTCACGATTCCGTGAGCTTCGGCTGAGGTTGCTAAACCATGGCGATAAACTTTTCTGGGTTTTGATAAATAAGTTTTCAAAACTGTTTTTGTGAAGAATTCACAGCTGAGTAAAGATGGTATTTATGAAGCTGGGCTGATTCATTAAATGATTTATCAAAAATGGTTTGTTGATTTCTAAAATCTGTTTTTTCTAAAATCTGCTTCTTTGAGAAAGTTTCGAAGCTTTGTGTCTTTATCTGGGTTCGTAAAGGATTATGGCTTGATGAACTCGGATTGAATGTTTATTGAGTTTGTCATTCAGTTTTGAGTGCGTTTGAATTATTGATGATTGGAATCAATAAGCTTGAGCTGCTGTGAATAGGGATTTACAATGGAGCATAGTTGTCTTGGAGAAATTCAAGGTTGCACAAGGTATGGCTGCCTCTATAGTATAGACTAGGAGATTTGAGCATAGATATACCTTGTATTGAACTCTGAATTTAGTGGATTGCCTAGTCAGCGGATCGACCCACAGTTTTCGCCTTGCGGAAGGTTTATGGGTATCAATTTATGTGTGTTCTTATTAATTGATTCATATTTCTTATTGCTGTTATGAAATTTTTATTTTGAATCACATCTATTAAGAAGCTTGATTATCTTTGTTGAATGGTGATAATACATGTGCACAATCACTATCACTTAGAACTAGCACAAAGCTGCCTACATTGACGGAGCCTCTGAATGCTTAGGTTGTGACTTATGTGATTATGGTTTCTGCAGGGTGAATGTGAACTTGGTGTGAATGTGATTGATACAAGCGGTTGATTGATTGAATGTCTCTGTGAATCTAGTCACATTGTATGACTAGTGAGCTGAATCTTATTCTTGTTGGTGTGTTAGAACTAGTATCCAACTTTCATCTACTCACCCATCTATTTTGCGGCCCTCAGGTTTCAGAAGAGAGTTTCGTGGATTTGAGGAGAAGGTACTACAATGGCAGCTTTGATACTACACTTCCGTGTGAGATGTAAAAGTTTGTAATTGGTATTAGCACCTAATTGCTTTAATTATGATCATCAATTGTAATTAACTATGCTCTACACTTCCGTTGTCGCGATGAATTAGTTAATTAGTAGTTACTAGTTACATTTTACACGATTTCCTAAATCGCAACGTTTTAATTTTGACTTTCGTCATCAGGACTCATCGTCTAGGTGTCGGCCAACATCCCTTGATTTTGGTACCTAGGTGGGTTTTTCTAGGTCGGGGTCATCCACCACAAATACAACTCCAAATATATACCATAATTGTGGGAGGCCTAAGACTTTTGTTAAAGGCTTAATTATTACTTCAAATGCACCCAGGACAGGACACGAAATCTCACTTTGCACCCAAAACAAGAAATTATGGAAGAGACATTCCGTGACCTCCGTTGCACCAATTTTGTCACTCACATCCAATTGATGTTAGTTGCTGTTAAAATTGCCTATGTGGCAGTAATATAATAAAATTTATAAGGGCAATTAAGACATTTATTACATTTTATAAATTATACTTTACTACCATGTGATTTACACGTTATGACATATTCATACTTGACATTTCAAATGTTGCAATTACCATCATGAATTCTTCAAAACGTGACAACATGATCCCTCCGTTAACTATTTCATTAATATTTCTGTTAAATGTTGACATGGACTAAATTAGACCCACTATTTAATTATAATTAATGACAAGTAAGCGTCATATTGAAAAAATAATAATAAATTGATTTTAAAATTTAAAAACTATTTATTCAAAACAAAACAACAACAACAAAATTTGTTAGTTTTTAATTTTCATCCGCACCAGCCACTGGCCTGCAACCTTATTCACTCTAATTTGGAGAAGGGTACCAGTACCCATGACGCAAGAAGTTGGCAAAACACAGAAACAAGCTATCCAAGGGCGTTTGGGGTTACTAGGATTTAGGGGCATGGAAGCCCCTTGGCATCAGTGCTCGTCATCGAGAAAAAATTCGAAGGGAGGTTCTTTGCGGGGGAGGATTGGCCGTATGATCAATGAGGACCAAGAGAAGAACAAAGCCTCATATTGATCTTCTGTGAAATGATGCTTAGTGATCTTGGTGTAGTTTGCTTGTGTTCAATGTTTGCAAGACTATGAGAAATTGAGAAGATATTTTGGAATATAAATGCCAAAGCATGTTTTGTTGGCTATTTGCTTATTTTGATACTTGGGAGCGGATTATTGATCACTGGGTGCAAGTTTTAACATCTTTTTGCAGCTAAAAAACAAACAAAAATTTAAAGTTGAATCAAAGAAGTAGAGGAGAGAGAGAGGGCATTATGAAGAAGAAGAAAATTGGAGGAGAGAAGAGAAATGGGAGCAAAAAGTCATTGTTCGGAATCTCAATGTTTAATGAATTTTCTGGATGTTTATTGATGTGCTGGAAAGTCTGAAATCGTTCTCAAGTGTTGAAGGAATTGTGTGGAGTTTTTAAGGAATTTTGTGGAGTATTTCTGGAAAAGCTTGAGTTTGTTTGAAGATTTCGTTGCTAAAGGAAGTCACCACCTTTAGCAGAGAAAAATTCAGATGAACAGTGTTGCAAAAAAGTCTTTTTGTGACGTTGTTCATCTGAATATTTCGTAGCTAAAGGTGTTTCAGCCTTTAGTGACGAAATAGTCAAACAAATTCATACTTTTTCCAGAAAATTCACAAAAAATCTCAAAACTTGATCAGGGGTTTGAGATAGATGAGAGGCATACAAAATTATTTAGGCTACAATCTAAAGTCCTTTTTCTTTGTTTGAACCACATTCTTACATGATCTCTCTCATGCTTCTTATTTGATTCAACAATCCTTTTTTTTTTTTGGTTTTGTTTTAATTTGAATAAATTAATTTTAAAATACATGGGAAAGAAAATTAGACCTAATCATTTTAAATTAATTTATTATAATTTTTGCCACGTGGTGCCTACTTGGCATTAATTTAAATTAAATAATGGATCCCATTTTGTCCACGCCATCATTTAACAGAAATTTTAATGGAATAATTAACAGGGGGCCATGTTATCACGTTTTGAAGAGTTCAGGAGGGTAATTGCAACATTTGAAAGATAAAGTATGAATCTGTTATAAGGTGTAAACTACAAAGTAGTAAAGTGTAATTTGCCTTTAAATTTTATATTAAAATTCTTTTTAAAAAATTTAAACTAATAAAATTACCCAAGCCTTCCTTCCCTAACCCACCCAATCCTCATCTCTCTCAACGAGACCTCCGCCCACCACCCACCCACCTTTGCACATCGCAATTTACTCATATAATTTGTTTGTTTCAAAATTTCGAAAAGAACTTCTCTCACAAGAAGCCCTAAAACCTCTATATGCAACTCATCCAAAGCAGCTTTAGTATCAAACCCAGGGCCATCTTGTTGAAGATCTTAGAAATTGAATCGTAAATTGATTTGACATCCTAGTTTGATTTGTCCACTCAATTTGGTTACTTGATTTACTTGTTATCTTTATCAATAAGACTTTCAATTATTTGTAGGAGTTATATTATTATTAGGTTTTCTATCCATATATAAAGGTCTTTCTGTTAGAATTTCTATTTTAATCTCATAAACCTTTTACATCAATTATTCATCCAAATTATATTCTTGACATGGTATCAAAGTAAATACGCTCTTGAGACACAAATCCGTTGCGCTTCCTCCCCTGTTGATGTGTGAAGCCTAATTCTTCCGTACACCCACGGGACGCATACTTGGCCCTACGAGACACATAATTAATCCCATTCAAATAGCGGCAATAGCAACCACACATTCAAACAGCGGCAATAACAACCGCACCTTCAAATAGTAGCAATAGCAACCGCAGTTTCAAACACTAAAGGCATAGCATCGACGACATAGCATCGACGACATAACACCGATGATATAACACCAATGATATAGCACAGACGTCATAGTATCGACAACACAACATCGACGGCAAAGCACCGGCTTAATCAGCAAGTTATTGGGACTTCACAACGTTCACTCTCCAACTTGAGGGAGAGTGTTAGAAATCAAATCAAGTTGGGACTTCACAATGTTCACTCTCCAACTTGAGGGGGAGTCTTAGAAATCGAATCCTAAATTGATTTGATATCCTAGTTTGATTTGTCCACTCGATTTGGTTACTTGATTTATTTGTTATCTTTATCAATGAGATTTCCAATTACTTGTAGGAGTTAGATTATTATTAAATTTTCTATTGCAACAGATGTAATATAATGCTTTTTTGGGATATAAAGTGGCACACTTTTTTATTTTGGATACAAATTGAGATTTCACCTCATATTCTACGTGCATTTTAGGGCAGGGTGGGCTGTAGCCTCCGTGCCTCATTTTCGGCATGGGTGATGATGGTGTTGGGTTTTTGTTCTTTTTTAAGTGGATAAAGCCTGGAACGCTCAAAATTTTAAAAGTTGGATGCAAAGCGGGAAACGAAAAGCATCATATTGAAAACAACACCACATTAAATTGAAAAAAATAATAATAAAAAAGAAGCAAATTCCAATTTATTTGCTGTTTTTCCATTCTCTCCCTCTCTCTCTCTCTCTCTCTCTCTCTCTCTCTCTATAAAGCCACGATCGCGCATCCGAGCATTTTAATGTTCGCATTATTTTGAAAATGGCGGAGAGAAAAAGCAGCAAGAAACCACAGAGTCTAAACGACAGCCACTATCGCTTCCTCCAAGGCCTCCGTTCCAGACCCACCGGTATAAATCCCAACTCTTTCTTTGCGCTCAATAGGTTTTTATTTTTCATTTGGTGGGTTTTCATTTTTGGGTTTCAAATATTGAGTCAACAGACGACGATAACGAGGAAGTGGAGAACCGAAAGCCATCTATGGAGAAGATCGAAGGCAGAGCTTCATCCAAAGGCCAAATCAACAACCACCGTGATAATAACCTTCCCAATTTCGCACTCACTGATTTTGATTCTTCTCCTGGTACTCACTCTTCGCTTGCCCACTATCTGTTTGGTTGCTTATGTCATTGCAATATGCGAAACTGTTTGATGTTTTCTGACGAGCTGCTTTGTTTTTCATTTTGCTTTGGAAACAATTTTAGAACAGGCAAAGCCCACAAAGGTTAAGATTGAAGGTAGACGCCGTCTTTGTAAAATTTCAACTCGGGATGATAATGATCATACTGAGAAAGGACCGGTGGTTGATGAGCCCAAATTTTCTGATATTACTGATTTTGAGTCACCCAGAGTGCTACAAGGTAATCCAGGTAAGATTAGTGCCAATACTGGTGGGAATGAGATTCGGAATATACTTGATGACTTGAGCTCGAAGCTCGAGTGTCTGTCAATTGAGAGGAGGGGTGCCAGAAAGCCCAACGTGGTTGAGGGTCCTTTCAGTCCGGTTATTCGTAAAGAAAATGAGTATGAGAGTGCTGGGTCTTCATTTTCACATGTTTCTGACTTGTCTGATCACTCTACAGATGAAAATGAGAATGCTAGAAATGTTGTTGAGAGTAGGTTAGATGACTCTGAAGGGTCGGGACATCTTCTAACTGAGTATGAGGGTAACAAATTTGGTAATGAGACCCATGGGATTGAGATTACTGGTAACACGGTGGGTGGAAAGAAATCCAGAAGTATGGGTGAGAAATTAGTGCTTGTTGGGCTTTCTTCTGTGTCTGAAACTGACGGAAAGCACGCCGAGGCTTGTTTGCAGACTGAACCTTATGACGATAATAATGTGGACAGGCAACCTAGGAAGCATGATGAAGTAAAAAAGAACAGAGAAGTATCATGTTTGGATAAGAAACCAACAAATGTGGGGCGTTCCTTTGTTTCTACAGGTGGACAAAGAGAGGTTGATGACGAGGATGATTGTGTAGTTTTGAGTGGCAAGAAGGTAGTTAAAGAACTGGGGAGGAGAAGTGGTAAGGGTAAAGAGCACTATGATTCTGATGAGGTTGTTGTGGTCGATAATTCTACAGATGGTTCTGTTCTAAAGAGTGATAGTTCTATTACTTTTACTGGTCTGAACTCTACTTACAAGTTGCCAGGTAAGATTGCAACGATCTTGTTTCCACATCAGCGAGATGGCCTAAAGTGGCTATGGTCTCTGCATTGTCAGGGCAAGGGTGGAATCTTAGGTGATGATATGGGCTTGGGTAAAACAATGCAGGTAAAGAAAACAGAGGATAATTTAAAAGATTTTTTTGGGATCCTTTTTCTTTTGTATATTTATGGATACTGGTTTATGTCTTATTGCAGATTTGTAGCTTTTTAGCAGGATTATTTCATTCACGTTTAATTAAAAGAGTAATGGTGGTGGCACCTAAAACGCTGCTGCCCCATTGGATTAAAGAATTATCTTCAGTGGGTCTTGCTGATAAGATAAGAGAGTGAGGCTGCTTGGTCTTGTTTTTCATATGGTTAAACAATCATCTATGTTGAAAACCAAATAGTAATCATATACTTGTGATTCCATGTAGATACTATGGGACTTGTGCCAAAGCTCGGAATTATGAGCTTCAATATGTATATCAGGTAATTACCATATAATATATACTTAAGGCAACTGATGACATCATCATCCACATAAGATATGCCCATGTTTGGTGGGTTATTGGATAATTCATCAAATTCAATGTATTTTGAAGGTAGAAGTGAATAATTTTTCATTGTAAGGGGATTAGACATAAAAGGAAACTTACTTCTTCTAATCCTATGATTTTGAGTGGATTGTATGATAAATTTACTTCTTTGTCTAATCCCCTCTAATTCCCTTACAGTGAAAAAACATTCACTCCTACCTTCAGAATACATTAAATTTGATGAGGTATGCAAACCAATTCAATATGACACACCAAACGTGGTCTATGTAAACTTGTGGCTTGACTCGTGGCTGCACCTTTGTTCTTCTGTATTCAGAAGTCTAAGATTCCATTTCATTTTGTCTCCACCTTTCATTGATTTTCTCATAGGACAAAGGTGTTCTTCTCACAACTTATGATATTGTGAGGGTTAATTCGAAATCATTAAGAGGGAGCGACTTTGTTCACGATGATGGAAGTGAAGACATCATATGGGATTATATGATACTAGATGAGGTGAGAATGAATATGCTATTCAATTCGAGTAACTGACATATATTGGTTTGTCTAAGTGAACAATGTAGCTTCTATAAATTATCGTCCTACATTGGAAAACTTATTAGTCATTTAAATAACTCAACTGGCCTCTCACACACTACAGTGCAGTATCCTGTCTAGGAAGGGTATTGTAACATTGTATATTTCATATAATTATCATGGGTATACTGATGAAACTTGCATAATTGGTGTATTGCAGATTGATTTAGTATTTCCTAAAATTTCATGTCATTTTCAAGAAATTTCATTGTTTCTTTTTAACTCTTATTGATATTTCCAAGAAAATGTTTCTCGAGACTCATAAATGTCTTTGAAATTATTAGCAAAATGAACTTGTGTTATTTAGCACATGTAATTTTTCACTCCCCAGTGTTGCACTCAATTTCTCTACTTGTCGCAAATGAACATTCACAATTCCATCCCGACACCCATCCAGCACACCAACTTATACTTGAAATGCACTTGGTTGCCTGTTCAAGTAAAACTGAATTTAATTTTTGTTACAAAATGGTGTAAAAACTTTTTTTATTATTAAAATATACAAACATCATGCCACAATGACCATGCAATAAATAACTTATAGTTTGATGGACCTATTAACATTTCCAGGGGCATCTCTTAAAGAATCCTAGCACACAAAGAGCCAAAAGTCTGCTTGAGATACCTTGTGCTCATCGCATTATCGTAAGTGGCACACCATTGCAAAACAATCTGAAGGTACTGTGTGTGGTTTTTTGAAGATTCCTATTTGCCATTTATATTCCATGCTTTCTCCCAATTCTGTGAAAGTTTTTTTTAACCTGGACTAATTTTGTATATTTCTGTGATTTTCACTTTCAAAAAAGGAATTGTGGGCTTTATTCAATTTCTGCTGCCCAGAGCTACTGGGTGATAAGAATTGGTAATACTCTCCTTCATGCTCTGGTTGCCTTGAGTTATATTTTTGCTTCTGTATGAAACTCTGGAAAATTTTCAGGTTCAAGGAAAAATTTGAGTCTCTCATTCTTCGTGGAAATGAGAAAAATGCTTCAGATAGGGAAAAGTGCATTGGTTCCACGGTTGCGAAGGTATTATAGGAATTTCCGTGTCTATAATATTGGAGTAGATATATTCTGACCAGCGGAATGCAGCTGCACTCAGTCAAATTTTCTCTCTAAAATTTTGACCTTTTTGTAGCCCTTTCATTTTTCGTTATAACTGCAAACTCTTTTTTCCTTTTGATTCTTGATAATTTGTAATGATCAACCCTGTGTTACATTTTATTGCAGGAACTAAGAGAACGTATTCAACCTTTTTTTCTGCGTCGCTTAAAGAATGAGGTGTTTAATGAAGACAATGATCAAGAAAAAGCGAAGCTTTCTAAAAAGAATGAAATCATTGTTTGGTTAAGATTGACTGGCTGCCAGGTTTGAGCTGCTATACTCTGATGCCTTTTAATTCTCAAAGTGGTTTCACATATTAATAGTATGTTTCTCAAGTTAATTATTTATTTGGTGTAGCGGAAACTGTATGAAGCTTTTCTGAAGAGTGAGTTGGTTCTTTCTGCTTTCGATGGCTCCCCGTTGGCTGCACTTACGGTACAGTTTGTTACTTTGTTCTTAGTTATTTTCTGCTTATTTCTAAAGGAACTGATTCTGAAGAGTAAAAGACTCAAAACCAGTTAGCTGACATTCATGCATTTATAAAACAAATCTGTATAGTTCAGAGAAATGAATGGGATATTGCTTTAAGTGGTTCCCCATTGCTTTTCCTATTATTTACGGAAAAGCTGACAGTTTCTCGGTCTTATTGGTCTTTTGACATTTATTAGTGAACATTTCTAATTATTTGGAGAGATAACTATGAATTTTTAAGCATGAATCATTTTATTATTTTTAATTTCATTTATTAGTACTTGATTTTGTCTAGTGACATCATATTGAAGTCAGATTACTTGATTAAATATTTTCTGTATTCTGAAGGTTTGGCTTGAATGTGAAAGTAAGTTAACATTTAGCTTATATAGCTGGTCATGGAACTTGTTGGTATTGGAAAGTTGGTTATCTCTGTTTTTGTATTTAAGAAATTCATATTCATGTTGGCTTGTCCATTCTTGGAAGATTTTGGATCAGAAGACCAGGACAAACATTGTCTTGCACTCTCTATGTTTTAAACCTGTTATGATATTTACCCATAGTAAAAAATGATAGAAATATTAGTTTAGGTTGTCAGTTCTTTGAACATATTGATAGTCAAGGACTGTTTGATATGAACCAGATCTTGAAGAAAATATGTGATCATCCACTCTTGTTGACAAAGCGAGCTGCTGAAGATGTATTAGAAGAGATGGCTTCAATGCTGAAGCCAGATGATACTTACATGGCAGAAAAATTAGCCATGTACATTGCAGATGTTGCTGAGGGAGAAGACTTTAATGTGAGAGAGGAATTTGATGAGAAGCATGCCAATCTCTCATGCAAAATAGCTTTCATATTATCTTTGTTGGTAAGGGTGCAATCTTCTAATAGATTTGGTACTTAAAATGTTTTGATGCAATTGCTTGACACAATATTAAAATGTCTTCACTGTCCTTTTACAGGAAAACCTAATTCCCGAGGGGCATAAAGTTCTTATCTTCTCTCAAACTCGAAAGATGCTTAATCTTATTCAGGTTAGTTATTCAAAGTAATGTATTAATTAACTATTAAATTCTTTGGGGATTTAATTACATAGTCATTTCAAGGAACATCTTGATGTCCTTAGTGAGAAATGCAAACGTAATTTCTTGGAGTTTGTGCGAATCTGTATGATTTTATGCGTGCCAACAGGTTCTTACAAAGGCTAAATCAAACTGAGTTGACCTTGTAGTTGAAAAAGAAGTTGTATTTGTAACACTTATCCAGTCGATTATCATGATGTTGAATTTTGACTACATTTTTATAAGCGTTAACCTGACAGGTGACACATAGCTTGTAATATTAAATGATTTGTTTTTTTGTCACAATAATATTGGGCGAGGAGATTACATTATCCACATTGGGCATGGACCTCGGCCTTTATAAGAGTCAAACGCGAGACCTCCCTCCACACAACGAGTGGAGAGGTATACCACTAGACTGTAGTACTAAGTGGCTGTAATATTGAATGAGTTAAGAAAAAGGAATGCGATTAATAAATTGGTTCTTGAGGATGTGAGATTAATTGAGCTGGAGGTGGAGGACTTTTTTTTTAGGGGGGGTGGGGTTTAAAAGCTCTATTTCTGCAAGAGTAGGCCAAATCCTATACCGTTTGGTGATGGGTATGAATGACCATTTCTGATTGTAGAAACGATGTGTATTAGGGCCTGATTGATTGTCTTCATCTTTTTTTATACAATTGTTATTCTGGAGTCGGACCAGATGGGAATCTTAGAGATTTTCTTTACTAATGGTGTAGAAATTTCTGGTAAGAACTGCAATACTTATATGCTTAAATCCCAAAGATGGACTCCTTGGAGACTAGTGATTATTAACCCTTGATTCTGACTTTAAAGTTTATACAAAGTCTTATCAAATATTCCATCCTTCAGATTAATGCAGTTTCACCTTTAGGTGGTGCTAAATGTAAATAGATGTTTTTATTCTCAGTATTCAATCCTTTCAGTTACCCTTTTAACTGATAGAGTTTAGTTCTACAATTATGTTGGTTCTAGTGATCTAGTCCCTGCTTCTTATGCGATTGGATGGTGTATATTGTCATTTTCCAAACATTGATAGACTGTTGGAATCTGTGCTTGTGCTATTAAATAGAATAATTTTTTATATGAGTTCTGTCCAATTTTTTAATCAACTGAAAACATAAAATTTAGGGTAGACTTTCCCAAATCCAAAAGGATTTTAAGGGATGAATAATTTAGTTGGCTGATTTAACAATATGTTTGAAAGTGGTTTTCAATTTTTGGTTGACTGAAAAGTAGTAGTTTCGAAATTTCAAATAAGCGAACACTATTATTCATGGATGTCCTTTTCTTTACAGGAATCACTAGTATCCAATGGTTACGATTACTTACGCATTGATGGTACCACAAAAGCTACTGACAGATTGAAGGTTGTTAATGTAAGTGTTCTAAATCATGTATATCTGAAAAATTTGTATCAGTAGCTTAGTTAGAATGTTCATGAAATGATATTAATTTCATGTGTAGGATTTCCAAGAAGGTAATAGGGCTCCCATATTTCTCCTAACATCCCAAGTAGGTGGTTTGGGCCTTACTCTTACAAGAGCAGATCGTGTGATAGTGGTCGATCCTGCTTGGAACCCGAGGTGTTCTGTTTTCTCTTTTTTCTTTTCTTTTCTTTCAGAAACAAAAGGATTTAACCATGTCAGCTCTTTTATTGTATTTGTTGTGGTTTCGGTTACTGTTTCCTTAATGGAAATTCACTAATATAGTAATGCTACTTTTAGGTGGTTCTACTTTGTTTTCCTTGTCCATGTGATTTTGATATTCTTTCTTGTCTTAGACAGACACGATGGGTATTCTTTTCCCTTTTGTTTGGTGGGTTTAGGTCTCCATGTAGTTTAAACTTTAAACCCTAAAGCCTACTTAACTTGAACTGAAGAACAATATCTTGATACACGAGCACAGGGAATATTATATATTTTACTAATATGGTTCTTTTTTATATGTATGATGTGCTTTTGTAAGACACCCTCAAGCTTTCAGAAGAGAATCTATACTATTGGTGTGTATTTTTGGTTCATAATGGCACAAATCAAATGAATCTGTTGCTTATGGTTCTTATATTTGCAGTACGGATAACCAAAGTGTGGATCGTGCATATCGAATCGGGCAACATAAGGATGTCATTGTATATAGACTAATGACTTGCGGGACTGTCGAAGAAAAAATATACAGAAAACAGGTTAAAGCTGCTTTGTACTCTATTTATATCTAGTGTTTTGAATGAAGGATTTACAATTTTTAGATAAATCTTTATGGGCCCTGAACAAATAAAGTTTAGCAGCGAAATAGTTTTTGTCCCTTCGCGGTTGATTCTGCAACATGTCATTGGACCTCTTCTGCTAGGCTGTGATAGTATGTCTGCTTATATGCCTGTTGGAATATCCGTTCTTTCGTGTGTGGTTCAGTTATACTTCAGATTTTGAAGCATTATGTATTACAGCATCATATTAACTCTTCAAAAAATATGTTGTTTAGATATACAAGGGGGGATTGTTTAAAACTGCAACTGAGCATAAAGAACAGATTCGGTACTTTAGTCAACAGGTGAAAGCTTATTTAAGTTGTAATTTGTTCTATACTGATATCTTAACCCTTGAAGAATGCCGCACTACTGAAATTTATAATTTTTCAGGACCTTCGTGAACTTTTCAGTCTCCCAAGAGAAGGTTTTGATGTTTCGCTTACTCAGCAGCAGCTATATGAGGAGCATGATCGCCAGCACATAGTGTATGGAATCATTAGTGTTTTAATATTTGTGATTTCTAGTACTGAATTTTTGGTGATAATAAAAGCCCATAAACCAATGTTTAGAGCTAGTTTCTGGTTGTGCTTCTATTTGAGATTAGATTGTGCAATTTGGCTTCTTGTTTATAATTATGGTTTGTGTTCTCTCTCTCTCTCTCTCTCCCCCCTTTTGTTCATCTGTGTGCTCCCAAGTGTTTCTCACCCAGTTGATAGACTAGATTGTGCAATTTGGTTTCTTGTTCTTATAGATGTTTTCTTTCCTTCTTCTCTTCCTATGGAAAACATAGACAAGGGTAGTACTAGAATGGTGATGCCATTCTTACTTTTTCTGTAAGATCCTGACATTTGAACTGTTGTCATATTGTAGTTACTCTGTTATCCATTCATATGAGGAATTATTTTGTGCATAATACGGTTACTCCTTTCCTCGAATAACAGATGATATAGATAACTTATTGATGGTCGTTTCAGTTGTGAATTTTCTGAAGTAATAACAGTTGTGATAGTCCTTTTTCTGACTGGAAGCGACAGAAATTGTGTCAGTATTACTTACTAGTTTAAAGAGTAAGCCTCCACGTATTAGTAAGGATCTTTGTGAAGCTTATACTATTAGAATGTAGAATATTACTTTTACGTGGTAGATTTTCTGTTGCAAGAGATGTTTTTGTCTAAGTTCAAATCTGTTCAATTTCATTTCTTTTTTTGGTTTGCCACGTACTATACATTCATATTTCAATTGGCTTTCAGAGTATAAACTATATTCATTATTTTCTTGTCATTCCACTATGTTTACTATAGGGACAAGTCTTTCAAGTCCCATATTGAATTCTTGGAAACTCAAGGTATAGCAGGAATCAGTCATCACAGTTTACTCTTCTCCAAGACAGCGCCACCTCTACCACCAGCCGTAGAAGTAGAACAGGAAATTGAAAGGTGAAATCCTTTATTTCTTTAAATTTCTAATAGGTACTATGTTTGATGAATTGTAGCAACCCGATTTATTTGTCTGTTATTTTCTTTGGAATTTTTTACTCATTTGCAAACAGGTAAGTTTCCCTATAGTACTGATGGAGTATGCATGCCAGCATTTATTTATAACAAATTTTATAACCGAGTCTTGAGTGAGCTACTAGACCAATGAAGAAATGCAAACTATAAAACTTTATAAGTATGCTGTAGTATGCTATGTTTTTGAATCAGTCTGAGCTGTATCAGATAATTATTGCTTCCCTAGACCTAATGCATTCTTGTAGCAGCTGGTTCTAACCTAAAAGAAAATTAGTGAGACTCTGCTTGACCCAACACGTGAAATATGTCCAAAATGATTTGGGCATACATAATCAGTTAGGTTTGTTATCTAATCTGGTTCATTTTCCTATTCTGGGCACAGGATCAGAGGAGCTTCAATTGCAGGAAGGTCATCTTCAACTTTACTTGAACCCAACGTGAATGGGTAGAGCTCAATCGTGGAATTTATCCAATTTGTGAAGAGAAAAAAAAAATAGCATTGCATGTAATGGAATTTGTTGGTTTGCATTATTGACAGGGCCGAATTTGCTTTCAAGCCAAAGGATGTAACATTAAACAAAAAGTCTTCTCCACCAAGTGATGCTAGTAAATTGACAGAATCAGAGATTAAACGGAGAATCAATAGGCTGTCAGAAACTCTTGCAAATAAGGTATGCTTGCACAATATCTGCTTTGGTTAGAAAATAAGGCCTGGTTTTCAGTGAAGAAATGTAGAATTGTTTCTGTTTAGCGTAAACAATAATAAAAATGGGTGGAAAAAAATGGTCGGTGTGTGTAAATCTGAGTAATCTTGTTTTACAGTGCTGATATTTGTGCTCATTTTTGTTGTAATCCTCTATTGTAATTGAATTATATATGTTAAAACGATGTGTGCAGGCTATGGTTTTGAGATTACCAGATAAGGGAGCGAAGATAGAAAAGCAAATTGCTGACTTGCATGCTGAGCTTTATAAACTGGGTGGTCCAGTGGAAGGAAATGAGAGAAATGTGATTAACTTAGATGATTTAAGTGGGGAATTTGAAAGAGTGTTGATATAGCATAATGATCCTGGTGAATCAAACTGTGGAAGTAGTAAGTTATTAGATTGAATTTTATTGTATTTTGGTTAAAACCATCATTTGAACTGAAGCATATAAGTATAAGGTATAAGGGGATGCTCTATCTTCTGACTTCATAATTATTATTTTGCTTCATTGGCATGCTTCTTTTCTCTATTGTTGATGTGAAGTGTGAACTTTTTATATTATGACGTGGTTGGCTGTTGCTTCACCTAACCCATTCCAAGGTGAGATTGGATTGGCTGGGCTCTCCATTTTCTGTTCTCTAGATATAGGCTAAGTTTGGTGGGTGGTATGTAATTGGATTGGATAATAATTCAATTTAATGTATATTGAATGTAAAAATATACGTTTTTTTTATTGTGACAAGATAAGATGAGATTAGAAAGAATGAGACTTACCTCTAATCCCTTGCAATAGGAGAATTCTACCGAAAAAGCCCTCTCTACCATGCCAACTATAGAAGAATTCTACTGAAAATTTCAACAGAATCTCCTTTGTAATCGGGTCAATCCGTCCTCCACCTGTCAGACGAAGGAAGCAACATACAAATACCAACCAAATAGTCCAGCTAAGACTACCAATCCCTCATGATAATTAGAATTCTCAAAAGAGGATCAAAGCAAACTAGGTTAACCTAAAATTACATAAACTAATAAAAGTCTTATATGATGTTAGCTTAGCGAAAGATGATGCCTCCTCCTAGCCTTGTCGTCTCATCCTGCCATGGCCTAGAGGGCACAATGCCAAAACAACTGTGAGTGAACCATAGAACCAAATACAAAAAAAAGTGTGATCTCGCAAATAAAATAATACTAATTGATATAGTCCCACCTTGTTATCAACCTTACATGCAACAAGATCCACATATATAAGTAAATACAACTTACTGGAATCCAATTGGTTTACCTTGGTGAAACCCACGCTATCTTTACTTGTGCCCACAATATCAGTAACCCGACCGAAGCCATCATCCCGGGCCATAGCTCGATATCCCGGCTGTAGCCGGTTATCCCAAGCTGTAGCTCGATATCCCAGTCGTAGCCGTCATCCCGAGCCGTAACTCCATATCCCAACCGTAGCTGTCATCCCGAGCCGTAGATCAATATCCCAGTCGTAGCCGTCATCCCGAGTTGTAGCTCGATATCCTAGCCATTGCCGTCATCCCGAGCATTAGCTCGATATCCCGACCGTAGTCGTCATCCTGAGCCGTAGGTCGATATCCCAGTCATAGCCATTATCCCGAGTCGTAGCTTGATATCCTGGTTGCAGCCATCATCTCGAGTAGTAACTCGATATCTCGGCCATAACCGTCCTCCCGAGCCGTATGATGGAATCCACCTTGCCATACATCACCAAGCGTATGTGGAAATCCACCATGCCATACCTCACCGAGTGTATGTGGGAATCCACCCTACCATACCTCACCGAGCGTATGAGGGAATCCACCTTACCAAACCTCACTAAGCATATGAGGGAATCCACCCTACCATACCTCACCAAGTGTATGAGGAAATCCACCATACCATACGTCACTGAACGCATGAGGGAATCCACCCTGCCATACCTCACCTCCTACTGAGCGTATGAGGGAATACTCCCTACCATACCTCACTTCCTACCGAGCGTATAGGGAATCCTCCCTGCCATTCCTCACATAGAAACTCTCACCAACCATCCCACCAAGATCAAAGCTTAACCCACCATCCTAGGCCTAAACCCTAAAACCATCCAATACCTAGGCCTAAGCCTAAATACATAACCCCAGGCTTAAGCTTAAAATCCATAAACTGGAGTCCATAAAATCACCATCTCGGGCCTAAGCTTTGGGAAAACTTCCGAGTTTAGCTGCGTCCTCCACAGTCGTCCTTAACCTTCAAGGATAGTATAGTTGTGCTCGTGGGGAGGAGAGGAAGGTCATAGTGTGTTTAGTTTGGGTAGAAATGACCAAACTCAAAATCACCAATTTTGGGGGTGCTTTGTTTCTCACGGGACAAATGGGAGGAAATTTCCGGGAAAGAGGAGAGAGAATTGAGGGAAAAATCTGGAAAGAGGAAGAAAAATCTTCCCAAAATATCTACCTTCCCAAATTACCAAAATGCCCCTCAAAATTCTAGACCCGTAACTTACTCAAACGAGCTCCGATTTTTGCGTGCAGCCTATCTACGCACTTGTGAGTTCAAGACCTACACGACGGTCCAAGAAAAACTCCCAAAAGTATTTTCAAACAAAAAGTGAATTACGGACCCCTCCTAACCCGGGGGTAAAACCATATTTCTCTAATTAATTTTACAAATTTTATTTCTTTTTAAGAACGGGTCGTTACAATTGATGTGTATGAATGAAATCTTTAAAGTGAATGAATGAAATATTGACTTGAACGTTGACATTTTTGAAGTTGTGATATTTTTAAGAGTATTTTCTGTGAATAAATTACATGAAAAGTTTGTCTTAATCGTTGAAATTGATCCAAACCAAAACGTTATTAACGATTCGGATTGAAACAGTTTCAATTCTATTTTTTTAAATCTAAATTGTTAACATTTTAACAGTTTGGTTTTTATTTTCGATAATATCCGTAACATTTCATAATGTTGTCTCAAATTAGGAGATAGCACCAAATCCACCTAGAGACTCAATTAAGAGTCACATCCATCAACATTACTTTAATATAAAAGATTCACCCTTTCCTACTCTAGGGTTCGATAATTTGAATTGAATTAAATAATTCATTAAATTCAATATATTTTTTAATGCAAAAATAGTTGTAGTTTTTATTTTGGTAAATATTAAGAGGTGTCTCCACACTCAAAGAGTAAGCCTAATCCCCACTAGGGACCAAATCCACCTAGAGACTGAATTAAGAATCACATCCATCAACACTACTTTAATATAAAAGATTCACCCTTTCCTACTCTAGGGTTCGATAATTTGAATTAAATTAAATAATTCATCAAATTCAATATATTTTAAATGCAAAAATAATTGTGGTTTTTGTTTTGGTAAATACCAAAAGGTGTCCTCACACTAGAAGAGTGAGCCTAATTCCCACTCAGAATGCGACTTACCCCTGACCACAAAGTGCTTCTAGTTTGTTTCGAACTCCTACCAGTTTGATACTAAGAAATTCGCCCTCTAGAGGAATTTTCCCCTCTCTCATGGTTGTCAGACGGGAGCAGGACTTCTCACAAGTTTCGAGTGGAATTCGGGAGGGGTCCTATCAACTTAGTATTAGAGCTCTAGGTTCAATTTCCTGTAGACCAAGCACATATTGTGCATTCATGTCGCTTCCGTGATGCCTCCTTGGTGACGTCCTCGTGCACGGCCTAATGCTAAGGTGGGAATGGATAAATGTGCAGGAGGCACGGGATCCAAGATTGATTTATGGTTTATGTCGGATTTCTGACTGTTGAGGTAAGCAGTGATTATAGTTTCTCAGGGAAGGAAGATTCGAGCCTTGAGGAGGATACTTGTGGGGCTCGAGCTAGCTCGAATTTCGAGGATGAGATTTCTTTAAGGGGGGGGGGGGGGGGGGGTGGGTGAATTGTAACGATCCGTTCTTAAAAAGAAATAAAATTTGTAAAATTAATTAGAGAAAGACTGAAAAGACCCTTCCTGAATTTCCCCTCGAAACCTGGGAAAGGCACTGCTACCGTTTGACAACCTCTTACATCACTATTTTATACCAGGAATACCCTCACTGCCGTAAAGACACTATACGCGAATTTTTCAGAAAAACTGGCAGATCCTTTCCCCGTACTAGGTTAACCGTCATCCACCTGTCAGACGAGGGATGCAATAAAAAATACAAACCAAACAGTGTTACACCCAGCCCCGAGTATCCACATGGGTACATGTAATACTGCGTGCTGACCGGCACCTAGAAACTAAGTCCCGACGACGAAGGTCAATTACTAGATTCTATAGCAGCAGAGATTTTATCAATGTCATCATCTCTCAGGACGATATCAAATAACTGAAAAGTCACACTCGTTTGAATCAACCCTAACTCGTCAATCCGATCACCGCCCACACCATCCACTAACCTCGATGACGAAAGTATCCTCATAAGGTATCTTAGGCATTGGTCACCACCCATGACAGTAATCATCGTATCATATAAGCCGGTAAGTCCCTCGGCGATCATATCGTCAAATCACATATCATGAGCCAGGAAATCCCTCGGCTATCACATCATAACCATCATAAGCTGGCATATCCCTCTCGTAAAACATCCTACCATCCCCTGAGTATGATAATCTTGTCAGACTTCTATTTCCCTAAACTTGTATAGAAGTCCATACATGCCTTAATGATTGATTCAATTCAATATTCAAGACTCGGTTGAATTGAGACTCGTTGACTCTATCCTGAGCCGTAACCCAATATCCCGGCTCTTCCTGAGTCATAACTCAATATCCCGGCTCATCCTGAGTCGTAGTTCGATGTCCCGCTCATTCCGAGCCATAGCTCAATGTCCAGGCTCAATCCGAGCCGTAGCTGGATATCCAAAGCCGTCCAACATGGAGACAAGCCCTCATAACCACCGCCGATAATACCTCAAGCAATGGCTAGAACCCGAGAGGTCCCACCCGAGGACCTATTCTCCACACATCTGATAATACCTCAAGATATATGGACCCTCAACGAGCACATGACCAATCATACCTAAAGTCATGTGTCGGAGAAATAACCCTCCACATATCCGATAATGCCACAAGATATGCGGATCTCGATGAGCACACGCCCGATAATACCTCAAGTCATTTGTCAGAGAAATAACCTTTGTCGGAGAAATAACCTTCCACATATCCGATAATGCCTCAAGATATGCGGACCTCGACGAGCACACGACCAAAAATACCTCAAGTCATGTGTAAGAGAAATAAGCAAGATACTCGGAGATAGTATACAAATGAAAACTGTACGTAAATCCAAAGCCCACTTTTAAAATCATTATTACCTGGTATTAACCGAAATCATAGAAAAATCAAGCCAAGAGCCCAAATTCCAATAAAACGGAAATCCCGGGCCTAAGCCCAAAACCCAATTTTCAAATCCACTAGTGAAAATTCATATCCAAAATCAATACCTTTAAGCCATTAGTAAACCAAATAGCCCACTTAACTTAGTTCCCAAGTTTCATAAATATAACAACTCATAATCCATAACATTAGATTAGACGTAAATAATACGCATGCCTTGCAACCTAGGAAGCCAAGTCTACTTACCTCAATGCCCGTTCGTTCTCGAACACTCCCTCAATTTCCGTTTAGGCTCTACTCCTCAACCCCGGGAATTCACGCACGTTCTACCGCGTACAACATACCTTTGGATGTCTAAAACAGTCCCTAAACGACTTCCAATGGGCTTGAAACCTGCACCAATGGATCTGGAATGTCGAAAGCATATCACCATGTCGTGGGCTGAGGATCGGATCCACGCGCCGGTGGAAGACCGGCGGCCACCCCACGCGCAGGCCACGCGCCCCCACTCGCGCCTCACTCGCCTAAACAGTAACAACGGAATATTTCGTCGCTATGATAGAATATTCCGTCAACTCTAACATAATATTCTGACGAAATCAGAATATTCTGTCAACTCTAACATAATATTCTGACGAAATCAGAATATTCCGTCTAGTTAATGACATCAAGGCTCCGTTATAACGCTGTTAACCTCTAACGGAATATGCTGACGCCGTCAGCATATTCCGTCAAACATCGACGACGTCAGTTGACTTAACAGTTGACTGGTTGCTGACTGGACTACCACGTGGCTGCAAGGTGCACCACGTCAGCACTACAGTGACTGCCATGTGGCTCCACGTGGCTGCCAAGTGGCACCACGTGGCTGCCAGGTGGCGTGCCAGGTCAGCACTAGTCGAGCCAAGCGTCAGGACTCGCCGGAGAAGACGACCGAAAACTGCCATCTCCGACGAGCTCCAATTCCTTCATTTCTTCACCAAAAAATGCGATCCACACATAGAAATATATCTCGTCACTCCATGGAACTCAAAAACGAGATCAAATGTTCGAGATCATACCTAGTTTGGTTGGAAATCGATCGAGAATCTCGAAAATTTCTCCTCCTCGGTTCTTCACCCACGATTTTCCTCTCAACTCCAAAAGTATGTGGTTCTACTCGTGGGGAAGAGAGTAAGGTGATGGTATGTCTGCCTTGGGTCGAATCAATCGAACCCAAAATCAAGGGAGAAGGGGGTTTGATTTTGGTGTTTTTCTCCCAAGGAGAAATCACGAGAGGGAGAGGGGAAGAATGAAGAAAAATCTGGCAGGTGGAGAAGAAAAAAGGTGTAAAAATATCTGCACTCAAAATTACCAAATTGCCCCTGAAGCTTCTAGACCCACAACTCCCTCATACCGACCCCGTTTCTCACGTGTTGCCTGTCTACGAACTCGTGAATTCGAGTCCTGCGCAACGGTCCAAGAAAAACTTCCAAAATCGTCCTTTTCAAATCAATTTTACAAATTCGCTTTAATAATAAATTCGGGTCGTTACAAAGACGATTTTACCCCCAGGTTAGGAAGGGTCCGTAGTTCACTTTTTTGTTTGAAAATAATTTTGGGAGTTTTTCTTGGACCGTCGCGTAGGTCCCATGAGTGCATAGACAAGCTGCACGCAAAAATCGTTGCTCGTTTGAGTAAGTTACGGGTCTAGAATTTTGAGGGGCATTTTGGTAATTTTGGAAGGTAGATATTTTGGGAAGATTTTTCTTCCTCTTTCCAGATTTTGCCCTCAATTCTCTCTCCTCTTTCCCAAAAATTTCCTCCCATTTGTCTCATGAGAAACAAAGCACCCCCAAAACCCCCAAAACGGGTGATTTTGATTTTGGTAATTTTTACCCAAACTAAACACACTATGACCTTCCTCTCCTCCCCATGAGCACAACTATACCATCCTTGAAGCTTGAGGACGACTGTGGAGGACGCATCAAAGCTCGGAAGTTTGCTTGAAGCTTCCCGCCCAATTTCCAGCCATCATAGCCGTGGTGGCTCCGAAGGTTATGGAGGACCAAATAGCTTGAAATTGGACTCGTTTGGACGTCAAGGTGTGGTGGCTCCGAAGGTTATGAAGGACCTAAGATCTTGGAATTGGACTCGTTTGGACGTCAAGGTGAGTGGAATTTTTTTCCTAAACTATAATGCATGCATATTGTTATGTTTTATGTATTTTATATTCAATTACGAATTTTGAGAATTAAATGGAAGTAATATATAGTATTTTCATGAGTCTTAGGAATTAAGAATAATTATTATAGAGCATTTATTACCTTTCCAAGACTCGGGACGTAAGGATAATGATTTACGTGACTTTTCAATGATTATGGATTTCGATAAGGGTTTTGGGAAATTATTTTAACATGGACTTGGGCTTAGGCTCGAGATGGTGATTTTATGGACTTCAGCTTATGGATTTTAGGCATAAGCCCGGAGTTATGTATTTGGGCTTAAGCCTATGTATTGGATGGTTTTGGGGTTTAGGCCTAGGATGATGGGGTTAGGCTTTGATCCTAGTGGGAGGGTTGGTGGGAGTTTCTAGGTGAGGTATGGCAGGGAGGATTCCCTCATACGGTTGGTGAGGTATGGTAGGTTGGATTCCCTCATATGCTCGGTGAGGTATAGTAGGTTGGATTCCCTCATACGCTTGGTGAGGTATGGTAAGGTGGATTCTCTCATAGGCTTGGTGAGGTATGGTAGGGTGAATTCCCTCATACGCTCAGTGAGGTATGGTAGGATTGATTCCCTCATACGCTCGTTGAGGTATGGTAGGGTGGATTCCCTCATACGCTCGGTTAGGTATGGTAAAGTGGATTCCCTCATACGCTCAGTGATGTATGGTAGGGTGAGTTCCTACATACGCATAGTGAGGTTCTGCAACGTGGATTCCCTCATACGACTCGAGATGACGACTATGGTTGAGATATCGAGCTACGGCTTGGGATGACAACTATAGCTCGGGATGACAGCTATGGTTGGGATATCGAGCTACGACTCGGGAAGATGGCTACGACTGGGATATCGAGCTACTGCTCGGGATGACAGCTACGACCGAGATAACGAGCTACAACTCGGGATTACAGCTACGGCCGGGATATCGAGCTACGGTTCGGGATGACGACTACGACCGGGATATCGAGTTATGACTCGGGATGACGATTATGGTCGAGATATTGAGCTACTACTCGGGATGACAACTACGACCGGGATATCTAGCTACAGCTCGGGATGACGATTACGATCGGGATATCGAGTTATGGCTTGGGATGACGACTACAACCGGGATATCGAGCTTCAGCTCGGAATGACCGACTACGATTGGGATATAGAGGTATGGCTCAGGATGATGGCTTCCGCTGGGTTACTGATATGGCGGGCACAAGTAAATATAGCGTGGGTTTCACCAAGGTAAATCAATTGGATTCCGGTAAGTTGTATTTACTTATATATGTGGATCTTGTTGCATGTAAGGTTGCTAACGAGGTGGGACTATATCGATTAATGTTATTTTATTTGCGAGACCACACTTTTATTATATTTGGTTCTATGGTTCACTCACAGGTTTTTTGGTTTTGTGCCCTCCAAGCTGTGGCGGGACGAGGCGACAAGACAAAGATGAGGCATCATCTTTCGCTGAGTCAACATCATATAAGACTTTTATTAGTTTATGTAATTTAAGGCTAACCTAGTTTGATCTGATCCTCTTTTGGGCATTCTAATTATCATGAGGGATTGGTAGTCTTAGCTGGACTGTTTGGTTGGTATTTGTATGTTGCTTCCTTCATCTGGCAGGCAGAAGACGGATTGACCCGGTTACAAAGGAGATTCTGTCGAAATTTTCAGTAGAATTCTTGTACAGATGGCCTGGTAGAGAGGGCATTTCTGGAAGGTTTTAGGTTTTTCTCCGGGTTGTCAGACGGGAGCAGGACTTCTCACTAGTTTCGAGGGGAATTCGGGTGGGGTCTTGTCATCAACAAATAAAAAGTTCTAACATTTTAAACTTCAAATATGATGGGTTATGTTTAAATATAATTTAAATTCGAAAATAGTACAAAATGAGTGAGGATTTAGTGATCGAGGGTCCATGATAAACACTTACCCTAACAAATTAAAGTGTGAAAAATATTAACTAATAAATAATATATATATATATATATATATAAATAAATAAAAACCTTACTGATTCGGTTTAAATTCCAACGGTTTTCAAAATGAAAATACAAACCATACCGTTACTAATGGAACAATTTGGATTTTTAAACCGTATGATCAATCCAAATCGGAATTCCAATAGCAATTTGAATTGAATCGGTTTTCTGTTTTGACGGATTTAGGCCCACCCCTAGTGGAACCCGTACAATGATACGATTATGATACACTCTACCCAAACTTATAACTATGTAAGTACATATATTATGTATAATTATGTTATGTTATCAGAAATTTGAAAGAAACGTATGACCCAATCTCATATTATGAGAGTTTATATCAACCTTAGCATAGAAAAATCAAACTTAGAACGAATAAAATTCAAAATTCTTTCTCCAATCCGTAATATTAAGTGCTAGAGTTTATATGGACCTTATTCCAAAATTCAAACTCAAAATTTTGAGCAAAAAAAAAATTGAACTTCGAAATCCCAATTTAATATTGTGAGAGTTCGCATCAACCTTACCATAGAAAAATCAAACTCAAAAGAGAGAATTTAAAATTCTTTCTCCAGCCCGTGATATCAAACGGTAGTTCCAAGAATCTTATAATTCCAAAATCTAAACTCGAAATTTTGGAAGAAAAAAAAATGAACTTTGAAATTCCAATCTCATATTGTGAGAGTTTACTTCAACTTTATCATAAAAAACAAACTAAGAAGGGAAAAATTCAAAATATTTTCTTCAACTCGTAATATCAATTGCTAAAGTTTGTATAAGCCTTATAATTTCAAAATTAAACCTCGAAATTTTGAAAAAATAAAAATTGAACTTCAAAACCCTAATCTTATATTGTGAGAATTCAAATCAACATTACCGTAGAAAAATCAAACTCAAAATGGAGAAAATTCAAAATTATTTCTCCAACCAGAAATATCAAATGCCTAGAGTCCATATGAACCTATAACTTGAAAATTCAAACTCGCAATTTGAAAAGAAAAAAAAACTTGGAAATCCCAATATCATATTATGAGAGTTAACATCAACCTTACTAAAGAAAACCAAACTCATAATTCTTTCTCCAACTCGTAACATCAAACGCTAGAGTTCATATGAATCTTATAACTCCAAAATCCAAACTCGAAATTTGGAAGAACAAAAATGAACTTTGAAACACTAATCTCATATTGTGAGAGCAGGGCCGTCCCAATGGAAGATGAGACCTAAGGCGATTCTTCAAGTTTTTATCATTTCAAAAAAATTAATTATAAATGAGATGTTATTTTATAGGTAAAAAATTTATCTTAAATAATACATCATACATTTTAAAATTCGAAACTATAATCTAATTCAAATAACAAATTTTATATTATATTTATTCTAAAAAAATAAAATTAATATCACTCCATAAAATAAGAGAAAAAATTTAGTTTTATGTGTTTTTATCCAAATTTCTATGTTAAAACAAGTATACCATTAATATATTAAAAAAAATTAAATATGGCTTTGCATAAAATTGTAAAAAGCCTAAATAATATATATCGGCCTTCTTTGTTAAAAAAAATAAGTAACCCTATTAACCTTTGGGCCTTAAAAAAATTGCATTTGGGCTATAATATTTGATTTAAACTAGGTTCTAATGCCTCAAATAGTTTAAAATTAATTATTTTAAATAAATTAATAATATGAGTTAAATCTATTTCAAAAATTGAGGCCGTCCTATAATGTGAGGCCCAAGTCATAGGCCTTACTCGCCTTGGGCTTTAGCCGGCCCTGGTGAGAATTCACATCAACGTTACCATGGAAAAAAAAAATTTCAAAATAGAGAAAATTTAAAATTCTTTATCCAACCCGTAATATCAAATGCTAGAGTTCATATGAACCTTATAATTCCAAAATCAAACCTCGAAATTTTGAAAAAGAAAAATTGTACTTCGAAACCCTAATATCATATATGAGAGTTTACATCCATCTTATCATAGAACAACCAAACTCAATATGGAATAATTCAAAAAAATTTCTCTAATCCGTAATATAAAGCGCTAAAGTTCACATGAACCTTATAACTCCAAAATCAAAACACGAAATTGTGAAGAAAAAAAAAATTGAACTTCGAAACCCCAATCTCATATTGTGAGAGTTCGCCTCACTTTACTATAAAAAAAAAACTAAACTAAAATGGAAAAAAATCAAAATTCATTCTTCAATATCACAATATCAAACCCTAGAGTTCATATAAAATTCATAATCCTAAGATCTAAACTCGAAATTTTGAAGAAAAAAAAATTTAACTTTAGAATCTCAATCTCATATTGTGAAAATTCACATCACAACACAACACAAGCCAAGCTAGAACTTTTGGGTACGTTGGGCACATAAAGGTCAACGTAATTTTATATGTTTCATCTTTTTAATTATATAATAAACATTAAATAGATTTTCTTATAATAGATCTCAATTCAATAAATTTTAAATTTTCTTAATTAAATTATCCTTTAGGCAAGATCTTTTATGAAAGCATTTTAAATTAAAATCTAAAATAACTTGCTACTTAGTGCTATAATCTAAGGATATTCATCTTTCCACATTATGTAAGAGGTTTCGAATTTGACTCTCGTAAAAAATAAGAACCCTTCCTCAATATTATTGTAATTAGGATATATCCACCAATTTCTCTTCTTTTTTTTTTAGTCAACAATCTCTCCTGAAAATACAAAATGAAAATTCCGTAATATATACAACATATGGAAAGCAATGTTTTTAAAGTGATCCGAAGTCAGAAGAGGAGGTCTTCAGTGTCCATTGGCATCGAGAAGAATACAGACAGACTTGAGGATTAGGCAGAGAAACTATGATACAACTATCCATTAGAGTCAAGGAGGAGATCAATCAAACCTCTTTTTTTTTTTTTTGCTGGGGTCAGATTTTAACCAAGGCCTTTGGATGAACACAAAAACATACACAAAGGAATAAACATAGAATAGAACCCTACTAATATTGCACAAAGTGTATTTTTAAGGAGGTCAAATTGCAAAGGCTAGTTAAAGCTTGATGAGCGGCTCCATCTCCCTTGCAAGTAATCCTCTAAGGAGATGCTTTGCTCACCACTACTAATCGAAGTGGAGTCGTCTTCCAAGTCTAGCAGCGCAATGTTAAGATGGGATTGAATGTTAGAAGGAATTGCTTCTTCTCCATCCAAGGCTTCAACTTCTTCTGTAGCACTCACGTGTTGCCTTGCCCACCTTGTAACTTCCTCATCTCCTTGGAGAAGCTTCAAAACCTGGGATTCAAAAGAGAAACCACCAACAGATTCAAGGTCTGAAACAAAATATGTAATTAAATTTTAAAGTTGAAACAGAAATCAGCAAGAAAATTACAAGGTTGATGTGAGGCCGTAGCCTAGGTGCATGTCTGATGCAAAGGTTAGCAGCTAAAACCATTCTCTCAATTTGATCCTGGTCATAGTCACTACCCAGGCTTGAGTCTAGCAGTTCAGTGACGCTCCCACTCTTCAATATTGGCTTTGCCTGAAATCAACCCCCATTCATTGACATAAATCAATTAAGTTCACACTTGCTCAAAATCACAACTGACAATTCTTTGTAAAGGAATATTTTTTGGATATCAAATATAGAAAATGTGCTTCCTCAAGCTGATTGCTTGCATTTAATCTACATTACATGTCTCCAACACTTTAAAAATTCAGAAAAAGTTTACACACCAAATATTTTCACATCCCAAGTTTGTGCACGGAGGTGAGAACTTACCCACATCACCAGACTTTCCTGGCCCTTTGGAGATTTATTATAGATTGGTTTTCTCCCTGAAAGAAGCTCAAGTACTACAACACCAAATGCATAGACATCAATTTTATCACTCACTTTTCCATGCATAAAATATTCTGGAGCCAAGTAACTGCCACAGTAAAAGAGTGTTAGCACTGAGCAAGAATATTTAAAAGGGAAAATATACACAAAAAAGAAGATGCAACATACCCAAATGTTCCTGCAACGTCTGTGCAACTAATATCGGATGATGTAGATGCCCAACTCGCTAGTCCAAAATCTGAGAGCTGAAGAACCAATATAAACTGTGAGGAGCAGAGGAAGCTTCAAATAACTAACCAGAAAAATTTAAGTTACATCACAGCACCTGTGGCTCAAAATCATCTGAAAGAAGGATGTTGGAAGACTTCACATCCCTGTGGATTACAGCTTCTTCACAACTATTATGTAGATAATCAAGTGCCTCTGCTACACCTACGGCCACATTATACCTTTGCTTCCAACCAAACGCATTCTCTTGCTTTTTATTACCTTGAACAGAAATGATCCTTTATGAGTAACGAAAACTGAATAGAGAAAAAAAAATGTGAAGTGAAATCGATTCCAAATAGATAGATTACCATGGAGGTTCTCTTCTAAGCTTCCTCTTGAAATAAAATCATATACCAAAAGTAAATTGTTTTCCTCAAAACAAAATCCAAATAGGGAGATTATGTTCTTGTGGTTTAAAGTTGTGGTGATCTCAATTTCATGAACAAATTCTTTCAATATATCTCCTGATGGCTTCAGTATTTTCACTGCCAACTCTTTGCCATCTAAAAGACACCCTCTATAAACATGACTACTGCCACCTTTACCAACCATGTTCGCTGAAAAATGTGATTTAAAAGTTGTTAGAATAACATTCAACTTGAAGTCAACTCAAAACCTAAACCAGGATTGTAGGAAAAGAAACAAACCAGGCATGAAGTGAGATGTTGCCGACAAAAGTTCCTCATAGCGAAACAATCTACTACAGGACGAGTATTTCTTACATAAATCCAGAAATTCTTCGGGAAGGGGCTCCGTGCCATGGTTAGGGGATAAAAGAGGGCTGATTGCATCAGTCCCAAACGGTACAATTGCTCCACTCATTCCATCCAGCATGGAACAATTATCTTCATCCTGGCCAGAACTACTCAGTTTGTGATCAGGATACACAATAGCTGAAGTAGGCCATTGCCAGCTCAATGGTCTCAAGGCCCATCCAAAAACAGATGACTTTTTTTCAGATTTCTCCACATGTTGCCGTTTGGGTAAGAATGCTTGACGAAGAAGTGACCAGCCAGGCTTCAAGCACTGCGAATCTCCAATCTTTATAGAGTTTGACGAAATATCGAATGTTTGGATTGGTACCAAGGCGAATGAATTGTCTACAACATCCGCGGCTGGCAACTCATCCGTCAACTGAGTCCCAGAATTCCCCAGAAAAACTGAATCCACTACACAATTCTCGCAACTTCTCTTAAAGGCTTTCTTGCCACACTTGGAACATGATTTTCTTATCAGATGTCTACATTCATTTAGTTTGGAATCACTAAGTAGTTTCGCAATCTTGATCCCTGACATATTCGTAACCAAACTAGCATGAACGTAACTCTGGTTCTGATGATTATCTGTCCAAGGACCACACGAAAAAGGAAAAATAGTTTAACCCTACTTGTGCCAAAATCAAATTTACTTATATCGCAGGTAACAAAAAAGAACCTCTAGCAATCATCCATAAACTAAAATCAACGAAACAGACAATAACAGGAAATTACCAGAACCTTGAAATTGATCCGAATTCCTATCATTTTTGTTCCTCTTGAATACTACTTTGCCATTATCAACAGCAAAAACAGAGAAACTTCTGCCTAATTTTCTAGCACAGTACTTGGCAACAGAGGCCGATGATCCGATTCTATGGTGGATTTTGGAAATACCAACAATTGCAGTAGCCGCCTGGTATGCTTTTGCTTCCCGTACTAGAAGCTTTTTGACAGAATCGCCTCTACAGACCTTAAGTTTCAGATCAACCTGCTCAAAATCCAAATGCTCTCAATATCCACAACAACGTGGCCAACAAAAAACTTCCAACAGAATTAAAACAAAATAAATAAAAAAAAAAAAATTCTCAGCATCCAAACGCAGGAGGAAAAGGAAAATTGGAGTCGTTGTGAAAGTGAACCTGCTTTAAGTTGCAGAAACCTTCATAGGCAGAGAGCACAGAATCGAATGTCTTTACCAGTGAGATTAAAGATGAAGTCCCCTCTACAAAACCCAGTAACCAAATTCAGGAAAAAAAAGAACCCACCTCTACAAAACCCAGTAACCAAATTCAGGAAAAAAAAAACCCAAAAATGTGAAACAAAACAGATAAAGTAAAGAAAATAGGATCGCGAGAGAGAGCAGAAACCAGAGGTGGTGTGAAGATGGTCCTCAAGGACATGAATGGCAAGGACATTGTCCCCAGGCTCCGCCACTTTGACGAGTGCCCACGTCAGCAGTTCCTTGCTTTTAGAGTCTAATTTGATCCCCACCAGCACCGTCTTCCTCCCATCACCACCGGCTTCTCCGGTCAACAACTTCATCTCATCTGTCACTCTCTTTCTCTAAGAAATGAGTTAGGTTCGCAGTCTCTTGAGGTAATGAGATGCGCAGTAGGGAATATGAAAAAGTGAAACAAAATCCAATGCTAATTAGTAAATTGGGTGGGTTGTGTTGGGACTTGGGAATTGAATTGGTAAATGAAATCCTATTTGGTTGCTGAAGATGCGATGTGTGGGTGTAAAACCCAAGCTAAGCTATGGGCTGTGTTCTTCTGTGTCTCCAAATTCCAATGTCTCTCTCTCTTTCAAGTCTCATTCATATGCCCCGAGATGAGTGTCAGGCGGTTTTGGTCTGATAATAATAATTACCCTCTCTTTTATTTACTTATTTATTAGTTTTTATTGGAATCCATTTAGCCTCTTGTTACAAGTAACGGTGCTCTACTAGGCACTAAAACAATACCACTTTGAATTTTCCTTTGTTATTTGTGAAATTAATTATAAATTAATTTAATTTTGAGGTATAACATATAAATTAGTCTATTTATTGATTTATTAGATTTCACTTAATTAATTTTTTTTTTTACTTAATTGCTTTTTTTTTTTCACATAGTTATTGAAATTCGTCTATTTTTTCGACGTTTTTGTTCCGAAGAAGGTAGCTTATTCGACCTCTATTTGATTCAAATTTGAATTGTTTGATTTTGTTTGCAACTTAAATTTAGTCTTCTTTGTTATGTTTTCATCATCTTTTTTATTTTTTTACCTATTGTGGTTCTAGCAATATATGGTGGTATGGTGGATTTTAATTGATTGCGTGTTCAGAGATGCTAATTTACCTACGGTGAATAATAGGTATAGTCCTCAAATGTGCATATGAAAGAATTTACAATTCATTTTACCTACAACAAATTGTTAGGATAAATTTCAAATAGGTATATTAGGGTGGGTGGATTGGTAGATTAGGCATGGTGGAATAATATAACTACATGTAAATTCAAATTTAAAATCTAACTATATTTATATACCTATAGTTTAAGTACATGCGGCAAAGGAGTAAGACAAATTTTTAGAGTTAAGTAATATGATATGTAATATATATATATAGGTATATTATAACCGAATTCTAATTATATATAGAGGTATATTAGGAATATGATATGTAATATAGGTATATTACAATTTAAATTCTAATTATATCAAAAGAACAAAAATAAAAAATTTAAAAGATAGATAAAATGCATGTATTATAATCTTGCAAACCTATAAGATATATAGTATCTTGAAAGGTTTATATGATTAAAATGACTCGTTAAAACAGATCATGAAGAAATTTATTTTCAAAAATTATATATCTTAATTATCAACATAAATATTTAAAATTTGAAAAATTGTCATCCACATTTGATAACTAGACTCCCAATAAAATAGGTATATATGGAAAATAGCCAGTTAAAAGGGTATAAAGGGTATTAGGTAAATAAAAAAAAGTAATTAAGTAAAAAAATAATAATATATGAGTCTGGTAAATCAGTAGGTGGACTAATTTATATGTTGATTATTAAAAATGGATTAATTTATAGTTACCTCTTCTTTTTATTTAAGTAAACAATTTTATATGTAATTTAGTTTGAGGAACCTCCTGACATTATTTTAGATGTTTTAATAGAAGATTTTTTAAATTCGTACTTGGGTGTGTGCGTGGTATTCTTTTTCCTTAACAAGAGTTGAAAGCTCTGGTAAGATTTTAATGAGGCTATAACTTATAAGTTTTATTTTTTATTTTTTTTCTGAAAAATAGAAAATTAAAAAGTAAGTATTTTATTTTTTTATTTGATGGTATTAAACATTTTAGCTCCACCTCCAGATGACATGATTAGATAAAGAAGAATTTAGGTTTGTTGAACAAAGTTTTGGGCAAAGAATATTCACTCATGAAACATACTTTGTTTCATCTGATTATTAAAAAAAAAAACACATTTTGTTTTAATCCGCCCATATGGCCATATCGTATGGTATACAATAAGAGCCGCTCTCATGTGCACATCACATCCATCATCCATTCCATGTGCTAATCATCAACAAAGGAATCTTCTTTACATTTACTATTTTATTGTACGGTTTTGTTTTGTGCATAATTTTCATTTTCATTTCCATCTGTTTTATGCCTCAAATTAAACACTAATATGAAAAGAACATCACGTTTCGGATTTGTTCCATTTAGGGTTCAAGCTAGTATCATATTCAAATTTCGAGAGAAATAAGTGGTCGGTCGAATTAACGTTGGATAACAAATTGTGAAATGGATAAATTGCTAAAAGTAATAAAAAGTTCCTACTTAGCATTCTAATATTTATTAGATATCGAATTTTATAAATTATTAGTTAAATTTATTTTTTGGACAAATTTGACCTAAAATTTATCCAAAAGCTTCAAAAGGAGTAAAGTATCATTGGTGCCGAAATTACCAATAAAATTATATTTTAATTTTTCTTTATGTTTAATGTTTTATATTATTAGTCATCATCGGATCATATTATATATTTATTATATCAAAGTTATTTTATAATTTTTAGTGAAATTAGCTATAATGCCCCACCATTAGAAAAAAAATTCTTCAATGCTCATTTTTTTTTTAATCCTTACAATCCATACATTTTAACTTTTGGTATTTGCACTTTTGACCCAAGGTATATAAACAAACAATAAGTCTGCAAACACTCATTTAGTGGGGTGTATTCTAATTAGAATTGTGAAGAATTTAAAGATAATTATAAATTCTCGTGTATTCAATTAGAATTTTAAAAAACTAAAAAAATGTCCACATAAATTCTAATGTATTCAATTAGAATTTGATATAACTTATCAAATGTCCACATAAATGTAGGTGTATTCAAAATCTTGTAAATTTTAAACAATTTCATTAAAGAAAGGATTTAAGTGAATTTTGGTAGGCCTAGTAAATGAAAAATATAAATACCAATTGCCATAGCAATTCCATCCCTCCCCCTTAACATTTGTGTGAATTCTCTCCCAGCAAAATAGAAATAAATAAAATAAAAATAAAATAAATATCATTCATCTTCATCCAAATTTATATATACGACCAAATAATTTTGGAATCTTCCATTGATGCACATTCAAAAAGACATCTATCATGAAATTATTTATCTATGAATTAACATGGTTGATGGATGCATCCTGCTCTTCTTTGATAAATTCGATTGAACTCTTTGGATTGGATGAATTCATCGATAATCTCCTTTCTACATTCAATGAATTCGATTGATTCATCATGCTCATTTTCAATGAATTCAATTTAACACTCTTCAGATTCAATGAATTCATCAATTAGAATTAGCCCTTAACATTTTTGATTGATTCGTCATATATAGAACATCATCGATAAATTTATCCTACCCTCCTTCGATATTCAATGAAATGATGAATTCATCCATTACCTTGATGTGTATATATTCACCGCCTCCATTTGCTGGGTCGACATCTTCACCACCTCCATTCTCAATCTATGACATATTAATAGATAGGTGGTTTGAGAGATTATATATAGTTTAAATAGGAGCAATAGTCCCTGAAATTTACCATAATTTTAGAAATCGTCACTAAACTTCAATATTAGTTTTCTCCGTCCCTAAACTTTACCATAATAATTGATTTAGTCCCTCCGTAAAAAATTCGAACGGAATTCGTAAGAAAAAACTCACTTGAAAGGACGGTTTTGCCTTTATTTTAACGGATTCCATTCAAATTTTTGACGGAGAGACTAAATCAACTATTGTGGTAAAGTACAGGGATGTAAACAATTAATATTGAAGTTTAGGGACGATTTTTAAAATTATGGTAAAATTCTGGAACTATTGCTCATATTCTTCCTTATATATATATATTGATGCGGTAGGAAAGGGTATTTGTGCATTTTGTCGATAAAGGTGATTATATGATATTGTTGTTAAAGTTGGAAGAGTCCAGCAAAAAAAAAGTTGGAAGAGGAATATTGAGAGCCAATATCAAGTCTGAAGGGATGGTTGTGGAATAAACCTTCATATTTTCTTTATTATAAAAAAATAAAAAAGTAAAAAAAAAATTAGACCAATAATTCTAGCTAAATCCAAAAAATTCAATCAAATTTGTATTACATGTGCATATAAATGCATAACAGTCTTTAAATAGAATTTTCCCTAAATTCATTATAAGCATGTTTGTAAGAGAATCTTGAAATAAAGGAACTGGATCTGCATATACAAAGGAAGACAACAAAAACCAATACTAAAATCTGCATAAGCACAAACACTCTTACATATAAATTGTTATGTTCCACTTAACTAGCGTTTAGTGGTCCTTAGTTACAACTTAGAACATGCTTAGTTACACAACCGTATCTAGTTCCTCATTTTTTGCCTTTCATACAAACATGCTTATCAAAACGAACACAACACTAAACCACACTAACTTTTGCATAACCAAACACAATTTGTTATTTATAATTTGGATTTTACTACTTAACTACCCATTAGTCCTCCTTAGTTACAATTTATACCATGCTTAGTTACCCAACCTTATTCAGTTCCAAATTTATAGGTTTTCAACCTATCCAATATAACTCAGTTACGTAGACAGTAATGCGAGGAAGAATGAGCCGAAAGAGCATCAATCTTTCAGTGGGTAGAAACTACTTAAAGGGACAGTCCAACAAACAAATTAAAAGCTTAACGGGCACAAGATTGCTGTGATATAAGACCTAGTATATGAAAGCAACAAAAGAAACAAACTTGAAGGTTGAATACCTCTATTCTATATCGTCTTACCGCCAATTGAAAGGTAAAAATCCAGGTCATTAAAGAAACAAACTTGAATTAAAAAAACCTGTGTATGAACTTCAACAATAAACAATCACTCTTAATACACAACATTGCTAAAACAATCACTCGGAAGACGGCGATCGTTGAAACCATGGCTCTTTCTTCGTTTCCTTTTGTTTCTTTTTTCAAGGGAAGTAACTAAGTGGGAACTGAGTAAATTGTTATGTTCCACTTAACTATACTAATATCTGCATAAGCACAAACCTAAACTAATATCTGCATAAGCACAAACACTTTCTTACTTATAAATTGTTATGTTCCACTTAACTACCGTTTAGTGGTCCTTAGTTACAATTTAGAACATGCTTAGTTCCACAACCGTATCGAGTTCCTCATTTTTTGCTTCTCATACAAACATGCTTATAAAAAAGAAAACAATACTAAACCACATTAACTTTTGCATAACCAAACACAAATTGTTACTTATAATTTGGATTTTACCACTTAACTACCCATTAGTCCTCTTTAGTTACAATTTATGTCATACTTAATTACCAACCTTAATCAGATCCAAATTTATAGGTTCTCATTCAATCTCATTCAACTACCACTTTCTTCAGAAACAAAAAGAGAGTTTCTACACTACCTTACCCACCATAATCCCAAATTAACTTATTCAGCTTACGGGAAATCAGCTCGTGGTTAGAGTTCCTTACCTTTTTCTCTTGTCACGTTTCCTTTTGACCTCGTGAAACGGATCTGCGGACTAAACATAAAAAGTATTATTTTAATTAAAAGGAAAGAAAACAATAGACAGAGCAAGAAGTCCACCACAAATATTCACTGTAGACCTACAGAACCTCATTCAGAACATGCACAACTCTTAAGAAAAGATTAGACTAAAAACCAGCTAGAGTATAGCGAGCCTTCTAATCTACAGAAGAGAGTAAAAAAAGCTGAATATCTAAACCCTACTGATACAAAGGCCCACAATGAAGCTAAATATCTGACTTTATTCCAGAGACCCTCGACCCTAATAGTCTTTACTTTTCAATTTTCTAGGAGCTTACCACATCCACTGGCAACAATGTTTCAACAACCATGTAGCTTTCAAAAATTCTAAACAAAAACAACCCAACATCCTAAATTTATTTTCCTGCTCACCGTTTACCGAACATACCAAATGGAGAATTAAGTCGAAAAACATGTATATTAAGTATTAACTTCAATAAGAAAATGAGTGAAAGCTAGAGCTTACTTATGAACCCCAAAAATGACCAGAAGTTTAAAGTAAAACTAAAACCTAATTGTAAAATTAAAGTCCAAAGCTTCTAATTTTACACAAATACATCTCACTATTGTCATAGTCACTTTGAAATGCCGGAACATGGTTGCTATATGAACCACGAGCTCAATCCCTAAGATGATATCAGAATCCAACTAAGCCGTATAAAAAGCACACAATCAGTATAACCCCATAGAGGTACTAGTCTAACCATCAAAGTTTAAAATTGGCTTATTACTCAAAATGCTCTCCGAACCGGATATGTAATCTCAATTTGCTCCCCCAACGGGAAATCGTAACAATGTAATCCATGAACTCCTTTTCTGTCAAGCCTGCTGCACCAAACGTTAGTCTTCGTTACTAACAGTGTTTAGAGTGCTTATATGGTACTTATGTGGCAAGGACGTGGCAAAAAGTGAATGGGACGACATGAGGATGGAGTTGGGATGACATTTGGGCAGCAAAATCAGCCCCAACCCAGGGGAAATCGCAACCCTAGGGGGGGAAATTTCGAAAAATTCAGCAGTAATCCCACCAAAAAGTTGCGAATTGGACCTTTATAAAGGTTTGTGAACCACAAGACATCAACATCATCAATCAATTTGCAATTAAAAGGGAGATTGAGATATGGAGGAGAGTGTATTTACCATGCAGCCGAGAAGATGCTTTTGTGGAAAGATGGGGAGAATGAAAACGTCATGGACGGATGAAAACCCAGGCCGGAGGTTTGTTGTCTGTCCAGATGCTAAGGTAAGTGATAATGAAATTTAGTATTTGGTTTCATTATGGGTTTTGTTAGGATAATGAAAAGGAAGCAGTTTTTTGATTAATAGTGAAAGGGATTTTGGTTTATGGGTTACGATATTAATAGTAATTGGTGTTTTTTGATTGTTGGTTGGGTCAATATGAAGAAAATTTGGCTGGGTTTATGAGAAACTGCAATGATTCAATAAGAAGAAAATGAAATTGACGTTTTGATTGTTGTTGTTTTGATTGACTGGTGATATGTTTGAAATTCTAATATGTTTTGCAGCAGAATGGACAAGGTAGTGGTAGAGGTAGAGAGAAAGGTTGTGATTTTTGGGAGTGGTATGATCCGAAAATGTACAAGAGGTCAACGAAAATAATTCAGGGGTTGTTAAGGAAGCTTGATAGAATTGAAGAGAAATTGTTGAATGAGAAGAGGAAGGTGACTAAGCTTTGGATTGCACTCTTGGTTACTTGGGTCTTAGTGGTTGGAATCATCTTCAATCCTTCACTTTAGTTATGTATTAGGTTATGTTTGCAAGCTTGGCACTATTAGTTATGTTTAGGGCTTTGTATTATGTAAAAGTTAGTTTGGTGGATTGTGGAAATATGTAAGATGTTTATGCAATATCTAGTAAGAATGGAAGTTGATAAATTAAGAATGAGAAACATCCCAAAGTCATTCATGAATCAAACTTTGATAATAACAAACCAAATTGGGACCCTCACAAACCATCATATCATTTAAACAAAAGGAACAAACGGAGCACCACTAAGGCAATTAGGTGCATACTAAACACTAAGAAAAATAGGGTCACAATATTTGGAACAGTAAGCAAAGCAAAATAACAAGTCCTTCCACTAAGCACTAAACAGTAAAGCAATTATTTCTTCACACGCTTTGCAGGCGACTTGAATCTCATCCTCCTTCCACTTGATACGGATGATTGATGTTGTGAACTGTCACTTGGCTGAGTAGTGGTAGGGGTTGGATGCACTGGTACAAGTTGGACAGTAGGTGTGGTGCTTGATTGAGGGTTCTGGGCAGTGCTGGTAGTTTTTGGTGGTGGATTTGGGCATGATTCTTGCCTTGGGGTAGTGGCTGTACTTGTTGGCACATGATTTGGGCATGATTGTTGCATATAGGCAGCCATGCCTTCCTCATTTCCAAGGTTAGTGTTCCTTGTTCGTCTTCGGACCTAATCAAATACAAATCCATAGTAAACACCTAGCCATAATTGAGTTCAATGATAAAGACAACTCACTTCAATCACACCTCACTTCAATCACAATTCAATTCAATGACAATACAATGTAGATCAGACTCACTTCAATCACAACTCACTTCATTCACACTGTACCTCAGACTGCCAAAGTAACGACCCGGACCAAGAATTTAATTAATTTGAGAATTTAATTAAGGAAAAGACGATTTTACCCTCGGTTACGGAACGGTTCGGGAGTACTTTTTGATTGGCAGTGCTTTTGGAAATTTTTCTTGGGTCATTGCGTAGGTCTCTAACTCACGAGTTCGTAGACAGGTGGCACGCAGAAAACAGAGACCCGGTGAGAGTGTTGCAGGTCTAGAAGCTTCATGGGTAGTTTTGTCATTTTGGAAAAGTCCAAAATTTGGGAGATATTTCTTCTCTTTTTTTGGCCTCTCACGAGAGTGGGGGTCCAGAACACTCTTTCTCTCCTCCATGTGATCACCGAACCCTCACCTTCATCGGCCCATTCTCGGACCGACTCGACCAAAACCAAGGTCGTGGACGTGTTCCCCTAGAATCCACAAGTGGTTTGATGTCACTATCGAGGTGGGAGTATCGCCATAGATGGTAGACAGAAAATAGAGGTGGACCGAAACTTCTCGGTCGTTTTCAGGCCAAACCAGGTACGATCTCAAAACTCTGACCTTATTTTCGGGTTCCTGGTGAAAAGTAGATAAATTTACATGTGTGAATCGTGAAAACGGTCAAGGAATGAAGAAGTTGGAAGTTCGTCGGAAATGGCAATTTTCGGCGAGAATTTCCAGATTCAAGCCACCGGAGACGACGGTGACGGCGGTCCGGTCATCGTCTACGATGAACTCCAGCGACTGGTTCGGCCGGTGGTGGCTGACGTGGCATGCCACCTGGCAACCACATGGCGACTAGTCAGTGGCTAACTCAGCTGCCATGTGGAGCCACGTGGCAACACAGTCGGCGTCCAATCAGCCGTCAGTTGACCGTTGAGTCAACTGACGCCGTCAAGGATTTGATGGAATATGCTGACGGCGTTAGCATATTCCGTCAAAAGTTAACGGAGTTTGATGGAACCTTAACGCCGTTAGTCTGGATGGAATATTTCGATTCCGTCAGAAGATTTTGTCAGGTTTGACAGAATATGCTAACAGCGTTAGCATATTCCGTCAAAAGTTAACGGAGTTTGATGGAACCTTAACGCCGTTAGTCTGGACGGAATATTTTGATTCCGTTAGAAGATTTTGTCAAGTTTGACGGAATATTCCGTCAGGGTTGACGAAATATTTCACCGTGAACAATATTGGCGTATGGGGGCGCGTGGTCTAACCTTCTACCAGCGCATGGGACCGATTTTGGGGTCACGGTGGCGCGTGGCTAGGGTTTTGGGACATTCCAGATCAGATTTTGGCAGTTTTGAGGCCGTAGGAGTTCGTTTAGAGTCCCATTTGAGTAATCCTAGCGGTAATGCTTGACCATGGAGCGAGTTTAGGCTCGGGAGGTCAAGGGAGTTGGGTCATTAATGTGTCAAAGAGTTCCTTGGGGCTAGGGCTTCCTTGATTTGGTATTTTAGTTACATTGTGAATGGACTGGGTTTCCTGGATTGCATGGGATGCGTACTTCTTGGTATTATGTTATACCACGGGGTTCGCCGATGATTGGCATGGAGGATGTCTTTCTCCACTACATTGTTGAGGGTTCTCCGACTGGCGTTAGAGGGTAAGTCTCCGCCAGATCGTTGAGGGGTTCTCCGTTGTAGGCGTTTGAGGGATAGTTCTCCGCCATATCGTTGAGGTCTGAGGCATGTATGGAGGAGTAGGGATATCAAGTTACCACTCGGGGTGCTCTAGAGGAGCAGGGATATCGAGTTACCAATCGGGGTTCTCTAGAGGAGCAGGGATAAGTCAGTGAGACTCAATTCAACCAAGTCGGGTACCTTCGTCATCCGGGTCAGTGGGTTGGTGTGGGCGGTGACCCAGATTGACTGGTGGTTGACGGTTCACACGAGGGTGGCACGTCAGTTGTCTCGTTCTATTACGGAGGGGGTCCTCCTAGGTAGTTGTGAACTACTCCTACGTCTGACAGGTAGGTGGGGTCAGTCAAATACAGAGGAGGTTCTGTTGGAACCCCTATAAAGTTTATTTAATGTTTCTAAAGGTTAAGGATATTTCAGGTATTGATCTTTTGTATTAAAAACTATCAGTCGAGAGGCCGGGGCGTAAAACCAGTTCATGAGGTTACCATGTAGGGCCACCACTAGTCTGAGGTTTCAGCAGTGTCGGACCTACTTTCAACTTGGTATCAGAACTTGTTAGCAGAGGGCTATAAACTTCGAATCATGATCAGGGGTTCTCACTTGTGATCGGTGGCGAAGCATTGGCTCGTACCCTGATATGACGAGGCCGGTTAGCCACTGGTGTGGTTTCTCAGTTGAGAGGCTAAGACAGTTAACCAGTCCTTAAGTGGAGATTCTACCAGATTTTTGGCAGAATTCTCATATTTAATTGCAAGGACTTGTGGGTAGTTTGGGAATTTCTTTAGGTTGTCAGACGGGAGTAGGGTTCTTCCCGGGTTTCGAGGGGAAATTCGGGAAGGGTCCTGTCAATTTGGTATCAGAGCGCCTGGTTTAACTTCCTGCAGACCGCACACTTGTGTGTATATTATTTAAGGATTCTTGTCAACCAGATGCCTCGCTGTTGCTGGTGAGTGGACGTTGGTTTGTGAATTATAATGCATGCATACAAGTATATTTTAATTAAATTCTATTATGTATTGCTTTTGGTAAATTTCCAGAATTTAGAAATCTTACTGGACATAGGTTTTCCATATTTCAATGAAAATTTGTTTTGGGGAAAAGACCTGGTTTTTGGACTCTATTTTTTATGTCGTTTTGACGTGGTAATTATTGAGTCCTTGATTTTAGATTTAGACCCGTACTTGTGATTTTACTGGATTTGGCTGTAACCGATTTTTCAATGAATTTGGCTTAGGCCAAGAAACAAGGATTTCAAAACACGGATTTTGGTTTTCACTGAATTTCTGTCCCCGATGGTCAAGGTTTCTCCGACTAGCGTTGAGGGGTTTTGCTTCGCTGGATCGTTGAGGGTTCTCCGACGCTGGTGTCGAGGGGTTTTTCTCCGCTGGGTCGTTGAGGCTGTCTACGCATAGCACAAGTTTCTGCACCACTCGAGGTATATCGGGTTTGCAGGGTCAGGGTTTTCTCCGATTGGCGTTGAGGGGTTTTGCTCCGCTAGATCGTTGAGGGTTCTCCGACGCTGGTGTTGAAGGGTTTTTCTCCGCCGGGTCGTTGAGGCTGTTTACGCGTAGTACAAAGTTTTGCACAACTTGAGGTATATCGGGTGTGTGGAGGGTATCGAGCTACGGCTCGAGATTTCATTCGGGGAGCAGTGGGATATGTTTTGATATATATTTTGTGTCCGGGTCTGTTTACATGATTTTAACTCCTTTGAGAAGTGTTTTCAAAGTAGGGTTGCGGACCACGAGATGTTTTCATTATTTGGATTTTCGTGGGTTCCACCGAGTGTTTTTACAAAAGATGGATTTTCCGGCAAGTTTTTGGCTTATCTTTATGAACTTGTTTGAAAATAAATTTTATGTATGCATGCATTGTTTTACACATGATGAAGGGTATTTTCCATCACGTATTAGTCAAGATTTTCTCCGACTAGCGTTGGAGGGTATTTCTCCGCCAGATCGTTGAGGGGTTCTCCGATGTTGGCGTTGCAGGGTAGTTCTCCGCTAGATCGTTGAGGCTGTTTCTGTGTCGTACAGGGACCCGCATATGTTGAGATACTCGGATATGTGGAGGGATTTTTCCTAGACTGGTGTGGTAGGGGTTTCCCTCCACCAGATAGTCGATATGTTCTGATTCTGGCATGGCAGGTAGTTCTCTGTGCTGACTCCACTCGACACACGTGACCCTATCTGACACCTGACTTCAAGGTATATTCGATCTTGTGATGTCATGACTTGAGTCATGTTGGGAGTAGGACCCGCTGTGGATTTCTCAGGCTCAGAGCCTTGTTTTGAGGTAAATTCCGGGTTGAATCGATTTTGGTGCCTTCAGAATGTTTCATGGATGTTGCTCTCGCCTACAGTTTGTTGTCGAGACTGGAATAGGGAAATGTGCCGAGTGCATACGTCCTATTTGGAATCGCATCTTAGGCCAGTTCGTGTCGGTGGTGACGCGAGAGAACTTGAAACATGAGGTTGGTTCTTTGACCTGAGTTAAGGGAATTCCGGGGATGAAATTCCTTTAAAGGAGGGAAATTGTAACGACCCGTACCAGGAATTTAATTAATTTGAGAATTTAATTAAGGAAAAGACGATTTTACCCTCAGTTACGGAAGGGTTCGAGAGTACTTTTTGATTGGCAATGCTTTTGGAAAATTTTCTTGGGTAGTTGCGTATGTCTCTAACTCACGAGTTCGTAGACAGGTGGCACGCAGAAAATGGAGACTGGGTGAGAGCGTTGTGGGTCTAGAAGCTTTAGGGGCAGTTTTGTCATTTTAGAAAAGTCCAAAATTTGGGAGATATTTCTTCTCTTTTTTCAGACTCTGCCGAGAGTGGGGGTCCAGAACACTCTTTCTCTCCTACCCGATTCTCTCCTCTGTGTGATCACCGAACCCTCACCTTCATCGGCCCATTCGCAGATCGACTCGACAAAAACCAAGCCCGTGGACGTGTTCCCCTCGACTCCACGAGTGGTTTGATGTCATTATCGAGGTGGGAGTATCGCCGTAGAGGATAGACATAAAATGGAGCTGGACCAAAACTTCTCGGTCGTTTCCTGGCCAAACCAGGTACGATCTCAAAACTCTGACCTTAATTTCGGGTTCCTGGTGAAAAGTAGATAAATTTACATGTGTGGATCGTGAAAAACGGTCAAGGAATGAAGAAGTTGGAAGCTCGCCGGAAATTGCCATTTTCGACGAGAATTTCCAAATTCAGGCCACCGGAGACGACGGCGGCGGCGATCTGGTCATCGTCTACGGTGAACTCCGGCGACTGGTTTGGCCGGTGGTGGCTGACGTGGCATGCCACCTGGCAACCACGTGGCGACTAGTGAGTGGCTGACTCAGCTGCCACGTGGAACCACGTGGCAACACAGTTGGCGTCCAATAAGTCGTAAGTTGACCGTTGAGTCAACTGACACCGTCAAGGGTTTGACGGAATATGCTGATGGCGTTAGCATATTTCGTCAAAAGTTAACGGAGTTTGACGGAACCCTAAAGCCGTTAGTCTAGACGGAATATTTCGATTCCGTTAGAAGATTCCGTCAGGTTTGACGGAATATTCCGTTAGGTTTGACGGAATATTCCGTCAGGGTTGATGGAATATTTTGCCGTGAACAATATCGGCGCGTGGGGGCGCGTTGTGTGTGGTCTGACCTTTTACCGGCGCGTGGGACCGATTCCGGGGTCACGGCGATGCGTGGCTAGGGTTTTGGGACCTTCCAGATCGGATTTTGGCAGTTTTGAGGCCATAAGAGTTCGTTTAGAGTCCCGTTTGAGTAATCCCAGTGGTAATGCTTGACCATGGAGCGGGTTTAGGCTCGGGAGGTCAAGGGAGTTGGGTCATTAATGTGTAAAAGAGTTCCTTGGGGCTAGGGCTTCCTTGATTTGGTATTTTAGTTACACTGTGAACGGACTGGGTTTCCGGGATTGCATGGGATGCGTACTTCTTGGTATTATGTTATACCATGGGGTTCTCCGATGATTGGCGTGGAGGATGTCTTTCTCCACTACATTGTTGAGGGTTCTCCAACTGGCGTTAGAGGGTACGTCTCCGCCAGATCTTTGAAGGGTTCTCCGATGTAGGCGTTTGAGGGATATTTCTCCGCCATATCGTTGAGGTCTGAGGTATGTATGGAGGAGCAGGGATATCGAGTTACTACTCGGGGTGCTCTAGAGGAGCAGGGATATCGAGTTACCACTCGGGGTTCTTTGGATGAGCAGGGATATCGAGTACGACTCGGGATAAGTCAGTGAGACTCAATTCAACCAAGTCGGGTACCTTCTTCATCCGGGTTAGTTGGTTGGTGTGGGCGGTGACCCAGATTGACTGGTGGTTGACGGTTCACACGAGAGTGGCACGTCAGTTGTCTCGTTCTATTGCGGAGGGGGTCCTCCGAGGTAGTTGTGAAATACTCCTACGTCTGACAGGTAGGTGGGGTCAGTAAAATATAGAGTAGGTTCTATTGGAACCCCTGTAAAGTTTATTTAATGTTTCTGAAGGTTAAGGATATTTCAGGTATTGATCTTTTGTATTAAAAACTATCAGTCGAGAGGCCGGGGCGTAAAACTAGTTCGTGAGGTTACCATGTAGGGCCACCACTAGTCTGGGGTTTCAGCAGTGTCAGACCTACTGTCAACTTGGTATCATAGCTTGTTAGCAGAGGGCTATAAACTTCGAATCATGATCAGGGGTTCTCACTTGTGATCGGTGGCGAAGCATTGGCTCTTACCCTGATATGACGAGGTCGGTTAGCCACTGGTGTGGTTGCTCAGTTGAGTGGTTAAGACAGTTAACCAGTCCTTAAGTGGAGATTATGTCGGATTTTTGGCAGAATTCTCATATTTAATTGCAAGGACTTGGGGGTAGTCTGGGAATTGCTTTAGGTTGTCAGACGGGAGTAGGGTTCTTCCCGGGTTTCGAGGGGAAATTCGGGAAGGGTCCTGTCAACCAAGAAACACATTCGTAATATTGGTGTAACCTGAGACTACTAATATATGTTCTGGATGTTAAGTGATACGATATGACAGAATCAGGGTATAAAGTGATACGTAGGCATAAGTCCATGGATGTTAAGTGATACTATAATTCTAGATTTAGCTATAATAACAGGTTCTGCATGTGCATGTGTAAGCATTCAAATGAACTTGAATTACGATAGTATACTTACAAGTAGCTTGTCCCCCCTAGCTTTGGCTGCAGCACGTTGTTTCCTCTTTTCTTGCTTAAGTTTGAACTTAGCTTCAGCGGTAGGGTCAAGGGGTTGTGTGCATGCATTTCGTATGTGACCATCAACACCACAATTACCACACTTAAGGGTAGAGTGGTATGGAGGGAACTTGGTAGGATCTGGAGGAGGAGGAGGAGGCGCGTTCTGACATCTCTTTCTTTTCATCCTTGGTTTCCCTAGCTGCTTACGATACTTTGGTGGCTTAAGGGTTGTTGTACCAACCTTCTCCCACTGATCTTCACTAGGAACTGGTTTGATAATCCCTTCATATGTCCTAGAATAGGCAACATGGGAGTAGCAATCATGCATATACTTCTCTGGGTTGCCATTGAATCGACTAATGGCACTGCAAGCATATGGGCAGGGAATCCCAGTAAGTTGATATCTTCTGCATGAGCATGTGTGAGCATTCAAATCAATTGAGAGTCTTCTTCCATGTGAATGCTTGACCTCGAAGATGTTCCCACCACAATGACTAGGAATCAAGCTATGCCCTTCCTTCTTATTGACCTCCAGAAGCCCCTGGATTCTTTTGCCAACTAGATGGTCCCCCCAAGCACTACCTTCATCTCTTCTCTTAGTCATGAATGCACTTAGGTATTGCCTGACTTTGTCCACCATAGATATAATAGGCTTAGGCCTAAATGGGAGAATGGCTTTGTTGAAGGCCTCCAATAGATTATTCAGCAAGAGTCGTGTAACGACCCGGACCAGAAATTAAATTATTTTGAGAATTGGACAATTTTACCCTCGATTTTGGACGGGTTTGGGAGTCACTTTTTGACTGGCAGTACTTTTTGGAATTTTTCTTGGGTCGTTGCGTACGTCTTGAACTCACGAGTTCGTAGACAGGCGACACGCGGAAAACGAAGACCCGGTGAGGTTGTTACGGGTCTAGAATCTACAGGGGCAGTTTGATAATTTTGGAAAAGTTGGAACTATATATCAGATATTTTTCTCTCTCCTCGGGAGATTGGTCGATATAGTCTCTCTCTCCTACTCGAAATTCTTCCCGTGCGAACACCGAACCACTATTTTCATCGGACGGATTTCAGTCCGATTTGAACGAAACCAAGGCCGGGAGGATCTTCCCAGTGACCCCACGAGCCTTTTGGTCTAATCATTGGAGCGGGAGCACCGCCGTAGGCGACGGACGGAGGAGGAAGGTGGATCGAATCTTCTCGGCCATTTTCCGGCCAGACCAGGTACGATCTCGGAACTTTGACCCCATATTTGGATTTCTGGTGAAAAGTAGATGAATTTACATGTGTGGATCGTGAAAAACGGTCAAGAAATGAAGAAGTTAGAAAACCTTGAAAATCGACAGGAAATGGCAATTTTCGGCGAAACCAGACGGCGGCGACGGCGGCTGCCGGTCATCTTCTTAGGCCAGACTTCGGCGACGGCGCTAGCAACCGATCGTCTTCTCCGGCGACCTATCGAGTTGGGCCAGACCGGGTTGGGTCGAGTGAACCGATTAGGTCGAGTTGAACCGGTCGGGTTGAGTGACCCAGTCGGGTTGAGTTAAGTTGGATTGGGTCAGGTCGAGCCGGGCCGGATTGGACCGGTCTAGGCCCGTGAACACTGTAGCAGGCGCATGACCGGCGCGTGAGGGCGCGTGGTGGTGCGTGAACGCGTGTTCTGACCTTCTGGTGGTGCGTGGCGGCGCGTAGGACTGTTCCCGATGTCACGGCGATGCGTGACTAGGGTTTTGGGATGTTCTGGATCCTATTTTGTTGGTTTCGAGGCCATAGGAGTTCGTTTAGGGCCCGGTTGGGCGATCCCAACGGTAATGGTTGACCGTGAAGCGGGTTTTGAGCTCGGAAAGTCAAGATAGTTGGGTTATTATTGTGCATGTGTTCCTTGGGCTAGAGCGTCCATGAATTTTGGGTGCAATGGTTTCATGGAATTTATAAATTGTTTTTTTTCAATAGTTTAGTGAAAGTGTGTTGTGAGAAATGGCATGGTTGTTGGATTCGATTTTGATATTGTTTTGACGTGGTAATTATTTGAGTCCATGATTTTGAGTTGAAACCGTATTTATGATTATAAAATACTTGATTTTGGATACAATACCGATTTGAGGGGGGCCAGGATCTGGGGTCAAGATCCGCTGAGACGGTGAACCCGGTGAACCTCCAAAATAAACAATACCGATTTGAGGGGGGCTAGGATCCGGGGTTAGGATCTACTGAGACGGTGACCCCGGTGAACCTCCAAAATAAATAATACTGATTTGAGGGGGGCCAGGATCCGGGGTTAGGATCCGCTGAGGCGGTGAACCCGGTGAACCTCCAAAATAAACAATACCGATTTGAGGGGGGCCAGGATCCGGGGCTAGGATCCGCTGAGGCGGTGAACCCGGTGAACCTCCAAAATAAACAATACCGATTTGAGAGGGGCCAGGATCCGGGGTTAGGATCTGCTGAGATGGTGAACCCGATGAACCTCTAAAATAAACAATACTGATATGTGTGGGGACCAGAATCCGGGCTAGGATCCGCTGAGACGGTGAACTCGATGAACCTCCGATATAAACAATACTTATATGTATGGGGGCCAGAATCCGGACCAGGATCCGCTATAGGCGGTGAACCGATGAACCTCCAATATAATCGGTTACTGTTTCTTCGACTAGCGTCGAGAGTTTTACTCCATTGGTTCGTTGAGTGCTCTGACTCTGGCATCGAGGAGTTTTGGCTCCGTCAGGTCGTGAGGCTGTCTATGCATAGTACAGAGAGTTGTGATACAGGACTAGCACACCCCAAGGGATACCCTGGTGGCTAGGGATATGCCAGTCGAGGGATATGCCGACTGATGTGATATAATAGTCGAATGTTATTCTGGCTATGGATACTTGCCGATTTATATGATATGATCGTCGAGGATATTTCCGGCTCTAATATAGTTGACGACGATTGTCATGTGATTAATCAGCCTATGGAAATACTTCATCATCCGGGTATGTGGGTTGGTGTGGGCGGTGACCCAGAGTGACGAATTATTGTTGGTTCACAAGTATCTGACTAGTAAGTTGTCTTGTGGTATTCCAGTAGAGATGTCAGCAGTGTCTGACCTACTGACATTTGGTGTCAGAGGGTATTCCTATTTGCAGTCTGACCACGGTATTGTAGTTGCCCTAGCAATCTTCTCCATTTGCAGTTTGATAGCCAATCCATTATGCGTCGCATTGAGGTTTCCGTATAGATGCCTCAAACAATGCCTGTGTTATGCATCAGGGAATATTTGGTTCACTGCATCTAGCAGCCCCTTTTGTTTATCAGTTATTATCACAATTTCGTGTGAGTTTTGAATTTGCAAGTCCTCCTTCAATAACTCCATAAACCACCTCCAACAACTGAAGTTTTCAGATTCACACACAGCATATGCAATGGGAAAGATCCCATTGTTGGGATCCACTCCTACAGCTGCCAACAATTGCCCAGGATGAATGCCCTTAATATGGCATGCATCAAACCCAATGAAGGTTCTGTAGCCTTTCATCCAACCTTGTTTGCAAGCTTCCGAATAGAAATACACTCTCTCAAATCGAGGGCAATCATCAGCTTCCAACTCAAACTTGATTATCAATGTGGAACCAGGATTAGTCTTCAGCACTTGCAAGTAGTATTCCCCCAACACCTCATATTGCCTCTTGTAGGTCCCTTCCATGACATCCAATACACTGGACCTTGCCCTAAAGCATGCTACCCTTGAGGGTCTTAAACCAATTTCTGCATTAACCAAGTCTTGGAATTCCACCCAATCCCATTTGTTGCTTGCCAACTGCCTCCCATACTTCCATGACAGCCACTTAACATTGGCATGTTTGTTCTTAGTCCCTACACCGCAGTTGTGCTCATTCTTAAACTCTTTAATTTGCATAGTCATGCTGCCTCCTATTTTTGAAGCATAAAGCATAAACTCACATCCACTCCCACAAACCACCCTAATTCGATTAGGCTGATTCTTTTTAAAAGTTAGTTGTCTTCCATTGTTCACTGAATAGATCCTCACAGCTTCTCTAAATATGGCAGCTGATTCAAACTTTTGCCCTATCTCAAAATGAGGATCCTTCATCTCCATCTCAGGAATAAAGTCTCTTGTCTTTGGAAGTGGTTTCTTCTTCCTACTCCTATTGCCCACTTCCTCATATGAGTTTACACTAACAGTAGCAACCCTTGGTGATAAAGGACCCTCTCTTTCTTCAAAATCTTCCTCAGTCTGTGGAGGAGGAGGAACTACCTCTTCACCATTTGTCTTGAAGATGCCATCATTATCACTTAGACAGATTGCATTAGCATCCCCTTCACCATAACCATCATCGTCAAAGTCCTCAAGTTCCTCAGATTGGCCACTATCATCACCACTCTTGGGGTTGCCCTTCTCTTTATCATCCTCATTCACGTTTTGTTTACCAGGTCTCTGACTACACTGGCCACCACTAGCTTGCAAATCTAGTTCTTCCATTTCTTCTTCCAATTCAAATTCTTCATCCACTTCTTCACTACTTTCTTCTTCCACTCGAACTTCATACAATTCGTCTTCACTATCATCATCTTCACTACTATCTTCTTCATTACTTTCATATTCAGGCACATCTTCAACTGGACCTGTGCTTGGACCAGCCTCTGGATATGTGCTTGGACCAGCTGGTTCAAATGTGCTTGGACCAGCATCTGCATCTGTGCTTGGATCAGGTGGTTCAAATGTGCTTGGACTAGCATCTGCATATGTGCTTGGACTAGTTGCTTCAAATGTGCTTGGACCAGCATCTGGATATGTACTTGGACCAGCTGCTTCATATGTGCTTCGACCAACATCTGGATCTGTGCTTGGACAATCTACTTCATATGTGCTTGGACCAGCCTCTATAGTATGCACCAGATCTTCATTTGCCACTTGGTCCACAACATGGGAAGCGTACACATGCAGTGCCTTATATGCTCTCTAAACCTAAACCCTAAACCTAAACCCTAAACCTAAACCCTAAACTGTAAACCTAAACCCTAAACTGTAAACCTAGACCTAAACCCTAATCCAAAAATCAGACCCAACATCACAACTCACTACAAATCCACAACTCTCTGCCTAAATCTACACTCACACCCACAACCAACATCAAACTTACCATATTGAGGTTGTTGTGCACACAATCAACTCTAATCCAAAATACCCTACCCTTTATCCTAATTTATTTTCCAAACAGCCCAACCCTAAACCCTTTACTCTAATCCAAAATGCCCAAACCTAAACCCCACACTATCAAAATCACAACTTTCCAGCCAACAATCACATATTATAAACCCACTACCAGCCACTTTCAAAAAGTTCACATATTGTAAACCAACTACCAACCTTTTCTAAACCCACCCGCCATATTATTTGGCACAACTAAGTGCCAACAAAAATTTAAAAAGTTCAATTTTCAAAGGTTTACACAACACACCAACAAAAACATTGAATCTTTTAACCAAATAGGACAATTAACTTCCAAAACCATTTCAAATTTCACAATTTCAAAATTTCATAACTCAAACTTACCATATTGAGGTTGACTTCCACCGAGTTTTCGAGGGATTGTCATCCTCGGTTTCTTCACAGATTGAACTCGCCTTGTTGTCCGATTGACACCCCCAACAACCCTTTACCCGATTGATTCAAGTTTCCGCCTCTTCAATCTTCTCTACAAACCCTAGAATTCGTCCAGCCCTGTAATTTTTCCCCAAATCAATTTCACGAACTGATTCACCCCTCTCTCGATCCACGTCGTTTTAGTGGGATCCACACGTGTGGGTCAGTTCCTTGCCATATAGGTGCCACATAAGCACTCTAAACACCGTTAGTAACGAAGACTAACGTTTGGTGCATCGGACTTGACAGAAAGGGAGTTCAGGGATTGCATTGTTACGATTTCGTGTTGGGGAGCAAATTGAGATTACATGTCCGGTTCGGGTAGCATTTTGAGTAATAAACCTTTAAATTTTAGCTTGCCTTCAAGTTTAAACTTTGATGGTTAGACCAGTACCTGGAATGCCAAATTCCCAATAGAGGTACTCAGAGACTAAGGTAAGTACCTAGAAGGCTTACTATTAGTAATTCACACTTCATTGGGGCATTATTGGCCAATGAAATTCCACCCATCCGACAATAGCCTGAAGGTAGCTTGCTTAAACAAGCAGAAACCTAGGGGATGCTCAAATGGAATCACCACTAAACTGGTTACGATTTAAGTAGGATTTTAAGCAAACAAATAGAGAAACAAATATGCATCTTATAAAGCAAAATATGATGCATGTTGCAATAAGGGCCAATGAAGCTAGTTACCGAGCTGTTATAAAGGATGAATCACCAGCGGATATGTGTCCAGAATTGAGATGTCCCACAATCTGGCCATGAATCCTTGCAGCCAGTGAGTCATTGGATAAGCAGTTCATGTGTACTCTAAGCATATATCCACACATGAACAGCTCGATGGTAATCCCCATCTCGATGAACATCTCCTCTACATGGGCATAAATAACGTTCATCGATAAGAGTAAATATATAACAACATATATTGTGATAAACACCACAACAATTCAAAATAAGATTCTTAAAACAGAAAACAACAGCATATCGCCACCATCAAAGTTTAAAATCAGCTACCATAACAACATAAATAATATCTATAATCATAATTACATACATATAAACTCACCATTTGCATAGTCGATGGAAATTTGTCATCTTGATCTCCTCAATTTACTAAATTGTATTACTTTGCACAATATCCATATCATTCCAACTGCAATAAGGTTGTGGGATGTACATACAAAACATATGACATTTCCAATAAGACTTCATTGTAAACACAATCCAATTGTAATCCATACCCAACAACAATACATGCCTATTTCACAAAACCAACCAACAATTCTCTGCATTTCAATTTAACAATTTCAAACCACATAACCTAATTCTATGAATTATTTAACATTTTCATATTTGAATGAAGAAATCTTAGCTAATTATGCAACCAATAATCACTCAAACCCTTAACTAATTCACAATAGAAGATTTGGGAATCAAATTTCCTTCCTATTTGAGAACCCTAGTTCATCCGATTGAAAACCCAACCCACCCTCCACTGATTCAATTCAGACAGCTTAGGATCCGAAAAAAAAATTTACATACCATTGAATATACCTCCTTGCCTTCCTTGTTATGTAGTTCGTGTTTACCATCAGCCGCCACCACCCTCTCTCGCCTTTACAACAACAGCCGACGCCTCCTCTCGATCTCGATCTCCTCTTTTCCAAACTGCCAACCCCGCCGCCACCGCCTCCTCCTCATTTCGCAACCCTAGACCCACCCGCCTCCCTCTTTCCTCGTTTCCAAACTCCCCACTCCGCCGTCTCCCTCTCTCCTCGTTTCCCAACTCCGGCCAAGTTCTCTTGTCCTGATCCCTTGGTCTCCAAAATCAAGCCAGTGTAAACAACTAAGGGGTATTTTGGTTTTCTCTACAGCGTCTCCCTCTCTCATCGTTTCCCACATCGGCCCAACTTCTCGATTTCGCTCTTCTCCTCCTCTTTTCTTCTTCTCAATCCAACATATCCTAACGAGTTACTAAATGTGTAACGACCCGGACCAGGAATTAAATTAATTTGAGAATTTAATTAAGGAAAAGATGATTTTACCCTCGATTTTGGAAGGGTCCGGGAGTCACTTTTTGACTAGTAGTGCTTTTGGAAAATTTTCTTGGGTCGTTACGTAGGTCTCAAACTTACGAGTTCGTAGACAGGCGGCATGCAGAAAACGGAGACCCGGTGAGATCGTTTTGGGTCTAGAAGCTTCTGGGACAGTTTGGTCATTTTGGAAAAGTCCAAAAATTTAGGGGAAATTTTCTCTATTTTCAGACTCTGCGCAGACCCAGACCTGGACTCTCTCTCTCCTCCCTCAAAAATCTCTCTCTCCTCCCCGTGCGAACACCGAATCCACCAACACAGTCAATCCATTTCTGGGTCTTTCCGATCTAAACCGAGGCAAGGGATGGATTCCCCTCGACCTCACAAAGCTTTTGGTCACAATCTCAAAGCACGAACACCACCGAGGACGGTGAAACGAAGATAGGAGGTTGGCCGAAACTTTTCGGTCAGATTCCGTCCGAACCAGGTAAGATCTCGAACTCCCGACTTCATTTTTGGGTTCCTGGTGAAAAGTAGATGGATTTACTGATGCAGATCGTGAAAAACGATCGAGAAATAAAGAAGTTGGAAGCTCGCCGAAAATGGCGATTTTCGACGAGAATTTCCAGATTTCGGCCTGTCAGGACCCGTCCCGAATTTCCCCTCGAAACCCGGGAAGAACCCTGATCCCGTCTGACAACCTAAGAAAAGGTTCCCAAAATACCCTTCAATCCATACTTCGAAATCTTTGTTTCGCGGCCTTAGCCAAATTCTTTGCAAATATCATTTTATGGCCAAAATCGGTAAAATCACAATTATGGGTCTCAACCCAAATCACATATTCAAATAGTCACAACGTCAAAACGATATCAAAATCGAGTACAAATCAGGCCATTTCTCAAAACATACTTTCACAGAAATATTGTAAAATATGTGTCCAGCATCATTTCTAAAATCCAGAAATTCATTGCACCCAAACACAATAGTATTTAAATCAAAGATACATTTATGCATGCATTATAGTTTATAAATCAAAGTCCACTCACAAACCTGTTCAAGCAAGCTCAATCCCGAACTGTACGCTCCCCTGAAGTTCCCGGAGCAGTATCGCCTGTCCAAATTAATAATCGGGATTACCAGCCAATCATAAGAACCTTAAATATAAACCCCATAAACCCCGGGAGTCTAACTATGCTGGCCTAGAAAACGCAGCAACCTTAAAACGTCCGAAACAACCCCTAAACGACATCCGATCGACTCGAAACCTGCGCCAACAGGTCCGAAACGTCAAAAACTAACTGTCACGCGCCACCGTGACCTCAGACTCGGCCCCACGCGCCGCCACGCGCCGACGGAAGGTCGGAACACGCGCCGCCACGCGCCCTCACGCGCCGGCCACGCGCCTGCTACAGTACCACACGCACCTGAACCGATCCAACCCGGTTTGGCTCAACCTGACCCGGTCCAACTGGACCCGACCGGTTCACTCAACCCGACCGGTTCAACTCGACCCGACCGGTTCAACTCGACCCGACCGGTTCAACTCGACCCGACCGGTCACCGGCGACTCGCCGGAGAAGACGACCGGCTGCCGTCGCCGTCGCCGGAAGTTGGCCAGAGAAGATGACCGGCAGTCGCCGTCCCCGCCGTCTGGTTTCGCCGGAATCCTCCATTTCCGGCCGAAACTCCAAGCTTTCCAACTTCCTCAAAACTCAACCATTTTTCACAAAGTTTACGTCTAAATCTATCTACTCGAACCCAGGAATCCAAATATGACCTCAAAACCACAAACACGTACCTGTGCTAGCCGGAAAATCGATCGGAAGGTCCGAAACTTCCTATCCTCGGTTCGGCTTCCTCCGTGGTCCTCTCCTTCGATGGTTGGTACGGTTGTGATCGTGGGACGGAGTAGAACACGATTAGTTGATCAAAACTGGAAGTTGAAGCCTTGAAATCAAAGTTGACTTTTGTGGGTTTTTGGATGATTTTCGCACGGTTCGGGTGGTTTGTGTTTGTTTGTTCCAGAGAGAGAAAGAGATGAAGATGAAATAAGGATGAGGTGGATCAGATAAACTCTGATTTGGGGGTTAAAATATCTTCTCCCAAAACCAAATTACCAAAATGCCCTTGCACATTTAGACCCATAACTCTCGTCTACGAACTCCGTTTTCCGCGTGCCGCCTGTCTACGAACTCGTGAGTTCGAGACCTACGCAACGGTACCCAATACACCACCGAAAAGGTTTCGAAACAAAACTTGATCTCCATGCCCTTTAACAAGCAAGGGCAAAATCGTCATTTTACATAAATAATTTAATTAAATCCAAGAATTGAAATTTCGGGGGTTGTTACACGGCCGCCGGAGACGGCGGCTACGACGACGGTCCGGTCATCATCTCTGGTGAGACTCAGGTGACTGGTCGACCAGTGGCGGCTGATGTGCCTGACTGGTGGCAGCCACGTGGCAGCACAGGCAACAGTCAGTTGACCGTTGAGTCAACTGACGCCGCCAGGATTTGATGGAATATGCTGACGGCATTAGCATATTCCGTCAAATGATAACGGTGTTATGACAGAACCTTAGCGCCGTTAGTCTGAACGGAATATTCCAATTTCGTCAGGATATTTTGTCAAGTTTGACGGAATATTCTATAAGAGTGACGGAATATTTAGTCGTGAACAGTACAACGCACGTGGGGCGCATGATGGTGTGTGGCGGCCATTGGGGCTATTTTTCGGCCGACGGCGATGTGTGGCTAGGGTTTTGGGACATTCCAGATTGGATTTTGGCAGTTTTGAGGCCATTGGAGTTCATTTAGAGCCCCGTTTGAATAATCCCAGCGGTAATGGTAGACCATGGAGTGGGTTTTGGCTCGGGAGGTCAAGGGAGTTGGGTTATTAATGTGTCAAAGAATTCCTTGGGGTTTGGGCTTCCTTGATTTGGTATTTTGGATGTACTGAGAACGGACTGGGTTTCCGGGATTGCGTGGCATGTGTACTTTTATGTATTATGTTATACCACAAGGTACTCCGACCGGTGTTGAGGGTACGTCTCCACCAGATTGTTGAGGGGTTCTCCGACTGGCGTTGAGGGTACATCTCCGCCATATCGTTGAGGGGTTCTCCGATGTTGGCATTCGAGGGGTCTTTCTCTACCACATTGTTGAGGGTTCTCCGACTGGCATTGAGGGTACGTCTCTGCCAGATCGTTGAGGGGTTCTCCGACTGGCGTTGAGGGTACGTCTCCGCCAGATCGTTGGGGGATTCTCCGATGTTGGCGTTCGAGGGGTCTTTCTCTGCCATATCGTTGAGGTTTGAGGTATGTCATAGAGGATTCCATCATACTCTCAAGATGAACCGGGATATTGAGCTACGGCTGGGGATGAGTTGGATATCGAGTTACCACTCGGGGTACTCAAGAGGAGCCGGATATCGAGTTACCACTCAGGGTTCTCAGGAGGAGTTGGATATCGAGTTACCACTCGGGGTGCTCAGGAGGAGCTGAATATCGAGTTACCACTCGGGGTGCTAAAGAGGAACCGTATATCGAGTTACCACACGGGGTGCTCAGGAGGAGCTGAATATCAAGTTACCACTCAGGGTGCTTAGGAGGAGCCGGATATCGAGTTACCACTCGGGGTGCTCAGGAGGAGCCAGATATCGAGTTACCATTCGAGGTGCTTAGGAGTTGTCGGATATCGAGTTACCACTCGGGGTGCTCAGGATGAGCTGGGATATCGAGTACGACTCGGGGTAAGTCAGTGAGACTCAATTCAACCTTGTCTGGTACCTTTGTAATCCGGGTCAGTAGGTTGGTGTGGGTAGAGACCCAGATTGATGAGTTATTGACGATTCACAAGAGGGTGACACGTCTGTTGTTTTGTTAGATTGCGGAGGAGGTCCTCTGAGGTAGTTTGTGACTACTAGGCTATCCTGCGTCTGACAAGTAGGTGTGGTCAGCCATGTACATAGGAGGTTCTGTTGGAATCCCTGTAATGTTGATTTAATGTTTCTAAAGGGTAAGGGTATTTCAGGTATTAAACTTTTGGGTTAAAAGCTGTCAGTCTAGAGGATGGGGTGTAAAATAAGTTTGTGAGGTTACCCTGTAGGGCCACCACTGGTCTGAGGTTTCAGCAGTGTCTGACCTACTGTCTACTTAGTATCAGAGCTTGCTAGTAGAGGGCTATAAACTTCGAATCATGATCAGGGGTTTCAAAACATGGATATGAATTTGGCTTAGGCCAGGAAACAAGGATTTCAAAACATAGATATGAATTACCGTCCCCGAGGGTCAAGGTTTTCTCCGATCCTGGCGTAGAAGGTCTTTCTCCACCAGATAGTTGAGGCGAGCTACGGCTCGGGAGATCATTCGGAAAGCGGTGAGACATGTTTATGATATTTTGTGTCCAGGCTCGTTTCATGAATTTAAACTCCTTTCAGGAGGGTTTTTAAAGCAGAATTGTGGACCACAGTACGTTTTTCATTATTACGGATTTTCGTGGGTCCCACAAAGTGTTTTAACAAAAGATGGATTTTCCAGTGGGTTTTCAGATTATCTATATATATAAGGGAATTTTCTGTTATGCATGCATAGTTTTACTCGTTGAGGAATGGGGGGGGGGGGGGGGGGTGGGGTGGGGAAAAGGTATGTCTTCTCCAGCACATGATGAGGGGTATTTGTTTTCCATCACTTATTCGTCAATGTTTTCTCCGACTGGTGTGGCAGGTAGTTCTCCGCCAGATCGTCGATATGCTTTGACTCTGGTGTGACTGGTAGTTCTCCGCCAGATCGTCGATATGCTCTGACTCTAGTGTGGCAGGAAATTATCCGCCAGATTATTGAGGCTGATTGTACTCGGTACATGTGACCCTATCCGACACCTGACTTCAAGGTCTATTCGGTCATGTGACATAATGACTTGAGGTAAGTGTAGTTATGCTCGGGGTAGGACCCGCGGTGGACTTCTCGGGCTCAGAGCCTTGCTTAGAGGTATGTTCCGAGTTGATTGGATTCTGGTTCCTCCAGGATGTCTCCTGGATGTTGTTCTTGCCTACGGTTTGTTGTCGAGACGGGAACAAAGAAAGGTGCAAAGTGCACAGGTTCAATTGGGAATCGCATATGAGGCCCAGTTCGTGTTGGTGGTGACGCGAGAGGACTTGAAACAGGAGATTGGTTCTTTGACCTGAGTTAAGCGAATTTCGGGGATGAAATTCCTTTAGGGAGGGGGGGGGGGGGGGGGCGGAAATTGTAACTACCCGGACTAGGAATTAAATTAATTTGAGAATTTAATTAAGGAAAATATCTCTCTCTCCTCCCTCGGAAATCTCTCTCTCCTCCCCATGCGAACACCGAATCCACCACCATAGTTAACCCATTTCTGGGTCTTTTCGATCTAAACCGAGGTCAGGGATGGCGAAACGAAGAGAAGAGGTTGGATGAAACTTTCCGGTTGGATTCCGTCCGAACCAAGTAAGATCTCGAACTCCCCACTTCATTTTTGGGTTCCTGGGGAAAAGTAGATGGATTTACATGTGCGGATCGTGAAAAATAGTCGAGAAATGAAGAAGTTGGAAGCTCGCCGAAAATCGCAATTTCGAGCGAGAATTTCCAGATTTTGGCCACCGGAGATGGCGGCGATGACGGCGGTCCGGTCATCATCTCCGGTGACTGGTCGACCAGCGACGGCCGATGTGGCTTGCCACGTGGCAGCACAGTCAATGTCCAGTCAGCAGTCAATTGACCGTTGAATCAACTGACACCGTTAGGATTTAATGGAATATGCTGACGGAATTAGCATGTTCCGTCAAATGACCCGTTAGGATTTAATGGGTTATTAATGTGTCAAAGAATTCCTTGGGGCTAGGGCTTCCTTGATTTGGTATTTTGGATGCACTGAGAACGGACTGGGTTTTCGGGATTGCGTGGCATGTGTACTTTTATGTATTATGTTATACCACAAGGTACTCCGATTGGCATTGAGGGTACGTCTCCGCCAGATTGTTGAGGGGTTCTCCGACTGGCATTGAGGGTACGTCTCCGCCAGATCGTTGAGGGGTTCTTCGGTGTTGGCGTTTGATGGGTCTTTTTCTGCCATATCGTTGAGATTTCAGGTATGTCATGGGGGATTTATCATACTCTCAGGATGAACTGGGATATTGAGCTACGATTGGGGATGAGCCGGATATCGAGTTACCACTCGGGGTGCTCAGGAGGCGCCGGATATCGAGTTACCACTCGGGGTGCTCAGGAGGAGCCGGATATCGAGTTACCACTCGGGGTGCTCAGGAGGCGCCGGATATCGAGTTACCACTCGGGGTGCTCAGGAGGAGCCGGATATCGAGTTACCACTCGAGGTGCTCAGGAGGATCCGGATATTGAGTTACCACTCGGGTTACTCTGGATGAGCCAGATATCGAGTTACCACTCGAGGTGCTCAGGACGAGCCGGGTATCGAGTACGACTCGGGGTAAGTCAGTGAGACTCAATTCAACCAAGTCTAGTTCCTTCGTCATCCGGGTCAGTGGGTTGGTGTGGGCGGAGACCTAGATTGACGGTTCACAAGAGGGTGACACGTCAGTTGTTTTGTTAGATTGCGGAAGAGGTCCTCCGAGTTAGTTTGTGACTACTAGGCTATCCTGCGTCTAACTGGTAGGTGGGGTCAATCATGTACAGAGGAAGTTCTGTTGGAACCCCTGTAAAGTTGATTTAATGTTTCTAAAGGTTAAGGGTGTTTCAGGTATTAAACTTTTGGGTTAAAAGCTGTCAGTCGAGAGGCTGGGGTGTAAAATAAGTTCCTGAGGTTACCCTGTAGGGCTACCACTGGTCTGAGGTTTCAGCAATGTCTGACCTACCGTCAACTTAGTATCAGAGCTTGCTAGCAGAGGGCTATAAACTTCGAATCATGATCAGGGGTTCTCACATTGTGATCTGTGGCGAAGCATTGGCTGTTACTGTAACAACCCGGAATTTCGATTATTTGATTTAATTAAATTATTTATGTAAAATGACGATTTTGCCCTTGCTTGTTAAAGGGCATGGAAATCAAGTTTTGTTTCGAAACCTTTTCGGTGGTGTATTGGGTACCGTTGCGTAGGTCTCGAACTCACGAGTTCGTAGACAGGCGGCACGCGGAAAACGGAGTACGTGGACGGAAGTTATGGGTCTAGATGTGCAAGGGCATTTTGGTAATTTTCCATGGAGGGGAGATATTTTGGTAACAAATCAGACTTATCTGATTTGTTTCATCCTCATCTTCATTTGATCTTCATCTCTTTCTTTCTCTCTGTGACAAAAACTCCCAAACCACACCCGAAACCGAAGGAAAACCAAGAGAAAAACCAAAAGTCAACTTTGATTTCAAGGCTTCAACTTCCAGTCTTGATCAACTAATCGTATTCTACTCCTTCCCACGATCACAACCGTACCAACCATCGAAGGAGAGGACCACGGAGGAAGCCGAACCGAGGATAGGAAGTTTCGGACTTTCCGATCGATTTTCCGGCTAGCACAGGTACGTGTTTGTGGTTTTGAGGTCATATTTGGATTCCTGGGTTTGAGTAGATAGATTTAGACGTAAAATTTGTGAAAAATGGTTGAGTTTTGAGGAAGTTGGAAAGCTTGGAGTTTCGGCCGGAAATGGAGGATTCCGGCGAAACCAGACGGCGGCGACGGCAACTGCCGGTCATCTTCTCCGGCGAGTCGCCGGTGACCGGTCGGGTCGAGTTGGACCGGGTCAGGTTGAGCCGAACCGGGTTGGACCGGTTCAGGCGCGTGTGGTACTGTAGCAGGCGCGTGGCCGGCGCGTGAGGGCGCGTGGCGGCGCGTGAGCGCGTGTTCCGACCTTCCGTCGGCGCGTGGCGGCGCGTGGGGCCGAGTCTGAGGTCACGGTGGCGCGTGACAAGTAGTTTTTGACGTTTCGGACCTGTTGGCGCAGGTTTCGAGTTGATCGGATGTCGTTTAGGGGTTGTTTCGGACGTTTTAAAGTTGCTGCGTTTTCTAGGCCAGCATAGTTAGACTCCCGGGGTTTATGGGGTTTATATTTAAGATTATTATGATTGGCTGGTAATCCCGATTATTAATTTGGACAGGCGATACTGCTCCAGAAGCTTCAGGGGAGCGTACAGTTCGGGATTGAGCTTGCTTGAACAGGTTTGTGAGTGGACTTTTGATTTATAAACTATAATGCATGCATAAATGTATCTTGATTTAAATACGGTTATGTATGGGTGCAATGATTTCCTGGAATTTATAATTGATTGCTGGACATTTGTTTTCTTCAATATTTCAGTGGAAGTGTGTTGAAAGAAATGATATGGTTGTTGGATTCGGTTTTGATATTGTTTTGACGTGGTGATTATTTGGGTCCATGATTTTGAGTTGAAACCGTATTTGTAATAAATGATAAACAAAATATATACTTGATTTTGGATACAATATCGTTTTGAGGGGGCCCAGGAGCCGGGCCTTGGTTCCGTGTTGGCGGACTCCCGGTGAACCCCCAATATAAACAAAATCGATTTGAGGGGGGCCTAGGATCCGGGCCTTGGTTCCGTGTTGGCGGACTCCCGGTGAACCTCCAATATAAAAGGTGTTTTTGCAGAGATTGTGGTCGAGTCCAAGTAATACAGATTTTAACACATCTCAAGGGATACCCTGGTGTGTTGTGGATATGTTGGGAATAGTGAATTTGAGATATTATATGTCTAGATCGGATTAAATGATTTTTAACTCATTTGAAGAGAGTTTTCGAACCAAACTGTGAATCACGAGGTATTTTCTTTATACAGATTTTCTGTGATATCAACTAAGTAGGTTAAAGAGAAATGGAAATTTTGGTGAATTACATATGTTGTTTTTATATTATAAATTGTTTATGTGAAGCATGCATGATTTTATAAATGGAAGGGGGGGGAAAATGTAATATTTCCTCAAAAAATGATTTAGAAATGATTATTTTTGTCCACTCACAACTTTTGTGTTTAAACCCCCTTCAGGCAGTTGAGTAGAGTTGACGCGAACATTGATCTCGAGGCTGAGGCATTAGGATTTTGACTGCGCTGTGTTGTATATTTGAGTAGGATATCTAAATTTTACTCTTGATCCTACTTAGACGCTCTGATATTATGTTGTATTTGATTGGTCGTTAATTACGGGAATTATTGCGTGCTTAAGTCCCTTGTCTGACAAGAGGAAGTACTTATTATTGTTATTATATTTTGTAAGGATTGAAGGGTATTTTGGGAACCTTTACTTAGGTTGTCAGACGGGATCAGGGTTCTACCCGGTTTCGAGGGGAAATTCGGGACGGGTCCTGACAGTTACCTTAATATGACTAGGGCGGTTAGCCGCCGGTGCGGTTGCTCAGTCGAGAGGCTAAGACGGTTAACCAGTCCTTAAGGGGAGATTCTGCCGGATTTTTGGCAGAATTCTCATAATTAATCGCAAGGACTTAGGGGTATTATGGGAATTTCTTTAGGTTGTCTGACGGGAGCAGGTTTCTTACCGGGTTTCGAGAGGAAATTCGGGAAGAGTCCTTTCAAAATGGGTGTTTGCTGACTTATTGTTTGTTTATATACCTTGGGCCAAAAGTGCATATACCAAAAGTCAAAATGTATGGATTGTAAGGATTAAAGAAAAGGGGCATTGAAGAATTTTTTGTGTGATGGTGGGCATTATAGCTAATTTCCCTAATTTTTATTAGTCTTATATAAGCATTATTGAGTTCTTAACTTTTTTCCAAAGTTTCATTCAAAATTTCTAATATTTTGACTGTCGATATTTCCGTAATAAAAGATATTTTCATCATTGGCCATAGGTAGATTAATTTGAAATAAAATTGAGATGTGAGAATAGGATGACGAAATATGATTTGGTACTAATGGGTGAGTGAAATATAAACTATTTTTTTTCTTTTTATACTTGAGGAATCATCATTTTAAAAAATTACCCATTAATCACAAGGTGTGTTGCAGTTGGCAAATTTCCACATTCACAAAGCGAATTTCCTGGTGCCTAACTGGCAGGAGTTCGAAACTCGCTAGGAGCACTTTGTGGATAAGGGCAAGCCGCATCCCGAGTGGGGATTAAGCCCACCCTTCAAGTGTGGGTATACCTCGTGGTATTTACCAAAAAAAAAATACCCGTTAAAAATTAGCCGTTGTAGGAAAATTATGTGTTATATATTCAAATTTGAAAAGATTAATTTAATATTCAAAGTTAGTCAAATTAATATGGAGAGTCTGATTTTAGTAACATTAAAAACTGACTAGCTATTAATAATTTTTGGGTAATTTCAAGTTAAATTTGACCAAAAATTTAGAGAGTTTGATTTGGATGCTCTAAGTTCTTAATTTTTATATTTTATTTGCGTTAGATCCCTAAGTAAATTAGAGAATAGTAATATACCCTTCTTCACTCTTCTTCCACAACAATGTCCAACGACCAGTGGCCAAAGAAACTACAACTATTCAATGACCGATGACAAAGGAGCTACAACTGTCTGACGACTAATGACAGACGGAGCTGCAACTGTCTGTTTACTCACATAACTATAATTGTTAATTATTTTATAGTGGGTCATGTGCATATACTTGACTTTTAAATTGATAGTATAGTACAATTATTTAACCATGAACTTTTTAAAAAAAAAGTTAAAAGTTAGTTCATTTAGAATGGCTTATAGTAAATAGGGATCTAATAAATAATTTAACTATATTGATAATAAATTTTTTTAGTATTATAATATTAAACTAGATATACCCTTATTTCTCTTCCTAGTTAACCTCTTCCCATGTATCCAAAATTGGCTTCTTGCATGATTCGTCTAGCCATTGTAAGTAGAATTGTATTACTATATTGTATTAGGATGACATTAAACAAGATTAAGTATGGACATAAAAAAAAACATAAATAAACAAGATAAATTAGTCGACAATGAACTTGAGCTTAAAAGGTTGGAGTGGAGTGGTATGTGTTACGCCACAACTCACTCGCCAACAAAACTAGGAACAACAAAATTAACAAATATGAACAAACTAAAACAAAAAATGGAAAAAAAGTTTGTTAAGTCTAAGAGACATATTAAGACTAATTAAGTTTCACTGTTTCAGGATATAAATTGAAAATTGAAAGAGCACATCATCATGTCATGTCATGTCATGTAAATATTCGTGCAATCGTGGGTAGTGGTGAGCCTTTTGGTTTTTATTTGATGCCTTACTCCCTCCCTCTCAATGAGGTTTCAGGTTTGCATCTCCGGCGCGTCCATGTGGGTAGTGTTTATGTTTCTATGTATAAAACATTTGGTTAAGACGAGGAGTCCATTTAGAAATTATTATATGATACTGCAACACAGTTCAAAAATAGAAATTATTACATGATGCTGCACTACAACCGCGTGGTGCATCAAATTTGCAAAAACAAGCTCAGATTCGGTTCACTTCTATGAGAGATGTGGTGAACTAAAACAGAAAACAAAACCAAACTGACTCCGATCAACCGTTGCAAATGCTGTTTCACGAATCAACGACAATATAGAACACTAGGAACCTAACCTTGTTTCTATTATGTAGCTGATGACATGAATGTTTAAGCACAAAAGGTTACTGAAGATGTGTGGATTATATTAGGTCCATCAGTTACCACGATTGGGGCAAACATTTGCAAAGTGTGAGGGATCTCCACAAACAAAACAGCTTCTACCAGAGATGGGGTCACCAGTTGCTGAAACAAAAGTAACACCCGCAGCATCTACTGCAACCCGCCCACCTCTACCAGGCCCACCACGGCCCCCACTCTGACCAGTGTTAGAGGCCGAGGCACTAACATTTGCACGCTGAAAACCTCTTCCTCCATTACCACTGTTGAGGCTGTCCTCCCATCTGCACAAGGAGCAAGAAGCATAGACCAGTTAATAGATACACACATTACACAAGCGTCAAAATATTTGTAGTAGCAGAAGACTGAAAGACTAAAAGACTGATAAAAAAAAGCGAAAAAATGCCTTTCCAGACAATTAATTAGGGAAACGATTATATGCCTACGATTTATATTGTGTACATACACAAAGAAGTTGCAGGCCTGTGACAGACAGGAGTAGAATTTTCTTCCTCTGTTATTTGCTGTATTAGCTGTTCGTAAAGCACATTGTGCACCACATGTACTACATGGCATTGATGCTTGTCCTACAAACACATTATAAGAAAACATATTAGTTCACCCAAGTGCCGCTCAAAGATAAATCATGAATGCGCATGGCGAGGGAGCAAATGGGGGGCTCAAAAGGTCAAAACCAGTCGATAAGATTTTCATCTCATAACCTGCTTTACTAAGATTTTCACAGTTAGGCTCAGATAGGTGCTAGGTCTACATTTTAGGGCTGATTTTACTGTTTAGAACAGATAAATATATCATATTCACAAAGCTACAGCTTTTGGAATAATTCTTATGTTATCACCACATAAGAGGAAATATGTTGAGCCTCGATGTGTTCCCTCAAAACAGAAACTGCATAATGTATTCACAAAAGTGTCATAACATTTAATTTAAAAGTTTGTAAAATTATCAGAATTGTAGTTCTCTAAAACTACCAAAACATTTTGATAGCATGGTCTACTTCCATCGTATTGGTAAATACAATACATCTAACAACATATATCTTGTCTGTTCTCATCCTCAATGATTATACTGGTCTCAGTCAATTAATCCATGCAATAGCTACTTACAAAAGATATAACCTGACAAAGATAAGAAAGTTGAGAAGTCATACCACTTTGGGCATTCATAGATCGAGGCCTCGCACTTCGAGGACCTGAAGATTGGGAAGGACAATCGACTGAAGAATGCCCTGTTTGATGACAGTAAATGCAAGCACCCTGCCTGGTATTACTTCGTTGAACATTGTTGGGCATTGCTGGTCCATGCCCTCTACCTGTAGAACATATAAAACACAATGTCAACAGATTGGTGTTTAACTATTTGGTGACACATAACCACAAGAATGTAAGTGATCATTAGTTGGACTAGGTAGGTAGTTAACAGTCTAAAATACATGAAAATTCAATTTTTTGTTTCTTTTTCAACCTAGAATGCCACTTTTCCAAATTTACATGCTGTACGGAGATAAATATTTTTTTCGACGAAACAATTTTATTGAACAGAAAAATTCTACAACAAAACAAGAAAAGAGGACAAGAAGTCCACTTTAGAGAACAAAACAAAACACATAGGGCTCGTTTGGTGTATCGTGTTGGAATGGATTGTATAATTCATCAAATTCAAGTATTTTGAAAGTAAAACTAAATGTTTCTTCATAGTAAGGGGGTTAGAAGGGTGCAGAAGAAAACTTAACTCTTCTAATCCTACCATTTAAGGAGATTGTCAGTTGTATTGGAGAAGTTTCATTTTATGCGTAATCCTCTCTAATCCACCTTACAATGAAAAAACATTCACTACTACCTACAAAATACATTGAATTTGACAACTTATATAATCCAATCCAATACGACTCACCAAACAAGCTCATAAGAGCCGATCTAACAAACAATAGCACCCTTCCAGTCAAATAATATGGAAGCCAAGGAACATCCTTAAATTCTGAAGAAATTGACGCCCAGAGAGAAGACAGAACCCTCACTCTCTCCCACAGCTCCTCAAAGCCCAACCCTCTATGATCATCAAATATCCTTTTATTTCTTCCTAACCAAATTACCCACAAAACAGCCAGCCTGCAAGATCCCCACAACCATGTAGCCTTCTTCCCATTGCCAAAAGCTCGATGCTTCTCACTAAGTAAGAAAACACAATCTGCAGGGATCACCCTCCTTATCCCTGCTTCCCAAAATTAGAGAAGGCCACAGCTGAGACGCTATGGGGAATTACAAAATACTTCTCCAAGGAAAAATGCGAAAAAAAACAAAAGAGAGAAAAAAGATCATCAGCTTCCTTCCCCTTCCTTTTACAAAATGCACCAACTAGGAGAAACAACAATTGCGTCTCTTTTTCTGAAGTAAATAATTGGTATTCACCCTTTTATGAGCGACCCACCAAATAAAGATCTTAACTATAGTTGGTTCTTTAGCATTCCAGAGGCACCAACATAGAAGATAATTCTTCTAATTCCAGGTCATTCTTCTAATTCCAGGTCATTCTTCTAATTCCAGGTCATTCAAATTCCTCTTAAAGCCAAAACCCCAACTCCCCAGAAAAAAGAAAAAACCATTCATACAAACCTTGTTACTTTGGCACTGTTAGGAAACTTGGATAACCTAAAGGGCTCATTTGGTGAGTGGGATTGGAATGGATATCTCATCAAATTCAATGTATTTTGAATGTAAAAATGAACGTGTTCTCATTGCAAGGGGATCAGAGGAAGTAGAGATAAAAGAAAACTTATCCAATCCAATCCCCTTAAAATAGTAGGATTAGAAAAGGTAAATTCCCTTCTATGACTAATCCGATCTAATCATCCTCTTACGAGGAAACCACATTCATTTTTACATTCAAAATATATCGACTTTGAAGAGTTGTCCAATCCAATCCAATCCCGCTCACCAAACGTGGCCAAAAGTGTCTTGGGAAAAGGACTTATTGAGGCTGATTTCCCACCCAACCATCCTCCCAGAATCTGATAGTGGCTCCAATTCCCACAGAAAGTTGACAACACAATGGAAAAGGTTCCATGAAATGTTCTTCCAAGGATACCTGCTAGAAACTCGAAGAGATGGATTGGCATGCCAGCCATTCTCATGATAACCATATTTGCTCCATATCACTTTATGCCATAAAGCCTCCTTCTCCCTTGGGAATCTCCATAACCATTTCACAATGCTATCCAGATATGAATATAGGAGCACTATCAACTCAAATTTTGTGGAAGCAGAAACTCTTCTATAGTGTAGAAATGCATTACTACTATGCTTAAAGAAATGCTTCTTACATTGTTTGCATGTAGAATCAGAAGAGCTTTGGTAAATTGCTAATGAGTTGGTTTTGTTTCACCTTAATATGAGCCTTTCAGTTTTGGTTGGAGACAGGAAGAAAGTAACACCAAGGCAAAGGCAAAGGCAAGGGTAAAGAGAAGGGACAGCCACAACCAAACGATAAAATGTTTGGCAAGAGATATTTTAGTTTCAAGGAGGTTATCAGATAAAAATAAATGAAGAGGTTTGAAGGGCGGGACTCTAAGAGGTAAGTCCTAGCTATAAGAGACTAACCTGAAACGCCAGGGTTTCATGTCGAGAGAGAAAGAGAGAGAGACGGGGAAACAAGCAAGCCGTTCTAGGGGTGTGCTGGTGGAGTCAGAGGACTTTTATGGGCGTTGTTCCAGGTCATCTAAGGTGTTCTGGTATATGCCACAAGTGACTATTAATTCACTAATGAAGATATCAATCCATCAACTGCACAAAGAGATTCTGTAAGAATCCTATAGAGAGGGGAATAGTGCAGATGAAACCATGTACTGGCCGACTCTGGTGGGTGCTAACAGAAGTGGGATTCACATCTTAGGGTCTGCTTGTTTTGGAATGGATTTTGGATTTGAGAAAAAGGCTAAATTGGTTGTTTAGACTATTACAATTCATGTATGCTAAATTAGAATAAGAAAAATGAAGAAAGCTAATGGATTTCAACTGAGTTTCTGCATATAGTTATTTCAAATCCCGTTCTAAGCAATACATCTTGTTATTTCAAATACATTCAATCTAGTGCTTTCTAGTTTCTATAGCAAATTTAGCATTGTTATCAAATCCAAATCCCTACCTAAGTGAACGGACCCTTACACTTTTCATTTTTTCTTTTCTTATGATATAGTATCTATCATTGCCAAAAGCTCATAGAAGAGCATGTCTTTTGGTCAAGATTAATAGTTGACTGTGGTTAAAAGTGTTCAGTGTAAATTCTGAAAGGGCAAATAAATTTTGTGGTTGCACTAACGGTCAAAGGTGTACCTGTAATTAACCCTTGATAATCATAGCAATTTTTTTATAAGAAAGAAATCTTTATTAACAAGAAAATTTAGTACAAACTTAAGCAAACCAGGAGACTGCTTCTAATGACTAACCATAATGCAGCCATCAAGCCAGCAACATAATCCACATAAACTACTGAACAGCTCCTTCCTCTAACAAAATAGCAGAAAAAAATAACTCCCTTTACTCTGAAGCTACAGATGCCCACAAGGATGCCAAAAAACACACCCTCCCCATAAATACTCCACATTCTCACCCACAGCGTTCTCAAAAATCCTTCTATTCCTTTCTGCCCATAGGACCCAAAAGATTAAGATAGTATCCTTTCAGCCCATAGAGCCCAAAAGATAAAGATAGTAGCATGTCTACCTTGTTTCCACCAAAAAACTTAAAACTTATCTCATAACATTAAGTTACGCAACACAGGAATTAGAATGAGAATTATTTGTTTCAATCTCAATTCTTTTACCTATAATAGGCTATCTATAATTATCAAGAGTTATCTATAATTATCAAGAGTTATCTATAATAACTCTTGATAATCACCGATAAGTAAGCAAAGCTGGAGAACCAAATTCTAGTGGGTTTGGAGTATGCATCCACCATGTTTTGAGCCATCCAATCGAACGGACGTAGGGGGTGTAATCCACCTAGTAACACTGATTTTACCTTAGCCTAATTTCTGAATAATTATTGACTAGAATTATGAACATATCCAAAAAGAACCAACATGCACAAAATGATTTTTACTAATGCTATAGTGAGAGTGGCTGGCATGGAAATCAATTTCCCCAAGCATCTAGTAGAAGTCCATGGAAGAATATTTCAGAAGGGTAAGAGAAACTTACTCTTTGATGTGAACTATCAATGGGGAGAGGAGATAATACCAGATTTTGGGACAATGTTTGTGTGGGAAACCAGCCTAAGTCAGCTTCCGAACCACTATAAGCTTTCAAGGTATCATAATTCAGCTGTAATATGATTCGCAACAATGCCTTTTGTACAAGGGAGCTGGGATTTGGGTTTAAGAAGAAATTTGAATAATGGGAAAGCAGAACAATTAACCACTATGTTGGAGCTCTTTGAAAGATTTTGATTGGTAGAGGGTAGAGCGGACTCAATGCCATGGATTTTAGACAGTTAGGGGATTTTTTGTTGTAAGTCTTTCTTTAGATTTCTGGCTCAATTCCAGCTTTGCCTGATTTTGGTCCAGCGACAAATATTTGGGAAAGGAAGGTCCCAACCGAAGTGAAGATCTTAAGTTGGTTGGTGATTCACAAAAGCGGACAAATGATATTTTGCAGAAAAAGAGACCTAATTTTTGTCTATCTCCTAATTGGCGTATTAAGTGTAAAAGGGGGAGCATGCTGATCATATTTTGTTCACTGTCCAGTAGCATTGCAGCTTTTCATGCTTTATTTTGGGTAGGAGTGAGTTGGGTGGTCCCTGCAAACTGTTACTCTTTATTTAGTAAGAATCATATAGCTTTTGGTAAAGGGAGAAGGCCAGAATGTTATGGGGATGCTGCAGAATGGCTATTTTATAGGTCATCTGGTCAGAAAGATGGCCCTTTCTTCTTTCTGGGCATCGACCTCCGCAGAATTCAAGGATATACCTTTGTCATCCATACTTCTAACTTGACAGGTTGCTGTGGAATGACTATTTAGATTGTTGTTTGGCTTGTGCGGTTTCTGTATGCTTGTATTTTCATTTCTCAACTGGACTCCTGGTACTTTATTCTACTTATTGTACAATCTTATTTAGTCTTTTCTAAAACAGAATATTACTGCTGCAAATTTCGGAATAAAGAAACAATTCCAGACAAGAATTTTACTCTCAAGTTTAAAAATAAAAATACAAAAAATATAATATTAATAAATCCACTAACCTTGGAAAGAATATTACACATGTAGGTCACAGTGGTGGGTGATACCCAAGGAAAAAAATTGAAAGAATATGAAACTAAGAGACTACTATAACTCGTAAAAGCTAACTCAGGTATAACATCAGTAACAAAAATTCGAAGTTCATATGCAAATTGATCTAACTATTTCACAAAAATAATTATTTTATTGAATTAATTTCAAACAATTGCTCAAAACACACAAACCTGACAACCGAGAACCAGTTCCACATATTTCCGTCAACTGTCTAAGAGTCTCATCACAACCGCCAATGCAACCTGGTTACACATACACATGAAATTCCATAATTAGACCATCTTGAACTGGATAACTTCTAGACATGCAAGACACCTAGAAAGAATGACTACAACAAGCCTATGTTTGGATTAGAAACTTTAACATTTCAAGGGATTTAAGCTAAATTAGTTAGAAATGTTCCAAAACATTAGATGGAAGGATTGTACGTGGCTAGATGCAATGTACTTAGAGGGATTTGTAAGTAACTACTCGATAGGTGTTACTTAGGAAATCCTTTGTTTAATGGTTTTGTATGCTTGTGTACGTACTTACAAATCCCTCTATTTAAGTATTTGTAGTACGTTTCTTAGTAATATAGCTTAAATGCCTAGGTACTTTGAAGTTCCCCATAAAAAAACATAGCCTGACTGAACATAGAACTGAGGTAAAGATTTGTGAAGGCATCCTCATTAACCCCAATTACTCTACTCAGATTGACTTCAGGTCAATTTCAGGCCTGTCCTCTCAGGAATCCTTGTTCATCACCCCAATCCATCTTTCTTTTTTGAAGGATACTTGACCCAACGAACAATATACGGTGTATGGGCTTGAAATAAAAAAAGGTTTGTGTGCAAACATACAACATATGTAGGACTGCTCTGAGCCAATTTGTCTGCACATACATGAAATATAGAACTAACTTGGATAAATGAAAACAAGGGGCAAAAAGGACAAGGAAATGACTTCTTCCCAAAAGCTAGAGACAAATCTATTGAGGAAAAGCTGATGGAAGCACCCGCCTCAGGTAAGTTCAAATCCATTCTACAGTAAATGTGTAATATGGTAATACATGGAATGATTGTCTGAGGCTGGGAACAGAACTAAATAGAATGTGTCTAAGCAAGCCAATCTTACTTTGGAGTTGCACTTACCCAAATGGTTGGCACTATAGTTTGGTGGTATTTCCAGCTGACGAAATGTAAATTGAATCAAGTAAATAGGACCTGAAAATTAATATTACAACGAAGAAATGAGATCCAGAACAAGAAGGGCAGTTACACACGCATAATTAGCGCAGATCATGTACCAAATGATGCTTTAAATCAGGTGAGCTACATACACTGCTTGTGATCCAAGCGAGAACAAAAAGAAAAAGGAACAGTGGGAGAGCCTAGGACATTTGATTTAGTTTCCTATGTATTTCTTAGTATCCTGTTCTTATAAGTATCTTGCTTCTAGCAGGATTAAGGTTACTTCCTTGTTTGTGGCAGAATTAGGTCATTATAAGTAGTGCTTTGTAATTCAATAGAGACAGACTTGATTGATGAATAAATTATAACCCTTGTGTTATCTCTTGCCTCTTGTTCTAAACACTAATCTATGCCTCTTCTGCCTCTATTCTCTTCAATCTACATCTGTTTCTTTCTGCTCCTCTATCTAAAATTCTATTTATATCTTCAGATTCCTTCCTCTCAATCCCTCTATTTCTCTTATCGAAAACCCCTAATTTCTCTTCTATTCTCAATCCCTCTCCAAGTTCTATATTCTGGTTACTTGTTCTACAGCACATAGTTAAGCGTATCTTGCATAAAATTTCCATCAGTTATTTAGGAAACTTTAATTAAAGAGAGTACAAAAAGAAACCTGGAGTGCATGAATTGCAAACATTAGTTGTAACAGCTGCTTCAGATACAGATCCAGGGAGCCAGACTGCATTCCTACACTAAAAAGTGTAGCAAATAGGTGTTACAATTATTTAACAAGAATGATCCCCTGAAAAATGAAATAGTCTCACAAAGTTTCAGACTTCCTACTTTAACAGAAACAGTCAGAATCTAGGGAAGCAAGAAATTGAGTGACCAAAGGACAAAAGAAGAAGAATAAGAAGAGGAGACTCCTTGACTTGGTCTGCCACTAATTTTTGTTTTCTGTTGAAGAAAAAAAATTTAATGAAAAGAAAATTCCAGTTTACGGAACAGTAGTCTACGGAAAGAGAAATGAAACTAAACAATTCCTATTTTACAAAGTCATTAAAGATGGAGCAAATTACACTTTATTACCCTGTGTTTTACACCAGATTTCAGGGTTATACCTCAGTTTTCAAATTTTTCATTTAAGTACCTTGAACTCTTTAAAACGTTTCACCCTTGCCCATCCGTTACAATGTCCATCATATATCCGGTTACTTGATGACATGTCTCATGCGGGACCAACCCAAAAACAACTTTGAAGCTGAATATAAGGGAAAAGTAGCCACATTGCGTCACTTTTCCGCCCAAATAAAGTGATGCAAAATCGCTACTTTGCTTCTAAAGTGATGCAAAATCGCTACTCTGCCTCTAAATCCAGTTTCAAAGTCCTTTTTGGGTGGCCCTGCATAAGACACATCATGAATGAACGTGATTTATGATGAAAAGTGTAACGAAAAGGCCATGGTGAAATATTTTAAAGAGTTCAGGGTACTTAAATGCAAAATTTGAAAATTCAGGTATAATTCTGAAATTAGGTGTAACACACATCTTACTAAAGTGTAATTTGCCCTTAAAGATAAGCTACGATGTGGAAATAATTACAACTAGATCACAAACCCAAGAATGGTTTTATTTTATCAGAACAGATCGAAGAAATAAAAAACTCCCACCATCAACACTCAGCTACCTTCCACCCCAATTCTAAATAGCGAGAATGAGACAAGGCTTGTTGGAACCCCCAAAAACTGAAGCCCAAAGAGCTCCTCCACTCCCCCTACTCCATAAATTTAAATGTACAACTAAGACCATTCCCAACTACCTTATACCACTCAAAGAGTAAGGAATAACAATTTCTTGGGACAACCCAACTCAAATTAAAGTAAAAGGGTAATGAAGAAACACGTGATTCACACTCTTTTCTCCTTTACATAAAACACACCATTGGGGAGAGAAAAAAAAATTAGCCCTCCCCCTCTCAAACTTATCGCAAGCATTGTGATGAGGACATCGTTGATAAACCTTTTAGGATTTACCTAAGGAAGGGAAGGAAGAAAAAGACCATCTAAATCAATCACGTCTTTGTAGTTGATTAGATGTTTTCTGGAACAGATTTCTCTTTTCCCTTTTTTCATCCTCTCTCTCTTCTTTCTCTAATTCACAAGTCTAACCTTAGTCGTATATTTCAACTAAAAGAAGCCTCACAGAATTTACATATAGATAGAACGTAAGGATCCAAAAAAACAAAGCCAAATGGAGATTACTGATTTTGTTCTTTCATGGTCAGGTTTGTTTGTGTGTATGTGTGTGTGTGTGTTTGTGTTTGTGATTGTGCGTGTGTCTCTGGGGTGGGGTGATGGGAGAGACAAGAAAAATTATACTGAGGAACCATTACAGATTGCCTGGGACTAGCCACCTCAGAAATATCATCAGTTAACAACTGACCAATTATGTATTGAGGCTCATCAAGAAACCAGTATCCCAATTCAAGTTAAAGCTCTAATTTGTCAATCTGTTATATTCTTTATTATGCATAACTTTGTAAACTGTAACCAAATCAAAATAAACACTAGCAATCAAGGAACAAAAACGTACTTGAGGAGGCATTGCATATAACAGATTATTGCAACACGTGAATAACTGCACCACTTATTGTGCACAATGTTCTTCCCTTTGTTGTCAAAAAAATTTTAAAACTAAGTCAAACAATTGTCCAAACATGCAACTTACAATAGAAAAAATGCATCATAGACAAGGACACCAACCTGAGGATAACCCAAGCATCCAACCATGTAATTTCCATCCTGTTCAGAAGAGGCATAACATTTCATAAGAAAAAAGGCTGAACATGATTGCAAATGGTTCTAGACTTCCTTAAAAAAATTATGAAAAGTTATGAACTCTAAGCTAAAAGAGAAAATGGAAGCCAGACCCATGACAATTTACAAGAAACCATAATTACATACAGATTTAGATCTGAGAAGCCATAAATATACTGCATGAATTCCAGATCAATTTAATAAAACCATCCAAAGGGAGGAAACTTGGTAAAACTTAATTTGGATTAGGCTTTCTTGTAATTACATACCTGAATCCCCTTTTCATTAATGGTTTATATTCTAACAGGAAAAAATTTCAAAAGCAATCAAATAATTTCATAAATGTAGAATTACATGCTTTGTTTCAAATTTACTAATCAGACCTTTTTCGGCCAAAAGTTGGCATTTTTCCTTTTTCATAGGTAAGATTTTGTGACGGATGGGATTTAAAGTCTAGAATTTGTAAGGTGGGGGATAGGGGAAGAGTCGGTTGTGGAGACAATGGCGTTAGTAACAAGATGGGGCCTCTAGGTAGTAGCTTTGGTGGCACCAGTGGTGGTGGTGATGCTTTAGAAATTTTCTTGCAATCTCATTATCCTTATATTTTTCTGAAATTACAGCTTTTTAGATGTAATGGAAGTTCGAATTGTGAACCTCAATTTCTATTTTCCATACTATTTCATTACTTCCTTTATAATGATACCATTAGAAATTGTCATTTTCCAAATCTTGATCTTTGCCGACATAATGAGCTTAATTTCCTCCAAACACACTGCAAAGGAATACATTAAGAGGGCTTGGAGAGACACAAGTGCAATAAACAAAAGCATTAGCAATAGGCTTTCTTGAAAGTTCAGTGAGCTTATGATGATGACTTATTGATCGCGGAAAGGATTAAGAAACTGTTGACCAAGAAAGTTCAGAGTACAAAAAAATTCTAATTAGAGATGATCAAATAAATAATTACCCGGTTTTTCCTAAGAACCATATCTCCTTCCTGGCAAAGTCCACATCGTCGAACAAACTCTCCAGATGCATGCTGCTCATCTCCGCCAGACCTATTAGATCTGCATACAAGGTGAATGATGTATCATCACTGATGCAAGTAAATCCCAGAAGTGGAGTTGAAACCTTAGTACTAGATGGAAATTACTCCAATCACTGTTGGAGCCTAGTTTTCTAAAGGGAAATCAAGGGAAGCCTTAAGAAATTTTAGAGATAAAAATACTTCAGGTTGAGTCCCCTGTCCATTGGAGTACTACTAATACATTAGTATCCCGAGTTCCCAAACAGAATTAATTAACCCCTAGTCCCCATGACAACATTAATTCCTGCTAGAAAAACTCTTTAGACACCCAATCGAACATTAAACCCAATAAAAAGACTCCTAAACATAATTAATACCAATTAGACAGACATTTCATACATAATTAATACTTGGTAAACTTTCTTCTTCAAAAAAAAAAGTAAACTTTGAAGAAATTTCTGGAAGATATAGTAACTGCGTCAATCACAGAAAAAATAGGTACAGTGGAAACAGGAGGAAAGTGAAATTACCTTTCAAAGAATACTTCCATGGCTTCATAGAGTTTTACTTTGTTCAACCTTGCCTGCAAACATTTTGAGGTTATGTAACAGTTACGTCATGGAATTTCTATTTATTAACGCCACCAATATGGACAAGGGTGAAAGGAAACTAGCAACATCTTAGCAATATGACACATAGATTTCAATGGTTTTTGGTGTCAAAACTGATCTTTGGGATTGATATTATTCCATAATAAATAGTGTGCTACAGAATTGTTTCAAGAAATGGCACACCCTTGATAAAACAAACATTGACAGCAGAGAATTTAGCTCTAGTGGGAACTGAGGCAATTTACAATAGGGAAGTGATTTTCACACTTCACTTTTCTCCTTCTGCATTCCTATGCTTGTTTCTATCCACTGATTTTGATTTACTCAATCTGACAGTTAGAATAAATAGAGGAGTGCATGAGCGGAAAATGGGAGTGTGAAAATGAGCTCCCTAAAAATAATTTTCCCGATGTGTACAGAAGCAGCTTGAAGAAAGTTTTCTATACAGGACCTTAGAATGCTTATGATTATAGAATACAAAAAAAAAAATTCATGATAAAAATTCAAGTTTTCAGGATCAGAAGTATTAGTTACATGCGCTACTTTCATCCTATGCGTTATATATTCTCATGGATATACTACTCTTTAAAATTTAAATGTTTAATCGATTTACCAGTAATTGGTTTAGCATTTCCCAAATTTTCATGCAACATTCCATGTTTTTAACTTTCACTATTTTTATAACTAATCTGTTATTTCATTTACCATTTGATATGACCAGTAATATCTTCGGAAATCGGAACTGCCAATATTTCCATTGTCATTGACATTTTCATCTTGGTCTAAAGTCTAATTAATAGATCAAATCTAAAGTGCATAGATAGTTAAAATCATGAAGAAAGTACAATACAATATGCCTGTGTAAGAGAAAAGAAGTTTCTACAGTACCTAAAAAACTTACATCTAGGAAGCAAGCTTTCATTTGCTGCAAGCAAGTTTCCAAAACTTCAGCTTTGCTCTTAGAACCTTCACTCACGGATTTCATGTCACGCTCCATAACAGCTCTAAGGTACGGTTTCCAGAGTTTATACCTAGGAAGTAATCATGTGATCATTGCCATAAACTTGATAACCATCTAATTCGAGGGCATGCAGCAGTCAATACATACTTACTTTCCAAGATATTAATAATAAATAATCATGTGAAAGAAAAATATCTTCAAGTAGTACTGTAATATACCTTTGCATATATCAGTAAGTTAACAACCCTGAACTGGTAGTTCTAGCTTCTAGGCACTTTGTATGCCACTTTGTATGGAGGGAAGCTTCAGACTTGTAAACATGAGAAAATTATGTATGGAAAGCTCAAGTTACTTCCAGAGATTGTCATTCGTTTCTGTCCCAAAAGCATAAATTTGCTAGGGAGAGGAAGAGATTTAAGGTCTTAGAGGATGCTCAGTATTGGCTGTTTTCTGATTATCTGGTTGGAGCGAAATCTTTGAAGACTTTACAAGCAGTGGGAGACAGTCGCTATGGATAAAGTTCACCTGTGGTTTTTATGTGCTTTGGCTTCTACAGACTTCAGAGGTTAATCTTTTTCAAGCATTTGGCTAGATTGGAAGGACAATATTAGGTAGCTTGAGTTGCTTATATGTGTTTTTAGCTGAAAGGACTTTTGTTGTTAATTTTAAGTTCTGTTTTTTATGCTGTTTCAGTATGTGGCTATCTTGTCCACTATTGTAGTTTTATTGTTTTTAGCAATAAAATTTTTTTCTTTTCAAAGAAAGATTAATGGAAAGGTTTGCAAGAATATGGTTATGATACAATGTGAATCACAAAGTAAAACTTCAAATACGAGGATTTACATGTAAAAGTACATGGTAACCCAAGAGTTCACTCAAAAGCAAGCTGATATTAGATATTTTTTTTTAATGAGCAAAAAACATATGTTAAAAGTATCTTACAACACTGTTAAAAGACTCTGAACAAGAGATCTATCAATAATTTCTTACAAATCTCATAAAAAAAAAGTACAAAATAAATCTCTTCGTAAGCCATTACTCAAAAAAACCCTACAGCAGCTCCCGAGCAAGATGATCTTGGATAGGCACTTAAAAGGGGGAGTTTCAGAGTTCAAAACTCCTCTAGCACAATGACCTCCTTGGGACTAGCCCAAAAGGCCAATATATTTCGATGATTGCCTAGTGCATTTTAGACGTGTGGACAACTAGTGTCCAAGGGATAAATCAGTTTGAGGACGAAAAGGTATAAGGATTTGGGCAATAATTTGGAGATTAACCATGAGCAAGAAGGATTTCACTAGGAAATTGCATAATACACACCCACACACATGAAAGTGTCTTCATGTGTGTCCCCTGATCCTATCCCTTATATATATTTTTTATATATATATATATATATTAATTTACAATAGTTCAAACAAAACAAGAGGAGGCATTTCCTATTTATGTACTAATACAATACGAGCATGCAGGGATTCATTTGTTTATCGAGCATGCAGGGATTCATTTGTTTATAAACCATCCCCTGTTGGTCATATACCATGTTGTACAGATCTCCAGGTATGATAATAAAAATTAAAATCAATCTTCATATAAACGCTTGAATTTGTTTCTCCGGAAAATTATAACATGCCATCCAACCACAAATAATGATTCCATTGCTAACTAGTTTGATAGTAAATGATCCTAATATTTGAGATAACAGTAGGTAAGGATTCAAGATAATAATTTTAAGAATTGAAGATGAATTTGAATATCTTACCCCATGTCATCATATCCCATCACCAACGCTTCACCCTGAAATTTCCAAATTATCAATCCATTTAACTTTCTACTTGGAAAAAAACGGAAATAGCACGATATCATAGAATATTTTGTAACTGTCAAAGTTCATCTATATTTGCAAGATTTAAAAGATAAATAGAAGCTAAGTTAACCGCAGATTTCATGAAAAGAAATTTCTTAGAAGAAGAAGAAATAAAGGCCAAGGTAAAATACAAAAATAGTATGCAATTTTCAGAAGATACGGTAACAAATGTCAAAGCTCACCTTCCAATTCTTTTAACTCCCCCACTTCACAATAATAAAACTAACTAATTGTCCTTTCTATCACTAAGATATGAATTGGGAAACCCAAGGACAAGATTAATCATAGGCAAGGCTAAAAAAAATAGGACAAAACAGTATTCAGAAGAAAAAAAAGCTAGATTATGGAGATTAAACAAGACCAAGCAAATTGAGGCAGAAGTACATTACCAGATTTGTTGGTGCGAAACGCATGTTTGAGTCCTTAGTTGCATAAAATCGATCAAGCAGCTTTTTTATGTGATCATGCATTGTTGCATCTGTGCCAATTCCCTCCTAATATATTAGACAAAAAGTTAGGAAATATATATGCAACATACATGCATAAAACAAGAACAAATATCAGTGCAACTGCATAAGAAAACTACTGAAGGGATATATTTATTGATTCGATATAAGAATCACAAAGAAAGATCAAAATATATATTTCACCTTGTCCATACAACCCAGCAAATCAGCTTCACTCAAAAGTGGGGGAGGCCTAGTGACTCCTGAATCAAGAGTCAATGTTGTGGGGACAAACTGCAAGATAAATAACTAATGTTTCAGATCCTCTGGTTTACAAGACTGTTTACAACATAAAGCAAAGTTTTCTTTACTTTTCTTTGTTTCGGGCTAGTCATAAAGCATAAGTTTAACCAAAAGGCCCAGAACACACAAAGTTGTACCTTCCGTTGTGTGTGTTTAAAGTATTAAGATTTTAGGATAAGTTTTTCAAAATAGGAATCTGATTTGAAATCACAAATTTTTGTACATCCATTTAACTAATACGCCTTTACATCATCACCTTTAATATAAATGTCATTTTCACAGTACTCTTAAACCCACCACAGAACACCACATCCATCCCCTATTACCACTTCTATTGTAGTTTGTGTTTTTCTCATGAAACAACTATAAAAGTTTGGTTTTAAATTGTAATTTTGGTATGATTAAACAATAATGGAACTCCAGTTGGAAATTCAGATGATAGCAAGGCTTATTGATAAATAAACACACCTGTTGTCCAACTTCATATGTTGGTAGCAATGAACCTCCCCATGATTCAAATCGATAAACATCCAAGTAATTTTTCTGATAAAAAAAAAGTAACTGAGTCAGAGATAAAATAAAACATTCAGCTTATTAACATGTAAATACTTTTGATTATGTACTTTCGAACCCTCACATGCAGACAGAAGTCATATCAAACACAATGCAGGACAGATAAGATTGCAAGGCCCAAGGATACGGTTACTCAATTTCTCAGTCTATAGCTGATGTGGAACCAAAAGAGAGATTTACTATGCAGAAAACACAAGAGAGAAAGAACAATGAAAGGAAGAATAGTAGAAAATGGAGGAGCTATGAAGGAAATTGCAACTTTAATTCATTTAGTTAATGTCTGATTCCACGTTAACTTAAGGCCAATAATAGACTATCCAAACATTCCAAAAACACCTTGAGCTAGTTTTTGGTTGATTGAATAGAGATAAGGATAGAAATGGAATGAAATGGATTCAATTATTTGGTTGAAAAAATAAAATTAAAATAGAATCAGAAATGGAAATATATGATCCATTCCATTTTTGTGCATAACCATTGGAAAGGAATGAATAACAATTATTATAGACAAAAAAACTATCCATAAGGACCCAACACCCCAAACTCGAGATCAAGTCCCCACACTCGTGACAAGGGGCTTGGGTCCCAAGACTCAAGATCCGAGACCACAGACCCAAAAATGGGCATGGATGTGATATCCGAGTCCAAGGTCCAAGGTCCAACACCTCTTTTAAGAAAGGCAGCAGGCAGCTTAATGGTTCCAACCTTCCCAACAATTGCATTAGAAAAAATAACACTAAGCCAGGAACTAGGAGAACCACACAGAAAATAAATAATAATCACCCTTTGACTCCAAAGAGTGAAGAAGAATCGAAGTATGGAAAGGAAAACTCACTGCCACTATCACTCTGCCTGATGCAAGGAACAATTCACCAGCAATATCAATTTCAACAGTAGTTTCTGCCCCTACAGCTGGCTGTGATACACATGCCAGGAAATGGCGAACAACCAGCTCATACAATCTCTGAAAATAAATAAATATAGGACAGGAAAAAAAATATATCTCAGCTTGGATAAAAAAAGGAGCAATTGAAAAAGATGCAATGATCAAATATCACCTGCACATGCTATAGACTACTTACATGATGATCTTGACTCCATCCTGATTCTCCAGAAGAAAATTTGGTCGGATGAATAGGTGGATGGGCCTTGTCATCGTGCCCACCAGTTCTAGGGTGTCTCCAAAGCCCAGATGCAGGATCCAACAATCGTTGTGCATATGATCCCCAAACAGGGTGCCGTTGTTGTTCTTGCACAATTACCTACATTAAGTTGGCACATTCCATGAGGCTATAACACTGAATAGTGCAAAGGCAATAAAAATTGCAAAACTATGCTAATGTGAAATATATATTTTTTAAAAGCATAACTTTAAAGGTCTTAGAAGAAAATTCCTCTAATGTTCAATGAGTTAAAGGCATTTCAAAGTTAAATTACTGTTTAACATCCCTTCCTGTAAGATTTTAATCACCTAGATGTATCACCAGGGAGAGACGGAGAGAAGTGAAAGACTCAGCCATAGAGGAAGCTAAATTTTGAACTTCACTGTTTGCTAATTTAATGCTCAAACTTTCCAACACAATGAAAACGTGGCCAAATAATTGAGGCCATCCAAATTTGGATCAAAGGTAAACCCTAAAAGAAACACAACAGGGAAGCTCAAAAACTTAAATAAAGTCAAACATAACATACTAAAACCCTAAGCTATGAGACCAAACCTATTCTTCTTCATTTCTCTGACATTGCACCTGCTTAAATGCACTTCATTATATATTTCAAAATCATTTAACCATCATCTATCAAAGTCATAAAATGTACACAATTTAAATGCTTTCCATAGTTCCTCTTGCAAAAACTAGTTCTCAATAGAAGAAAAAGTTACTAACATGCAAATCAGTCCTTTCGGAGAAACCATCAGTCTCTGTACGAGGATAACTGATGTAACCAGCTTGGTAAAGATCTTCTGCCACCTACAATGTGCAAGCGTGAGTGAGTGCATTAACTTAAGACATAAGCAGCTTCAATGAACAATTCAGAGATTCTTAGAAAATAATAAAGTAATAAGAGAAGGAAGGAATTAGATTTGACAAAAAGGTTGGATTTCCCAGAAGGTAAAGATTCAGAAAGCGCGGAACAGTCCTTCAATCTCCAGACCCAGGTGCTAATATTATGGGGGCAGATGGCGGAGGGCAGATGGCGGGTGCATGCACTGCACTGCCAGGGGCATGCGCATCAATACTGTTATAATAAGCTAAACTTATTCTTACTTATTTCTGTACATCTGATAATAAATCAAATTTTAGTTGAAACCCATGAATGTTAGTGCCCTGTAAATTAAGTTCACTTCTGTTGAAAAGTCTATTCTTTTCTTTTCCTTGCAGCTTCCAAGCAAGTACAACGACATTCAAATCTGTCGGTGAATTATGAAACATTTGGAATTGTATTTATCAATTTTTATTTGTAACCCAGAAATTGCATACAACAGGAAGACACAACATTGTGGCCCAAGTGCTCACCTTCATTGTGTGTTCAGAACTCATCCGAAAGTATACAGAGGCACGTTTTTCAAGCTGAATTGTATTTAGAGGGCACGGAGGATCCTTCAGCTTCTCTTGTTTTCTAACCTTTGTGACCTGTGTGGAATAAAAAATTGTAAACCGGAGAGTGCAATAGGTAACATGAAATTAACAATGTACACAAACTCAAGATGACTCACAGTAGCAGTAGGTTCCTCAACACACATTTCATAAATAATAACAGCACAAGCGTAATCGAATAAATGTCCACGCCTGCAAAGTTAAAATATCATAAAACTTTAAAGCAGGGGCTGAAGCTGAAAAGAAAAGAAAAAGTTTTTACACTTTACATCCAATTGAATGTAGCAATGCCTTCATCTGATCTGTGTGAACATTTTATGGTCCAAAATTCCTCTGGCTCGTGCGATTGTATCTCCCAATATCGTTCCACAACAAATCCAAGTGTAGGGAACTACATTGAAAAGGGACAAAAGTGTAAATGCATAGACAACTATAGTGTAGGAAACTGTTTCGGAAAGGGAGGCAAATAATAAATGCAGAATCAAATGCACATTTAAGTCATTGAAATTTATAGTTGTACTCAATTACATACCTGACAAGGCCCATAACTTAGAACAAGATTTCTATCATTCGTAGCAGAATCAATAACAAATGCATCTCTGAGCAGCATAGTCTGGAACCTAGTAAAAGATGCACCAATCCGAAGATCTATTTCCTGCCAAAAAAAAAATTGAAGATTAATTTTATTTGACAAAGACCATAGCGTGATATACAGGTAATTATAGTATAAGGATATGACTAACAGCGGTCCCTTGAGTTAAAAACTAACAGCATAATTCAGTTCCCAGAATATATGACCTAGTAAACTAACTTTGAAGTAACCACAACGACACAAAGAGAGTCTGGTGATGGAAGGTACTAACTTGCCTAGCATCCACTGCATCAGCAAAGTATTTGTTTGCATTGACAAGATTCTGCACTGCATAATGGATATCCCTGAAATGACAATAAAATTAAACAGTACCACCACTTAAACAAAGAACCCGAAATTTGGAATTTCAAAATAAGGAATCAAAAGACGATTAGGGTACAGAACCGTTCAATCAAAGCTGAAAAACGAGCCCTCCTTATGGTAAGATGACGATTTACGGCTGTGCAGACTTCTACCACTTCAAATGCAATGTTCTCTCCTTCTCTGTCACAGTCAAGCCACAAGACAAGCCATTGGCATCTCCTAGCTTCCTCCTCTAATGTCCTCTTGATATCCAACTTGTCCTATATTATTTAAAATTAAACCGAACAAAAATGCATAATTTTATTAAACTAGGCACAAAGTAAATGTAAGAGGTGAACATTGCAGCATATTCAATGGCAGATTAACATACTCCTGTTCTACCATAAACCCTTTGCAATAAATATCCAATGTGCATCCCAAAATAATGAATTCCTTCCATGTGATATCCATTGAAACTACATACTTATTATCATTTTATCCACAATCAGCCATATATACAGAAATCTGTTTTCGCTAATCAACAAAATCATCCATTAAGTCTCCATAAAGAATTTGTTCACTAAAAATCAATTTTTTCAATAACCATGACAAACCAGCATATACATGACCCAAAAAACTACTAAATACACGGACCAAAACTAGGGTAATACATCGTGTACCCCATAATCTATAAGCCCAAAATTATTTTCCGATTTACAAACTCTAGCCTTGTCAAAACCACCGGTAAGAAGAAGACACATATAGCCCTAATATATCACAATCCAAGACACACAAATACAAACATTTCATACATGTAGAGACAGAGAGGGGGGTACAACTGGAGAGCCTCACCTCAGGGACGAACTTGCGGACGGGAGCGGTGAAGAGTTGGGCGGGGTCGCAGGCGTGCCACTTGCGGAAGCGATCTTCAAACTCGAGCTCCATGAGGTGGCCGGTGACGGAGGTGACGAGCATATGGCAGGGGCGGCCATTGATGGAGTAGTTAAACTCGTAGATTTTGTTGTAGCGGGATCGGCCTTCCCTCATGCTGAGCCCCTGGTTCCGAGACAGTATGCTCGCCACTGACTTGGCCACCGACGGCTTCTCCGCCACGTTCAGCACCCTCATATTACCAGACATCTCCGAGACTCTACTCTACTCTACTCTACTCTACTCGCCCCTCTTCCTTCCTTCGATTATCATTGTTAGATTACGCCTTTTCTTTTTGGTTGGATTAACAGCTTATCATTGGACCATATAAGAAGAGACGGGATTTTCCCGCCATTCTGGAAACTCCCATTTGAGGGAGCACTTCCTATTTCCCCAATGTTATAAACTCCACTTAGGCCCAATATATTCCAATAATCCCACTTCTCAAAATTCATTACAATATGAATTCAACTTTTAGATATTTGCAAAGTGACCCAAAAATGTAAGTACTAAACTAAAATCTAATATATCATATAATTTCACCATTTTTATTAGGCCAAAAGTCACATTTGATTACTGTAGTTTACTCAATTTCTCACTTTAGTCCATGTAGTTTCCAATTTGATTGATTTTAATCTTGTAGTTTCAATTTGACCGATTTTAACCTTGTAGTTTCATACTCTTAGCAATTCAAGAATATATCCAAATTTTCATCCAATTAATTAACGGAATAAGGACATACTCCTCACTTAGAGGGGTATTTCATTCTCTCAGTCCCAAAGAAAAAGCAAACTAAGGGGAGGAGGGAATAAGAGTCCTCCCTCATCTCCTTAATTGTTTTTCTCTTTTTCTTTAGGGTTAGTAATAAGAGTCCTTTTGTGATGATTATATGGTCTCAGCCATACTCAGATTTGAGTTTCTCATAATGTTATTTTGCTATTTTTTCAAACCATCCCTTACCCAAAATCTTCATTTAAAATTTCTTACTTATCCCTAAATCTTATTCTACCTTGTTGTTGGAGGAGTTTACCGCAATATCTCCCATTTGTTTTTGTCACAGTATTTAGATTAAGACTTTTGGCCTTTTATTTGCTTTTATGCGCAATTGGATCGCTGGAGATCAAGCTTTCCTCATATCCGCCATGTTCTACATATTCTTCAAGATCAAATGTGATGGGTTTGACGACGGCAACTCTTTCTTTTAGTGGAGGTAGTTTGTTTAGGATTATAGGTGATGTTAGGGTTTTGGTTGTTTTGGGCTTTGTGGGCTTGATTTGTAACTTTGCATAATTTCAGTGATGTATGTTTGTTAGCTGTTAGTGCGGCTTTGTCCTCATTAGTATTGTCGTATTGGCTTGTGGGTCTTGCTGTTATAGCTTGATTTTGATGGTATAATTGTACTTGTTCTTTATGGTATATAATGATATCATTCTCTTGATAAAAAAAAAAAAGATATTCCATCTAGGTTAGAGTTATATATCGTTTATTTTTTTTTCATGCTAGTGTTTCAAATTTTCATGTTCGTGTTACAACGTAAAGTAGAAAACGATTTTCAAGCATCAAGTAGCGGGAAAATTAAAGAATAAGGATATGTAATTGTATTCTAATAAAATATACATAAGTGGAGTATAAGAATATTCTGTTAAATAATGGATGGAAATTTGCATATGTCCATAAATTGCTATGAGTATGAAACTACAAGGTTAAAATCGGTCAAATTGAAACTACATGGACTAAAGTGGGAACTTAACTAAACTACACGGACCAAAAGCGACTTTTGGCTTTTTTATTATATGCACAATGACTGCATCCTTAACATTGTTCCATGCTCCTTAAATTCGGTTTGAATTGTAAGGACCCTTCCCGAATTTCCCCTCGAAACTCGGGAAGAACCCTACTCCCGTTTAACAACCTAACGAAAATTCCAAAAACACCCTCAAGTCCTAACACTGTAATTATGAGGACTCTTCCAAAAGCTGGTAGAATCTCCCCTTAAGGATGGTTTAACCGTCTTAGTCCCTTGACAAAGCAACCACACCGGTGGCTAACCGACCTGGCCATATCAGGGTAAGAGCCAAAGTTTGGCCACATATCACAATGTGAGAACCCTGATCATGATTCGAAGTTTATAGCCCTCTGCTAACAAGCTCTGATACCAAGTTGACAGTAGTCCAGACACTGCTGAAACCTCAGACCAGTGGTGGCCCTACCGGGTAACCTCACGAACCTGTTTTACACCCCAGCCTCTCGACTGACAGTTTTTAACACAAAAGTTTAATACCTGAAAATACCCTTAACCTTTAGAAACAATAAATGTACTTTACAGGGATTTCAGCGACCTGTCAAACGCAAGATAGCCTAGTACTTAACAACTACCTCGGAGGATCTCCTCCGCAATCTAACAAAACAACTAACGTGTCACCCTCTTGTGAACCGTCAATAACTCGTCAATCTGGGACACTGCCCACACCAAATCACTGAACTGGATGACGAAGGTACCAAACTTGGTTGAATTGAGTCTCAATGACTTACTCCGAGTCATACTCGATATCCCGACTCATCCTTAGAACCCCCGAGTGGTAACTCGATAATCCGGCTTGTCCTGAGCACCCTGAGTGGTATCTCGATAACCCGCTCCTCCTGAGCACCCCGAGTGGTAAATCGATATCCCTGCTCCTCCTGAGCACCCCGAGTGGTAACTCGATATCTTTGCTCATCTTGAGCACCCCGAGTGGTAACTCGATATCCCTGCTCATCACGAGCACCCCGAGTGGTAACTCGATATCCCTGCTCCTCTAGAGCACCCCGAGTGATAACTCGATATCCCTGCTCATCTTGAGCACCCCGAGTGGTAACTCGATATCCCTGCTCCTCCTGAGCACCCCGAGTGGTAACTCGATATCCCTGCTCCTTCTGAGCACCCCGAGTGGTAACTTGATACCATTGCTCCTCCAGAGCACCCCGAGTGATAACTTGATATTCCTGCTAAACCTGAGCACCCTGAGTGGTAACTCGATATCCCTGCTCCTCCTGAGCACCCCAAGTGGTAACTCGATATCCCTACTCCTTCTGAGCACCCTGAGTGGTAACTCGATATCCCTGCTCCTCTATAGCACCCCGAGTGGTAACTTAATATCCCTACTCATCCAGAGCACCCCGAGTGGTAACTCGATATCCCTGCTTTTCCTGAGCACCCCAGTGGTAACTCGATATCCCTACTCCTCCAGAGCACCACGAGTGATAACTCGATATCCCTGCTCATTCTGAGCACCCCGAGTGGTAACTCAATATCCTTGCTCCCCCTGAGCACCCCGAGTGGTAACTCGATACCCCTACTCCTCCAGAGCACCCCGAGTGATAACTCGATATCCCTGCTCATCCTGAGCACCCCGAGTGGTAACTCGATATCCCTGCTCCTCCTGAGCACCCCGAGTCGTAACTCGATATCCCTGCTCCTTCTGAGCACCCCGAGTGGTAACTTGATACCATTGCTCCTCCAGAGCACCCTGAGTGATAACTCGATATCCCTGTTCATCCTGAGCACCCTGAGTGATAACTCGATATCCCTGCTCCTCCTGAGCACCCCGAGTGATAACTCGATATCCATACTCCTTCTGAGCACCCCAAGTGGTAACTCGATATCCCTGCTCCTCTAGAGTACCCCGAGTGGTAACTCGATAGCCTTGCTCGTCTAGAGCACCCCGAGTGGTAACTCGATATCCCTGCTCCTCCTTAGCACCCCGAGTGGTAACTCGATATCCCTTCTCCTCCAGAGCACCCTGAGTGATAACTCGATATCCCTGCTTATCCTGAGCACCCCGAGTGGTAACTCGATACCCCTACTCCCATTTAGCACCCCGAGTGGTAACTCGATACCCCTGCACCTCCAGAGCACCCCGAGTGATAACTCGATATCCCTGCTCATCCTGAGCACCCCGAATGGTAACTCGATATCCCTGCTCCTCCTAAGAACCTCGAGTGGTAACTCGATATCCTTACTTCTCTAGAGCACCCCGAGTGATAACTCGATATCCCTGCTCATCCTGAGCACCCCGAGTGGTAACTCGGTATCCATGATGATCCTGACATACCTCTAACCTCAACGATATGGCGGAGAAAGATCCCTCGAAAACCTTCATCGGAGAACCCCTCAACGATCTGGCGGGGGGGTACCCTCTAACGCCAATCGGAGAACCCTCAACAATGTAGCGGAGAAAGACATCCTCCACGCCAATCATCGGAGAACCGCGTGGTATAACATAATACCTAGAAGTACACATCCTATGCAATCTCAGGAACCTAGTCCGTTCACAACACAACTAAAATACCAAATCAAGGAAGCCCTAGCTCCAAGGAACTCTTTGACACATTAATGACCCAACTCCCTTGACCTCCCGAGCCCAAAACCCACTCCTTAGTTGAGCATTATCGCTGGGATTACCCAAATTGGGCTCTAAACGAACTCCTACGGCCTCAAAACTGCCAAAATCCGATCCGAAATGTCCCAAAACTCTAGCCATGAGTTGCCGTGAGCCCATAATCGGTCCCACGTATCGGTAGAAGGCCGGGCCATGCGCCACGTGCCCTTCACGCGTCGGTACTGTTCATTGTAGAATATTTCATCAACCTTGACGGAATATTCCGTCAAACCTGAAAGAATCTCTGACGGAATATTCCGTCAAACCTGAAAGAATCTCTGACGGAATCAGAATATTTCGTCCAGATTAACGGTGTTAGGGTTCTGTCAAGCTCCGTTAACTTTTCAGGGAATATGCTAACGCCATCAACATATTCCGTCAAACCCTTGACGGTGTCAGTTGACCGTTAAGTCAAATGACTGCTGACTGTGTGGTCGGGTGGCACCCACGTGGCTGCCAAGTGGCGCCCACATGGCTCCATGTGGTTGCTAGGTAGGGCCCACGTGGCTGCCATGTGGCATCCAAGTTTGCCAGTCTGACCGACCCCGTCACCGGCGTCTCGCCCGAGAAGATGGCCGCACTGCCATCGGCCTTCGCCGAAGTCTCGCCTGGGAAGACAGCTACGTCACCGTCTACCACCGTCTACCGTCGTCGGAAAACCCCATTTCCGGTCGACCTTGAGTTTTTCCTAACTTCTTCAAATCTCAACCATTTTTCACGAATTTTACGTCTAAATCTATCTACTCGAACCCAGGAATTCAAAAATGGCCTCAAAACACTAAACACGTACATGTGTTGGCCGAAAAATCGATCGGAACTTTCGATTTTTCTTTTCCTCGGTCCAGCGTCTCCCGCGGTTGTCTCCTCCGATGGTTGGTTCGGCTATGATCGTGGGAAGGAAGACATTTAGATTAGTTCCACCAAAATGGGAAACGTGGCCTTCAATCAAAGTTCACTTTTCATGGGTTTTGTGAGTTTTGGGTCACACGGGTTCGGGTGGATGGGGGGGGGGGGGGGGGGGGGGGGGGGGGGGGTGTGGATGGGGAGTGGCTAGAAAGAAAAGAGTAAAAAAAATATGAAGATGAGGGTAAGATCAAATCAATTGGGGGTTAAAAAAAGATCTACCCCTACCAAATTACCAAAATGCCCCTAACATTCTAAACCCGCATCTTTCGTACACGAATTCCATTTTCCGAGTGCCGCCTGTCTACGAACTCGTGAGTTCGAGACCTACGCAACGGTACCCGAAACACAACTAAAAGTGTCTCGAAACAAAAATAAACTTTCACGCCCCTTAACAACCAAGGGTAAATTCGTCTTTTTGCAAAATAATTTACGAAAATTCAATAATTAAATTTCCGAATACTTACAATTTACCCCCCTTAAAGAAATTTCGTCGTCAAAATTCCCTTAATTCAGGTCAAAGAACCAACCTCATATTTCAAGTTCTCTCGCGTCACCACCGACACGAACTGGGCCCCAGATGCGATTCCCCATAGAACCTATGCACTTTGCACATCTCCCTAGCCAGTCTTGACAGCAAACCATAGGTGAGAAGACATCATGGAGGCACCATATTCCATTCAACTTGGAACATACATCGAAACAAGTTTATGAGCTTGAGAAGTCCACTGCGGGTCTTACTCCCAACATAACTACCATCACCTCAAGTCATGACGTCACATGACCGAACATACCTCGAAGCCAGGTGTCAGATAAGGTCACGTGTACAAAGTGCAGTTAGTCTCAACGATCTAGCGGAGAGCTTCCTGCCATGCCAGAATCAGAGCATATCGATGACCTGGCGGAGGAAAAACCTTACCATGCCAGTCTAGGAAAAATTTCGTCCAACGCTAGTCGGAGAAAACCTTGGCGAATACATGATGGAAAATACCTTTCATCATATGTGAAACAATGCATGCATACACAAAATTTCTTTTCAAACAAGTCCATAAAGATAAGCCAAAAACTTGCCGGAAAAAATCCATTTTTTGTAAAAACACCTGGTGGGATCCACGAAAATTCGTAATAATGAAAAACATACCGTGGTCCAAAATTCTGCTTTGAAAGCCTTCCTCAAAGGAGTTTAAAAATCATGTAAACATAACTTGACATAAAAATATCAAAACATATCCCATTATTCCCGAAATACCCTCCACACACCCGATATACCTCGAGTTGTGCAGAACCATGTACTATGCATAGACAGCCTCAACGACCCAGCGGAGAAAACCCTCGACACCAGCGTTAGAGAACCCTCAACGATCTAGCAAAGCAAAACCCCTCAACGCCAGTCGGAGAAAACCCTGACCCTGCCCACCCGATATACCTCGAGTGGTGCAGAAACTTGTGTTATGCGTAGACAGCCCCAACGACCTAGCGGAGAGAACCCTCGACACCAGCGTCAGAGAACCCTCAATGAACCAGCGAAGCAAAACCCCTCAACGTCATTCGGAGAAACCTTGACCATCGGGGACAGAAATCCAGTGAAAACCAAATCCCTGTTTTGAAATCCTTATTTCTTGGCCTATGCCAAAGTCATTAAAAAATCGTTTATGGCCAAATCCAGTAAACCACAAATACGGGTCTAACCCAAAATCACAGACTCAAAAATTACCACGTCAAGATAAAATAAAAATCGAGTCCAAAAACCAGGCCATTTCCCCAAAACACATTTTCACTAAAATATGGAAAACCTGTGTCCAGTAAAAATTTCTAAATTTCGAAAATTTGCCAAAAGTAATACATAATAGAATTTAATAAAAAAATACTTGTATGCATGCATTGTAGTTTATAAATCAAGGTCCACTCACCAGCAATAGCGACGCCTACCTCGCCCGTGCATCACATGACCTCCGCCTCCCTCAATTCAAGGTCGTTGAAGAGACAACGTCTCGGAGGCATCTCGTTGACAAGAATCCTTAAATAATTTGCACACAAGTGTGCGGTCTGTAGGAAGTTCAACCTGGCGCTTTGATACCAAATGTAAGGACCCTTCCCGAATTTCCCCTCGAAACTCGGGAAGAACTCTACTCCCGTTTAACAACCTAACGAAAATTCCAAAAACACCCTCAAGTCCTAACACTGTAATTATGAGGACTCTTCCAAAAGCCGATAGAATCTCCCCTTAAGGATGGTTTAACCGTCTTAGTCCCTTGACAAAGCAACCACACCAGTGGCTAACCGACCTGGCCATATCAGGGTAAGAGCCAAAGTTTGGCCACATATCACAATGTGAGAACCCTGATCATGATTCGAAGTTTATAGCCCTCTGCTAACAAGCTCTGATACCAAGTTGACAGTAGTCCAGACACTGCTGAAACCTCAGACCAGTGGTGGCCCTACAGGGTAACCTAACGAACCTGTTTTACACCCCAGCCTCTCGACTGACAGTTTTTAACACAAAAGTTTAATACCTGAAAATACCTTTAACCTTTAGAAACAATAAATGTACTTTATAGGGCTTTCAATGACATGTCAAACACATGATAGGCTATTAGTTAACAACTATCTCGGAGGATCTCTTCCGTAATCTAACAAAACAACTAACGTGTCACCCTCTTGTGAACCGTAAATAACTCGTCAATCTGGGTCACCGCCCACACCAACCCACTAAACTGGATGACGAAGGTACCAGACTTGGTTGAATTGAGTCTCACTGACTTGCTCCGAGTCATACTCGATAGCTTGACTCATCCTTAGCACCACGAGTGGTACCTCGATAATCCAGCTCGTCTTGAGCAGCCCGAGTGGTAACTCGATATCCCGCTCCCTCCTTTGCAGTCCGAGTGTAACTCGATATCCCTGTTCATCCTAAGCACCCTGAGTGATAACTCATCCCTGCTCCCCTAGAGCACCTCGAGTGGTAACTCGATATCCTTGCTCCTCTAGAGCACCCCGAGTGAGAACTAGATTTCCCTGCTCCTCTTAAACACCCCGAGTGGTAAGTCGATATCTCTGCTCATCCTGAGCACCCCAAGTGATAACTCGATATCCCTACTCCCCCAGAGCACCCCGAGTGGTAACTCGATATCCCTGCTCATCACGAGCACCCCGAGTGGTAACTCGATATCCCTGCTCATCACGAGCACCCCGAGTGGTAACTCGATATCCCTGCTCCTCTAGAGCACCCCGAGTGATAACTCGATATCCCTGCTCATCTTGAGCACCCCGAGTGGTAACTCGATATCCCTGCTCCTCCTGAGCACCCCAAGCGATAACTCGATACCCCTGCTCCTCGAGAGCACCCCGAGTGATAACTCGATATCCCTGCTCATCCTGAGCACCCCGAGTGGTAACTCAATATCCCTGCTCCTCCCGAGCACCCCGAGTGGTAACTCAATATCCCTACTCCTCCATAGCACCCTGAGTGGTAACTCGATATCCCTACTCCTCCTGAGCACCCCGAGTAGTAACTCGATATCCCTGATCCTCCAGAGCACCCCGAGTGATAACTCGATATCCCTGCTCATCCTGAGCACCCCGAGTGGTAACTCGATATCTATGCTCCTCTTGAGCACCCCGAATGGTAACTAGATACCCCTGCTCCTCCAGAGCACCCCAAGTGATAAGTCGATATCCCTACTCATCCTGAGCACCCCGAGTGGTAACTCGATATCCCTGCTCCTCATGAGCACCCCGAGTGGTAACTCGATATCCTTGCTCCTCCAGAGCACCTCGAGTGATAACTCGATATCCTTGCTCCTCCTGAGCACCCCGAGTTATAACTCGATACCCCTACTCCTCCAGAGCACCCTGAGTGATAACTCGATATCCCTGCTCATCATGAGCACCCCGAGTGGTAACTCGATATCCCTGCTCCTCCTGAGCACCCCGAGTGGTAACTTGATATCCCTGCTCCTCCTGAGCACCCCGAGTGGTAACTCGATATCCCTGCTCCTTCTGAGCACCCCGAATGGTAACTCGATATCCCTGCTCCTCTAGAGCACCTCGAGTGATAACTCGGTATCCATGATGATCCTGACATACCTTAGACCTCAACGATATGGCGGAGAAAGACCCTCGAACGCCTACATCGGAGAACCCCTCAACGATCTAGCAGAGACGTACCCTCTAACGCCAGTCGGAGAACCCTCAACAATGTAGCGGAGAAAGACATTATCCATGCCAATCATCGGAGAACCCCGTGGTATAAGATAATACCTAGAAGTACGCATCCTATGCAATCTCGGGAACCTAGTCCGTTCACAATGCAACTAAAATACCAAATGAAGGAAGCCCTAGCCCCAAGGAACTCTTTGACACATTGATGACCCAACTCCCTTGACCTCCCGATCCCAAAATCAGCTCTATGGTTAAGCATTACCGCTGGGATTACCCAAACGGGGCTCTAAACGAACTCCTACGGCCTCAAAACTGTCAAAATATGATCTGGAATGGCCCAAAACTCTACCCACGCGTTGCCGTGACCCTAGAATCGGTCCCACGCGTCGGTAGAAGGCTGAGCCACACACCTCGCACCCTCATGCACCACCACCCACCCTCCACGCGCCTCCACGCGCCTATACTGTTCATGGCGGAATATTCCGTCAACCCTGACGGAATATTCCGTCAAACCTAACAAAATGTCTGACATAATCAAAATATTCCGTCCAGCCTAATGGCTTTAGGGTTCCGTCAACCTCCGTTAACTTTTGACGAAATATGCTAACGTCGTCAGCATATTCCGTCAAACCCTTGACGGCGGCAGTTAACCGTTAAGTCAACTGACTGCTGACTGTTTGGCTAGGTGGCACCCACGTGGCTGCTAGGTGGCGCCCACGTGGCTACTAGGTGGCGCCCAAGTGGCTACTAGGTGGCGCCCACGTGGCTCCACTTGGCTGCCATATAGCACCCAAGTTGCTCCACGTGGCAGCTAGGTGGCATGCCACGTCAGCCCGTCTGACCGACCAAGTCGTCAATGTCTCGTCTATGTCGGTCGTTGCTGGAATCACACTGGAAAAAGCGGCCGCACCGTCGTCCGCTAGTTGCCGAAAAACCTCATTTCCGGTCGACCTTGAGTTTTTCCTAGCTTCTTCAAATCTCAATCATTTTTTCACTATTTTTACGTCTAAATCTATCTACTCGAACCCAGGAATTCAAAAATGACCTCAAAACACTAAACTCGTACCTGTGTTGGTCGAAAAATCAATCGAAACTTCCGGTTTTTCTTTTCCTCGGTCCGGCGTCTTCCGCGGTTGTATCCTCCGATGGTTGGTATGGCTGTGATCGTGGGAAAAAAGGAGATTTCGATTAGTTCCACCAAAATGGGAGACATGGCCTTGAATCAAAGTTCACTTTTGATGGTTTTTGTGAGTTTTGGGTCACACGGGTTCGGGGGGGAGAGGAGGGGGGCTTGGAAATAGTCTAGAGAGAAAAGAGTAAAAAAAATATGAACATGAGGATAAGATCAAATCTATTGGGGGTTAAAAAAAGATCTACCCCTGCCAAATTTCCAAAATGCCCCTGACATTCTAGACCCGCATCTTTCGTACACGAACTCTGTTTCCTGCGTGCCGGCTGTCTATGAACTCATTAGTTCGAGACCTACGCAACGGTACCCGAAACACAGCCAAAAGTGTCTCGAAACAAAAATTAACTTTCACGCCCCTTAACTACCAAGGGTAAATTCATCTTTTTGTAAAATAATTTACGAAAATTCAATAATTAAATTTCCGAGTCGTTACATGATTTCCACAATTTGGATTTGATTTCTTATCTCTTATTGTAAGCAAAAGAGAAAGAAAAAAATTGAGAGAAAACATTATTCTCTCATAAACCTAATGTTCACGCATAAAATAGACCAACATAGACTGAGAAGACATGCACTCACACCAAGAACACAAGCATGTTCGCCGTTAACCCAAATCGGGCTACATCTACCAAGTCAGACCATTCTCATTAATAATATGTGTTTGGTGTACATGATATAAGAGGCTTTATTGTCCATGATACAAAAGGCTTATAGCCTTTTAAAGAGAATGATAAATGTAGAGAGAAGTGAGAGCCCCCCATGTTAGAGAAAGAGTGGAGATCTCTAGTGAGAAAGTGAAGTCCCCTCAAATAAGGGATATAATTCTCCTTATATAGGCAAGATAAGGTTTTGATAGTGGGCCCCAATGATTTCAATGATGAGCCTTGATGATCGACCTGTGGGCATATGATCAGGATAATATAGGCTTCAATAGGTGTGCATATCTATGGTGGCACACCATAACATTGGTGTGTCAATATACATGTGAACAAGAGATACATTCTCTCAGAGAGTTACAATTATTATATAAACAAATATAACTGTTCATGAATAGCTATATCGCTTGGGATATAACTACTCATAAATATTTATATCCTTTCCATTGGATATAATTGCTTAATAACATATGTACCTTTTCTGAAAGGATACAAGGGAGTCTATATAAAGACTCACACTAAAAAAAACGGACTTTAGAAACAACTGTTTAGGACATAAATGAACTTTTTGTGGCGTTTCTCAAACATTGAACACAAATATGTTTTTTATGTTTCTATTTTAGAAAGGCACAAGGAATTATGTGTAAAAGTTCATTAGTGGGCACGAATTTATTATTGGGCACGTAGAATTGTGCTTTATTGGATATGCACATAGTGTTCGACTATAGTTGTCAGAAATTTGATGACAGGACCCTTCCCGAATTTCCCCTCAAAACCCGAGAAGAATCCTGCTCCCGTCTAACAACTTAAGAAATTCCCAGAATACCCCTAAGTCCTTGCAATAATTATGAGAATTCTGCCAAAACTCTAGCAGAATCTCCCCTTAAGGACTAGTTAACCGTTTTAGCCTCTCGACTGAGCTACCGCACCGATGGCTAACCGGCCTAGTCATGTCAGGGTGAGAGCCAATGCTTCGCCACATATTACAATGTGAGAACCACTGATCATGATTCGAAGTTTATAGCCCTCTGCTAACAAACTCTGATACCAGTTGATAGTAGGTCAGATACTGCTGAAACCTCAGACTAGTGGTGGCCCTACAGGGCAGCCTCACAAACTTATTTTACGCCCCAGCCTCTCGACTGACAGCTTTTAACACAAAATTTTAATACCTGAAATACCTTTAACCTTTAGAAATATTAAATAAACTTTATAGGGGTTCCAACAGAACTTCCTTTGTACTTGACTGACTCTACCTACCTGTCAGACGCAGGATAACCTAGTAGTTCACAAACTACCTCGGAGGACCTCCTCTGCAATCTAACAAAACAACTTACGTGTCACCCTCTTGTGAATCGTCAATAACTCGTCAATCTAGGTCACCACCCACACCAACCCACAAACCCAGATGACGAAGGTACCAGACTTGCTTGAATTGAGTCTCATTGACTTACCTAGAGTCGTACTCGATATCTCGGCTCCTCCTGAGCATCCCGAGTAGTAACTCAATATCCGGCTCCTCCTAAGCACCCTGAGTGGTAACTCGATATCCGGCTCCTCCTGAGCACTCCGAGTGGTAACTCGATATTCGACTCCTCCAGAGCACCCCGAGTGGTAACTCGATATCTTGCTCCTCCTGAGCACCCCAAGTGGTAACTCAATATCCGGCTCGTCTTGAGCACCCCGAGGGGTAACTCGATATTCGGCTTCTCCTGAGCACCCCAAGTGGTAACTCGATATCCAGCTCCTCTGAGCACCCCGAGTCGTAACTCGATATTCAGCTCCTCCTGAGCACCCCCAGTGGTAACTCGATATCCGGCTCCTCTTGAGCACCTCGAGTGGTAACTCGATATTCGGCTCCTCTTGAGCACCCCGAGTGGTAACTCGATATTTGGCTCCTCCTGAGCACCCCAAGTGGTAACTCGATATCTGGCTCCTCCTGAGCACCCCTAGTAGTAACTCGATATCCGGCTCCTCCTCAGCACCCCGAGTGGTAACTCGATATCCGGCTCCTCCTCAGCACCCCGAGTGGTAACTCGATATCCGGGTTCATCCTGAGGGTATGATGGAATCCTCCATGACATACCTAAAATCATCTTGAGAGTATGATGGAATCCTCCATTACATACCTCGTATCATACTAAGAGTATGATGGAATCCTCCATGACATACCTCATACCTCAACGATATGGCGGAGAAAGATCCCTCGAACGCCAATATCGAAGAACCCCTCAACGATCTGGCGGAGACGTACCCTCAATGCCAGTCAGAGAACCTTGTGCTATAACATAATACATAAAAGTACACATGCCACGCAATCTCAGAAACCCAGTCCGTTCTCAATACATCCAAAATACCAAATCAAGGAAGCCCTAGCCCCCAAGGAATTCCTTGACACATTAATAACCCAACTCCCTTGACCTCCCGAGCCAAAACCAGCTCCATGGTCAACCATTACCACTGGGATTACTCAAACGGGGCTCAAAACGAACTCCAATGGCCTCAAAACCGCCAAAATTTGATCTGGAATGTCCCAAAACCCTAGCCATGCGCCACGGTCAACCGAACAATAGCCCCATGTGCCACCATATGTCGGTAGAAGGCCAAACAACACGTCATGCACCGGCCACGTGCCCTTATGCGCCGCCACGCGTCCTGTACTATTCACTGAGAAATATTCCTTCACTCTGACGGAATATTCCGTCAACCCTGACGGAATATTCCGTCAACCCTGACAGAATCGAAATATTATGTTCAGACTAACGACGTTAGGGTCCTGTCATAACATCGTTATCATTTGACGGAATATGCTAACACTGTCAGCATATTCTATCAAATCCTAACGGTGTCAGTTAACTCAACGGTCAACTGACTGCTTACTGCACACTGATTGTGTTGCCACTAGTAGCTGAGTCAGCCTCTGACGGCCCCTACGTGGCTCCACGTTGATGCCACCTATCATGCCACGTCAGCCACCGTCGGTCGGACCAGTCGCCTGAGTCTCGTCGGAGATTCACTAGAGAAGAAGACTACGCCGCCGTCCGCCGCCGTCGTTGAAAAACTCCATTGCCGGCTGAACTTGAATTTTTCCTAACTTCCTCAAATCTCAACCGTTTTCACAAATTTTTAGTCTAAATCTATCTACTCGAACCCAAGAACTCAGAAATGAACTCTAAACACTAAATCCATTCATGTGTTGGCCGAAAAATCGATCGAAAGGTTCGATTTTTTCCCTTCCTCGGCTCAGTGCTTCCCGTGCCCATTTCCTTCGACGGTCGGTACGTCCTTGATCGCGGGAAGGAGGAGATTCTGATGGGTAGAACCAAATCGGGCATGGTTGCTTCGAATCAAAGTTCAATTTCGGAGGTTTTTGGGTTCAGTTGCACCGATTGGATAGGGATCGTGGAGAGAGGGATAAAAGTAAGAAAAATTCTAGTGAAGTATGGGCTAAAAATATCTATCCAGTACAAATTACCAAAATGCCCCTGAATATTCTAGACCCACAACTCTCTCACACGAACTCCGTTTTCCACGTGCTGCCTGTCTACGAACTCATGAGTTCGAGACCTATGCAACGGTCCCCGAAACATAACCAAAAGTGTCTCGAAACAAAAATTGACTTTCAAGTCACTTAAACGACCAAGGGCAATTTCGTCCTTTTGTAAAATAATTTACGAAAAATTAAATAATTAAATTTCTGGGTCATTACATTTGACTTCAGTAAACACACACAAAATTGTATTTGTGTCCTTAGGTTAGAAAAAGAGGATATTTTGCTCAAATATTTTAAACTTAAAATTCATATTTTTGTTCGTTGATCAGATAATTTAAATTCAAAAACTAGATTGGTGTCTTTTAATCAAATATATTATTTGCAATAAGTACTTTTGAGTCGTTTGGTCAAATATTTTATACACAAAACCTGCATTTGTGCTTTTTGCTCAAATACTTTATACACAAAGTCCACATGTGTGTTCTTTGCTCAAATTAAATATTCACAAAAATTGGACTTGTGGTGTTAGTCGAATATTATATACACAAAAATTGCCTTTTTGCCAAAACTTGATACACAAAAACAACATTTATGTTATTTGTTCAAATTAAATGTTCATAGTAGATGGAACTTAGATTAGTAGATCTAATTACTATCTAACTCTCCTACTTAATTCTGTTTGAGATTTTTCAAATTATTCAATGATGAAAGTAGCCAAAGCAAATAATAAGTTCATCATTCATTCTCTCCCTCCATCGACATCTATGATTTTTTTCTTCCAAAAAACAAATAATGAAACGCTGAGACTATGATTTCTGGGTTTAGTATATATAGTTGGGACCATTTTGTAAATAAGGAAAAATTGAATCTAGTTTGAAATGGTTTTTGAGCAAATGGGCATTTTGGAACTTTTGAGCCCTAAAAGGGGCGAATCACCCAATTTCTGAACAAAGGGTATTTTCTTTTCAAAAAAAAAAAAAAGGGGTGTTTTTATCAGTTTTTTGATACAATGATATGATAGGAGGGGATTTTATTATACACAACAGGTATAGACTTTGTCATTTACGAGAATCGAATCTGAGACTTTACACATAACATGTGGAAGGAATAACATTAGATCGTAACATAAGTGACTTAATAAGTTGATACCATAATATTATGCAATCAACCAATGACAATACCCTAGAGGAATAATTGAGGAGTTGGTTACAATATTAGGGTGGCTTTATTGCCACCCTTGCTCCGCTTCTTTAAAAAAAACCCCTAAAATTTGTCTATCTAAAAAAACTCTGTTTGGGATTTACCTCCGTCTCTCTCTAAGAAAAATTCTCCAACCTCTCTCTAAGAAAACCTTAGTCGACCCTAGCAAATCTGGGGTCGAGGTTTCTCCAATCTCCACCTCATGGTGGTAGATTTGGTGGAAACTTCCACCACCCTCTCTCTTTCACGCCCTTGTTCCCTCCTTCCCACTCGTGTTACCCCCTCTCCTCTCTTCTCCGGGTTTTTACTTCCAGTCTCCCATACCTTCTCCGCCGTTCTTGACGTTGGATCTTGGGTTTTGGTGGCGCTGACTGGTGCTCGTGGTGGACCGATGGAGACGGGATTTCGTCTATCTCTGTGTTCTTCGCCAGTTGCTCGGTCTATGTGGCCACTTTTGATTTTCTTCCTTTCGGCTTCTTTCTTTCTTGCCCGTGTTCTTCCTTCCAACTCCACTCCCATCTCTTTAGTCCCCTCTGCATCCCACCCCCTCCCTCACCATTCATCTCCCCCAAACCCATCGCCTATGGATTTATGTTGGATTCTCTCTCTACTACTCCAACGGGCATTGTCATTGCCAATTTCCACCTACAACTCTTTCCCAAATCTATGCTTTTGATTTGGGCTTTTGGGTTGTGTTATTTGTCGGTCAAATTTGACCTAGCTGATCGCTTAAGTATGCTGATTATTGGTGGCTCTGTGTCTCCAATCCAGGTTCTACATATCGATCTCTTTGGTCCCAGATTGGTTCGTGTTGTGTGGTGGTGGCTTGTTGCTTAGAGGTGGTGGCTAGTGAAGCTTCATGTTGTCTCTAGGGTTTATTTGGACTTTGTTATATTGTGGGCTGATGTTTGTTTTGGGTTGTTTTTAGTTTGAGCTTGTTTGTATTTTAGTTTAAGTCTGTTAATTTTCATTGTGTAATGATTTGAGTTGGGTTTTAACGTTTGAGGTCTACCAAAAGCAATGGCAGAGCCATAAATATATATAGCCCTATGCTATTTTTTAAATTTTATTATCATATTATATATTTAGCTTCCATGTAAGTAAATATACAAGCATAACAATAAAAACTTCAAAAATTCATAGTAAATTGGAAAAAAAAAATTAAAAACATAGAAACGAAATACCTAAATTTATGGAATAAATTGAGAGAAAAAATTAAAAATATACGTACAAAATACCTAAATTTACGGTGTAAATTGAGAAAAAAAATTAAGGTTATATATACAAAATACCTACTATTTTTTGTGAAAGAAATCAAATTAAGATTTAACACTAAATATTTTTCTTTTCCTTAAAATTCTTAGAATTTTGAATTGGGCTAAATTCATTTTTTATTAATTATACACAAAAACAGACCTACTATTTTTTTACACCAAAATTTTACCTTTTGCTATAGCACACCCTAACCGTACCTTACCTCAGCCCTTAGACCATGCGTTTCCTTCGATAATGAATTCCACGCTTAGACATTGTCTCCCTCTTTATTTTCTGTAAGTACCCACCAAATTTATCCAAAATACCCTTATAAATATAACTGTACACCCACATGCTAAAAATAGAAACAAAAATACAATTTTCATAGAATGATTTTTTTTTTATCTGATAATTTTCATAGAATGATGGTTCTGAATTGTTTTGATTCTTTATTATTGCAAGTAGCAACATTTATAGGGATGATTTTTCTATTGATTAAGGGCGGAGTTCAAATTAGAACAAGTAACAAAGAAAAATGTTGACAGATGAAGCTTTTCTCTTATTTAATGTCAATACATTTTTTCCCCGTATGCCATCCATCGGTCTAAAAAGATACTATATGGGCCAACAACGGGTGCCAATCTGGACTCTGGAGCTTGGTGCAGCCTAATGACTCAATTTAAAGTGGCAACCATTGGAAATGATTGACCGAGAAAAATCTTGAGAGCAAGATAGTAGAGCTTGCGTTCGCAAAGCTTCTTGAATCTCGAGGCGGGTGTCGCCGACCTCCCATTTGTAAACTCGCTTGCGGCTCTTCAGCTCAGCTTCAGGGTTTTCCGAGACATCCAAAGTGTTTGATTTTTTTATTTTTTTATTTTTTTGTTTAAGAGAAAAACGAGCGAGAGTAACGATTAGAGTTGAAAACTTGGTAGAGTCATCAATTAATTTTATATTTAAAAATAAGGAAGTTACGCCACATTACATAGTAGTGGCGAGTCAACAGTCAAGACTGGACTCAGTGTAGAAAATACGTTTTTTTTGTGTTGTGTTGTGGGGTTGGCTCGATTGGCTTACGAATTAAGCTGAATTCAATATTGGCTGCCTGGCTCACAACTTTGACCTCATCCAATTCTTTCTTACTTCTCTAATTAGAAGTTTGTCCTTCTTTCCTTCGCAGTTTCTTATTCTGTCGTTGAAACTGGTTCTGGAAACTGTGATCTTGTAATTGGTTTATGAATTAGGCTGCTGTTTTGATGGCTAGGTCCAAGAATGGGAGAATCAGTTTGTGTTTTGATTCTACTCTTTCATAAATGAAAGGAATGCTGCTTCAAGGAAATTGAAGAAGGATTTTCAGTTACAGGTCTGATCTGATCTGTAAGTTCGTCTTGTTTTTGGTTTTCGGAATTTGGTTTTGGATTTTGGTTGACCCAGTAAAATAAACTTGAAGAGGGTTTAAAATTGAATTGAAGTGATACTTTTGTGATTGTTATGAATCTTGAATTGAATTGAAATTGAGAATTGAATTTCTTCTTGGTTTTCCCTTGCTGTTATTAGTTGAATCCTAGTCGTCAGTGACTGGCCATGTCCTCTGAATCACCACCACCATCATCATCATCATCATCATCATCATCATCATCATCCTATGGGTGTGGGTCGAGCTTGCTTTTGGCTCTATCTGATGATGTGTTTTCTATTATCACCTGCTCCCTCGCGCCCAGGGACATGTGTAATCTCAGTGTATGCTGCCGGAGTTTGTATACAGTCATGGACTCAGAAAAGCTCTGGCTCACCCAATGTCAAATGCTTGGAATTCTTCCTCTCCAAGACCTTATTCTATGGCGAAACCCCCTTTCTTCTTACAAAGCACTTTGCCGTTTTCTCTTTAGTGTTCAACCACTCATTGGAATCTGGGTTCACCAGAATCCGGAGCTTGGCAATCTAGTCTATGTCATGCCAGGTTTTGTTTCTCTTGTTGCCTGCCGCATAATCCCTCAAGAACTCGGCCCATTGGGCATCCAAGATGGCCCTATTCTCTGGGCTCCTGTATTTGAAATCATTGCTGATTTTCATGGTTCCACGTTCTTTTTTCTTCATGGAAGGGACAAGGGACAGGACTATGTCTATCCTGGATTTGTCAAGCCTGTTGGCAGGTCATGCAATGTGATGTTGCTTGAGATCGACCCCAGGCAGCATAAAAATGGGGGTAAGTCGTTGCATAGTAGCAGTTATTCGGATAAGGATCTGTTAAGGAAGATTTGTAGGTCAAATAGTGGACTGTCAAGATCACAGAGGGTGTTTGGACAGAGTGACACAGTAGTGCCCTTCAATCGACTGGCTTTCAGTGACAGAAGAAAACTGCTCGAGGTTGTTACAACCCAAATTCGTGTAAAGGTTCCTGATGGAGCAGTTGGGCCATTCTTTCCTTTGTTGAGGGATAATGAGGAGGCCTTTCAGAAGGATGTGGTGCTTTTATTGAAAAGAAGATCAATGCTTATTCAAATTCATAAGCTCAGTGAAGGTCATGTGCATTCAGAGGCAAGTCGTATGCTTCCATCTGATCCTACTCAGCTGCAATTGAGTGAGATGAGAAAGAGTCTTGATCAGTCAAGTGGTTCTCAGAATTCTATTAATGGGGAGGATAGTCGCAAACAATGCAACAGGAGGAAAACTCTTGGCAAGTACTTTAGAGATAGCTTCAATCAGATCCTTAGAAAGTCCATCTCAATTAATGGTAACTCAAAGAATAGTTCTTCTAGCATTGAGAATAAGTATGCATCCCTTCAGGAGTTTTTGAGATCAGGTGATACAATAGGACTGACTTTACATGCTTCCACTGTGAAGTTATCTTCTTATCGAGCATGGCCAAACATGCATGACAGTCGATTTGCCATTTACAGATTGCCCTTGCGGACCGCCACATTGGATCAAGAGTATGCAGGTTTATGGGGAGGTACTTTTGGTTGGCCTCCTGGGAAGCCAAACAAAGACAAACCTGGGAAGGCCCTCTTCTTTCTTTTGCTTTCTTATGAGGAGTGTCAGGGGCAACAACTTCTAATTGCAACCAAGATATTAGAGGGCACCCACTATGTTCTGCATCCTAATGGCTCAGCCATGTTTATAGTAAATATCGATGAACCTTCGGTAGAGACATTCCCTTGGGATACTGATGTAGATTCGCTTCCTGTGAATATTAAACAAATTTTTAAAGGGGAGGGTATAGCAAATGGGTATGGTTTTAGGTACCCAGGCTCGAAACCCGGTTCTCTCTTTGTATTTCAAGATGGTCAACTTGCTTTCATTTGGAAGGAGTCTAGGGCTGTCTTGACTTTGCAGAGGCTTAACTTGCAAGAACTTTTAAAAAAAGGTGAAAGGGTGCCTGCTCTACCTCCAATTGCTAACTTTTCATATTTGACCAAGTCTTACTCAAATGTGTTTGCTGAGTTTCCAAACACCTCAACTTCTTGGGTGTCGTCAAGGTATGCCTTACCTCCCCTGAACATGATTATCCAATTGCTTGCCTTCACCACTTCCCTTAATATTTTAATATCATCTCCATGCTAATATTGTGTGCTAAACTCTATGGAAACAGGGAGGAGCAATCTGAGCCCTAAGTGAACAACATGAGACCCTTTCGTAAGCAGGAACTGTAAGTGCTAAAAAAAAAAAATCTTTTAAAGTGACAAATTCATCAATTACACCAGTAATTATTAGTCGTCAACGAGAAATTAAGACGACAAAAATGATTTAAAACTTAGGTTTTTTTGTTTGCTTGATTCAATCGGTCTGACTTTGATATTTTACTTGATAAAGAATTGTGAATAGAGAGTTAAAAGAGTGAGGTTATAGTATGTAGATGGGGAGGGTCCAACACAAGACCAGGACAGAGGAGAGAGAGAGTGTGTACAGTGTACACAGCCTGGAAACTAGACATAACATAGGCAGGGGTCTCATTCTGTATGTTTTCTGTAAAAGCTATGAAAAATTTGGTGGCAATACAGAATAACACGTCTACCTTTTTTATGAGCTTTTTATTGTTTGTTTACTTATACTATATGAGTACTTGAACAGTCCAATTTTTAATTCTTGTATAATGAAAAGTGTGTAGGTCAGTTCCAAGAAAACAGTTTTTTCCCCCCATGTAATTGAGTTGTTTAAGGGAAACAGGAGTATTTTCCAAAAGTGCCTGTCTACGATTATAATACGGGTACGATCGTATAATAAAAAAATTCAGGATGTTCTATATCATTTTTCTTGAATTGATGTGTGAAGCGTGAAATAAGGAGAGATATTCGCCTCCCAAAGTATTTAGTTTTTTGTGTTATGTTATTTTGTTGTCAAATTAGCCCAAAGTCCAAAATCACAGTTAAATTTAAGGGCTTAAGGTCTTTTTGCTTCGCATAGCCATTTTATGCATTAGGCTCCTGCTCATTTATAAAATAATTGAACAGTGTACTAATTGTTCATCCCCATGGTGGATATAGCTCCCCATTGTGGATGCTCTAAGGGACCCTTGATGCATGAACTAGGTGACAGCCTAGAACATCTAAAAGTTGGGCTGGCCCTAGTTCTGATAAACAAATTAGTAAACCATTTGCGGTATAAACTGTTGGGTGCCATTAATTTGAAGCCTAAAAATTTCTTATATTTTACAAATTCAGACTTTCTATCGTTGAGAGGCTATTCAAAGTTCGTTTAATTTTTATTTCATTTCTGTAACTGAAAGTACTGAGTGAATGTTCTTTTGAGGGGAGAATTACATGTTTCTTTTTGACAGGCAACACTTATCTAAGAGAATACAGGGACATGTAAGATGTGTCGAAACTGAACAGAGATTGTGCTTCCATTGCAATGATTACACACTCGATGTTGATGGATGGTATACGCCAGACTTGATGTCCTTGTGATGAAAGTTGTTTTTAACTTCAGCAACAAGTCTCTCTCGGATGACATAAAACTGCTAGGTGAAGTTTACTTTCAATTGGCATTATGTATTTTTTTTACATTTTAAATAATATATGTAGTGCAGTCTAGTTCTCTCATGCAAGGAACCCAAATATACAAATCTATATGCATATGTAAGGTGTTCATAAAATTTCTACCTCCATTGGAAGCAGAATTGGATTTTGCTTCGTTTATATATATAATTCATCTTTGTTCCAATATTTGATGCAACGAGGCTTATAGTTATACTTCTGTATCCCCCTTATTGCTTTTAGAATTTTGTAAATTATTGAAATCTGGTAGATGCTGCCATATTGTACAGAGAATATCAAGAATCATTGAAAATGAGTGTTTGATAAATTGGTAGAGCCACAGATAGGATGCCTTGCTAGGAGCAAAAGAAATACCGGTTATGTTTGCTAGGTATTGCAAGCATCCTATCTTCCGTAAATCTACTTAGTAGCCTCCCCAACTACTTGTGCACTGAAGAAAATATCCATAATAATTAGGGTCCAAGTCAGTTTGAAAATTTCGATTTCAACCATAATGAGTTATATTCTTTTTCTGTTGGATCAACTGTAATGAGTTGGAAAATTTATTTTCTCATCTTTGAATTGTATTTTTCTATTTTTAGATTCCAAAACATATGTTTAAGATTGGATCATAGAGAGTATTTTAACTAGTTTTTGGTTTGAATTTTAAACATTCCTATGGCAAAGTATTTTATGATTATTTTCACATGTTATATACCCGGCCTTCCTCACCCAATCAATCATTATCTTACAAATCCTTAAACAGACTTTCTTTGTCATTCTCTCTGAGTGGTTCAGGACCTTGAGGTTTCAACTCTATTATCTTTATCTTTCTTTGAACTGCATTTAAGTGGTACGATAATTGGATGCTCTGGATTGCTTGTTGATGATGTGACGACAGTTTTTACGTTTTTCTTTCGCACCAATTATGATTATTATTTTGTTTTCAATTGGATCAGATGTAGCTACTTCTCATTTCTAGTTGTAGCTTTTCTTGGGCACTGTTATGATTGAGTTGCTTTCCATTTTTCTGGTAGCTTTGGGTGCACTGTACCTTATGGCCATGTTTGGTGAGCATGATTGGGTTGGATTGGATAACTTGAATGTGAAAATGGATGCAGTTTCATTGTAGGAGGATTAGACATAGAAAGAAACTTACGTTTTCTAATCCTACTGTTTCAAGGGGATTGGATTAGATAAGTTTTCCTTTATCTCTACACCCTTTAATCCCTATACAATGAAAAAACATCCACTTTTATATGAATTTGATGAGTTATCCAATCAAATCCAATCCCGTTTACCAAACGAGCCTATATGTATATTTCTACTATGCAAATAACTGTAGACAAGTTGTGAGTTTTGTGTAAATCATCCCCCCACCCCACCCTCTTTCTGCATCCTCTTATCACACGTGAGCGCAAAGTAATTTTTGTTGGAGAAAAGTTACACTAATTTGAAATTATATTGCAGTACGGTCTAGTGTCTAGTGTATTTTTTACTGAACAGATTATTGATTGAATTCTTGAGAATACATGTACGTCCACCTATTTATTACATCGGCTATTTATAAAGTGTGATAAATCCTTTAAACAAAGAAGGCAAAGCTTTAGCCACAAGGTGAAAAAAATCAGAAAAAAGAACGTGCATGGTAGAAATATGCTCAACTTTGATCGGAGAATTAGGAACTAAAACAATAGAACATGAGAGAAGATGTCATTGTGGAGAATGCAAATAATTAGAATCTCCTCACGGACCCAGAGGAGAAATCTACAATAATTTTTTAGCTGACACATTAATCATAAATTTCTCACGGTATTCTCTACTGACCATAAATATATATAATGTTGTTGCTCTAGTATGAGTAAATTAAGTAGAAGTCGAGGCAAGCTGTTAATTTTGTGTGTGTATATATATATATATATCAATATCAAGAATTCAAGATGCCATTGATAAGGCCAAAGGCATTTCACTCTCATGAGCATGAGATGCATTAATGGCAGACGAATTCCGGCTTAACGACGTGATCCTTCGCTTTCCATCCTTAAAACTTCCTAATTCTGTCTCTCCGCCGGCCATCATAGCTGTGCCGGCAGCCACTGGAGACTGATCAGCGGCTGCAGAAGCGATGTTTGAAGCAACTGCATTAGTATTTTTTGCACAGGCATTGCCGCCGCTTCCAGCTCTGAATCCGAAGGCCCTCGAAATGAGCCGATAGATGAATGTGAGGAACCAAAACAACCATGGAAGGCAAACCAATGTGACACCGATAATGGGAAGCCAATTAGGTCTAGTTTGTGATTCGGGTAGGATCATGTACATCAAAAGACAGCCGCCTCCGGCCACAACAGAGATAAACAAAAAGCAAGAGATGAGGCAAATGAACGAACCTCCTCCGCCGCCTGATGATGATGATGATGAGGATGATGATGATGATGATGATGATGATACAAGCGGCATATTGGTGACCATATACCTATATATAGCCCGCCAATTAATAAGAGAACCAAATACTATTTGATGAAATATTGTTGATGATCAATAACATTAACAATATTTGATCATCATCAACCGTGGAAGGTTGCATTTGCAGATTTGGATACCCACAGCCACAGCCACAGCCCATGCATGCATGAATCATTGATGGCCGGCTTGAGGCCTCATTGAGGCCAGAGATCGATGCATGGGATTTTCAGATGGTTTGGTGGAAATATTCAAAACTTTTTTACGTAAAACATGCATGTTTTCCTAAAACAATTAAACCCGTCCCTACACCAACAAGCGGTGAGAGAGAGATAAGCGGGTATAATTAGCTTCTTGTTTGTCGGCCTTACAACCTTAGCAATTAGCATACATATAAAACTACAACAACAAAGGTTGATGGTTTGAATTCCTGTTTACGAAACTACCCTCTTCATTCTTGCCTTCAAAAGTCCAAATAGGGATCATATTGCTATACTTTAAGGCTCGTTTGACAAGCGGATTTGAATTAAATTGGATAACTCATAAACAATATTTTAAGGCTCGTTTGGCATGCGGATTTGGATTAAATTGGATCACTCATAAAATCTAATGTGTTTTGAATGTAATAATGAATATATTTTAATTATAAAAGGGATTATAGATAGAAAAAAACTTATCCAATATAATCCCCTTAAAATAATAGGATTAGATGGTAAGTTTCCTTCTATGTCTAGTCCTATCAAATCTTCCAACAATGAAATCGTATCCAATTTTACATTCAAATTATATTGATTTTGTAAAATTATTCAATCTAATCAAATCTCGCTCACTAAACGTGGCATAATATCAAGCTAGTCACTTATTGGCTTCAACTTTTAATAATGCAAAATTCTTTTTTTTTAATGAAGTTATCTCAAGGATTACCTCAAATAGGAAGTGAGAATTAGAAAATGAGTTATTAAACTAGGATAAGTTTTAGTGGCGACTTAGATTGTTTTCTTTATCAATTCATTATTTTTTTGAACTTAGTTGTTTATCTAATTAGTAACTAATCAATTATGTAAGACAACAACATTCTCCTTTTAACTAATCAATTATTTAAGACAACATATTCTCGTTTTATTTAATTATGTAAATTAATGAAATATTCATAAAAAAAATCATCTTATAATTAGGTTGCGATGATCTTTGAACTTACAAAGATTGATAAAATAGATCTAAACAAGTGGTGACATGATTCCATGAATGCATTTATCTAATAATTGATATCGCAATTTGAAATCCAACAATTAGGAAATCAAGCATCAGATAATTCCATTGAATAGATGCATCTATAGAATCATTAACTCTAAACAAGTGCGGCCTAATACCGTATTATGACTGGCTCGTATATTTTGATACAACTAAGGTGATATGTTCGTTAGGAGTTCCCTACGAAGCCATCTAACCACCGAGACCTAGTTGTGATGGAAATTGGTTGGCTGTCTGGTAGAATGGTGTACACCATTTATAGCAACCCACTGTCTTCGTTAATAAACTAGACAAAACTGATCATGGTTTGCTTAGACAAACACGAAACTATATCAAGAATTTTCAAAGACATGATAAGCTGTAGATGGCATCAACACAAGAAAGATTTGTACAAAACAACGCCCTCATAGGCATAAATCGACATTCACATAATGAAAAGAAAATTACAGCCTAGAGAGACAGCCTGTAATTTATACAGGGGGCCCACCCTCTTCAGATCAGATGCATATTAGCTGACCAATATGCTTGGTTTTTTTTTCCTCTCCAAGATCACACACTATCCCACTTGTAAGTTGTAACTTGAATAAGCATTCAAGCCAAACCAATGCATGAATATCATGGTGCCTGGCATACTAGCCAGGGCCCTGGGGCAAATGTTGATACCTTCAAATGTCGTCCTTCAGTTCCATTCCACGTTACCTGAGAACCTCCACTGGTTTCAGTTTGGTCCAAAAGTTTTAATATTCTGTTTTACAAACGTCATTTTCCTTGAACATAACAATTACACAAATCCAGCCTGCTTAGCATGCATGAAAATATTACAACTTTGTTTTGTTGTAATGGCTAGCAGTAATGGGATGCAAGTGCAACATTACCATACGAGCTTACATTTGAATTTAGAATGGGAACCAAAACTAACCTGTCAGGAAATATTAGAAGCTCCATCTGTCTAATTGCACTTTGGCTTCACCCATGTCTTTCTGGGCCTTCTTTCTCCTATAAAATATAGGGCAATCCCGACTGGAAGAAGACATGCCATGAGTTAAATACAAAAGCGGACCAAGAGATATGGCATAACTAGAATGCATGCAGGACAACTAAAGCACGGGTGTGCTTTGCAGATAATCTCTTGCACTGGATATTCCAATTCCACATGCAAAGAATTAGCAAATCAGTTCCAGCCAATCCTCACAGTGGAACAATAATACAGTAGGAAATTACTCATTCCAATGAAATTACAGTACCTTGTGCAGAGCACATCTTGATGAAGAGAGCCTTGACACTCTTGGCACTGCGTCCATAACCGCCCAAAAAGTGTCTCTAGCTCAGACACTGCAACATCACAAATTTCAAAATTTTTTACCTCATTTTCTTATCCAAATATAGAAGAATGTCATTACAACTTAGGACAGAATACAAGTCTGAAATTAATTCATACCATTAGCCACTGTTTTGCAATAGAGTTCAGCCTCTCTTCCCTTACAGTGTGCACAAAGCGTTCGGTCCGCGTTGCTGATGGGTTAAGACAAAAGCATTAATAAGGTTTTGGGTACATGAGGAATATAAAGAGATCTAATCTGGCAATCAATTCCAATATCCATAAACTAGAAAAAACCACACCCTAAAACCTCAAAAAGATGTTAGAACGATGCGTTGATTGCTTAAAGTGATAATTTTAGTATCTCCTCAAGTATATGAGATACGGTATCCTATAATATGCCATATAATACAAAGGAACCTCTGAAGTTACAGCCGGAGATGCATATGTTTTCCTTAAACAGAAATCTTGACCTCTCATCCTAACATTTCCACAAACATCCAAAATCCCCAAGGTGCATAAATTGAAACATACGATTTAGAAAAGATGTTGAGAAACTATATCTCCTAGAAAAGGATCAAAATATGCCAATGAAATTGTCAAAAGATGACAGGAAAATCCATGTGCTTTGAGTGATAATTAGATCTACAATGCATCGGTGAGTCATCATAGAGTCTAATGCAGTAATTCATAGATGCAGTAATTCCATGAAAGATGACATTCGAGAATGACAGGTGCCATGCTTCTTAGTGCTATAAACAGTGTTTGAAGTTTTGACCATTGATCCTAATCCTGGTCCAAGATCACATGAGCCTTCTGAAAGCCATAATTTTTTTGTCAAACGATAGAAATGAAAGCTATAAGATTAGGTTAGTCATTTTAAGAAAGCATTTGAGAATGCCAGGTGCTATGCTGAAAATTTCTGAATTTGATGCTCGATAAAGTTTAAGGATACCTTGGTAAATTCACATAAAAAACTTTTTTAAATTCTGTAGTTTCTTTACATAGAAAAGATACAAGAAACTGCACTTCTGTTTCCAAGCACTACGCAAGTCGTGGTTTTCCCACTCATGCCAACAATTTGCTTTATGCTCATACTTTTTATACTGGTGAAAGGGGGCCAAAGAATTTCTACCTTTGTTTCATCAAAACTTGTGGCCTTCCTAATTAGAAATTTGAGTGTTACTACAGTAACATTTAAAAGAAAATTTAGGGTCATTTGTCTACTCAATAGGCCTACAAATAAAAGAAGCCATTCACAGTAGAAAAAAATGGGTATACAGTAGTAGTACCTAATTAGAGCTTTGCAGCCAACGCAAGTGAGTTGCTTCTTCGCAAATTTCATTATTCCGCTGTTTGAGGGAGTAGAGATTGAAATAGATCTTGTGTGACTTCCATGAAGAAGTTCCTTGCTAGCATTCTTCAAAATGGGCTCAAAAATTCTTAAAAGTGGCTGTAACATGAAAGTTAATTAAGCAGGTAAGTAAAGAACATATTAAACAATTGAATTTACATTTAAAATGTCCTTTAGCTCGCCAAATTAAAAATAATAGAAGCAAAATCCTTACCTTGCTAATCTGATTTTCAAGATAGTATTGAGGGTCTATAGGAATGTTATTCTCGAGCACATATATTGGGTCCTCTGACCTCTCATAAGCCTGATTATCATATATGAGTTAACAATTATAACACATCCCTACAGCATTTGCAGTGAAAAGAATGAAAAAAAAAACTATACAAAAGGACTACCTTGGCGCCTTTTGCAGCTTTAACAATGACATAAGGTACTCGATCCCCAACATTTGGAGCAGTGGCAGCATCTCGCTGTCAATCCCAATTTGAAGAAGAATTGGAATGAGATGAAATAACTTATTTAGTAGTCCAAAGACATCAGCATTTTACTCGGGAGTTCAAATGGAGAACATAAAATGGCAGGCAGTTTATCAAGATCATCATTATCAGTCTCATTGATACACAGCCTAACACACTAAAAAAAAAAATCACAAGATTATTATCCATTGAAGCATCACAGATGACTGTTAAGAAGTATCCCTACTTATTTTGTCTATCTCTAGACTACCAATTAGAGTGGTTAAAATCCTAGAGAATCTGATGGGAGGCTTTCTATAGAAGCTGAAGGGAGAAGGTTCCATGTTTTATCAAGCAGGTAGGCTTGAACGTATTTCCTCAGTCATATTGCAATTCTTTATAGCTATGGGTTTCTTCATGTAGTTGCTAATAGCGTATCAATAATCTAAATTTTCAAAGGCTCATTTCTCCTTATCTTTCATTGATAGCATAAGCACAATACCTTAAATTTTATGTAATTGTAACTTGAAAATCACAACTCTTGAAATTTCAGTCAGACTTAAGTTCGGATTTTGAGCAACTCTGGTATCAGCCACCAACCCACAACCCCTTTTACTGCTCCTCAAAACATCAATGAATTTCAAAGTGTTGTGATTTCGTTTAGGAATGGGAAAGACAAACAAACTTTGGAAATCGAAGAAAATAAGCAAGAAGATAAAAAACACCAATAATTAACGTGGTTCGGCTATGTGCCTACGTCCACGGGGCAGCAACAACAAACTTCCACTATGTCAATAATGGGTACAACGAATTATCTTACCAAGCCTCTAGAATTAAGGCTTGATGAACAACTAGAAAGAACAAGAAAAAGAAACAAAAAACTCTCATCTCTTTTCTTATCTTGGGCCAAACAACTGGGTTCTTCCACCCCGAAATGCAATGGAACAGTGAATTGTGTGTCAACTGTGTGCAATAATTAACGGGTTAAACAAACAATTTTTTTGGTGCAGATGGTAAAACAACTTTTTTTCAGGAATAGAGAAACTTTTCTTTTACAGGAATGGAGGCAAACATTTTGAAGAAAATTAAGTCTATTGCACACCTTGCGCATACGTTCAGCAAGTTCAACATGAGCCGCCTTTACTTCATAATCATCCCCAGTTTTTGTCAGACCCTGCAAAATTATGTCTTTGAGCATAGTTGACATTTATCCAGGGGAGGACTCATAGTTTTTAAGTAGAAATTCAAATACACTAATAAAGGTGTCAAAAGGGCTGGACTGGCCTAAGATAGACACGATTAAAATAGGCATAACATGGTAAAGGAAAGAATGAGCTGGGCCACCACAATCTTGGCACAAATAAATGGCCAAGCCTGAGCTGAGTTTCTTAGCTCATCAGGCCCAACAAGACATGAGTACAAAGCAAGCAAGGCATGACATGAACATGCACATATATGTGCCCGAGCTAGGAATGACCGAATTAACAATTTTTTCCTTTAAAAACAAAAAAGCTTTTCAATAAGAAAACTCTATTTTCAAATATAATTTGAAAATTTAATCATAAAAGGTTTAAATCCAAGATAAAGTTTAAAAACAAAGCAAACCAAAGAAAAGCATCACCAGAAAGAATGGGTTGCAGGTCATGCCACTCCTGGTCTTGGCTCTTTGGGCAGGGCATAAGCACGACATGATTATAATTAGGCAGAATAGGCAAAAGCAGAAAGCATGAATTGCCCCACTTAGAATCGGTCGGGCAGACACACCTCTATACTATGGGAGAAGACAAGGGACTAAGTGATGACTGGCAACACTTAAAGCACTATTTAAGAAAAACACTACTTCAACCTTAGTGATAACCAAAAGCGACAAATCCATGCGATTCATAAGAAGATCTGAAATGGTATTCTTGACATACTGGACCGCCCCAGGAATATCTCTGTCGATCAGAATTTTGTGCAGGCACTCATTTACCAGGTTTTTGACCAATAAGCAATTGTCTCTACGTACTGTTTCAATTCCTGTCAACAATAGATAATAAAATAAGTGATACATTCAGCAACATTGATAAGATAAAGAGGTTTGAGAAATTTTAATTAACCTTTAGTATCCATTTTGTCGAACTTGTCTGGATTTGTCCACAACAAACCAGCATATCTCTTCTTGCTAATAAGAAGATATGGATAATAAACCTTTTCAAACTCCAGTTTGATAGGCTTCATGAGACAAAACCATGATTACAGAATTAGCAATAGAAGCAAAAAAATAATCCAAGAATGAGAAACGATGAACTAGGTCTGATGAAAACATTTACAGGGTAATAAATATGAGAGGACAAAAAACTACCAAGTTACGAGTATGGTGGTGGTCTCATAAGTAAACTACTATTATAAAGTAACTTCAACATTACAGATTATGAAGTAACCAACAAAGAGATGCTGGGTTTATAGTTCTAGTAAGAGAGAGCATTAACAGCATGCCTAAAAGAGTTTGAATCTCCCCCTCCCCATTTGACCTCTTTTTCACGAAAAACAAAGACAATTGACAACACAAGGTCTAACAATAAGGTTTCAGCTGTCATCCAGATTCTTTATAGTAACACACCTGCATTAAAAAATCGGTATACCTTCTCTTCTGGGTCACCTTTAATGTCCTTTTAATTGAAACCATTTCTTATAAAGATTAGTATGTTAAAGTCTAGTTAGTGTAAATCATCACCGAATTACTTCTGCATCAAATCTTACTACGTTCTGGCTTAGGAGGATTTTTGAAGATTTTTAAAGAACTCTTTTTGCATGTATGTGTGTGAGTAGTCCATCAGGAATCTCTAATTTAGCAATATACTAATGAGCAAACAAGGCCACATGAGTTTAAGAGAAAAAAAATTGAGATCAAGTGATCAATTCCTACTTTTGTGAAAGTTCCACTGATGTATTCAGCAGCTTCTCTCCCCAAGTTCATTGCTGCTTCAATGGTGGGCACACCAAATTGCACCATAACAGAGTCTGTATCTCCATATATAACCTAAGGCAATAGCATTGTCAAATTCCATTAAATACGTGTTTTACTCTTTAACAACTATCAAGAAAGGATCCAGGTTCTCAATAAAACAAAATGCAAAGAAGTAATTTACCATCATGCACGAGAAGAAATAACAATTGGATAAATCTAAATATGGATTCATTGGATAGACATAAAATTAAAATCACTGTTCAAACTTTTATTTTGCCTGAAATGATTTGTTCATTCTGTTCAAAAAATGTTTGAACATTTACTTGATACATATTAAGTCGATAAACAGGGAACATAAAACACCGACATATACCAAAAAAAAGCCCAGCAGTGACCAAAGCCAAGATTAGTTACACTCACAAGAATATATGCTCCTGCTAATTTCGCACACGAAAATATTTCAAGCCAAAGCCCATGAAGATGAGCATTTGACTTTTATTTTTGTTTCTTTTCTTAGAATTTGACTTGGTTTCAGAACAAAAATTTATCAGAATTCATTTTGAAGTTTAAATAATTTGGATACACCAGAGACTGAAATAAAAAATAAAAAATAAAAAAACAGAAATACAGATCCTGGTATTTAACTCACTTGAAAGCTCACCTGACATGGCAAGACCACTAATGAGAGACATTATCCACGAAGATAGGGATATACTGTCTTGGTCCTAGCATAAAGCCTCACAACGGTACCAATGTGGGTGACTATCCTATCTAGAAAAAACCAAACTTACATCCAGTAAACTAAGCCCAAACAAAGCTGCAAAAAAACCTGGTAGCACCCAAGAGAAGAACCAAAAAGACCTCCTATCCCAATCAGAAGAGGCATGAAAATCACCCAAAATAGGGTTTGCAGACCCGAAATAGAAGAAAAAGGAAGGAAAGGGTTGTCAATTGTCATGAATGGGGCGTGCCTTAAGAAGTCGTGATAGGGCAGAAAAAGTTGACGGGACAGTTAGAAGGATCGGGAGGGTATCAGTGGCAGTAGGCTACGGGATATGTTGTTTTCTTTAAGAATGGGATAGTTGGCTACTAGGATTGGGGCTAGGGTATGTTTTGTTAATCCTTAGCGGGGTGTGTAGGCTAAGAATTGGGGCTATGATATCAAGGAAGAAAAATAACTGTAGCAATACTAGAGTGAAGGCCCCTGAACTCTAACAAAACAGAATCCGAAAGTGAAGATGAAAACTTCACCCTCTCCAAAAACTCTTCTACTCCGTCCCCTTGTTATAAAGATTTGAAAGGACAAACAGTAACAAAAACCCAGGAAGAACAATAGCAATGATAAATAAATTTTTTATTCTAACACAGCCAGCCCGTTATTGATTTAGCTAACATACCTCAGCATTGTGTTCATAGCCTTTAAGTGTGGTGAATTTGTCTACTACAAGGTTTTTCGTGTGCTCAATCATCTGTCGACCTTTACAAGACAATCAGCTCATAAGATCAAGGACAGTTCAATACGTTCAATACAGCAATAAAATGGTATCTAAAAAGTTCTGTTTGAAACGTACCATAGCTCGTGACACTCGATGATATCTCTATACATGGTAACTGACCAACAGTAGCTCCAGTAAACCCATACACAGAATTTGCACTTATCTGGATGAAGGGACAAATGAATATGTTTACAAACATAATAATGTGTAGATTTTTAGTGGAAAATCTATCTTCAAAAGAGGATGATAAATGTAACAGTTCGGAGTATACTTTTAAGGCCAGTTGTCGACCATCGAGCACTGCCTTCTCAAGTGGATCTTTCGCTTCCTAGAATTTTAAAAAACAAATGATAGCACATACAGTTAAATGCAGAAAAGTAGTGATCTGTAAGCTTGCCGAGAAATAATCTGTCCAGCCCACATTTTTCTTTTTTTGAAAATAGTCAGCAAAAGACCTTAAAATACATAAAAGTAGTGTACCTTCAAATCTGCTTTTGCTCTCTTCCGAGCAGCTAGTAGTTCTTCAAGAATTTCAGGAAGTATTCCCTGAAAGCAATTATGATACCTTCTTCTTAATGCAATGATTTACTTGATGAAAAAAGAGTAGAGATATGTCATAAATAAATTAAACTTGGCAACGTAGATGGTTAAAAAACAATAAAAGAAACTATTCAATCTTCAATTATTAAAAAAATATATGACCTTCTGCAAATTGGATTTAACAAATGTTTCTCCAGATGGAGTTTTGTTGACACATTCTGGAGGAATGTTGAGTTTTCGAACATCTTCAGGTGTCACCTTCACAGAGACAAAGGGGATACCATTTTGGCCAAAAAAGTATCAGTTAGAACTTATTTGGTGATAAATACTGGAACTTTTTCCCTGATACAGCAGATTACAGAAAATTTGACAGGAGAATTACCAAAGTGCAATAGCATAAATTATAGGCCATCATGATTGATGGATATAAAGATGCAAAATCCAATGTGGCAATTGGCTTTTCATAAAATCCTGCCTTCGCTTCCAGAACCTAGAATTGTAAATAAAGAATATCAAAGCCCATGTGATGTCTCATACAATTCAAAGTCAGTACAAGGTATAGAAAGAGAAACATCATTGCACAGAGAAAAATTCTGAAACAGTAAGTACCAAATTACAATCTGTAACTTATGTACCTTGTTATTTCCATAAATTCTATGCATTAAAACTACGCATTTTCAATTCTTAACTGCATCTAGCTCCCTTTTGCTAGTCTTGTAGCACTCCAATAAATTTTCTCTTGGATTTAAGGATAAATTAGGATCATACTATGATTGCACTTTTTCCATTTTAAAATTTGTGATTCTACTTAATTTTAAATTGGTAACTTAGCCTTTTTGGTCCCATTAGCACATCAAGATTATTAATTACTCTTGTTAGCTTTCTAAGTTCCGTGCCTTATAAGGATTAGGATTTATTCTAATCCTGGACGGGTTTTCGTTTCTTGTCTTACAGGGATTACAAATCGATAATCCGTATCGGATTGGGTCAATCCATGGTATATAATTCGCACATATGCTTCACTTTGCATATATGTGTGTGAAAGAATAACAGTTCCCTCTTTTGTTCTATCGCAACGTTTGTAATAGAGTGATTTGGGTGTAACTAGAATTTGTGTTTGTGAGAGTTTAAACATTCTTTTGTGATCTCCTTTGCTATTAGTGGAATTTCCTCAATGTCTTTGCCCGTGAACGTAGGCTTTGAAGCTGAACCTAGTAAATTCTGTGTTCTTCATGTGGTTGTTGGTTTTCACATTTTGCCTTCATATTTGTGGATTTTTTTTAGACGCTTCGGCACAACATTGTACAACACTGGTAGCACGATGATGCCATAATAAGCAACTGAAATGGCAGTCAAAATAATGAACTTACAGTGGCACCTTCATAAGTTCCTTGCTCAGATCCAGCCTGTTTAACATTTGGAAGAAGAAGGTTCTTTTGTTTTGCTTTCCTAAGAAGCTGAGAAAGCACCTGAAAATAGCTCGGTTAATGTTTTAAATCTGTTCATGTTCAACTACTATGTTATTAGAAAGTCCTAATTCCCAAAACTTATTATATAAACCTTGATGCTCTGCCCTCTGGAAAGAAGAAATGATATGGGAACACCTGTAACTCGGGCCATCTCTACATAATTGTAAATATACATCAGTTTGTCCAAAAGCCTCTGTGGGAGGTAAGCATCCTGCAATGAAACAGGAAGGTTGATTACTTGTGTCACAAAATTTTCAGTAGATTTTCTTTCCCAGTCAAAGTTGAATTGATAATACGTTCTCGTCTATATTATACATATACGGAATGGAATACATATCCAATACGATACAATATATGACAAATCGTTGAAAACTATGATACGGATACCAAGAATAGAGAGATAAAATAAATCATCCGGCACTCCATCCTAAAACAATATCTTTCTCGTCTATATTATACATATATGGAATGGAATACATATCCAATACGATACAATATATGACAAAATCGTTGAAAACTATGATACGGATACCAAGAATAGAGAGATAAAATAAATCATCTGGCACTCCATCCTAAAACAATATCTTTCATGTTCACTCATTCCAATCCATTCCATTTTTTTCTCCTCCTACATGAGATGCAAAAGCCAGAAACCCCAGCCAATACTACATGAGAGCTGCTCCATTTAAAAAAAAAAAATCATGTTATCCAGTAATACTAAACTAAAATTGCATCCAATTACATCAGCTAAATTAACTATAATGATTATCTAAACTAGTTGTGTGGGAGTAGATCCAGAATCAAGGTGAGTTAGGCTCTAGTTATCTGTTGAGGTTGAATATCATTATGCCATGGCTTAAGGAATCTGTGAGATTCTATGACCTCTATCCATTCTTGATGATCTGAGTTGGGATGTGTACTAACACTTCTGCATCATATTGTGATAACACCTCCACAATTATGTTAGCTTTGGATTCTATTCGAGATGAGGAACAAAGCACGTCAAGGATGATAACATCATCAGAGAATATTGAACCAAATGTCTGCGCTGATGATGGTACAGAGGCCTGGAACAATATTCTCTGCCATCATTAGAGCCAGCAGCTGAAATGTCCCAAAATCCATTGGAATGTCTTTACTCCGGGCTTCTATAGGCAAGCTAAGGTTGGTGGACATCTTTGCTCCAGCTTGAGACAGAACATGGAGAATTAATATCATTAACTTTCTCATTAATATTACTTCTACTACTTCACCTTTGAGTATATTTTTGTTAACTCCATAATATTTTTAACATATAGAGAAGCTGTTGCCCCCTCATTGAGACAAGCAATTTCATCAGAATTTTTTTCCTAACAAACCAAAAATTTAAATTTGAAAGGAAGTAAAATACTAAATATCGGAGGGATTACTGTCAGTTACAAGGTTCAACACAATAACAAATAGCAGGTAGTAAATGTGACGTTTCTGCAAACTTTGTAAGTGCTACACTTGGAGATGAAAAAATGAAGGTAAGGTTGAAGAATCAAAAGATGAAGAAACCAGATACCCACCTTCAGACAATACACAGCAAGTCGCCTTCTAGTTTCCGCATTCCCATTCTGAAGATCAGATATTATTGAATGGTGGACATCCTCTTTCTGCACGGGATCCAATTGTCGCCAGCATATTAATAAGCATGACACATACTTTCCGAAAATCAAGAAATCATAGAAAAAGCACTAATTATATTTCCTCTATTCATCTAAAGATCAAATGGACAGACTATTTGATGACTTATTATGGCAGACATGAGTAAAGATAAAACAAGAAAATTAATTAGCACTGAAACTCGGAACTTTTAAGTCCATCTTTCATTCCTGGCAAACAAAAAGAAAGGGTCAAAGAATCTGACAAGATATTTTAACAAAAAGAAACATACCAAGGTTTAGAAACTTGGATGTGCTCATAGAAAGAAAAAGAGTTAAAGGTGGGACTTGGAGTGTGCAAACATGGGAAATTTAGGAAGCACTACCAATGAGGATAACTTTATGCAGCAAAGAAATTCAGTGATCTCAGGTCCGATCCGATAGCTCTGAGTGATTATTCTAACCGAAATCCATGTCAAGAATAGTTGGATGTAGTTACCAAAAATATGATAACATATGACTCATGTGCACCAGGATAAGACCAAATGGAGGACTAGGACTCCACGCGGTGGACCTCTTATAGTTTGGACAAGGGTTTACTGATGTCGTCTAAATACAGGTTGTGCTTACAACCCCATGTGTGTCAGAATTAGACGATGATTGGACATAATAATAAATGGAAATAAAGCACATCCGATAAACAGAACCTGAAGCTAGCACATCAGCTCATAAATTTAGGGATCTTCTATTTATACCCAATTTTTTACTCATTTTACCCTACAAAATAATTACATGTGAAATTTCAATTTTATCCTTATTGGATATGACCATAAAGGACACAACAATATTTAAAAAAACAAGAATGAAGAAATAAAAGAAAAAAATAGCGTAAGTGTTTATATTTCTACACACCAAACAATATTTTTGCAATTGAACTCTCTTGAATCTTCCACCAAAATCAATTTTACTCTCTTGAATAGAAATTCTGTAATGTTTATATCCATTAGCATATATTATAGCTAAACAAATTGCTCAGGATTGGTGGTTGGAGGTATCTTTGAGTATAGAGAGAGATAGGTGTAGGGAATGGGAGGAAGTAGGAAGGTACTGATAAAAAGATGCAGCGTTGTGGGGGGGGGGTGTGTGGAACGGTTTGGGGGCGGAAGCTGGGGAATTTGCACATTTGGGTTTAGGGTTAGCGGTTGGGTGTTTTTCTTTTCGTTTTAATTTTATTTTATTTAATAAGGGTATTTTTGGATAATTGTTGGGCAAAAAGAGTAAATGATTGAAAATTTCAAATTCTGTTGAGTGTAGAAAGTTTGCTAGGTAAGAAGAGTCCAAAATTTGGGTATAAATGCTCCCTAAATTTACAACGCAATTCAATTGTAATGGTAAAAATTGACTTTATGCACAGAACATGCTGGTAGCTTTTTCTGTCAACAATATTTCTTATGTATATGGGACGAATCAAGGAAGGCAATGTATTAGGGAACATACTAAGGGTCTTTTATTGCAACCGTACACTTACAGGCTGAGCTGAAAAATAACAATCTCGAGAAAAAACAAGCAGCAAATATCTCTTATTTAGATGTAATATAATAAAAATTTCTTTTAAAATAAGTTACTAACAGCCAAACGCATATAAGAGTTACTTTTGGGTTAAGAGTGATTTTTACTTATACGAGCTGCGGAAAGGGTACCTAAATATGGGTAAAAATAAATCAAAACCTGACCTGCTCAGAAAGAAAGTGTGCCGAGACAGAATTCAATGAATAAGAACTTAATTTGTAATCTCGTTGCATAGCCTGCAAGGAAAGGAGGCAACAGAAAACTAGATGAGCATTTCACTGAATCCAGCAGATCAGCAAATCTGAGAGATCAAGGAACAGAGTAAACTGAGCCAGAAAACAGATATAAAACCTGAAGTAAATCAAATTGAACCCTCCCTTCAACTGTTACTTCTTTACTTTCTCTGGTTCCATACTGCCTGTAATACCAATGACAGTTTTTTTGAGGGTTAAGAAACTTCATCGAAATCTGAAATAAGTATAAAGATTAAACAAGAAGTCCATTAGGAAATGGAAGTAAGGAAAATATAAATGACGAATAGACCAGCTAAAGACCAGATCAAACCCACACACACACACCCCTTAGACCAGAAAAACAGACCAACCCAAAGAATTAAACTGACGAGCATTTCTAAACTGTTTAGACAAAAAGCCCAAAGAGAAGCGAAGAATTTAATTCTACTGCCTGTAATACCAAGAGGTACAGTACAAGAAATACAGAGACAAAGGACGGAAATAAATTTAAAGAAAAAATGGAACCTTGTGTCAAGCTTTAAGAAGGCCTAAGACCATTAGTAATGCATCCACTAAGAAAGTAAATTTCATAAAGTACTGTATGCACGATAAGTGTGACACAGGATTAAGACACTGTCACCGCCGACAGCACAAATATGATATTGAAACTTGAATCCTAATGAGCAAAAACTTCTCCGTTTTTCTGATACGAAACAACACTTTATTAACAAAGGAGCAATGATATAATACCAAGGACAAGATATCCTCAAAATGAAAAAAAAAAACAAAACCACACAACCATCAGCTACCTACACAAATCAACTAAACTGCATTCAAGACAACAGCGACAGTATTCAAGTTTGAAAAATAACAGATAAAAAGTTCTCCCTGAACTCCAAAGACACCAATGTGTAAAGAGAATCTCAAAATTGAACCCTCCCTCACAAATAATCAGTCGCCTCATCTCGGATTCTCAAATATCCATCAATTTCCTCTGACCAAACCCAAAATATAGACAAAATTACATGTCTTCCAAACACCAAGCCCCTGTTCCTTCCTACAAAAAAAATTCTGCTTCTCACAAAAAATGCCACACAGGTGCTGGAATCATTCAGCTTAGATTGGCCTCCCTAAACTTCACTAAAGAGCCAGAGCTACCGGACAACGCAAAAACAGTAGAGATGATCCACTCTCAAAATCTTTCTAGCACATTGCACATCAATTAGGAGAGAGACACAAAGGTCTTCTCCAAGTATTAACTTTCCCAGGAGCAATAATTCAAGCTAACACACCTTACCATTGGAGAAGACCTTTTTGTCTTGCTCCTAATTGATGCTGTGATGCGTGATGCGTGATGCGTGATGCGTGATGCGTGATGTGCAAGAAAGATTCTGAGAGTGTGGATCAGTTGATGTGCTGGAACTTGTCAAGATACAAATGAGTGTGGATTCAGAGTGGTTGATGAGGGAATTTTTGTGAGAAGTAATGGAGGGGAAGAAAGATCACTTAAGTTGTTGGGAGATGGTATCTCAGTTGAAGGAAAACGGGGGATTGGGGTTAGGTATTTGGTTAGGATACATTACCCGTTGCTTGGATAACTGTTATATGGATTCCTATGGCATGCTGTCATTAAAAGTAAAGTACTGTCTACAGGATATTGAGTGGGATGCCAATATTAAACATACTATAACAACTCAATCCTAGGGGAATTACATCAAAGACAAATCAAATTTTATAAAGAACTACAAAGCAGATGCTTCCATGTCGGACAAAATAATAACTAAAGTTCACAAAGAAACCAAAAAGCACGCCTATCCCATAAATGCCATCTCCTCACCCAACATATCCACAAATACCCTCTTTTTTCCTTTGAACACATAAAACCCAGAAAAATGACATCATAACACATCTCCCTAGAACTACACCCCTTTCCTTTTGACCAAATAAATTGAACTACTCACAGAACAGCACATTGCATGACACCAGAATGGACCAGCATAAACCTGTCACCTTAATTAACTGCAATCACAAAGAAAAAGAAAAAATCTAACACATCTCCTCACCCAACAGTATTTTACCAATGTTAGCCTCCCTGCTCTTGATGAAATAAAAAATAAAAATAAATAAAGGATAAAAAAACGCATTCTCCCAAAGCATGATTGGTGTAAACATGCTCATAGGTAAATTCCGATTTTTTTTTCCCTATTTTCAAACATCATGTAACATAAAATGACAATTTGAAGGAGAAAACAAATACAAAACTACACACAAATTTCTCATAAAAATGGTGGCATGATAACATGGTATTAAAAACAAATGCAACATAAGTGTATTAAGCATAAAACTAAACTTCCCAACCTGGGTTACTCTTACATTAACTCAGTTATACAAAACAAATAACAAAGCGAAACATCAGCAAGAAGACCAAATTGGCATAGTGAAATATCACAATTAGAATATTTACAATAACAGTGTATAAATGTTTTTAATACATTACCTAGAAGAGAAAGTAGTGTCTTTGACCCGAACCCTGCTATTTTTTGTGCGGCCAAGTAAGGGAAATTCAGCTATTCTCAAGGTCTCAGCTCTCTGAAAATCAGGACAATGAATTAGCTCAACGTTTTTCCTTCACCATGAATAAAGATCTAACAAAGAAGCACCATGGAATGTGCAACCATTTTGTCCTTTATGTACAATGTCGCACACAAAATCTTAGCATCCTTCCGGCAAGAAGTGAATGAGTATGTCAGGGCAACCCTTTCCTAAGGATCCTGGCTTTGGGGTGACAACTATGGAAGAACACAAATCACATCACCATGCAAATATGAAATTGATACGAGACGTTGTGATGATGTCAAGATATTTGGCAAAGCATCCTTTCTTATCACATTTGTGTAAGGCTTTTGGAAGGACAGGAGATGTTATCCAAACAAATTATGTTCGCATCAACATCTATAATGAAACTAACATGGAAGTGAAGAAAGTCCAAATTGATGTTCAATTTATAGCAAATGCGCATAATATGATACAAACTGACACAACTTAAAGAACAACAAGCTCAAGCATCTATATTAGTTAAATTAGACACAAAATAAAAAGGAAATGTTTCAATTACCTCAATGAGATATGGTAAATCAAATTTACAGATGTTATATCCAATTATGACATCTGGGTCCACCGCACGGACTAAATCCTACAAGCAGAATTTTTTAGTAAACAATTATCACACATAATCATGCATAGAAGTATGATGACAATTAGATTTACTTTCCATGAATTACACCCAAATTTTTGTGCATAACGTCTGAATTATATCAGAGCAGAAAAATAATGGCATGGTCTAGTAATTAGTTTTACATCTAAACATTCATGCATAGAAAATAGATAAAAACGTACTGTTAGAATAAATGATATTTAAAAAGAAAAGAGAAAAGTTAGCGCACATCCTAACAGCTTAAGCATTTGGGAATAGTGGTAAACCAACAACCTTTATCATAGTATGGAAGCAAGATATCCAATTTTCGAGTTCCTTCAATTGTAACTTTCGATATTATGTTGAATTCCACAAGTTGGGTCCTAGTGGCGGTTAAGACCCACATGATGAGCAAGTGCTGAAACATGCATAATTATTCGCCCATTTCCTATCACCTTAAGGTTTTCAGAAGTCTTAAACCAAGAAACTTTAGCAGTTACAATCAAATTATGGATCGAAAACTAAAAGAAAAAAAAAATTCAAACTCATCTCCAGTGCTAAGACCATAAATAACTGGTGACCTGTATGCCTATTTTCATTCCCAAGTCTTGATCTCAAGAATTCACTGAAAAGGCGTATGTTTTTACATGGTAACTAGAAAAAACAAAACCAAAAAGTGCAACATTTTTTCTCTTATCTTACAGTCAAGATTTAACACAAACATGCCCATCACAATCTAAGAATTATTTTATCTGCTGTACCTGCATAATGTTGAAATTGTACATCATTGGAATGTCCTATGAAATACTATCAGAATAATCTTTTCCTTTTACTTTTCCCATCTTAGTCTTGGTTGGCCTCTTAGTTCAATACGTTGTACTCTAACTAGTCTTCTTTATAGGTGCATCTAGTAATCTACATTTACTTTTCCCTTTAGAGGGCATCTTTCCCTCTGGTTTATTTTCTTTTACTAAAAGATTCTTGTTTTCTAATGAAAAAATTAAAAATAGTAATTGCATATGGTTTTGATAGATGATTGGAGATATTAGGCACAACATATTTAAAAAGTTAAAAATAATAGATGTATAAGATGAATGACTAAAACATAGAAAAAGAAATCATTGAGCACTAAAAGGACATAAATGCACACAAAATACAGAATGTATTTGTATCCAAAGAAAAGCTAACCAGTTTTAGTCTCCTACCAATAGAGTTACATCAAAATTACAAGGTATCTATCTTCCCTATTTTTAATGTTTGGTACACTCTTTTTTGTATTTTAAGAAAAAGAGAGTATTTAAGTTTGATTATATTACCCTCCAAGCCAGTAAGACTTCTTTTTCTGTATCAAAAGACATCACATCAACACCAACTATAGGAGAGCATGACTTGACAGTCATGACATTACGAATAAATGGCTGATTTTCTCCCTGTAAAGTAACTAGGTTGGCAACCTATACAAAGAACAACAGCAATACATATCAGAAAATAGCTCTTTGAAGAACATAAAATACATATAAATACTACCATAAAACAGGTAAGTCTATATTTCAGAAATAATATGGGAAATAACAGAACCTGGATAACCGGATCATGGGTAGGCTCAGGAAAGTGACCCTTACGGCCCGCACACTCAATGTCAAAACTCAATATGCGAAATGGAGCCATCTTTGAAAATTCCCCTTCTGGAGCATGGCTGATCAAGTCAGAATATCTAAGAAGATGGTCCGTCAAGAAACATTTTCCAAGTAGAAAATAGCTCAACAAGCATATGATATTCATCAAATAATTCACCAAACCATAAATAGTTCCTAGCAGTATGATATTCATTAAATTATTCACCAAACCATAAATAGTTCCTTGCAGCATAAGGATACAGGCAATCAAACTCTAATTGACAGTGAGACAAGTGCTTCCCTCTCTTATATTTTCCAGCAGGGACCTCAATCCAATTTCCACCAACTATGTCGCAATCAATCATGAAACGAAGAGCAAAAAGAACATTGCTTTCATATGTCATGAAGCTCTTCATACCAAGACCATCAATTTGTATGCCTCTGTCAAGAATACCTGGCAGTTTAGGAAAGCATAAAATATAAATAACTTATTATTAAACATAAGCTACATGATGCAAACATTTATAAACACCACCAGATGCAAGATGAGAACTATAGCTCTACAAATATAACCCTTACCAACACAAAATTAGATAAGTAGAATGATACACAAATAGAACATGAAAGAAATACCAAAACAGTTATCATCAAAGAAATTCTGTTATAATCTATCAGACAACCCTGCGAGTAGGCATTTCATGCAAAAGTGATGCAGAACCTGCACACATGTGAATTACTGCATGTTAATAATTTAACAAATCTGAAATTTTTACCGCGGCAGCTGGCCACCATTGTTGGCAAAGCAACAACAATTTTGAGAAAGGGGTGAGAATCCTGCTGCTGGTAATACATGATACTCCTCTTCTGCACCATTTCAATACGGCGGATGAATTTTGGTACTCTACCATTCCTGTTGACCTCCCCCATCCTCCCCTAATGCATTACCAAAAAAAAAAAGATATAGTAAATTAAAGTAATGCAACTTAATGAAAACAAAGACTTGTGGGCTGCTCAGGAAATAAAGCAAAAATAGTACCTCAAGAATTTGATGAAACCTGGAAATATCATCAGGGCCCATTCCCGGAGGACAGCTGATATAGAAATATGGCTCAAATCCATGAACATGGCAGCAAACACTATGTCCTAGGATGATGCGACAACTAATCAGGCTCAAAAAAGGCACAAATTTACATTACTGGCAACCATCCTTCAGGATAGTAATATAGAGAAGCACTTTTTTGTTGTACATATATATGATCCCAATCGAACAACATAGAATACTTAGTAAAGTGAAATTTCTGGGGACAAATAATAAAAATGCTAAACTGGTGATGACTAACAATACCGAAAAAAATAACACTTGCTCAGGTTTCTCTCTAATAAACATTTTCGTGAGAGAATAATACTCCTAAATAAATAATGAGCAAGCTAACCTTCTTTTGTCACCCCAAAAATTCGGATGATAGCAGCAGACTCTGACCAATTAGGCAGCAATTCTCTATGGCTCTCTCCAATGACATAGTCAATCTCCAATTGCTGAAAAGCTACAACCCATAATGAAACAAATAAACAAAACATAAGCCAAGATTGAAAAGGACAAACGCAGGAAACAATTTTCAAAACCCGTTACAATAAATAAAACCAAGTCGAGCAAAATTTGAAGACTCACCAATGCTTCGGGAGGCCGAAGTGTAGGCAGAGGAGAGAGGCGGTCGGGCCCACTTGGTGAGCCCGGAGGCGAGGGCTTCGCGCTCCTCAAGGTCACGAAGAATGAGGTCGTCTTCGGTCTCAAGGAGGGTTTCGGCGAGATAGACATCCTCGTCGAAAAATTCGTCTTCTTGTGACATGGCCTGCTGCTTGGGTGGTGGGTTCGCTCGTGAGGACTGCTGTGGCAGTGCCGGCCGCTTTCTGTTCATGCCTTGGTTTTCAGGGTTTCTCAGGGCTTTGGATTCTACTGGTTCGTCAAGTGAACTCAACCCTGTGAAGAAGAGATATTAGATTCCCGCCAATTGCAGAGTTACTATTATAATCCCCGGAAGGGTTGTGCAAAATGGAAAACCCGACCGAACCGTATAAATTGGGCCGATTATACTCTATTTATGAGACTGGATTTTATCTGTCGTACCCAAACCGGGGATTCGAATGTCCAAAATACCCACATTGCAAAAAATCAACTTACTCTAAATTTAACTTTTCTTTTATTACAAACGTTTCCCCCACCTTATAATTTCCTAAAATTTCAACGTGACCTCATAATATTTTTTTTTTCTTTCATCTAACCTAACCTCTCTTTCTCTCCCCTTTTATCTCTAACCTATCCCCTCCCTCCGCCCAAGCAGCCGATGTCGTCGACATCGCAATCCTCTTATTTCGTTTCTCTTTCTTATCTCTCTCTCTCGGTTTATTCGATGTCGCCCGAATTAACAGTGATGACGCAAGGCTCGTCAGGCCGCTTTCCCATTTGTATCACATCGACATTGTCGCTCGAAACTCCCATGGCATAAATCGGGAAAGATAGACCAAAATGGTGCGGTCAAATTGCGGCCAAGAGCTTTGGGTTGTGGTGACCGATGGTTGTGACAGTACCCCTCTCAAATTCCCACTCAAAATTGGTGAGGAGCCATGCTCCCGTCTGACAACACCTAAAAACTCAAAACATTTCCAGAAATACCCTCACACTACCAACCAAAATTTTACGAGAAATCTACCAAAAATTCGGTAGAATCTCCTCTGTAAACGTGTCAAACCAACTTCCACATGTTAGATGAAGGATCTAAAACAAACCAACTGAAACCAACCAACTCAAATAATCCAAACCAAATAAATAATTTATAAACAAACCCAAAAGTTTAATCAAAGCTAGGTAGGTTTAAAAATTTAAGTTTACAAGTCCAACGAAGTCCTACGTAGTAGTAGCGCAGCAGAAAGATGATGCCTCTACCTAGGGATGTATCCTCGTCATACTCAACAGTCTGGAGGGTATGCAAAACAAAAGAAAGTTGTGATTGGACAAAAAGAACAACGTAACAACTCGATTTCCGAGTAAAACATATAAATTCCCCTCCGTAAATGAAAACCATGCATACATAATTTAAAATCATTTTAAATAGATAACTAAATAAACATAAACATAAAAGAACTTACCCGAAGAGCCGTTTTAATAAAAATTTGGTAGGACCCACGACAATCCTTGCAATTAAAGTATCCCGTGGTCCACAACTTTGAAAACCCTCCTCGAAAGAGCTTAAAATACATGGAAAAACATCCTCACACTACTTATAACCAATATCCCATCATCCCCCATTGTGCCAAAAGAGGCAGTCCAACATGGGGACATGCCCTCCTAACCATCGCTAAAAATACCTCAAAGCAATAGCTAGCGAACCGAGAGATCCAACCCGGGGATCTACTTGTTGGAAAAAATAGAAAACAAAATAATGCAATTCAAGTTAGACTTAATCAACTTAGTTAAGACTCAACAAAACTATAAAATAACGCAATAAACAACTAAACTAAGATTCACACTACCTAGATATGCAAGACACCTAGACACAACTTAAGACACTAACTTATGACGCAAGGAAACTCAAAAGACTCTAACAAACACACAAACAAGACACACGGCAAGGAAACACAAAAGACTCTAACAAACACACAAACAAGATAACAAAAACATAATTAAAGATGATGATTTAATGAATTAACTAAGACGAATTAAGGCTCATTATCCACCTTAACTAATTATAGCTCTTAACCAGATTTTCTTGACCTAATTACTATGCAACCTCTGAATTAGGTGTCCATGCCTAGGTCCTAGTGTTGGTACACTAAACATATAGTATTCTCTCTTACTTAGCATGTCCTAAATAGGGCATATGCCTAGAACGTCTATCACCTACCAGTTAAGATGATGCATGAAGTACTAAGTGAATTTAATGACACCACACTAGCCTAGAAAAGTGGCATGCAATCCTAGGTTGTCATAAATTCCAATTACAAGATTATTTTTTAACCTCAATCTCTTGATGCTAGTGAATTACAGGAAGACATGACACTGTCACTCAAGCAATTCCATTAATAATTTATCCAAACAAGGTAGCTAATCTCATAAACATAAAAAAATGGTAGTTTAAGTTGTAATCATAATTATTCAACATGCATATCAATCAAAATCAAGAGCCAAAATCTAATTAACGAACTAACATGGCTAGGGCTTCAAACAGCCATAATCCTAAAAGTGACTACTCAAGCATGATTGGAATTGAAACAAACATAATTGAATTCTTAATGTAAAAGCAATAAAAGTAAGGATAAACGACATAAAAGTACCCAAACTATAGGGGTCATTTTAATTTCGTACCCCAACTATGAAAATTTGCAAAAGAGTACCCAAACTATATTGTCATTAACAGAAGGGTACATCCGTTACCTTTTCCGTCCAAAAGAGCGTTAAAAGTACACGTGGCACTAATTTTGTCCACTCAGCTCGTGATGTGGCGCAATTTGAAGGGGCATTTTCGGATTATCACAAAATCACTCCCTCTTTCCTCTACCCCGTCACTCGAAACCCTCCCTTCAAACCCTAAATTGATTTTGAAACAACCCCCCACCCCAGACATCGTGAAGAGGAGGTCGTGACCGGACATCGTGAAGCAAACCCCAACACCAACCCAACCGCCCCCACCCCGCCCCCCCCCCCCCCCCCCCCCCCCCCCCCCCCCCCCCCACCCTCTCCAAGTCGTGAAGTTTCTTTGTCGCGTTTGAGGGTTCGAAATTTGAAGGGAAATGAAGGAGTGGCGATTGAGGTCGCGAGGAAGAAGGCATCCTAAATACGGTAAGTGCTCCTTACTTTAATAATTGGATTTGGTAATTTGCCTTTGTCTTTTTGAATTTAAATTATAGTTTTTATAGGAAGATGAATGTATTAGTCGTTTTTGGGTCCTTGTGTTTTGTGTGTTGCTTGCTGTTAATGTTGGGAAAATGATGGGTGGTTTGTGTGTATACGGAATAGGGAATATATTGTAGGGTGAAAAGCTTGCAGGCATGTGGTGAGTTTGTTGGCTGGAATCTTTATTGAATGGGACCATGTCCATGTGCTTTGTTGTTGGGTGGAATCTTTAGTGAAGGGGACCAGCCACATTGTTGTTGTCTAATTGTTGTAGAAAAGTAGGTTTGATAATAAGGTTTGGGTAGTATACTGAAGTTGAAAGTTTCGTAGGTCTGCAATTAAACAACAATATGGGGTTGTTTGTGGAGTCAATGTTGTTTGTGGTGACTTAAGGTTTTAAATTTTGCTTAATTGTAGGTCCATCGGGTTGCTTTACATTAAAGGTATTCTATGGTGGGAAGTGGGCTGATGATAGGTATCAAGATGGACAAGTTGACTACTTTGATTTTTGTGAGAAGGACATGATGTCCCTGCTTGAAATTGATAGAATGGTTAAGGAATTGGGCTACAAAGATGGTATCATCTTATACCAATATGAGATTGAAGAAGGAGTTGGTGGTAAGATGCTACAAGACTCTGATGTGCTTAAAATTTGTGAGGCGGTTCCAAGTGTCACAGAGATAGAATTGTTCTTAACACACATTAATGTGAAGAACCCGAGGGCGTTTTTAAAAGATGTCAAAAAAAGGGAAAAGGAGAAGACAAGTAAAGAATTGGTGGTGACCAAGAAAAGCACGGTTGTGATTGATGAGTTAGATGAGGAGACTGAAGTGGTGGGGACCGCGGCAGCAAAACCTGAAGTGAGTATAGGACCCTATGAGGGTAAGGCATGAGTGGTTGTAAGAGAATTGCCACGTTAGAGGTCAGAGCCAGAAGCTGCCAATCTTGGTGAAGAAGCAGTGCAAAAAACAGACAAATGCAAGGGTAAACTGTCTACTGAAGAGGATGAGTTTGAAGATGGGTTAGTGGAGGAGTATGAGGACTCTAAAGCATCAACATGTTCTGGATTTGCTAACAGTGGTGATGAGGCTATTCTTGCTAATGAGAAGAGGTTGGATGGGTATATTCTAGAGGGTTGGCTACAAGAAGCTTCAAACTTGGATGAGTTCTTCACTGATGTTGGGGGAACTTCAGAACCTGCTGCAGATGAAGCCCTGGATCCTCAGAAGATGTTGCACCTGAACATGCTGGAACTTCAGCTGCTACTCCACTAGAAGTTGATGCTGAACTAGAACCAGCTCCAACATCAGCTGTTGGTCTAGCAGAAGCAGCTGCAAATTCAACTGCTACTCCAGCATAAGCAGCTGCAACTTTAGCTGCTGGAAATTTTTGGAGGGCCAAATTCACTCCTGGTGATAAATTAAGAGTGGAAGATATAGATGATGACCAACTTGAAGAGGGGGATCAAACACATCAAGAAGACTTGAGACCAGTTGTGGATGGTGGTGATGAAAATGTTTTGAAAGGGGGAAGTGGCAAGAATTTTACAGAGTACAATCCAGAAACTGATAGAGTTAGGCCAAGCTTTGATACTAGTTTGATGTTCAGTGACTGTGGTGTCTTTAGGCAAGCTATTAGGGACTATTGCGTATACACTGGTAAAGATGTGAGGTACAAGAGGAATGCAAGGTACAAGTTGAAGTGTGAATGCAGAGCAGAGGGTTGTCAATGGAAAATATATGTGTCTAGGGTGAGCACAACTAACAACACATTGGTTGTCAAGCACTATAACCCTATGCACACATGTACAAGGGTGTATAAAAATCAACAAGCCACAACTTCTTAGCTTTCTCAACACTTCCTGCAAAGAATTCAGGCAAACCCCAAGATGCCCATATCTGCAATTATGGAAGCTGCATCTGCAGAATTTTCCATTAGGATAAGCCCTATGAAGGCATATAGAGCCAAGCACAAGGCTATGAAGTTAATAGATGGATCCCTAGCAAAACAATATGGTATGTTGTGGGATTACTGCCATGAGTTGAAGCAAACTAATCCAGGTACTACCACATCATTGGCTTGTGATTTTGTGGGCGGAGACCAACTTTTCAAGAGACTCTACATTTGCTTAGAGGCATGCAATAAGGGTTTTAAGGAGTGATGTAGGCCTTTCATTGGCTTGGATGGTTGTCATCTTAAAGGAGTCTATGGTGGACAGTTGTTGACTGCTATTGGATTAGATGCCAATAATGAGACATGGGTGATTGATATGGCTGTGGTTGAAATGGAAACAAAGGACTCATGAACATGGTTCTTGGAGTTGTTGATGGTGGATTTGGGGATGCAAGATTTCTATGGTTGGAGTTTCCTTACTGACAAGCAAAAGGGACTTGAAGCAGCCATTGAAGCCTTAATGCCTAGTGTTGAGCACAGATTTTGTTGTAGGCATTTGTGGGGTAACTACAACCATAGTTTCAAAGGTAAAGTCTTGAAGGATGCTTTGTGGGATTGTGCAAGAGCAACAACAGTTCAATCTTTCCAAGATGAGATGGAAAAGCTAAAAGGATTAGATGAAGTAGCTTGGAAATGGTTGGTAGACAAGCCAGCTCATCAGTGGTCCAGGTCCCATTTTAAAACATGGTCGAAGACAGACATGCTACAAAACAACTACTGTGAAACCTTTAACAACACCATAATGCCTGCCAGAGATAAACCAATCATCACGATGTTTGAGATGATTAGGTATTTGTTGTTGAAGAGGATACAATGGAGAAGAGATAAGATGGCTACTTGGCCTCAGAATATATGTCAGAATGTATTCAACCATGTGTAAAAGTTGAAAGTGGATTCGGGGCATTGCAGTGTTAGATGGTCTGGTGGACCAAACTACGAGGTTCACGACCGCAGAGGAGAGCAGTTTGTGGTCAATTTGGAGGCCCACATGTGTTCTTGCTGAAAGTGGGACCTCACGGGAATCCCATGTGTGCATGGGATAGCAACCTTACATTACAAAGGTGGCCCCTTGGTGGAGGAATATATTGATCCAATATATTCTAAAGAGACCTACATGAAGTGCTACAACAACCTAATTGAGGCTATAAATGGCCCCAAATGTGGGAGAGAACTGGCCATCAAACTATTAAGCCACCAGCAAATAAGAGGCAACCCGGAAGGCCTAGAAAAGTTAGAACAAAGGATCCACATGAAACAGTCGATCAAAGTGGGAAGAAAAAATTGGGAAAACAGGGCATTCCTATGCGTTGCAGTATTTGTTCATCACAAACTCATAATGCAAGAACCCACCATCGACACTTGCCTCCCAAGGAGAAGCTACCACCAAGGCCACAAGGCAGAGCAAAGAAGAATGTTGCAGATACTTCTGCTCCAAATGTCAGTACCATTTTAAGTTTGTTTTTTTTATTTAAGTCATCGATTATATAGTCCTAATTAGATTTTGTTTCATGTAGACTCAAGGATCAACCACATCTTCTACAAAGACATCCAAGACAAACAACCACCCTAAGAGACATGCTTCAAATCAGGTATATAGGCAATTCTTACCCTTTCTCATGGTTGTTATTGTTGTGTTAATCTGAATCAGTTGTCACAATTCAATTCCATAAGTCATCTTATAATGCAAAATTCTTCATACGTAGGATCCAAGTCAACAATCCAAAAGTTCTGGTGCCAATGATAGTGATTTGAGAAGAAGTAAAAGCAGCAAACAAACTTGATTTCGAGTCATTGACAGTGGTGAAATAGCTAGGGAGTAGAGTTGATTCCAAGTCATGTAGTTTTGCTATTTTGAAACTGAGGTTCTAATGTATGTAATTCTGATACTTGAATGGTTGAACCTCATATATTTTTGGTAAATTACCTAGGGTATTGACAGGTTCAATTGAAGATGTTATGCCTCATTGACAGTGGTGAAATAGCTAGGGAGTAGAGTTGATTCCAAGTCATGTAGTTTTGCAATTTTGAAACTGAGGTTATAATGTATGTAATTTTGATACTTGAATGGTTGAACCTCATATATTTTAGGTAAATTACGTAGGGTATTGGCAGGTTCAATTGAAGATGTTATGCTTGAATGGCTTTGTATGACAGCTTGAAAATGAAGTTGAATCTTTGCATTTTTATGATTTGAAATTATTTGCATTGTTATGCTTTTAATTATGTGTGAGACCTTCATTATTTCTCTCTAGCTATATTTCCTTGTTGCTAAACCTCCAAAACACTCATAATTAAACAAAGCAGAACATTACATTGCAATTTCACCATTCATATTACAATGACCATGAAGACCCAATTGCATAATACAATTAAAACTCAAGAGCTAGATTCACATTCTTGATGGATAGAGCCCTATCATTTCCCCATGCTCCACCGATAATCATTCCCACAAACAAATCACCAACATCCAGGAAATAGCAACCAAAACCAATAAACACCTCTGCCTCTTCACACCAGCTTTAATATGCTTCTTCAAACCCACGATTTCTTCATCTTTCAGCTTCAATTTCTTCAATAGACCTGGAATTGGACCGGGTGAATTCTCGTTGAGCTTTGGGCCGCACCATTGAAAAAAATTGCACCCACCACCTCCTACTCCTCTCTGATTTCTCTGATTCCCAAATCGAATTTGAAATTATAATCACAATTTGAAATCTATACCACAAATGTAAAACTAAATACCAATTAAGATCAAACATAAACTTACCCCATAACCATCACAACCCCAGAATCTTCTCCCTAGATTTTCATCTGTCAGATTTGTCATCAACTTCACTTGTTTACCACACTGACAAATAGGGGCTTCAAATTCCATCATGCCTTTTTCCATCTCCGACATCCTCGATTTGCAACGAGGAATTTTAGATGAGAAGAAGAACAGGCGGAAACTCATTCAAACCTTTGACAAAAATCCTTCACGCCGTCGACGGAAAGGGATAAGCTTACTCTGCAGTGCACCGTTGGAGGAAGAAGACGAAGCCGCTTACGTCGTCGCCATTGGACCAAGAGGGCTATTGCGTGTCTGTTCTACAAGATTAGGGTTGGACCCGTTGGGTGGGTTTCTTTGAGATTTGGGGTTGGGTTTCTTCATTCTCTTCGGGTTTGTCGTGAAACATATTTGGGGCTGGGTTTATTCAAGATGGTGGTGTTGGTCGTGCTAGAGATTTGGGTCTCAGCCTCCCGTCGAAGCAGTTGGGTTTGAAGGGTGGGTTTCGCGCGACGGGGTAGAGGAAATAGGGAGTGATTTTGTGATAATCCAAAAATGCCCCTTCAAATTGTGCCACATCACGAGCTGAGTGGACAAAATTAGTGCCACATGTACTTTTAACGCTCTTTTGGACGGAAAAGGTAACGGAGGTACCCTTCTGTTAGTGGCAATATAGTTTGGGTACTCTTTTGCAAATTTTCATAGTTGGGGTACGAAATTGAAATGACCCCTATAATTTGGGTACTTTTATGTAGTTTGTCCTAAAAGTAAAGATACAAAGGAGATTATTGAGGATGAAGCACATCAGAAGACCACGCCAGGGCTTGTTCCTCCACTGCTCACACACAACTCTTTCACAAGCAGAAAACTAAAGTGTCTGAATTGAAAAATTGAATTACAATGTAATGCGGCTAAAAGTTGGAACCCTAAACTTGCGTTAAAGGCCAGCTTAAATAGTCCCTCTGGCTTCCTCTAAAAACTAGGACTTAAAACTCAATTACAAAGACCAAAAGACCCTTAATTAAACGCTAAAACGGATTTCCTAGCTCAGCAGGGACAAAGTCCTAAAATCTAGGACTTTCTTAGGCGGCAAGCAATCTCCACGCAGCCCAGGGAATTCTGATGCGCCAAGAAATATTCTGGAACTTTCTGAGACGTTCTTGGACACCAAAGCATGGATGGCAACTTTCTTGGATCTTCTTGACATGGCTGGCACAACCTTGACTCGTAGGACCTCATTTTTGGACTTGTTAAAGGCATAGCAGGTCATTGACCAATGTAGCTGGGACAAACCATGCGCTTCACTACCATATGATGTATCTAGCCTGGTCCTAGGCTTTGTCCTGCTCAAAAGCTCATCGAGAACTCAATGGCCCAATTTAGCTCAATTTAAGGCACAACCGAGGTCTTCTAGGGCGCACTGCCATTGTCAGTTCTGGGTTTGTCTTGGATTAGGGCGCAGATGAAGTATCCTTGAGACATGTAAGGGACATGTCTTTGCATGCACCTTGGTTCATCAGGGGATTGATCTGTTGGTCCTCAGACATGGATTTAGGACCCTCATGGCTTGATTCAAGGTTCTTGGTCCTGCGCCCTAAATAGGGTGCAAAGGTGCGCCAAGGCCTTTCTCAGGACCCAATATTGAATTAAGGACATCTCCTTCATTTGAACTCCGATTTGAGCCATTCATTTTCCTGTATTCTCAAAATTAAGCTATCTTTCTAAAGCCTACACATATCTCACAAGAGCATTACTTTCTACTATGGTTGGCACAAAATTAAGCAAAAGACATGGAAAACGGCACTAAATGACATCAAAATGATGTATAAATAATGATTGAACACTACTCATCTAACCACCGCTAAAAATACCTCAAAGCAATGGCTAGAGAACCGAGTGGTCCAACTCGGGACCCACTCCCAGTCAAAGCATATTTGGAAATACTTTAAAGATATACGGCTGAAATATAGTACTACGCGCGTAGACAACCTCGACGAACACGCATGACAAAAAATACCTCAAGATCTTGCGGTCGGAGAAATCATACAACCCTCTACGAGCACATGACGGAAAATACCCCAACATTATGTGTCAGAGAAATAATTCAACCCTCAACAATCACATAATGGAAAATACATGTACATCATGTGTTGAAGACATAACCATAATAACCGGGAATGATACAAATAGAATGGACGGTAGTGTGAACTCAAAAACCAGACTCTAAACAAAGCTTGAGATGTTAACATTTGCACAATATCTCACTCTCATATTTATTCACTTTCAATGTTTTAAGTTCTTTCAATATTTTTTGATGATTTAAAATTTTTTATGATTTTAAACTTTGATTATTATATTTGATTTTGAGTGAAACATCCTATAATAATTGTTATTCATTGATTAACTTATGTTATAGTTTATGTCCTGGAATGTCGTATTGTTTGCCTATGGTGCCTAAGCTTAGTATGAAATATTAGTTTTTGGGAAATTTGGAAGTTTAGTTGTGGACTCAAGTCCTTTTAGATAGTGCACTATTATACTTACTAGGTTCAAAAAGTCGAACAGGTACATATGTTTAGGTAGTTAGAACCCAAATATGTTGTGGCTTATCTTGTATGATTCATGACTTATGTTATGTTATCAGTTACTTATGAGAATCACTGAATACGAATTTGAATTATATGCTATGTTTTATGTTATGACATGTGAAATTGCGTATAGACAATTTGAAGTAACATGCGGTTAAAATCGTAATTAACTTTTAAAACATCCTTATCATAATTTGATTTTCTTTGTGTTTACTGAGTTTGTGTAACTCATGATACTACACTTTTGTCTTTTTAGGTATTGAGTAGAATTACGGGGATGGGTCGATCTTTATTATTTTGTAATATTATTTAAGACAAACTACATAAAACCCCCCAAATTATAGGGGTCATTTCAAGTTCATACCCAAATTATAAAAAATGTCATATAGTTACTCAAATTATCAAAACACATCAATTAAGTAGCTTCTGTTAATCAATTTGTTAGTCAACTATTAAAATGCTGAATTGGCAATTTTAAGAGCATTCTCTTTGCTTATATGGAGTCTATGTCAGCAATTAAATAATATAAAAAAATTAAAATATAAAACTTAAAAACTAAATAAACTCTAAAATCTTGAAAACTAAAATAAAAGCTGTAACAATGCAGAAAAAACGAGAAAAAAAAGGAAGAAAAAAAAAAGGAAAAAAAACCAATCATCTTCTTCCCCGATAACCCTCCCCTCCCCTCTTTGGCTCATCTTCTTCCCCTACCGGGCAGAACTGCAACAACACCATCATCCACACCCAGGCAATAACCTACCAAGATCCGACTTCTGCACCTACCAGCCCATCCTCCATAGTTCTTGTTCTTGTCGTTGAGGGTAAAAGAAATCCAGACTCGAAAACAAGCCCATCAAGATCAGACAGTTTCACTACGAGGACTTTGTCGCCGTCACAAATGGGTCCGCCGCTGAGAGTTTTGTGGGCAAAGAAAGCCATGAAAGCGTCAACATCTCAGGGTCGTCGCCATATCCCACCATATCCAAATTCGAAGCCAACAGGGTCGTCGTTGGTGCTCGCCTCCCTCTCAGGGCTTCTCTCGGCCTCAAGATCATTGCGATTGGCGTGCCGCTGGTGCTCGCGTGCATCACTAGCGTTGGTCATCTCCATATTTTTTTGGTTGGCGCGTTGGCCTTTGGAGCTGCCGATGTTGACGACTCCAATAGTGTCGTGGAGGACAATGATTGTGACGAAGCCGTAGAGAAATGTGATTTTGATATTGAAATTGGTGGCCAAGTGATTCAATTCGGGGGGATTGGAAGGGACTGTCAACTGGTTTCTCCATGAACGCCGTAATCAACTGGGGTCTCAATCTGGGAAAGATTGATTTACGGTTTTTTATTTTAGTTTTCAAATTTTTAGAGTTTTTTTAGTTTTTAAGTTTAAAATTTTTAATTTTTTATATTATTTAATTGTTAACATAGACTCCATATCAGCAAAGAGAATGCTCTTAAAATTGCCAACTCAGCATTTTAACATTTGGCTAACAGACTGACTAACGAAATGTATTTAATTGATGTATTTTAATAGTTTGAGTATCTAGATGAAATAGGTACTTAATTGATTTATTTTAATAGTTTGAGTACCTAGATGAATTTTTTTATAGTTTATGTATGAACTTAAAATGACCCTTATAATTAGGGAGGTTTTATGTATTTTGTCGTAATATTTTTTTGTTTTGATACAAGGATATTGGGGGAGGGGGATTACATTATATAAACATTGGGTATCGACCTCACCCGAGACCTCCTACATAACAAGTGGAGAAAAATATCACTATGCCATAACACTAGGCCACCAGAGGTCGAATAACCGCTCTTGAACCAAAAACCATCATGACAAGACAAATGTGACTAGTCTTCATCAAATCCAACCACTTACTGTTAACATAGCTCGCTCTTAGCTATTAGTCCTTAGTAGCTAGTTACAGCTGTAGACAGTTACTACTGATTGATACAGCTGTAAAACTGTTAGTTAGTTATTACGGTTTTTAGTAGAAGATATATAGCTAATGTTGTATCTGCTGAAAGTTAAGAAATAACAATTGTTTTCTTTCTCTGAGATTCTCTCTACTCTCTTTAGTCTCTTCATCTTCCTTGTCTACAAACCCTAACTTTTCCTCTGATTCTAACATGGTATCAGAGCATCCATAGATCCTGGACCTACATATACACTTCCGCATACGATGGGTGTTTGAGACGCTTGTTGTGTACTGGTTCATGGCTCCGTTTCCCGATTTCAGCTTCGGCTTCAACTTCACGGTTCAATTCGCTGAATCTTCCTTTGGATCTCACGTCGGAGTTTATCGTATTCACTACTTTTACAGGTGAATCACTGATCTTGACTAGTTCATTGTGTATGTGTTCTATATGAAGAGTGATATTTGTGTATAAAACTTAGTTGAGCTAATCATGAGCAAAATCGAAGAGTATCGAGTAAAATTGTGTATAAGAATGTCAGTTTTGAGGTACTTTTGAGGTGTTCTTGTTATCCAAAATTGTTCCTGAGCTAAATTGGAGAGTATTGAGTAAAATTGTGTGTCGAGTGGAAAATTGTGTATAAGAATATATGTTTCTCGAGGTGCTTTTGAGGCACTCTTGTTATCCGTAAATTGGCCAAACAGTGTGTGTGTCTGCATAATCTTTAGTAATGCCGTTTCGAAACTCAACATCTGCTCTGACTCACAATGATGTTTATTCATTGATGAGTGTTATTACCATTCGACTTGGAGAAAGGAATTTCATAAAATGGAGCTTTCAGTTCCAGTCTACTCTTGCTGGAAATGGCCTCTTCGGTTATTTTGATGGCACTGAGGTTGCACCACCTCGATATGTTCTTAATCCTAAAGAAGAAGTTCTTAATGAAGAAACTGCTACTTATAAAGCATGGAAGCAAAATGATATGGCATTGTTGAGTTTGCTTATGGCAACCCTAGATGAGGACATTGTCGATGTTATAATTGGAAGCAAAACCTCCAGACAAGCTTGGCTTGCCCTTTAAGAACGTTTCTCTGTTGTGTCACAGGTGAATATCATGCAACTTAAAACTGAATTTCAAACAATGAGGAAATGAGGTGAATCCATTGAAAAGTATCTTCAGCGTGTGAAGAATGCTCGTGATCAATTAGTTTCTGTTGGTGTAGTTATTCCAGATGAGGATGTCATTATTGTTATTCTAAATGGACTACCAGAGGAGTATTCTACATTGAGGACGGTTGTTGAAGGACGGGAAACCTCAATCACTCTTCGTGATTTGAGATCTCAAATGCTAGCTGCTGAGAGACGTATTGAAGGAAGTTTTTCTCTTCATTCACCTATGAGTGCTATGGTGGCTAAAGGGGAGACAAGACAAGGTGAAAGCAATGGTGATAGTCCAGACTGGATGATTGGAAGTGTAGGGAAAGAAAGAGGCCTCAGAACTGGCAATACTAGTATTGAATGCCCTGCATGTGGAAAGAAAGGTCATTCTGTTGACACCTGCTTTCGTATTCATAAATGTCAGATTTGTGGTAAACATGGTCATCTTACAAGCAAATGTTATCAAAACCCTGAGTACAAATCTGGAACACTATCACAACCTAGACAAGTGATCACTGGACCATCCCCTGAGTGCCAAATTTGTTCGAAGAAAGGGCATACAGCTGCCAACTGTTTTTACATAACAGATATACATGCTGATCACCCCTCACTTTCTATCCCTACCTGTCAGATTTGTGAACTTAAAGGTCATGTTGCATTGAACTGCTCACACAGAACAAACTTTGCTTATCAAGGATCCGAGCCACCAGCTTCCCTCACAGCTTTATCTGCTTACACAACTACACCTTATAATAATGGTGTCTTTCGTGGTACATACTATGTTTCCACTGGTGGTGCCTTTAACTCAAGCTTTCCTGGTGGTTTTAATCCAACTAATGGTGCTTCTACATCAAATGGTACTCCCTCTTCCAATGCTCACGTCAATAATGAAGTGTGGATAGGTGATTCTGGTGCCACTCATCACATGACTTTAGATCTTCGTAATTTGACCATTGCTCAACCATATACTTTAGATAACACAATCACCATTGGTAATGGAACAGGTTTGCATATTGCTCATACTGGTTCTAGCTATATTAAACATGCTGATCATGCTTTAAGCCTGCACAAAGTTCTACATGTTCCTACTCTTGCTATGAATTTGTTGTCTTTCACCAAACTTTGTCGGGATAACAACTGCTTCATTACACTTGATGAATCTAACATTGATGTGCAGGACAAGGCATCCAAAACAATTCTGTACCAAGGAAGGAGTAGTGAGGAATGCTTGTTTCTTTTCCACACACCACATTTATCTCATTCTGCCTTTGTTAGTCCTACTTCTACATACCCTGTTTGGCATCAACGTTTAGGTCATCCGACTCACTCTATCGTGTCTAAAATGTTGTCTAACTCTCAAATAAAGATGTCTAGTTCATTACCTGATCAAGTTTGTACTCATTGTTTAGAAGGCAAGATGCATAGATTACCTTTTTCTGAATCTGTCTCCAATTCTTCTGTGCCATTTCATAACGTTCACTCTGATGTGTGGGGTCCTGCCCCATGTTTGTCCATAGAAGGATACAAATACTATGTTACTTTCATTAATGAGTGTACCAAATTTGTGTGGATTTTCCCACTTGTCAATAAATCAGATGTTCTTGCTCATTTTGTGAAATTTTGTGCCTTTGTTCACACACAATTTGATTCTTCAGTTAAGACTTTCCAAACAGATGGGGGTGGGGAATTTAATAGCAAAGCTTTTCATAACTTTCTTGCTTCAAAAGGTATATTACATCACATCACTTGTCCATATACTCCTCATCAAAATGGGGTTGCTGAGAGAAAGCATAGACACATTGTTGAAACGACTATTTCTTTGCTCTCTACTGCTGGTGTTCCTAAACCATTTTGGTTCCACGCAGTTGCTCACTCATGCTAACTTATTAATAGAATGTTGTGTCGGTCCTTACATATGCTTTCTCCTTATGCTACTTTGTTTCATAAACCTCCTGATATCTCACAGCTTAAGATCTTTGGTTCCTCTTGCTATCCATATCTTAGACCATATAATCATGACAAGTTCGATCCTCAGACAACTCAGTGTGTTTTCCTAGGTTATGTCTTAGGCTACAAGGGAGTTTTGTGCTACAGCGTCTCTCAGACTAAGCTTTGGGTTTCTCGGCATGTTGTCCATGATGAAACCTGTTATCCTTTTTTGTCATCTTCTCAACCTCAATCCTCTCTTGTTGAGCCTACTGTATTATTTCCCTCTTCTGTCCATCTCACTACTCCTCCTCATATGCATGTTCATGCTTCTAGTCCTTCAAGTGAGAGTCTCACTGTATTGGAAGGGTACAATGATGACAGTAGTCTTGCAGGTTCTCATAAGGTTGCGTCAGCTACTGTACCTACTAATGACCTTCTGGTTGTCACTGATAATGAGCCTAGGGGTGAACTTGAATGTGATGTAGTTCCTGAGCCTCCTGCCGCCACTTATGATGAGATCATTCCTACTCCTGCTGAGGTGAATAGAGTGTCTACAGACAGACATGTTGCTGATCTTAATGTCGATGTGACTAATGTCTTGTAGTTTGGTGGCAGCATTGATGCTCATAATCTTCCTCAGAAGTTGGAGTTTATTGCACATCAAAACTATGATGATCATTCTATGATGACCAAAGCTAAGAATGGCATCATCAAACAGAAGAGTTTTGAAGACTTCTATTGTTTTTCGGCTATCTCTCAACATAAGCTCTATGCTGATTTTCCTTTCTTTAGTGGATTCACTGCCATAACTGACATTAGTGATGTGATTGAACCCAAATCATTCAAGGTTGCTACTGGCACACCTGAATGGGATCATGCCATGCTTGAGGAAATAGAAGCTTTACAAAAACAAGGTACGTGGTCTTTGGTTCCAGGCCCCAAGGACATAAATATAGTTGGAAGCAAATGGATTTACAAAATAAAGAAGCATCTCGATGGTTCTATATCCAGATACAAGGCTAGATTGGTGGCTCAAGGGTTTAGTCAATCCAAAGGTCTGGACTATGATGAAACCTTTAGTCTAGTTGTGAGACATAGCACTGTGAGGGTTATTTTAGCTCTTGCTGCCATGAATAACTGGGAACTGCGATAGCTAGATGTTAAGAATGCCTTCTTGCATGGTGACTTGAAAGAAGAGGTGTTCATGGCTCAACCACAGGGTTTTGTCGATCCTGCTCATCCTGATTATGTGTGTTCTCTCCGAAAGTCTCTCTACGGCCTAAAGCAGGCACCTAGAGCCTGGAATGAGAAATTTACTAGTTTCCTGCCCAGTTTGGGGTTTGTTTTCTCTCATTCTGATCCAAGTTTGTTCATTAAACATTCTTCTAGAGGCATTGTTGCATTATTACTGTATGTTGATGATATTGTCATTACTGGGTATGATACTTCTGGTATTCATGAGGTTATCTCTGAGCTAAGTATGGTTTTTGACATGAAGGACCTTGGCACCTTGTCTTACTTTCTTGGCTTACAAGTTACTAAGGTTAAATGAGGCATTTTCCTGAGTCAAACCAAGTATGCCACTGATTTGCTTGACAGGACAGGAATGACTACTCTTCGGGCTTGCAGTTCTTCTTGTCTTCCTCATTCTCAAATGACAAAAGATCAAGGTATCCCTCTCAGAGATCCTTCTTTGTATAGAAGCATTGTTGGGGCTCTACAGTATTTGACTTTCACTCGTCCAAATATTGCCTATGATGTCAATACAGTGTGTCAATTCATGACAAGTCCTACTGATGTGCATTATGCTGCTGTCAAACGTATTCTGAGGTATTTACAAGGCTCTTTACATAAAGGGTTATTTTTTAGCTCTGTTGGTGCTCTAACGAATGCTGCTCATGGCAAGGCCTATTGTGATGCTGATTGGGCTAGTGAGGTTATTCAAAAATGATCAACTACTGGTTTTGTTGTTTATCTTGGTCTATGTCCGGTGTCCTGAAAATCAAAGAAACAGGGAACATTGTCTAGAAGCTCCACTGAATCAGAGTACATGAGCTTGGCTAATACAGATGCTGAGATTAGTTGGATTCGCCATTTGTTATGTGATATGCAAGTTCATATTCCTCAAGTCCCTCTGCTGAAATGTGACAATTTGTCTGCCTTAGCTTTGGCCTCTAATCCTGTTTTCCATTCCAGAATCAAACATTTGGATAATGATTTTCACTTTGTTCGAGAACGTGTCCAACACAATGATCTTTGCTTGGAATATGTCTCTACCACAGAACAAACAGCTGATATCTTGACCAAGGGACTGCCTTCTCCTCTTTTTCAGTCTCATTGTGTCAATCTCAGACTGGTTACCCTAGCTGAGCTTGAGGGAGGGTGTTAACATAGCTCGCTCTTAGCTATTAGTCCTTAGTAGCTAGTTCAGCTGTAGAGTAGCTAGTTACAGCTGTAGACAGTTACTACTGATTGATACAGCTGTAAAACTGTTAGTTAGTTATTACGGTTTTTAGTAGACGATATATAGCTAATGTTGTATCTGCTGAAAGTTAAGAAATAACAACTGTTTTCTTTCTCAGAGATTCTCTCTACTCTCTTTAGTCTCTTCATCTTCCTTGTCTACAAACCCTAACTTTTCCTCTCATTCCTCTTATTCTAACACTTACCACTTCCACCACCAACTTCATCGTACCGTACACCTTTTTGGAGACAGTGTATGAGAGAGAGAGAGAGAGAGAAGGAAGAAATAAATGAGTAAATTATGTGGCGGGGTTTTGGGAATTGACAGACTAGGAATAATTATGTTTCACGGGACAAAGTGAGATTCATCAAATACGATTAGCGCTGTAAACAAGTTGAGCAGAGCTAAATACCACAATGTTCAAATTTGGCTTGTTAACATATGATTGAGTCTAGACTTGATTTTATTTTATTATTTATCGAATGGAGCTCGACAAGCATATTGAGTTCAAGCTATATTGAGCCTTTGTTTTTTTTATCAATGTATCGAGTCAACTTATAATTTAGAAATAATATATTTTGATAATTTACTCATATATTTAATTATTTTATATATAATTACAAAGATAAAATAATGGAATATGTCGAGCTTATGAACGAGCTAAGATTTATGAATTGAATATACATAAACTCTAGCTTGGCTTGTATAGTTTTGTATCAAGTCAAGCTTGAGCTTGGTTTAATCCTATTACGAGCTAAAGCTTGTACGAGCCAAATTTAAATCAAACTCGAACTATACCAAACCAATTTAAAGCTCTAAGTACAGTTTCGGGGGGATAAATGGAACGTTCTAACAAAGTTGATGGGAAAAGGAAGGCTAGGACAGAAAATGAGAAAATCTAAGTGTTAGGGGAGATAAGTACCGAGACAAATTCAATTTCATGGTTCAAATTGAGACAATGTGAGAATTTCAAAGAGTATTTTAATAAATAAAAAAAGCTTACAAAAAATGTCTCATGCGCGGAAACTCATACAGGAAGAACAGACAATCCTAAAAAACAAAAATATGATGCTAGTAGAATTGACAAACCTTGTAGGTTCCCCACATAACAATTTTAAAATAAATAAACAATTGGCTAGTATAGTGATTAAAACTTTTTTTTTGGGACATGTATAGTGATTAAAACTTATGCATGTTATACGTACAACTTTCTTTCCAAATACACTTCCTCATGAACCGAATCAAGTTTTTTTTTCCATGTCTTTTTTGGCCGGAGAAATTAAAGGTTTAGTCATGTATAAATACGTGTATATATATTTATATATATATATTTGATATGAACATTAAATTACACATGTATATATAGGATGATATAAGGAGGTAGGGGAAAAAGAAAAAAACAACAACATATCATCTCTCCATGTACTTCATCAATGGACTTACATATATATATATATATGGATTTTTCTTCTTACCAATGCCCCACTGAATCCATATGATCTTGTGGCTGTAACTGTTTTTGAATTGAATTGGGAGAGAAAGGCAAAGAAAAGGCCTGATGATGATGATCAGTAGCCATGAAAGACGGCGCCTGAGACATGAGATTGGTCGAAGGATTATATACACTATTATTGTACGGTACTAAAGTTTGTTCTTGTTCTGCCGGAACATGTTGATGTTGATGTTGATGTTGATGCTGTTGTTGCTGTTGCTGTCTTTGTTCCAATCTTTGTTGTTTGGGAACATTTAGCTTTTCTCCTTCAAGTTCTCTGTACTTTTGGAGGTATAATTTTAAGGGGTGCACATAATCCTCAAAGCCTAGAGTTGTGATGGCCCAAATGATGTCTTCCCCATTGATTGTCTTCCTCTTTTCTCTTTGACATTTATCAGACGCTTCCCCAGTGACAAAGCTGATGAACTCCGACACGCATTCTTGGACTGTCTCTTTCGCGTCTTTCGAGATTTTTCCATTGCCTGGAATCACTTTCTTCATTATGCGACCAACATTTGCAATGGGAAGAAACCTGTCTTGTTCTTTGTTGTTAGGGTGGTGGTGATGATTATGGTTATTGCTATTGTTGTTGCTACTAGCACTGCTTTTTATTAAAGATGGGTTTTCTGGGCTTCCTCCACTTGGTCCATTTAGCCTCTCATCTTCCATTTTTTTTTCTTTGTGATTGATTATATGATTGGTGTGTGAATATGAGAGAGAGAGAGAGAGAGAGGGAGGGAGAGAGATGTTTTGGAGTATTTTGGTACTTGTACAGGGGAAAATAAAATGGTAAGAAAAAGCAGAAAAGTCGGCAGGTGAAGAGGCGAGGGGGAGAGCAAAAACCCAAAAACAAAGCAACAAAGCTTAATTAAAGTCCCTGGGACTCGCTCTCCGTAAGGAGCAGTTGATTAGCTGTCATTACCTAATCTAAGCAACCTTTTTTCTAATGTAAAAATCACTCCTTAAATTACATGGCAAAATTCTTTTCGTTTTCGTTTGATTCAATAAATTCTCTATTTTTCATTTTGTTTATCTTTTTTGTATATATGCAACTAGTCTCTTGACACCCGGTGATGCGTGTGCCAATTTTTTTTTTATCTTTGTTAGAAAAAACTAAATCAAAAGAATTTAAAAAAATGAAAATGGAAGGAATAACTACCTGAGACCATTGCTCATTTTTTCACCATTACTCCTTCCATTAAACATTATTATTATTTTTAATTTAATAAATTTAATATTTAATTTTACTATTATATCCTTAATTATTAAATAATTTATTTTTATAAAGATTATTAGTGAAAGGGTAATTTCGTCTGAAATTTTCTGTGAAACCTACTCACCCTCTTGACTTTATAATAATAGAGATGACAAAATCGAGTAACCAACCTTTCTTTGCTAGAATGCTAGATACGTGGCATAACTCTTTCTAGTTTCTACGCTCAAAATCAATTGTTAAATTGGAAGAGTATAACTAAAGTAATAGATCTCATCATTTCACGCAACTCTCATAAGTCACAAGAATATATCGTCGATCTATATAGAGTTTGATAGTTAATAAGGAGCTTGAGCCTTGAAATGTCTCCGCTTCAGCGGTCCACCAGCTTCGGGTTTTACTTTGATTTCCTCTAGATTTTTACTTTAATCTGAGATTGATTTGTTAAGATTCAACATGTTGAACCCAGAAAACTGGAGGACTTTCAAAAAACAATTAAACCCATCAAGGAATCAGAGTTCAAAGCTTGGATCTTGATTCTTTTTCTCTTTTTTCGGGTTTCATTGAATTTATGGGTATTGTGTTTTCATATGGTTGTTCATATTTGAAGAGCACAAAGAAGAAGAATCAAAGAGTAGTGAGAAAAAGAAAGTCCCATTCGAATTTTGATTTGAATGTCGACTCCAAAATGACAGAATCTAGATCCTCAAATATTACAATAAACAATTGTTTTTCGCTGGCAACAATCTGATCCAAATTTTTTTTTCTTCCATCTATAACTAGTATTGTAATGTTACAGTGGAAACCCAGACAACAATAACGAAATCACATTTTTTGTTTTTAATTTAACAAAAAAAAAAATCAACTGAATACTACAGGGCCTAACTAAACCCAAAAAAAAATGATACAAAGGCTAATAACATAAAGTACACTTACCATGAATTTCAATTAGCAACCAAAACCAAAAAGAATGTGTAACTATATCCTCAGCAAATGGCACAACTCAGCAGCAAGCAACCACTTAAGCAATCGCATATTTGAGTGTCTCCGACTCTTTGGGCCGCCACATGGACTTCTGCACGCAAAGCAGTCCCTCCTTGTCCTTAGAATAGGTCATGCGAACCTCCCACTGCATGGACTTCACCATGTTCTCCACCTCATTAATAGTCTCAACATCGTCTCGCACAATAAGCTTTCCCTCTGGTCGAAGGATCCGATCAATCTCTGCCACTACAGCCGCTAAATTGCACCTGTCACTCATAAACCAATAACAAAATTAGACATGATGAATCAAATGTCCGCTTTGCTGCTGAGAAAATGAGAAACGAAATCATATGCACACCTCTTTTTGAGCTTGGAAAGCAGATGGTCGGCATGGAGAAGATCATACGACCTGGGGTAGGTGTTAAATGACTCGCACCAATCATGATACATACCAAACAAACCTCGCTCGTAAATTATGGGTAGTGTATCTGGAGAGTCTACTGAGACCACATTCATAACCCAAATTTTCAAATCTTTCAAAGCAGCAGCAAACCTGCAAACACAACCACAATCACAACTCAGAACTAAAGAAAATGGGCAAAATAACTAGACACGACAATAAGCTACATCAACCATTTCAATTGTCGGCATCTCACTCGAAAACACGTTCCTTGGTAAGATCAAGAAGAATAGCAAAACTATAAATTATAACCACACTATTCAAAATAACCACGGGACCATTTTGCTTACCCTCCGTACACAGCTCTCATGTCCATAACATTCCTGACAGATGACCAGTCAATCCCCATTCCATTTAGATATGACTTGGTCACCACACGTTTCCAGTGCTCATAATCTGCAGTGAAATCCTCAGGAGCTGGTTTTCCATACACACCAACCTGGGAACTTAACAACCAGTAGGGTGCCTTGTCCAACCTCAATGGCCATTGTTCAGGCCATTCAGACCCACGCTGTGATGAATCTACAGGAACTTTGTGCAGGCATGCTTGTAATGGAACATTCCTGTAAACAGAAAAATTAACCACGGATTAGGCAAGCTATGGAGGTTTAAAATTATAGTTATCTTTGGGTTTGCATCAGACAAATGTTGGCAAGGTTAACACCATTTCCAATTTGACGGGCAGAATAGTTTTGTTCTTCCATATGCATCATAGTATTCTTTCAAATGATTTTTGAATCACAGAAAAAATTTCCATTGTCCAATGCAATCAGCAGGATCATTAATCCACAAATAGAACTTCATAATTTTAACCAAAAAGACTTTTGGCAACTATTTCAGATGGCTGGAAAAGAATTGGCTTCATTGAGATTATTAAAAATAAACTAGATGGAACCCAAAACACAAAGTGTGTGAGCAGTTTAAAGAAATAAAATAAGGCATGAACCATTTTTATTTCTTTTAAATTTATTTAGTTTTGTTGATTTCTTAAAATGTCCATATTTATGAAAAAATTATTAAGTAATATTAAAAGTATAAAGAAAAGTTCCAGCTAAATAAAATGAATACCAGGCTGCATCGGGATCATCAGAAGTAGCACAGACAGGAGGCTCGCTCTGTGATCTTTTCTCATAACAATCATTTGAAGTAGGCTTTCTGTATACGGCTGCACCAACTCCATTTATTGTATCCTTACTAATGGACACAAGTTCCCAGCATATCGCTTTCGTCAGCTCCTTCATGACTGCAGATGATTCCCACATAATTTTGACAAATTAGAATTTATCAACCAACTCTAATTCAAAAGTTCCAAAGATATTAGGTTCAAAATTATGTACCATTCCATATTTCAACATCTTCAGCCAGCTTTTGATAAACTGGAGTAGCAGACCACACAAAGAAACCGCCAGGTCTCAACACACGATTCAGCTCCAATAGAAGCTTACCACCTGCATATCATACTTATGAGTGAATGCCTAAAATAAATTATTAACCAACAATGCTCCCTATGTTTACTTCGTCAGAAAAGGGTGGCTTGACATCTAGGGCCTCTTTGGTGTCTGTTCCAAAACAGATTTCTATCATTAAAAGCATGAAAATAGAAAACAGTGCAAAACATGCAGCCAAGTGTGAAAACTTCTTGCAGAAGAATTTTAAGAAAACAAGCTTGACATCACAAGGCACTGAAAACTCAAAATATGTTTCCAGTTTTCAACTCAGAAGTTATAGAATAGAAACCTGAAACAATTGTTTTCCATTTCTATTTACAACAGTTACTGAAAACTTAGCCAAACAACCCCTTGATTTCTCAGAGATGGAAACTGTGTTTTTAAACATCAATCTAAGCCTGGATGACCTTGATCTCAAGGAATCATACTTAAATCAAGACACAAGGAATACCTTCTATATGCCACGGAACCCTGCAGCGGGCACAGTGGACAACATCAAAAACTTTACTGGGGAAGGGAAGTCTCTTTGTGCCCATCACAGCAGATATAGCTGGAATTCCTCTTTCAAGTGCAAACTGCACTTGAGCTTCATGCTCATCTTTTGGGGCCAATGACACTGCAAGGACATCTCTGTCAAAGAGAAAGCCTCCAAAGCTAGCAACGCCACATCCAACATCTAATATGACACGTGTTCGCTTTCCCCAGGCAATATCAGGAACAGACTGCAAGAGAAGACAAGACAACCATAATTTCGAAGAACAGTAAGAAGAAAAATACATAACTGTTTTCTTGGTTGTAAATCACATCCAAAACTCAGTGTTACAAATAAATCATTTGAATATGGTAAGAAGAAAAAAAAACTATTTTTCAGCTGTAAATTCCTTCCAAAACTCAGTTTCATAAAAACTGGAAGATATATAATCCAAGATAAATGCATAGGTATTAAAACTATATACACATAGCAAAGAGTGGAAAATTCTCCAAACATGACCTGATAGAAAACATTAGGGAAAAGGAGAATGCAAGGATTGTATGCACACTTGAGAATATGCAGAAAAAATGAAAGCAGATGAACAGAGAGAACAATCCCACATGCAAAGTAATACAGGTGGAATGGATGTGAAACAAAATCAAAATAGAAGTATTCACCTCTTGTATGAAATCTATATAATGAAGAGCACCACGCTTGAATTGTGTTCCGCCACCAGGAAAAGTTAGGTATTCACCAGTAACTTTGACCCAATTCTGATGCCCCTTAACTTGAGCAAGCTTGGTATGGGGAACATTGTAGTACCATATCTGCACCCACGCACCTTATTAATTTGTGCAAACTAATTTGTATATCTATCAATTTAATATGTATATCAGTCAAGTTACCTTTTCCCTGCTCTTTGGCCACTCAATTGGGCGTCTATATCCTTCGGGAAGAGGAAGAAGGCAGGTGGGAGCCTCTTCAGGACAGTGCCTTTCACGGTGTTCGTAATGCTTGGTACTTGGAAGACTCTTAATGGCTTGCAAATTGTCAAGGCATGGGATGAAATCAGGCCCAGCAGTGGAATTGCAGAGTTTCCAGTTGTAACTAGTTTTCTGGTTAGAAGAAAGTTGAGCCTCCTTCTCATTCTTGGACTCTGTCGATTGAGTTGACCATGAACTATTTTGAGTTGTAGTCTCGTTCAACAACTCTGACTGAGCAACAGAAGGAAATACCTCATTTGAACCCTGGTTTTTGGACTCTGAATCTTTCTTCTTTTCTCCATCTGACTCCTTGGTATTAATTTGCTCCTCTTTCTCTTCTATCTGACCATTCACCTTTAATTTATCAGTGGTTTCTTCAGAGTTGTCTGATTTCTTATCATTGTCATCATCCGATTTCTTCTCATTGTCACCGGAATCAGATTTTTTCTCCTTTTCATCACCACCATCACTCTTTTTGTCTCCATCTTCTGAATTCGATTCTCCATTTCCATCCTCCGTTTTACTTCCACCATCTTCAGTTTCAGTTTTCTCCTCAGGTGTCTCTTCAGTTTTCTCCTCATTCTTTTCCACAAATTTCTCCTCCGACTTTCCTTCGAGCTTGTCTTCACCAGGAGTAGTAGTAGCAGCATCACTGTTGTCTCCTTTGGTTGCATCCTCAGGTAAATCACCTGGGTTGTCTTCAAATTGCCTGTTAGTGCCCTCATTGGTGTCACTCACTTGTTCCTTCACGTCGACCTTACTGCTATCTTTCTCAATGAGCTCACTCTTCTTCTCCTGAGGTAAATCTACATTTTGGACAGGAACTACAGAGGAGGAGGTCATCATCCAAACCCCAACCAAGCACAAGGCCACAAACACCACAATGGTGACGGTGGAGCAGTAACTACTGGAGGACCTCCTATTGTCAACTCTAGTATATTTTCCTATCGCCATGTTTCCCCAAGCAGTGCACAAGTATTAATCACTAATTGATTGATTCAACCCCTGAAAGTTAAAATAAGATGAGATCAAAAGTATTTAGTTTTCACAGATCCAAGAGGATTGTGTAGTGGATCTAGGAATAACATAAAACGAAAAAGGATCTAAAGTTATCAAGTTACTAAAAATGTAAAAGCGACGGGAAATGAAGGGCAGAGATTACTAAAATACAGCCATCACAATTAATTGACAACTAAAAAAACAGACGAAAACGAGTCAGAGGGCCCAATAATTTAATCTTGGGGAACAATCATGGTGAATGAAGAACAAAGCATCCACATATACAGTAATAAATAACAATATACATTTTAGATCTTTCAGAATGCAGTGAATTTGATGAAATCTGAGCTGAAAATGAAATCTTTAGGAGGAAGCACGTACCTTGGTTGCGGCAAGAATGCGATGAGGCACAGATCTGATCTCTGAGACGGAGCAAAAGCTCTGGGGGTTAGTCTTCCATCCCCAACGAGAAAGAAAAGAAAAGAAACGAAAAAGAAACAGAAAAGCAGAAGAGAACTATGATTTATGAGAGAGATTTGAGTTGGATTATTTCAGAATTCAGAGAGAGAGAGAGAGAGTTGAGGATAGAGAGACTCGGGAAGTAGTAAGCAGAAGGGTGGAGAACGCGGAGGAGATTTAATAGCAATCAATTTGAAGAGATAGAAAGAGAATGGACGATTTTTCTTTCTAAATTCGATTAATTTTTGGCTGGATTATTTTATTTCATTTTATTTCATGAATTACGTATCACGATAGTGAAAATCCTGCCTGCAAGCAATTTCCTTGATTATTTTTAAACTCCGTTCATAAGAGAGAAACATGGCCAGTTGGCCACAGGAGTGGAGAGCCGTGAAACAGGACAAGCTGCAGCAAATCCGGCACACTCCGCACGCCGTAATAAGGGGTACAGGAAATTTAACCCCAATACCCGATCCGACCTGTCGACCTGCTATTTGACCCGACCCGACCCGACATCTGATTCGACAACCTTTTAATTTGTCCCGAGCTGACACTCTCCCAAAACAGTAGTCGGGGGAAATTCCCAACCCAACCCGTCAATTCAACGGCCACGGGAGCGTGTATTGGATTCGACCATCAGCGGCCGCCCTAGGTCCAAAATAATTTAAAGTTCAAATAAAATATAAATTATAAAAATAAAAATAAAAAATGTAAAAGAAAACTAAAGTCAACGGTGTTTAGTGTATAAACTGTCATAGAAACCAAAGAGTAAAGAAAATTTTCACCGGAAAAAACAAGAAGAAAAAAGAGACAAAAAATGCATCTATTCAATAACAATAAGAATTTGGAAAAAAAAAATAACAATCAGAATTCCAAGCGGGACCTCGATTTTGATTTCACCTTTCATGATGAAGATCGAAGCTTTTAACGACGCCTTATAGTATGCAATAAGTTTATAAATATAACGACCCATATTTATTTTAAATTCAAATTCGCAATTTATTTAAGAAAAGACGATTTTACCAATGAGTTTAAGGGGGGTTCGAAATTTAATTTTTCTTTGGAAATACTTTTGGAAGTTTTTCTTGGACCGTTGCGTAAGTCTCAAATTCACGAGTTTGTAAACAGACGACACACGTAAATCGGAGGTTTACGGGAAAGTTATTGTTCTAGAACGGTCGAGGGCACTTTGATGATTTAGTAACGGGAGATATTTTTAAGCCTGTCACACACTCTCTCTCATCGCTCTCATTTTCTCTCTCCAGCCTCGCGAAATTAAGAAGGGCCACCCTCGTTGGCAGCGTTTTGGGCCAACCCAGACCGTGCTACCACCACCAAATTCATCATCTCTTCAAGTTGAACACGACCGTACCCTCCATCGCCCCAAGTGACTGCCGTACGCGACGAATCGAGCGTTGAAAGGAAGGGTGACTTCATAATTTTTGAGGTGTTTTTGGCCACCACGGGTAAGGGTTATCAATTCTGACCTTGGATTTTGATTCATGGGAGTGAGTAGATGAATTTAGACTACTAGATCGTTAAATTTGGTTGAGAATCGGAGAAGTTAGAAAAGCTTGAAGTTTTGGCCTTCAATGGCTTTAACCGGCCAGCAGCCAGAGTTTCAGTGACAGAATATTCCATCGACGACGAATATTCCGTTAGTCAACGGCGGCTTTGGTTAGTTGACTGACGTCGTTAATTTTAACGGAATATACTAACGGTGCTAACGATGTGAGCATATTTCATTAAATCAAAGGGAAAAGGTAATGTCGTTAAACTGACTGATTCTGTCAGCACCTAGCAGTGCAGGGAGCGTACGTGGGAGCCACGTGGTCGCGCGTGGGGGTTTATCAACGTTCTGAATCTATTTTCGCGGGTTTCGGGTCCATTTGAGGTTGTATAAGAGCTGTTTTGGGCGTTCTAAGTTGCTTTGAGATAGTTTTAGGACATGTGAATACCTGCGGGGGTTAGGGACCCGGCTTTAAGACTTAGAGTGGTTAATTATTGATGTCGAGGGTCATTTTTGACAGGCTTGGTGGCTCCAGGGGTTGTGGAGGATCCAACAGTTTTAAGTTAAGCTCGCTTGAACTTGTAGGTGAGTGGACTTTGTTTCTAAATGATAATGCACTTATACCTAAATGTATTACATGACAGGACCTCTCCCGAATTTCCCCCTTGAAACTCGCGAGAAGCCCTGCTCCCGTCTGACGACCATAGAAAAACTTAAAACCTTCCAGAAATGCCCTCACACTACCAACCAAACCTTACGAGAATTCTACCGAAAATTAGGCAGAATCTCTCCTATAAACGGGTCAAACCATCTTCACCTGTCAGACAAAGGATGTAAAATAAATACAAATCTGAACAGTCCAGCTAAACCCACAACCACCCAAAACACACACAACTAAACCAAATCCGAACTACCAAGCCATCAAAATAATTACAAATAACCGAAAAGTGGATCAAAGCAGACTAGGTTAATTTTTAACTTTACAATAACTAATGAAAGTCCTACGTGATGGCAGCACATCAAAAGATGATGCCTCCTCCTAGTCTTTTCGCCTCGTAGCACTACGGCCTCGAGGGCACAAAAAAAAAAACTAAAACAACTATGAGTGGACAATAGAATCAAAATAAAAGCATAGCCTCGTGAATAAAATAATAATACTTGTCACAATAATCCCACCTCGTTATCAAACCTTACATGTAATATGATCCGCATATACAAGTAAACACCGCTTACCGGAAACCACATGATTTACCTCGGTGGAACCCACGCTACCTTTAGTTGTGCCTGTCATCTCAATAACCCGGCCGAAGCCGTCCTCCCAAGTCGTAGCTCGATATTCCGGCCGTTGCCATACTATCAACGAGCACATGATGAAAAATGCCTCAACGTCATGCGTCGGAGAATCCCATGCCTCACATGTCCGAAGATACCTCAAAGACAAGTGGTGGTCATCCCGAGCCTTAACTCGATATCCCAACCGTAGGCGTAACCCCGAGTTGTAGTTCTATACCCTGGCCGTAACCATCATCCTAAGCCGTAGATTAATATCCTGGGCCGTCGCCCAATATTCAGGGCAATCCAACACGGAGACATGCCCTTCTAACCATCGCTAAAAATACCTCAAAGTAATGGAAAGGAAACTGAGAGATCCAACACGGGGACCTACTCGCCAGACACACATATTTGAAAATAACCTCAAAGATATGCGGCTGAAATCCTATGCGCATAGACAACCTCAACAAACACGCATGATCGGAAGTACCTCGAAGTCATGCGGTCGAAGAAATCCCGGGTCGTCGCCCAATATCCTTGCCGAAGCTGTAATCATGGTCGAAGTCGTAATCCCCTGTCGAAGTCGTAATCCCTGGCTAAAGCCGTAATTCCTGGTCTAAGCCGTAATCCAGGCCGAAGCAGTAACCTTAACGAGCACATGACGGAAAATGCCTTAACATCATATGTCGGAGAAATCCCTCGATTCACATATCCGACAATACCTTGAAGACATGTGGCGGAAATCCACCAGACTTGGCCGAAACCAAAGCCATCAAATAGTCAGGCCTAAGCCCAACTCATATACCCGGGCCTCAGCCCAAAATCCATAAAACCAAGTCTTGAGCCAAAACCCAAGTCACATAATCCAAATCATTCAGAAATCGTTCTGGGAGTCCACAATCATTAATAACTCAATTAAAACCATAATCCTTAGTTCTCGAGTCTTACAAGCCAATAAGACATTACATAGTAACTATCCTTAAGTTATGAAATTCATAATTGATAAGAAATCATCCCAAAACATATACATATACATGCATTACAATTTAGTTACAAAGTCCACTCACCTCAACGTCCAAGCGAATCCAACTCCAAGCTATTCGGTCCCCCGTAATCTTCGGAGCCACCACGCATGTCAAGAACGACACTTGGCATTATTAACCAACAATTTTAAACCTTAACCACGGGACCCGAACTCCCGTAGGTTCCCATACGCCCTCTAGCATTACTTAACAAGCCTAATTCACTCAAATAAATGTCCAACGATCGAATTGGCTGGATTGTGCAATCGGTCGACAATCAACAACCTAAACTCTAGAATCTCAAATCTAGTGATTCGAACCTCCGATTCAAGATTCGTCAACTTCTACGCAATCCTAGAGGCATGATGATTAACATACTAACATATGGTGATGATCTAATGGTTCGTTAATTTGTGATCGACGGACCATATTTGACGATCCTTCGATCGTCAAGCAAACGACCAAAATATGTCGTTTCGAAAATCTCGACCTGTCCAAAAACCTAAGGGACAATTACACTTAGGATTGTCACTACGTGGTCTAATGTCCTGCCGTGCTCTGCCACCACCGCTGGTAGCACGGCGACAATCCGGCGATCGAAAATTTCCAAATTAGGTGTCAACACCTATGCCAAAAGAACAAGCACAACAAGTACAACAAACTTCCCAACTATGTCAAAGTCCAATTTTGGCCGGAAGTGATCGGACTCTACAAAAATCCTCGGGAAAACCTTAACTTTCTCGACATCGAACCACCACCTACGGTGGCCATTGATGTCGAGGCTCAAATAAGCTTTGAAGAGGGTTGAGAGACAAACCTTTTGCAAGAAGGACCAAGGAGAACGGACACCGAAGGTGGCCGGGATTGCAACTTGAAGATTGGTCTTCGCGATAGTATGTTGGCCGACCCCTTTCGGGCTAAAATTCGATCAAACGAGGCATTAATTGGACTGGATCTTTTGGGGAAGATAGAGCTTGAAGATATGAACGTTTGGATCCAAGAATTGTGACGATTGGTGGCCGGACGACGGAGTTATGGCTCTCCAAAGTTGGGATTTGGGTTTTGGACGAAAATTTTGGAGGAAGAGGGGGCTGAGCTCGGGGAGAGAGAGAGAGTGTCATCCAAACATAAAAATGTGATTTTGTTTCATAATTATGAAATTTCCCTTTTTGTTTTTAAACCATAACTCTCTCATTCGAACTCCAATTTTTGCATGCCGCCTATCTACGAATTTGTGAGGACGAGACCTACACAACGGTATAAGAAAAACTTTCCAAAAGTACTTTTAAACAAAAAGTGACCCCTGAATGCCCTAATCTTCAAGGGCAAAATTGTCATTTCTCAATTAATTTTTCCAAATCTAAATTAATTTTAGGTCCGGGTCATTACATTACATGAGTTCTTACTAATTGTTATATATATCTTAGAAAGTAAGGAAAATTATTAGAAAATGTTGTCATATCTCTTATGAGGTTCGGTAACTAAGGATAATCGTTTTAAATGGTTTTGGAAATGGTTTTGGGACGTGTCTCGGATACTGATGTTGGGCTTCAGCCCGGAGTTATGGAGTTTGGGTTTAGGTCTGGGTTTACGATATTTGACTTCGACTAGGTCTTATGGATTTCTACCACATGTCCTTGTGGTATTTTCGGACATTTGAGTCGGGGGTGTAAGGACCCTTCCCGAATTTTCCCTCGAAACCCGGAAAGAACCCTTATCCCGTCTGACAGCTCTTTTATCTCAAATTTTTAAATATCAGAAATACCCTTTATCCTTAAATAATTTTGTTCTTTTTTTGTAAACCTTACAGGGTTCCCGACCGAACCTCTGTACTTACTAACCATTCCTACCTGTTAGACGCAGGATAGTATACAGGTCAAAGCCAAGACCTCGGAATAGTGGTGGTCCAAATAGGAACACTCTCTGACACCAATTTTCAGTAGGTCAGACACTGCTGACATCTCTACTGGAATACCATAAGACAACCGACTAGTCAGATACTTGTGAACCAACAATAATTCGTCACTCTAGGTCACCGCCCACACCAACCCACTGACCCGGATGACGAAGTATTTTCGTAGGCTGATTAATCCCATAGGCTGATTAAGCCCATGACAATCGTCGTCAAATCATACTAGAGCCGGAAATATCCTCGGCTATCATATCACATCAGTCGGCATATCCCTCGATTGGCATATCCCTAGCCACCAGGGTATCCCTTGAGGTGTGCTAGTCCTATATTACAACTCTCTGTACTATGATATCACATCAGTCGACAAGTATCCTCGACTATCATATCATATCATCAGCCGGTATAACCTTCGGCTATTATATCATATCAGTCGGCAAGTATCCCTCGACTGGCATATCCCTAGCCACCAGGGTATCCCTTGGGGTGTGCTAGTCCTGTATTACAACTCTCTGTACTATGATATCACATCAGTCGGCAAGTATCCTCGACTATCATATCATATCATCAGCCGGTATAACCTTCGGCTATTATATCATATCAATCAGCAAGTATCCCTCGACTGGCATATCCCTAGCCACCAGGGTATCCCTTGGGGTGTGCTAGTCCTGTATTACAACTCTCTGTACTATGATATCACATCAGTCGGCAAGTATCCTCGACTATCATATCATATCATCAGTCGGTATAACCTTCGGCTATTATATCATATCAGTCGGCAGGTATCCCTCGACTGGCATATCCCTAGCCACCAGGGTATCCCTTGGGGTGTGCTAGTCCTGTATTACAACTCTCTGTACTATGATATCACATCAGTCGGCAAGTATCCTTGACTATCATATCATATCATCAACCGGTATAACCTTCGGCTATTATATCATATCAGTCGGCAAGTATCCCTCGACTGTATATCATATCATCAGCCGGTATAACCTTCGGCTATCATATCACATCAGTCGGCATATCTCTCGACTATCATATCATATCATCAGCCGGTATAACCTTCGGCTATTATATCATATCAGTCGGCATATCTCTCGACTATCATATCATATCATCAGCCGGTATAACCTTCGGCTATCATATCACATCAGTCGGCATATCTCTCGACTATCATATCATATCATCAGCCGGTATAACCTTCGGCTATCATATCACATCAGTCGGCATATCTCTCGACTATCATATCATATCATCAGCCGGTATAACCTTCGGCTATTATATCATATCAGTCGGCATATCTCTCGACTATCATATCATATCATCAGCCGGTATAACCTTCGGCTATCATATCACATCAGTTGGCATATCTCTCGACTATCATATCATATCATTAGCCGGTATAACCTTCGGCTATTATATCATATCAGTCGGCATATCTCTTGACTATCATATCATATCATCAGCCGGTATAACCTTCGGCTATCATATCACATCAGTCGGCATATCTCTCGACTATCATATCATATCATCAGCCGGTATAACCTTCGGCTATCATATTATATTGGAGGTTCACCGGGTTCACCGCTAATAACGGATCCTAGTCTCGGGTTCTGGTCTCCCTAAAATATATGGCCAATTCAGATAAACTCATACATCCGGGTCAAAACCCAAATCATTGACTCAATAATTTCCACATCAAAATGATATCAAAACCGAGTCCAAAACCCATGATATTTCTCAAATCACACTTTAACTGATATAGTGGAAAACATATGTCTAGTAATCATTTCTAAAATCCAGAAATTCAATGCCACAATACATAACAGTATTTTAACAAAGATATTTTGATGCATTCATTCAGTTTATAAAACAAAAGTTCACTCACATACATCATCCAACCCTTAATTCATGGACGCTCTAGCCCAAGGAACACATGCACAATAATGACCCAACTACCTTGACTTTCCGAGCTCAAAACTCGCTAATACGATCAACTATTACCGCTGGGATTGCCCAAAATGACCTCTAAACGACGTCCGATCAACCTGAAACCTGTACCAACAGATTCGGAACGTCGAACACTAGTTACCACGCGCCGCCGTGACCTCAGACTCGGCCCCACGCGCCGCCAGAAGTTCGGCACACGCGCCCACGTGCCCTCACGCACCGGTCACGCGCCTGCTACAGTGTTTACATGCCTGGACCGGTCCAACCCGGTCTGGCTTAACCTGATCCGGTCCAACTCGACCTGACCGGTTCACTCAACTCGACCTATTCAACTCGACCCGACCGATTACTGGTGACTCGCTGGAGAAGACGACTGGACTACCGTCGCTGTCGCCGGAGGCTGGCCGGAGAAGATGACCGGACCACCACCTCTGCCGCCGTCTGGTTCGCTAGAATCCCCCATTTCCGGCCGAAACTCCAAGCTTTACAACTTCCTCAAAACTCAACCATTTTACACAAATTTTACGTCTAAATCTATCTACTCGAACCCAGGAATCCAAATATGACCTTAAAACATCAAACACGTACCTGTGTAAGCCGGAAAATCGATCGGAAGATCCGAAACTTCCTATACTCGGTTCGGCTTCCACCGTGGTCCTCTCCTTCGATGGTTGGTACGGTTGTGATCGTGGGAAGGAGTAGAATACGATTAGTTGATCAAAACTGGAAGCTAAAGCCTTGGATTCAAAGTTGACTTTATGGTTTTTCTTCGGGTGTTTTCGCACGGTTTCGGGTTCGATGTGGGTGTTTTTGTTTCAGAGAGAGAGATGAGTGATCATGCCATGAAGATGAAAAATGATTGGGTTAAAATATCTTCTCCCAAATCAAAATTACCAAAATGCCCTTGCACATCTAGACCCATAACTTCCTTACACGAACCCCGTTTTCTGCGTGCCGCCTGTCTACGAACTCGTGAGTTCGAGACCTACGCAACGGTATCCAAAACACCACCAAAAGTGTATCAAAACCAAACTTGATTTCCAAGCCCTTTACCAACCCAAGGTAAAATCGTCAATTTACAAAAATAATTGCGTAAACCCAATAATTAAAATTCCGGATTGTTACAAGGGGAGTTCTCCGATGCATGATGACATACCTCGACCCATTAAGCCCCTAAGGATGCCAAAATTGAGGCATGCTAGGCGACATCTGAACGGTAACGTCCAGATGACGAAAGCCAAAAGTTTAAAACGGTGAATTTTAGGAGGTCGTGTGAAACGTAGTTATTAAAAACCAATCAGCAGTTTACCACGACAACAGAAGTTCAGAGCATAGTACACAACTTTGATGATCATAAGGTTAAGCAACTACTTGAGTTACCCTGATTTTCCAAAACACCCGAACATCCGGTGTGAATGTCAAAGCAGCAACTGAAAACTCTTCGATAAGCGCAGATTACCATAAATACTTGAGGTGTACAAAAATAGAAGGGTGAGTGGACCTAATAGTTTATTTCAGTGTAAATCAGTAGGTTGAAAACATAACTTAACCCCTCAGTTTTAGGAAGAAACTACAAGATATCAACAATGTACAAACGACAAACATGCACGTTCAACAAAAAATAGTCTGATAATAATAAGCAGTCTAAAAGTTTATCCCGAAGTAAAGGACTAGGAGATATAACCCACTATTTTTTATGCTCTTGAGTCGCTCGAGTCATGCGCACATGATAGGATGGATATCTATGATTCGCTCGTGTACCTCGACCACATGAAAGCTAGGTGCTAAGTACCATCACCTCATGTCCCCTAGAGCTCGGGGACAAGCTGGCGCTATTTAACTAGTATTCAAGAAAGCGCGGGTGATCAATCACGTGGAGGCTGGTCTGTGACCAACATATGGGTACTAAGATATCGACGACTCCTATGTGGGTACTACACATCTCATGTATAACGCGCGCGCATCACAACTCTTATGAAGATAACTAACCATCGATCTCAATCAAGTCATGCTCGGTGTTTGATCTGAAAATAGACCTAACGGAATGTGATCTTGTTGACCGCTGGTATGTATTCTTCTCGTCTACCGGGAGACCTACCGGACAACAAGAAGAGTACTTGACACCGGTGGGTTGCTGACCTAGTGGACTACGATGCTTAAGTCAGTAAGCGAGTGAGAGATCATACATGAACAAGGTAGCATAAGGGTAAGTGAATAGTAGTTACCTTTTCTTGGGGAGTGTGCCCCTATTTATAGTAGAAATGAATGTGGTGGTAGGAAACCTAATGTTGTGATGTCCAAGTTACCTCCAGGATGCTGACAAGTGTCCTGATGATGTTAAATGAGTGGTGGTGATTCGTTTGGGCATTAGGGCAGTGTTGTTCCTGCGTGGGTGAGCGTGCCGATCAAGGGTGTCAACCAAAGGGTGCCGACCACGGTGGTATGGTCGGTGGCTGGTAGTTGGCACTAGACGGCTAACCAAATATGTTCTAGTCGGCAGGCAGGTAAGATTGATAAGGGCGATCGTGCGTTCTATGACGTTGGTCTTCCTTCTCGTGGTCGGTCGGAATGGTATAAACATAAGTCCCCTAAGTCATTGACTGAGGTGGATTTCCTTGGTCGAGGAATTGTCAGTTTCGTGCAGACTGTGTAGACCGACCAGTAGGGCTATACCCTGTAGTCCCCTAAGTCCTTAGGTAAGGAAGTGTGCCTTAGTCGGGCGAATCCCCTGAGGGGAACGTGATTAACGTGACAGATCAGTCACCTCTAAAGGCTTGCCTACCAGCGTGATGTCAGGGAGGAACTTCGAATGATGCGACTGATCGATCGCCTCTGAAAGCTTGCCTATTAGTGCGATCTCAGAGAGGGATCTCGAATGATGCGGCATATAGATCATCTCTGAAGGCTTATCGATCATTGCAATGTCAGGGAGGAACCTAGAATTTTGCGATAGATTGGTCACCTCTAAAGGCTTACCGATCAGTACGATCTCAGAGAGGGAGCTCGAATGATGCAACAGATCAATCGCCTCTGAAGGCTTACCGATCAGCACTATCTCATAGAGGGACCTCGAATGATGCGATAAATCGGTTGCCTCTGAAGGCTTGCCGATCAGTGCGATCTCGGAGAGGGATCTCGAATGATGTGATAGATCGGTCGCCTCTGAAGGCTTACCGATCAGCGCGATCTCAGAGAGGGACCTCGAATGAGGCGACAGATTGATCGCCTCTGAAGGTTTGCCGATCAGTGCGATCTCAGAGAGGGACCTTGAATGATGCGATAGATCGGTTGCCTCTGAAGGCTTTTCGATCAGTGCCATCTCAGATAGTGACCTCGAATGATACAACAGATCGATCACCTCTAAAGGCTTGCCGAGCAGCGCATATGTGTGCGCTCTTAATGATAGTTGAGTGAAGTTTTAATGATTGCTTAGTGGGTGCGCAAATCAAGGAGGTGTAATAAGACCGTTACAGGAGCGCAAATATAAGGGGGTGCGGCTCATTTGAGCATACTTTTTGGAGAACTCTCGTTGTGACCGACCAAGATCAACATCTGAGTAGAGCAAGTGAGCTTCCGAGCAAATAGTGTCTGACCAGATTCGCGTCCTACTAAAGGTACAATTTTATTTTTTCGTTTTGCTCTTCCCTTTTTCAATAGGATAGGTTGATGCTTAGTGTAGTCTCCTTTTTGTTTGTAGATGTCAGAGTCAGAGTCATTGAACGAACTTGGGGAAAGATCCCTTCAAACTTTTGGAGGTGAAGCACCGTCCTGCTCGGCAGATGATGCGTCGAGTAGGTCGAGTGGTTCCACATCCGGTAGTGGGTTCTCGTCGGCCAGTGGTGGGATGAGCAATGGATCCTCGTCGACCACTGATAGTGTTTCAGCGCTCTTTAAAGATGTGGCCAGATGTGATGCCGATGGGAATGTATATGAGGCATCCTCGTCCAAGCCTCTAGTGATCGAGCTTGAAGAATCAGAGGCCAAAGACATGAAGGGGGTTGAAAAGGGGGTCGATGAAGATGAGGCCAAGGAGGAGGGGGCCTATGAAGGGGAGGCAGTTGAATAGGGGGCCGAAGAGCAGGAGAAGGCCAATGAAGACTGGGCCGAAGAAGAGGAGGTCGATGAGGAAGTAAAGGACGTTGATCCAATCAGTACGACCCTCCCCATAAATAATTCACCCTGGATGGTAGATCATCAGGTGACGACCTTGAGGGAGGCCGACCTAGTTAAATTTAGGGATCGGTACAACGTGCAGACCGATATTATGTTCACCATCCCACCTCCAGGTGCTAGGCCGAGCGAGCCCCTAAAGGGGTCGATATGTTCTATATTGACTCGTTCGAGCATGGTGTTCGTCTGCCTCTCCATCCATGGTTGCAGGATATCCTTGCTCAGCGAGGATAACATTCGGTCAACTGAACGTGAACGGCTGGATCACACTGGTTAGCCTCTACACTGCCTTTCGGTTGTGCAACAAAGGGGAACCAAGCTGGGGCCAGATGTGCTACCTGTACAAGTTCAGGGGGCAGCAATATAGACCAGGGTGGTTCCAAATTGAGTGTGTAAGGAGATATCCCATCATCCCAGAATAATTGGAAACATCGATATTACTAGGTGTCCAGCCCATAAGAGGGGGAGATGAGCAAGCTACAAAGGCGGATCATGCCCTTTTTTCAATCGGAAGGTGGTTAAGGTTGACCATAGTATTAGGTTTAGATAGGCTTACTTTTTCCAACTTTTTATTGTTCGGCCTTTGCTAGTCGGCTGACCATACTTTGTTTTGTAGGTGCATTTAAGGGTGGGTGCTCAACTACAGAAGATGAGGAGTGTGAAAACATTCGTCATCGGCTGTCTAAGCTTGAGCTGAGCAGGTGCATCCTTCGTCTTCCTGATACCTTAATCGCGGTCGGCCTCTTCCAACTTCCCGGTAAGTATATAAATGCCTAAATTGATTGGCAGGGGGAACCTATGTTGTTTTTGTCCGACTACCCCTGACTTGGGTATTCTTGTTTTTTGTGGTGTAGTGCACGCCGACGTAATGAAGGCGGCTGAAAAGAAGATGGTGGAGACCATTACTAAGTAAGAGGAGATTGAGAAGAAGCTGGTCGAGTAGGCGGCAAAGAAGGGGAAATGGGGTGCTGAGTCGGCTGGGGGAAGCAAGGGCCCCAATAGGAAGACGACGACCCAAAAGAATAAGGAGCTGGTCCTTCCCCAGAAGGAACCAAGGAAGCAGGTGCCAACCATGGAGTCTTCAGGAAGTGGGTCAGTGCCCTTCATTGGTGCAAGGCCGCCCCAAAAGCGGTCGGCAGACAAAGCTAGCTTGGATCCATCGGAGGTCAGGCGTCGAAAGGTGGAGGCCTTACTGGCGAAGCAGAATACTGGGAGTGCCGAGGAAGCCCAGCAGAAGAAGAGGCAGGAAGAGGTGAACGCCCTGGAGAACGCTAGGGAGGTCGTGACCCAGGAGTCTGCTCTGCCCCTACCTTTTCGTAAGGTCCTAAAGCCTCTGCACTGGTCAATCTTCAACCACGGGTTGAAGTCCTTCTTCGCCAATCCTAGTGATGCTCCGAACGTGGTCAGTACATCGGTTGTGGATACCACCTAGCCCCAAGTGCCTGAGTGCATGCATCCGACGATGGTGCTAGTGGTGAACGACCTTATCCTCATCAACCAGAAGGAGCGGAAGGAGATTAACGAGATGAGTTCGGCCTCCTTCCTGATCAATACGCCAAGGTCATGGCCGATGGCACTCATGTAAATGTTCGGTCCTTTGCTTGATTGTAATTGTATGTTGACATTTTCTAACCAAGTGTCTTTTGGTCGGCAGTACTTTGGGGAGGTCTTCACGACCCTTCAAAAGGTGGAGATGCATACCGAGCAGATGGAGGAGGAGTGTGGTAAGCTGAAGGAGAGGGTCGAGCACCTAAAGTAGAAGGAGCATGATGCCGAGTAGGCCTTAAAGAGGTGTGCCGACCTTTTTCGGGAGAATAAAACACTCCAGGAGCAAGTGAAGGGTGACCTGAAGGGTGTTTGTGCCCAAGCTGTGGTCGAGTACAAGGGAAAGGCAGAACTTGCAGACCATGTGGACGTTCAACTGGGCTTGGTGGAGGATGAGGTTATGCAGAAGGTCGTCTTCTTCAACCAAGACCTGCCGATCAAGTTCCCTTGGCTTGATGTTGCGTCTGTGCTCAAGAAGTCATTCAAACTACCTCATGGTCGTGATGGTTCGGTGGCCGACCAGACCTTCTGTGGGGTTCATCCGAAGGATTTAGTGTTCGAGCTGGTCGATCAGACCCTGATCGTGCACTCGCCTCAAGAGGAAGATCAGATCGAGGAGGAGATCCACATTGATGATTGAGCTCGTCTGCCTTCAGTCTGCCTAATCTTGCTTCTGATGTGGATTATTATTTTTTTTTGCAAGTATTCCGGGGTATGCCTAGTGTAGGATGTAGCTTTGAACACATTTCAAATTAAATGAATTTATTTTTCTCTCAACTTTGTCTAGTCGGATGCCGACCACATGTCTTCATATATATATATATATATATATGCATATTTGATTTGGTTCCAACTACTGACTGGTATGATGGTTTGTATGTGTGCCGATTACTTGGGCCGAGTTATGTTGTTACTAGTATCGATCACGTTCCCATTGGTCGGTAGTTATGTTGTAACTAGGACCGATCACGATTTTAATATAGGACTAATCCGTATAATTAATTTAGGACTGATCCGTGTTTTTAAATTGTTTGTAAGTTTGGTGCCGATTAGTACTGGTATCGACCGGTAGTTGCCTGAACATGCGTCCGACCAAGATTGACTTGAACAAACAACAATAAAATTTGATGAAATTTTTTTATGCTCAAATAATGACTTCATTGATTGCATAACAATATTGATCGGCCTGAGCCATACAAAATTTAAAGAAGACTAGGCTTCACTTGTAATAAAATTTCAGGTGATATGCATTCTATTGGTGGGGTAGGGGTTTGCCATTTGGAGATTATAGCTCATAGGTACCTAGTTGGTAGACCTTAATGACCTAGTATGGTCCTTCCCACCTTGAACCGAGTATCCCGTCTGCTCGGTCTTTGGTTGCCATACTGATCTTCCTGAGAACACAGTCTCCCACTTTGAAACTTCTAGATCTAACCCTAGAGTCGTAGTACCATGCAACCCTCTGTTGGTAGGCCATGTTGCGTATGTTGCCTTACTCACGGTGTTCCTCTAGTAGATTCTGGTTGAGAGTGAGAAGTTCGTTGTTTTCGTCGGGGTCATAGGAGATCACCCGGTAAGATATTTCGCCAATTTCCACTAGCACCACGACCTCAATACCGAATGACATGGCAAATGGTGTTTCATTGGTTGATGTTTTGTATGATGCTCGGTACGACCATAGGACGTCTGGTAGGATGTCAGACCAGGCCCCCTTGTTTTCCTCATCCAAGCGGGTCTTGAGGTTGTATTTTATGATCTTGTTGACAGCTTCTACTTGACCATTGGCTTATGGATGAGCGACATAAGCGAAGTAGAGAGTAATGTCGTATACTTCACAGAATGACCAGAAGTGAGCACAATTGAATTGTTTCCAATTATCTGTGACAATGGTGTGTGGTATGCCGAAGCGACATGCGATGTTCTGGTAGACGAAGGGCTCGATTTGGACGGCTGTGATTGTTGCAAGTGATTTTACTTCTACCCACTTGGTGAAGTAGTCTATTGCCACAACAGCGTGTACTATGCCGCCCTTGCCCTTTGGCATTGGTCCAATCAAGTCTAGTCCTTATTGTGAGAAAGGCCAAGGGCTAAGCATTGGAGTGACTTTTCCTGCAAGCAAGTGTGGTATGGGGGCACAACGTTGGCATCAGTCACACTTTTGAGTTATGGTGATTGAATCTGCTTACATGGATGGCCAGTAGTAGCCTTGTCTGAAGGCTTTGTGGGCGAAGGATCTTGGTCCGGAGTGATTGCCACATATGCCTTCGTGGATTTCCTTGAGCACAGCCTGGGCCATGTATGGTGGTAGGCACTTGAGTAAATGAATAGTGAATCCCCGCTTGTACATATGACCGTGAACAATGGTGTAGCGAGCAACTTGGCGTTTGATGCGTTTGGCCTCATTTTTGTCTGTTGGTATTTCTTTATCCCTAAGGTAGCGGATGATTGGATCTATCCAGGTTGGATCGGTGTTGATGATATGGACTTCTCGCTCTTGCGTGCTTGAAACTTCCAGTAGCTCCACCGGGACTCTATGACCGTCCTTGTCATCGATAGACGAGGCTAATCTTGCTAGAGCATCAGCATGACCGTTCTCTGGGATTTTGGTCATCTCATAGGCCTGGAAGTGGCGGAGTAATGTCTTAGCCTTGTCGAGGTATAAGGACATGGTCATGTCTTTTGCGTCAAAATTGTTGTTCACCTGACTCACTACAAGTTGGGAATCATTGAAGATGTTGACCTGGTTTGCTCCCAAATCTTAGCAAGGCGAAGACCGGCGAGGATGGCCTTATATTCTGCTTCATTATTGGATGGTTTGAAGCCGAAGCGGAGAGCATACTCAAGTTTCACGTGATCTAGGGTAGTGAGTACTAGCCTTGCTCCGGAACCGGAGTAGCATGCCAATCCGTCCACATAGAGGATCCAACTGGTTTAGATTTGTCAATTGGGGTTGAGCTGGTCTCCCCCTTGACTTTTGCAACTTACTGCCTTGATACGTTTTGTTGTTCTTCCGGCATGTATTGGGTGGGTTTATATGTGAATTTGGATATTAGATCAGTAATAGCTTGTCCCTTCATTGATGATCTTGGGGCATAAGAAATATCAAACTCACTGAGCTCAATTGCCCATTTTTTCTGCCTTCTGGATGTGTCTGGCTTCTGAAGATTTGCCTGAGAGACTTGTTGTTGAGGACCAGTATGGGATGAGCTTGAAAGTAAGGCTTGAGCCTTCTTGCAGTGATGATGAGGGCATGAGCAAGCTTCTCGAGATCATCATATACGGTCTCTGCATCCTAAAATGCTTTGCTAACGTAATAGACTGGGTGTTCCGCTCCGTCTGTCCTCTTGATTAGGATGGAGCTTACCGCTGAATTAGAGACCGAAAGGTAAATAATGAGTTGCTCTCACGTGTCTGGCCTGGCTAGTAAGGGAGCCCTAGTAATGTATTCCTTGAGATCAGTGAAGACTTTCTCACATTCGGTGGTCCATTCAATGATCTTTCCCTTAGTCTTGAGGGCCTTGAAGAAAAACATGCACTTATCGGTGGCTCGTGAAATGAATCAGGTGAGTGTTGCTACTCTTCCTGTGAGGTTCTAGACCTCTTTGATGGTTCGTGGAGGTTGCATATCAAGGATGGCCTTGATCTTCTTAGGATTGGCTGCAATTCCCCTTTGGCAAATTATGTAGCCAAGAAATTTTCCAGAGCTGACTCCGAAAACACATTTTGCTGGGTTCAGCCTCATTCGATACTTCTTCAATACCTCAAACATTTTTGAGAGGCTGTGGACATGATCCGCTGCAGTTTTGCTCTTGACGAGCATATCGTCCATATAAACCTCCATGGTTTTGCCGATCTGGTCAGTAAACATGAAGTTCACCAAGCGCTGGTATGTCAGCCCAACGTTCTTCAAGCTGAATGCCATGACATTGTAGCAATAGACTCCTAAATCTGTGTGAAAGCTGGTGTGGATTTGATCATCCGGATGCATGAGGATTTGATTGTATCTAGAGTAGGCGTCCATGAAGCTGAGGAGTTCGTGACCTGCTGTTGCTTCAACTAGAAGATCAATCTTTTGAAGAGGGAAGCTGTCTTTGGGGCATGCCTGGTTAAGACCGGTGAAGTCAATACACATCCTCCATGCCCCTGAGGGCTTCTTTACCAATACCTCGTTTGCTACCCAAGCGACGTAGACGGCCTTACGCATGAAGTGGATCGTGCTCATCTTGGTGATCTCCTCTTGCATGGCCAGCTGATGCTCAACGTCATACGTTCTTCATTTCTGTATGACTGGTTTGAAAGAAGGATTAATGGTCAGTTTGTGGCAGATGACATCTGTTGATATGCCTGGCATGTTAGCATAAGACCATGCAAAGACTTCGCTGTTTTCCCTAAGGAACTGGATGAGTGCATCCCTGGTCTCCCGCTGCAGCGTGGTTCCAATTCTGACCTGTCGGTCTGGATGGTCTGTATGAAGTTTGATTGGTTCAGTCTCCTCAACGGGTTGAGGAGTTTGAGTTGCAGATAGATCTCTCGGGTCCTCTGGAGGACTAGATTAGATATGTTTCACGAGCTCCAGATCGACTGGGTCAGCCTCGTATGCCTTCTCAGTAACAGACATGGTCTCCTTGCTAGTATTTGGGTTTACTTTGGTGAGAGCAGATTGGTAGCAAGTTCTTGCCGAAAGTTGATCTCCTCGGACCTGTCCTGTCCCAATGATTGTTGGAAACTTCATTAAGAGTAAACACATAGAGCACACCGCGTTGATCTAGTCAGTAGTCCTTGGCCTAGGATGACATTGTAGGCTATGGGGCAATCCACCACCAGGAATGTGATGATTGCAGTTGCTATGCGTGGAGTGGTGCCTACTGAAATTGGTAAGGAGATTGTACCAATAGGCATTACTGAGTCTCCTGAGAAACTTAACAAGGGGGTTACTGCTCTATTAAGCTCCTTGTCGTCAATCCCTAGTTGTTTGAAGCTTCCATGAAGATCACATTGATTGAACTCTCTGTATCGTCGAGGATTCGTTCGACATCAAAGTTGGCAATTTGAGCCCGGATAATGAGGGGATCATCGTGAGGGAAGATGAAGCCTCGCTCTTCCTCCTCTGAGAAGGTTATGGCCTCCTAACCGGCTTTACCAACCTTCCTTGCTCTACTAGATTAAATTTTGAAGATATGGTTGTTCGATTGCGTGGCCCAGATAAAGTTCTTTTTTGCTTTGTTGGAAGTGTAAGCAGAGGGGCTCGGAAAGCTACTGTGAAGGCTCGGTGGTTCGAGCAAAAACCCAAAATTCGGCGAGCTTCGTTCGCCGTCGATTTCTACCCGACACCTACAAGCAATAGGTTAGAAATGAAGCCCAGGATGAGACGATTCTTGTGGTGTAATATTTAAGACACAAGCTTACCCCGTTTGATGGTAATCCTCAGTGAAAACTCTGCCTTCTGCCAGACCTCCGAGTTTCCTCCGCTGCGAGCCTGGTTCGAAAACGACATGCAAGCATTAGGTTTTCAAACTCTCAACGAGACGAAGCGAATGGCATGAGTTTGGGCTCGAAATAATACCCAGTTAGCTTGGAATTTGTCGCGAATCTCAAGAACTCTGGTGGCTCTGCGTTTTTCGGTGACTACCTCCGCCGTCGAACCAATTCGGAAATCGCCATGCAATTAGTCAAGAAGAAAGCTCTTGGCTCGAATAAGAAAATGTTTCTACTCCAAGAGTTCAATTTTACTTGGTTCACTCAGAATTTTGCTGGGAAGTCTCGGACTCAAAGTTGAAGTCCACTTCCGACTCGAGCGGCGAGTTCGTTGGTGGTGGTGGGAAGTCCTGGTTTGAGACTTGAAGTCGTCGATTTTGGTGGTTCTCGGAAGAAAAAAGTGAAGAAGATGAAGATGAGTCGAGGAGTCTAGCTTGCTCTCTAAGGCAGGGGAGAGGGGGGGGGGGGGGGGGGGGGGGGGGGGGGGGGGGGGGGTGGGGGGGGCGGGGGTGTGGTTTGTTTCTCTGAAGTAAGGGAGATTTCGACGGTGGTTTTGTGGTTGGGTGTCGACGTTGAGCGTCCAGGGAGGTGGTGGTGGTCTCGCATTCTCTGTGTGTTTTCGCGTGTGTGGGTGAGAACGAGTGAGAGCTTGAGGGAGATTAAGAGGTATCAGAGTGTTGGTTGCTCTGATGCAACAAGGAATTGGGCTTAATGCATTCTGGGCCAACAATAAATGAGCTGGTGCATAACAATTGGGATTGTTTCAACTTGGCCCTAAAATTAATCTTGGCTTTAGGTAAACTTAACGAAAATTTAGAATAAGCGCGTCCAGAAAAAAAGCACATAGGGTTAAATTAGTCATTTACAAATTCCGATTCCAAGTTTACGGAATGGGATGTATCACATGACGTTGAGGCATTTTTCGTCATGTGCTCATTGAGGTATTACAACTTCGGCTAGTGATTACGGCTTCAATTAGGATATTGGGCGACAACTTGTGATTTCTCCCACCACATGACCTTGAGGTATTTTTGGTCATCCGTGTTCATTGAGGTTATCTACGCACGTAGTATTTCAGCCGCATATATTTGAGGTATCTTCATATATGCGTGTCTAGTGAGTAGGTCCCCGTGTTGAATCTCTCGGCTTCCTTTCCCTTACTTTGAGGTATTTTCAGCAGTGGTTAGGAGGGCATGTCCCCGTGTTGGACTGCCTTGGATATTGAGCAACGACCCGAGATATCGAGCTACGACTAGGGGTTACGCCTACTGCCAGGATATCGAGCTACTACTCGAGATGATGGCTACGGTTGGGATATGGAGGTGCAACTCAGGATTACGGCTACGATTGAGATATTGGGCTACGCCCGGGATATCGGCTAGGGCTGAGATATTGGGCTACGCCCTGGATATCGGCTACGACCGAGTGATTGAGATGGCAAGTACCATTGGTTGTAGCGTAGGCTCCACAGAGATAAATTAATGGTTTCCGGTAAGTTATATATAATTTGCATGTGAGGATTTTAGTGTATGGTTGGTACCAAGAGGTGGGTTTGTCCTTGTTATTATTATTATAATCTTATTCATGTTCACGCTTCTTTATGATCCTATTGTCCACTCACTGTTGTTTGGTTGGTTGTTGTGTCCTCAAGGCCGTAGTAGGACGAGGCGTCGAGCCTAGGAGGATGCATCATCTACTGCTGCATTACCACTGTGTAGGGTTTTGTTGGATTTGAAATTTCGAGTTTAACCTAGTTGCTCTGAGTACCCTGTGGGTTTACTTACTGAGTTATTCTGGATGGTTTGGGTTAGTTCCTTGAATCCTTCGTCTGACAGGTGAAAGTTGGGTTGAACTGTTAATAGGGGAGATTCTGCTCGATTTTCGGTAGAAAGCTCTTAACTATTTGGTTGGTAGTGTGAGGATGTTTCGGGAATTATTTTGAGGTTTCAAGTGTTGTCAGATGGGAGCAGGGATTCTCACAGATTTCGAGGAGAAATTCGGGAGGGGTTATGTCAATAAAAAAATATATTTTTAATGATTATTTGTGAACTGAAGGCACATTTTATATTCTTGCCCAGGGCCTTCAAATGTTTGGACTGGCCCTGATTGTTGATTTGCGTGTTGGTTTTGGTGGAATTTTGACCTTGATTGGAGCAAGAGAAGTTTTTGCCATTATCAGCGAGATTCGAAGCTTTCCAAACCAATTTTTCAGCCATCCAATGTGAATCGAATTTCGAGAGGTATATTTTCGAACTCCTTGGGTTGTTCTGAGTTGAGTGGTGTTGGATTGGCCGAAATCTGAACTTGGAATCCGTTGGAAGATTTATACAATCAATCAATGTAATATAATCTTAACAATTAAAACCTAGTAAGTGCACTAATCAATATATAATATGGTAGTACAAGCAAGGGTCGAACCCACAAAGGCTTGACTCAACAGTTCAATTCAATTGACTAAGGTTTAGTGATGCTCAAGTAATCTCACAATTAAAAGTACTATGACTCTAAATAGAAGATAAAAGACGCACACTAAGTAGATATGCTTGACTCCCAAAAAGACTTGACAAAGAAATAACAAGAAGACTCCAAAACAAAACAAACAAAACAACCTAATATGCTTAACTTAAAACTCACGGCAAAGACATAAAAGAAAACCTAGATGCAAGGACTTAGACAGAACTGAAGAATCTTGACACGTGACAAAAAAAGTAAAGGTTTTAACAAATTAAAAGGCAAGTTAATGCATTCCTATCCACCACTAGCCACAACTGTTTCTAACTTGGTACACCATGTTCAATTACTATGTTTGTTACTTGGTCTAGTCCGCCTAAGGCTCTTTCACACATTTTATTTCCTTCTTAGCTTGTATGTTAAATGCATGTATGTGTACACTTACTCTCTATCTAATTATTCAAAATAATGCATTAAGTACGAAAGGAAATATGAGTTACTACACTAATCCTAGAAAGTGATGTGCAATCCTAGGTGAGTCATGAATTTAGATTACAGATTATTTCTTAACATAACCATTCGATGCAAGTAATCTATAATTCATGCAATTAAAGTGGCCAATTTTAATAATACAAAAGAATATTAGTTCAAATAGTATCTAAATTAACGAAGACAAACATAATAATCAAACCAAGCGCCAAAGCCAAATTAAGAAGTTGTCATGGTTAGGGCTTCAAGATCAGCTCTAACTTAAAAAAAAAAAAACTACTCACTACGAATATTGAAAAAACATAAATAAAATTGAAATTGAGTTTAAGAGAATAAACCCAGAAAATCGCCCAAAGGATGAACCTTCAACAAAGCTTGAAAAACTCCTTCACAATCGGCAATGTCCTAGGCTGAGTGTTTACAAATTTTGCTCTGAAAACTAAATGGATTTTGCGTCTAAAGTGATCTAATGGATGCAGCTCTGGATTATTTTGCAATGTCAAAAGGCCCTCTATTTATAGAAGAAAATCAACCCTTCTACCAATAGAATTAGAAGTTCACATCAAAATCCAAGTGGAACTTGGATTCCTAATTCTATATGAAAGCTAAAAAGGGTTCTAAGGAAACACATTATTGAATTTAAATAAATAAATTAAAACCTAAAAACATGGGGAAATAGTGTGAATGCAAGTTGTGGTACAACTGATGACAGGTTGTCGGTATGCGTTATCAATAAGTGCTGTCTCGTGGGAAGGACCGCGGGCAGTCGATATGGTTTCTACATTTGTTGATATGGCGAGGTTCTTTTGGTGCGTCACAATTTAGATTCGCGGGATGTCGATATGGCGAGTCTTGGCAAGGCTCTTGGCATGTTTTTGGCACAACCTTGGCACTTCACACAGATTTTTGCGATAACTTGAGACGTGTTCTAGCGAGGCTTTGGGACACGATCTTGGTGTGACATGGACATTGGTAAGACACCTTTGGTGTCATGACATAGCTTTGAGGCCCGAAAATGATTTATTCATAACTTCTTCAATTTAACTCCAAATTGAGTGATTCTTTTTTGGACAAACTACATAAAACCCCCCAAATTATAGGGGTCATTTCAAGTTCATACCCTAACTACGAAAAGTTTCAATTTGATACCCAAACTATCAAAAGAGATCAGTTAACTACCTTCCGTTAGTCAAAAGTTTGGTTTATATATTCAATTGATATTTTAAAGGCTTATTACTTGAAATGCACCCAGAACTGGACGCAAAATCTCACCACTTTGCGCCCAAAGCAAGAATTCGTGCCACTTTGTACCCAGAAGAGGCATTTTGTTACCTCCGTTGCACCAATTCCGCTACTACCATCAAATTGTCGTTAGTTGCCGTTAAAAGTACTAATGTTGCATTAATATAACAAAATTTGTTGGGTAATTAAGACATTTGTTACATTTTATTAAATTTTATATTAAAATTCTTTTAAAAAAATTAAACTAATCTAAAATTACCCAAAAAAAAAAAAACCCCATGCCTTCCCAACCCACCCCAGTCACCCACAACCCACTCATACGTGGACGCCTCTGTGCATTGTTGGAGCTATTACTACCACTGTGCTTGTGCGAAGCATAAGGGAAGACGACGATGGACAAGAGAGACGCAAAGAAGATGAATATGTATATGCCTGGATTTGGTTCATGATGAAAATGTATATCCGTCTCTATGAAAATAGAGATGGGTTAGATTGGAAGGTGGGCGAGTGGAAGGTGTTTGGTTCATTATAGTCTTTTTGTGGGTAGCTGGGGATAGGACTTAGAGAAGGGTACCTCATGGATTTTTAATTGGGTATGATTTTGGCGAGGTTATGATGATGGTTTTGGTGATGGTGAGTAATGTCTATGTTTGGGTTGCTTCGAAATGATCAATTGGGTCATTTGGTAACATGTGGGACAAGCAAAGTGTTCTACAAATCAAATTTGGATTTGGAATTGGAATCACTTTTGATTTGAGTTTTGGGTTCGATTTAGAGTTGAATTTAAATCTGGAATTGGAATTTCATAGAAATAATCTTATCCCTATGAGTCTCAATGGCTTCTGAGTTTTCTCAAATTCAGAGTAATTGGTGCCTATGATGGATGATATTTGTGTGTTGCATTTGCTGGTTTCTAGTTTCTACATAGCCAAAACTGACCTTAGGTGAGGTGGCCGTGCTTTTGCGAAAGGAGATGAGCTTTGGGGCTGCGTCGGTACTTCCAGTCCGAGGTCAATGGTGATTGGGGTGGGTTAGGGAAGGATAATTAAAATTAGTTCTAATTTTTTTTAAAAGATATTTAATATAAAATTTAATAAAATATAACAAATGTCTTAATTGCCCTATAAATTTTGTTATATTACAGCCACATCATCACTTTTAACGGCAACTAACAGCAATTGGATGAGAGTAACGAAATTGGTGCAACGTAGGTAATGAAATGCCTTTTTTAGGTACAAAGTGCCACAAATTCTTGTTTTGGGTGCAAAGTGAAATTTCGCGTCCCATTCTAGGTGCATTTCAAGTAATAAGCCTATTTTAAATGAATGTATATAAATTCAGGTGTATTTAAAACTTAAAGATTTTATTTGATTTGATAAATTGATGGGTTTTAGGATTAAAAATACACATATAAACCACCACCAACAATCCATTCCTCACCTTATTGATTTTGATGGGTTTTGAGTGAAATCATATGAAATAAAGATAAATCAATTAAAATCCATTACAATTCTTAACTATATATATATTATGAATACAATTTTTAATTCTTTAAAACATATTAAAATCTATAAAATCTCAATCGAATATGCATAAAAACTTTATATTTAAAGTGTGGTACTATTAATCCATCCATTTTTTAATTTAAAATTTGAAATATCTCTCAATCATATTGGGGCAAGTAGCATAAGTTATTTCCATTTGGAGAAATAATCCAAATCACCTCTGTTTTATGGCCCTTATTTATTTATTTAATATTTTAATATAAGGAAAGTCTGAATCTGAAAATCTGAAATGCCTCCATTCCTTTTCGAAATCTCTCTCTTTGTTGAGTGCTGCTCTCAACAATTTCTCTATGCTTGTCTCTTCCATAATTCCATCTTCCCCGACCCTTAAATACTCTAAATTCATTGCCTTCTCTGAGCACACTGAATTTCTTTTAGCGATAGAGTGAGCGAGAGACACAGAGATTGAGAGAGGGAGAGAGGCTTGCAGAGAGAGCTGAGCTTTTCAAGACCCAAGGTTTCTATGTGAATAAGAAGAAGCTCTTTGTGTGTCGAGGTGCCCATCTGAAGAGGAGGAAGACCTGTAATATAAAGAGGTTGGTGGTGTAGGGTGCCGATCTGTTTTGAATGGTTGTTGGCTGAGATGCTTCACGGACTCACATTGGCTGAAAAATGGCCTGAAGAAACCACAAGAGGTGACTCAGCTTTGCCCTTCGTTTTCTTCTGATGATTACTGGGTGCTCTATCACGTTTGATTCCTTTGATTGTTCCTTTGCTTGGTTAGTCCATCGTTAGCTTAATTTGGGTAATTCAACGTTAGATTTGGCTCAATTAGGACTTTACATCTGTAGTTAGGGTTGAATTTTAGGATTTCATCTCCTTCATTTTCTTACTTGTCAATTTCGGTGAATTCAGGTCAAGTTGAATTTCCCATCTGTTAATCTTATTTTCCCATCCAATAGGTTGGTTTCGGACATTTTTAGCCGATACATGCATATTGCTTTTGTGGGAGAGAATAGGTTTCTTTTTCCCGTTATGAGAAAATGTGCAAGTTGAAGATACTTGTTTGCACAATTGGGGGAAATGAAAAACTTTTGTGTGTATCTTTTGTTTTTTGGGAAAAATGAAAAACTATTTATACAGGTTGGTTTTTGGATCAAATATATGCCAAGTAATATTTCGTTACTTCATTTTACGTTTACTTCCTTTCTGGATTTTATTCTGTCCCAATGACTTTGATTCTACCCCTCCCCCCACTTTATTTTTTGTATTTATTTATTTATTTTCATTTCCTGCATTTCATACAGCTGAAGCCCTCCAGTAAGACAGCAATGCACTGAAGGTTATACAGATCGAATTTTGCTGAAAATATTCCACTATCAAAAATTTGAGGTGGGCTTGAGCAATTTCCTTTTGCTTGAGAGATGAAAGGGGGATACAACTATAGATTGATGGGAAAACCAATCTCTCTCACTCTGGCTGCCCTTATCGGTACAACCATATTACTTTGGGCTTGGGAGAAAAACCCTTTTTCTGATACTCTACATTTGGCCCGAGAGCGGTTTGCCCTGCCTTCAATAGGTTTGTTTTCCTATCAATAATTGTGTTCAAATGCATGTGTATCTTCTCTCTCTCTCTTTCTCTCTCTCTTTCTCTCTCTGTTTGTTTCTCAATGAAACTTGTTACTTTTTTCTTTCTTCCACATTTGCAACAAATGAAAAGAGACTTTAAGAATTACATTTAAGATGTGCATGCAACTAATGTAGGAAAAGAGGCCTAATATGAGGTCTGGAGGATGTCTCACCTGCAAGAAAAATAGGAAATTTAAAGCGAAAAGTAAAAAAATCAATAAGAAAAGAAGGATGAGATGAATTCTACTGATCTTACACCAGTAGATTTTTAGGATTTACTCCTGGAGTTCTAGGCATCACATTACACCTGCAGATCCTTAAGCATCACACAAAACTGAAGAGAAGCAAAGCTCCATAATCCTTTATTCAACATCAAAACTGTGCTCTCGGGATTCCAACGATATAATTTATAAAGAATTAAATCTAATTAAAAGGGAAATTAATCCCGCTGGAAAACAGGAAATTAAGCCTAATCCTTGTGCTAGAAGAAAACTAGAAGACAAGCATTTAAAACAGGAAATTAAACCTAATCCTTGTGCTAGAAGAAAACTAAAAGACAAGCATTTAAAACAGGAAATATTCCTGCTGACAAAACAGCAGGTATTATTTTAAACCCTAATATTAAAAGACAAAGACCCAGGACACTTAAAGACTAACACCCTTGACCAGTCCCCATTACAAAATAAATTAAGATTGCCTCTAGGAATGTGGCCAACAATTTTTGGGATTTTTATATAGTTAATGATGTAGATTACCCCAGACTTTATAGTTGGACTAATATTTGGTTTATTTGTGACAAGCGTGTATTACATCTTTTGTTAAACCCTTTGGTATTGTGCTTGCTATTTCATTTTTGGCCTTTCCATATCAGATTACTAGGACTGAACATTAAATTATGGTCCTTACTAAACAAAAAAGTATGAATATGATGATGGTTGTATAAGTAAAATCAAAATAAGGATATAATAAATGACAAACAGCTTGTTTATTATACAAGAATAATCAGAATTAGGACATGATGATGGTTGAACTAGGGTTGTAAGTTAGGATATGTTGATAAGAATTTCTTGCACAAAAAAATTCAGTGGTATAACAAGTTAGGTGAGATGAAAGTAAGTTTTCCTACCTAATTGGTCAGTACTGAAGGAAGAGAATCCAAATAAAGATAGGTATATGACAAGATTTGTGGTTATTTACTTAATACATCGCTCTTGAATAAGAACTTCGTATCTGTCAAAATAATTAGGATCGAAGGCTCTAGCTGACTTTTTTGAATTTACATCTGGTAGAAATTAGAATCTTGGTGCATGCTGAAAATTTTCCAAGTGATTGAAGGGTGCAGGCTCAGCTAAATATCACAAGTTTTGGCTGCCTGATCAGTCAATGCTGAAAGCACTGACCAACGTAGTTGAGATATGAACATATTATTGGTATCACGAATCAATTCAAACCTGCTTCTAGATTTGCCTGCCTGCTCATATATTTGGTCTGTCGTGATTCAGATTTTCTTGGGGACTTCGCAAATAATTCTGCACAACCTATGAAGAAAAATGGGACTGTTCAAGGGAAGGATGCAAATTCAATTACAACAGAAGATACTAAAGTATTAGAAAATTTTGGCACTGCACCAATAGACTCTATGTCCGCATTCTCTCCTGGAATGCAAGAAAGTGACAGGAACATGGCATCTTCTTTCCAAAGGAGAGGTACGGTTCCTTTTTATAGGGCTTTAAGTCTCATCAAATCTTGGTTCTTAATTACAGTTGTCGTCTTAATTTAGTTGCCACTTAACTTGTTTCGTGATCTGAATTTTTTTTAAATGTAATGACTACACAACACTGGAAATGCTGAATATAGGCCTCTGTGAATTGTATATAGTATTAAACGTGCATTCTTTGGGTGCATGGTAAGTTTCTATTGGGGAATTGATTGGTAGCATGATCATTTCATGCCATTAGCTTATTCAACATGGCAGGATTTATTGTTCCTAATGACTGTTGACAATTACAACTTCGAGCTGATGTTTATAGAAACTGGTTAGGCAATGAACCTAATTAGATCATACATTTTTGTATTTCATATATCTTGTCCTGTTACGAGTAATGTCCTTGAAGATTTTTATTCTTTGCCTCATTTGATTGTTGGTGATTACATGCCACCTCTATTCCCTACATTTTATGAATCCACTTTGAGGTCGATGGTCCCTAAAAATTGATTGGTAATATCTAAACCATTTCTTATTTCTTTCTGTGCAAGCAAGGCAAAACTAATGATATATTTTCTGGGATTGACGGAAATTTTTAATTTGTATTTTGTAATAGAAATTGAATTTATTCTAAACAAAATGAATGTGGAAAAGGTACATTATTTAGAATAATAATTTTATGGCGTCCCATAGGGCTGATTTAAGGTTTGGTATTACAAGGGCCCTAGTTTATTAAGTTGTGGTTGGAACAAGTATTGGACATCTGGTTGATCATCTTAGGATAATTTTCAAATGCTGGTTCATAAAGTAAAAGAGAACAGAGAGTTAAACTAATATTTTTCCCTGTGTTTTCACCATATTTTGAGTTACATCATAAATAACCAGGTTTGCTTTTGCCCCCTTTAACTGTGTCAGTGTTTGATCCACTTGGGGTTTTAAGAAAATACGAGATGACAGAGTTTTTTGTCCACTTAAATCTTACAACGTCTGGCATCTCTTGATTGCAATTATTTTTCATCTTTTGTTTTGTCCTTTTCTTGGTTTCAAAATAGAAATTAGAGACAGCAAAGGAGGAGGCTGCAGCCCCTCTTCATTCATCTTTCAGGGACGCCCAGATGGGTTACATCCCCCTTCCCCCATTGGACAAATTCCCTCTGCTTCGCATGACAGCAAATTAGCAAAGCTCCGTGCATCATCAGCATTGCATTGATCGCAGTTGACCCAGATGTGTTCAAGTTTTGAAGATGTTTGGGCTTTGTATGATGGTTCATAAGAGAGAATTTAAGATGGGTTGAGTGTGAGATTGATGGGTTCTTGTAGTTTGGGCTCTGGTAGGTGGAAATGATTATGTTACAGAACTTGGGGTGGTATTTAGTGTTGTTTATTTGGTTTTGTGTAGGCCTAAGCAAAAAGTGGGTTGGCTAAGAAATCCACAGTGACAGGGAAATGTGAAAGATAGTCAAAACGGTAATAAATATGCACCAAATGGACATCTTAATTTTTGTCCAATGGAAATGAAAAGATGTTGCTGTCCCTAATTGTAGAAAGTAAAATAGAAAAGAAAATAAATAGTGACAGATCATAGCATTTATTTTATAGAATTTTTTTTCATGCCGCATCATTTTATGAATTAAATGACATAAAATTGTGCCATCCCATCAACTTCATTACTCCTGTTCTGCTCAATTGTTGCATTCTAGAGCAGACTGAAGAATTTGTTTGAAATAAAATTTTAAGGATCTAAGAAAACCTTGGGGCAAAGCATTACCAACCAAATCCTAAGCACCTTCATTGTCCAAACCCAAAAAAGGGAAAAAGATTTATGTATGACGCAGAAGGAAGAGTGAAGATGTTGCAGGGTGCAAAAGAACTTTTAGACAATTGAACATAAACTTGTTTGTTATGATATCTGACTGCAAATATGTGTTTTTTTTTAATTTCGTGGCGGAGGGCTTTTGTGAATGTAGTTTAGCAGCATTTATATCAAGACTGAACAGGAAAGCACACCATGTTAATAATCAAAATTGTCAATTTGTTGAAATATTAATACTGGAGGTATATGATTTTAGAAGATGAGTTAGAGCAACTTCAATACTAGTAATTTCTAATCTTAATTGCACTCTTGGTTGTTTCATGTCAGTTGAGGGATTTACTCTTGTAAATTTTGACTCTGGTTGATGTATGCCAGTTCAATGGTAATATTGTTCTCTTACAAAACAAAACATTGCAAAATTGTTCAATCAAACCATGTTGAAGTTCAAAGAAATATAAATACATTGTACGTGCTTTTTTGTGACTGGAAGATTTATCTACCCATACATTTACTGCTACATTGTCTATTTGCTACTTTGAAAGGCTTCCATTGTTCGCATATCATTTTTGGTTTATGTCATGCTTCATTGTTCAATGAATTCTAAGGTTATCCAGTTTTCACCTCTACAGAGTGTAATTATGCCAAGGGTAGATGGGTTGCAGACAGCCGCCGCCCATTGTATTCAGGGTCTAAATGTAAGCAGTGGCTATCAGAAATGTGGGCATGTAGATTGACACAACGAACCGATTTTTCTTTTGAGAGTTACCGATGGCAGCCAGTAAATTGTGATATGCCAGATTTTGAGCGCTCTGCATTCTTGGGAAGGTACCTCTTTTATGTTTGAACTTATTTATCTGATGTTTTAATTAGCTGGATGATTAAAAGCTTTAATCTGATTATGCTGTTTTCTGGTTCTTATTTCTAATATCTATATTTTATTCTTACATTTAGTTTTACGAATTTTCCCCAAGTATAGGAATTGGTGATTGTCTAATTAAGTGCTTCTTGCATTGTTAAGTTGTGAAAACTTCAACTTACTTTTCAATTTGCTTTCATAACATTTTGGGGTTTTTAGGACATATTGTAGTGAGATATCGCTTATTTTGCTGTCGTAATTGTTCTAATTGTGACTGGCTTCCAGAATGCAGGATAAGACGATTGCTTTTATAGGAGATTCATTGGGTCGACAGCAGTTCCAGTCTTTGATGTGTATGGCAACTGGCGGGGAAGAAAGCCCAGAAGTGCAGAATGTTGGAAAGGAGTATGGCCTTGTCAAACATCGTGGAGCCATACGGCCTGATGGCTGGGCTTATCGATTCCCGAAGACGAATACCACTATCTTATATTATTGGTCAGCCAGCCTCTGTGACCTAGTGCCTCTTAACATCTCCAACAAAACCACTGATGTTGCGATGCATTTGGACCGTCCTCCAGCTTTTATGAGACAATTCCTTCATCTGTTTGATGTGCTGGTTCTCAATACTGGACATCATTGGAACAGGGGGAAGATTAATGGAAACCGGTGGGTAATGTACGTAGATGGAAAGCCGAATGAAGATAAAAAGCGTGCAGAAATTGGGAATGCCAAGAATTTTACTGTACGTAGTGTTGCCAGGTGGGTTGATTCACAACTTGCATCGCATCCCCGGCTGAAAGCTTTTTTCCGGACAATTTCACCGAGGCATTTCTTTAATGGTGACTGGAATACTGGTGGTACCTGTGATAATACTACTCCATTGGCTGGAGGAAGTGAAGTGGTGCAAGAAGGATCAACTGATTCAGTAATTGAGGCTGCTGTGAAAGGCACAAAGGTAAAGCTATTGGATATTACGGCAATTTCTGAATTGAGGGATGAGGGTCACATATCCCACTACAGCATTAGGGGAAAAGGAAATGCTGGCATCAATGATTGCTTACACTGGTGCCTACCTGGAATTCCAGACGCATGGAATGAACTCCTTGTTGCTCAAATATAAGCCTTGCCACGTGTCTCCACACCAAAATCGTTCATACTGCTATTATTCTTCATGCTCTGATTACAAGCCCAATTGCTTTCTGGTATGAAATTCTTGCGGTTTTGTAACTTTCATCAGCGTTCATAGAATGAAATAGGTAAAGCACAAATTGAGGATCCATTGAAAATTTGAAAATATATGCTACTTGTTCATACTTCATACCATAGAGGTAAGAAGTGTTAATCAAACATCCAAGAGTAACTGAGCTCTGCCTCTACCGCTCTTATTGCATTGTACTGCATCATTACGCCCAAAGGCCAATATATTGAGCAATTGTTTCGAATGCATGCCTGCCCTGTGGAAGGAAAATTATGAGGGGGGGAGTTGCAATTTGCCTCGCATGTCCGACTGTCCTTGGAAGTGTGAGATTGGAACTCATCAAGTTCAACGTATTTCGAATTTAAAATGAAATATGTTTTCATTATAGGAGTATTAGATTGAATTTAATATAAAAAGAAGGCTAAATAGGAGCAATAGTCATTGAATTTTATCATAATTTTAGAAATGGAGCTGATTTTGGATCTACACAAATTATTAGTTACACTCCACTTGTTTGTTTTAATATTTTCTTATTTATTTATGCATCAAACTTTCAAACTTGCCCCTCTTCCTTTTGAATTTAGTATATTTTATTTATATTTTTTTTGTTTATATAAAACGTTTGAACTTATTTTTTTTCTTCGATAAATCCTATTCTCTCGTTTTCTATATACGTTCCGTTTTCTATATACGATTAAACACTATACATTGTTTTTCAGTAATTTTCAAATAAAATTCTGTTATAATCACCAACGGACACATAGAGAAGAATTTTGTTAAAAATTATTGAAGAGCTATGTATAATATTTAATCGTATATAAAAAGCGAGAGATATATGAAATGAGAGTGTAGGCTTTATTGAGAAAAAAAATTCCAAACATTTTACATAAACAAAAGAAATAAAAATAAAATATATTAAATTCAAGGGAGAGGGGTAAGTTTGGAAGTTTGATTAATAAAAAGATAAGAAAACATTAAAATAAAAAAGTGGAGTGCAATAAGTAATTTGTGGAGTGCCAAAATCAGTTTCTTTTTAGAAATCGTCCCTAAACTTCATTATTAGTTTTCTCCATTCCTGAATTTTACCATAATAGTTGATTTAGTCCCTCCGTCAAAAATTCAAAAGGAAACCGTGAGAAAAATCCCACTTGAAATGACGATTTTGCCCTTAATTTTTAACGGATTCTATTTGAATTTTGGACGGATGGACTAAATCAACTATTATGGTAAAGTTCAGGGACAGGAAAAACTAATATTGAAGTTTAGGGAAATTTTCTAAAATTATGGTAAAGGTCAGGGATTATTGCTCCAATTTTGCCTAAAAAGAAACTTATATCTTCTAATCCTACAATTTTGAGGGAACCAGATTCTCCCTCTAATCGAGTAATACTTTTGTATGCCCCTAATGCAACATGGTCGTGCTTGAATACTGATAATATAACATGTGGATTTTTGTTATCATTATACCCTACCTATCAATCACGTCGTCCACTTATGTTGTAACATTTTGAATAAGTATTCATACACACAAGTATTTCTTCCTTTATTTCCCTGACAATTAAAATATATCAATTTTTACACTCAAAATACAACCAAATAAGCCCTTTATTCTCTTAAAATTTAACATTGACAAACGTTTGCCATTATAATAACTATTTAGTGCTATTTTCTCACTAGTGCTGACAGGACCCTTCCCGAATTTCATCTCGAAATCCGCAAACAGCCCTGCTCCCGTTTGACAGCTTTTATCCACAAAAGTTAATACCTAAAATACCCTTAATCTTTGGAAACATTAAATAAACTTTACAAGGGTTCCAACAGAACATCCTCTGTACTTAACTGACTTCACCTACCTGTCAGACGCATGATAGCCTAGTAGTTCACAAACTATCTCGGAGGACCTCCTCCGCAATAAAACGAGACAACTGACGTGTCACCCTCGTGTGAATCGTCAACCACCCGTCAATCTGGATCATCGCCAACACCAACCCACTGACCCAGATGACGAAGGTACAAGACTTGGTTGAATTGAGTCTCACTGACTTACCCCTAGTGGTAACTCGATATCCCGGCTCGTCTTGAGCACCCCGAGTGGTAACTTGATATCCCGGCTCATCATGAACACCCCGAGTGGTAACTCGATATCTCGGCTCATCCTGAGCATCGTGAGTGGTAACTCGATATCTCAGCTCATCTTGAGCACCCCGAGTGGTTACTCAATATCTCAGCTCATCCTGATCACCCCGAGTGGTAACTCGATATCCCGGCTCATCTTGAGCACCCCGAGTGGTAACTCGATATCCCGGCTCATCCTGAGCACCCCAAGTGAAAACTCGATATCCCGGCTCATCATGAGCACCCCGAGTGGTAACTTGATATCCCGGCTCATCCTGAGCACCCTGTGTAACGACCCGTCCTGGAAACCCCGGTACGACGACAGTATGTTATGGCCGCAAGGAGAACCCTCCTAGTGAATCCCCTAGTGGCAGCAGAACCCTGCATGCACACCAGCCCAAAGGTATTGTTAGCGAATTCCCCATCCAAATCCCCTAGCTACAGCTGAGTTGGCGAAAGGTGTCCATCTTGAGTGGAATAAAAAGGCTTGGTCCAGGGTTCAATCCTCAAAGGCTGCAGCTAGGGGATTTGGATGGGGACTTCGCTAACAATACCTTTGGGCTGGTGTGCATGCAGGGTTCTGTTGCCACTAGGGGCTTCACTGGGAGGGTTTTCCTTGCGGCCATAACGTACTGTCGTCGTACCGGGGTTTCCGGGACGGGTCGTTACACCCCGAGTGGTAACTCGATATCCTGACTCATCCTGAGCACCACGAGTGGTAACTCGATATCCCGGCTCATCCTGAGCACCCCGAGTGATAACTCGATATCCTGGCTCATCCTGAGAGTATGATGGAATCCTCCATGTTATACCTCATATCGTCTTGAGAGTATGATGGAATCGTCGATGACATACCTTATATCATCCTAAGAGTATGATGGAATCCTCTATGACATACCTCATATCATCCTAAGAGTATGATGGAATCCTCCATGACATACCTCAAACCTCAACGATGTGGCGGAGAAAGACCCCTCGAAAGCCAACATCGGAGAATCCCTCAACGATCTGGCGGAGACAAACCCTCCAACGCCAGTCGGAGAAACCTCAATGATATGGCGGAGAAAACACCCTCCACGCAAACATCGGAGAACCCCGTGGTATAACATACTACATAGAAGTACACATGTCACGTAATCCCAGAAACCCAGTCTGTTCCAAGTACATCCAAGTACCAACTCAAGGAAACCCTAGCCCCAAGGAGCCTTTTAACATACCAATAGCCCAGCCCCCTTGACCTCCCAAGCCAAAACCCACTCCGTGTTCATCCATAACCGCTGGGATTACTCAAATGGGGCTCTAAACGATCTCCAACGACCTTGAAACTGCCAAAATCCTATATGGAATGTCCCAAAACCCTGACACACAACACCATGGGTCGAGAAATAGTCCCACGCACCAGTAGAAGGCCGGACCACGCGCCATGCGCCAGTCACGCGCCCTTATGTGCCGCCACGCGCCCCTACGTGCCCTGTACTGTTCACGGTAGAATATTCCGTTGAACCTGATGGAATATCCTGACGGAATCAGAATATTCCGTCCAAACTAGCGGCATTAGGGTTCCGTCATAATGCCGTTACCTTTTGATGGAATATGCTAACGCCGTCAGCATATTCCGTCAAACCCTGACGGCGTCAATTGACTCAACGGTCAACTGACTGTTGATTGGATGCTAACTGTGTTGCCACGTGGCTCCACGTTGTAGCTGAGTCAGCTGCTGACTGGTCGCCATGTGGCTGCTAGGTGGCATGCCACGTCAGCCACTGCAGGTCGAACCAGTCACCGGAGTTTGTCAGAGACGACGACTAGACTACCGCAGTAACCGCCGTCGACGGTGGCTAGAATCTGGGTACCCTCGTCGGAATCCACCATTAACGGTCGGAAGCCCAAGCTTCCCAGATTCCTCCAAACTCCACCATTTTCTTCGATCCAAGTATGTAAAATCATCTACTCCTTTCCAGGAGTCCGAATCTAAGCTTAGAATTAGGAAAACATACCTCAATCGATCGGAATCCGGCCGAGAAGTTTCGGTCCACCCCTCCTTTTCCGTTCAAGCAAAGGTGGTTTAAAGTGAGACTGAGTGTGAGATTCATGAGCATTTAGAGTAAAAAACCTAAAAAAAAATTATTTCCTCTCATCTCCGTTTTGGATTCGACGTGGATATAATCCCCCTTCCCACTGTTAAAAAAATAAAAAATAAATAAAAACTTCGCTTTCTTGTCTCCCAGTCTCCCACGGTAACAGTTTATCGGCAAACGGCAACCAAACAGAGTCAGAGATGTATTGTTTGATTTAAACACTAGCTGCTAATGAAAGAAAAGCTTAGTGTTATGAATTAAGGTGGGAGAGTTGGATATTAATGGAGTTAGAGGTCCATTTGAAGCCCATCTTCGGCCAGCCGAAGGTGGACTGGGCGGCTAACGCTTCAACTCCGCCGCGTCGGTTCTTGTTCCACGTCCATGCCGCCGCTGATTGGTTACACCTCATAATCCATGTCACTGACTTCCGCAACAATAACTGGGAGGCCGTACGGTCGGTTTCCCAGCTTGATGATATGGTCTTTCTCACCATTTTCTTCCCCAAATATGTATTTATTTATTTAGAGTAAATCTTTGCATGTTATATAGATCTTTAGGAAAAGTGTGAATTGTCCAGTCGGGAAAATATAAATGAATGTTCAGATTCCATTCTGCCTTTTGAAATGCTACTGGGTTTTCCTTTATTTCTATATTTTTTGGTCGAATTTCATTCTACTGGGTTTTCCTTTATTCCTATATTTTGTGGTCAAATTTCAGCATTTTACTGGGTTTTTAATGATTGACTTTTGGTGTTTCTGTTTGTTTGTATTAAGTTGCTGTAATTTATCGCTTGCAGAGGGACATCATCGGAATAGGAGGCACTTGGTCTGAGTTCATAGACTATCTTGTAGCTTCCATAAAATCAGAAGATGTAAAGCTTGTTCTGGAGGGACATTCAAACTCAAATGGTAGGCAGTTTTCTAAAACTGATTGATCAATGCAATAATTCTCTTAGAGCGATTTTTTTCTTGTTTTGCTTGATAGTGTAACTACTGAAGAGTATTACTGTCAGTCATTTAGATCACGATTGGTTGGGTGAATTAAGAATTTCTGCCTTTGTATGCGCTGTATCTATTAAGATTAGATACTGGTGATGCTTTACAGCTCTAGGGCACGCTGTTTTGTTCATTAGGCGAGAATTTTGGAGAAGTTTCTCAATAGTTTATGATGTTTCTTGCTCCCAACTCTACTTTAGTAATCAAATTGGACTCAGGGGAGCTCTACACATGTTAATGGATTGTCCTTTATCTTCAGTTCATTTGAGAGGAGGCTCAGCAATTTATTTTTAAACCACCTTTGCTTGAACGTAGAGAAGCTTGACATTGTCCCTAAGACTTCTTCTTCATCTTGGGATGAATTAGTCATTCTCAATGAAAGAAAGTGGAAAACTCTCAATTTCATATTTGCTATTGTCCCCCTTTTTAATTGTTTCTTGTATTGACCTAAGAGGAAAGAATGATAGTTATTCTCTTGATTATTGATGTATCTCCTTGCAAGTTGGTGTCCCAAAGAACTCTTCTTTATCAGATTCAGGCTCAATATTTGTGACCATAGATGCATCTTTTTTACCTACCACTTCTCCAAAGTTTTAATTGAATGAAACTATTTGTACCACATTTGTTTACTACATTGTTGACTATAAATCTCAGAGAGAAGAGGTGAGTCCCATCTCTATGAAAGATGTGTTCAATAAATGTTGTACATGTACCATTGCTCGGTATATTGGTACATCTCTGTTAAAAAAGATGTTAACTGAGACGATATTTTTTGTTCTCTTTATTTTCATTTCTTGGCATGGATGAATGACTTTGTGGCTCTTTTTTCTTAGCCCCTTTTAAGAAGAAAACAACCATATGTATTTTTAGTACATGCGTACTTGCATCTGTATCAGCATGTACATTGAGGAACTTTGACTAGTGAAATATGGTCAATGCTTACATTATTTGTGCTGTATATTCCAGGTGCTGCATATGCAAAATTAGTTGCTCAAAAATCAAAGGGAATGCCTGTAATTTCCATTTCTCTCACAAAACTTGTGGGCGCTGCTGCTAGTGAGGCAATTGAAAACCTGTCTCTTCAGCTTTTTGAAGAATTCAGAAGCACCCATGAGTTTTATTTGGAAGGTTGTCTTTATCATTTCCATGCATTAATATGTGTATATTATCTAGAAGGCTTATTCTCTCACTTACAGCAATTTGTCACGCATGTGGAGTTTTTCCAAATTGTCTTTTATGAAATTGGAGGTGAAAAGTGGGAAGGGGAAGGCACAGGTTGATAAGTTTTTTCATGAAATGTTGATAAGTAATGACATTTTAATGGAAGATGCAGAAAAAATTTGTTCACTACTTAATTCAATTATATATGTTTATAGGTATATGTCTGCATGTGGATGTGCACTAGTGGCCTTACACCTCTTCATATTATCATTATTTGTTAGCCATTATAGTGTAGCTTAAATCCCTTCTTTGTGCATTACTGCTTGGTTTGGGTATCCTGCCAATATACTTCCACAATTGATGTCCATACTATTGCATATTTGAATAATCTTGTGCTGGAATTTACTGTTACTCCTTTCTGATTGTGCCCAGAACAACAGCGCTGTATTGAATTGTCAAAAGTAATATCAGCTGAAAAGGTATGCCTCCTTGTTATGGACTGTTCAATAAGAGTATATGCTGTGTTCCCAACTTGGCATACATGGAGAGACATGGCGATATTTCAATACAGTTCTCTCATAGCGGAATATCCAATATGTATCCTCTCACATGTAGAAAAATCCTATATCATCATTAGTTCATTGTAGTAATCAGTTTTCGTCTACTTTTTGGCATAATACTGGTGTAGTTTTCGGTGTTGTATGAAAGTGGTGGCATTATTTTAGGGCCATTTTGGTATTGCTGTACTTTTTTTTCTTTCTAAAAGTTACTTCTGCTGCGCTTTCAACATAGCATTTCTAAACTAAAGCAATGAAATGTTAGGTAAAATTTAATTTTAAAAGTGTTGTATGAAAACCAAGGTCAAGTTGTTTTGTAAATTTTAATATAAAACTGTTGTAGTTGTAGACACCGACTATAATGGACATGATGTTGAAAGTGTAAGAGGTAGTGTTCGCGAAGGTGGAGGCAGGTGTAGACGTGGAGGTGGTGGTAGATTTGGTAGTGCAGGTGGAGGTAGAGGAGACGGTTGTGGCTGTGGTTGTGGTAGTGGTGGAGGTAGGGGTGGAGGAAGTGGTGGTGGCAGTGAAGGTGGAGGTAAAGGTGGTGGTGGTGGTGGCGGCGGCGACGATGGTGGGGGTGGAGTTTCCTTGGGCTGAATGTGCTGGTTTATTCAGCTAAGGGAAAGAAAATGCGTGAGAGACATAAGGGAAGTGTAAACGAGGACATCTTTAGAAATTAATTATGGTATATTAGGAAGTAAAAAATTCATTAAAGGATCTGTTGTGGAAGTAGCTTTCAAAAGTAACATGGAGGCTGTTTTCAAAAGTTTCTGTCAAAAAGCACATTGCCTTAAAAATAAGCAAGATTTTTATTTTTACCAAAAACTTTGGTATTGCTTCACTTTCAAATAAAGCAGCTTTTTGAGAGAAAAAAGAAAGCAATGCCAAACAGAGCCTTAGTATGTGCAGTTTGAGTCAGCAGCTGGTTTGAAATGGCAGCCACTGGTGTTTTGTTAAAGTCATAGGCAGCTAAAGTGTATGCAAGGGAAAAAATTGATTTCAAGACCATCCACTTTATGGTCATATGCAGACACCTATAGTATTTACTGAGACATTGAATAACTTAGTTCAAAATAAGTTATCATGCAAAATAGTACAGAAATAGGTTTAGTTGTTTGTTATTTGGTTTACTGAGAGCTGAGAAGGTGGCCAACAAGTATTTTTTTGGCCAACTAAGGAATTAGTTTCAGACCACTTGATGATAATCTTAACCTAATGTGATGCTATAAATAATACCTAACTATCAGAAACTTGATATTAGAAATAGGCTATATTATTACAATTCAGATGATAACTATGGAGATGCTGTAGTTAGGTATGGTTCTCTCTAAGGATTATTCTTAAATAGTAGTGCTGGATTTTGTTCTCTAATAATATATATTTTTTCCAGAGTTATTGATAAGTCAAATTTATTTGTTAGCAAATTTGTTCACTAGTTCCCGTTTAATAACACTAGTCCACTTCCGTGTGTAAAATTTGTTCCTTTTATGATCCAGGAAAGAAATGATAGTATCCAGAGCCAACTGGAACAGTACTCAAAGAGGCAAAAGTTACATAGGATTAGTTCCTCGGATGAAGTAGATGTTTCTGGACTATTCGGTAATGGTCTACATAATTCGCCAGGTTCGATTCCATTCTATCAGCCTGAAGTGTTTGTCATTTTGGTAATAGAGAAGTTCTGAATTTTCGAAGGGAAGATAGTCAATGGGGTCTGCACTTTTTTTATAAATAAGACATTTTAAAAGAAAGTTTAAATTGTGGTTCATGTTACTGGAACTTCATAAATATGGGTTGGTTTGACTTCTGAGTGTGTTCTTGGGTGGAAAATCTTTTTTGTTGAGTGCATCCATTTTGTCAGCTGTAACATATCCTCTCTTTGGGATTTTGTTGAACTTTTTCATATGATTACGGAATAATGTACCTGCATGCCTTCACTGCTGATATTTGCTCTCGCCCGCAGCATTTGACACGATAGCACATCTAATCTTTTTCTTGCTTTGCGCGTTGTTGTTGCATGCTTGATTGCTTTCCAAGGAGCCATGAGTGTTAGAATTATTACTATGTTCAATCAAAAGGCAAATTAAGTCCCTTCACTCTCAAGAGTTTGGGGTCACAAATATGCAAAAGGAAAGAAAAAGTTAAGCTGCATCGGTGTATGATATATTATTCATAGTGCGTGGTGATTATGAGATTAGTTGATTTCTTAAGTATGTGGGAAGTATTATCCGGTCATTGATAGGCTCATCAAATCTCAGTTTTATTTTATTGTCTTTTTGTTTCCTCAATAGTCAGCTTCCCTGCTTGCGAATTGACTTGTCTGTTATCTGCTAATAATTGGAATTCTTCTCATAACGATTGCATAATTATTATCAAGTATCAACTTGACATCTATTTGTTAAGACTGCAGACAAAGCAGCTCGAGGTACAAGCTCAAAAACAGTTGTGAATCGGGTTGTGCCTGCATTTCGTAGGTAAGTTGACCTCTCAAATGCTGTTTGCCACATCAATCCGTTCTCTCGGTATTTCCACTGTTATATACCATACACATATGTTCTCTTCACATAAATAACAGCAGATTCTTCCACAGGACAAAAGTAAGAGGTGCCCTTCTGCAGGATACTGAAGATGAAGATGAGTAAAGCTAGGTTATCGGACAATTTGTGCACCCTGTTGTGTGTATTAACTTTTGAGTTTCCGTTTTTTCCCAGTTTCTGGTGCTGTAGTTTGGATTCAGGATTCTGTTTTTCATCTGTTAGAGCAGGATGTACGACATCCGATAATAGTAAAAACGATGCTAGTTAGTAAAAAAATCCATGGCATCCTTTATTCAATTGAGATTAGGTAATTGAAAATCAATGGAAAATAGGAAAACTCAACGAAGGTGAAGAAGAAGACCCACGGATCAAATACAAGAAGGAAAAGAGAGAACATTTTGAGAGTAGGTTTGGTAATTTTCATTAACAAAATATCTCAATATAATTAAGTGACTCTCACACTTTATATATTATACACTTCACAATACAATGACTTAACAATACAATGAGTTAACATTGCTAACATCTCCCCTCAATCTCATGCGGAGAGATAGAGCTTCTCCACATGAGATTGGGACAACACAAGACAACCTGAGCAACAACAGTCTCTTAGCAGATGAGTAGAGGCATAGGCAAGAAACATCACCATCCAGATACCCAAACATAACCATCACAATCAGCTTAATCACCAAGCAGTGAGCAAAGGATCCTGGGATGAAGGTGAATAGCTACTGAACAATCCAACTTAGAACTCCAAGAAATGCAAGTGGTATCATCCAACTTTGGAGACACAATACCATAGCAACAATTAGATCAACACAGTAACAATCTGATGCCAGAAAATCAGCTTTGGATAGAAAAAGTTGCACACTATAACCATGACTGCCAGCCCAAAACAATCCAATGCAGTCCAGACCAAACGATAACTCAACACAACTCAGAAATATAGCAGCTCATCGTAGAAATTATAACTCAACGCAACAATGAACTCAATGCAATTACACACATCTCATTATAAAGAAGCTCAGATCAATATTCACAGCTCATACTAGAATTCATCAGCTCAATACAGACAGTATAACATCAACTTAAACAATACGTCTTAGTCCAACAATTAACTCGGCCCAACAGGAAAACAGATGGATTGAAGGCAGAAAGAGAATCGAAAGAAAATGTGAGATAGAAGAACAATTCAATTGTGAGAGAAAATTGCAGCAAGAAGCAAGATTAAGATCGAAGAAGAATTTGAGACAGAAGAAGAAGAATCATAGATCGAAGATCAAATACAATTGTGAGATCAAATTGAGAAAGAATCAAGATTAAGATCGAAGAAGAAGAAGAAGCTCACAATATATTTTGTCTTTAATCAAGAAATTGAGGATTGAAAGAAGAATGAGGAAAAATCTGAGCTCGAGGATTGAACCTCCATACCAGACAGAAAACAGAAATTGAAGATCGAAAAACAAGTGCAATTGAGAAATATGGAAAACAAGATCGATGAAGAGAAACTTAGTTGAGAAAGTCAAGACCGGAGTTGAGAAGTCTGAAGAATCAAGAAACGAAGAAGTCTGAAGATATCGAAGAGACGAACAAGTCTAAAGATCGAAGCGGTCGATGATGAGCATGAAATTGAAGCAGAGGGAACAACGAAACAATCGCAGATGAGAAGGTATGATGAAGAGATCGAATCAATCGCAGATGAGCAATTTTAATCGCACAAATTCTTTAGTACATAAGTGGAGAGGAAGCCGAGAATCGAAGCAGAAATTGAAGATTGCTGAGAAAACCCATTAAACAAACGAAGTGGTTTTTGAAATTCACACAAGATCGACACCGTCGCAGGTGAAGTAGAGGAACGAAGAGGAAACACAGATCGAAGCAATCGTAATTTCATCAGTGCAATCGAAGTCGTCAATTCGAAGCTGAAAATGAAGAGCGCGAAGGATCGAAGCAGACAAAACCTTCGATCGCTGGAATCGAAGATCACAGAGGACACCATCGCCATGGAAGAGCTTCGAAAATCGAGAACATAGAGGACCATCACCATGGAAGCAGCAGAAATCTTCGATCGAACAATGGCAAGATTGAAGCAATCGCCGTTGAAGCAGCAGAAATCATGAAATCAAGAAATCAAGAAGTCGAAGCTGTAATAGTTGAGCATGAAATTGAAGCTTGATGATTGCGCAGAAGACGATTGATATACCAGGATCACGAGCTCAAGATTTGACGAACTCAAGATTCAATTCACGAATCAAGAATCGAAAAACGAAGATTTCTAGGTCAAACTTCGAACCAATTTCAATCGCCAAATTTCTTTGAAACGAGCACAAGATCGACGCAATCGCAAAAGCGATTTCAATTGCACAATTTCTTCAGTAATGCGATCGAAGAAGAATCTTAGATCGAACCTCAGGTCGAGGTGTGATGAGTCAAGATCACGAGATGGAACCAAGAATCGGAGGTCGAAGATCGCAGAAGATTGCAGTGAGCTGAAGCAGCAAGATTCAAGAATTGAAAAAAGCATCGAGAATTCGAGGATCGCCAGAGACACAAGTTGAGGATTCGAAGATTGCAGGATCAGATTTTCAGCCAAGATCGCTAGGATACGCTGAATTGAACCTCCAGTATCGCCATTGAAGAAAAAATTGAAACTCTACATAGTAATAGAAGCAAAAAGTACCAGGACCACGAGCTATGAGCTTTGCAGCTCTGATACCTTGAAAAAAATCCATGGCATCCTTTATTTAATTGAGGTTAGGTAATTGAAAATCAATGGAAAACAGAAAAACTCAAAGAAGGTGAAGAAGAAGACTCACGGGTCAAATGCAAGATGGAAAAGGGAGAGCATTTTGAGAGTAAGTTTGATAATTTTCATTATGCAAAATATCTCAATAGAATTGAGTGACTCTCACACTCACTTTATATACTACACACTTCACAATACAATGAGTTAATATTGCTAACAGTTAGTTGTATGATGTGATCCTCACCAACAATCCCTGTGCTAAATGCTAGGCCATAATAATAATATAGACAAAGTTTAAGATCGACTAACATGAACACCACCTAAGTTAAGGACTACACCTATGCAACTTTCAATAGTGATAGTATAGCTTCAATCATGAATTCTTGATTATGGAATATGAAACACTTTTGACTAACAAAAGCAATGTAGAATATCCAGTCAATTCCAAATTAATTTTGCACAAGCATAGAGAGCACCCAGAGACCGGCTTAAGATTCTTGCTGCTCAACTATAGTCACCAATAGATGATGCCTTGCTTGCATTCCAGGCCAATTTTATTTCCAAAAATTTCACTCATTTATTGTTCTGATTTTGATTACCAGAAAAATGTCTAACATGAGCTCCATTTTAGGGCATAATAGATAGATAAATGCATTCACGTTGTTGCCTTTTACAATTAGCATCCCTTTTGTCTGTTGCTAATTTTGCTTTTCTTGGTACCGAAGAACCAGCCACCAGGTAAGAGATTGCTATCACAAAACCTTCATGTTCCTGTAGAGAGAAGCAGATTTCATAACTTGTGTTTCTTTTGATCAAATTGAATAAAAGACCTAATATTTAGCATCAGCTACCCCATAGTATTAGTAATTACTATGAGAAAGACTTTGAATGATATTGTTAATCTTTGTGTAGTAAATAAACTCCTGAGTTGTCCAAATTAAGATCATGCTTTCTTCTTTGAGCCTAGAAAGTTTGGGAAGAACATCTTGATTAAGAAAGCTTCAGTTTCCAAGCTTGAATCCCTTGATATCCTGCCGGTCATACTGTAGCTTTTCTTCTTTTACTCTTTTGTTTCCCGTTTTGGAGTTCAGTGAGTACGAAATTTTTTTAAGGGGTAAATTGTTACGACCTGTTCCGTTTAACAAAACGTTTCACAATAAAAGTTTAAAAATTTGAAGTAAAAACATTCGGTTCTACAATCCCGAGGTCTCGAGCTCAGAGTTGACCGTTTAAAAACCCACTAAGTGAGCAGCTTTGGTGGTGCAATAGCCAAGGCTTTACACCTGTAAGGCACCCACTTGGAATTTTAAAAACTCACAGCTGTCGACTCTCTCTTCCTCATCGAATTCATCCTCCTTCCACTCTCATCTCCTTCACCTCTCGGCTGAGAGATAATAACACCACCACTCACGGCCACGCCATCCTCATTCAGAGAAATACAACAATCTCCACCGCACCCACTTTGTACTGAAACCACAAGAACCACCCCATCTCTTCCCTCACTTCATCTTCTTTGGGTACTACACATCTCATGTATATACACGTACATCATAACTCTTATAGTATCAATTAACAATCATAGACAAACAAGGTCTACTCGGAAATATAATAATTATTATCAAACAAGGTATACTCAGGAATATAATAATCATTAACCAAATAATAAAAATAAGTCATCTCTAATTACCATGACTTACGACACAAGTTAACCATTATTTCAAATATTATAAATATGACATAACGTGCAAGTAAAAAGGTAGTGATAAAAAAAAATGAGGCTTTAAGAAAGAGGTCCACTCACAAGTAGTCGGGGATAAAGTCACCTGTATGTTGGCCACATACCAGCCTGCACGTGATCGTTCACCCGTGCTCGCTCGAATACTAGTTAATAGATCCAGTCTTGTCCCAGAGCTCCTTCGGGGACATGTGGTTACAGTGCGTAACACCCAACCTTCTCGTGGTCATGGTACATGAGCGAATAATAACCAATCCTGTCATGTGCGCATGACTCGTGCTACTCGAGATCTAGTGGGTCATAAGTACTGTATTTTATATTTCGGGATGATCATTTGACTACTTATTATTTTATTATTCTAGTAAAACGTGCATGGTTTGTCATTTATACCACGACGATAACTTTAGAGTTTCTTATTAATACATATTGTTCTTGATTATTTTTTTGACTTATTACTTGAAATGCACCCAGAACAGGACGCGAAATCTCATTTTACACTCAAAACAAGAATTCGAGCCACTTTGTACCCAGAAGAAACATTCTGTTATATCCGTTGCGCCAATTCCGTTACTCTCATCCAATTGTCGTTAGTTACTGTGAAAATCGCTGATGTGGTAGTAATATTACAAAATTTATAAGAACAATTCAGACATTTGTTATATTTTATATTTAAATTCTTTTTAAAAAATTAAACAAATAAAATTACCCTTCTTCCCCAACCCACCCGATCGTCTCTCTTTAGACCTCCGCCCACAGGCCACCGCCCACCCACCCATGCCTTCCCCAAATACCTCCGCTCCTCTTCCTCCTCTCTCCACCTCACTCATCTCTCTCTGTCTCTCTTTTCCATTTCCCTCATAATCATAGGCTTCATAGCAAAAAAGAATGCAAACCCATGTAAATTTTGAACCTTTTGACCAAATAAACGAACCCATTTGATAAAATCCCAAACTTTCTCAACCCGCCATTGAAATGGGTGGTCTGAGAGAGTCGTGATGTTTCTGCAAAGGAGTGAGCAAGTCTGAGAAAATGAAGGTTGTCATTTTCTCCGGCAAGGCTCCGGCGATGGCCAGAAAATCCGGCTTCAGAAATGGGATCTCCAGTGATGGATTCCTAATCCACCGTAGCCTCCTTTTGACCACCCACGTAAACCTTCCGTCTGTGGCAGCTGCCGAGAGCTCCGAGACCCGGCTGCAAAACGGTGTCGCTGTGGGAGACGATGGTGAGCTCGGAGGACTGGAGGTTCTGCTGTTTTGGTGGAGGCACTCGAGCTCTTTGAGCTCGCCCTTGACGAAGATTGGGAATGAGATTGTGCCGGGGAGGTGGGTCTGTGGTTTGAGTCTAACGGGGATAGCGACGAAGAATTAAACAAAATTAGGTCGAGTGTCGGGATTCCGACCGCCTTGGAGCAATTACTTGTTCCTGAATCCGTGAAGGGGTCGAGTCGAGTCGTGAATCTCGGGTGTTGATTAGGAGGTGGGCGGAGGCCAAGAGAGGGAGACCATCGGGTGGGTTGGGGAAGAAGGGTAATTTTATTTGTTTTAATTTTTTAAAAAGAATTTTAATATAAAATATAATAAACTATAACAAATGTCTAAATTTCCCCCAACAAAATTTTGTAATATTACTGCCACATCAGTGATTTTAACGGCAACTAACGACAATTGGATGGGAGTAACGGAATGCCTTTTCTGAGTATAAAGTGGCACAAATTCTTATTTTGAGTGTTTATATTTCAAAGAAAAATGTGCAGGTAAGAAAGTTAAATTCATGACAAATTAGACTTTACTACCTTGTATTTTACATCAAATTTCAAAATTATATTTGAACTTTCAAATATTGCGTTTAGCAACAAGCACTGCTAGAATTTTGGCTTTTAGCATCAGTGAATCATTGATGCCTTTCACAAAAACGTACCGATGCCTATACGAGTGACACTAAAAGTCTTATTTATGGCATCGGTTTTGACGTAAGTAGCGATGCATATCATTGTCATGTAATTCAAATGAGCGTTGAAACTGATGTTATAGGCAGGTATTAGCATCGCTGCGTTGGTAAAAGCAATGCAATTTGTTCTTTTTGACATCTGTTCTACATACAAAACCGACGTTGTATTATAATTTTCGCATCGTTTTGTTTAAATTTTGATGTTAAATGACAATAAAGACATTGTTGATTTCGTCAAAGCGATGTTGTTTGATACTTTTAAGCAGTGCTTTATGTACTTGCAGATGCTATATATTGATGAAGACGTCACTTTTTGGAAAAAAAAAAACGATGTTGTTTTTAGCTTTTACGCATCACTTTCGATATTATCTGATGCTATATATAGCCTTAGGATTCGTTTTTTTTTTTTTCATTTTTTGATGCTATATATAGTCTTAGGATTCGTTTTTTTTTTCATTTTTTGATGCTATATATGCATGGTCAGCATCACTTTTTCTGAGCAACTGATGCTCTTTTATTTGTATACAACATCGCTTGTTGGTGTACTATGATGCGCTATTATAAATCTATTTGCAATTGTAAAAAGATAGGAGAAATTACACAATAATAAAACATTCCCATTAAATAGTCCCATGTAGAATAATATATATCGAAGCCTTCCAACCTACGAAAGTATCAATTTGGGAATAATAAGTATATCTTTGTCTAGACATAAGTTAAATGCACTATATAAAACAAAAGTCATGTTTAATGAAAAGTAAACTCTAATAGCTATAGATTCTAAAGATCAACATCTCAAATCCATTCTAAAACTTGGGATGCCCAATCATCTCAAACGATGTCAAATTCCTCTGATAGCCTTCCAAGAACTTCAGCCTGATTCTCACAACAAGAATGTACAATTAAGTCATTTTGAATTACTAAGTAACCCAACTTTCTTGACAGAAAACATGAACAGGCACTGCAGCAGGAATGACTTTACAATAGTCAAACGCAAACAAGCATAAAATACCTTTGTGGGGCTCCCTGTAAGGTAAGCCACTTCAGCTACGGACCAAAAAAAGGGAGACTCCACAACTAACTGACCCGTCCTTCGCTGATGATCAAGCTCACTTATATAGGGATACCAAAATGACTTATTTCCTTGTTTCTTCTCATACATCATATGTAATGCCAAGCATGACAATTCAAATTAATTTGTTTGTAGTTAATACTTCAGCTCAACCATAATTAAGATAAATATACAAGTTAAATTACTGGGTTAGTCCTAGATGCTCATTAGCATTAACCATGCTAACATGCCAATTATGAGACTTTCTCACAGATAGAATCAAACACATATACTTAGCATTCATTTAAAAAGTCAGTAAATAGCAACAATAAACCATGCTATCATGCCAATTATGAGACTTTCTTCATGCTAACATACCTCTCCAATTTGTCATAATAATGCGTGGCTTTTTTGTATTGTAATCTTTGTTTCTTCTCGATCTATGCTAATGGAACTGTCAAGGAAGTTCACTACTATGGATGAAAACGTCTCATCATATTGTTAGCTGAACAAGTTATAAAACTGGTATTGACATTAATCAAAGTGATAGAAACTAGTTAAAAAAACTACTAGTGTCTAAGAAAGGTTGTCCCAACATAAGTTAAATGTGTCGTGATTTGAGAATCTCCTTCAAGACCAAATACGTAACAGCAGAAATCACTTAGCAATAATCTTAGCACATACATCACCCTATGGGATTTGGAACAAACACAAAAGCGATAAAAAAAATACCATGAGTTTTGTTAATCATATAACTAAACTCATAATGATTCCCATCCTCTTACATTAGCATATAAACATAAAACCAATCTAAACAGAAATAGGGGGAAAATTCCACATTACAATGCAATTGCATGCAGTGACAAGAGAACATATAAAGATCTTTTCAATTCCTCTAACAACCATTAATCCAAAAGGAAGCCATAACATACCATACGACCACGAAACTCTAGATGTAACACATGACTTTTCACTGTCACATGGTTTCTATCCTGGCATGAAAAATAAATGAGAAGTCAAATAATAGTTAAGGTGAACATCATAATGAAAAAAGATTTTGGGGGAGATGGTTAACAAAAGAAAGTTTGTTGAAAATTAACACACTACTCTCAAGAGCACGCTTATTGCAATGATAAGAGATACTTAACTTACACTAATACATGTGGATTACTAAAAATAATTCTCATAGGTGGTAGAAATAACTCAAAAATTTGTGCATAATTTCAATCAGAAGAATACATTTAGAAAGATATAATTATTCAAAAACCTGACAATTTGAACACCATGGCATACCTGCAAAACATTCAATGTGCTTGCATATGTTGAAGGTCTTCCAATCCCACACGCCTCCAATTTCTTAAGTATAGCACACAACACTACAAATGTCATAAGACCAATCTAAACAGAAAAAAGTACCTAATTTGACCTCTAAACTTTAGTGTGAGCACCAATACTTGCCAAGTGTGTACACATCGATGGCAACAGACAAGTACTTATATACTAAAGCTTTACCAATGAGCATACAAGTCTTCTCCACCGCTCCATCCTCAACTGTGACACACTTTATGAACCTAGAGTCTTTCAAAATAGCTCCCACATAACAGTTGTCAATTGTTATCATCACCCACGGAAAGGAAGCAAAAACATCGACCAATACCTCACATTTCCATCCAAAACCCATCACAAAAGGCAATCACATATCACAAAGAAACCTAAAACCCCAATTAATGACAAAGGAAACAAAAAGATAACCAATTTAGTTAAACACCAAATCAAAGTTACTGACTCCAACTATATTGAACCTGAAGCCCAACCACCATACCACCCTCTCTAACCGACCCTTCACAGCATGTGATAGCCCCAACAAGAGCATATTGCAAGTGTTTCCCTCTTACCATACTGACAATATGCCAATCTAAGGCCTCCTCAAGTCCTCCTCATAGAGCCCCACTCCGTGCAGAATGGTCTGTGACAATCAATACCCACAAAATCACAAAATCAGTATTAATAGGAAGTAATTTCCAATCAATAAGTAGCAACCAAACTAACAAACTTAATCAGTGTAAAAAATGAAATAATTATAAACTTAATCAGTGTTAAAAGTATAATAAGTCCAATTTAATCAAAATTTAACACCAAAAAACAATTTAACAAAGAACTTGAGATAAAAGCTAGCACCAGAAAAACGTATAATGAATGTACCTTCTGAGTCTTGAGAACTTGCACAGACAGACATAAGCATATCAACAACATCTTCACACCGTTATGGTTGTTGCAACTGAGTCAACTCGGCGGGAAAATTGAGAGGTTGGAGTACTGCGGTTGATTCAAAGACCAAAGGTGAAAGAGTCTTATGCGTAGAATTTTGAAATTGCAGCACCGAGGTCTCAATTTCTTCAATTTTCGTTCAACCCATCAAAACCAAGAATCTGATTCCCGTTGATTGGGAGCTGGCCACTGACCTCCTTGACCTCTCTTACCTCTCTGACCTAACTGACTCTTCCATTAACATTCCTCTTGGGCTTGAACGGGCGATTGAAGTAGAAGAAGGAGACATCAGAGAAGGTAACGACGACATCAAGGAGAATTGAATGCGAGTCGAGAGAGGCTTTGATGAGAAATTACGAAGGATGAGAGCGTTTCCTCCGGCGAGGCTTCTGCGTTTTCTAAGAGATCGAAGACCGCTGGTGGGCAATCGAAAAGTGTGGCCGCAGCCAAGGAAGTGTCTCCGAATTGACCGGTGAGGAGAAGAAGAAGAGAGAGGACTGCTTGAGATTAGGTTAGGGTTTGAGGAGAGAGCTAGGTATCGAGGAGTGATGAAGAGAGATTAGACTGGGATGGGTTAGGGAGTGATGAAGGCGATACAAGCTCCGGATGCGCGAGTTTGTGTGATGTTTGAGTTCTTTTAGGGTTTGACTTAGAAGTTTTGGGATTTTTTTTTTTCTGTAAGTGTAGAAATTAAAGAGGGAAAGTAAGGAGGGAAAAATCTCAGTGTGAAAAATAAAGGGGGAAAGTAAGGAGGGAAATAAAAGTTGAAATTTTGGGATTTGACTTTGGAATTATTTGTAAATGTTTTGTTAAGGCATTGTTTTTTGGTAAGTTACAAACCGATGCGAACCAATTGAAATCAAAATTTTCAATAGGCATCCGTTTTAACACCAGGCGATGCTGAATATTAAATTAAAGGCATCGCTTAAATTTGCACTGATGTGATTCTAGATTTTTGGCATCGTTTATTATAGAAATGATGCGTTATGTGTTTACAGCATCGTTTGCTTTACAAACCGATGCAAAACGGATGATGCGTATGACCAAAATTCTAACAGTGAAGGAACTCTTTAAAGCATCACGTTGATGATGTGCCTTATGTAGTGCCCACCAAAAAATGACTCTAAAGTTGAATTAATGGACCCACCATGGGCCAACCATTTTGTATAACCTTTCCGCCCAAATAAAGTTATGCAAAACTGCTACCTTGCTTCTACAGTGATGCAAAATGGCTACTTTGCCTCTAAATTATGAGTTTCTTTTATGTTGTCTCGCATAAGTCACGTCGTCAATTAAGTTAATTTATCACAGAAATTGTAAAGAATGAGTTTGGGTAAAATATTTTAATGAGGTCCTAGTAATTAAATACAAAATTTAAGGTTCAAGCGCAAAACTGAAATTTAATATAAAGCACAAGATTGTAAAGTGTAATTTTTCAAAGTGTAATTTGTGTTACACCCTATCTTGGAAATCTAACTGGATACCGGAGTTACCGGGTACTGGCCGACACCTGAACGCTAAGTCCAGGTGATGAAAGTCCAACTAAAACTTTGTGTTTTAGGAAGTTTAGTGAAAGGTAAAATAGTAAACACTAAATTTCTGTTTCACCGCGATAGCGACAACCTAGAGCATTCTTAGAATAAATGATAATCATCACTAAAGCATTGAATGCTTAACCGATTGTTACCTTGTTACACCCTCCACGGGTGGTGTTAGAGCTATCATCAAGTGATTCCCTCCTCGTACCCACGAACTTTCTTCTGCAAACCTGAGGGGCATAAAACAGAATGGTGAGTGGACCTTAGAAGTTTTTAGTGAAAAATAGTTTATAAAACGTTTTATAATAACCCCTCAGCTTGATTGAAAACTTTAGTAATATTATATATCTACTATAGCACGCAAAATGAGGCACCACATTAAAATAATATTATCATAATCTGTCAACCCCGCAAGGCTAGCAACCACACCAATTCAGTCATATGCATCTCCAATCACATAAACAAGGCAATCTAACCGGCAAATATTCATCATCAAATCTTCACACGTTGAAGATGACATATCCAATCCCAATAGATAACCAGAATAGTATTATCTCGATATCATCGTCTCTCTATGACGACATCGATCATCTCAAGTCACCTCGTACATACAAATCGTAATCTCGTCAATTGGGGTCACTGCCCTCACCATACCCACTGACCTCGATAATGAATGTATGATGCCGGCACATCCCTCGGCTAACATACCACATCATATCGTATATTATATCATATCAGTCGGCATAATTCTCGACTATCATCGTATCGCATACGAGCCGGCATATCACTCAGCTATCATCACATCATATTTTAGCCGGCATATCCCTCGGCTATCATCATATCACATATAAGCCGCAATATCTCTCAGCTATCATCATATCACATATAAGCCGACATACCCCTCGGCTATCATAACACATCAGTCGACACAATCCTCGGCTGGTATATTACATCAGCCGGTATAACCCTTGGCTATCATATCACATCAGTCGGCATAATCCTCGGCTGACATAACATGACTCAATCATCATCTCGGACATCCCAATGGCATTGTAGTCGCACGAGTCACGTGCACGTGACAGGACTAGGTGCCTTCGCTCATACCATGAACACGTGAACGACTGGGTGCAAGCACCATCACCATAAGTCTCTCTAGGAGCTCTGTGACCACATATACTCATAAGAGCTCGGGGACAAGACTGGCGCTGTTTAACTAGTATAGAGCGATCGTAGGTGAACGATCACGTGGAGGACTAATCTGTGGCCTACAGATAGGTACGACACCAGCGACCACCATATGGGCATATCGTGACTCACAACATGTGCTAAGTCTGTATATCCCTCGACTATAATATCTCAACCAGACTCGTACATGACTCATGACACTGACATCTAACACATGCACTAGGCCGACATGCCTCGGCCACAATATCTCAACACTGACTCATGTGCTAGGCCGGTATGACTCCTCGACGATTGCATCTCGACATTGACTCATATGCTATGCCGACATGACTACTAGGCGATAGCATCTCAGTCATAGACTCGTTCATTGTCGATTATCACCATTGACGTGTTCATCATTTCATATCAATACTTCTCCGTAATCCGTGACTTGATATCGTGAATCGTATCTCAGCATTAACTCTTGAGATATCCTACTATAATGTTAGTTTATTCTCATTCCGGAGTATTTTCCCTTTCACAAAGTTTACCACCCTCAAATAGTGTAATCAAGTGATGTCGGGTCCCAAAGTCAACCCCTGGCATAATCTAATATAAATCCTACTATCATCATAGTTTCATAGGGATTTCTATCCTCAAATCAGAATATCCAAACACGCCAGGCTCTAAATCTGGCTTGTGACATCGTCTACGATTTCTATCAACATCATAACACACATAATCAAACCAACAATTCATAAGCATCACAACCAATACGTATCAACACAATCTAATCAATAATTACTAAAATCATATCCTAATAATCACATAATCAATCACATAATAGTACATAAATCATAAGTTTAGGGAAAGAGGTTCACTCACTGTATGTCGGGGAGAAATTACCCGACATGATCCACTATTACACGTACTTTGAGGCATTCAATAACGGAGGTCCCCACGAGCTCCGTCTCTATCCATATGATCCTTCAAATTCTCCAATACCGTAACGGCTCGCAAACAGGGTAATTAATATTAATTAAACAATCCTTGAACTATTAAATTTAACTCCATATTCCCGAGAGTTCACCCACTCCCTAAAACACATTTAAAGCGACTAAAATTATCCTAAATAGCCCCCCAAACAAATTCCGATGGACCTGAAACCTACGCCAACGACTCCAAAACCTCGAATTACATAAAACACGAGTCGCAAGGAGTTGAAGGTGGGGCCTATGCACTCTCATGCGCTTTAACATCCCTTATGGGGGTACTGCAAAGCTCAGTCGCCCCATACCTCGAGCCTAGCCGCCTTCGTTGGAATCCTCCATTGTTGGCCGGATTCCAAGCTTTTCCAATCTCTCCAAATCTCTATCAAATCTCACAACCCAATAGTCTAAACTTATCTACTCGATGAGAGGAATCCGAAAGTCAGGTCTAGAGGTCGAGATTGTACCTGTGGTGGTCGAAAAATCCCTCGAAAGTCGCGAAAACCCTCGTCCGTTTGTCACTTGATGTGTCGTGTACAGTGGCTAATAGCCTCCAATGATGGCATGGCTGTGAACGTGAGAGCGAGATGAAGAGGTTGGTGGTGGTTGTGAGGTGTGGGTCACCGTTGAACAACAGCGGCGATATGTGGCTTCCACGAGAAGCTAGACACGGGAGGGTAGAGAAAGAATGAGGAGCTGGGTAGAGAGAGAGAGAGAGACATAGACCAATGGGGAGAGGAGAGGAGAGAGAGTGTCAAATATATAATTTAAACTTTTCTAAAATTCCCAATACGTCCCTACTGTTTTAGACCCGTAATTTTGTCATTCGAACTCTGATTTCTACGTGACACCTGTCTACGTACTCGAAAGCTCATGACCTACGTAATGGTGCAAGGAAAATTTCTAAAAGAGTTCTCGATGAAAAAGTGACTTTTGGGCCTTCGGGAATTTTAGGGGTAAAATGGTCAATTTTGTAAATTCGACTTTTAATCACGGCCCAATAATCCTCTTTGAGTCCTTACTATAGTCCATCCCCGTGCTTTAGCCCAAATTCACACGTTAATTTAACCCGTAACTATCGATTATTTAATTAATTTAAATTTCTAACTTTTAACTCCCGGATGGGTCGTGTCAATTTGCCCTTAGTTCATATTGGAATTGATTTTGAGAAGTGGAGCAAGCATATTGAAATATGGATGTTCTTTGAGGTGCATATTAGCAATTTCTCTTGATTTATTTATAGTGTTTATGTTTTTATAATTATCAAAAAGTAAATAATTCAAAATAGATTTCACATGAAATTATGAATAAGTGAAATGAGATGACCACATCAGCTGAAATATATATTGATCAACAATGTTTTAATTTTATGTAGAATATAAAATAGAGAAACAAAACATATATATATAATTATAGTTATAGAAACTAGTGGGAAGGCCCGAGCGTTATTGCGGGGCTATTCAATTGATTATAAATATGATTTTTTGTGTTAAATAGAATGAATAATGGGTAATCGATTTATATGAATTTAAGATATGAGAAGATGTGATGATTAGAAGTAGGCAACAATGAATATTTACAAAAGATAGTTGTTCATTGTTAATTTACAAATGATAGTTGCTTTATGAACACCTAAGATAGAAGCAGGCAACCGTAAATAGAAGTTTCATCTTGTTGCTTAATATTATTTTCAGCATTAGTGTTTATCATGAATGTTTGGTTAGTGTTTATCATGAATGTTTCATCAGTCTTGAGAATGTGAGAAACCTTGCCTTAGATCCTTGGGTGGTGATCTGCTAAATGAAAGTATAATATAGATTGAATTTAATGAAGAGAAGCAGAGAAAATTGTTTAAATGGAGATATTTTCAGCTTTTTTTTCATCAGTTGAAGAACGGGATTGAGAGGTTTTCATGATGCCCACATTGTCAACAACAAACTTCATTTCCTTTTCTTTCACAAACTTGAAAAGTATTTTCTAAAGAAGCTAAACTAGAGTTCATGCATATAACTGGTTCTACAAACTCTTTTACCTAAGATGAGCATCAAAATCATTATGATCTAATATTTTTATACCATTTGAAGAACCTAAAATAATATCTTCACTTCCAGTGTTTTTAATTTCAATGTTCACAGACCTTTTAGACATCATTTAAACAATAATTCAAATCTAGTTTAACAATTTGTTGCCGAAAAGCAGAGGAAAAATATCCATCAATAACCACTCAACATTTAATCTAACATATTAAAAAACTAATTAACTACCAACACATTCATTCAAAATAAGAAGTAGTAAGTAAAAAAATTTATAACAGATGATAACGTCGTATTTATACGTATTTAATGCCCTTATTTTCTAGGTTTTATGTTACGTTTCTTTTGTAAAATTGGTTCTTTTATGAGTTTAATTTGTGTTTTGGAGGTAATTAATCCTAATGATGGCGTTGGAGTTAATTTGATGGTGTTTTCCATCTCTTGTTCAAACTTTATAATTATGATTTTCATAACTATGATGTTTGTTAGTATGGTGATTATGAGTAGGTAAATTCCTTGCTAGGAATCTGATGTAACCTGACATGAAAATTCTATGCCTCGGTTAAGTTTCTTTTATCAATTCAATGTTTCTAGTTTCATTCTTCCTGCTTAATTCTATTTATATGTTTAGGTTATGGATTGGCCATCTTTGATATAAATTTATTGATTTTCTGAAACAAGGTTATAGTAGACATTATATGCTTAGCCTTGAGATAGCTATATTGAATGAAAGAATTGTTGTTGATGCATACACCATGCTAAGACACTTTTTGATTTTGTATGTTCCTTTTGAACTTAATGGATTTTTTATTTTTTGACTTAGACTAGACACCATGGTTAAGTTGACGATTAAGAATACTTGGTTACAACCGGACACCTAACGGATAATCATAATACGATGGAACTATTAGAACCTAAATTGAATCTTTTTCACTAAGTTAATTAGAGGCATAGAATTGGATTGTTATGGGTTTGATGAACTGAGAAGGGAGATTTGCAAGAAAGAAAGAGAGTAAACAGAGGGAAGAAACAATGAGAGTTTGGCATATTTTTACTGAATGAATCTTCATTTCATTGATACACAGTATAGAGACTTATATACTATTCTACATTAGCATAGAGTCAAAGTAACTCAGTTTTATTAACAGCTAGACTACTTAATAGACTTAACAACCTCTCTAACCATATACAGCTCATGAGTGCATGGTTTCACTTAGCTGTGTACTAGTGCAAAACACAACTTCACTCTAACAGAAATCAGATACCTAGTATTTTCATTCATTGTTTACACAAATCAATCATAAAAATCTCTCTTTCATTTAATTGCAAATTAAATTACTTGTTCACAAAAAAACCAAAATTCTTTGTTGATCTTTTATTTTCCTTTTTAGCAACTTTGTTTTATTTTTAGTTTTCTTTAGGGCTTTGCATAATTGGATTTAATTAATAACCTTTACAAGTCCCTGTGGATACGACACTCGTATTTGCTTGCTATAATATCACATTGATTCGTGCACTTGCGAAAAATATAATTTTGTTCATCAAGTTTTTGGCGCCGTTATTGGGGACTGATTAAAAGTTTATTAGTTATTTTCTCTTTTGTATGCCTTCAATGAATTTGTTCTTATTTGATTAGATTATTTAGTGATATATTTTTAGTTATTTATTTTTTTATTTATTTTTTTATGTTTATGTTGTTAGCTTTTAGTTTTAATTATGTATTTTAATTAATTAGTAGGCGGAGAGTTTTATTTTGAAAAGTTGTGATGTAAATAACGCGCTTGGTGGGAGGCACCCCACCTTGGTACATATTTTTATTTTTTTTTATTTTCAGTATGCAGTTTATTTATTTATTTTCTGTGTTTATGTGCTTTCTTACTTTCCTTGCCTTTGCTATTCATTGCATGATTTTAACTGTCTTTACACATTGAGGAAAATGTTAGTTTAGGTTTGGGGGTAAGGTTTATGTTTTGTTCTTGTCTGAATTTTTCTTGTTTTTAATTTGTTTATTTTGTGTGTGTTTTGGTCTAAACTAAAATTTTCAGAATTTTGAAGCATAACTTTTTGTTACGTTTATTACTTTTGCATGCTAATGGTGATGAACATGCTATGTTATGATCACTGATTCCTTACTAAAGTTTTGTTAGGAAGGTATATGCATAAATTATTACACCCACATTGCCATGCTCTTAGTGTTTTGGTGAACAAGGTAATGTACCCGATTGTCCATGGAGAGTAGTGGAGACTACTTTGTGAGCTATTTGAGCCAAAATTTCCTTTCTTTGGAGGGTTTTATTGTTTCTACTCCTAAACACTCTTTAATTTTGTTCTTAATTAGAATGATCTCACTAGGACTTTGTATTGGATACTAAAGAACTTTTCCATGTGTAGGTATGATGCTTCCAAGTTACATGGACCCATAGAGATGATGTTAGGCTCTGCATGTCTTAACCACTAAATAGCCTTATTCCCTACCTATTTGTGTGCACCACTAACCCTTTTGAAGCCAACACTTCGCCTTTTGTTTCATCATCCACTTCATTCCTTACCCACTTTACCCTACTACAGCCATACCCTTCAGTTTGGAGATACCAAGGTAAAGAAGACAAAATGAAAGGTCTGACTCTACACCAAATCAATGGTAGGTACCGAGAAAACTTGTGCTAAAAAACGTTAATCAGCCAATTTAAAAAACAAAGCATTTGAAAATAAAAAAAAAGAAAAAAAAAAGCAAATAAAGAAGCATGAGCTTGGCTGTCAAGAAAAACAAAGAAGAAACGTTCAAAACGAGTGCCGACCTTATCTCATAATGAAGGCACTTTGGTATGTTCCAAGCTTTAGTTTTTCATATCCTTTCTTTTGTATCCATTACCTAGCCTTACATTACAAGCCAATAAATACCTAACAGATCTATTGGAACATCTTGCTTGGAGGTGAGGTGAGTACTTACGTTCTTAGTATTCGATTCCTTTCATGAGATCAATTTTTAGAAATTATCACTCCTTTTCAATGATGACCATATGTGATAATATCTTGATTTCCATTGCTTAAACTCAATCACTTATGTTAATTGAGAGTGTAAGCCCTAAGATTCTAAGTGAAAAATAGAGGGATATCTCTTGAGCATTAGAATCGAGACAAATTCTACCTATGGCATTGAGGTATGGTTGCTGTTAAGCTAAGATACTTTGAGTTTGGTGGTTCACAATACATATGGTGCATTTCCTTAATTGACATTAATTTAGTTTTGAACTAGTGGTCATGGCATACATTAGTTTCCATTAGCTTGCTTGAAGTGATGTTCTTAACATCTTTGTTTTGCTGCAGAAACGTTTGTGGATATCGTAACTGGTAAACCCTCACGAGACTATAACTCGTCATCTAGGGACACCTAGGGGTTTAAAGCCTTGTTGCATATGGATAAATGCAATCGTGATTCCCTACGAAAGTGGCCTAGATTAACTTCTTGTTTTTAGTTTTTGTTTTCTTTTGTGTTTTGTTTCAGTTTTGCTCGAGGACTAACAAAAGCTTGGTTTGGGGGTATTTGATAACGTCATATTTATACGTATTTAATGCCCTTCTTTACTAGGTTTTATGTTACGTTTTCTTGTGAAATTGGTTCTTTTATGAGTTTAATTTGTGTTTTATAGGTAATTAATCCTAATGATAGCTTTGGAGTTAATTTCACGGCGTGGAAGCTAAAAGAACTATTGAAGCTGAAAATTACTGTGCAGAACAACCATACTCTTTTGGCCACCATAAATTCCTCGAGATGAACGGGATGATGTGTCTTATATGCTTCGAAATCTATGGAAGTTTAGTTTCTACAGAATTTTACAGTTCCTGATTCTTACTTTTCTAGAAGACGTTATCTCAGTTTTCGTACCAGAGGTTCAGCCACAAATTTCTACGCAGTTTCTGACAATGTGACGTCACAATTTACCAGTCTTCGAATGTAACCTTTTTGGATGGTTCATGGGGATTTTGGGGCATCTAAACCTTCTTTTAATTTAGTTATAATCAGCTCTAATTGCTTGTGGGGACAATTGAAAGCCTAAGGAAAGTAACATCCTAAAGCAATTAAGGACTCTTCAATGTGATGGAATTAATAATGTGGAAATGAATTGATGAGCCCTAAGTTTGGATGGTTATAAAAGAAAAAATGCAGCAGCAAAAAGAGAGGTTCTCATGCAAGAGAAAAAAGATATATCCTAGCACCCATCTTGATCCAAAGTTCTCATAGCCTCCATTGCCATTGATGATCAACTGAAGGAGCAAGTCTGACACCAAAGGGAATCTCTAAGGGTTTTTTTTTATCTCTTGTTCAAATTTTGTAATTATGATTTTCATAACTATGATGTTTGTTAGTATGGTGATTATGAGTAGCTAAATTCCTTGCTAGGAATATGATGTAACCTGACATGAAAATTCTATGCCTCGGTTAAGTTTCTTTTATCAATTCAATGTTTCTAGTTTCATTCTTCCTGCTTAATTTTATCTATATGTTTATGTTATGGATTGACCATCTTTGATATGAATTTATTGATTTTCTGAGAAAAGGTTATAGTAGACACCATATGCTTAGCCTTTAGATAGTTATATTGAATGAAAGAATTATTGTTGATGCAGACACCATGCTAAGACACTTTTTGATTATGTATGTTCCTTTTGAACTTAATGGATTTTTTATTTTTGGCTTAGACTAGACACCATGGTTAAGTTGATGATTAAGAATACTTGGTTACAACCGGAAACTTAACGGATAATCATAATACGATGGAACGAATCCTAGAACCTAAATTGAATCTTTTTCACGAAGTTAATTAGAGGCATAGAATTTGATTGTTATGGTGAAATCAGATACCTAGTATTTTCATTCATTGTTTACAAAAATCAATCATAAAAAACTCTCTTTCATTTAATTGCAAATTAAATTACTTGTTCACAAAAAACCAAAATTCTTTGTTGATCTTTTATTTTCCATTTTAGCAACTTTGTTTTATTTTTAGTTTTCTTTAGGGCATTGCATAATTGGATTTAATTAAAAACCTTTACAAGTCCCTGTGGGTACAACACTCGTATTTGCATGCTATACTATCACATTGATTCGTGCACTTGCGAGAAATATAATTGTGTTCATCAACAGACTAACCGATAAACAGTGTCGTTTTTTCGCCAATCTCACCAACTAAGGAACGAACACAATATGAAGCAATCAACCTAGTGCTGACAAATAATTGCAACACAAAATAACTAAAAAAATCAACCCAAAAAAACTAAGCCAAAAATGCGCAGTAAATGACCATGAACATAGCTAAACAAAAGAACAATTGAACAGTTAAATTGGATATTCAATCCCTTAAACAAAATGAATAAACAAAAGGAAAGTGATTAATTAATAACCATATTCATTGGTAAACATTATGCATATACTTGGTTAGCAGATGACATGAAGTGATTGAAAGACAAATCCAACCAATCACAAAGCTATACAGAGAAATAGAATAGCAGAGAAAACAGTTTTAATCTATGATCAATTAAGCTTTTAGAAAACAGTTTTGATTTATGATAAATTACTAAAAGCTTAATATAGTTAATAGATTGTTTTTTTTATTGGTCCAAGGAAATGATATTCATTACCAAGATTCATTACAAATTAGAGGAGCCTAACAACACATTCAGAAATAAACAGACTCAACTAAGAAAACAAATTAGCCCAAAACAAAAATCCCAAAACAAAACACAAACCCTAGAAACTAAAACAGCACACCGCCAGCCGCCACCACCGATAACCATGTCTCCACTGCAGAGCACAAACTAGTTCAAGGAGCCAAGGAGATCGATCTGTAGAGCATGGATTGGAGACGAAAAGCCGCCAATGATCATCATACTGAAGCGATCATAAAGGTCAAGAATGACCGACAAACTACTAAACTGCCCAAATCGGAAGACTAGATTTAGGGAAGAGTTATAGATGGAAATCAGCAGTGAAATAATCCCATAGAGCATCCGAGAGAGAATCTGAAATAGATCCAAAAGCTTTGGATTTGGGGAAATGAAAATTGTGGATGGAGGATGAGATTTAGATGAAGATGAAGTGATCGATGTGGTTTGGTAAGGGAGGACATGGGCTGAAAATAAAAAGCCCGAAAACAAGAAACCCAAGTGCGACCAACAAGGTCGAGTGAGCGGCGAAGAATGCCGAGATGATTGATTTTCCATCTCCATCGATCCACCACGAGCACCAATCATCGCCACCATCGCCGAAAGCCGATGCCAAAGACAATGGAGCAAAAGGAGGGACGTGAAACTAAGGCCTAGGGAGGAGAATGGGTTATAGAGGAGGGAGGATAGGGAGGGGGAAGGAGAGGGAGGATAGGGAGGGGGAGGAAAGGGAGGATATGGAAGGGGAGGGGGAGGGAGAGGGAGGGGGAGGAGAGGGAGGATAGGGAGGATAGGGAGGGGGAGGATAGGGAGGGGGAGGATAGAAGATTGTATTTCAAATTACTGAAATTAACAATGTACAGAGAACAGAGCTGCAAATTTTACCACGAAATTTCGAATTTGTGACTGAATGAAAGAGGATTGTGACTTAACGAAAGAGGATCAAAGATCTTCGCTTCGCCCATCGCGAAGATCGACAGTCGAAGGCAGTGGAGATAGAGATGGGTCGGGTCGGGTCGGGTCGGGTTTTTTGGATATCGAAAATAACAATTGATGATGGGAGATGGACATCAAAGACGAAGAGTTCGATGAGACTAAACGAAAACGAATACTAAAAATTGGAGACTGAAAAGTTTTTTTCTCTGATGGTTGTGTAGAAAAGAAAATTGGAGACTGAACGAGTCCAAATACAACTGAAAGAAGAAGAAAGTTGTCGACACATAGAAGCAACATGTGTTCTAGCAAGGGCAAAATAGTAATTCTATTGTTCACAATCAAGAAAAAAAAAATCGTCAAATCACTATTAATGAACAGTGATTTTCCAACTCTATTTTGGTATAGTTATAATATTTACACATTTTTGGTTGTTACGACTTATGAATGTGATATTTGTTGTTGGGATGCGATCTCCACTGAAGCAGTAAATTCCAAGACATGTGAAGCATCTTATATCACACCCGTGATCACCACAGCAGACTCATCATCCAGCCAGCAGCTACTAGAGATTCAGAGAAGATATCTATCGAAGAGAGAGAATAAATAATTATTAATTAACTAATTATTTACAAAAATTTCTGGAATTGGATTTGGAGCATCTGCATCGAAGAATGACATAGGAAATAAATCTGTAAAGCAAGATGAAGCAGATCATGATCACCACATTCCTCCACCGACTCTCTTCCCCGTACCCTTCATCTCTCAGAACATCCTCCCCGGTCACCATACATTTCCCAAAGAAATACTCCAAGCAATTAATTTGTCCGCCGGAGAATTCATTTATAAGAAACCCTTCGAACGGATACTTGAACAGCGAAATGTAATGCATGAAAATCCAGTAACTGGGAATCCCATGTTTCGATATGAAGTAGCCGGAGAAGAGAAAGAACGATCCCATGACGCCGGCGATGACGGAGTTTCCGACGATGAAATTAGGGACGAGTGCGCTGATGCAGACCACCACTGAATTCGCCGTGTACAAAATCAACCAAATTAGCAGCAAGAAATGGAAGAAGGCCATGAAGTTGGGGTTGAGTCCGACAAGCCAATACAGAGGCAGAGAGAAAAGGACGGCGAGGATGAGTAGAAACGGCAAATAAACCAACCCATTGGCGATTGCGTAGGACGAGACTCTGTAGCTCCCACACCATGTCTCCTTCATCACAATCTCTCTTTCTTGCAGAAAGATTGGTAGTGCCTCTGTAGTGCAGGAAAGCAGGAATGTTAAAATGAATGCGAAGAGACCTACCCTTTCCTCTGCTCCGGTCAGGTCTTGTTTCAGGTCGTAGAAGATGGAGCCTAATACGAGACCCGACACCAGCATTTGAATTGTCCGGCACGCGAACAGCTCTTTGGTTCTGAGGATGTTTTTTGAGAACCTGTGACTTAGAATCATGGTCTCTCGCAGTCTCGAATTTGCGAAGTCCCAATTGAGCTCCTCATCTTCATCTTCATCTCCATCAGTAGTAGTTTTTGTGGGATTTGATTGTTGAAACAATTGCTGTAGAGTCAATGAGGGTGAAGACGATTTCTGATTCTCATTCTGATTCTGGTTCTGGTTATGGCTATGATTATGATGAAGGGTAATTGTATCAATGGAGTCAATTGCAAACTCGACGACATTGACATGAAGAGGAAGCTCCAACCCCATGTTTTTCAAATTGATGCCAAGCTGATCCACCGTGCCATTGTGAAGCACGCTCCCATTCGCCAGCAAAACAATTGAATTGAAGAGCTTCACAATTCTGAACCCGGGTTGATGAATACTCAAAATGACGGTTCTGCCCCTGATTTCCGCCATGCTCTTCAGCATGTCAATGATCTGAAGAGCTGAGCTGCTGTCCAGCCCCGAAGTTGGTTCATCGAGAATGACAACTTCAGGGTCATGGATGACGTCAACTCCGATGGACACCCGGCGCCTCTCTCCCCCGGAAATCCCCCGAACTCTATCGTCTCCAACACGGGCGCCGGCGACTTGAGCGAGGCCCAGCTCTTGGATCAAGGCCTTGACGCGGGAGGCGAGCTGCGGCGGAGGAAGTCTCAGCCTGAGCTTGGCGCTGAACATTAAGGTTTCTTCAACGGTAAGCAGAGGAAATAAGGTGTCTTTTTGAGTGACGTAGCCTGAGCCCTTGTTGAAATGAGGCAATTTGTGGAGGGGCTTTTGGTTCACGAGGATGGAGCCGCTTTGGGGCGTGAGTTTCCCGGCTAAAATCTCCAGAAGCGATGATTTTCCAGCTCCACTTGGGCCCACAATAGCAAGGATCTCCCATGGCCTTGCCCGCAAGTTGACATCTTTGAGGACTTGCCTGCTGCTCCTGCCATCATCATTTTCAACTACTTTTGGTAGTTGAACATCATCTTCATCTTCAACTACTTCCACTTTATTTGCAGCATGTTTTTGATGATTTTGGTTGAGATTCATCAACATCTTATTGATGCAATCATCATCAGGTGATGATGATGATGATTTTGAAAGCTTCTTGTGAGTGTAATTGATGCCTATTACCTCAATCTCACTCCCGCCTTGTTTCTTCATTGATCTCATGAGCCTCTGGCTTTCTCTGATTTCTTTTCTCCTCTCACTCTCAACTCTCAAGTGATCTGAAGCTCATTTGTGTGTTAATAAAGGAGTAGCTACTACTAGCTGCCAGTGTATATACCTACCTATTTTCTTTTTCCATGCCAATTAATAATTAATAATTAATAATTAATTTTTTGTTATGAATTTGGCCTCAAGTGTTTTACCAAGCTGTAAATATATCATCATCGTATTATTGCATGTCATGGCAGCATGGATATGCAGTTGTCCTCAATTTGTTTTCTTATAGATAGAATTCACGTGCATGTACTTAATTTGCTATTCAATTTTTTGTGTTTGTATTTTTGTCTTGGAAAATTGAATACTTCACGTGCCTTGCTAACTATGGCCATCTTAAACTAACGGTTAAAACTTGAGGATCAAGTTAAAATTTGAGTTTAAAATTTTTATTTACTTTTTAAAGAAATTTTTTAATAAATAGGATATGACTGTATTTTATTATCTTTAACTATTTGAAGTTAAGTTATTACTATTTTAGGACTTACGAAATAAATAGAGAAATAGAGTATAGGTGGGTTGTCACCATCTCATTTAGGACTTAGAAAAATTCCTATATTTTTGGATAAATTTAATTTGAGAAAGACTTTATTCTTTGGTCCTTGATTAAAATATGTCGAATGTCCTTGACCTTGTGGTTAAAGACCATTTTTTGTCCAATTTTGGTACAATTAGTGTTTTTGGCCCCTATTTGGAGATGGCTTAGGTGGCTTATTTCTCTCTCTCTCTCTCTCTCTCCTTGTAAACTTGGTACTACAATTTCTCTTCTCACGTAAGTTTTAGATTCGATTATCATAATGTACATATCCAATAACTTATTATGTACATTCTTCTTTCAATGTATATAATCTTCCGCAATTTCTATGAATCCAATGTATGTAATCTTCCCATCAATATCTTTGTATTTATAAAAACATACATATTTGATAAATTAATTAATGACAAACTACATAAAATTCTTCAAACTATAGGGATCATTTCAAATTCATACTTTAACTACTAAAAGTTTTAGTTTGATACCAAAACTATTAAAACACATCATCTAACTATCATCCGTTAGTGTCAAAGTGACACTTATGAGACTATTTTTTATGCTAACATGGACTCCATATAGACAAAAAATACAATAAAATTGGAATATATTAAAAATAATAATAAAATCTGAAAATAAATAAACAAAAAATTAAAAAGAAAACCAAAACAATACCCAAATCAAAACCACCTACCCCTTCCCCCACACCGAGAACGATGACCCAATTCCACCTCCGTCACCTCCTTCACGACCTCCTTCGTCTTCTCCGTCCTCCCGGATATTGCTTCTAGCCCAGGCTTCGGCCTCTGCTTCCCATTTCAACCCGTTAATGGGCGCCGCTGCGGCTCCACCTCCGAATCGACAGCAATTTCAACTCGTTGAGAATCCTTTTTTAGCTCCGGCAGAGTCATCCACCATCACCTCCATCAATTTCCCAGATCGAAAGAATAGCAGCATCGATTTCCCGGCTGCCGCTCATCAAAACCGACTGACTCTGGCCGGCCTTGGCTTGGTTCCTCCGGCGCAACGGAAAATTATTGCACCATACCCGCTAATTTTTTGGTCTGGGTCGGAGGCCTCTCTCTCACCTGCAACCTCTACCTGCGTTTGGATACCCTCAATTTTAGATAAATTCCCTAAATTTTTGCCCTAGCTGCTTTGGTATTGATAATGTGAGGCGTCAAAAGACCCAATTTCAATTTTGCATCAAGTTTGGATTTTTGGTTATTTATATGATAATCTCGTTTTGATTATTTGAATATAAACACTTGTTTTCGTCTCGATTAACATGTTGAAGAGTAACTGGGCTTTAATGTTTTACAAGAGCAAGATGAAGTTGGAGGATTAACGAAAAAGAGAAAAAGAAATAACACCATCGATTTCCCAGATCGATTCCCAGCTGCCGCCTGCGTTCGGATCTTGGATCTTGGATCTTGAATTTTATGTTTTTTTTTTGGTTAATTTTGTAAAATTAATTTTCATTTTAATGTTTTACTTATTTATTTTTTATTTTTATATGATTTTTTAGTTTGTGTGGAGTTCAACTCAGCAGATAATTCTGACTCAATAATGTCACCTAAGTATTTAACGGTTTGATTAACAGATTGGCTACCGGAGGGTACTTAGATGATGTGTTTAGATAATTTAGCTATGCAATTGAAATATTTTATAGTTTGAGTATGAATTTGAAATGACTCTTATAGTTTGAGTGGTTTTATATAGTTTGTCCATTAATTAAATACCACTATAAGTGGTTTTATGTAGTTTGTTCATTAATTAAATACCTTTTAAACAGAGTAATTCTTCCTTATACTTGAAACGCCATTTGTTTGTGTTATAATTTATACATAATATAACATGTGAATTTTTTTATTAGTATATCCTACTTATCAAATCTATCGTTTATTCATATCATAACACTTAAATAAAAATATCACATATCATATGTCACAATATTACATAATAAGTACATATTTCTCTCTAATATGTTTCTACTTTTCCATCATTAACCTAATTAATTTGATTTAGTCAACAGGTATTTTTAATTTGTTTACGCTTTTGTTTTCAAATTAAAGGAAAAAAATTTAATAATTTTAGGATTCTGAATTTCTAAGTGGTAATTCATCTGAAATTGGGATTATCATATATATGTTGATGAGTGATGACGAGGTGTGTAGGATGTTCCTACTCCTAGGACCAGGAAGTTGAGGGAGACATAAACTAGAGTGCGAGGGGGACCCATTGGCCCTCCAATTTGTGGCTGAAATGAAATCATAATGCCCTTTATTTTACTTTTGAATTTGGGCTCGAGTGTTTTACCTACTGCTTAACAACTTAATAATTAACCAAGACTTGGACATGCTTGGCATTTTCTATTTTCACATTATTGTCTCCAAGTTTCATAGGCGTTTTGTTTGGCACCACAACTTGGTTTGTGTTTTTTTCTTCGATTAACCCATTATTCTTTGCCAACCACGAGTATTGTTTGGAAATAATAGTCCCCCCATCGAAATGTGGGGAAAACGCAATACATTATATAATCTTATTCATAATAACACTAAAGAAAGCAAGTGGTTAATTGAGTGGGGATGATATGATTGTTTTTAGTGACAGTTTATTAGATCGACTCTGAAATTTTAATATTGTGTCAACATAAGTTTAATATTATATTGTATAATCTTGTTCTATCTTATTGTTGGAGGAGTTTGTTGTAATATTTCCCATTGATTTTGGTCACAGTAGTTAGATTAAGAATTTTGGTCATTTATTCGTCATTGGATCGCTTGAGATCAAACATTTCACAGATCTACCCCTGCTCTACAGTTCTTCAAGACTAGATATGATGGGTTTTACGACGACGACTGTTTCTTTTGTTGGAGGTAGTATGTTTAGGGTTATGTGTTGTTAGGATTTTAGTTGTTTGGGCTTTGTGGGAGTGGATTGTAATTTTGTATAATTTTAGTGATGTGAGTTTTTTAATTGTTTGTGCGGCTTTTGTCCGCTTTAATTTTGCTGCTTTGGCTTGTGGGTCCTACTATCATAACTTGATTTTGAGGGTATGTATATACCTGGGGATGTCAATTTTTAACACAACTCGATAAACGGCTCGAAATCCACACTAAATTTATCCGGGTCAACCTGTACGATTAAAATTTTGGGTCATTTTCGGGTTAATCCGTTATTACGCGTTTAATAAACGGATGGATTTCGGGTCAACCTGTTAACCCGTATAATTGCCTATTATGACACGTTTAATAAATGAGTGGGTAACCTGTTAACCCGTGTAATGACCTATTAACCCGTTTAGTAAACGTGTCGGTCACTAACTCATATATTTGCCCATTTACCTACGTACCTATAAACCTATTAAATCTTTATAATTTTAAGGTTATTTGGGAATGAAATTATTATATATTATTGGTATTTTGTAATATATATTGAAATTTTTGGGTGTATAACATAAATTCATAAAGTTAGAAGGTCAAATAGTTTAAATAGGTTAAACATGCTAAATACGTCATAGGTTAATTGAGTTTCGAATACGACCTATTTATTAAATGGGTTACACAAGTTACCTGGTTAATTAACAGGTCGGATTCGGGTGGGACATCATTGACACGATTATTAAACGGGTTGAGTTCGGATTGGACATATCTGGGTGAAACAGAATGCATGACATAACACGACACGACCCAACCCATTGACAACCCTAATTGTACCTTTCGTTATGATATACTAATATCCATTTTAATAATTAAAAAAAATATTGATTAGGGCCAAAATGAGTCTACTTTACATTGAACTAGAAATGGATTTTACTTTACATTTCCTAAATTATTCGTTTTTCTCATAATACTTTGCACGTGTGTTCTACCAAGCTGGGTCCTTGAGGATATTTTGGATTAGCCCAGTGCAATATTCACTAGTTTTAATTAGCCCATTTAACTTAAGCTTAAAAAAAAAAATAATAAGACATGCACCACACACACCTGAAATATCAAAGAGAGCAGCAAATCAACAATCATTTCTTCGTTATTTTTTTCAATTTCAAATCTCACAAATCACAATTTTTTTCATCAACTCATTTCTCCTTTTTTTTTTCAAAATTTTATTAGGTTTCTTCATTCTCAAATCTTCAAAACATAAGGTATTATTCTCTAATCTTAGTTTTAAACAGAAATTCATTTAGATGCATTACGTCCCTCATGACTAGGTGTATCTTTTTATGTTTATTAATGAAATTCACTCGTACCGTCAAATTTTTTCTACATCTAGCATGTAAGTTTAACCCATCATAAAATCGGATTTAGAAATTATCCCTGATACCACGGGAGGGAGTGTGTGGTCTTTTAAGATAATACTCCTTAGATACTTGTGAGGAAAGTATGTGTTTATGTTCGGAATAATGCGGTGTTGTTAATAGTGGGTCATTGAATTGAAAAATTAAAATATACTACATTTATGGTTGTGCATTAGCTTGATACATTTTGAGTTCGACTTGTGTTCGACAAGGTACGGTTCAAGTGCAAATCCTTTAGATGTACGATCCAAGAGCATATATGAGAGATTTTCCATCTTCTTCTGGTGGCTTAAATTTCTTTTATCTATTTATTTTTTTCAGAAAGTGGCTTAAATATCTTTGTTTGTGTAGGATCAAAATTGAAAAAAATTCTTTGTTTGTGGCTCACATTTCGTCTCATCCAATTTTGTTTTCCCTGGTTATTATGTAATAATAAATAATGTATTTTTTATGTGGTGAAGGTTTGTTTAATGTAATTGTAGCGCCCGTGAACTATATTGCGTGGTCAGGGATGGCTCTTCCCAGTCCCCACCCTCCTCGCTACCATTAACTAGACCCCACCCCACCAATGGAACTTATTTTCATCGGTTGAACCCGTGAACCCCGTCATCATCATCATCATCATCACCATCATCAACATCATCACCATCATCAACATCAACATCATCATCATCATCATCATCATCATGTTTCCCTGCTACGAAAAATTGCTTACTTAAAGGCTGTGAGCCTATGTGTGTTGAGGAACTTTAGATACCAAGTTATTTGCTTGGTATTAATTAAAAAAATATGTATTATAAATATTTTTTTTTTCAGATTGTTTTGTTAACAAATGAAGGGATTCGTTTAAAATAAAGTCGTATTAGACTCATTTTTATTAAGTACAATTATAAAAAAGGCTAATATAACAACTAACTGTCACGACCTTCCACTTAAATAATTATGTCTTAATCATATGCCCGGTGGAGCGGTGAAATGCGTAGAGATCGGAAAGAACACTAACGGCGAAAGCACTCTGCTGGGTTGACACTCTCATTGAGAGACGAAATATAGGGGAGCAAATGGGATTAGATACCCCAGTAGTCCTAGTCTCTAGGTGAAAAAAGGTTGTTCGTTCACTTCGTTCTCTATATAGTATATTTCTTTAGTGGTTGTAGACCTAGCCCATTTCGTCTCTCTCACTTTCCCTGATAATTAATTTGCCTCCTTCCCCTGCTCCAGTCCACCATAACCACCACAAGCGAAGCTCAAGAGTCAGAAAATATCACCTAGATTGACGTTGAGTAAGACCCAGGTGGACTTCGCCAGGGGCGGATCCATTGAGAGGAAAAAGGGGGTCAATTGACCCCCTCAACCTCTTGAATCCTCCATTGAAGCATTTATCTTGACCTTCTCCGGCATGAAAATCTTGCCCTTTAATCACTGGCTCTTGCCTCTTAAATATGATTGGTCCATCGAAAAAATAATCTTGATCCCTGCAAACATTGAAATTTTACCCTCCAAACCCCAACTCTTGCTTTCTCCTCGCGATGGAATCGCCGCTCTTCTTCAACTTCTTCACTTCAAGGAAAAGTACGTTGTTTTAATTTTTATCTTCTGTTTTATGTTTCATTTTATTTTTATTTTTTATACAATGCCTAAATCTAGCTTTTGGAAATGTTATAAAAGAAAAGTTTTCTTTTATTCCTTTCTCAATTCTAATACCACCAAACCAATCCCCAATATCATATCACTCCACCCAATCCCAATTCCTACTAAATATTTAAATATAAAGTATGTTCAAATTAAGATCAAATTATTTCTAAATTCTCCATATTTTGATTATTTTCTAAACGATTTAGTTTGATTAATTGTTAAATTTTTTGTTAAACTACTTGCTTTTCATTTTGAATTATTTTTTATGTAAAATTATTGGAGAGAGAAAAAATTTATACATATTAAGTATCAATCTCGTTCTTTTACAAGAGTTGAACCCGAGATCTCTTATCACATAATAGAGTGGGTATGAATATCATTATACTAATAGTACTTATTGGTATTACATATAAAGTTCAGTACACATTTTGTTCAAATAATAAGAGAAAGTTTCCCATTCTATATCAAACATTTCGAGTATAATGTGTTGTTTTCAAATATAATGTGACTACTCAAATCATACAACTAATTTATACATTGACTCTCATGACAAAACTTTTTGGATTCGCCACTTCGCCCTTGATTTTTTTGCTAATTGACTGAGATTTAGAAAGGCAAGCATTTCAATGAATTGATGCAAAAGAACACAAAACCCAATTCATAAATTTAGAGACCAATACCTTTTTCTTATCAATCCTCTTAACCACAACTTGATCTCCATTAGCCTTATGCGTTGCAATATAGGTGTACCCAAATTGACCATGACCCAACAACTTCCCAATCGTGTATCGCTTATCAAAATTCTTATCATACCCAAAATCGGCGTGCTTCCCACAAGGCACGACCCCAGTCTGTCTTCTGGACTTGAGCTTGGGGCTGCCATTTTTGTGGGTCATTGGGTCTATGCGTGGGTCTATGTTCTTGCTTGTTTGATGTGGTTTTTGATTGTGATGTAGTGCTCTGTTTGCGACCCACAAGACGCGAACACCCAGTCAGCCAAAAAATCAAGACTCGAAATTGAAAGAGACGGGTTGGAGGCAGAAAAGACTGACGCATAAGGAAGGTGGATAGAGAAATTAGAGTTTTTTTTTTTGCTAAAAAAAATTAGGGTTTTGCTGTGGCAAAATATCTTAATTGCCGATACAAGTTTTGCCACATAAGCAAATTTAACGCTCTTAAACGAAAATTGGATGTGAGAGACGGAAATTGTGCAACGCGTAAGACGACGTGACTTGTTCTTAATGCATTTTAAGTAATAATTCTTAACTAAATGTATGTCTTCTTCTTCATCCCTTTTTTTTTTTTTTTTTTACGTTCATTCAATTTCTATTTGAAATGACCTTTCCCGAATTTCCCCTTGAAATCTATGAAAAGTCTAAACTCCTTCCAAAATTACCCTTACGTTACCCATAAAAAGTTTACACTTCTACTGAAAATTCGGCAGAATCTTTCCAGTAAAATGGTCAAGCCCAAACTTAACCTGTCAGACAAAAATCCAATCCAAACCAAACCACAAAATATCTCAACACACAATCCCATAAGGGTAATCCGAGCATACTAGGTTAAAATAAAGTTCCGGATTTAAAAGTTACCCAAAAGCAGCGAAACCCTACAAAAAAGGGTGCAACGGAAGAAGTATGCCTCCACCTAGCCTCATATCTTTGTCTCTCGAAATCCTGGAAGGGCGCAAAAAACCAAAGCATGAATGGAAAAAAAGAACAATCTAAACATATTTCCGAGGAAAATCATAATATCCCTTCCTTATTGAAAAGCCATGCATGCATAGATATATATATATATATATATATATATATATAACTTACCAGAAACTCTTTTCTTTCAAAATCTCTAGGGGAGTCTCTCGAAAGGACAGTTCCGTGTCTTAGAAGGAAAGTCTTGAGCAATAGCGTTTGGCTAGGTTTTAATAGGTTTTAACAACCGCCGCTGCAAAGCTGTCATTTGATATAGAGTTGTCGTGAAGGTCTTGAGGGGGTAAACAGGAGAGGAAACACAGAGTGAGAGACGAGGGAGTGCGATGGATTTGGAGGAACTAGGATGCAGGTTTGGGGCCAAGTTACAACTCTCAGAGAGGGAAAGAGGTGGAGTAAAACTGAAACAAGAGGAGGTCGCTCAGTTACCAATCCGGTTTCATTTCAGTGTGGTGGCTGAAATCCTTACTGCCCAGGTGGTGAACATAGGCACGTTCATGGGGCTATTCAAAGGATTATGGAAGGGACAAGGGGGGTGTTGTTGCGTAATCTAGGCCCTAAGAGATTCTTGGCAGAATTCATCTCTACTAGGGATATGCTTAGAGTCATTGATATGGATCCGTGGACATTCAATGATGCATTGGTGCTAGTGGATGAAAGTTTTACTAGAAGAAGGTCGGAAAACATGACTTACAACATGGGACGTTCTGGGTCCAGTTCCATGGGATTCCAATGACGAGTATGACTGATTCTGCGGTTCAGCGGATTGGGGGGCAGAGAGGGAAAGTTATGGAGATAGATTAAAACTGTGACACATATTGCATAGGGAAGTTTGCTCGTGTAAGAATCCGGTTTAATGTCCTAGAAGCACTAATGAGAGGTGCTCTGGTTGAATTTCCAACATAAGGGGAAAAGAGAGTTAACTTCCTATAGAATACTTACCTACTTATTGCCTCATATGTGGGCGTATGGGACACTCCACACGTCGATGTGAGGACTCTCTACACCTAACACAAGAGGACAGGTATCAAAGGGACGACTTGTATGCATTCAGAGGTTTGGAAGCACATGTGGAAAAGCGGGGAAAATAGCTGAAAAATACCGTGAAACGAATATGCCATGAACGAACTGGTACAGAAGCCGAGAATAGAGAAAAAGCCCAGAAAGGAGATGGGATTGCTTCCGGCTTAGTAGCGAGAATTCAAGTAGAAAAATAGGAAGGGGAAAGGCAGGGAAGGGAAAGAGAAGTGGATTATGATGTCATCTTACTGCCTTTTGGAGGTCCAACACTGCCTGCTCGCAGTTTTGATATAAATGAAATGGCATAGGATGTCCCGGAAGGGACGAGTGAACCTGCACCAGAGAGGCCACCATTGAGGATAGGGTAGACATGGTGGGTGAGGAAAGAAGTGTTGTGGGTGTTGAAGAACCTACTGTGAATCCCAATTCCCTTTAAACTGATGTACATAGGCTCTCATCCTAATGATACTCAATGTCGGATCTTGAAGTTGAGCTTCCATAACTCGGTCAATCAAAACTAGTCTCACATGAAAACTAGCAAGCAAAGCTCCCTAAGTATGGTTTGAGGCGATGGACATTGACCTTCAATTCGAAACCCTTCCTATCTGACTTGATTTCCATGGCACCATGAGGTATGACCTTGAGGACAGTGTAGGGTCCTGACCATCTTGATTGTAGCTTTCCTGGGAAGAACTTAAGATGTGAATTGAACAAGAGGACTTTCTATCCTACCTCAAAAGACTTGCGGACTAGGTGCTTGTCATGATAAACCTTGGACATTTCTTTGTAGATTCTGGAGCTTTCATAAGCTTCATTCCTTCGCTCCTCAAGCTCTTGCAATTGAAGCTTCCTATGGTGTCTTGCCTCATCCATGTCCATGTTAACACGCTTTATGGCCCAGAACGCCTTGTGTTCCAACTCCACAGGTAAGTGGCATCATTTTACAAAGACAAGCCTGAATGGGGACATGCATATTGGTGTCTTATAAGAAGTCCTATATGCCCAAAGGGCATCATTGAGCCTATTGGACCAGTCTTTCCTTGATGGTCCCACAGTTTTCTCAAGGATGGTCTTGACTTCTCTATTCGAGATCTCATCTTATCCACTAGTTTGGGGATGGTATGGAGTCGATATCCTATGTGTGACTCTATATTTCCTCATGAAGGCCTCAAAGGTCCTATTGCAAAAGTGTGAGCCACCATCACTAATGATGGTCCGTGGTGTTCCAAACCTTGACAATATATGGGATTGAATGAAGCTACACACGACTTTAAAATTATTAGTCTTGGTTGGAATTGCTTCCACCCATTTAGAAACATAATCAACAGCAAGCAGAATGTAAAGAAAACCAAATGAGCTAGGGAATGGTCCCATGAAATCAATGCCCCAAACATCAAAGATTTCAACAACTAAAATAGGGTTTAGGGGCATTTGATCTTTAGGGCCAATATTACCTTGTCTTTGGCACTTGTCACAAGTCGTCTTTGAAATGGTGGGCCAATAGAACCCACATTGAAGTACCTTAAGAGCTATCTTCTTGGCGCAAAGTGTCCTCCACACGCCTGGTTATGGCAGAAGTCCAAGATGGGCTTGACTTCATTTTCAAGGATGCACCTCCTTATGAGCTGGTCAGGGCAGTGCTTCCATAGATAGGGCTCATCCTGATAGAACCCTTCTCTAATTTCCCTTCGAAAACCGTGAAAGGTCCTGCTCCCGTCTAACAGACCTTGACAACATAATTTAATTCCTGAAATACCCTTACTTCCTCAAAAACAACGTACGAGAATTTTACCAGGAACTCAACAGAATCTTCCTTATACCGGGTTGACCGCCAGCCACCTGTTAGACGAAGGATGCCATAGCAGAAAGCGAAGCTATCCCTGAGGACTTTCTCAGCAAGTAAACATATGTGTCACCGTCTCCCAAAGACGATATTAATAACCGAATCACAAATCGTCAATTTGGGTTACCACCCACTAAGCACGATGACGAAAGTATCCTCGCTAGATGTCTCAAGCACTGGTCACAATCTATGATAGTAATAATCGTACATAAAAATCGAAAATTTCCTCAGCTATCGTATCGTTAATTCAGCTATCACATCATAGCTATTCCCTGAATATGATAATCTGTTCAGACTTCTATTTCCCTGAAGTTGTATAGAAGTCCATACATCCCTAAATGATTTGATCCAATTCAATATTCAAGACTTGGTTGAATTGAGACTGGCTGACTTTACGCCGAGTCGTAACCCCGATATCCCGGCTCATCCCGAGCCTTAACTCATGATAGTCTCCGTCAACTTACTTAAGACGATATAACCCTTGCCTGATACATCTCATTAACCCATATATCATACCCTATTAGGTGGCACCATCATCAAAATATCAATTACAAGCTGGCATGTGCCTCGACTATCCTACTTACAATGTCCTACCATCCCCTAAGTATATCCCGAGCCTCTTAAACAAATTGAGGGTTAAAATCGTCATTTCCAACTAATTTTTCCAAATTTACTTAATTTAAGGTCTGGGTCGTTACAATTCACCCCCTTTAAAGAAATTTTGTCCTTGAAATTCACTCAACGCGGGTTAAAGAGTCAACTCCATGCAACCTCGCAGGTCCTCTCGCGCCACCACCGACGCGACCAAACTTCTTAACCCAAATCCAATTGGTTCACGGTCTCCCTCAGGTTGATTAACGATTCCTATTTTCAATCTTCTTATACGAATCCACAAGAAACTCTACAACTCATGATATGTTGACCCGGAATAATACAACAAATCGGAGCCTTAAATCCCGTGCACTATGCACAATTTGTTGTTCACAGGAAGGCACCAGAATGCCTACTAAATACGGTCCACATGAGGTTAACCTAGATGTCAGGACCCGTCCCGAATTTCCCCTCGAAACCCGAGAAGGACCCTGATCCTGTTTGACAACCTAAGGAAAGGTTTCCAAAATACCCTTCAATCCTTACAAATATAATATGACCAACTTCACCTGTCAGACAAGGGATTCAAAGCACTCAACATTCCCACAAATAACGACCAACCAATTAAAATATAATATCAGAGTGTCTAGGTAGGATAAATAGTACAATTTAGATATCCTACTCGAAGTTTAAATACAATGTGCAGCTGAAAAACTAATGCCTCCGCATCGTAAGAAGTGCCCGCGTCAACTCAATTGCCTAGAGGGGATTTAAACACAAAAGTTGTGAGTGGAAAAAAATAATCGTTTAAAAATCGTTTTCCGAGGAAATCTTACCTTTTTCCCCCTCCACAAATAAAACCATGCATGCATCACATAAAACAGTTTATGATAATAAAACATCATCTGAAAACCATCGGAATTTCCCTTTCTTTTTAAAACCACTTGGTTGGACCCACGCAAAATCGGTATAATGAAAACACATCGTGGTCCACAGTTTGGTTTGAAAGTTCTCCTCAAAAGAGTTTAAAATCATTTATTTCGACCTGGACACATAAAATATCAAATCCATTATTCCCCAATTAACCACTAGCTACCAGGGTATCCCTTGGGGTGTGTAGCCCTCTACTACGCGTAGACAGCCTCGCGACCAGGCGGAGCAAAACCCTCAACGCCAGAGTATGCGAAATAGTAACCATCGGGGACAGAAAACCAGTGAAAACCAATTCTTTGAAAAATCACCAATTATATTGGAGGTTCACCGGGTTCACCCTGACAGCGGATCCTAGCCCCCCTCAAATTGGTATTGTTTATATTGGAGGTTCACCGGGTTCACTGCCAACAGCGGATCCTGGCCCCCCTCAAATAGTTCAACCCAAAATCATGGACTCAATAATTACCACGTCAAAATGATATCAAAACCGAGTCCAAAAACCATGTCATTTCTCAAAACACACTTTCACTGAAATATTAGAAAACATGTGTCCAGCAATCATTTCTCAATTCCGGAAATTCAATGCAACAATACATAATAGTATTTAAACAAAGATACATTGATGCATGCATTACAGTTTATAAACCATAAGTCCACTCACCACCTGTCCAAGTAAGCTCAATCCCGACTTGTTTTTCCCTCCGACGTTCCGGGAGTAATATCGCCTGTCAATAACAACAATCGAGATTATCGGCTAGTAATAAGACTCTTATATAACAACTCCCTAAACCCCGGGATATCCACCTACACTGCCCGAAAAAAACGCAGCAACTTCGGACGCCCAAAACTACCTCTAAACGACGTCTGATTGACCCGCAACCTGCTCCAACAGAACTGGAACATCGAAAACTAGCTGTCACGTGCCACCGTGACCTCGGAATCGACCCCACGCGTCGTCACGCGTGGGCGTGTTGTCTGGCCTTCTACCGGCGCGTGACGACACGTGGGGTCGATTCCGAGGCCACGGGCTGTCACGCGCCGGTCACACGTCTGCTACAATACCCACGTGCCTGGATCGGTCCAACTCGGCCTAACCCAGTCCAACTCAACCCGATCGGTTCACTCAACCCGATCGGTTCACTCAACTCGATCGGTTCAACTAGACCCGACTCGATTTGACTCGACCCGACCTGACCTAACTCGACCCGACTCGGTCTGACTCGACCCGACCCAACCTGACTTGACCCGACCCGGCACCTGCACTTTCCAGAGAAGACGACTGGACCACTGTAGCCGTCGCCTGAGAAGATGACCGGATCACTGCCGCCGCCGCCGTCTGGGTGCCGAAATCCTCCATTTCCGTCCGATCCAAGCTTTTTCTTAACTTCTTCAAAACTCAACCATTTTCCACAAATTTTACGTCTAAATCTATCTACTCGAACCCAGGAATGCAAATATGACCTTAAAAACATCAAACCCATACATGTGTTAGCCGGAGAATCGATCGGAAGGTTCGGTTCTTCCTATACTCGGCCCAACGCCTCCCATAGTCCTCTCCTCCGATAATTTGCACGGTTGTGATCGTGGGAAGGAGTAGAATCCGATTAGTGGAATAGAAATGGAAGTTTATGCCTTGAAGCAAAGTTAACTTTTGTGGGTTTTGGGGTGTTTATCTCACGGTTTCGGGATGGGTTTGTGTGATTCAGAGAGAGGATGAGAATGAGATGATGAAATGAAGATGTAATAATGGTTTGAGGTTAAAAATTTCTACCCCAAGTCAAAATTACCAAAATGCCCTTGAAAATCTTGACCTGTAACTTTCGTACACGAACTTCGTTTCCCGCATGCCACCTATCTACGAACTTGTGAGTTCGAGACCCACACAACGGTATAAAAAACATAGCCTGAAAAGTTCTGAAACAAACTTGATTTCCACGCCTTTACCCGACCAAGGGTAAAATCGTATTTTTACAAAAATAATTTACAAAAATTGATAATTACATTTTTTCGGGTCGTTACATAGAGCTCTGATACCAAGTTGACAGGACCCTTCCCAAATTTACCTTCGAAACCCGTGAAAGGTCCTCCTCCCGTCTGACAGACCTTGACAACATAGGTTAATTCCTGAAGTACCCTTACTTCCTTAAAAACATCGTACGAGAATTTTACTAGGAGCTCTGCAGAATCTTCCATGTTGTAATGAACCGGAAAATTTTATTCGAGTGAGAGAGTTGTGGGTCTAGAATATTCAGGGGCATTTTGGTAATTTGGTATGGGTAGATATTTTAACCCCAAACATATCAGATCCTCCTTCATTTCACTCTTTCTCTACGCGACTCACCCAAACCCATGGGACCGAAGCCAAAAACCCACAAATTCGAACTTCAATTTGAGGCAAGATCACCCATTTTGGTTCCACTCATCAGACTCTCCTCCTTCCCACGATCAAGAACGTACCAACCGTCACAGGAAGCAGCCGCGAGAGACATCGAACCGAGGAAAAGAAAATTTGAAACTTTAGATCGATTTTTCGGTCAACACATGCATGGGTTTCGTGTTTAGACTTCATTTTTAGTTCCTGGTTCGACTAGATGGATTTAGACTAAAAATTTGTGAAAAACAGTTAAGATTTGAGGAAGTTAGGAAAAATTCAAGATCGGCCGGCAATGGAGCTTTCTGGCGACAGCGTACGGGGTGCACGACAGAGCGATCGTCTTCTCCGGCGAAGCTCCGATGACACTCCGGTGACTGGTTCGATCAGAGGGGCTGACGTGGCATGCCACTGGTAGCGACGTGGAGGCCACCTGGTAGCCACGTGGTGCCACGTGGCAATTGAGTCAACACCGAGTCAGGCGCTTGAAACACTATAGCGGCGCGTGAAACACTATAGCAGGCCCGTGAGGTACTGTAGCCGGTGCGTGGTCCGGCCTTCCGTCGGTGCATGGGACCAGTCCTTAGGTCACGGATGCATGTGTTAACGAGGTTTCGGCGTTTCGGACCTGTTGGCGCAGGTTTCGGGTTAATCGGATGTCATTTAGGGGTAGTTTTGGGCGACCGAAGTGGCTGCATTTTTAGTGTGATGCAAGCAGACCTCCCGAGGTTTGCGGAGTCTAAATGTAGGGTTTTGATTATAGTTGGTAATCCCAATTGTTACTTTTGATAGACGATATTGCTCCGGGAACTTCAGAGGAGCGTACAACTAAGGATTGAACTATTTGGACGTGTGGTGAGTGGACTTTTGTTTTGTAAAGTATAATGCATGCGTAAAGGTATATTGATATAAGTGCTTATTACGTATTGTTTTGGCAAAAATTCTAGATATTATTAAATTATAACGGGACACGGGCTTTCAATAATTATTTAGAAATGACGTTTTGGGCTAAGCCCTGACTTTATGGATTCGGGTTTTATATGGTTTGACTTGATTGATTTTGGATTTTGGTCGAGTCCATGATTTTGAGCTTAAACCCGGTTTTTCAATGAATTTGGCCTCAGCCAAGAAACAAGGATTTCAAAACATGGATTTTGATTTTCACTAAATTATTGTCCCCGAGGGTCAAGGTTTTCTCCGATTGGCGTCAAAGGGTATTTCTCCACCAGACCGTTGAGGTTTCTCCGACGGTGGTGTCCAAGGGTATTTCTCCACCAGGTCATTGAGGCTGTCTATGCGTAGTACAGATTTCTGCACAACTCGAGGTATATCGGGTGTATTCGGGGAGCAGTGGGATGTGTTTTTATGTATATTTTGTGTCCAGGTCAATTTACATGATTTTAAACTCCTTTTAGGAGGGTTTTCAAAGCAGGGTTGTGGACCACGAAATGTTTTCATTATTCGAGTTTTTGTGGGTCCCACCAAGTATTTTAACAAAAGATGGACTTTTCCGGTGGGTTTTCGAATTATCTATATATTACATTTATATAAAAAGGAATTTTATGTTATGCATGCATGGTTTTACTCGTGGAGGGGGGAAATGTATGTTTTACTCGGAAATGATTTTAAATGATTATTTTTCCCACTCACAATTTTCATGTTTTAAATCCCCTCTAGGCCTTTGAGTTGACGTGGGCATATCTAGAGACGGAGACATTAAATTTCCAGCTGCGTGTTTACCTAGACTATCGAGTAGGATATTTATTTATGTATTTTTACTTATCCTACCTAGATGCTCTGATAAGTGTTTTGGACTGATTGTAAAATTGTGGTTACATCGTTGGATGGTTGGTGTTGTTGGAATTTGGAGTGTTATCTGATCCTTAGTATGACAGGTGGAAGACGGTTAACCAGTCCATAAAGGGGAGATTTTATCGGATTTTTGACTGAATTCTCATAATTAATTGCAAGGACTTAGGGGTATTCTGGGAATTTCTTTAAGTTGTCAGACGGGAGCAGGACTTTTCCCGAGTTTTGAGGGGAAATTCAGGAAGGGTCCTGTCAACTTGGTATCAGAGCACTATGTTTAAATTCCTATAGGCTATCACCTAGTTTACAACTGATTGTGGTATTGATTATTTATGGTTCTTTTCAGCATAATGCCTCCGAGACATGAGCCCTGTCAGCAGTCTGGAAATAATGAGGACACACATGAACCCATAGTAGAGCCTGATTTGAGGCAGACCCTGGATCAATTGGGTCGGGCTTTGACTACAGTTCAGGGTAGGGCTACGTATGATGTTTTGGACATTGAGTGAACCCAAAGGTTGGGGGCGATAGTGTTTACGGGCAAGTTAGGCCCAGATGATGCGGATGAGTGGATTACTCGTTTGGAACGAGTGTTTGCTGTTGTGAGGTGCCTTTTGGAGGATTGGGTACGACTAGCCTTATTTCTTCTGGGTGGCATGCTTTGCAGCTGACAGGCTGAGATGTCCGTACTTTTACTTGGGAAACTTTCCTGGAGTGCTTCCTCGAGCAATTTTATCCTTGCTCATATCGTGATGCTAGAGAGGTTGAGTTCTTGCAGCTACAGTAGGGGGACATGACGGTGGCCCAATATGAGCAGAAATTTCTTGAGTTGTCATGCTTTGTACCGGCTCTAGTGGCAACTGAGATGGATAAGTGCCGATGATTTGAGTATGGACTGAGAAATGAGGTTCAGGTAGCAGTAACTTCGTTGAGGGCTTTGTCAGATACTGCTGCCAGAGTAGAGTTGAGTTGAGTTTGCCAGCTCAACACCAATTCAGTGGTTCTAGGCGACGTCGGGATCGCCAGAGTTTCGGGCCCTCTAGTCAAGGACCATCTAAGAGAGGCAGTTTCAGTTCTGGATCTTCTGTGGGTGCAAGATCTGTATCAGGCGGTGGCGGAGCCGGTCATGGACATCAATCATCCGCTCAGTCTAGCGGGGCTTCATTGTAGTTGACCGGGAGATAGAGTGGCTGACCAGCACATGTGGGTGACATTGGTTGCTACTTCTATGGGGAGACTGATCATTTTAAGAGGGATTGTCCACATCGCCATCCGGGCAGTAGTTCCTTGGGTCGAGATGCTGCTAAACCGGGTCAGAGATCAGCGCAGACATCTGGTACTGCAGTAGGGAGCCAGACCCAGTCTAGTAGGGCCAGCAAGGCCAGAGGGAGATAGGGGGGTCGTGGTCAGTCTTCTGGTACACAGGCCCGATTTTTAGTTGTGACTCAGCATGAGGCTCGAGCAATACCAGAGGTGGTTACTGGTACGTTGTCTATTTTTAATCATGATGCTCGTATTTTGATAGACCCCGGGGCTACACATTCTTTTATTTCTCGGGGTTTCATACTTTTTGTTTATAGAGAATTGTCCCCGATTGTTTGGGACATGGGTATTAGCACTCCTACTGGAGATATGTTAGTGGTGAACCTTGTGATACGTAGTTGTTCGGTAGTAGTGGGAGGTCATGAGTTAGAGGCATATTTAATCCCCTTGGTCATTTATGATTTTGATGTGATTCTGGGGATGAATTGGTTAAGCTTGGACCATGCCTCCATAGATTGTTTCGACAAGAGAGTGGTTTTCCAGAGTCTAGGCTTACTGGAACTTACAATTCGAGGTGATCGTAGGGTACTTCCCTCGGGAGTGATATCGGCTTTAGCGACTGAGAAATTATTAAGGAAAGGTTGTGAGGGCTATTTAGCTAACGTGATTGATTCTCGGGATACTCCGGTGAGAGTAGAGGATATTCCTACGATGAATGAGTTTTCCGGTGTATTTCCAGAGGATCTTTTGGGGTTGCCACCTCACCGGGAGATTGAGTTCACCATAGAGCTTCTTTCGGGTACTCAACCTATATCACAAGCACCGTACATAATGGCACCGGTAAAATTGAGGGAATTGAAGACTCAATTACAGGACTTGGTGGATATGGGGTTTATTCGACCAAGTGTATCACCTTGGGGTGCGCCGGTGTTATTTGTAAGGAAGAAAGATGGTGGTTTGAGGCTATGTATTGACTACCGGCAGTTAAACAGGGTTACGGTTCAGAATAAGTATCCTTTACGATGAATTGATGATTTGTTTGACCAATTAAAATGGGCAAAGTATTTCTCTAAAATTGACCTTCGATCCGGGTACCATTAGTTAAGGATCAGTGAAGGGGATGTTCCCAAAATGGTGTTTAGGACACGCTTTGCGCATTATGAGTTCGTGGTGATGCCTTTCCGGTTAACTAATGCACCGGCAACATTTATGGATTTGATGAACATGGTGTTCCGAAAGTATTTGGATCGGTTTGTGATTGTGTTCATTGATAATATCTTGGTATATTTGAAGAGCGCTAAGGCACATGAGATACACTTGAGGTGGGTACTGAATATGCTGAGGAAAAGGCAAATGTTCTTCAAGTTCAGTAAATGTCAGTTTTGGTTTACCAATGTGGGATTCTTAGGTCATGTTATTTCTACTGAGGGTATCAGCGTAGATCCCCAAAAAGTTGAGGCAATGGCAAATTGGGAACAATAGAAGACAGTGTCAGAGGTGAGAAGTTTTCTGGGTTTAGCGGGATATTATCGGCGATTCGTAGAAGGATTCTCTACGATAGCTGCCCCATTAACTCGGTTGACGAGGAAATGAGTCAAGTTTGACTGGGATGATGGGTGTGAACAGAGCTTTCAGGAGCTAAAAAGGAGGTTGACTTCTGCCCCAGTGTTAACCCTTCCAGATGATAACAGAGGCTTTGAGGTGTATTGTGATGCATCATTACGAGGTATAGGATGCGTGTTGACGCAGCATGGAAATGTGATAGCATATGCTTCCAGGCAACTTAAACCTCATGAGTTGAATTACCCCACACATGATTTAGAGTTACCTACAGTGGTGCACGCACTGAAGATTTAGAGACACTATTTGTATGGGTAAATGTGCTGGATCTTTACTGACCATCAGAGTTTGAAATACTTCTTTACCCATAAAGATCTGAACTTCAGAAAGAGAAGGTGGATTAAGCTGATAAAGGATTATGACTGTACCGTAGAATATCACCAAGGAAAAACCAATGTAGTGGTGGATGCCTTGAGTAGGAAGTCCATGGGTTCCTTGGCCCATTTGCATACTGTTTACCTAGCATTGCTTGTGAAATTCCGTAGGGTGGGAATTATATTGGCATGGATAGCTAGGGGGCTCTGTTGGCTAGTTTCCATGTGAGACCTGTCTTGATTGATCGAATCATTGAAGCTCAGCTCCAAGATCCTACTTTGTGTGTTATTAGGATGAAGTTGGAGGCTGGGAACATGCAGGATTATGTGATTAGGGATTATGGGGTCTTGGTTAAGGATAGTTGGTTGTGCGTACCTAATAATCTTGAGTTGAAAAGGGAAATTGTTAAGGAAGCTCATAGTTCTGCCTATGCTATGCATCTAAGCGATACCAAGATTTATCGTACTCTTAAGGAACACTATTGGTGGACTGGAATGAAAAGGGAAATAGCGGAGTTTGTGAGTAGATGCCTGATGTGTCAACAAGTAAAAACAGAGAGGCAGAAACTATACGGGGCACTACAACCATTACCTATTCCGAAATGGAAGTGGGATCACATTACTATGGATTTTGTTTATAAACTACCTAGGATTCAAAAAGGACATGATGGAATCTGGGTAATTGTTGATAGACTCACGAAGTCAGCACATTTCTTGCCAGTATGGGAAGATTACCGGATGGGCCAGTACACCAAATTGTTTGTGGATGAGATCATACGGTTACATGGGACTCCAGAGTCGATTGTGTCAGACAGGGATTCTAGGTTTACTTCGAGGTTTTGGCGGAGTTTGCAGAAAGCCTTTGGAACTACATTGCATTTCAGTACAACTTTTCATCCTCATACTAACGGTCAGTCTGAAAGGACAATTTAGATTCTAGAGGTTATGATGAGAGCTTGTGTACTGCAGTTTAAAGGAAACTGGGATTCACACCTGGCCTTGATGGAATTTGTATACAACAATAGCTATCAGTCTAGTATTGGCATGTCTCATTTCGAGGCACTATATGGGAAACAATTCAAGACACCGATATGCTGGACTGAGGTAGGTGAGAGAAGACTGTTGACACCAGAGTTAGTGGAAATGACAGAGGAAAAGATTAGAATCATCAGGGAAAGGTTGAAGGCAGCTTAGGACCACCAGAAAAGCTATGCGGACCGATGGATTAGAGATGTTGAGTTTGAGGTCGAAGACTGGGTTTTCTTGAAATTATCCCCTGGAAAGAAGTTGTCTGTTTTGGTAGACGAGGAAAACTAAGTCCTCGCTACATTGGGCCTTATGAGATTATTGAGAGGATAGGGCCGGTGGCTTACAGACCTTGTTTACCCCCAAAACTATCAAGAGTTCACGATGTATTCCATGTATCCATGCTCCGGAAGTACTTATTCGATGAATCTCATGTATTGGAGGCGCAACCAATTGAGCTGAGAGATGATTTGACTTTTGAGGAGAAACCAGTGCAACTTCTAGATTGGAAGGAAAAAGTATTGGGCAGAAAGACTATTCCTCTGGTTAAAGTACTATGGAGGAATCATAACGTGGAGAAGACCACGTGGGAAACCGAGGCACTGATGCGGGCGCATCATCCACATTTGTTCCAGTGACAGGTATGAATTTTGAGGATGAAATTTCTTTAAGAGGGGTGAATTGTAATGACGCGGAAAATTTTATTTGTGAATTTTTGTAAATTAATTTGCAAAATGATGAAATTACCCTTGGTTGTTTAAGGGGCTTGGAAGTCAATTTTTGTTTGAGATACTTTTGGCTGTGTTTCGGGGACCGTTGTGTAGGTTTCTAACTCACGAGTTCGTAGACAGGTGGCACGTGAAAAACGAAGTTAGTGTGAGAGAGTTATGGGTGTAGAATGTTTGAGGGCATTTTGGTAATTTGGTCTGGGTAGATATTTTAACCCCAAGTTGATCAGATATTCCTTCATTTCACTCTCTCTCTTCGTGACTCACCCAAACCCGTGCGACCGAACCCAACACCTCACAAATTTGAACTTCAAATGGAGGGAAGATCCTCCGTTTTGGTTCCACTCATCGGACTCTCCTCCTTCATGCGATCAAGAACGTATCAACCATCGCAGGAAGCAGCCGCGGGAGACACCGAACCGAGAAAAGGAAAAATTGAACCTTTCGATCGAATTTTCTACCAACACAGACTACATTTTCGAGTTCATGGGTTCGAATAGATGGATTTAGACTAAAAATTTGTGAAAAACGGTTAAGATTTGAGGAAGTTAGGAAAAATTCAAGGTCGACCGGCAATGGAGTTTTCCGGCGACAGCACACGGCGGAACGGTCGTCTTCTCCGGTGACTAGTTCGGTCAGAGGGGCTGATGTGGCATGCCACCTGGCAGCCACATGGAGCGATGTGGAGGCCATATGGCAGCTGGGTCAGCGCAGAGTTAGGCGCGTGAAACATTGTAGCGGTGCGTGAAACATTGTAGCTGGCGTGTGAGGAACTGTAGCCGGCGAGTGGCGGCACGTGGTCGACGCGTGGTGTGTGGTCTGGCCATCCGCCGGTGCATGGTGGTGCGTGGGACCAATACTTGGGTTACGGCGATGCGTGTCGATAAGGCTTCGACGTTCCGGACCTATTGGCGTAGGTTTCAAGTTAATCGGACGTCATTTAGGGGTAGTTTTGGGCGTCCGAAGTGGCTGCATTTTGGTAATCCTGATTGTTACTTTTGATAGGAGATACTAATTCGGGAACTTCAAAGAAGCGTACGACTCCGAATTGAACTATTTGGACGTGTGGTGACTGGACTTTGGTTTTGTAAAGTATAATGCATGCATAAAGGTATATTGATATAATTACTTATTACGTATTATTTTGAAAAAAAAATCTGGATATTATTAAATTATTACTGGACACGGGCTTTCATTAATTATTTGGAAATGACGTTTTGGGCTATGGCCTGCCTTTATGGATTCAAGTTTTATATGGTTTGACTTGATTGATTTTGGATTTCAATGAATTTGGCCTATGCCAGGAAATAAGGATTTCAAAACAAGGATTTTGGTTATCACTGAATTATTGTCCCCGAGGGTCAAGGTTTCTCCGACTGGCGTCGAAAGGTATTTCTCCGCTAGATCGTTGAGGTTTCTCCGACGCTGGTGTCGAAGGGTATTTATCCACCAGGTCATTGAGGCTGTCTATGCGTAGTAGAGGTTTCTGCACAACTCGAGGTATATCGGGTGTATGGAGGGTATCAAGCTACGACTCGGGATTTTATTCGGGAAGCAGTGGGATATATTTTGATGTATATTTTATGTTCAAGACGGTTGACACGATTTTAAACTCCTTTGAGGAGGGTTTTCAAAGCAAGGTTGTGGACTACGGAATGTTTTCATTATTCGGGTTTTCGTGGGTCCCACCAAGTGTTTTAACAAAAAACGGATTTTTCTGGTGAGTTTTTGGATTATCTATATATTATATTTATATAAAAAGGAATTTTATTTTATGCATGCATGGTTTTACTCATGGAGGGGGGGAAATGTATGTTTTCCTCGGAAATGATTTTAAATGATTATTTTGTCCACTCAATATTTTCGTGTTTTAAATCCCCTCCAAGCCATTGAGTTGACGTGGGCATATCCAGAGGCGGAGGCATTGAATTTCCAACTGCGCGTTTACCTAGACTATCGAATAAGATATTTATTTATGTATTTTTACTTATCCTACCTAGATGCTCTGATAAGTCTTTTGGACTGATTGTAAAGCTATATGGGTTGACCACCAGCCACCTGTACTGGGTTGACCACCAGCCATGTGTCAGACAAAGGATGCCATAGCAGAAAGCAAAGCTATCCCTGAGGACTTTCTCAGCAAGTAAACATCTATGTCACCGTCTCCCAAAGACGATATTATTAACCGAATCACAAATCGTCAATTCGGGTCACCGCCCACACCACCCACTGACCCCGATGACGAAAGTATGCTCGCCAGATGTCTCAGGCACTGGTCACAATCCGTGACAATAATCATCATAAATTAAAACTGGAAATTCCTCGGCTATTGTATCGTGAATTCAGCTATCACATCATAGCTATTCCCTGAATATGATAATCTGGTCAAACTTTTGTTTCCCTAAAGTTGTATAGAAGTCCATTCATGCCTCAATGATTTGATCCAATTCAATGTTCAAGACTTGGTTGAATTGAGACTCGCTGACTTTACCCCGAGCCGTAAACCCGATATCCTAGCTTATCCCTAGCCTTAGTTCATGATAGTTTTCGTTAACCTACTTCAGTCGGTATAACCCTTGGCTGATATGTCTCATTAACCCATATATCATACCCTATCAGTTGGCAACATCATCGGAATATCAATTACAAGCCGGCATGTGCCTTGACTATCCTACTTACAATGTCCTACCATCCCTTGAGTATAATCTCGAGCCTTTTAAACAAACCGAGGGTTAAAATTGTCTTTTCCTACTAATTTTTTCAAATTTACTTAATTTAAGGCCCGGATCATTACACATCCCAAATGTAATATATGGCTTGCTTGATTAGCTTGTCCCTTTGAAACCTGGTTAGATGCGAAGGAATCAAGTTACTAGCAAGATAGTTGATAATGTTTGCATATCAGGGGTCAAAAGTCTTGAGATGGAAGAGCTGTTGATCAGGGAAGCTCTCTTGGAGAGGTAGTTGGTCCACTTCCTCATTGGACCCGTGGATGAGTCTTCTCAAATGGTCAGCTACCACATTCTCACTTCTTTTCTTGTCCTTAATCACAAGATCAAACTCTTGAAGCAATAGCATCCATATGATGAGTCGTGGCTTGGCATCATTTTTGTTAAGCAAATACTTAAGAGCTGCATGGTGAGTATAAATGATAACCTTTGTTTGAAGCCAATATGACCTAAACTTCTCTAAAGCAAATATGACAACTAAGAGTTCTTTCTCAGTTGTAGAATAGTTTAGTTGAGCATCATTTAAAGTCCTACTTGCATAGTAAATAAGATGTAGCAACTTATCTATTCTTTGGCCCAAGACTGCCCTAATGGCATAATCTAAGGCATCACACATGAGCTCAAAGGGCAGGTCCCATCTAGGTGGCATGATGATAGGTGCAGCTGTGAGCTTTTCCTTGGGGGCCTCAAAGGACTCACGACATTCCTTGGTGAAGTCAAATGGTGCATCCTTAGCAAGCAGATTACACAAGGGCCTTGTGATTTTGGAGAAGTCCTTAATAAACCTCCTATAGAATCCAGCATGTCCTAAGAAGGATCTGACCTCCTTGATTGAAGTGGGATAAGGCAGGCCACTTATGGCATCAATCTTGGCCTTGTCAACTTCTATGCCACGACTGGATATGACATGGCCAAGCACAATGCCTTGCGGGACCATGAAGCGACATTTTCCGCAATAAAGAAGTAAATTGGATTCCCTGTATCTCTCAAGTACTCTTCACAAGTTTGTTAGACATAAATCAAAGGCATTACCAAAAACTGAAAAATCATCCATGAATACCTCAATGATGTCCTCGACTATGTCTGAAAATATGCTCATCATGCATCTTTGAAAAGTGGCAGGGGAATTTCAATGGCCAAAGAGCATTCTCCTATAGGAAAACGTGCCATAGGGACATGTGAATGTTGTTTTCTCTTAATCCTTAGGTGCAATGGCAATTTGTTTATAACCTGAATAGCCATCTAAGAAATAGAAGTTAGAATGTCATGCAAGTCATTCAAACATTTGATCAATAAAAGGTAATGGAAAGTGATCTTTGCAAGCAATAGAATTATGTTTCCTATAATCTATGCATACTCTCCATCCAGTTTGGACCCGTTGAGGAACAAGCTCGGCTTGTTCATTCTTGATGACTGTTATGCCACTCTTCTTAGGCACAACTTGAACTGGGCTGACCCATTTAAATATGAGATGGGGTAGATAATCCCCACATCCAAAAGCTTGAGAACCTCCTTCTTGACTACTTCCTTCATGGGAGGATTGAGGCACCTCTGAACTTCCCTTGTAGGCTTGGCATCCTTTTCAAGGATGATTCTGTGCATGCACTATGAAGGGCTTATCCCCTTGATGTCAGCTATGCTCCATCCAATAGCTTGCATGTTGTCCTTTAGAACTTGCACGTTGTCCTTTAGAACTTGCACTAATTGATTTTCTTGCAAATACGTTAGATTTGAAGCAATTATGACAGGTAATGAGTTATCCTTACCTAGATATGCATACTTCAAATGTGCAGGCAAGGGCTTGAGCTATGGCTTGGGAGCTTCAATGATGGAAGGTAAAGACTTCTCTACCTTCAGAGGCAAGGTTTCATACATGTATGTCTTAGGAGTTGGGAGTGGACGCACGACCTCCAGCATGTGTATTTCCTCTATGACACGGCTATTGAGGTCATTGTCACTTTGGTAAGGCAGGGTGAAGGCCTTCTCAAGAGGGTCATAGATACAAGCATTCATGATAGTTTGATGTAATAAAGACTCCATAGTGTTCAAAGGAAAATCAACTATAGGCTCTTGAGGAAATTGCATAGTATCGTGTATGGAAAAGGTCCTAGTCTTATCTAATACGTTAATAGATATTTGACCTTGGTTCAAGTTAACTTCACAATTTATAGTGGCCAATAGAGGTCTCCCAAAGATCATGGGAGGATCCTCACTCTCAATTGTCATTTCCATTTTCAAGATATAAAATTCAGCTAGTATGCATGTATCTCCTATTTGAACTATCACATCTTCAATCATGCCCATAAGTTGTGTCACAGAAGAGTTAGCAAGCCTAACACATAATTGAGTAGGTTTTAAGTCTCCTAATTCAAGTGAATTATAGACATGAAAAGACATAATACTTACAGAGGCTCATGTGTCACAAAGACAATGTTCAAACCTTACGGTAGGGCAGGAGGGCCTAGGTCACTTGCCTTGCTTTCCAGGCCTTAGAACTCATTCAATATGGCTGCACTTATGTCTAGGACATTGTTGGGGTCAAAGACACGTTTTCTAGCTACTAGGTCCTTGAGGAGCTTAGCAAAGATAGGCATGGCCCTCACAAGCTTAGAGAATGGCAATGTGATTTGAAGCTTGTGAAGCATACTCGTGAGCTCTTGGTCAAATTGAGCATACTTGTCTTTCTTTTGGAACCTGCGAGGAAAAAGAAAGTCAACATTAATAGTAACTAGTGGATTACTAAAACTAACTTTAGACTTAGAATTTAAAGGCAAAATAAGTTTAGAAGGCTCATTATGGGTTGCTACCATGTCCTGGGCACTGCTATCCTGAGGTGTCTAGGATTGGCCAGGTGCTGGAACAGGGGCGGAACTGCGCCTTATATCAGGTCCTCGGCATGGATAGGTTTTGCGAGAGGGGCCTGGACTTGATTTTCAGCCTCATCCAAGGTCTCCTCGGTCTCAGTTGAGCCTTGGAGTTCCTTTCCATTCCTAAGCTGAATGGCATTTATATTGGCCTTATGGATAATGTTTTTGGGATTAATCTAGACTTGGCTAGGGAGTTCAGGTCCAGGATCTAATCTATTGAGGTGGCTTGCCATTTGGCCTATTTGTGTTTCTATGGCTATAATGGCACGATCTGTCCTCTGCTGATTTGATGTGGTGGGATGAATCAAGTCAACCATCATGTCTTCCAAAGATTGCTTTGCTAGAGCAGGATTGCCTTGAGGATGTTGAAGGACTTGAGTGGGAACTTGAGGGGCCACGGCATGCCCTTGGAATCGAAGCGGTGTCATGGGGTTTTGAACATTCTAATTGTTGTTCCACTTGAAGTTTGGATGGTTCCCCATCCATGATTGTGGGTGTTGGAATAAGGGTCATTACGAGGCCTCATGCCATCATTGTACCTTCTAATATAATTTGCATCCTCTGCCATAGGATATGTTTGAGAGTCATGACCTTGAACTGAGCACACATCACACGTCATAGTGGGCTTGGCCTTAGCATCACATAGCTGCTTTACCAAAGCTATGAGTTGGGCTATGGTGTAATCCTTATCCCTACTCACACTATTAAGAGTCCTAGGTTGTTGTCCCCTATAGATAAAATGCTTTTCTCTCTGAGCAATGTTCTCAAATGCTGCCCTAGCTTCCTCAGCCGTGCTCTCCAAGACTCCCTTGGATTGAGAGTTCACCATTACCCTAGTCTTCAAGCCAGCATAGAAGTATAGCATTAAGTGGCACTCATCAATGTTATGGTGAGGGAATTCTTGAATCATTCCATTGAACCTTTCCCAAAATTCATAGAAGGAACCATGCCTTAGAATGGAACCATGCTAGTGAATGGAACCATGCCTTAGCCTTGTCCTTAAGACTAAAATGGAACAACCTCAATCTGATCTCAGCCTCAGTTATGCCATTGATCCTAAGAGTTGAACAGACTTCCACAAACTCCTTGATGTACAAATAGGAGTCCTCACTCGAGAGGGCATGGTATTTGGGGAGCATGTGAATTGTCCCTAACTTGAGCTCAAAGTTCTCCACGGTGGAAGGTGGGAACACAATGGGAAATTGGTCCTCACTAATATGTGGAGTGGCATACTCCTTGAGTAGTCGTGGTGGTGGGTTAGCTAAGACACGTTCATCAACTATTCTCCTAGGGCTTAGTGGTGGGCTTGGATGAGGGGAACCGTGGACAGATGATGAAGCAGATGATGGAATTGAAGAGCCGTGAACTGATCCCTAAGCAGAACCTTGTGATGACATAAAACAAAAACTAAGTACCTAAAACGAAAGACAGAAAATTAAGTTAGACAATCTAAGCAATGGACACCGTTGAGGGTCAAGTCCCCGACAACGACGCCAAAAACTTGTTGGAAGAAAAATATGACAAGTAAATTCACACAATCCTTAACAATAATATCCTAGCAAGTGCACTAATCAATAGAAAATATAGTGGTACAAGCAAGAATCCCAATGGGGTACTCAAAACAAGAATCCCAAAGCAATAGACAATTTAGTTCACAAGTAGGTACTCAAAACTGAAACAAAACACTAACTAGATATGCTTGAGTTTAACAAAAGGTGCAAAACAAAGACACTCAAACAGGACACGGACAATGGGGAAGAGGGGGTGGGGTGGGTTGGGGGATTGGTGGGGTGGGGGTTGGTTTAAGTTCTAAAGATGCTAGGAAAGTAAATAACTTGTAATGCAAGAAAGAAAGTAAATAATAGAGATTATAATCAAATTAAAGGCATGTTAAGGCAGTTCCTATCCACACCTAACCACAAAGTTTTCCAACTCTATTTGCAAGGTTCAATTATCTTGTTTCCTTCTTGGTCTAGTGCCCATGCAAGAGCCCTGTTAAGCCTACTCTAACACATTCATTCCTTCTTACTTTGTATGTTTAGTCTCTCTCTAAACTCCTAATCAATTGTGCAATAGTTTACTCAAGATTATGTCACAAATCTCTTAAGTTATTATAACACACAAAAAAAGCATTTAGTACAAAAGGAATTTAATGACACTACACTAACCCTAGAAAGTATCATGCAATCTAGGACTATCATGGATATCTTCACAGATTACTTTTACTATAATCCTTGATGCAAAGTCTTCTTTTAAGTTATGCAATTATAATGGTCAGTTTTAAGAACATAGACAAAATACCAGTTAAAGGAGTGAATCAATCTACTAATGCAAACAAAACAATCAAACCAAGCGCCAAAATCAAGTTAAGAAGTTGTCATGGGTAGGGCTTCAAGATCAGCCCTAACCTAGGGTAACCTACTCACTACGCATAATGAAAAGCATAAAGATTAACTGTATTTAATTTGACAGTCAAAGAGTGAACCCAATTATACTCTCGAAGGCAGACTCTAAGCACGGCTTCAAGCACTCCTCCAAGAACACAATCAAGTCTTCGTGACCAAGCCTCATGCTAATAGCTCAAAACAATAAACTAAAGTGTGTCTAAGTTGGCGTGCCCAAAACACTGAACATAGGCCCCCTTATATAGACAAGGGAAAACCTTGTCCTACAAGGACTAGAATTAGAAACCCTATCCTAGATTAATCTAGAATGTTTATTGTACTTCTAAGTAATTTCAAAGAAACCTAAAATCTATTAGAACCAATAAGAACATAGCTAGAAGTGTTAATGCAAGCTGGCAGGTGAGAACATAAACTGGCCTCATGGCAGACAGGCTGGAAACTGGGCAGGGTAGACACTGAAAATGGAAACTTGGCACTTGGAATGTCTTTGTCGCGACATAGCTCACCTTAGCACTTCACTAACTTCTACACATGACAAAGAGTCTAAAAACACTTCGTGTCTCGATCGAATGGTTGTAGGCATGCAAATGTTCCTCTTTGAACTTATCGGGTCAAGTCCGGGACCTGACCTGAGCTTGATAATTGACTTTGGCGCAGTTGCGCCTTGACTCCGCTTCTCGAACTGGAACTTGAAAACATGTCAGGGACACTAGCTTGGCATCATAGGGGCTTGGCGAAGGCATGCTTTAGCTGGGACCTTGAGCTGGACTTGGTACTGCGGCGGACACACATTGGTGCATATCCGATCATGTCTAAACCACGACTTGGATCCGATCATGTCTAGACCACGACTTGGATCCGATCATGTCTAGACCACGACTTGGATTCGATAGTGGCATAACAAAAGCATGTCACGTCTTTGATATGGAGGTCCTCAGACACAGCTTTAGGACCCAGTTGGCCTAATATGAGGTACTTGGTCTACACCTAAAATAGGGCGCACTAGCGCACTCAGGGCTTAGTTCAGGACCCGATATTGATTTGAGGACATCTCCCTCATTTGAACTCCGATTTGAGTTATTCATTTTCCTGTATTCTCAAAATTGCATTATGTTTCTAAAGACTGCACATGTCTCACAAAAGCATCAATTTCTACTTTGGATGGTCATATTTCTAACAAAGACAGTTAAGGGAACAAAAAATGATCTGAAATATATGTAGGAAATATGACCTAGCACCATCCTATTTGGTGCCTATGATATGAGTTGGGTACTTAGAAGAAGCTCTACGGTGAATTCGATCCTTCGGTGGGGTGGTAGCCCCAGAAGATCCTCTGGTAACATATCTGGGAATTCATTGACCACCGGACTGTCCTCCTTCCCCAAGGTAGTACTCCGAGAATCATTCACGTGAACGAGATACCTCTCACAAACTTGCCATAATAACTTCTCAGCAGTCAAAGCTGAAATCACCCACGAGGGAAGCACTCTCCGGTCTCCCTAAAAGATAAGCTCTGGCAAACTTGGACTCCGGAATACAACTCTCTTCTCAAAACAATCAATGGATGCATGATGATTAGTTAACCAATCCATCCCCAGAATCACATCAAAGTTGTAAATATGCAAGGAAATCAAGTGCGCCTCTAGTACATAAGCTTCCACTACCACTGGACAATCACATCACCGGTTGGGGTGCTAATACCCATATCCTAATCAATCAGTGATAACTCTCTATTGGACAAAACTGCAAAACCCCGAGAAATAAAAGAATGTGTAGCCCCCGGATCTATCAAAACTCGAGCATCATGATCAAAAATAGATAACGTACCAGTAACCACGTCCGGTGCAGTTCGGGCCTCCTGCTGTGTCATAGAAAAGGCTCGGGCTCGTGTATTAGAAGATCACCCACAACCCCTCTTTCTACCACTAGTCCCGCTGGCCCCACCAGACTAGGTATGCCAACTCACTACTGCATCCGATATCTGCGCTGCTCTTTGTCCCTAACCAGCAACCTAGCCAGGGAACTATTGCCCAGACGGTGTGGACAGTCCCTCTTGACGTGGCCCGTCTCTCCACAACAGTAACAACCGGTGCCACCCATCCGACAGGATCCACCGCTCTATCTCCCGATCGGCTGTACTAAACCACCCCTAGAATGGGTGGATGACTGCGGCCCTAGTGTAAACCCTCAGAAACCTCCTCGCCCAGCTCTACCATTGTCGGAACCAGATCTAGCACTCCCTAATAACCCTGAACTATAATCGCCTCTTTCTCATTACCAGGCTACTAACGAGGCACACATCTCGGAGGCATCTCTTTGAGAAGAAACAAGAGTTCGTTAGTAACACACACAAAATGCAAACCAAGTGTGTGGTCTGTAGGAATTTAAACCTAGAGCTATGATACCAAGTTGACAAGACCTCTCTCGAATTTCCCCTCAAAATCTATGAGAAGTCCTGCCCCATCTGACAACACCTGAAATCTCAAAATAATTCCTAAAGTACCCTCACCAGTCCAACAAAGACTTACGAGAATTCTACCGAAAATTCGACAGAATCTCCCTATAAAATGGTCAAACCGTCTTCCACCTATCAGACGAAGAATTCAAATAGTAAACAAACAACTTAACAGACCAAATCAAATAACATTCAATCAACTCCAAGTCCAAAACAACCAAGCTATGGAATAATTTACAACAATCCCAAATAGTTAATCATAGCAACTAGGTGAGGGAAGGTAAATTTACAAGTCTAACAAACCCTACTCGAAGATCGTAGGTAGTAGTGCAGATGGAAAAGGATGTCTTCACCTCGGAATGTGCCCTTGTCGTATTCAATGGCCGGGAAGGGATGCAAGACAAAAAAAAGTGTGAGTGGATAAAAATAATAATGGTTTAAAACACAATTTCCGAGGAAAACATACATTTTCCCCTCCATAAGTAAAACCATGCATGCATAATGTAAAATCCTTTTTAAAATAGTTAATTAAGTATAATAATCATGGAAGAACTTACCGAAAATTCATTTAGCAATTTAAAACTCGACGGGACCCACGTAAATCCGTGCAATATACAACAACCCGTTGTCCACAACCATGGTTGAAAACCGTCCTCGAAGGAGCTTAAAATCATGAGAGACCTGAATATTTTAAACCATGAAAACATTCCACCATCCTCTAAAGTAATCCCGAGCTGGAGCTCAATATCTGAGGCACTCCAACCCTAGGACATGCTCTCCTAACCACTACCAAAAACACCTCAAAGAAATGGCTAGAAACCGAGAGATCCAACACGGGGACCTGCTCGCCATACACGCATATTCGAAAATATCTCAAAGATATGAGGCTGAAATCCTACGCGCATAGATAAACTCGACGAGCACATGACCGAAAATACCTCAAAGTCATGTGTCGGAGATAAACACGCATGACCGAAAATATCTCAAAGTCATTTGATTACATGACCGAAAATACCTCAACGTCATGTGTCAAAAATATCTCAACGAATACATGACAGAAAATACCTCAAAGTTATGTATCGGAGAAATGCCATAATAATCGAGGATGGTAAACATAGTGAAAACCGTATAGTAAATCCAAAAATCCAGTATGAAACTGAAATCCCGAGCCGAAGCCCAAAATCCAATAAAACTGAAATCCCGGGCCGAAGCCCAAAATCCAATAAAACTGAAATCCCGGGCCGAAGCCCAAAATCATAGAAAACCCGACCGAAGCCAAAATCCAATAAATCCAAAATCCATAAAACTGGGCCATAGCCCTAAGACCTTGAAAACCATGCTTAAACCCAAATTATATAATTCAAAGTCATTTCAAAATCCATGAAATCGGGTTTAATGCCTAAAATCATCTCAAATCATTATTAAGAACTCATCATCCATAATAAGCCATTAAAATAATTATTCTAAAGTTTCTGAAATTTCATAAGGATAATAAATCATTTTAGAATAATTATTCTAATATACCAAAATTCATATTTAATAGGAATTTATTTAAAAACTCATATTATGCATGCTTTATGATTTGAAAACAAAAATCCACTCACCTCATGATCCAAATAAGTCCAATTCCAACTATTCGGTCTCCCGTGACCTTCGGAGCCACCACACCTTTAAAAAAATGACATTTGGCATTACTAAACAATAATTATAAACCTACAATTCAGCCTCATCAACCTCGGGAGTGCAAGCGCATTCTAACGCGTACAAAGTAACTTTGGACGTCTAAGACAGCCCCTAAGTGATTTCCGATCGACCCGAACCTCCGCCAAAAGATCTGGAACGTTGAAAACATGAGAACACAAGTTGCCGGAGCCTAGGTAAGGGCCCCACGGGTCACCACGGTCCGGTGGAGGGGCGATGGTCCTTCCCCCACGCGCTAGTCACCCCTACCTTCCTTCGCCTGGCACTGTTCACTCGTCGGCTAAAAACTCCATAATCACCCGATTTTCAAAGCTTGATAACTCACTCATTTCTCAGCCAAATTTGATGTTCTGATAATGGAAATCTATCTAATCGAGCCAAGGAATCCAAAATATAAAGTCCAAATCGAGAAACCTTACCTGTGGTGGCCGAAAATTGTACGAGAAACTTTGAGCAAACTTCCGAGCTTTGTTGCGTCCTCATGGCCATCCTCAAGCTTCAAGGATGGTATGTTTGTGCTCGTGGGGAAGAGAGGAAGGTGATTGTGTCCTTGATTTGGTCTAAAATGGTCAAAAATTTAGGTGTCCCTCTTGGCCTTCACATGGGTTCACAGGAGAGAAAAAGAGAGTGGGTCATGGGTGAGGAGAGAGAAGGATATAGATTTTCTGGAAAAAGAGAAATAAAATGAGAGTAAAAATATCTGATTTGCCAAATTACCAAAATGGCCTTCTCATTTTATACCCATTACTTACCCGTGCGAACTCCGATTCACAAGTGCCGCCTGTCTACGAAATCGTGAGTTCGAAACCTACGCAATGGTCCAAGAAAAACTTCCAAAAGTATTCCCAAACTAAAAGTGACTTTCGAACACCGGAGGTAAAATTATATTTTTCTAAATTAATTTACTAAAATTCACTAATTAAAAAAAACAGGTCGTTACAATTACGTTAGATTTAACAGAATATGCCAACGACATTAGCATATTCCATAAAAAAATTGATGGTGTCAATCAACTCCCTAGAGTCGCCATGATCGCTGGTAGGACCGCCATGTACGATGGCCGAAATTTGGAAATTTTCGTCGAAAATCGCCATTTCCAACAAGCTTCATTTTTTCCGTTTCTTCACTGATTTTTACGATCTACTAGTCTAAACTCGTCTACTAGATGAGAGGAATCCAAATCTGTAGTTGAAAGTTCGAGATCATACCCATGGTGGCCAAAAAAGGGCTGGAAACCATGGTTCGATTTTTTGATCGTCTACTCGTCCTCCACGGTGGTCCTCGGGAGTGATGGTGGGTATGGTTGAGTCCGCCTTGACGAGAGGAGTCAAATGGTGGCGGTGTCGATTATGGTGGTCGAAAATGCCGTCGATAGTGTTGGCTATAGATTTTGGGTCGTGGAGGAAGAGAGAGAAAGTGATGGGAGGAGAGAGAAAAATATAAGTCAATGGTTGAAGGAGAGAGAGTACCTAAATTTATATATCCTAGGTTGTACACTTACCAAAATACCTTTGGTCTTTTTAGACCCGTAATTTTTCTGTACAAACTCCGATTTTCGCGTGACGCCTGTCTACGAACTCGTGAGTTCGAGACCTATACAACGGTACAAGAAAAACTTCCAAAAGTAGTTCCAAACGAAAAGTGGCTCTTGACCCCATAACACTCAAGGGCAACCTCAACTTTTTCCAAATGATTTCCCTAATTTAATTAATTTTTAGGTCCGGGTCGTTACACTATATCTCAAGTAGGCCTCATCATTTGGCCTATAAGCCCATGGGCTCGTGGGGGCCCGCTTGGCCCATTGAAAAAAAAAGCCGAGCCAGACTCGCTTTGGGCTGCGGGCTTTCCTAGCTCGATATTTTTTAGCCGACTTGGATTAAGGTGTTTAAACCAGAAATACCTGATAGGCCCGGTCCGCCAAAGAAAAGCTTGGCCAACCCAAAATTTCGGCTAGCAAGGCCAACTAATTTTATCATTGTTATAAAATAAAAGGGTTTAGGGTTTAGGATAACCATATACACCAACAAAAAATCATTCCAATTTAAGTCCGAATTTTATAACTATCTGCATCAACAAAGATATATCCACTTTGTAACCATATATTTATTGTAACCATATACATCAACAAAGATATATTTCGAAATTAAGTTCGGACTATGTAACCATATACATCAACAAAAATGTATTCACTATGTAACCATATATTTATTGTAACCATATACATAAAAAAAGATATATTCCCAAATTACAATAATTATGTAAGCCCGAACTTACAATATTTTTTTTTAAAGTTTGAATAGATTTTTTTTATGTTCATAAAAAGCCCATTTAATCTGGGTCCATACGGGCTAACCTGGCCTAACCCATAAAGCCCAAAAAAGACCGGTACGATGATAGGCTTGGGCTTTCCATATTTTTCATCAAACTCACCCGGCACGACCCTGATATTTTTTACAGAACGACAAAACCCTACCCTGGCCCGGCCCAGGCCCATGAATTTTGGGCCAAGCATTGACGAGGCCTAATCTCAAGCACAAAAAATAAAAACCACAAACAAACAAAAATTAATATGAACAAAAAATTAAAACCACAAACAAACAAAAATCATAAAATAAGATCACAACCTAAACGATCAATTTGTAGGCCCTCTTTTAAAGATTGCTCTAACAAAAGTCACTCAAATGAAAAATCATTTACCTATTCAATTACTATTATGAACATCATTTAGCTATTCAATTACTACTGCGTATTTGGTTGCAGTGTTTGATAGTCAAACAATCAACAATTTGGTTAAATTTTTGCAATGATGATCTTCGAATCAGGGACTTATAAAATGAACAGTTAGATTATGATATTCATTAGGACAAAAGAGTTATTGACATTGTATTATATGCTAACTAAATAGCAATGGACCGTTCCTATGGAAAAATTGGCCTTCCGCAACCCTGGACACGTGTATTAATATTTGTTTTGTATTTAATTTACTTTTTAAAAAAAGAAATAAAAAAAGAAATTAAAGAAAAAAAATGAGGGATCTATAGTAACTACTACTCCCTCCACTACATATATTTATTCATTTAATTTTTAATTTAAAATATTTTGTTTTTCTATTTTGTCCCTATTCAATTAATTATTTTTTGTTAACTTTAATTAATTAATGGTACTTTAGTTCAATTTTTTTTAAGCCAGTTAAAACCAAACGTACACTTTTTTTTTTGGCAGAACGCCAAATGACATGACCCGTCCTGGAAATAAAAGTTAAAAATTTAAATTAATTAAATAATCGATAGTTACAGGTGAGATTAATGTGTGGATTTGGGATAAAGCACGAGGGTGGACTGTAGTAAGGGCCCAAAGAGGGTTATTGGGCCGTAATTAAAAGTCGGATTTACAAAATTGACCATTTTACGCCTGAATTTCCTAAAGCTCCGAAAGTTACTTTTTAATCGAGAACTCTTTTGGGAATTTTCCTTGCACCATTACGTAGGTCTCGAGCTTACGAGTACGTAGACAGGTGGCACACGAAAATCAGAGTTCGAACTAGAAAGTTACGGGTCTAAAACGGTCTCGACGTAACTGTAATTTCTAAAAAGTTTAAATTATAAATTGGCACACTCTCTCTCCTTTCCTAATTGGTCGTACCCCTTCTCTCTCTTCTCTTGTATGACTCTCCCTCTCTGTTTTCCGCGAGAACACCGAAACCCCCTTCCTCATCGCCGCCATTCGACGGCAATCCAGACCACAGTACCACCACCATTCTCTTCGACTCCCATATGCAAACCCAGCCGTGCCATCCTTGGAAGGTATCGACCACCATACGCGAGGCAACAAGTGAAGAACAGAGGAGGGTTTCATGGCTTCCGAGGGATTTTCCGACCGCCTCAGGTACAATCTCGATCTCTATACCTCATTTTTTGATTCCTCTCATCGAGTAGATGAGTTTAGACTATTGGGTTGTAGGATTTGGTTGAGATTTGGAGAGATTGGAAAAGCTTGGAATCTGGCCAACAATGGCGGATTCCGGCGAGGGGCGACGGGGTGGGAGGTCAGGGGCTAGCACGGCCTACAGTCGCACCCCTTAGTAAGGCTAGGAGCGTGAGGGCGCGTGGGCCCTTCCCTCGACTCCCGACGACTCGTGCCCTATGTGATTCGATATTTCGAACCTGTTGGCGCAGGTTTCAGGTCTATCCTAGTTTGTTTGGGGGTTGTTTAGGGTAGCTTTAGTCGCTTTAAATGTGTTTTAGGGCGCAGGTGAATTCTTGGGAATTGGGAATTAAATCTAATAGCTTAGATAAGAATTTATTAATATTAATTGCCCATTTGCGAGGTGTTTTGATGTTGGAGGATTCGAATGGCCGTATGGATCGAGATGAAGCTAGTGGGGATTTTCGAGAATGAACGCCTCGAAGTACGTTCAATAGTGGATCTTATCGGGTGAGTTCTCCCTGATGTACTGTGAGTGGAATTCTTCCATAAACCTATAACTATACAATGTTATATGATTGAATATGTGATTATTGGAATGTGAATTGAGTAGTTATGAATTGGATTGTGTTGAATGTTTGGTTGCTTGTGTGTATGCTTAGAGAATTTGGATGAATTACATTAAGTTGTATATGATTGAATGTGATGTATTGATGGTTATGGTGTTGCATGGTGAGGATAGGAAGTATAGAATATGCCCAGGGTTAACGTAAGGTCCCGACATGGCCTAATTGTTTTATTGGATGGTATCCCAATGAAATTTGTGTTGATAGTAGGAAACATATAGACTATGCTAGGGGTCAGAATAGGACTCGGCATCTATTAATTGTGATATTTTGGGGGTAGTGAATCCCCTGAAAAAGTAAATTACTCCGGAATGAGTATAAACTAGCACTATAGGGAATATCTCAAGGGTTGATTCCGAGATACGACTTACGATAATCGAGGAAGATTGGATATCTGATTCAGATGCTATCGGCGAGGAGTCATGCCGGCCTAGCATGTGAGTCAGTGTTGAGATACTACGGCTGAGGCATGCCGGCCTAGTACATGTGTCGTATGTCAATGTCATGAGTCATGCACGAGTCTGGTCGAGATGCTACAGTTGAGAGATATGCCGACTTAGCATATGTCGTGAGTCATGGTATGCCCATTGTGGTCGCTGGTGTTGTACCTATCTATAGGCCACAGACCAGTCCACCACGTGATCGTTCACCTGCACTCGCTCTATACTAGTTAAACAACACCAGTTTTGTTTCTGAGCTCTTGTGTGTCTTTATGGTCCCAAGGCTTCTAGGGGGACTCGTTGTAACAACCCGAAATTTCAATTATTGGATTTACGTAAATTATTTATGTAAAATGACGATTTTACCCATGCTTGTTAAGGGGCGTGAAAATCAAATTTTGTTTCGAGACATTTTAGGTGGTGTTTTGGATACCGTTGCGTAGGTCTTGAACTCACGAGTTCGTAGACAGGCGGCACACGGGAAACGGAGTTCGTGTACGAAAGTTATGGGTCTAGATGTGCAAGGGTAGTTTCGTAATTTGCCATAGAGGGGAGATATTTTTACCACCCAAATCAGATTAATCTGATCCACATCAATTCGTTTCTTCATCCTCATTTTCTCTCTGTGACAAACACTCCCAAAACCACCGAAACCGTGCGAAAACTCACCCAAAAACCCACAAATTCCAAGTTTGATTCAAGGCCAAGACTTCCATTTCTATTCCACTAATCGTATTCTACTCCTTCCCACGATCACAACCGTACCAACCATCGAAGGAGAGGACCACGGGGGAAGCCGAACCGAGTATAGGAAGTTTCGGATCTTCCGATCGATTTTCCGGCTAGCATAGGTACGTGTTTGATGTTTTAAGGTCATATTTGGATTCCTAGGTTCGAGTAGATAGATTTAGACATAAAATTTGTGAAAAATGGTTGAGTTTTGAGGAAGTTACAAAAGCTGGAAGTTTCGGCCGGAAATGGAGGATTCCGGCGGAAACCAGACGGCGGCGCCGGCAATCGGTCGTCTTCTCCGGTGAGTCACCGGTGATCGGTCGGGTCGAGTGAATCGATCGGGTCAAGTGAACCGGTCGGGTCGAGTGAATCGGTCGGGCCGGTCGGGTCAAGTGAACCGGTCAAGTTGAGTGAACCGATTAGGCCGAGTTGGATCAGGTCAGGCCGAGTTGGGCCGGGTTGGACCTGTCCAGGCACGTGGGTACTATAGCAAGCGCGTGACCGGCGCGTGAGGGGCGTGGCGGCGCGTGGGCGCGTGTTTCGACCTTTCATCGGCGTGTGGCGGTGCGTGGGGCCGAGTCTGGGGTCACGGTGGCACGTGTCAGCTAGTTTTTGACGTTCCGGACCTGTTGGCGCAGGTTTTGGGTCGATCAGTCGTCGTTTTGGGGTTGTTTTGGGTGTTTGAAGTTGCTGCATTTTCTAGGCCAGCATAGTTAGACCTCCCGGGGTTTAGGGGGTTTATATTTAAGGTTCTTATTATTAGCTGATAATCCTGATTATTAATTTGGACATGCGATACTGCTCCAGGAACTTCAGGGGGGCGTACAATTCGGGATTGAGCTTGCTTGGACAGGTTTGTGAGTGGACTTTTGGTTTATAAACTATAATGCATGCATAAATGTATCTTTGATTTAAATACTGTTATGAATGGGTGCAATGAATTTCTGGGATTTAGAAATGATGCTGGACACATGTTTTTCAATATTTCAGTGAAAGTGTGTTTGAGAAATGGCCTGGTTTTTGTACTCGATTTTGATATCGTTTTGACGTGGTAACTATTTGAGTTTGTGATTTGGGTTTAGACCTGAAATTATGATTTTACCGATTTTGGCCGTAAATGATATTTCAAAGAATTTGGCTTAGGCCAAGAAACAAAGATTTCAAAACACGGATTTGGTTCACTGGTTTTCTGTCCTGATGGTTACAGTTGCTCTGACTGGTGTTGAGGGGTTTTGCTCCGCTGGTTGTTGAGGGTTTGGACTTTGGTGTTGAGGGGTCTTGCTCCGCCGGGTCGCGAAGCTGTCTACGCATAGTACAGATTTTAACACATCTCAAGGGATACCCTGGTGTGTTGTGGATATGTCGGGAACAGTGAATTTGAGATATTTTGTGTCCATATTGAATTAAATGATTTTAAACTCCTTTGAAAAGAGTTTTCAAACCAAACTGTGGATCACGGGGTATTTTCATTGTACATATTTTATGTGAGTCCAACTAAGTGGTTTTAAAGAGAAATAGAAATTTTGGTGATTTACATATAATGTTTTTATATCATAAACTGTTTTATGTGATGCATGCATGATTTTATAAATGGAGGGGAAAAAAGGTAATATTTCCTTGGAAAACGATTTATAAATGATTATTTTTGTCCACTCACAACTTTTGTGTTTAAACCCCCCTTCAGGCAGTTGAGTTTACACGAACACTTATCTTGAGGCAGAGGCATTAGTACGTTCGACTGCGCTGTGTAGCTATAATTGAGTAGGATATCTAAATTATACTCTTGATCCTACTTAGACGCTCTGATATTCTATTGTATTTGGTTGGTCATTATTTATGGGAATTATTGAGTGCTTGAATCCCTTGTTTGACAAGTGAAAATATTTATTATTATTATAATTTGTAAGGATTGAAGGGTATTTTGGGAACCTTTCCTTAGGTTGTCAGATGGGATCAGGGTTCTTCCCGAGTTTCGAGGGGAAATTCGGGACGGGTCCTGACACTCGTTGTGATGGTACTTGCACCCAGTCCTTCACGTGGTCGTAGTACAAGCAAAGATGCCCAGTCATATCACGTACACGTACCTCGTGCATCGATAGTGCCATTGGCATACCTAGTACGATGATTGAGTCATGATGATAGCCGAGGGTTATGCTGACTTATGTGTTATGCCAGCCGAGGGTTATGTCGGCTGATGATATGATAAGATAGCCTAGGGTTATACCAACCGAGGATTATGCCGGTTGATGATATGATATGATATGATAGCCTAGGGTTATGTCGGCTTATGTGTTATGCCAGCCCAGGGTTATGCCGGCTGATGATATGATATGGTAGTTTAGGGTTATGCCTTCTTATGTGTTATGCCAGCCGAGGGTCATGCCGGCTGATGATATGATATGATAGTTGAGGATTATGCCGGCTTATGATATGATAATTAATGTCACAGATGGTGACCCGAGTTCTGAGGTACCAGTAAGGGTACATGTCGTTATTGAGGTCAGTGGGTTTGGTGAGGGCGGTGACCTCGATCGATGAGATTATGGTTCATATTAACCATTAGAGATGTTTATGTCATTTCCTCGTGCGAAGATCCGTTAATGATTGGCAATTAATGAATTGCCTTGTGCGGTGATTGGTGTGAGCGTGATCGAATTGGTGTGATTGACAACCCCGTGGGGTTATTTGATTATTAAATTATCATTTTAATGATGTGCTTCATTCGGCGGGCCTTAGATGTGATCATCATGTATTTTAATTATACTCTGGGTTATCCGATGTCATGGTGAAAATGGTAAATTAGTGTTACTAGTTACCTCTCACTGAACTTCCTAAAACGCAACGTTTTAGTTTGACTTTCGTCACTTGGACTCGATGTCCATGTGTCGGCCAGCATCCCCGTATTCCTGTTATCTAGTAGAATATCCAGGGCGGGGTGTAACACCAAACCTTACTCTCTTAGTTTTAGAATAATAAAATAAATAACGATATTTGAGCACACTTAATTGAGCACATTAAATTACCCAACAGTTAGTGAGAGATTCTATCTCAATAAATTAAATAACTTTTTATGAATATTATTTTTGTTGTATTTACTTTTTATGGTAAATAGAATTCCACATCAACTGCCACATCAAGTGTGTCAAATAATGTGGTCGATTAAGTGTGTTCAAATAGCAGCACTCTTTAAAATTCAGTACTACCCGATCACTTAGTGCTATGGCCTAGTGGGATTTCTCTTGATACGTAATGTAGGAGGTTTCTTATTCGAATCTTATAAAGGGCGATGTCGATATCCAATGTGCATAATGCAATCCTCTTGTTGGATAAAATAGACAACATAAATATGAGCATATTCTATTCAGTTTAACCTTGCAAGTGCACAAATCATATAGATAGTATAGCAAATAAGTAAGGGTCGAATCCCACAAAAACTTGTCTTAACTATGTTCCACTTAATTACTTAGATTGATTAATCAACTCAGAAACTTAATAAAATAAAAATAGAAAATAAAATAAAACACATAAATGTTGGGGGGAGTTTAACATAATAAAAAATAAAAAAAATTAAAGAACTAAAATAATTAATAAAAATAATAGGTTAAGGCACTCTATCCAGCACTAACCACAATTACTTCCTAACATGATTTCCAGGATTTAATTACTATGAAACTTCTTAATATGACGCCCATGCAAAGGTCCAATCAAAGCTCTCTCCACACATTTTATTTCCTTCTTAGTTTGTATGTTGCAAGTCTCTCAAACTCACTATCACAACTATTCAAAAGAATGCATTAAGCACAAAAGGAAATCTGAGCAATCACACTACCCCTAGAGAATGATCAATAATCTAGGTTGTCATGAGTTGGATTATAAGTAAGATTTAAAGCCACAACCCTCGGTGCCAAACAATCACAAGAATATGGTCAATCAAACAAGCAATTATTCACCTATAGATTATTAAAATAAGATGACCAATCTAATCAATATAAACTAAGATCATTACGAGCAGTAATCCAGACTATATTCAGCATTCATAACAAAATAAATCAAGGGCCAAAATCATATTAAAGAAGAACTATAGCTAGGGCTTCAAGAAGCCCTAACCTAAATAAAGAACTACAATGTAAAAGAAAAGTGTTTTTGCTTTGTGGTGTATTTCTGTGTATTTTTCAGACCCCTTTACAAAACCCTAGGACCACTATTTATAAGAGAATTATCAATTCTCAAATAAATAGAAGTTTTCATTAAATTCTATAAGGAAAAAGTTTCCTAAACATTAAAGAAAAATAATTGAAACCTTTTCTAACTATAAAAGGACCAAAAATAATATTTTCTAATGAAATATGTTTGAAATCCCCTTTAAACATGAATAATAAGTGTGAACACAAGCTGTTAAAGGCATCCTAGCGGGCTTGCAGGGTCTTGAAGTAATCTTTGGAATATTCTTAAAATGATCTTGGAATGATCTCCAACCCGCGAGATAGACTTTGGGATAATTTCGAAGTTGACCGTGGGCCGGCGGGCTAGCCCGCGAGACTCCCGCGGGATTCGCGTATCTCATCAGAGACAGTATCTTGATTTCTCTGTAATTTCTTCATCATAACTCCAATTGAGGTGATTATTTCGCTCAAATTCTCGTAATTCCAAGTTCTATCTAATCCTCCACACTTCTCACAAATATATTATTTTCTCCAGTTTCATAGAACAAAATATTAACAAAACATAAGTAAGAGGTTATTAAATCATGTATAAAATGTATATAAATTATTACCTAAAAAATACCCCCAAACCTATCTTTTACTAGTCATCGAGCAAAACACATAATAAAATACCCAATCTTACTTAAGATAGAACATTTAAACCCCTAGCGCTAAAAACTTGTTGGATAAAATAGACAACATAATAAAAGACTCAATCTATTCAGTTTAACCTTGCAAGTGCACAAATCATATAGATAGTATAGTAAATACGCAAGGGTCGAATCCCACAAGGACTTGTCTTAACTATGTTCCACTTAATTACTTAGATTGATTAATTAACTCATAAGCTTAATAAAATAAAAATAGAAAAATAAAATACAAACACGTCGGGGGGGGGGGGGGCGGTTTAAACATAATTAAAAATAAAACAAACTAAAATAAAAAAATTAATAAAAATAATAGGTTAAGGCACTCAATCCACCACTAACCACAATTACTCCCTGACATGATTTACATGATTCAATTACTATGAATTATCTGAATATGATGCCCATGCAAGGGTCCGAGTTAGGGCCCACCCCACATATTTTATCTCTTTCTTAATTTGTATGTGGCAGGTCTCTTAAATTTGCTACCACGTCTATTCAATTATTCAAAGGAATACATGAAGTACGAAAGGAAATCTGAGCAATCACACTACCCCTAGAGAATGATTAATAATCTAGGTTTTCATGAGTTGGATTACAAGTAAGATGTAAAGCCACAAGAAGATGGTCATTCAAACAAGCAATTATTCACCTATAGACTATGCAAATAAGATGACCAATCTAATCAACATAAACTAAGATCATTACACACAGTAATCCAAACTATATTCAGCATTCATAACAATATAAATCAAGGGCCAAAATCATGTTAAAGAATAACCATGGCTAGGGCTTCAAGAACCCCTAACCTAAATAAAGAACTACAATGTAAAGTAAAAGTGTTTTTGCTCTGTGGTGTATTTCTATGTATTTTTCGGACCCCCTTACAAAATCCTAGGATCTCTCTTTATAGGAGAATTATCAATCCTCAAATAAATAGAAGTTTACATTAAATTCTATAAGTAAAATGTTTCCTAAACATTAAAGAAACATACTTAAAACATTTCCTAACCATAAAGGGACCAAAAATAATATTTTCTAATGAAATAGGTTTGAAATCCCCTTTAAACATGGAGAACAAGAGTGAATGCAAACTCTGAAAGGCATTCTGCCGAGCGAGCGAGGTCTTGAAGTAATTTTTGGAATGTTCTTGAAATGATCTTAGAATGATCTCCAACCTGCGGGATAGACCTTGGGATGATTTCGAAGTTAACCGTGGACCTGGGGATTCACGTATCTCATCAGGGACATGATCTTAATTTCTTTGTAACTTCTTCATCATAACTTAGGTTGAGGTGATTCTTTCACTCAAATTCTCGTAATTCCAAACTTTATCTAATCCTGAACACTTCTCACAAATATATTATTTTCTCAAGTTTCATATAACGAAATATTAACAAAACATAAGTAAGAGAGTATTAATTTATGTATAAATTATGACCTAACATCCATTTCTCATCCAATATGTATAATATAATCTTCACTACCAATATTATTGTGTCGTCCTATCTGCAAATTCTCTAGAGGTTATTGAATTCCAAACCAGCTTGGTCCATTCAAGTCTCCGAAAAGGTTGAAAAAACATACTGTATGGCTAATAAGCTAATCACTACTTATCAAAATTCATTGGAACTCCACCTGTAACCTGTCACTTTGAAATAAAAATAAATAAATAAATACAAACTGAACTTTAGTGGTGATTGACACGAAAGGTGTTGGTCCTACGCCTAATACAAACAGAGAGGAGATAAAATTGGGTAGATTGGAGTTGGTGTAAAATAGGCGTTGCAGAGTAAGCAAAAAAGCATGGGTACAAATACAACTTTTGTTCCTAACCGGCTCTTCTGATTTGTCACTCTTATCCTAAACCATTAATGGTGGATTCACAGCTCCACAAGCTCCTTATCTCCCAGGCTTAAGCTTTTAACAATTGGCACCATTTTCAGTTTGTGTTTGAGTTGTTGAAACTTGGAAGAAGCTGTATCATATTCATATTCATATTCATATTCATTTTCATGGCTGTATGGATGAGGAAATCAGGGAGCATTATCAACCATTTCAAATCTAAGATGGGATCCTTGGGTAGGAACAATCTCAGCTCTTGGACTTCCTCTTTCACTTTCACTAAATTCTCTCCAATTATTGCCCCATTCCCTCAAAATCTCCGAACCCCACATGGAGATTTGAGTAATTCATCCCCCCATTTCTTCTCTCGCCGCTTTGAATCGGTGAAAGCGGAAAAGACGTCGGAAAAAATTGATCACAATTCGCAGGTATGCTAAGTTAAACTTCCAACTTTCAATTTCAGTCTTGGAAATAAATGTGTCTTGCATTTTGTTAAATATTGATTTGAAATTCCCAATAATTTGTTGTCTTGTGTACTTACTAGGTATCTAAGTGTTAGACTTTGATCAATTCAATTTTTTTACTTACATCTCTTCAATTAATATTGATCCTCAACACTCACTCACTCACTCCACCCAGTATTGATTCTTAGTTGAGTTACCTGTAGTTCACAATGATCTTTAGGCAATGCTCGACGGACAGTTCCTAGAAATTTCTTAAAGAAAGCACAGATTTTTTAATTTTAATTTTTAATTTTTTTAATTTTTTAATACATTCACACACGTTATCACCCGGGTCGATCACATTGGGATGATTAGAAGATGAGTCATTCTTCCATAATTTCTTTAATTTTCTTCCCAGAGGACCCTTGAGCTTGCATGGTGCCGCTGAACGTCCCTTTCTTCTCCCTTTGTTTATTTTATGACAGGCTATAGAGCTTCCAGAAGGAAAGGTGAAATTCACTCCCAAAATGAGGTTCATATCTGAGACAGCTGAGGAGCGGGAATGCTGTTATCGGGTCCTTGATGACAATGGAAACCAAATTTTGGGCAGCAACCTTGTAGAGGTACTCAATTGCAATAAGGAGTTTCCATTTTTGTTGCGATGAACAAATATGTAACCCATAGGAACCTCATGACTCATGTGTTACAACTTTCCAAATTGAATAGGTCAGTAAGGAAGTCGCGGTAAGGATGTACACCAACATGGTTACTCTCCAAACAATGGACACCATTTTCTATGAAGCACAAAGGCAAGGAAGGATTTCCTTCTATGTGACGGCAGTTGGAGAAGAGGCAATCAATATTGCATCTGCAGCAGCACTCAGCATTGACGACGTTGTCTTTCCTCAGGTTTCCACCACATATACACATCATAACAACTTTATGTACTATCCTTTCCAGCTACATATGCCACTTCCAGAATCATTCGAGAATTTTGTCTTTCAAATGCATGCAGTACAGGGAGGCAGGAGTGTTATTATGGCGTGGTTTCACTTTACAAGAATTTGCCAATCAGTGTATCGGTAACAAAGCTGATTATGGGAAAGGCAGGCAGATGCCAATCCATTATGGCTCTAATAAGCACAATTATGTCACTGTAGCATCAACTGTGGCGTAAGATATCAATTTTGTTATGTAGTTTTGCAAACAAATTTCAAATTTGTACTAAAATTATTAAGATCACACCACAAATAATTTCTATTGTTTTCCAGAACACAACTTCCGCAAGCTGTTGGCGCTGCATATTCTTTGAAGATGGAAAGAAAAGATGCATGTGTGGTTGCATATATCGGCGATGGTGGCACAAGCGAGGTAAACCTTTAACATAAACAGCATATCATTATTTTTGTAAATCCACTAGTAACCATTAACTTAATGGATTTTGCAATAACCCCAAATCAATATTCTTCTCAGCCTGTTGATGATAAAACAAAAGGCATACTTTCAATTAACAGCGATGAGTGTCCCTCTAATTAGATATCATATGTTCTGACTGACTGTTTTGTTCTAATAAATCAATGTTAGGGTGATTTCCATGCTGCTTTGAATTTTGCGGCTGTTACAGAGACTCCAGTTATATTTTTTTGTCGGAACAATGGATGGGCCATCAGTACACCTACTTCTGACCAGTTTCGAAGTACCATCTTCGTGTCCATGCCTGTATTTTTAATATTTCTATTTCAGAAAGTCTTTCGGTGACTGGAAACAAGTAATGGTGGTTTTTTTTCCTAATTGTATCTGTTGGTAGGTGATGGTGTCGTTGTTAAGGGTCGGGCATATGGAATCCGAAGCATCAGAGTAGATGGTAATGATGCACTTGCTGTGTATAGTGCAGTACATACTGCGCGTGACATGGCAATCAGAGAACAGCGACCAATCTTGATTGAGGTAAACAAAGGATTCTTGTTTTGTTTCCTGGTCTTGTGAGCCATATTGATGGAAATCAGATTATGTAAGCTTAGATTGATGAATGTTTTGTCTGTTTTCCGTTGACAGGCATTAACATATCGAGTAGGACACCATTCAACGTCAGATGATTCGACCAAGTATCGTCCAGCCCAAGAGATCGAATGGTGGAAAATGGAACGAGACCCTGTAACTCGATTTAGAAAATGGATGGAAAACAATAGTTGGTGGAGTGTTAAGGAAGAGTTAGAGGCTCGAAACAGTGCGAGGAAACAGGTAAAACTTTAGGGTGAATGATGAAGAATGATGAAGTGATGCGGTTTTGTTGCAGATATTGATGAAGTGATGCGTTTTGTTGCAGATATTACATGCAATTCAAGAAGCAGAGAAGGTTGACAAACCTCCACTTGCTGACCTTTTCACAGATGTATATGACTCTCCCTCTTCCAATCTTCGAGAGCAGGAGAAATTGCTAAGAGACACAATCAAAAGACATCCCCACCAATACCCATCCGACGTTCCTCTCTAAATTTATCCCATCACATACACTCAACATTTGTGTAATACTATTTTTTATTCAATAAAATCTTGACTCTTTTAAGTGTATAATTTGACACATTCATAGTTACCAAATTCATAGATTGACTTGGCTTTGAAGGAAAGTCTCAACTGACAAGTCTACGAAACACCAATTTTCTAGACTTCTTTACTGAGTTGATGCTTCTAAAGTCACGCATCAATTTTCTCAATTTTCTATAAGAATAAATTGAGAAAATCAAAACAGGATGATCTATTTAAGAAGGATAATATTTGCATCACACTTTGATGATACCTCCTCATACCAAAACTTTTGATTTATCAAATTGTTTTTTGTACATGTATCATAATCCAAACCGTTTATTCTCCAAATCATCATTTTAAGATCAACTCCTAAAGAAATCAATAAGATTGAAGATTTTGTAGTCATTCATATGTATCAAATAAATAAATTATTTTGATAACAATTAAAAATCGTCAATTTAGCTTATATATATGAATTGTTAAACGACCTCTAATCTTATTGATATTTTACATAAATGTTCTTAAAATGATCATTGAGAGAATGAACAATTCCGATTATGATATATGTACAAAAATAATAGAATGGTATGATAAAGTAGTACGAGAATGAGATTTAAGTGTTACCCATATAAGGAACTTGAATGAGATTTGATAAAATGAACTTTTCCCTTAAAAAAAAAAAATAATTCTTCTAAAAACAAAGGTGTATGGGCCTTGAAGTAAATAGATGTTTGTATGGGCCTTGAAGTAAATAGATGTTAAATTCCAGCCCACGTAGTTTTGTGGTCAATCACTCAAATGGTTAGACTTATATGAAAGCCAACCCAGAGACGCAGAACAAGCACCTCCCTCCGCGTGAAGATTGTTCAATTCCTTGTTATAAAGGATACAAATTACCAACCTTGGTAGAATTTTTCCAGATTTCCCTCCATAAATGCAAATACCCAGATGGAGAAACATCCTACTACTAAAGAATTCATTGATTTCATCAACATCTACAGCAACCCGTTTCGCTTCATTCCATTCTACTCCAACTTCATCTGAGAAGTGGAAGAACAAATGGACCTTTGTGAGTTACTTTTCTCTTTTCTTATTTTTACCTAGAAAAATAATTTGATGGATGCCCTCAATCGTCTATTTGGTTATCTGTTTCGCTTTAAAAAATGCCTGTCTTCATTTTATGTTTTTGTTTGTAGAATATGCTCAATAGTCAATACTCATCTGAAGAAAGTTTGTATTTTTCGTAAATTTATGTGTTCATACTGTTTTTTCGAGGTTTATTATAATAATTGGTATGTGATTTAGTGCTGTAAACGAATTGAACCTTTCTTCATAAGTAAAATGCGGAATTACACGATTATTATTATATATTTATTTAACTTTTAATAGCCATCAAGGTGCCCGCATAGAGGTTCTGGCTTTGAATCCTTCATTTTTAAAATTATTATTTGGAATGCCATGTTAAATTTTACCCGATGTTTTCATATATATATGAGATTCTCCTCGTTAAATTGTATGGCTAATAGTCCTTTTAGTGGATGAACTGCTCTTTATATCCTTTTCTTTCTGGTAGATGCTTTCATAAATCGATAATGCAAAAGTGTTTGGTTTGTATTTTGAAGATAATTTGAATGCGTGTGAGGGAATAAATTTCCATGATAAATACTCGTAGCCTCCTACAGGCATTACCTTTGATTGTGGATTGCTTCTTTTTCCACTGTTTCCTTTTCTATTCAGATATTTATGGTACACATAGGGAAATTTCGTAAGAGCAAGTCTAGTGGTAAAGGCAAAGGCAAGGGGCAAGGGGCAAAGGGCAAGGGGCAAGGGGCAGCCCCTCAAATGACACTGTTCATGCATTTTGCCACTTACTGTTTTTTGTTGTTCTAATGGAGAGGGGCAAGGGCAAAGCTTCAAATTTTTTGGGTTTGAATTATGATACAAGTAAGAAGCTTTGAATTTTTTTCATAACCTCTTTTCCCATCTATATATCTTTCCACCATACTCCATACACATGAAGCTAATTGTTTCAAATACCAAAACAGAAGGGCATGAATGTATGTGCGAAAGGTACTATTAGCATTGTGTGTTATACACAATGCCCTTAATAATATATGTTATCTAGAAATACCACCACCTTAATAAGAAGAGCAAAACCTCTGAGAATTATAAGATCACCATATCGCTAGCAAGAGCTAATTTGATAATTGGTTTTCCTTACATTTTTGGAAATCCTCAACCCTTGCCTCCCTTTTGGTCTTTGTTTTCGTAATTCTTTTCCAGGTGGGTTGCAACATCAATGGTCTTTGTTTTCGTAATTCTTGCTCATTGTTTTTCCACTTTAGTCAAGAATGGTTTGTATTTGAATCTATTCTACTCTTATGTGTGTGCATTAATTCATATCCAAATGATTCATGCTGATATACTTTTATTGATATTTTGGGTATACAATATAGCATAAACACGGTTTATGCAATTATTGTTCCTTCAATATGTAAAATTGATGCATCAGTTTTACTATAAAAAAATCTGACCCATTCATGTTGTACTTCAATATGTTGCATGTGATGGCAGTGGGCCAGGAGCCTAGCCCAGGTATTCATTGAGGCAAGCCTAGCCTCAAGGCTTGCCAAAGCCTGGTCCAAATTAAATGGGCTAGAATCAAAAAGGCAAGGGCGGGGCTAAATGAAGCCTTGCCCAGTCCAAAACTACCCCATTAGACTTGCTCTAAGGTTCATACGGTTCCTATCCTGTGAATTTTTTTGTTTATTTATCTGTATTTCTTTGTCTGGAAATCTCTTTGTGGGTTTTCTTTGCTGGCTTGCCTGTTAGATCATGATGGCATAACTGACCATTGTTTTGCTTCATCATTTATATTTCTTGTCATTTGGCGTGTAAGTTTGCTGGTCACCTTGTGGTTAATTGGTGATCTACGGTTTAATTTTGGTGTTGTTGGGCTTCTTATTATAGATTTGTTGGTCTTATAGGGAGTCATGGAGTTTCTATCAGTGTCAGGTGTAGTGCCAATCTGTTTCACCTATCACAATTGCATTTTTTTTTGTTTGTAGGGTGGGGAGGATAGGGCTATAATTTGAACAAACATAGTTCCCTTTCTGTGAAAATGTTTGACTAATCAAATGTATTTGCAGGATGTCAAAAGTGGACAACAGCCATCAAAGGTAATAAGTCTCTGTTAATATTTGGACTGTAGTATATTAAGACATGCCAACAGTAGCATCGCATAGCAGCAGAAATTGACACTACGGAGTTTTTATCTTATTCCCCTTTTGATGTTGTACTTTGCACATAATAATTCTAGTTGGGAATGTTAATTCTCGAGGGTGAAATATTGTTGTTTGTTTGGAAAAAAAAAACAAAAGTTTCCTAAAATTTTAATTTTCTTGCAACATGTGAACAAACTCACACCTTTAACACCAGAAATTGTAGTGTCCATCATTTTTCCTGTGAAAACTGTCAATTCTTCTATAATAAAATAGTTTTATTAAGATCACTTGGAAAAACACACTCATATTCTTCGAGTATAGCCTATTTTAACTGTATTCATTAAAATATTGAATTTTTCCTTTAAAAATATAAAATGATAAAGTTTATTACTATAAGAAATCAGTTAAACACATGCACATGCGATGCAAGAACCATCCTCCTAATTTATATTAAAAAGAAAATCAGTTCCAGGTCTAAGTTTATCTAACAAAAAGTTTCAGCTCTAAGAAATTTTGTTTTACAAAAGTTAGTTTCCCAGGAATTAGCAACTTTCAAGGTTTTAATACGGATTTTTTTTTTATAGGTAGATAGGAATTTTCAAGTACATAACAGATTCTCATTTATGTTACCATGATTCTTAATAATTTATGTTGAAGGAAAATATATCAGTATTGACTCTTCAGTCTACCTCTTTTGTCTGATTCATGACACTATATGAACACAATGTCTCTCAATCTATGAGTTGAGAGGAAGGAAAGGTGTGCTAGATAGGCAATTGGTTTCCTCCGGTCAGCAGATTGTAGGCGATTCTCGAGCATGCCATTTACATTGGGTGATAGGACAGACATGGTTGTATAAAATATTTTAACATGTAAGCGGAAAGGGCAATTATGATATGTGACAAGTTTGCAAAAAATAAATATTCCACCAACCTCCATGGAACACGAAATTTGTTTTCAAATATGTATTTTACATAGAGTACTGAAAGTACAATACCTTCAAATTTTAGAAAGCAGCTGATGCCTCAAGTATAATTCTAATGTTTGAAATGTGAATCTCAGAATTACGTCAGATATGTAACGCGTCAAAAGCGTGCTGATGCAAAGAAAGCTCTTAAAAACGTCCTCTTCAACAACGGGGCCAGTAAAACATTATTTCAGGACGTCCAGGTAGACTGATCCGTTAGGTTTTTATTTGTAGTACCTTGATGTATTCATATGTTACTGTATAACGGAATTTGGAAAAATTCTTTAGTTTGACACATTATATTAGAATGAGGGTTGCATGCATGTGCATTTGAATGTCCTATATTCTGTAATTGGTGTGCATGTTTTCTTTCTCTATTCTTGCAAGTTCATCACATGTCAGGAAAAAGAAGTCTTTACAAAAATATATATCGGCCATGGGTGGAAAGGCCCAATATTTTATATATTGCACTGCAAGCTTTACTTTTTCCATGTGGGATAAACTCTCGATATTTGTATTAAATGTTTTCTGAGAATAATTGTGGATGTTAAATTCTGATTGATTGGCCTTCTTGTATTCAGCTTGGTTTTAAGTATCTGGAACCTAAAAATTCTTTGTTATCAACCACAATATATGTCCTAAGTTTTTTAATACCTTTGTGTATCCTTAATTGGTTGGTATAGATGCTATGCCAAACACAAAGAGAGGTGTAGTGGTATTGAGCTCTTTCTGTCATGTTTCAGTGGGACAAGCATATACCTATTTTCACTCATTTGTGTCGTATTCTTTAGAATATGGTAAAAACTGTATTTGTATCGTTCTTGAAGTGATATTAGGTTTTTTTCTCTGTGTATTAGGATGAAGATGATTCAGGCTCTTCTAAGAAACATAGATCAAGATCTTTTCGACATGCTGACAAATCCCACCATAAGAAAGCGAAAAGTGAGCTTTCCTTATTTTCCTTCCAAGACCTTTCTTTAATATTTTTCTCTCTTTTCTGCTTGCTTACTGTATTTTAGGATTTGACTATTTTTATATTTCTTTGTCTAATGACCTACTGCTTTTTGTTTGCTTGCATCTGAGCTAAACACTTTGCCTATCTTTTCATCAATTTCAACAAGTAGATTTTTCGTGATAAAGATATTCTCTAAAGGTATGTTTGGAAGAGGAACTTCAAAGTACCAAGGGATTGGTATATTATTAAGAAATGAACTAAAGGCCATTGAATAGAGTGCTTGTAAGTTGTAATAACTAATTGAGTAACTAACAAGGGAGGACATGCACCACATGAGCATAACAAAGTCACCAAACAAGGGATTTCCAAAGTAACACCTATCAATGTGCTACTTTGGAAATCCCTCTAAATGCATTGCATCTAACCATTGAAAATTCCTTGGTACTTTGAAGTTCCTTATTTTTAACTAATTTAGCCTAAATTCCTTGGTGCTTTGAAGTTCCTCATCCAAACATAGGATTAGTGTTTTCTGGATGGCAGATCTGTTTTTCTTTGTCATGCTGGATCAACGCCATGTTGCAACTCTGTTGACTTTTATTTTTTGACTCTGTTGACTTTTATTTTTTGAATCTTTGTTTCTCATAAAATTTAAAACAAAAACTATTGTTCTTAGTGACTTTAAAACTTGAATCGTAAACAGGACCAAAGTTAACAGGACCAAAGAAGCGAGGGATGAGCTTCCCCTTCCCTGTTTTCCAGTGCATACCTCTTCAGCACACTTAATAAATCAAGAACCCGTGAGGGTGATCGATTAACTAAGTACCAATCATTATTAACCGGCTTCTGCCCAAAACATGTTGGGCAATCCGGCATGAAACAAGTGATTCTTTGACAACCCTGACCATCCCATCTTCAGATGTGTACTTATGTCCGGCTTTGTCTGAACTCTGTGCCCAAGGATGTCAAATTTTTTTGAAACTTAGTAATAGAAACCCCCAAATAAAATAGACAATTGTAAAGTGGGAAGACAGACTGTCAAATTATTCTCTGTAATATGAGTTACATGAATATCCCCCAGAGAATTCTAATCTTCACCTTCAACTATCCGTTATGGAAGAAGATAAACTAGCATTTTTTAACACAAGACAGATATATGCTATATATTTATTTCATGTGTTAAAACTTCTCTAACATAAGTCAGATATCGTGCACCCTTCCTATGTTTTCGAATAAATTTATACAACTTTTCCATGCCCAAAATAGTCTAATATCCAAGGTGCATGAGTGTACGTGGTAAAGTCAGTAGGAAAAACTGCAATCCCAAATTTATAAGTTTCTTAAGGGTTTGTTTGGATGAGGAACTTTAAAGGAGCCAGAATTTGGGCTAAATTAGTTAGAAAAGTAACACAAAACATTAGATGGGGGGTTTGCAAATGATTAGAGCAATGCAATTAAGAGGGATTTGTAAGTAACTACTTAATAGGAGTTACTAGGAAATCCTTTATGTAGTGGTTTTGTTATGTTCATGTATTGTATTATCAATTCCTCTACTGAATTATTTGTATAGCATTTCTTAGTAATATAGCCTATATACCTCAGTACTTCGAAGTTCCGGATGCAAACACACCCTGAAGGACCTTGAGAATGTTTATGAATTAGCTAACATATATAATAAGATTCTCTAAATATTTGGTATCTACTCTTGTATAATATCTCTCAGAAACTTTGTACATCTAGTAGTTTGATTGCAAAAAACACAGAGACTTCAGTAGAAAGTAAAAATTCCCAAGTATTTTTCTGCTGGTTCGAGGGTTATGAAAAGGGATATGATTTGCCCTCATTACTTGCATCCTACGATGTTTATTGTTGTCTGGTACATGTTCAGGCAAGCTCAAAAAAGAGAATTTCTCTGAAGACTACGACAACAATCCTGAGACAATCTTTCATGCAAGATTTGGCAAGAGATGGTATTCTTGGTCTTTTAATTCTTGGCATGACTCTTCTTTTCAAGATTCAGCATCTGGATTTGAATGGAGAGAGCAATCGAGCTCGAAAAACAGAAGTAAAAGATGGGAGGGTATTAGTGACACAGAGTCTGATGATGAATCATGTACTATAGGATCATGTTCTGATAGAACAATTCTTGGTCTGCCTCCAACAGGTCTTTTAAAGACCGAAGATGTTAAAAAAGCGTAAGTTCTTCGATTATTTTCTCACCATATTTAGTAAGGAGGTATCTGGACAAAGTTGAACTTTAATTTCTATTCCAATGTTTCGTTTTAGTACTATTTAAATTTTTGATTCCTTCTGGCAGTTTCCATTTGTCTGCTTTAAAATGGCATCCTGACAAGCATCAAGGCCCTTCACAGGTTAGCTCTGAACCTTTTGATGTATGACCAACTTACTGACTTAATTTTCTTGAATGTTAAGCATGCTAAAAGTACCATGTTATGAGCTAGAACCAACAAATATGTACTTTTCAATTTTAGTCATCCCGGTAAGTATCAATTTTAGAACCATCTCTGAGATTTCTACTGAATTTAAGTATAAAAGATCAATCCTATTCTCTCAATATTTCCACTGTTTACCCCCCGTGTATATTGCACTCAGGAGTCAGGACCTATCCCTAGTTTGAGGGTAACTTCCATATTGTGTGGGTGGGTAGTTTGAACATCAAAAACTTGTTGCACGTAAAAAGCTCAAACTTAGCCTTCACAGGTTAGTGCGTCCTGTGGATTGGCAATATGAACTGAAAAAAGATGATGAATTCAAAGGAGAATCTTATAAGCAGACAGTGTGCCTGAAAACTGAAACTGAAATCTGCTTTCTCATTCTTTGAATAATCATAGGCTTTCCAATCCTAAAGCCAACTGAAGCATAATTGAACTATTTAACTTTGCAAACTTCCAACTGTTCCTAACAGAAGCCAACTGAAGTTGTCCTTGTCTCGATGAAATGGCTCTGAGCTGGCTGCCAATAGGTTAGTGGGTGACTTGTCAGTTTTGTTGGGTCTTTGCTGGCTCCAATCTAGCTTGCTTTCCCGGGTGCTGGCTTCCTGTATTCTGAATTTTCAATGTGCCCTAGCTTCACTTGCTTGTCATCAAATTTATTTGGGTTATCTTATTTCATGAGAGCTATATAATTTCTGTTGATATACATTTTTTTTTGTAAACTTTGCAGGCATCGGCCGCAGAGAAATTTAAACTTTGTGTTAATGCCTACAACTCACTGTGCAATGCACTCTCATCATCCCCAGCGTAAGCAGGGGGCTCAAAAATAAACAAGTTCAATAATTTACATTCAGAAGCCCTCCTCCCTCAAGTCGGTTTCACTGACCTAGAACTGGCAATCTGCCTGGATGAATGCCTTAATTAATTTTTTTTTTTGTTTTTTTAAAATTCAGATTATATATTGTATCCATTAACAAATTTAGAAAATGACTAGTTTTGCGAAAAGAATTAAGAGGAAACAAATTTGGAATCTTTGAATCTCAACTACTCATTGGGATAGGTTGTCTGTTCACTTGAGCTACTACTAGCACTCGGTACTCATCATTTCGAAAATTTCAAAATTTTTAAACGTTACAAAAGTTTCAAAATTCAAATGAATGGAAACATAAAAAAGAAAAACAAACTAAAAACATAGTAGGACGACGGAGGAAGAGACCATGAAGACATAGATGATGATCAAGAAGCCAAAATGCAAAGCCCAGTTCCTCTTGAACTTGCCAAAGTAACTATCAGGAGGCTCCTGGTAATGAATCTCAAACTCATTATCAAACAAGTCATCATTGGCGGCGGCGGCTGCGGCTGCGGCGGCGCTGAGCCTCATCTTCATCTCCCTGAGTTTCTCAGTGGCCAAGCCAAGAGTGAGCTTGTGGCAGCGGCGCTGATACTTGAAGCCATTGATGCAGCGCAGCGTCTGGGCAACTGACACGTAGAAGATGAGGTGGGCAAGGGAGAGGAGGATGATTGGGACCCAGCAGTGGCGGCACTGGAGCCTTGAGGAGTCGGCCTGGCCCTGGGCTTGGGCGAAGAAGACGAGGCTCAAGAAGATGAAGAAGAGGAGGAAGAGCTTGTGGAGCTCTTTCTTTTGGAGGTCTATGGACCTTTTCTTTTCGAGGGTCTTCTCGAAGTGGAGTTGGATGATGGTGTTCAAGGCTTGCAGAGCTGTCTCTGGATTTGGGATCGATGATGACTGCTCATGCTCATGTCTTTCGTACTCTGCGTCTGCCATTGATGACTACTCTCACTCTCTCACTCACTCGGCACATACAAATTAGACGATACACAGATTCCACCGATTCATCTCATGGTAACTTTATCGGTGTTTTGGCTCGGATCTCGAAATTTTTTATTTTTTTTTTACTTTGACTGAACCAGAGCATGACGACAAGAAACACAACAAATGACTTGATTACAAATTATTGTCCATTATTCCCATAGGTGGGCAGTGAAACATTTGTTGACGAAGAAAATGAAGACAATTAAGTTGAGTGTTTTTTTTTGTTAAATCAATAAAATATATAAAGGGGCAAAAACCCACCAAACACAGAGCACAAGCTCAGTAACAAGCAGTCAGTCGCAAGGAGACAGCCTCTAGGAGGCGGCAACAAGAAGAGAATTACACTTCAATGTTCCAAATCCCAGCAGCAAGATGATTGGCCATGCAAGGCTTAAATCTACTGGAACTTAAAAGGGGCGATGAGATTAAACATCACAAGGGGGGAATGCCGAGAGTTGCTAAACAAGCGGTTATTCCTTTCCTGCCATATTGAATGCACCGTAACTGCCAAAGCAAGTCGCATAGCGGTCTTAGCCATCAGCTTCCCATTCCACATAGGGGCCGCGACAAGGACCGGATTAGGCCATAGAGAGGAGATCCAAGCTGCCCCAGTCAAACTTCTAACTTCCTTCCAAATCCAAGCAGAGAATCTGCAATTAAAGAAAAGGTGACCGTGGGATTCAATTTCCCTATCACAAGGGAGGACATGTTAGAAAACTGCCCAATGCGGTCCATTGTGGAGAGCCTCCCATTAATTGCCAGCCACAAAACGAAGGCCGTGCGAGGAATATTGCCAGGGAACCACACCAACTTCGTCCAGGGGCACGGAGGCCCCCTCAACTCTAAGCGTACTCCACAGCGAGGCAGAGGAGAAAACCCCATTAGCTGAAGCAGTCCAAAGAAATTCATCATGGGAGGAGGGGTGAATTACACAAGCATGGCTAGCCCTCTGGATCAAACTGAAATTACCATCATTAGTCATGGCCCAATCCCACCTTTCATTATGCAGCACAGAGGATAAGAGCGCGTTGGGGTGAATCCCAGAAAATAGAACTCCCAAAACGATCGAGAAGATAACCAAGGTGACTCCACTTATCGTACCAAACAGAGAGGACCAAGTTGAGTGCTATTTTAGTGTTGAATTAAGTTATTAAAAGTTTTTAAAATGTGGATAGTCGTCATGTGTGCCTAATTGCTTCTTCTCCGTAGAGTAATAAATGGATCAGTATAAAACATCCCCAGAGCAGACACTTAACCTACAATGAAATATAATCCACATCAATAATGTTCTTAAAGTCACCGCCTGTAGGGTTGTTTAGGTTCCGCTTAAGAGCTAGGGGCTTCTCTTTGCCACTCCAATTTTGAAAAAACCCCTTAGCACCTTAGGAACCACTTAGGGGTTGGATTATAGGCTAGGAGAAACCGACCCTAGGCGGAAACATTTTATTTTATTAATATTTTCTATTTTTAATTATGGGGTAAAATTAGAATTTTTAGATTTAAATTTCACTCAAATTTTCGCCATCTTCATCTCATTTTTCCATTTTGTATGTTTACTTTAATGTTATGATTCTAAAATTTCAATTTTGTACGTTTATATTTCCCAACATAATTATTTGATTTTGGAAATATTCATTATTTTATGATTAATTGAAAACTTTTTTTTTTTTTTAAGTAAAAGAAAATCACCTCGTCTAGAACTCTAGGTGGTAGGCCCCATCCCGCCTAGAGAGTTTTTAAACATTGCTTGTCACATTTGTTTGTTTGAAACTTATGAATAGCTAATTGTCACATTGCTTGTTAGAAAATTGTAGATAGCTTCACTCCTAGTCACAATGTTTGTTGACAATTATAAATAGCTACACAAATAAATCGTTATCTATTTTGGGTTTTCCATTTTTTTAAAAATTGCAAGGTGGAGATTATATGTTTGGATTTATGCTAAATTGATCCTCTTTATTTAAGTATAGTGCAACTTTCGAGTCGACTCTTTTTGAGAATTTCGAGTCGACTCTTTTTGAGAATTCCAAGTCTCCCTTGTAAGTAGGCTAAACCATATAGTCCGCTTCACAAAATAACACCAGCTAACCACTACGGAGAGTTAATACTTGACCCGACGTACCATCTTCACTCAAATGTAAAGAGTTTCAAAAGTTTGAAATCCTAGGGTGACTAGTCTCTGAGGAGTAACGGTCTACTTGATGCAATTGTGAACTAGCCAAGCTAAAAATACTTGGCTAAGTGCAGAAAGTGGTGAAGATACATCGGGTGAAGGTCAATCCCACGAGCAATATATACCTAAAATTAATAAACTAAATGAATTAAGAAACAAAGCGAAGTAAGGTTAAGTGAGTGTGTGAAGCAGAAAATAAAGGGAGAAAAAGTGACGAGGGATCAGGACACAAGTAAAGGGGAAAACAGAATAAAAACCTACGTCCTTGATTTCTCCTATTTTGGCTCTAAATAGTTGTCCAACTCCATCTCCATTTACATAAGAAAAAGTTAAGCATTCAAGACTTGAGTTCCACTAATCTATGAACATGTGACATGTCATCATATGTTAGGTTATCTTATCCAACTATTTCTAAAGCATCATGCCCAGTTTCCAACCCCATTTTGTTCTTTGTTGGGAGCACCTGCGAATAGACACCGAGGGAGCAGCAGAACTGCAGAAGGCATCGGAGAAATTTCGAGCATGAAGATGGTGAAGGACAAGAAGGATGGAGAGGAGAACAGGGTGGAGAGAGAGAGGATTCGTTGGCGACGAAGAGGTCAGTGAGAAAAAGAAAAGGAACAGAAATGATGGAGACTCGTATCTTTTTCTTTTCTTTGTATTTCATTATTTTTGGGTCAAGTTTTATATTCTAATTAATATGTAAAAAAGAGTATATAAGTAAAAAATAACCATAAAAATCAATTACCAACTTTTTTGATTACCTACTTAATTAGGTGTAAGTATACGTTCTAAATGATGTGCGTCAAGAGAAAGTGAAATCCTTGGCATCAAATGAAAGGAGGTCATAAACAGAAGGGAAGATACATTGCATCCCTCCTTCCAATTCGCCATGAAAATGATCACGAGACTCATAAATTATTTTCACTTTGATGAACATGAGCGACAAACTATAGTTAAAAATGCATTTTGTCACTGTATTTTGTTTCATTTTATTCATATTTCATGCCAATTGCTTTGGCTTGCCCACGACACGATGATTACTGCATAATTAGAATTATCAAAAAAAAAAAAAACCAAAGGAAGGTAAAATGAACTTTTGATAGTAAAGTAGAGGACCACTGACTAGTCTTTGTTAATTCAAATCAAACCAATAATTTCAGCTTCTGCAAACATGGGGAGTGAAACCACATTCCAAACACATATTTGTTTAGTTAGTTACACAAACCCCGCCTTCTTTATTCTCTCATTCTCAACATTCTCTCTCACATACACTATTCAACAAATCATCAACGTATAGATATGTTTTCTGATCCCATTTTACACTACCACATAAACAAACTTCTTAAAACAAAAATCTAACTTGCCATTGAAGGACATCTTAAGCTTTCAGGAAGGTCTTACATACGTTCTGTAACTTCAGCTCATAACTGCCATTGATGGATTATCATCTTCCATCGAAGAAATGTTACCACCTACAATCCGATATCCATCTGCATTTTCGTCGTCTCCTTGAATCTGATCAACATTGTTGTTAGCACCATCCCCAGCTACTGATTCCTGCTGTTGATGCTGCTCTTGTTGCCCTCCCATCATATGCATCAATAGCTCCTCAGGCTTCAATTCACAATTTGAGGTGTCGGTCTTACCAGTCTTCCTATTGTACAAATCATCCAGCAGCCGAACATACCCGCATGTCTTTGAATCCTCGGGCCTTTTTTTGTTGGTTTCTTTTATTCTTCTATAGTACTTGTTTATGTTCTCCCACTTCTCTTTGCACTTCTTGGCACTCCGGTCATAACCAAGCTTTTCCATGGCCGTCGAAACCTCCTCCCACAGAGGCCCTTTAGGTCCACTTTCCTGATACTGCAAGTCAAAATCCGATCTGATCTTAATCAAAGCTTCAACTTCTTGTTTAGGCCACCGTGAAGAGATGGTCTGACTATAACTTCTACCATCATTGCTTTCTTTCTTATCCAAATCTATAAGCACAGGATTTCGATCACCATTCTTCTCTTGTTTGCCCGTAAGTGTGGCAACCATTGAGTTAACAGGCAATTGCACCGCAGGTGCTTGCTCTGGCAACTGTAACGAAGCTGGTTGCTCTGGAAGTTGCACTGGAGATGGTTTCTGTGGCAACTGGCCTGCGGGTGGTGGTGTCTCTGGAAATTTCAGTGCGAATGCTTGCTCTGGAAATTGAATTGTTCCTGCCTGTTGTGAATATTTCTGGAGAAATGCAAGAACAGCAGCATCCTTTGCAGCTGCAATCGACCTCTCTTGAACTAGAATCTCTCTTTCTCTCCTAATTCTAGCTAATTCTTGCATCTTCCACGCCTCTTCCCTTGCTACTCGATCTTGTTCATACTTCTCCAACACCTCTACAAACTTGTTTTGTAAATCCTCTTGCTTATTTATCACATCCCTCATCATCCTCTGGAAGCACTCAGTTAATCTCCTCTTTTTCTTGCGCGTGCCTTGAGATTCTTTGCTTGAAGACGACGTGGTTGAACTAGAGTTGTCAACGAAACTGGAAAGGGCGGGGTTTTGAACAGAAGAAGATTGGATTGCAGTAGCAGTAGCTACTTGTGGCGTTGAAGAGTGAATTTTTTCAGGTTCCAAATGGGGGTGGCTTAGAGCTGCTAACTGCTCAAAAAACCTATAAACTTTGCCATTGGATCGACCAGATTCTTGAGTTCTTTTATGGTACTTGTACAAGTTCTCAAATTTCTCCTTGCATTTGGTGGCGCTCCTATTAAATCCAACTTCTCCCATTTTCCTAACAAGACAATTTTCAAAAATACCATCTTGCACACCTCAATTATACGAACACCAACAACTTGTTTACAAATTGCTAAAAAAACCTAACTAAATTATTTTCATTTTCGCAGATACTGAGATACCGAATTAATTTTGGATTGACACATACATTTAAACAAGTGTAAATGGCCTAAATTTGGTATGAGAAAACCAGAAAACCAGATACGAAGAGACAAATATTGAATTGAGTGGATACCTGGAAACATGTTCCCAAAGAGGAAGCTTGGCACTTGCTTCTTTGAACTCAGCGTCCATTTCTGACCTTATCTTGAGCAAAGCCAAAGTCTCTTGCTGAGGCCAGCGGTTACCAGCCCCGTTTCGGTAAGCCTCCTCAAGTCCGGGTCTGTCTTCCTCTTCGAACCCAGCTGAGACTGAGAGTGCGCCACTGCCGCCGGCAACCTTCTCCTCATTCTTCTTGTTGCTTGGGGGTGTGATTTGATTTTCCGGTAAAGATGAATTTTGGAGCATGAGGTAGGTTTTGCAGATTTTACAGCAGAAAGATTTGGCGGTGGAGGAGGTGAATTTGGTGGAGTGAGTGCAAGGTAAGTGAAGAAATAGGTAAAGGGTAAAACTCCAGAGAGAGAGAGAGAGAGAGAGAGAGAGAGAGAGAGAGAGGCCTATTTAACAGTAAGGGACCTTGCGTTCCTTTTTTTTATTTCCTTCCTTTAAGTCGGTAATACGGGACCGTGAATTAGGGTTTCTTCTTTCATTATTATTACTATTTATTATTTTTCGTGTTAAAATAAAAGGAGATTTGGCCCAAGTTAAAATTCTGATTAAATATAGGAAAGGTTTATTGAGGTGTCAGAGTTTGATTGGTTGAAGGTTAATATGTCTTTGGTTTGACATTGGAATTTTGGGGCTTACAGCCAGCCGTGGCGCGGTTGACTTTTGGTCAAGATAAGTGGGCTTTTAAGGGGGATGGATAAAGTAGGATGAAAAATGATGAAAAGTGGAGGAAGGGACAAATAAGAAAACAAGTTGTTTCTTGTCTTCGCAGCAAGTCGGTTGACAACCCAAAGCCCACTTGCGGGTCTCCAGCCTGAAGCCTATGATTGATTATGTGCTAATATGAGTTTAGTCCTTGCTTAGTATTCATAGTTGGGTCGTTTTGGTAAATACCTAATAATTGAGTTTATATTTAAATGAGGTTTGCTGATTGGTGAGTTTTATAACTTTGAGGTTGTGGGGTATATCAGTCAATTGCCTTCAAAAAATATTTTCCCTTTAAATCTCACTTAGTCGTCTATAGACTCATTCTGTTGCTCTATCTTCCTTCTCGGCTAAATGTCATCTCATTTTGCCTTTATTTTCAATTCCATTAAAAAAATTCTATTATAATTAAAGGCGCCCCCCTTCTGGTTGTCCGTGTGAAACAAACAATCTTTATATATATAATTATCTTGAATCAATTAAATTAAATTGAATATAAATATAATTATTTAAATAGAAAAAATAATATTTATGTTTTATTTTTAAAGAAGGGTAATATTGATTTCAACCCAAAAACTCTTCCCTTCTTCGCAGCATTAATAGTGATTTCTTATGAAAAGAACATATTAAAAATTTATCTTGAAATTATTTCTCGAATATACAAAATACTACAATGGGAATGAAATAGGCAATTATGTCCTCCATTCCAATGTTGATACAAACGTTGGAATGGAATCCCCAACACCACTCCATTCGTGAATAATTGAAGAAAAAAAATACAATTTCTAATCCCACTTCAATATTTCAACCAACCAAATGAGCTCAAAAAATTAAAAGTGAAACAAATAAAATAGTTACTAAATGACCTCTTTAGTCAAAAAAACTTGAAACGGGATTGTGTGAGTGAGTCGTAGGGATGGGCATAAATACTCATGGGTATGGGTGTAGGCGTAACCAGAAATTTAGATCAACATGAGCACTTTATATAGATGAATGTTTAGCGTTTTTTTTCAACTGATCGAAAGAAAATTAGTATTTTTATTCCATTTTAATTATGAAGTTAATGTTAAGAGAAACGTCACTTCATATGAATATTGATAATAGCGGAAAACTACAAAATCAATATAATAGTAATAACATTAGTTGAGAGAATTTTACGGGTATGTATGTTATCCATTTTTCAGAAACAATTATGGTATCATCTATTTTGAGTATTAAACAATATGCAAAACAAATAGTCATGCACTCTGATTTTTAAATATTTATTGGGTGAAGATGACATGGTAATAGTGAATGAAAAATAAATAAGAAAAAGAAAAGAAAAAAATTTAAATTTTTTTAACAATATTAGTGTAATTTGTATAAACATATACACAAACAAAAAAGGTAATGCAAAAATCAAAAGAGGGGCATCAGAGCCCTCTAGTCCCAAGGTGGCTCTACCTCTGGGCATGGGTACCCATGAGGATTTTTTTAAATGGGCAAAAATTAGATGGGTAAAATCAGTATTTACCCAAGAATACCCATTAAGTTAAAAGCACATTCATTATTATCCTTCAAATTACCTATGGGTATTCTGCTACGACCCGTCCCAGAAAATAAAATCTAATTTATGAATTACTGGAATTTCCGGTCAATTGTTGGGTCGAACTAAATTGGTATAGGGCCTCTAGTGAAGGTCCAACGTTATTCGGGCCGTGAAGTAAAAGTTGGATTTACAAATTTACTATTTTACCCCGAATGTTCCAAATGCCCGAAAGTCACTTTTGGATCAAGGACTCTTTTGGGAATTTTCCTTGCACCATTACGTAGATCTCGAGATTACGAGTTCATAGACAGGTGGCACGCAAAAATCGAAGTTTGAACGAAGAAGTTACCGTTCTAAAACGATCGGGATGTATCGATAATTTAGGAGAAAGTTTAAACCATAAAAAGATGAGCTTCTCTCTCCTCCCCGGATTGGTCAGTCTCATTTCTCTCTCTCCCTCTCTCTTCACTCCCGCGACTTCTCGCGGAAGACACTCCCAAACGACCTCACGACCGCCACCGATCTACGTCGACCCAGACCACCCCAAGATCACCATCCTCTTCGTCTCCCTCGTGTGAACCCAACCGTACCGTCCATGGGGGCTATCGGTCACCATACGCGACGCTGCAAGTAGTAGAAGAAATAGGTCACCGCGCTTTTCAAGGTGATTTTCGGCCACCACATGTAATGGTTTTCGATTTGGACCTCATATTTGGATTCCTGGGATCGAGTAGATGAATTTAGACTATTAGTTTGTAGTTTTTGGTTGAGTATTGAAGAAATGAGAAAAAGCTTCAAAACGGCCAACAATGGCCATTTCCGGCCGGCGCCGGCGATAGGGTGTACAGGAGGTAGGGGACGATTGAGCCCCACAGTCGTGCCCCTTTTGGACACCCAGGGCGCGTGGACCTCACCCCCGGTCTTCGACGACTGGTGTTTTATGTAATTCAACGTTCTGGATCCATTGGCGTAGGTTTCGGGTCCATCAGAGTTTGTTTGGGATGGTTTTAGTTACTTTAAATGTGTTTGGGAGTGAATGAACTCTTGGAAAATTGGGAGTCTAATTTAATGGTCCAAGAGTTAATTATGAATATTAATTGCCTTAGTTACGAGGCGTTATGATGTTGGAGAGTTCGAATGGTCATATGGATCGAGGCGAGGCTCGTGGAGACTTCGGAAACGAATGCCTCAAAGTACGTACAATATGGACCCAGTCGGGTGAGTTCTCCCGGACGTACTGTGAGTGGAATTCTTCCCTAACTTATAATTATGCATTGATAAATGATTGAATGTGTGATGGGTGGATGTAATTGAGTAGTTATGTATTGGATTGTGTTGAATGTTTGGTTGCTTATGTGTAAGCTTAGAGAGTCTGGATGACTAGCTTATATCGTGTTATGCATGATCGAATGTGAGGTACTGATGATTATAGTGATGATTGTGATATGATTAGGGTAATCATGGATGGAATTACTTGGTTGTGATGCTTAGGTATAGTTATTGGTCATATAAGCATTATGATGATGTTAGAAACTATAGACGATGCCATGAGCTAGATTTTAGAGCCTGGCACGTGATTAATATTCTTACTTGATCGTAGTATACATATGGAAATTGTGTTAATAATAGGAAATAAATATAGAATATGCTAGGGGTGACTTTAAGGCCCGGCATTATGTAACTATGTTATTGAGGATTGTGAATCCTAAGAAAGGTAAATACTTCGTAATGAGTATAAACTAATATTATAGTGAAAGATCTCGAGGATAGATTCCGAGATATAATTATAATATCCATGAAAGGTAAATACTTCGTAATAAGTATAAACTAATATTATAGTGAAAGGTCTCGAGGATAGATTCCGAGATATAGTCATAATATCCATGAAAGGTAAATACTCTGTAATGAGTATAAAATAATATTATAATGAAATATCTCAAGGATAGATTCCGTGATATAGTTATAATATCCATGAAAGGTAAATACACCGTAATGAGTATAAACTAATATTATAGTGAAAGATCTCGTCGAGGATAGATTCCGAGATATAGTTATAATATCCATGAAAGGTAAATACTCCGAGATGAGTATAAACTAATACTATAGGGAATATCTCGAGGTTTGATTCCGAGATACGAATTAAGATATTCGAACCGCGAATAAGGGCAGATATCGACATGAAATGAATAATATAAAGATTTTGATGATCGAGACAGATTGGATATATGATTGAGATGCTATTGCCGATGAGTCATGCTGGCCTAGCACATGAGTCAGAGTTGAGATGCTATCGCCGAAGAGTTATGTCGTCCTAGCACATGAGTCAGAGTTGAGATGCTATTGCCGAAGAGTCATGCCGGCCTAGCACATGAGTCAGTGTCGAGATACTATTACCGAGGAGTTATGCCCGCGTAGTACATGTGTCATGTGTGAGTCATGTGGAGTCCTGTCGAGTATTGTTGAGTCGTATGTCAAAGTCGAGTCATGGTATGCCTTAATGGTGGTCGCTAGTGTCGTACATGTCTGTAGGCCATAGACCAGTCCTCCATGTGATCGTTCACCTGCGCTTGCTCTATACTAGTTAAACAGTGTCAGTCCTGTCCCCCGACTCTTATGACTCTATGTGGTCCCAGAGCTCCTAGATGGACTCGTGGTGATGGTTCTTGCACCTAGTCCTTTACGTGGTCGCGGTACGAGCGAAGACACCCAATCTTGTCACGTGCGGGTGACTCGTGCGACTACAATGCCATTGGAATACCCAATATTATTATAGAGTCATGATGATAGCCGAGGTAACCTGTCGGCTTATGTGATATGATAGCCGAGGTAACATGTCGGCTTATGTGATATGATAGCCGAGGTAATATGCCGGCTTATGTGATATGATAGCCGAGGTAATATTTCGGCTTATGTGACATGATAGCCGAGTTAACATACCAGCTTATATGATATGATAGTCGAGGTAACATGCCGGCTCATGATGATATGATAGCCGAGGTAATATGCCTGCTCATGATGATATGATAGTCGAGGGTTATGCCGGCTGATGCGATATGATATACGAGTCGAGCTGATATAAGAACCGAGTTACTTGCTGGTTTATACGATATGATGACGATTGTCATGACTGGTGATCAGGGTTCATGTACCAATGAGGGTACGTTAGTTATCGAGGTCAGTGGGTATGGTGTGGGCGGTGACCCCGATTGATGAAATTATGCCTTGTATGGACGATGTGTCTTTGAGATGATCTATGTCAGCATAGAGAGGCGATGGTATCAAAGTATTACTAGTCTTGTCATCCATAAGATTGGATGTGTCATCTTCAATATATGAAGATTCAATGTAAATGTTAATTGGTAAATCATTATGAGATTGGTTTTGTGCATGACTGCATTGAATGCTTGCTAACCCCGGGGGGTTGTTCGCTTATAATAATGATTATAATGTTAAGTATGAAATAGTGTCACAAGTGATGAACTTGAATGATAAATGTAATGTGAGATAACCTTGATGGTTTTGGAATTATATGTGGAAATATATTATTTTGGTAAGCTTATGACTATATGATGAGTTATATGTGAGTATAGAGAGACTCTGGAGGGTTTATAGGTGAAATCACCTTCCCCAAAAATTGTGATTTCAATTTTGACCATTTGGACCTAAACTAAATACACTACAAACTTCCTTTCACCTCCACTAACTCAACCATGCCATCCATGAAGCTTAAGGACAGCTGAGGGCTTAGGAACGAAGCTTGAAAGCTTGGCCGAAAATTTGAGTCCAATTTTCGGCCACCATAGGAAGTAGCGGGACGAGGCATCGAGTTTAGGAGGAAGCATCATTTTATGCTGCGTTGTTAGTGCATGATTTGGTTGGGTTGTATTTTAAATTTAACTAGTTGCTCTTATTAACCTTCAGGGGTTTGGATTGTTTGCGTTGGTTGGATGTGATCTTGTCTATACTGGTTGAATTATTTGTTTAAAATTTGAATCATTCGTTTGACATGTGGATGGCAGTTAGTCCAATTTACAGGGGAGATTCTATCAAATTTTCTGTAGAATTCTCGTAAAGTTTTGTTGGACTGGTAAGGGTATTTAAGGAATTATTTTGAGATTTTAGGGATTGTCAGACGGGAGTAGGGCTTCTCACGAATTTCGAGGGGAAATTTTGAGGGGTCATGTCAACTTGGTATCAGAGCTCTAGGTTTAAATTCTTGCAGACCGCACACTTAGTGTGCATGTTATTTGAGTTACTGACAAACTCTTGTTCATTTTCAGCGTGATGCCTCATTGACGACGTCCTCGTGCACGGCCTGATGTTGAGATGGGATCGGAGGAAGGTGCAAGGTGCACGGGATCTAAGGTTGATTTCCGATTTATGTCAGACTTCTGACTGTTAAGGTGAGCAGTGATCATCGTTTCTTAGGGAAGGAAGAGTCGAGCCATGAGAAGGTTACTTGTGGGGCCCAAGGTTTAGGTACGAGCCCAGAATCCGTATCTATTTATTTGGGCTGGTCCGAATTTCTTTAAAGGGGGTGATTTGTAACGACCCGGGCCTTAAATTTCAGTAAATTCGAAAAAAATAGTGGAGAGAGGACGATTTTGCCGTCGGATTTTTTGGAGGTGTTCGAGAGTCACTTTTTGTTCGAAATAATTTTGGAGGTTTTTCTTAGACTGTTGCGTAGGTCTCGAACTCATGAGTTCGTAGAAAGGCGGCACGCGAAAATCAAAGCTGGTCTGAAAGATTTATGGGTCTAGAACTAGGAAGGGTATTTTGGTAATTATGGAAGGCAGATATTTTGGGGGGATATTTCTTTTTGTGTTTGCAGAATTTCCCCAATTCTCCCTTTTCTCTCTCGATTTCTCTCTGCCTTGCCCGAGAGAAACCAAAAACTTCCCCAAAAACTGTGATTACAATTTTGACCATTTGGACCTAACCTAACACACTACAAGCTTCCTCTCATCTCCAGGAACTCAACCATGCCATCCATGAAGCTGAGGGCTTAGGAACGAAGCTTGAAAGCTTGGCCGGAACTTTGAGTCCAATGTTCGGCCACCACAGGAAATAGTGGGATGAGGCATCGAGTTTAGGAGGAGACATCATTTTCTACTGCGTTGTTAGTGCAGGATTTGGTTGGGTTGTATTTTAAATTTAACTAGTTGCTCTGATTAACCTTTCGGGGGTTTGGATTGTTTGCGTTGGTTGGATGTGATCTTGTCAATACTGGTTGAATTATTGGTTTAAAATTTGAATCATTCGTCTGATAGGTGGAAGACAGTTAGTCCAATTTACAGGGAAGATTTTGCCGAATTTTCGGTAGAATTCTCGTAAAGTTTTGTTGGACTGGTAAGGGTATTTCAGAAATTATTTTGAGGTTTCAGGGATTGTCAGACGGGTGCATGACTTCTCACTGATTTCGAGGGGAAATTCGGGAGGGGTCCTGTCATTTCGTCACTTGGACTTAGCGTCCAAGTGTCGCCCAATACCTAGTATTCTCGATATCTTGTTGTATATTCGGGACGGGGTGTAACATATTCAATACCCATTCTTCCCTCTATTAATTTAATTTAATTATTATTATTATTTCTAATATATTTATTTGATTAAACCACAATTAGAAAAATGTTTTTTTTAGGAAACCAACTAGAAAAATGTTACGAATTTATATTAACATCAAAGTTTATTTTGAGAACTTAACTCATTCATTAATCTCAAATTATCTCAAACATTTCTTAAATTATTTAACAAAAATCAACATAAGCTATAGATATTTCCAGGTTCACAAACATGTTCTTACATGTGGCCGTTTGTATGGCCCTGGTTGTGGCCCATCACTGATCCAACATAAACATGTGAGAATTAACTGTTTCTATTCACGGTTGGATGGTAATAAAGATTTACTATGATGAAATACGTTTGATGATATTTTTTCGGCAAATGTGGGTCACATGGTTTTATTTTTTGTTTTTGAGTAATTCTTTCTCTTTTATAAGTTTGTAAAATTAGCTCACTACAATCAAATATTGTGGAAGCGACAAAATGAATAAAAATATCATAGTTAGTAGGAGTATCATATTTTTTATATAAGAATATTGAAAAAGGGGGTTATACAAATTAAATCAAAAGGATTAGAGGCTTGGGAAGACGGTAACACATTCCAAATTAAAATTGGGTATTTATACTATGTATCTTCTAGACGTGTTTTGAATGAGTATCTCTTCTAACAAAAGAAAATGAAAAGCAAAAGAAATTAAAAAGCAAAAAAGAAAAAAAAACCAAATGAAAAACAAGAAAAGAGTGAAAGGCAATTAAAATGAACGTGTTAAAAGAAAATTTAGAAGATGTTTTGAATAAATGTGTTAGAAGACATTTTGAAAAGTAAATAAAAAAGTAAATAATAAAAAAAATGAAAATCAAAAGAAATTGAAAAGCAAAAAAGCAAAAAAGCAAAAAAAATTAGAAGCAAAGAATAAAATGAAAAACAAGAAAAAAGTAAAAGGTAAATTTGTCGTGAGTCTGACCTCTAAAGTACCAATTTGACCCTGGGCCGTGAATACAGTTCACCCACCGCCCAAGTCGAATCTCTGATTTAAAGCCAGTCCTGTTATTCGGCCTTCAACCAAAGGCTGGAAGAGAGGAGAGTAAACGAAAGAAAAAGAGCCAGAAACTGAGAGAGGGAGAGAGATGGGAGTGACAAAGGAGCAAGTTGAATCTTCATTGACCTCAAAATTGAATCCTGCGCATCTCGTAAGCCCTATAATTTTTGTACCCTTTCCTTCCTCTTATGTTGAATATGAGTTTTTTCTTCTATTGAAAAAATAATAAATAATAGTGATACACCTCCTGTGGCTGTGTGCTTCTAATTAGCTCCTTAATTAGGTTAAGCTGAATTTCTAGTTTCCCACCTACTGCGTTCACTTCAGATTCGTCAACTGTTGTTTAATTTCCTTTCCTGCATTAATGGATTGTTGTCGTAATCTAGGGTTTAAGTTCAGTGTTTAATTTATGCGAATTCAAACATTTAGATAAACGCCTTTTAGTTCTTCGGAACGGTGGTGTAAACTGTGTAATCATATCCATGTACTGGTTAAATTGGCCCTGTTCAATAATAAATCACTTCCACCAATATGAAACAATGCTATGTATTGTTTAAATTAGCTTGTATTCGATGGTAAATCACTTTGATCAATTAAAGGAAATTGAGGCTGATATTTTTCTTTTTTATCACTTCGGGCTTTCGAGTTTGATATCACCATATAACTCATTCCAAAGAAAAAGTTGGAACTTTGAATTGTTTCGGATGTGCTCTGGATGGCTGGATAGGTTCAAACACATGGGTTTTGTGAGAAGGATTAAAGGATGAAGGGGTTTTTTGTGGACTTTTCAATCCCTGCACTTTGAGTGAGGTTATATTGGAAAAGGTTTGTCATTGTCCAAACTGGTGTAATCATGTTCAAATGGTTTAAAATTTATAATCTTTTTCGGGAAAGATGGCATGCATGGCTGTGTTTCTGTTTAGGAATTTTTATGCCACTATTGAAATAGCCACTTTTTACCCTTTCTATCTTCTTAAACCATGAATCTTTGGTGTTGCCGAACAGAAGCCAACAACCATTGAGAGGTCAATAAAAATAATGTTGATTTCATCCATCTGGCATATGCAGACACTTGATTTGTGGTTACACTGGAAATCTTTTTGTTGTTTGGGTATGTGTTGTAGGTTTTGATAATGAATATAGATTTGGTGAAGGAAGAAGGTCTTATCCTAATATAATTAATAAATTAAGTAATTACATATCTAAATTAGAAAGATGAGTTCCTGAATGTTAAATTTGAGAGCTGTTTTCTTTGGCAGAGAATGTCATTTTAGTCTGTGATTGTCCATGTGTTCTTACTTCTTTAGGTATCCAATCTTGTAATGGTGGGAGATAGTGTTCAGGAGAGTTAAAAGTATTTAGTATTTTGTTGTGGTCTGAGGATGTACTTGATTAGCTGGAAAACTGTCAGGAAAAGAAAAAGTTTTTCATTGTGATCTGAAGATTTAGTAGTTTAAGGTGATCTGAAGATTTAGTAGTTTATATTGATCTGAAGATTTAGTTGTTTATTGCGATCTGAGGATGTACTTGTTTATTGTATCAGAACAATGTTTCTCTAAGTTATTTCTTTTTTACAAACTATTCCACGAACATCCAAACCAATATCAAATTGAAGGTTAGGAAAGCAAAAAATTTATTGACATTGCATTTGTTTCAGAAAACTTTGCGCTTTCTTTTGTTTTTTGAAACATAGCAAAGGAAAGAAGTTTTAATTTCTAATAATGCTGGTTAGAAAACATGTGAATAGCACTAAGAATGAATGGTTCAGGTAGCTTATGCAGCTCTCAATCCCTCTATGTAATGTTTTGTGGTGCATTGGCTACCAATGTAGCCTAAATTACTTGGTACTAAGTCATCCTCTTCCAAACAGAACCTGAGGGCCTGACATGAGAATCAACTGAGTCTTAGATTTAGGATTGTCTTCTTCAGTTCTTTTCACCATCACCTCCAGAAATAATATGTTCAGTTAAGTTACTTTTCCATGGCCTTCGGGATTGAGTCTGCAAGATGGCCACTTTTAAAATAAGTTTTTTCAGTTTACTTGAAGCTGGTCACTAGTAAAAGTTAAGAATGGAGCAAAAAGGGAAGCCGAACACAGAGAAATGGCATGCTCCATTGAGTTCTATAGAAACAAATGACTCCAATTTATAGTCATCTTTCATCGCCTACGCTTTTTATTTTAAGGAATATGTGCACAGACTTGCTTTTCCATTATTGATACTTCATTTGCATTCAATTATTCTTTTCTTATCTCGTGAAAAATCTTGTGTCTCATTTCTTATTTTGATCTTTTTTTTTCTTCTAATTTTATATTTCAGGAGGTAATGGATACATCTGGAGGGTAAGTTCTTATCATTTATCTTGATGAATTTATGAAATTTCTGAGTCCTTTTCCCCTTGATCTTTTTATTGAATTGACTCTGTGTGGACAGATGCGGCGCTAGCTTTGCAGTTGAGATAGTATCAGAGCAATTTGAAGGGAAGAGATTGCTGGAGAGGCATCGGCTAGTAAATGCTTCTTTAGAAGAGGAGATGAAGGAGATTCATGCCCTCTCAATAAAGAAAGCTTTGACACCAGAGCAGTGGAAACAACAGCAGGAGTCTGAAAAATCTAAACCTTCAGCTTAAACGTCATGTTTTAGAAAGTGTTCAATATATTCTAATATATATAATATTGTTGTTTCAAATGTGCTGGAAAATTTGGATGAAGTTTTCTTTTACTCCTTCCCCTATTCTATGCAGTGTGAGAACATGGTGCTAAGATTATGGTAATTATCTACCAGTTTGTATATGAGAAATTCCTGTATTTTGGATGAGTTGTTTCTTTCTTCAGTTGTTTTACTTTGTTTTCCTACAAGGACTCCTTCTCTCAATAACAAGGGATATTTCATTCTATTATGTGAATGATTTTACAAGAATGATGTGGCTTTATTTTCTGAGAAGCAGAGAAATGTTTGATGCATAAGGAGAGAAGTACCTGTTCCTTAGCTATGGTGATGCACCGAAAGGTTATCAGTTGCTAATCTTGAAACAAATGAGCTTGTATCTCTAGGGATGCCATTTTCAAGTTATTTATCAAAGGTATTTTCAAAAACTTGGGTTTGGCTTTCCATATTATTAGTATTTGAAAAAAAAATAAAAATATTTTTGTCTACTCTCTGTATTTCTCTCATAATTTGTTCTATTTTGCGGCCCCAAAATAAGCTTTAGTTCTTAAGTTGGTTCACACCACGCCAAGACATCCCGAATTTTACAACACCCTATTCATGGTCCATTCTGATGAAGGGAATTTAAGGTCCAGTCTGATACCTTGCACTTTCATTGCTCACATCATTAGGCTCCTCAATGTTAAGATAACACACCATACTTAGTGTCTAAGTTGTGGAGAATATCGGTATTGAAAGATACGGGAGCTTAACACATTATATAATTAATAGTTTTATTGTCAATAAAAACCTTTCAAATGGTTAAGTTAGAGACTATATCAATGCTATGATGGTTAAGATAAGAATTTATGATTACAAAATGTAGCCTCCAAAAGTATATCTTATTTTAACAGGTTATGTCTACGACCATAAACTGATAAGCCTAGATTAGCTCGTAAACTGAATTTTCATTTGATTTCTCTAATATGAAGATGTTGCCTTTATCATCGCTCCCGATCCTCATGGTATCATCCCTCCCGATCCTCATGGTATCATCAAGATATCTGTAGCAACTGATTGAGAGACAAACAATATATACATGTATATAAAACAAATAAATCTCATGGGTACAGGGTACACATAAAGGCTATGTTTGGTGGGTGAAATCGGGGTTGGATTAGATAACTCATCAAATTCAATGAATCTTGAATTTAAAAACGATCGGATGTGTTTTCATTGTAGGATGATTAAATGGGATTAACCTACCTCTTCTAATCTGAGGGGAATAGATTAGATAAGTTTTTTTCTGTGACTACACTCTCTAATTCCTTTCCCATGAAAACACGTTCATTTTTGTGTTCATGATACATTAAATTTGATGAGCTATCCAATCACACTCGCTTAACAATCTGGAGAGAATTTTTAATAAAGCGATAATATCAAAGACTTCAACAATGTAGGATACGTGATATCAAGCCAACCATCTGGATTGAAGATTGCAAGCAGAAGATGAAAGTTTTTCCGGAACACGTTCATTAACTATTGTTTTCCAAATCCATGCATGAAAACAGTAAACGATACAAATTATAGCCAAAATGATTACAATTTTTTCACATTAATAATGATGCAATAACAGTTTGTATAATTGTATATACATATAATCGTTACCCAAAGCAAAATACCTGATCTGGAGTGATTGTGGAGTGGCCATAACTGATATCAACTCTCTGTAGAATTTGGAACAGAAAGCCTTAGCAATGTATGTAGATCGCTCTAAGTGTTTAACTAGTTGCTCGTTTAAAGATCATCTCAATAAAAATTCATTCAAATCAATAACATTTTTAATACTACATAAAATCATATAGACAAATCCAGTTGGGCAACAGAATAAATGTTCATGATAAGAAATGAGTGTCTAAACCATTATCGATTTGAGTGAATTTTTATAAAGATAATATTTGAGTGAGAAACTACAAAATGAACAGAACTTCTGTTTATACACCTTATTTTGCTTATTCGGACGGACTCGCTAGTAGACTAGTTACGATATCACATTAATAGCCTCTACTCGTGTCCTAGCTCGTCTGAGAGCTAAATTTGCTTCAATTGTTTGTCTCTTGCCTTCAGCTTTGCTCAAGTTAGCTTCCGCTATTTCAAGAGTTTCTTGAGCTTCTTGTGGATCAATGTCACTATCCTTCTCCGCATCATTTACTAAAACCGTGATCTCATTATTGCCTATTCTAGCAAAACCACCCATCAGAGCCATCGTTAACCATTGGTCGTTAAGGCGTATTCTCAAGATACCGATATCTACAGCTGTGGCAATAGGCGCGTGATTTGGTAATACGCCAATTTGTCCACTATTAGTAGATAACATTGTCATATTTATGAAGTTTAGGAAAGTTCAAGTCAAAAAGATTAAAGAAATGAAAATACTTGCATGCTCTTGTTCCCTCTATGATAAATTATCGAAATGTTTCTATGTAAGTGTGATAATCAAAACCTTTGATTTCTTAAAGTATCGTGTAAAGATCATCCTAGCAATTAAGATTCTTAGGGTGGGCGAGCCTCGTGGGCTTGGAGTAGCCTTCTCTCAGGAAGAGACATCATTCTTAATGGCGCTCAATGGCAGATCCTCAATGGCAGCAAGGTCTGTCTCTGGTCAGACAAATGGCTTGGGGGTTTTGAGATGGGATTTCCACGCCTCCTCCTGCGAATTACCACTAATGAGATGTATATTACTAATTAAACTCAGTCCACTAATTATGCCCATAGTAACATTTCTAGTCTCTGTATATATATATATATATATATATATATATAACTTTCCTATTGAAATAATATAGAAGAGAATTCTCACCAAATCTGATATGGTATCAGAGCAAAAGATCGTGACTGTCTCTTACCTTAACCCTAAAAATCAATACGGTGCCCCAGCCGTAAACAACACCACCACCTTCCACCGCATAAACCTTCCCGCAACACCACCACTTCCGCAGCAAAATCCCAACACCCGCAGAACACACCCCTTCCGCGATACAATCACTTCCACATCCAAATCCCTCCCGCAGCCAAATCCCTCCCGCAGTCACACCGACCCACCGACCAGCCTTCCGCAACAACCTCACTGTCCACCACAAACACACCGACTCACCGTCCACCACAAACACACCGACTCGTCCTCATCGTCCACCACAAACACACCGACTCGCCCTCATCGTCCACCACAAACCCACCGACCGGTCCCAGACCACAAACTCACCGACCCACCACAATCTGACCTAGACCACAAAACACACCGACTCGCCCTCTTCGTCGAGTTTGTTCGTGCTCGGATTCATCATCATTGTCGAATTCGTTCGGGTTCGGGTTCACGTTCAGGTTCACGTTTGGGTTCACGTTCGGGTTCCTCGCAGTTCGTTCGCGTTTGGGTTCGTCATCATCGTAGAGTTTGTTCGGGTTCGGGTTCGGGTTCGGGGTCGCGGTCGTTCTTAGCAGCCTAGTGCAACCCACAAAGTCAATACCATGTTCGACTACCTTGGACGCAGTAGTAAAGCAAAAATACACCAATTAATCAAAAACCTTGGGGTTTATCTGTTTCTCATCAATTGTTAGCCAATACCATGGCCAACGTTGAGGGGTTGACAAACAACAATCAATCCTTGGTGTCGGGAGGCTCCAACACTCCTACACAAATTGTCACGTTGCAGAGTGACAACTCCAACTTCTCCGCCGGCATCAAACTGGATGAGAATAATTATTCTCTATGGCATCAAATCATAGAGATGAAGATAGTTGGGAGAGAAAAACATGGCCACTTGACCGATGATATTGCCCAGCCTACAGCCACATATCCTATATTTAATAAATGGCGTGCATCGGATTGCCAAGTCAAGAGTTGGTTGTTCGACGCCATGCAACCTAATCAGATTAAACGGTTTATTCGTTATGACACAGCAAAGCAAGTCTGGGATGCAATCAAGCAAACCTATTCAGATGGTGCGGATGAAGCCAAGATTTATGACCTTCACAGAAGGTCATTGATAATGAGATAGACTGGGGCATCCGTTGCCAAATATTACAGTGAGCTCACTGAGATTTTTCAGGAGCTTGATCAATTAAGTCCAAGCACCATGGAGTATCCGAAAGATATTGAAACTCAACGCAGAGAGATTGATCGTCTCCGAGTGTATATATTTCTTATAGGTTTGGACAATAATTTTGATCAAATTCGAGGAGAGATTTTGAGGATGGAGCCTAAGCCAGAACTCGAGGCAGCATATGCACATATTAAGAGAGAGAGTAACCGACAGGGAACCATGTCTGAATCGGGTGTAACCTCCGACGCCACAGCCTTGGCTACTGCCAGGTCCAAAAAATCTCGGCCGAACACCTATAGTGTCGACCCTACTCATCATCGGCCTCCAATGAAGTGTACCAAATGTGGTTTAGATAACCACACTATTAAGGGTTGTTATGAGATCATTGGTTATCCGGAAGGATGGGTCCACAAAGGGCGCAAGAAGGATTCGAACAGAGCCTCATTTGCATCCTCTCAGTCATCCCAGGGGACTGCATCCGAACTGCCATCAGGTACATCTGGCTCCACGGCCTTGGCCACCTCAGGGGCCTCTTGCACATCTTCACTTACTTATAATAGATCATGGATTATTGACACTGGCGCTACTGATCACATGACATCTAGTTTCAATGGGCTGCACTCTACCAAACCCTCAAGCCAAACACAGATTACCAGTGCCAACGGAACCACCTCCCAAGTCATGGGCGAGGGGTCCTTATCTCTTACACCCTCATTAAGTCTTGATCATGTCTTAGTTGTCCCTTCTCTCGACTATGACTTGTTATCTGTTCCTTAGATAATTGATTCCCTTAATTGTTCTGTGTGTTTTTTGCCATTGTATTGTCTCTTTCAGGATCTTCTCACCAGGGCCGTGATTGGATGTGGTACTAGAAGGGGAAAGTTGTATCATCTGGACTTGACAGCCGACAATAGTAAGCGGTTGAGTCACGCCTATCATGTGCAAGGCGATGAGTCCGTCAGGATGAAGAAAATTTTGCTCTGGCATAGACGGTTAGGGCATGCTTCTTTTGGTTATCTGAAACTTATATTTCCAGATTTGTTTTCCCAGTTTCATGAATCAGACTTTCATTGTGGAACTTGGATTTTGGCGAAAAGCCATCGTATTTCTTACCCATTAAGATTGAATAAAAGCTCTATGCCCTTCATGATTGTCCATTCTGATGTTTGGGGACCATCACGAGTTCCCACTATTAGTGGTTTTAAGTGGTTTGTGACGTTTATTGATGATTGCACTCGGATGACCTGGGTCTTTCCCTTAAAACAGAAAAGTGACGTCACCGCCAAATTCAAGCTATTTTATCAATACGTAGCTACTCAGTTTGACAAGAAAATCATGACACTTCGATCTGACAATGGAGGTGAGTACATCAACCATGACCTACATAATTTTTTACGTCAACTTGGTATTGTTCATCAAACCACCCGCGCCTATACACCACAACAGAATGGTGTCACAGAGCGTAAGAATCGGCATCTCTTGGAAGTTATTCGTGCCTCTTTATTTGAGGCCCGCATGCCGAATCATTTTTGGGGGGAGGCCATTTTTTATGCTGCTTACCTCATCAATCGAACACCTTCCAGCACTCTTCATTATCAAACTCCATTTCAGACATTGACTTCTCTCCTCACCATGCCATCCACAACAATTCTCAAACCACGTCTCTTTGGTTGTGTTGCGTATGTTCAGGTGTATCCCCATCAGCGGGGCAAGCTTGATCCATGTGCACGGCGTTGTGTCTTTGTGGGTTATGCTGACACTCGGAAGGGCTGTAAGTGTTTCCATCCTCCCGAAAGTGCAACAGTAAATTAAAATGCACGAATGATAGATTGATTGATTATTAACTAAGGCGAATTAAGGCATACTATCCACTCTAACCAATTATAGTCCTTAACCAGATTTGCTTGACTTAATTACTATGCAACTTCTGAATTAAGTGCCCATGCAAAGGTCCCGATGGTTGGCCCACTCCACATATATTATTCTCTCTTACTTGGCATGTTCTAAGCATTATGTGTACTCTAGAACGTCTATCACCTACCATTTAAGATGATGCATGAAGTACAAAGAGAATTTAATGACACTACACTAGCCTAGAAAAGTGATGTGCATTCCTAGAGCGTTGTGAATTCCGACTACAAGATCGTTTCTTAACCTCAACCTCTTGATGCTCATGAATTACAAGATGATATAGTGGTCACTCAAACAATTCCATCAATAATTTATGCAAACAAGGTAGCAAAGCTCACAGGCATAAAGGAATGACAGTTAAAGCAGTAATCAGAGTTATTCAGCATGCATAGCAATCAAAATCAAGAGCCAAAATCTAATTAATAAACTAACATAGTTAGGGCTTCAAGCAGCCCTAATCCTAACAAGAACTACTCACGCATAACTGGGATTAAAACATATATAATTGAATTCATAATTAAATTGCAATGAAATAAAAGTTTAGAGTAAAGAACACTGATGAATAATGGTGCACATCAGAGACTCGGCAAAGCCTTCCTCTCCAAGCTCCCCGCCCAAAAAGTGCAGAAAATAATAAACTGTTTACTTTGAACTGAATTACAATGTAAGTTGCGGCTAGGGTGTCTAGATCTCCAAAATAATGCTCTTCTAATAATCTCTTCTCAAAATACTGAAAAAAGGCTCCCTTTTATAGACAAAGCGAAAACCTTGTCCTATAAGGGTTGGTATTAAAAACCCTAGCCTAGAATTTTCTGGAATAGTTATTGTACTTCTAATTAATTACAAAGTCCTTAAAATCTATTAGAACCAATCAGAACACGGTTGGGAGTGTGAATGCAAGCTGGCCAGTGGGAACACAAGCTGGCCGCGGGCAGCCCGCGGTCTTCCTGCGGACAGACGCTGGAACTTAGAACTTGGCCCTTCGAATGTCTTCGTCATAGGGGTCTGGGACTGCGCTTTTGAGGCATACCATGAGCACAGAAAAAGCGCATCTTCGCTCATGCCAGGCGCACAGGTTGTTAGGCTTAGTGCATATGAGGAACTTTGATCCACCGCTGGCGGAACATGAACTAGGGTTTAGGCACAGAGGCTGGGTTCGGATGGAAAATTCTTGAGACATGTACTCGACATGTCCTAGCACGACCTTGGCACTTCTAGGACATGAACTCGATGTTATGAAAGACAGGTTTGGGACCTGGATGAAATGATCTGAGGTACTTGGTCAAGGACTCAAAATAGGCGCATTGGTGCACTCAAGACCCAGTTAAGGACCTGATATTGAAATTAGGACATCTCCTTCATCTGAACTCCGATTTGAGTTATTCTTTTCGTGTTCTTCTCAGAATTTACCTATCTTTCCAAATCTGTACAAGTCTCACAAGATTGATCATTTTCTACTATTGATGGCAGGAAATCATTCAAAAGACATGTAAGAGAGGCATATAAAGACATCAAAATGATGCATAAATAATGACTGATCAAATACCCCCAAACCTATCTTTTGCTAGTCCCTGAGCAAAACAAGCTTTAACAAAATGAAAAGACTCGATCTTAGTTAAGATAGAACATTTAAACCCCTAGGTTCACCTAGTAGGAGGAGTTTTATCTCCTGAGGGTTATAGCAGCACGATACCCACAAACGTTTTCCTTAGACAAATAAGATGCTAGAGATAATACTTTTAACAAGCTAATAAGAATCAAAGTAAGTAGATATGCTTTGCAGAACTAAAAGGAATTCCATAGCCATGAGTGTCATGTGAAGGTGTACGTGTAAAAGTGCCAAAATTTCGAGTGATCATGTTTGAGAACAATTTCATCTCAGTGCCCTAGAAAGATTTCGCCTCGACTCTAATCCTCACTAGGAATTTAGCAAGGAAGGATGGGATTCAAGGAACCTGAGCTATGCCAAGGCATGAGAAGTCATGACTTGAAATTGGAATTTCTGAACTGAATCCTTTCTTAAGGCCCACGGCATTGTGCTTTCTTGATGGCTTATTTTGAGGCGCTTGTAGCTTATTTTGAGGCTCTTGGCTCACTTGGCTCAATTCACTTTGTTTTTCACTTTTTTTTTTCTCAACGTTTATTTCTTTCTTTTGATTTGAACGTTTTTTTTTTCTGTTCTTTCTTTTGTTTTCTTTATTTTTTTCTTTTCTTCTTTGAATTGAATTGAACCAAGATCATGCAATGATTCCCTCAAATTTTCGTGTAGCTTGCAACTTGTAAAGCTTTTCTTTACTTTTGAACTTTGAATTGACACCAATGTCCTTTGACTTGGGCAACATCTTCTTTTACCTCTCATTCTAACCATGAATCTCATTTACGGCAACCTTAGCACAAACTGAGGTTATAGGGTATGGCTGTGATGAATGGCTAGGTATTTCGGTTAGGTTATACTTTGGGTGATGAAAGAAAAGGCTGAGTGTTTGGCTTCAAAGTTGGCTTAGGGAGCATGCAATTGGGTAGGATAAAGCGTTTAGAGGTTAAAACATACATAGCCTACATCACTTCTTATGGCAAACCACACATTAGATCAAGAGTATCTAAATGATGTTAGTTCTTTAAAATTTAATGCAAATATGATGTACAATTAAGAACAAAAGCGATGAGTGTTTAAGAGTAGAAACAAGTATATCCCTCAGAAAGAATGGCAATTAGGCTTAAAGATCTCACAGGGTAGTCTCTACTAATTTTCTAAGGTTCACTCAAATTCAGTTATTTCGTTCACCTAATCACTTAAAAAATGGCATTGTAAAGTGCAGATTATGAACTACTTGACCATGGCATGACTCTTAGTAAGGCAAAGACAGTTAACTTAGCATATACATCCCTATTAACAAGTTATCATACTATTCAAAAGTAAAAAATTAAGTAACTAACTAAACACAAAAAAACTAAGGCTGAAAATTCAAAAGTCCTAGCCGTGTATCACCCCCAAACCTACTTGTTTCTATATGAAAAATTTTAAATCCACACCCCCAAACCTAAACGGAACATTGTCCTCAATGTGATAAGCAGTAAGCATAACAACAGTAGAAAGGTTTGAGAGATATAACAGGCAGAAACAGCAAAGGAAGAGAGAAATACAAACCAGGGCTAGGCTGCCTCCTAGGAGCACTTTATTTAACGTCTAGGCAAGACGGGGCACTTGGCGCTGCTGGAAGGTTAATTGTGCCCGTGATTGGACTGGGGAGGACCTCGAAGTAGGCTTTTAGGGGATGACCATTCACTTTGAATGGCTCCCTCTTAACTGGGTGCTGAATTTCAACTGCACCATGAGAGAAAACATGAGTAATCACAAAAGGACTAGCCCACCATGAACTCAACTTACCTGGGAACATCTTGGGTCGTGAGTTAAAGAGGAGGACTTTCTATCCAATTTGAAAGGCCTTGGGCTGAATGTTCTTGTCGTGAAAAGTTTTTGTCTTTTCCTTGTAAATCCGAGCACATTCATAAGCCGCATTTCGGAGCTCCTCCAATTCACTTAGCTGCAACTTTCTGTGTACTCCAACATCATCGATATTCATGTTCATCTTCTTAATTGCCCAGAATGCTCTATGCTCCAATTCCACTGGTAGGTGACATCCTTTTTCGAAAACAAGCCTGAACGGAGACATGCCAATTGGGGTCTTGTAAGCTGTCCTATAGGCCCATAATGCATCGTTCAATCTATGAGACCAATCCTTGCGGCCAGGGCTTACCGTTTTCTCCAATATAGCCTTTACTTCTCGATTGGAAACTTCAGCTTGGCCACTCGTTTGCAGGTGATAAGGTGTTGAGACCTTGTGGGTTACACCATACTTCTTTATTAAAGCTTCAAACGAACGATTGCAGAAGTGCGCTCCGCCATCGCTGATGATAGCCTTACGCGCTCCGAATCTGGCTAAGATGTGACTCTGCAAAAAACTCACAACTACTTTGGCATCATTAGTTTTTGTGGGAATTGCTTCCACCCATTTAGACACATAGTCGACAGCTAATAAAATATAGAGATTTCCAAAAGAGTTCGAAAAAGCTCCTATGAAATCAATGTGCCAGACGTCAAAGATCTGAACCACGAGGATAGGGTGTAGTGGCATTTGATTTCGAGGGCCTATGTTACCTTGTCGTTGGCATCTGTCACAAGTGAGTACAAAATTATATACATCCTTAAACAATGTAGGCCAATAGAATCCACTTTGAAGGACCTTGAGTGCCATTTTCTTAGCTCTGAAATGGCCTCCACACGCCAAGCTATGGCAAAATGTTAGGACAAATTCCATCTCAGCTTCAGGAATGCATCGTCGAATGATTTGATTAGGACAATGCTTCCATAAGTAGGGCTCGTCCCAGATGTAGTACTTGGCCTATTTAGCTAGCTTGTCCTTCTGATACCTGCTTAAAGAGGAAGGAATTTGTTTAGTGACAAGGTAATTAATGAGGTCAGCTTACCATGGATCGATTGCTTGGAGTGCGAAGAGTTGTTCATCTGGGAATGTCTCTAGGAGTGGCAATTGGTCAGCCTCTTCGTTGGATCTATGTATCAAGCGGCTCATATGATCAGCAACTACGTTTCACTTCCCTTTTTATCTCGAATTTCGAGGTCAAACTCTTGGAGAAGTAGCATCCATCGCAGCAACCTTGGCTTGGCGTCCTTCTTAGTGAGTAAGTACTTCAAGGCCGCATGATCGGTGTAGATGATGACCTTGGTCTGAATCAAGTATGATCTGAACTTCTCAAGAGCGAAGATAACATCAAGGAGCTCTTTCTCGGTGGTGGAGTAGTTCAGCTGGGCGTCATTCAGGGTTCGACTTGCATAGTAGATGACGTGAGGAAGCTTGTTGACATGTTGTCCTAAAACAGCTCCTACAGCAAGTCCGAAGCGTCACACATAAGTTCGAAAGGTAAGTCCCAATTTGATGGCATAATGATGGGGGATGCTGTGAGCTTTGCTTTGAGATTATTTAATGCCTCACGGCAGTCCTTGTTGAAGTCAAATGCGGCCTCTTTAGCTAGGAGACTGCACAACGACCTTGTGATCTTTGAGAAGTCTTGAATGAAGCGGCGATAAAAACCAGCGTGCCCTAAGAAAGATCGAACCTCTTTGACTGTTGTAGGGTACGTCAGTCTTTCCAGTATGTCAAACTTTGCTTTGTCCACCTCAATTCCATGGCTAGATATCACATGGCCCAAGACAATTCCTTTATGTACCATGAAGTGGCACTTTTCCCAATTCAGCACTAAGTTACTGTCTTGGCAGCGTTCTAGTACTCGAGACAAGTTAGCTAAGCACAGTTCGAATGAATGGCCAAATACAGAGAAGTCGTACATGAATACCTCAATTATATCCTCCACCATGTCAGAGAAGCTGCTCATCATGCAGCGTTGAAAGGTGGCTGGGGCGTTACACAGACCAAAAGGCATCCTTCGGTAGGCAAATATGGCATAGGGGCACGTGAATGTAGTCTTTTCCTGGTCTTCCAGGGCGATAGCAATCTAAATATACCCTGAGTAGCCGTCCAAGAAGCAATAATGTGAATGGCCAGCCAACCGCTCAAGCATTTGATCGATGAATGGCAAGGGGAAATGATCTTTGCGGGTGGTGGTATTGAGCTTCCGGTAGTCAATGCAACCCCTCCATTCGGTTTGAACTCTTTGGGGTACGAGCTCGTCATGCTCATTCTTTACCACAGTAGTCCCACTTTTCTTTGGAACTACTTGGGCCGGGCTTACCCACTTGGAGTCACTTATAGGATAGATAATGCCCACGTCTAGGAGTTTAAAGACTTCCTTCTTCACGACCTCCTTCATAGGTGGATTTAATATTCGTTACGCTTCTCTTGATGGTTTGGTATCGTCCTCAAGAAGTATTCGATGCATGCATTTGGTAGGACTGATCCCTTTTATATCGGCTATGGTCTATCCGATTGTCATATGATGATCCTTCAAGACTCACACCAACTGCTCCTCCTCGGCCACACTTAAGTGAGAGGCAATGATGACCGGAAGGGTCTGATTCTTGCCTAAGTAGGCATACTTTAAATGAGCAGGCAGTGATTTTAATTCTAATTCTGGGGGATGGATGGTGGACGGCATAGTCTTGTGGTCCATGAGAGGTAGCACCTCAAAAGCTGGATGTATGTTCCATGAATGAACAGGAATGGTATCAAGAATTCTGATTTCATCCATCACCTTATCGTCAAGTGTCTTAGCAGTTGGTGAAGTGATGGATGTGTTAAGAGCAACTTTTATGCAGGAATTGGCGAGTGCCTTCTGCAGCATTAAGTCCATGGTGTTTAACGGGAAGTCCTCAATTGGTTCTGCAGGGTATTGGATGGCATCGTGGATGGAGAATGTCTGAAGTTTGTCCAAGACCTTGATGGAAACTTGGCCATTTTGACATCGATAAGGCACCCAACCGTAGCTAGCAAATGCCTTCCCAAGATGAGTGGGGATTCCTCATTCTTGTCAATTCTGTTCATTTGGAGTACGTAAAAGTCCACAGGGATGCATGTGTCTCCAATTTACACAAGTACATCCTCTAGAATTCCCATTAGATTAGTAACAGAGGCGTTACCTAATCTAACACATAGGTGCGTAGGTTTGAGTGCGCCTAGGTTGAGTGACCTGTAAATGTGGAATGGCATGATGTTTATTGATTCTCCTGTGTCGCAGAGGCAATGCTCGAACCTTTTTGATTGAATGACACAAGGAAGTGAAGGAGGCCTTAGGTCGTTGGCTTTAAGGGGCATGCACAAGAGGGTAGCAGAGCATGCCTTGGGGATTTTAATGATGTCAGTGGAGCTGAACCCACGCTTTCCTACGACTAAGTCTTTGATGAGCTTTGCGAAGATAGGCATATGTTTGACGATCTTATGGAAAGGTAGTGTGATTTGAAGCTTCTGCAACATGCTGATGATTTCCTCCTCAAAGTCCTCCTTTTGCTTATTCCTATTTTGGAACTTGCAAGGAAATGGGATTTCAACATCATTAGCTAACTCAAACATTACTTTTTTAGTTGGTTTAAGATTGGAAATTTGAGTTTTAGAGTTAGAAGTATTTGGATGCTGTGAATAGGCCTTATGAGCAAGTTGGATGTCAGCCGTGGCCTGCTACAGTGCCTTGGACATGATCCTTGGCGCGTCTTGCGATAGTAGCTGGGGCATGGCTCTGGGCTTAGTCGAAGTAGGTGCGGGTTCAGGGGCTTCTTTCGTTGAGGTGTTCATTGAGTCGATGGGTAGGTTCTGCACCTGCGGTTGCGGCTGTGGCGAGTTTAGTGGCACACCCTGGTTAGCGGTTCTTGGCAGAGTCGATTGAGGTGAAGGGTCTGGTTCTTCTTGTGGCAGGGCTCCCGGTGGAGCCTGAAACATGGTTGGCGGCGCAGTGTTGTGCCTTAAGGATGTCACGGGGAAGTCATCCTCCTCAGTGTCAAGTCTTTCGTTATTCCCTTCGAGGGCAGCAGTTGTTAGACTTTGAAGTTTTGTTTCAATCCGCAGAGTGATGGTATTGGCCGTAGGATTGTGAAATCCTTTAGGATTGACCAGGACTTGACTTGGAAGCTTTCCCTGCTCCCACTTATTTAGCTGATTTGCAATTTGTCCCAATTTCCGATCCAAGTGGGCAATTGCATTATTCGTGTTTGCCATATGACCCTGGGTGTCTTGCTTGAATTGGACGTGCTGTTGGGCCAAGTTACTGACGGTATCCTCCACAGACTTGCTTTTTCTAGTCTGAATTGAGGAAGGACCATGAAAGTTCCCTTGAGGCGCTGCGGCTTGCTGCTGAAATCTAGGGGGCGGCAAAGGATTGGTGGCAGTCTGATTGTTGCTCCAGCGGAAGTTTGGATAATGTTTCCACCCCGGATTGTAAGTGTTTGAATATGGGTCATTCCGGGATCGTGAATTGTTATTGAAACCGCCAATAAAATTGGCGTCTTCCACCATTGGGCAATCTTACGATGTGTGGCCCTATATTGAACATACTTCGCAGGTTTAACTACTTTTTCTTTCTCATTACACAGTTGTTTCACCATTGCCGTGAGTTGAGCAATGCCGTCATCATTGTGATTTGTGTATGTATCACCAGTAGCCCTAGAGGAAGGACCTCTGTTGCTAAATTGGTTTTCCCTTTGAGCGATGTTCTCAAAGGTGATCCTTGCTTCCTCGGTCGTGCCTTTTAGAATCCCTTGGGATTGAGAGTCTACCATTGTCTGATCACTAGTCTTCAGGCCTCCGTAGAAGTATAACATAAGGTGATGGTCGTTGATATGGTGGTGGGGGCACGCCCGTAGCATCTGGTTGAACCATCCCTAGAACTCGTAAAAAGACTCCTCCATGTGTTGTTGTGGGTTCATTATTCTGGACTTTAATTCGTTCGTCTTTTCCACGGGAAAATATTGTGTTAAAAATTTGGATGTCAAGTCCTGCCATGAGTGAATGGAAGTCGACGCCAGCGAATGAAACCAAACCTTGGCGCGATCCTTGAGACTGAAGTGAAAAAGACGTAGGCGGATTTCAGATTCTGTCATGCCATTAATGCGCATCGTTGAGCAGACTTCAACAAATTCCTTGACATGAAAGTGCGGGTCCTCGCAGGAAAGTCCATGAAATGTGGGCAACATGTGAATCGTCCCAGACTTTAATTCGAAATTTTCCACTGTTGACATGGGGAATGGCAAAGTCTTTAAGGAGCCGTCGGGCTTGTGGCACTAGGTCACGGTCTAGTCTTTGCTCTTCTCTTTGATCCGCCATCCTTCTGGGACTTGGTGGTGGTGAGCCTTTTACTGAAGATTCTCTCAAAGACGGCCCACTTGACGAGCCGTGCACCGAGCCTTGGAATGACATACATGGGTACCTAAAAAGAAAGAAAAACTAAGTTATAAATTCAAACTTATATGGGCACCGTTAAAGGACAAGTCCCCGGCAGCGGCGCCAAAAACTTGTTGGTAAAATTAGAGAACAAGCAATATGCAATCCAATTCTAACAGTTACAAAATCCTTGCAAGTGCACAAATCGATAAGAATAGTATAGTAGCACAGCAAGAATCGATCCCTCGAGGACTTGCATCAACAATTAATCCAATTAAGTTCATATTTAATTAACTTAGATAAAAGCACAGACACACACGCCAAATGAGGGCTTGGGGAGGGGGGGGGGGGGGGGGGGGGGGGGGGGGGGGGGGTTTGGTGGGGTTTATGATTTTGAGAAACACGCACGAAAGTACAACAGTAAATTAAAATGCACGAATGATAGATTGATTGATTATTAACTCAGACGAATTAAGCATGATGTGTACTCTAGAACGTCCATCACCTACCATTTAAGATGATGCATGAAGTACAAAGAGAATTTAATGACACTACACTAGCCTAGAAAAGTGATGTGCATTCCTAGAGCGTTGTGAATTCCGACTACAAGATCGTTTCTTAACCTCAACCTCTTGATGCTCATGAATTACAAGATGATATAGTGGTCACTCAAGCAATTCCATCAATAATTTATGCAAACAAGGTAGCAAAGGTCATAGGCATAAAGGAATGGCAGTTAAAGTAGTAATCAGAGTTATTCAGCATGCATAGCAATCAAAATCAAGAGCCAAAATCTAATTAACAAACTAACATGGTTAGGGCTTCAAGCAGCCCTAATCCTAACAAGAACTACTCACACATAACTGGGATTAAAACAGATTAATTGAATTCATAATTAAATTGCAATGAAATAAAAGTTTAGAGTAAAGAACACTGATGAACAATGGTGCACAGCAGAGACTCGGCAAAGCCTTCCTCTCCAAGTTCCCCGCCCAAAAAGTGCAAAAAATAAGAAACTGTTTACTTTGAACTGAATTACATTGTAAATTGTGGCTAGGGTGTCTAGATCTCCGAAATAATGCTCTTCTAATAATCTCTTCTCAAAATACTGAACAAAGGCTCCCTTTTATAGACAAAGGGAAAACCTTGTCCTATAAGGATTGGTATTAAAAACCCTAGCATAGAATGTTCTGGAATAGTTATTGTACTTCTAATTAATTACAAAGTCCTTAAAATCTATTAGAACCAATCAGAACACGGTTGGGAGTGTGAATGCAAGCTGGCCAGTGAGAACACAAGCTGGCTGCGGGCAGCCCGCGGTCTTCCCGCTATCAGACGCTAGAACTTAGAACTTGGCCCTTCGAATGTCTTCGTCATAGGGGTCTGGGACTGCGCTTTTGAGGCATACCATGAGTATAGTAGAAGCGTATCTTCACTCATGCCAGGCGCACAGGTTGTCAGGCTTAGCGCAGAGGAGGAACTTTGATCCACCGCTGGCGGAACAGGAACTAGGGTTTAGGCGCAGAGGCTGGGCTCGGATGGGAAATTCTTGGGACATGTACTCTACATGTCCTGGCACAACCTTGGCACTTCTAGGACATAAACTTGATGTCATGAGACACAAGTTTGGGACCCGGATGCCATGATCTGAGGTACTTTCTCAAGGACTCAAAATAGGCGCACTGGCTTACTCAGGACCCTATTCACGACCTGATATTGAAATGAGAACATCTCCTTCATCTGAACTCCGATTTGAGTCATTCTTTTCGCGTTCTTCTCAGAATTTACCTATCTTTCCAAATCTACACAAGTCTCACAAGATTGATCATTTTCTACTACTGATGGCACAAAATCATTCAAAAGACATGTAAGATAGGCGTATAAAGACATCAAAATGATGCATAAATAATGATTGATCAGGAGTCTCTGAGCATCCTCTGCAGGGGGCGAGCTCTATCTTTGCAGAAGATACTCAGATCATCCACATTCAACAACATTGTTTAGGGCAGTCAGTGTCCGAGCAACCAGCTACAGTGGTACAAAGAGCTCAAGAGGCCCTAGATACTCCAGATACTGGTTCAGACAATTCCCCCTCTACAACTCCTACTACAGTACCACCACCACTCATACAATCAGGTCCTGAAGATTCCCTACAGGTACCTGAACATTCAAACTCTATCTCAAGCACCTTACATGCGCCAGGTTATCAGTTACCCCCACGCATGACTAGAGGGATCCCTAAACAACAGTATGAACCTGACCCTAAAGCAAAAGTTAAATACCTGATTGCTAATCATGTGTCCCTACATAGGCTGTCTCCATCATGTGCATCATTTGTGTGTCAATTATCCACTGTATCTATTCCAAGTAATGTGCAGGAAGCTCTGAAAGATCCCAAGTGGACACAAGCGATGAATGATGAAATGGAGGCTCTCCAGAAGAACTCCACTTGGGAGATGACTATCCTTCCGCAAGGGAAGAGAACAGTGGGCTGTAGATGGATATATATAGTAAAGTTCAAGGCAAATGGCACCATTGAACGATACAAAGCAAGACTGGTGGCGAAAGGTTACACTCAGACTTATGGGATTGACTATGGGGAGACCTTTGCCCTTGTAGCCAAGATCAACACAATTCGGGTACTTCTTTCTCTAGCAGCAAACCTAGACTAGCCATTACACCAATTTGATGTCAAAAATGCCTTCTTGCATGGCGACTTAGAAGAAGAAGTCTATATGGACCCACCTCCAGGATGCAAGATGGGGCCTAATAAGGGCAACAGGGTTTGTAAACTGAGGAAGTCCCTTTATGGATTGAAGCAATCACCCAGAGCATGGTTTGGAAAGTTCAGTAAATCAATGAAGGACTTCGGATACAAACAAAGTAACTCAGATCATACTCTTTTCTTGAAACATAAGAAAGGTAAAGTCACTGCCCTTATTGTATATGTTGATGACCTGGTAGTTACCGGAAATGACCCAGAGGAAAAGGCAGCATTGCAGCACCACTTGGCGAGTGAGTTTGAAATGAAAGATCTCGGTGCTCTGAAATATTTCTTAAGCATCGAAGTGGCTCGTTCAGACCAAGGAATATTTCTATCACAACGGAAATATATCATTGACATTTTAACGGACACTAGAATGCTAGCCAGTAAACCAGCAGATACGCCAATGGAATTGAATCATCAGCTTGGTGAATATCCTAATCAGGTACCCACCAACAAAGAAAGATATCAACACTTGGTGGGTAATTTAATCTATCTAGGACACACTAGACCTGATATCGCATATGTCATAAGTGTGGTGAGTCAGTTCATGCATGCACCAAGTGAAGCCCACATGGATGCGGTAAACTGAATTCTGAGATACTTAAAGTCAGCTCCTAGAAGATGATTTATGTTCTCATGACATGGTCATCTAGATGTCGAGGGTCACACTGATGCAGACTGGGCGGGTTCTGTTACTGACAGGAGATCAACATCTGGATACTTTACCTTTGTGGGAGGCAATCTAGTGACTTGGCGAAGTAAAAAACAGAAAGTAGTGTCAAGATCAAGTGTTGAAGTAGAATATCGAGGTATGGCACAAGGAGTATGTGAGCTACTCTGGATAAGGAATTTGTTGGGGGAATTGGGGTTAAAACTCAATCATGCCATGCAACTGAATTGTGACAACAAAGCCGCAATAGACATCGCACATAATCCAGTGCAACATGATAGAACCAAGCATGTTGAAGTTGACAGACATTTCATCAAGGAGAAAATCGAGGCAAAAATCATTGAGGTATCATTTGTTAAATCTGAAGATCAACTTGCAGATGTCCTCACTAAATCATTCATAGGTAGAGTATTCCAAACTCACTTAGCAAGTTGGGCATTGACGACATACATGCTCCAACTTGAGGGGGAGTGTCAATGAGCTGTATATTCCTAATTAAACTCAGTCCACTAATTAGGCCCATAGTAACATTCATAGTCACTGTATATATATATATATAACTTTCCTATTGAAATAATATAGAAGATAATTCTCACCAAATCTGATAATTACCACTAATGAATCACAGAAAATTGAGACAATCATCGACTGGGACTCAAACAGAGGGAATTCAAATGTGATTGTGCATCTTATCAACCCATAGACGCTGCAATTATTCTTCGAACGCCCATTGGACTTCAGGGAGATGAGGATAGGCTGATATGGCCAAATGAAAAGTCTGGGCGATACTTCGTTAAGACTGGTTACCACTCACTCCACAATTCTTCTTCACGGAGGACCACTCAACGTCCTTCAACTTCGACAGTTACAAGCCCTGCTCTGTGGAAGGATATCTGCCACTCTCCTCCTCCTCCAAAAATCAGAAACTTCAAATGGCGTGTTCTCCGCAATGGCATTGCAACTGCATCAAACTTGGCCAGAAGGAAAATCAGAAAGAATCCCCTTTGCCCAATTTGCAATGAGCATGAGGAGACGATTGAACATCTGCTGCTCCTATGCCCTTGGCTTGATCGTCTCTGGTTCGGTAGCGACCTCCATTATATCATAAACAAAAAATATGTTACCTCAATCAATTCATGGATGAACGATGCCATCAATGTCGGAATCAAAACATAGGAGCAGAAGCAGAATATCATTGGCAGCATTATGTTTACATTCTGGTCAATATGGAAAGCTAGAAACAACATGGACTTCCGCCATTGTCAGCCCAATCCTCTGGCTGAAGTCATCAACCTTCAGGGCTCCATTTTAGAGTTCTCCCGTTCCTGTAGGAAGGCACAAATTTCCACTCCATCCACTCCCTTACCAGCATTTCCTGCATTCTGGAAAGCCCTAATCCCTCATGTACCAAAATAAATGTTGACGTCTCATGGAACCCATTGACTTGTACGGCAGGTATCAGAATTGTTGTTCGTGATGCTCTTGGTCACTTTTTTGGAGGAAAGGCGATCCCAGGCTCTGCAAATTCTGCTATTCTAGCGGAGGTTCTGCTCTACTTGAAGGATGCGCCTTTGCACACCTTTGCACATGAATTGCAACTATCAAACATCTGCATCGAATCGGACTCCAAAACCGCCATTGCCTGCCTACACGGCATCATTGATCGTGGGCATTGGAGCATCTACCCATTGCTTTCCAAAATTAAAGACATTTCCTCTCTCTTCCCTCATTGCTCTTGGTCCTGAGTTGGAAGAGACGGAAATCAAGTGGCCAATTTTCTGGCGTCACATGATGCCATGAGGATGAGCCCGGTTGTCTGGAGATCCAGACCCCCATCCTCGCTGGTGTTTATCCATGACAAAGACGGTCTCCCCTGTCCTCCAAACTCTTGAACGCCTGGCAAGCTGAGAACTGGGACCTCCTCACGCGAGCTGGTCTTCAAAGCTCTTCGTCTTCCGCATTTGTTCTCATCTTGGTTTTCTGGGTTCTGAATGTTTTCTCTTTTCTTTGGTTGTATCGTTTTTTTCCCGTGCGTCTTTGTTGTGGGCTCGACCCTGCTTTCTATTTTTTATAAAAGGCTTATTACTTAAAATGCATCCAGAATAAGTCAACGAATCTCAAAATGCACCCAGAATTGAAATTTGCCTCATTTTGCACCAAGAACAAGCATTCCGTTATCTCCATTGCACCATTTGTTAGTCTCTGTTACTAACACCGTGAAAAGTGCTGATGTGGCAGTAATATTACATAATTTGTAGTGGTAATTAAGATATTTACTATATTTTATTAAATTTTATATTAAAATTATTTTTTTAAAACTAAAACTATTTTTTTTTCTTCTTCTTCTAGGCTTTCTTTTTCACCTAAATCTCATAATCCCCACCGCCACCATTGGGGAAAGAGAAACAGAGTAAAAAGATTGGAGGTGGTTTTGGATATATATATATATATATATTTAGAGACAAAGTTTCAATCTTGTGTTTGGATAGTAGTTGTAAATAGAATTATGACAGAGTGGGAGGTGGCTAGTGGCCTTCTGAGGGAGTGTAAAGGCATTAATTGGAGATGGAAACTGTGTGAATCAGCCGAGTCTCACCCCTTCTATGTAGGTTGAAGATAAGAGTAAGTTGAGATTGATCAAAGACCTAGAATTTAGTGGTTGGAAGGAAGTGTGTTTAAAGGTTTGGAATCACAGTTGGGTTTGGGAATCCAACATTGATGAGTCGCGGAATCAAAGTGGGAGGCAGGGACCATGAAACAAGAGTATAAGGAGAATGCGAGATCGGAGACACCCTAGGAGTGTCCTTCGAAGGTATAGGAGGTGGAGATGGTGGGAGCAGAAGAGTCATTGGAGAAGGTAAGGGAGTAGGTGCGGATGGTCTTGTAGGCGAAGATGTTGGGAGTAGAAGAGTCATTGGAGACGATTGAAAAATTGGAGCTTGAAAGGAAAGAGAGAAATGGGTTTTTATCGAAGTGCTTGGATTCGGTGATGAAAAGGTTGAAATGGGGTTGAAGAAATTGGTGGTCACGCGAAAGCTGTTTCTCGAGATCGCAATTTGACCAAGGATCAAAGTGAGCTCTTTAGCTTTAAATTTGTGTTCATGGCATTGATGATGATGATGATGTTTCATGGAGGAATTTGAATGGGTGAGTGTTGGTTTTGGGTTTGTCTTTGTTTGAGAAAAACACAGTTCATCTTCTTCCTTGGTATTTTTTTGAGATGTTGGATGAAGTTAATGACCAAAATACCCTGCCACACAACCATGCTAAACAACGTTAATAACGGTGTGAGAGAAATGGTGCAACGTTTTTAACGGTGTGACTGTTCATGGTGCAAACTGAAGCAAATTGTAATTCATTGTGCATTTTGAGAATTCATGGCGTGTTCTGGGTGTATTTTAAGTAATAAGCCTTTACAAAATGACTATTGGACCAAAAAAAAATCAGTGACTTAATAATTCCCAACTTGATTTTTTTGCAAGGATGATCTTTATTTCATATTTTAAGAAATCAACCGTTTTGATTATCACAAATACATAAGAAAATTTTGATAATCAATCGTAAACCCCAATGCAATGAACATATTCCTCCTAATATGAATGCAGTATTGTGTTCTAAAAACATAATTTTCCCATAGGGTGAGGAAATGAAAGGTCAATGTTGTTGGTCTTAATTGAATTGGATGCTTTGGCGAAGGAGGCCTCAATAGTCAGCCGTCCATTAAACATATTCAATCCACTCACATCGAACTTGATCACATTAACTGCTTTGGTGCTTTGGCCTCCGTTTTCACATTCCAATTGTAAAACACAACAAACAAAATCACCATACATATTACATGCAGTTGATGAAAAAAAATATTATATTGGAAGGGAAAATGATTATCGGTGTTCTTGAATTTTATATTAATTTTAACCGTGGTCTTTAACTTTATTATTTGTTTGATCTGAAAATAGACCTAACGAAATGTGGTCATGCTTGACACTAGGGAGTCTTCTTCTCGTCCGCCGGGAGACCTGCGGGACAACAAGAATAAATACTTGACACTGGTGGGGTGCCGGCCTAGTGGACTCCGATGCTTAAGTCAATAAGGGAGTGGGAGATCAGATATGAACTAGGCAGCATAAGGGTAAGTGAATAGTAATTACCTTTTTGGGGGAGTGTGCTCTGTATTTATAGTAGCAATGAATGTGGTGGTTGGAACCCTAATGTTGTGATGCCCAAGTTACCTCCAGGATGCTGACATGTGTCCTGAGGGTGTTAAACATGTGGTGGTGATTCGTTTGGGCATAGGGCAGTGTTGTTCCTGCATGGTCAAGCATGCCGACCAAGGGTGCCGACCAAAGGGTGCCGACTACAGCAGTATGGACGGTGGTTGGCGGCTGGCGCTGGACGACCGACCAGAGATGATCTAGTCGGTAGGCAAGTGAGGTCGATAACGTCGACCGTGTGTTCTGTGATGTTGGTCTTCCTCCTGGTGGTCGGTCAGAATGGTATAAACATAAGTCCCCTAAGTTATTGACTGAGGTGGATTTCATCAGTCGAGGACTTGTCAGTTCCGTGCAGATCGTGTAGACCGACCAGTAGGGCTATACACTGTAGTCCCCCAAGTCCTTGGGTGAGGATGTGCGCCTTAGTCGGGCGAATCCCCTGAGGGACCTTGAATGATGTGACAGATCAGTCACCTCTGAAGGCTTGCTGATCAGTGCGATCTCATAGAAGGACCTCGAATGGTGCGACAGATTGGTCACCTCTGAAGGCTTATCTAGCATAGCAATCTTAGAGAGGGACCTCGAATAATGCGACATATAGGTTGCCTCTGAAGGCTTGCCGACCAGCGCGATCTCAGAGAGGGACCTCTAATGATGCGACAGATTGGTCACCTCTAAAGGTTTGCTGATCAGCGCGATCTTAGAGAAGGACCTCGAATGATGCGACATATCGGTCGCCTCAGAAGGCTTGCCGACCACATCGATCTAGGAGAATGACCTCTAATGATGCGACATATCGGTTGCTTCAGAAGGCTTGCCAACCAGCGCGATCTCAGATAAGGACCTCAAATGATGCGACAGATCGATCGCCTCTGAAGGCTTGCCAACCAACGTGATCTCAGATAGGGACCTCGAATGATGCGGCAGATCGGTCGCCTCTGAAGGGTTGCCAATCAGTCCAATCTCGGTGAAGAACCTCGAATGATGCGACAGATCGGTCGCCTCTGAAGGCTTACCGATTAGCACACACTTTTTAAGTTTGATTTTTTAATTGTTGGTCTGATCATCTGACACGTGTGAGCTCGTAATGATGGTTGAGTGGAGTATTAATGACTGCTTAGTGGGTGCGTGAATCGTGGAGGTGTAATCAGACCATTACAGGCCTATATAAGGGGGTGTGGCTCATTTAAGCGTACTTTTCGGAGAGCTCTCTTTGTGACCGATCAAGATTGACATCCGAGTAGATCAAGTAGGCTTCCGATCAAGTGAGAAGAGCAAGTGTGCTTCCGAAAGTCAGTAGAGCAAGTTAACTTCCAAGCGAATTGTGTCCGACCAGATTTGCGTCCAACTAAAGGTAAAGTTTGATTCTTTCATTTTGTTCTTCCCCTTTGCAATAGGATAGGTTGATTCTTAGTGTAATCTTCCCTTCGTTTGTAGATGTCAGAGTCAGAGTCAACGAATGGATATGGGGCAAGATCCCTGTGAACTTTTTGGGGTGAATCACCGTCCTACTCCGTAGGTGATGCGTCGAGTAGGTCGAGTGGTTCCACATCCACTAGTGGGTCCTCATCGGCTAGTAGTGGGACGAGCAATGGATCCTCGTCGGCCACTGACAGTGTGTCAGCGCTTTTTAAGGAAGTGGCCACCTGTGATGCCGAAGGGAATTTGTATGAGGCATCGTCGTCCAAAACTCATGTGATCGAGTTTGAGGATTTAGAGGCTAAAAACATGGAAGGAGTTGAAAAGGGGGGCGATGAAGAGGAGGCCGAGGAGTAGGGGGGTCGGTGAAGAAGATGCGAATGAAGAGGATGCCGCAGTAGAGGAGGAGGTTGATGAGGAAAGGGCCGAAGAGGATGGGGCCGATGAGGTAGTAAAGGATGTTGAGCCGATGAGGACGACCATCCTAATAAATAGGTCACCCTAGATGGTAGATCGTTAGGTGACGACCTTGAGGGAGGTGAATTTGAACGACTAGATCACTCTGGTTAGTCTCTACACGACATTGCGACTGTGCAACAAAGGGGAGCCGAGCTGGGGCCAGCTGTGCTACCTGTACAATTTCAGGAGGCAGCAGTATGGACCATGGTGGTTCCAAATTGAATGCGTAGGGAATAAGAAGAAGGGAGCCTTCATCACTGACATACCGTCTTCCCAGAAGAACTGGAAGCATAGGTATTGTTGGGTGTCCGGCCTTGGGAGGGGGAGGCGACCGAGCTGCTGAGGCGGATTCAACCCTTCTTCAGTCAAAAGGTTGTGACTGTCGACCGCTGAGCTATACTTAGGAGTTTGTCTACTTTTTTGTACAACTTGTTTTTATTTGGATGTGAATGTGTTTTGGTCGGTCAGTGTGGCCTGCAGGTGCGTTCAAAGGCGGGTGTTCGACTGCCGAAGAGGAGGAGTGCGAAGACGTTTGAGAGGAGCAGGTGCATTCTTCGTCTTCCTAACACCCTAATTACGGTCGGCCTTATCCAACATCCTAGTAAGTTTTATATTAGTTTATTTTGGTCGGAAGAGGGTGAACCTGAGTTCTTTGTTATCCAACTAATCCTGACTTGTGATTTTTGTTTGGCAGTTCACATCGACGTGATTTAAGTTGCTAATAAGAAGATGATGGAGACCGTAGCAAAGCACGAGTCGACCGAGAAGAAGCTAGCCGAGCAGGCGGCTAAGAAGGGTAAGGGGGCTGCTGAGTCGTCTGGGGTAAGCAAGGGCTCGAATAGGAAGACGACGGCCCAGAAGAACAAGGAGCATGTCCTTCCCCGGAAGAAAACAAGGAAACAGGTGCCGACCACAGTGTCGGTAGGAAGTGGGTCGATGCCATTCCTTGGTGCTAGGCCACCCCAAAAGTGGTCGACAGCCGAAGCTGGCTTGAATCCGTCGAAGGTCCGTCGTCGGAAGGCAGAGGTCTACCTGTTGGAACAGAATGTTGGGAGTGCCAAGGAAGCCTAGCAGAAGAAGAGGCAGTTGGAGGTGAACGACATTGAGCAGGCCCGGACGATCGTGACTGAGGAGCCTGCTCCGCCCTTAGTCCCTCGGTAGGTGTTAAAGCTGCTGCACCGGCCGATCTTCAACCACAGGTTGAAGGCTTACTTCGCTAATCCTATTGATGCTCCTGACATAGTCCGGACGTAAGTAATTGACTCCACATGGCTAAGTGTGTCGGAATGCATGCATCTGATCATTGTGTCGATCGTCAACAACCTCATCCTAGGCAACCAAACGGAGTTGAAGGAGATTGAGGAGATAAGCTCGACCTCCCTTCCTGATCGGTACACCAAGGTTGTGGCTGAGGGCGCACATTTAAGTGTTTGGTACTCTTCCTTCCTTCCATTTTTGTATATATAGTTGTTTTCTAACCAAGTGTGTCTTGGTTGGCAGTACTTTGGGGAGGTCTTCTCCACTCTTCAGAAAGCGGCGAAGCAGGCCGAGCGGGTGGAGGCAGAGAAGGCTAAGCTGAAGGAGATGGCCGAGCAATTGAAGCAGAAAAAGCAGAATGCTGAGAGGGCCCTAAATAGGTGTGACGATCTGCTCCAGGAGAACAAGACACTCCAGGAGCAAGTGAAGGCTATCGAGAAGAGCTGGGGTGAGGAGACCGCGAAGGTGTTAGACTTAGAGAATTCCCTCCAACAGACCACGACCGGCATAGTTGGTGCATGTGCTCAGGCGGTGGCTGAATACAAGCAGTCGACCGACTATGAGGCTGAGGTCGATATGAAGCTTGGTTTGGTGGAGAGGGAACTAATGTAGAATGCCCTTTTCTTCAACCAAGATATGCCGGTCAAGTTCCCCTAGCTCAACAAACCTCCAGTGCCCAATCGGACGTTTGAGTTGCTTCTGCGAACGATCCAGTGCTCGAGTCAGCGGATCAAACTCTGGTCATGCACACGCCTCAAGAGGAAGACCAGGTCGATGAGGAGATCCATATTGAAGATTGAGCTAGTCTGCCCTTCGTATGTCCTGCATGCTCTGTTTTGTATTAGTATTATTTTTGCCAAGTATGTTGGGGTATGCCCCATGTAGGATGCAACCTCGAACAAATTTCAAGTTTGATGAATTTTTTTTTTGCATCTTTGTGTTAGTCGGATGCCGACCAAATGTCTTCATATATATATGTATGTTTGATTTGATTCCAACTATTGACTGGTCGGACGGTTTGTATGTGTGTCGATTGCCTGAGCCGAGTGAAATTTCATGCTTGTATTGTATTGTATTGTAATGATTACAAGATCCCCGTGGTCGTTAGTTATGTTGCAACTAAGGCCGATCACAATTTTTAATGTAGGACTGATTCTTATTTTTTAAATTGTTTGTCAGTTTGGTGCCGATCAGTACTGGTACCGATCGGTGGGTGCCTGAACACGTGTTCGACCAAAATTGACTTGAACAAACAACAATAAAATGTGATGAAAATTGTGATGTGGGTACCGATCGGTGGGTGTCTGAACACGCGTCCGGCCAAGATAAACTTGACAAAACAATTAGTAAATTTTGATGATCAAAATAATGAGTATTCATTGATAGCATAATATTGATCGGCTTGAGCCATACAAAATTTGAAGGAAGACTAGGCTTCACTTGTAATAAAATTTCAGGTGATCTGCATTCTAGGGGTGGAGTAGTAGTTTTCCATTTGGAGATTGTAGCTCATAGGTACCTAGCCGGCAGACCTTAATGACCTGGTATGGTCCTTCCCACTTTGGGCCTAATGTCCCGTCTGCTCGGTCCTTGGTTGCCAAACCGATTTTCTTGAGAATCCAGTCTCCCACTTTGAAACTTCTCGATCTGACCCTAGAGTCGTAGTACCGTGCAACCCTTTGTTGGTAGGCCATATTGCGTATGTTGCCTTGCTCACGGTGCTCCTCAAGTAGATCCAGGTTGAGAGTGAGAAGTTCGTTGTTTTCGTCAAGGTCATACGAGATCACTTAGTAAGACGTCTCGCCAATTTTCACTAGAACCACAGCCTCAGGGCCAAATTCCATGGCGAATGGTGTTTCATTAGTTGATGTTCTATACAATGTCCAGTAAGACCATATGATGTCTGGTAGAAAGTCAGACCAGGCCCCTTTGTTATCCTCATCCAAGCGGGTCATGAGGTTGTATTTTATAATCTGATTGACGGCTTCTACTTGACCATTGGCTTGTGGATGAGCAACAGAGTTGAAGCACAGAGTGATGCCATATACTTTGCAGAATGACCAGAAGCTCGCGCAATCAAATTATTTCCCATTATCTGTGACAATTGTATGTGGTATGTCGAAGTGGCATATCATGTTTTTGTAGATGAAAGTCTCGATTTGTGCGGCTGTGATTGTTGCAAGCGATTTTGCTTCTACCTACTTTGTGAAGTAGTCCACGGCCACAACAGCGTTTACAACGCCGCCCTTGCCCCTTGGCATTGGTCCAATCAAGTCTAGTCCCCATTGTGAGAAAGGTCAGGGGCTAAGCATTGGTGTGAGCTTCTCTGCAAGTAGAAGTGGTATGGGGGCACAACGTTGGCACCAGCCACACTGTTGAGTTAGGGTGATTGAGTATGCTTGTATGGATGGCCAGTAGTAGCCTTGTCTGAAGGCTTTGTGGATGAGGAATCTTGGTCCTGACTGATTGCCACATATGCCTTTGTGGATCTCCTTGAGCATAGCTTGGCCCTTGTCTAGTGGCAGACACTTGAGTAGAGGAAGAGTGAATCCTCACTTGTACAGATAACTGTGAACAATGGTGTAGCGAGTTGCTTGGCGTTTGATGCGCTTGGCCTCATTCTTGTCTATTGGTAGTTCTTCATCCCGAAGGTAGCAGATGATTGGATCCATCTAGGTTGGATCGGTGTTGATGATATGGACATCTCCTTCTTGCGTGCTTGGAACTTCCAGTAGCTCCACTAGGACACTACGACTAGTCTTGCTAGAGCATCAGCATGGCTGTTCTCCGATCATGGAATTTTGGTAATCTCATAGGCCTGGAAGTGACAGAGCAATGTCTTAGCCTTGTCAAGGTATAAGGACATGGTGATGTCCTTTGCATCAAAATTGTTGTTCACCTGACTCACCACAAGTTGGGAATCGCTGAAGATCTTGACCTGGTTTGCTCCTAAATCCTTAGCAAGGCGAAGACCAGCGAGGAGGGCTTCTTATTTTGCTTCATTGTTGGATGCTTTGAAACCGAAGCGGAGACCATATTCAAGCTTCACGTGATCTAGGGTGGTGAACACTAGTCCTGCTCCGAAGTCGGAGTGGCATGTCGATCCGTCCACATAGAGGATCCAACCTAGTTTGGATTTGTCAATTGGGTTTGAGCTGGTCTCCCCCTTGACTTTGGAAGCTGGCTGCGTTGGTACATTTTGTTGTTCCTCCGGCATGTATTGAGTGTGTTCATATGTGAATTTGGATATGAGATCAGCAACAGCTTGCCCCTTCTTTGATGGTCTTATGGCATAAGAAATATCAAACTCGCTGAGCTCAATTGCTCATTTGGTCAGTATTCCGGATGTGTCTGGCTTCTGCAAGATTTGCCTAAGAGGGTTATTACTGAGGACCAGTATGGGATTAGCTTGAAAGTAATGCATGAGCCTCATTCTAGTGATGATGATAGCAAGAGCAAGCTTCTCGAGATCACCATACATGGTCTCCGCATCCTGAAATGCTTTACTGACATAGTAGATAGAATGTTCCACTCCGTTAGCCCTTTGATTAGGACGGAGCTGACGGACGAATTGGAGACCGAAAGGTAAACGACGAGTTGTTCTCTAGTGTCTGGCCTGGTTAGTAGGGGAGCCTTGGTCATGTATTCCTTGAGATCAGTGAAGGCTTTCTCGCATTCGGTAGTCCATTCAATGGTTTTTTCCCTTAGTTTTGAGGGCTTTGAAGAAAGGCATGCACTTGTTAGTGGCTCGTGAGATGAATCGGGTGAGTGCTGCTACTCTTCCTGTGAGACTCTGGATCGCTTTGATGGTTCGTGGAGGTTGCATATCAAGGATGGCCTTGATTTTCTCAGGATTGGGTTCAATCCCCCTTTGGCTGATCTTGTAGCCAAGGAATTTTCCGGAGTTGACTCCAAAAACACATTTTTCTAGGTTTAGCCTCATTTGATACTTCTTCAAAACCTGAAACATTTTTTAGAGGTTGTGGACATGGTCCACTGCAATTTTGCTCTTGACGAGCATATCGTCCACATAAACCTCTATGGTCTTCCCGATCTGGTCAGCAAACATGAAGTTCACCAAGCGCTGCTATGTCGCCCCGACGTTCTTCAAGCTGAATGGCATGACAATGTAGCAATAGAATCCTAAATCTGTGCGAAAGCTGGTATGGATTTGATCATCCGAATACATGAGGATTTGATTGTATCTAGAATAGGCATCCATGAAACTGTGGAGTTCCAGACCTACTGTTGCGTCAACTAGAAGATCAATCTTGGGAAGAGGGAAGTTGTCCTTAGGGCATGCCCGGTTATGATCGGTGAAGTCAATACACATCCTCCATGCCCTTGAGGGCTTCTTTACCAATACTACGTTGGCTACCCAAGCAGCATAGACGGCCTTCCGCACGAAGTGGATCATACTCAACTTGATGATCTCTTCTTCCATTGCCAGATGACGCTCGGCATCATACGTTCTTCGTTTCTGTGTGACTGGTTTGAAAGAAGGATCGATGGTTAGTCTGTGGCAGATGACATATGTTGATATGTCGGGCATGTCAGCGTAAGACCAAGCGAAGAATTTGCTGTTTTTCCTGACGAACTGGATGAGTGCATACCTGGTCTTCTACTGCAGCGTGGTTCCAATTCTGACATGCCAGTCAAGATGCTCTAGATGAAGTGTGATTGGTTCAGTCTCCTCAACTGGTTGAGGTGTTTGAGTTGCAGATAGATCCCCTGGGTCCTCTGGAGGACTAGATTGGATCTATTTCACGAGCTCCGGATCAACAGGGTCAGCCTCGTATGCCTTCTCAATAACAGACATGGTCTCTTTTCCAGCGTTAGGGTTTATTTTGGTTAGAGCATATTGGTAGAAAGTTCTTGCTGAGAGTTGGTCTCCTCTGACCTGGGTTGTCCCCATGATTGTTGGAAACTTCATTAAGAGTAAACATGTAGAGCACACCGTGTTGATCTGATTCAGTAGTCCCCGGCCGAGGATGACATTGTAGGCTATGGGGCAGTCCACCACTTGGAATGTGACAATTGCAGTTGCCATGCGCGAAATGGTGCCTACTGAAATTGGGAGGGAGATTGTACCAATAAGCATTACTGAGTCTCCTGAGAAACTTAGCAATGGGGTTACTGCCCTATTAAGCTCCTTGACATCAATCCCTAGCTAATTGAAGGCTTCCATGAAGATCACATTGACTGAACTCCCTGTGTCGACGAGGATTCGTCTGTCATCAAAGTTGGAAATTTGAGCCCGGATAATGAGGGGATCATCGTGAAGGAAGATGATGGCATGTTCCTCTTCCTCTGAGAAGGTTATGGCCTCCCAACTAGCTTTACCAACCTTCCTTACTCTACCAGACTCAATGTTGAAGATCTGGTTGTTCGATTGGGTGGCCTGGATAAAGTTCTTTTTTGCTCTGTCGGAAGTGTAGGAAGAGGAGATCGTTGGTCCACCACTAATGGTGTTGATCTGGGGGTGATTAGCGACTAGTCGCGCATGTCGTAAGAATTAGTTAATCTTACCATCTCTGACTAAGCCTTCCACAATCTCTCGGAATGCCACACATTCGTCAATGGTATGATCATTGACTTTCTGGTATTGGCAGTATAAGTTGGAGGGGACTGGTGGTCTATGATTTTCCAGTCTTGGTATTGGGTTTTCGATCATGTTCTCAACATTCATCAAGACATTCTCCAAAGATGTATTGAGGATGGTGTAGGTTTCATACCTTGGGACTGGGCCCCTGGGGTGGTCTCATTGAGGAGCCTGGTTGTTGGCCTTGTGGCCTTGGTTGTTGTTATAATTCTTTTCTTTCCTCCCCTTGTAATTGTTGTCATAAGAGCATTTCCTCTTACCTGAGTAAGAGTTGTTCCCATAGCCTTGGTTCTGACTACCGGAATCATAATTAGGCTTGCCAGGTTGCTCCTTTTGATGGGAGGAGTAGACCGGAGCGGCATTTTGCTTAGTCTCAACTAGTGGAGCATTCAAAAATTTGGCCTTGGCATGGATTGCTGCATGTCTCATCAGCTCGTTGTAGTCTTCTCATCCCTGGGTGAAAGCTTGATACTTGAAGGTTGATTCCTTTAAACCACTTCGAAATGCTCGGAAGGCTACCTTGTCGTCAATCTCCTGACATTTGGAATATTCAAGGCTAAATCGGGCAACGTATTTCTGTAGGGTTTCGTTCTTCCCTTGCCGCAGTGATCTGAGGTCCTCCGTGGTCTGTTTGTATCATGGCGGTCTATTTGGATCATGAACTGGTTCAAGAAGATAGTATAGAGTTCATCGAAGGAATCAATCGTACCTAGTTCGAGTCTTAGAACCAATTGTGCGATGTTTCTGTGAGGGTGGAGTTGAAGATCAAGCATTGGACCTCGTCTGAGAGATTTTTGAAGGCCACGACAGACTGGTAGTTGTTCATGTGTGTGACTAGCCGCCCTTCCCTGTGTAAGGTGTGATCTTGAGGGGTTTGACTTCCGACTCATGGCGATATTGGAGGATGCGAGCGGTGAAAGGACCATTGTTGGTCTTGATCTTTGTGGGAGACCTAGTTTTGCTCTTCTCGCTCTCCAAATCCCGAACTCGCTATAAAAGCTCTTGAACAACATCATCAGTTGTGGGAGGGTCAGGTTGCAAGCCTATGCACTCAGCGATGGGACGACGTCCCCCATTACTAATGTTCCCCTTTGACCGTTCGGCCGTTCTTGGTCTTCCGCCTGATTTGGCTATTGTAGAATCGGCCACATCCTCCACATGTTGAGAATGTGCCCTTAGGACTTGTTCTTCCACATGCAATATTGGTCCTTTCTGCCTGGTCGCCCTCATCAAGGCTGAACCTGATAGAGTACGACCGGCCTGAGAGAGAGTAGGAAGGAGAGGCTGCTCTATGATCCTGGGATCATTTGCATGATATGTTAGTCTATGGGGCTCAATGGGGAGTGGTTTCTTGTCGAGCAATTCACGAGCATCCCGAAAGATTTGCGCTCCGGAAGGACCAGTACCATCGTTCTAGCGAATGAGCATTCTTCCAGAGGGTTCCGGTCTGAGTCGTTCCGAGGGGCGTGGCCCTTGCTCGGCTCGACCGACAAGTGCTCTCTCAGTTGCTGCTCGTTGTTCTCTTAGCTCTTCCCTAGTGGCGGTAAGCAAAGCAAAAATGCTCTGGTATTGCTCTCCAAATACTTGGTTTCTACTCTAGATGGCCAGGTTGCTCTTCCTGAGTTTAGTGACCTTCTGTTGGAGTTTTTCCATCATTCTGAGCATGGCCTCTGAAGTTGAGTCTGATCTACTTGTACTTCGCTCTCTTGAGAAATGGGTGTTGTTTAGCTCTCCATCACCTTGTTCGACCGACATTATGGTCGGTAGGAAAGTGGGATAGTGGTATGCGAGCTAGTGGGAGTACTTACTCAGAATTCCCACAGACAGCACCAAATGTTTGATCCGAAAATGGACCTAACGGAATGTGGTCTTGATTGATGCAGGGGGGGTCTTCTTCTCATCCGCCGGGAGACCTACAGGACAACAAGAATAATACTTGACACCGGTGCGGTGTCAGCCTAGTTGACTCCGATGCTTAAGTTAGTAAGCGAGTGGGAGATCAGACAAGAACTAGGCAGCATAAGGGTAAGTGAATAGTAGTTACCTTTTCTGGAGGAGTGTACCCCGTATTTATAGTAGCAATGAATGTGGTGGTTGGAACCCTAATGTTGTGATGCCCAAGTTACCTCCAAGATGCTGACACGTATCCTAAATGTGTTAAACAATTGGTGGTGATTCGTTTGGGCATTAGGGCAGTGTTGTTCTTGCGTGGGCAAGCATGCCGACCAAGGGTACCGACCAAAGGGTACAGACTACAGTGGTATGGTAGGTGGTTGGCGGCTGGCGCTGGACTACCAACCAGAGATGATCTGGTTGGCAGGCAGGTGAGGTCAATAAGGCCAACCATGTGTTCTGTGATGTTGGTTTTCCTCCTGGTGGTCGGTCGGAATGGTATAAACATTACTAGTAGCAGACATCCTTGAATTATGTCTAAACGTGCAAGCACAGTTTTTCTGTTAAATTTATCAACAATTCTTGTTAAAAGAACACACATAATAGGACAATTTTACCTTTATTCTTAACAGAAATCATTGAGAAATTTAACGGAAGGACTGTCCTTGCATGTTTAGACACAGTTCGTTGAAAATTTTAACGGAATGACTGTCCTTACACGTTCAGACATAATTCAGGGGCGTCTGCTACTAATAATAAAGCTTAGGGACGATAACTAAAATTAATGTAAAATTTAGGGACGTTAACAACAGCTTTCCATATTGGAATTATATACTGGGGATACTATTAATACTAAGCAAAGCAAACAAATTTGGAATTTATTTTACAGAATTTTTGAATTTGGATTTATTCTTTTTGAGGGAATTACAAATGTGTGTTTGCTGTGTACCTTGACAATATCAATAATCTGGAGAAAGTCACCCAAGGAGATGAAGTCCCTCAATCCTAGCTTTGTTCTTTTTGAGCCTAAAATGGTAATTGTGCTGTAAACAAGTTTCCAGCATCCACCCATCTTCCAAATTCCAATTCCTTTTCAAAATCTCAAAGCAAACTAACAAGTAGGAGTGATAAAAAATAGAAGAATAAAATAATATACCTTTTCCAAATTTAGAATGGGATCTGGAGTAGGATTGTGAATCTCCAGCTGCTGGACTAGAGCTTCAATCTCAGATTTCTTTACAAATGGGACTCCAAAAATCCCTCTATTGATTCCTAGGATTCATCTGAGTGAAAACCCAAGTCAATTTTGATTTCCAATTATTCATCAAATCAAAGTAAGAGGTAATTAATTAATGGGATATTGGAATTGGAATTGGAATTGGAATGAAGATGTATATATACCTTTGAGTGCTTGGTATAGCTGATGCTTAATCTCATCTCCAACAAGGCAGGAGCTTTGTTGTGCAACACTGGGTGTGTAATGCGTGGGCCTACTAAACCCAAATCTACAGCTTTGAGTGCTTTGATGTGTGGTTGATTTGAAGCTATGATTAGAAGGAGGAGGAGGAGGAGGTGCCACCATGTTTGTAGCTTTGACTCCAAGTATCAATGGTGGAATTGGATGGAAAGCAAAGATGGGTGGTTGGACTTGGACAACCATGGTAATGCTGTATTAGTTGCTCAAAGGCTCAATGCTCATGGCATCGTTGGGATTTGGGAAGCTTGAAATTGGATTTGATTTGGAGGAGCGAACCAAATTTCTCTCTCTATCTATCTAATAATCTAGTGACAGGCTCTGCGCCCAGCTTTTATGCTGTCTTCATTTTTTTATACTATCATTTTGCAGCGCACGCTAAAACTGCCTATGTTGTCCTCGTCCTGTTTCTTTAGTCATTACCCATGACCCATGCGAGGATAAGCTAGTTTAGATTTGTGTGGTTGAGACTTCCCATGCCCTCATGTCAAGAGCTTATTAAAACAAAAAAATTAATTGTTGAGTTTAATAAGAAGTTATAGGCCATTTGATGAGTAAGATTGAATTTGATTGGATTTGATTACCCATCAATTTCAATGTATTTTGAATATAAATATGTATGTGTTTCATGGTAGGTGGATTCAAATGAATACACATAAAAAAAAACTTATACAATCTAATTCACTTAAAATAGTAGGATTAGAAGATATAAGTTTTCTTCTATGTATAATATATAAGTTTCCTTCTATGTATAATCTTATCTAATACTCTTGCAGTCGAAACATATACATTTTCACATTCAAGATACATTAAATTTGATTAGTACGTTATCCAATCTATCTAATTCTGCTCACCACACATGGTCTAATGTAAATCAACCGAGTAACCGGTAAATTTATTCTGTCTTTTTCTTTTTTACCTTTCCGATCTCCCTCCCAACTTGTCTCCGTTTTCCCTGCAATAATTTCCATTGAATAACTAGGGAGTGTGTAAGTCTTTGTTCACTCGTGATGCTCTGGATTTTTCCACCTCACTTGTTCCTAGGCTACAAAGCATAAGTGGGATATACGCGGCCCAGAGCGCCCAACCTTGACCGACTTCCACTGCTTGGCATCAACTGCATCACAAATAACGTGAGCTAATCTCTCCAAAACCAAAACAAAGAGATATGGTGACAAATGATCCTTTTCTCTCAACCCCCTATGCGGTTTGAAAAAGTCAGTAGTCTCCCCATTCATTACCACTTGAAAACTCACAATTGTAACTATAACGACCTGGAATTTTAATTTTTGAATTTTCGTAAATTATTTTGCAAAAAGACGAATTTACCCTTGGTTGTTAAGGGGCGTGAAAGTCAATTTTTATTTCGAGACACTTTTAGCTGTGTTTCAGGTACCGTTGCATAGGTCTCGAACTCACGAGTTCGTAGACAGGCGGCACGCGGAAAACGGAGTTCGTGTACAAAAGATGCGGGCCTAGAATGTCAGGGGCATTTTGGTAATTTGGTAGGGTAGATATTTTTAACCCCCAATTTGATCTGATCTTCATGAATTTTCACACACTCTCTCTGAACTACCCTGAACCAGTGCGACCCAAAACACAAAACCCATGAAATTGAACTTCGATTCAAGGCCAAGTCTTCCAATCTAGTTGCACAAATCGAAATCTCATCCTTCCCACGATCACGGACATACCAACCATCGAAGAAGGCAACCACGGGAGACGCCGGATTGAGGAAAAGAAAAATCGGAAGTTCCGATCAATTTTTCGGCCAACATATGTATGGGTTTAGTGTTTTGAGGTCATATTTGAGTTCCTGGGTTCGATAAGATAGATTTAGACGTAAAATTCGTGAAAAATGGTTGAGATTTGAAGAAGTTAGGCAAAACTCAAGGTCGGCCGGAAATGGGGTTTTTCGGCGACAGCGCACGGCGACGCAGTCATCTTCTCCGGTGAGACTCCGGCGACGGCGGCACGACCGTCTTCTCCAGTGAGATGTCGACGTCTGGGTCAGTCAAATAGGGCTGACGTGGCATGCCATCTGGCTACCACATGGCAGCCACGTGGAGCCACGTGGGTGCCACCTGGCCACCACATAGGTGCCACCTAGCCACACAGTCAGCAATCAGTTGACTTAATGGTCAACTGACGCCGTCAAGGGTTTGACGGAATATGCTAACGACGTTAGCATATTCCATCAAAAGTTAATGAAGTTTAACGAAATCCTAACGCCGTTAGTCTAGACGGAATATTTCGATTTTGTTAGGATATTCTGTTAGGTTTGACGGAATATTCTGTCAGGATAGACGGAATATTCCACCGTGAACAGTACCAACGCGTGGGGGTGCGTAGGGGCGAGTGGCGGTACGTGATGGCGAGTGGCACGTGGTTCGGCTTTCTACCGGCACGTAGCGACACGTGGGACCGATTCAAGGGTCACAGTGACGCGTGGCTAGGGTTTTGGGACATTTCGAATCGGATTTTGGTGGTTTTGAGGCCGTGGGAGTTCATTTAGAGCTCCGTTTGAGTAAGCCCAGTGGTAATGCTTGACCATGGAGCGGGTTTTGGCTCGGGAGGTCAAGGGAGTTGGGTCATTAATGTGTCAAAGAGTTCCTTGAGGCTAGGACTTCAGTGATTCGGTATTTTAGTTGTACTATGAACAGACTGGGTTTCTGGGATTGCATGTGATGCGTACTTCTAGGTATAATGTTATACCACCGGGTTCTCCGATGATTGGCGTGGAAGATGTCTTTCTTCACTACATTGTTAAGGGTTCTTCGACTGGCGTTAGAAGGCACATATCCGCCAGATCGTTGAGGGGTTCTTTGATGTAGGCGTTCTAGGTATCTTTCTCCGCCATATCGTTGAGGTATGAGGTATGTCTGGACGAGCAGGGATATCGAGTTACCACTCGGGGTGCTCTGGATGAGCAGGGATATCGAGTTACCACTCGAGGTGCTCTGGAGGAGCAAGGATATCGAGTTACCACTCGTGGTGCTCTGGATGAGCAGAGATATCAAGTTACCAATTGGGGTGCTCTGGAGGAGCAGGGATATCGAGTTACCACTCGGGGTGCTCTGGATGAGCAGGGATATCGAGTTACCACTCGGGGTGCTCTGGATGAGCAGGGATATCAAGTTACCACTCGGGGTGCTCTGGAGGATCAGGGATATCGAGTTACCACTCAGGGTGCTCTAGATAAGCAGGGATATCGAGTTATCACTCGGGGTGCTCTGGGGGAGCAGGGATATTGAGTTACCACTCGGGGTGCTCTGGAGGAGTAGGGATATCTAGTTACCACTCGGGGTGCTCAGGATGAGCAGGGATATCGAGTTACCACTCAGGGTGCTTAGGAGGAGCGGGATATCGAGTTACCACTCGGGGTGCTCAGGACGAACCGGGTTATCGAGTTACCACTTGGGGTACTCAGGATGAGCCGGGATATCGAGTACGACTCGGACTAAGTCGGTGAGACTCAATTCAACCAAGTCTGGTACCTTCGTCATTCGGGTCAGTGGGTTGGTATGGGCGGTGACCCAGATTGACGAGTTATTGACAGTTCACAAGAGGCTGATAAGTCAGTTATCATGTGTTATTACAGTAGAGGTTTCAGCAGTGTCTGACCTACTAACACTTGGTATCAGAGCTTGTTAGCAGAGGGCTATAAACTTCGAATCATGATGAGGGTCACATTGTGATATGTGGCGAAGCATTGGCTCTTACCCTGACATGGCCAAGCCGGTTAGCCACCGGTGCGGTTGCTCATTCGAGAGGCTGGGGCGTAAAACAAGGTTCTGAGGTTACCCTTTCGGGCCACCACTATTCTGAGGTTTTGGTAGTAACCTGTAAGCTATCCTGCGTCTGACAGGTATGTGTAGTCAGTAAAGTACAGAGAAAGTTCTGTCGGAACCCCTATAAGGTTTATTTAATATTTCTAAAGATAAAGAGTATTCCTGGTATTAAATTTTGTGGTTAAAGGCTGATAGACAGGTGATCAGTCGTTATTTATGCATCATTTTGATGTCTTTATATGCCTCTCTTACATGTCTTTTGAATGATTTCGTGCCATCAATAGTAGAAAATAATCAATCTTGTGAGACTTGTGCAGAGTTAGAAATTTAGGTAAAATCTGGAAAGAACGCAAAAAGAATGACTCAAATCGGAGTCCAGATGAAGGAGATATCCTCATTTCAATATCAGGTCCTGAACGGAGTCCTGAGTGCGCCAGTGCGCCAATGCGCCTATTTTGGGCCACTGGCCAAGTACCTCATATCAGGCCCTCCGGGTCTCAAACCTATGGTTCATGACATCAAGGTCAAGTCCTAGAAGTGCCAAGGTCGCGTCAAGGCAGGTCGAGGACATGTCCCAAGAACTCTCATCCTAGCCAAGATGTGCGCCTAAGCCGGGGTCCCTGTTCCGCCAGCGGTGGACCAGAGGTTCTCTGTCTGCGCTAAGCCTGACAACATTTGCGCCAAGCCTGAGCGAAGATGCGCTTCTACTATACTCATGATGTACTTCAAAAGCGCAGTCCCAGATCCTGATTACGAAGACAGTCCAAAATCCACTTGCCAGCTTGCGTTCCCACTTGCCAGCTTGCATTCACACTCTCAGCCGTGTTCTGATTGGTTTTAATAGATTTAAGGACTTTGTAATTAATTAAAAGTACAATAACTTTCCCTATCCTTATAGGACATGGTTTTACCAATCCTTATAGGACATAGGTTTTACCAATCCTTATAGAACAAGGTTTTCCCTTTGTCTATAAAAGGGAGCCTTTGTTCAGTGTTTTAGGGGGGAGATAATTAGCTAGAGGCGTTTTTGGCAGATACAGAGACACCTTAGCCGTAGATAGTATTTTGGTTTTTTTAGAATTTTACGTTAAAGCTTGGTTCTTCCCGAAGTAGAGTGTGTTGGACATGGAGCTTGGAGAAGAAGGCTCTGCCGTGTCTTCTGCTGCACCTGTTCTTCACAATATCTTATGTACCCTTATTTTCATTATTGCAATTTACTTATGAATTCAATTATATTTGTTTTAATTTCAGTTATGTGTGAGTAGTCATTAGGATTAGGGCTGCTTGAAGCCCTAGCCATGTTAGCTTGTTGATTGGATTTCTGGCTCTTGATTATGATTGCTATGCATGCTGAATAAGTTGGATTACTATGCTTAATGACCTTAATTTATGCCTATAAGATTAGCTACCTTGTTTGCATATAATTATAGATGTAATTGCTTGAGTGACCGTCATATCATCTTGTGATTTGGAGCATCGAAAATATTTTTACTTATAATCTTAACTCATAACGACCTAGGATTGCATGTCACTTTGCTAGGCTAATGTGGTGTCATTAAATTCTCTTTAAACTTCATGCATCATCTTAAAAGGTAGGTGATAGACGTTCTAGGCATATGCCCTGTTTAGAACATGCTAAGTAAGAGGGAATAAGATGTGTCTAGTGAACCAACGCCAGGTCCTAGGCACTGGCACCTAATTCAGAAAATGCATAGTAATTTGGTCAAGGAAATCTGGTTAAGAGCTATAATTGGTTGGAGTGGATAGTAAGCCTTAATTCGCCTTAGTTAATAATCAATCAACCGTTAATTCTTGCATTGTTATTTTCTGCATTTTATTTTACTTGTCTTTAAATTTCAGTTCTCACATCATAAACCCCCCATGCGTGCGTGTGTGTGTGTTTTCACTAAGTTAATAAATCTGAACTAAAGTGGTCATAACGTTGATACAAGTCCTCGAGGGATCGACTCTTGCTGTGCTACTATATTATTCTTATCGATTTGTGCACTTGCAAGGATTTTATAACTGTTAGAATTGAATTGCATATTTCTTGCTCTTTAATTTTACCAACAACAGGAACAGGGCTTTTTGCGGATTTCGAGGCGAAATTCGGGAAGGGTCCTTACATTTGGCATCAGAGCTCTAGGTTTAACTTCATGCTGACCGCACACTTATGTGCAGATTTTTTAAGGATTCTTATCAACGAGATGCCTCCGAGACGTTGTCTCTTCTGCGACCTAGAACTGAGGGAGGCAGAAGACATGTGATGCATGGGTGAGGTAGGCATCGCTGTTGCTGGTGAGTGGACTTTGGTTTTGTAACATCCCGGAATTTTAATTTTTGAATTTTCGTAAATAATTTTTCAAAAAGACGAATTTAACCTTGTTTGTTAAGGGGCGTGAAAGTCAAATTTTGTTTCGAGATACTTTTAGCTGTATTTCAAGTACCATTGCGTAGGTCTCGAACTCACGAGTTTGTAGACAGGCGACACGCGAAAAACAGAGTTCGTGTGCGAAAGATGCGGGTCTAGAATGTCAGGGACATTTTGGTAATTTGACAGGGGTAGATATTTTTAACCCCCAATTTAATCTGATCTTCATGATTTTTCACACACTCTCTCTGATCTACCCCGAACTCGTGCGACCCAAAACTCAAAACCCATGCAATTGAACTTCGATTCAAGGCCAAGTCTTCCAATCTAGTTCCATAAATCGAAATCTCCTCCTTCCCACAATCACGAATGTACCAACCATCGGAGGAGGCAACCGCGGGAGACGCCGGACCGAGGAAAAGAAAAATTGGAAGTTTCGATCAATTTTCCAGCCAGCACGTGTACGGGTTTAGTGTTTTGAAGTCATATTTGAGTTCATGGGTTCGAGTAGATAGATTTAGACATAAAATTCGTGAAAAATGGTTGAGATTTGAAGAAGTTAGGAAAAACTCAAGGTCGGCCGGAAATATGGTTTTCCATCGACAGCGGATGGCGACGCACAACGGAGCAGTCATCTTCTCCTGTGAGACTTTGGCAACGGCGATGCGACCATCTTCTCCGATGAGACGCTGGCGACTGGGTCGATGAGACGCTGGCGACTGGGTCGATCAGACGGGGCTGATGTGGCATGCCATCTGGCTGGCATGTGGATGCCACATGGCAGCCACGTGGAACCACGTGGGTGTAACCTGGCCGCTACGTGGGTGCCATCTGGCCACATAATCAGCAGTCAATTGACTTAACGGTCAACTGACGCCGTCAAGGGTTTGACAGAATATGCTAACGCCGTTAGCATATTCCGTCAAAAGTTAACGAAGGTTGATGGAACCCTAACGTCGTTAGTCTGGATAGAATATTCCAATTCCGTCAGGATATTCTGTCAGGTTTGACGGAATATTCCGTTAGGGTTGATGAAATATTCCGCCTTGAACAGTACCGGTGCATGGGGGCACGTGGCGGCACGTGAGGGCGCGTGGTCCGGCCTTCTACAGGCGCGTGGTTGCGCGTGAGACTGATTCCAGTGTCACGGTGACGCGTGGCTAGGGTTTTGGGACATTCCGGATTGGATTTTGGCAGTTTTGAGGCCGTAGGAGTTTGTTTAGAGCCCCGTTTGAGTAATCTCAGGTAATGCTTGACCATGGAGCGGGTTTTGGCTCGGGAGGTCAAGGGAGTTGGGTCATTAATGTGTCAAAGAGTTCCTTGGGGTTAGGGCTTCCTTGATTTGGTATTTTAGTTGTACTGTGAACGGACTGGGTTTTCGGGATTGAATGGGATGCGTACTTCTAGGTATTACGTTATACCACGGGGTTCTCCGATGATTGGCGTGGAGGATGTCTTTCTCCACTACATTGTTGAGGGTTCTTCGACAGTCGTTAGAGGGCACGTCTCTGCCAGATCGTTGGGTGGTTCTCTGATGTAGGCGTTCGAGGGATCTTTCTCCGCCATATCGTTGAGGTCTGAGGTATGTTTGGATGAGCAGGGATATCGAGTTACCACTCGGGGTGCTCTGGAGGAATAGGGATATCGAGTTACTACTCGGGGTGCTCTGGATGAGCAAAGGTATCGAGTTACCATTTGGGGTGCTCTGGAGGAGCAGGGATATCGAGTTACCACTCGGGGTGCTCTGGATGAGCAGGGATATCGAGTTACCACTCGGGGTGCTCTGGATGAGCAGGGATATCGAGTTACCACTCGGGGTGCTCTAGATAAGCAGGGATATCGAGTTATCACTCGGGGTGCTCTGGGGGAGCAGGGTTATCGAGTTACCACTCGGGGTGCTCTGGAGGAGCATGGATATCTAGTTACCACTCGGGGTGCTCAGGATGAGCAGGGATATCGAGTTACTACTCAGGGTGCTCAGGAGGAGCGAGATATCGAGTTACCACTCGGGGTGCTCAGGACGAACCGGGTTATCGAGTTACCACTTGGGGTGCTCAGGATGAGCCGGGATATCGAGTATGACTCGGACTAAGTCGGTGAGACTCAATTCAACCAAGTCTGGTACATTCGTCATCCGGGTCAGTGGGTTGGTGTGGGCTATGACCCATATTGACGAGTTATTGACGGTTCACAAGAGGCTGATCAGTTAGTTATCATGTGCTATTATAGTAGAGGTTTCAGCAGTGTATGACCTATTGACACTTGGTATCAAAGCTTGTTAACAGAGGGCTATAAACTTCGAATCATGATCAAGGGTTCTCACATTGTGTTATGTGGCAAAGCATTGGCTCTTACCCTGACATGACCAGGCCGGTTAGCCAATGGTGCGGTTGCTCAGTCGAGAGGCTGGGGCATAAAACAAGGTTCTGAGGTTACCCTTTCGGGGCACCACTGTTCCGAGGTTTCGGTAGTGAACTGTTAGCTATCCTGCGTCTGACAGGTATGTGTAGTCAGTAAATTACAGAGAATGTTTTGTCAGAACCCCTGTAAGGTTTATTTAATATTTCTAAAGATAAAATGTATTCCTGGTATTAAATTTCGTGGTTAAAGACTATCAGACAGGAACAGGGCTTTTCGCGGATTTTGAGGCGAAATTCGAGAAGGGTCCTTATAATAACACATTGCATTATGAGACTCAACACCATCTAGGATACGGGCATGGTGCAAAACCTCCTCAAGAAAACCCCAACACACCCTATCATAAGCTTTCGAGAGATCGATCTTCCATGCAAAGAACCCTTTCTTTCCTTTGGACCTCCCAAACTTATGCAAAATCTCTTGAACTAAAATAATATTTGCCTTAATTTGTCTCTCAGGGACAAAACTAGCTTGATTCGGCCCAATACCTCCCGTAGGATCGGATGAAGCCTTGTCACCAAAATCTTTGTTATCACCTTATAATGTGTCACATCTAGGCCATTGTAGTTGGACTATCCACCTTCAGGATAAGCGTGATAAGGGTATTGTTCAGATCTACTGGCACTAGTCCTATGGTAAAGCTAATTTTGACAAGCTCAAGCACATCAGTCTTGCAAATATCCCAATATTTTTGGAAAAAGCACGTAGAAAACCCATCCAGTCACGGAGCTTTACCGGCTCCAATAGCAATGTGACTAGCTCGGATCTCCTCATCAGTTACACAGGTCGCTAAATTAATCATATCAGCCTCCAGAACACAAGGGTACGGCTTAGTGGAGCCAACTCCAACCGCTCATTACTACCGTCCGAAAACAACTCCTAGAAAAATCGAGTTGCCACCATTTTCAACTCTTTCGGATCATCCACCCACACCCCAAAATGATCATTTAGACCCAAAGTTCTATTTTTCTTCGACGAACCACCATAGAAAGATGAAAAAAAAAGAGTATTTCGATCGCCATCCTTCAGCTAATCCACCCGAGACTTTCGATGCCATAAAGTCTCCTCCTGGTCTAAGACATGAGTATACTCCCCTTGAAGATCAACCTCAAGTGCAAGAGACGAGGACAATCCCGCACACATAACACCTTCTGAATTCCAGGGATACGAGCCAAATCTCGGTGTTTACTCTGTTGGAGATCCCCAAACACCCTAACACCCTAACATTCCACTCTTTAAGGTCCTCAGCTAACCGCACCAACTTACCACACATGCTTGAGTTATCCAAATTCCAACTATCACCAACTACAGTTGTAAGACCACCATATTGAAGCCACATAGCCTCAAACTGGAAATGACGCAGCCGTCGGTCACCACGTACCCAATTATCCAAGCTCAAAACGAGGGGACAGTGACATATTTAGACGAGCAAGATGACTAACAACAGCCTCCAAAAATAGGATACGCCACTGTAAATCACACAGGCCTCGATCATGTCTCATATACACCCTTCTTCCACCATCTTGATTACTACACCAAGTAGATTGGGCACCAGTGAAGCCCATATCAATAAGCCCACACCTATCCACCCAATCTTTGATCCCTCTCGAATGGAAACTACCACAATACTCTTCCTCACATGAGAGAACAAAATTTCATTAAAATCCCCAACTACCATCCATGAGGGGAGTTATTTGCCTAAACGTCATTAGTTACTAAAATCAATGCTCCCATATATATATATATATATATTCAGTGAGAAAATGATATATATATATATATATGAATTATTAATTTTATTGTTACTAAAATTAATGCTCACTATCTCTCGAAGCAAAGTTAAAATTTATCCAAAAACTCTTACAGCATCTCCAAAAGATTCTTTAAATTTAGTTTTTGAAAATTTGACTCAAGATTTGTCCAAAAAAATCTAAACAACCATTCAACAGACTCTATATTTTAGTGTTAAATTTGACCTAATGAATAATAGCCGGTTATTTATAGCTAGTCATATGTATTTGGTCAAATTTAAAGTTAAGATTTTGAATTTTTTTTTTAAATTAAAAATAGAGAATTGCTGCAAGATTATTTTTATGTTTTTGGACAAATTTTGGGTGTTAGGTTGGGTGGGTTTTGGTTCTACGCAGAATGGGCTTTGCTTTGGGTCTAAACTAATATAATCATTTTCGGATAATTCTAAACAGAGAGAGGGCGTCCTACTTCTTCCTGCTGCCGCCCCCGCCTGCACATATATAGTCTCTGTAAAACTTGTTTTTTTCTGGTGGAATCCCTCTGATACTTCATTCCAGCATCACTCAGGCAGAGGAGAGAATGGCGACAACAGCTACCAACTTAGCTCCCATAAATCCGTCGACTTTCTGTATTCCAAAGTCTCCAAACCCTTCAAAGCTTAGGGTTTTCACTGTCAGATGCTCCTCCACCGTCTCAAACTCGGCCCCAGGTACTTCTACTACTCCTTTATTGCCCTCATTTCCCATTGTACCAACATTCCCACCACATTAGTGTGCCTAAAGTTGGAAATTTTCTCTATCTGCTTATGTTTAATTTACTGACAGTTGATTTCACAGTAGTTATGTTGAAGATCAAGTTGATTGGGTTGCATGGGAGTTTAGCTTTATGCCCAGTAATTTTACTTCCAAGAAAATACAAAATGCTTGATTTATTTGGTTGAACAATCACAGGTTAATTATTCAGCTGTGGAATTCGTGTTCTTATCTTCAGGCTACACATTTTAGATGAATAAACAATCAATTAAGTTACACTGCAAATTTGGGTGTCATGTGTTTTGCACATTAATATCACATCTCGTTGTAATGTTGGATGTTGTTGATTCCTTACTAATACATATTCAGTGTTGCCATGGTTTTTTTTTTTCCCATCTTTAAAGGTTGAATCATCTCCTTCCTAATTTTTTCTTCTTATATTCGGCCTACACATTTTAGCTGAGAAAACAGTCAGTTAAGAATCTTTGCATGTTGAGTACTCATTTTTTGATATTAATTCTTGTATGTTTTAGGTTTGTCTGAAAGACCGTGGAAGATTTCAGATGCCAGGCTTGTGCTTGAAGATGGTTCAATATGGAGGGCTAAGTCATTTGGTGCTTCAGGAACTCAAGTTGGTGAAGTTGTATTCAATACCTCCTTGACCGGGTGAGATGACTTATATATGGTGCATTTCCCAGAAAATTCTCTTGACATGTCAACTGTCATGTTGTCTTACCCTTTTTTTCCCTGCGATTTAGCTGCTATATAACCTATTCATTTCTAATAAAAGGGTTTCTCAAGCTTTTTACCATGGGGCTAGAAAGATTGAATCTGAGTCATTACCATGGGGCTAAAGTTTATATTTGTGTAGTTGAGTGGTCCGGCCTATTGTTTGCTCCCACACTATCTGGGGTTTGAGGCCTCAAGTTACCTACCTAGTTGTAAGGTGTTTCCTACCTCTAAAAGATTGTAGGGGTTGGCAAGATTCCCCAATTTGAATCCAATTCTGCGAAGCAAGTTTGAGAGATTTATAGATATCAGAAAAAATAAGAAAAATATTTGTGTTCCCAAGACTATAGGAATATGGAGAGGCACATGTTGTGGCATTTTTTGATTTCTCCAACTAGTTGGTTTATTCCTTCCTAGTGAAAAATGGAATCTGAGTAATGATTATGGTGCTGACGTTGATATATATGTGGCCTAGACAGCAGGAGTTGGGAAGGTTGGATAAGCAGCTTATGCTTTCTACTGTGTTGGTTTTGTATTTGTAGATTTAGTGTCCACAAATTTTCAAAGTTTAAGATCCAATGACTCCCAACTGTTCCTTGGGCCCAAAGAAGTATGATTTCACCTATTTTAGTAGAAATGTGTAGGCTTCACATCTTCTTACCTGCATCTCGTTACCTCGTTATTTTTCCTACTTCCCACTAGGTGAGCTACATGCAGCTATCAGGTAATGACTCCTGAAACTTACCCTCCACCCTTGTTATTAGGGTAAAAGAGGGTTTCATTTGGCCCAAAAACCATTGGTGACACAGTTATTAAGTATTCTTTAATACAAAGCCATTGGTTCCACCTTAAAATGTGTGAAGCGATATGCTTGAATGGTTGTCCTCTATAAGTCAGATTACTAGTACTTCAAAAGTCAATCAGCTGATGTTGAGCTACTATTGAACTGTCGCAGTACAACCTGGTCTACTATATGTGTCTCCCGTCTCTCCTCCTTCTGAAAGTGTTACATTGGGGGAAACAAACCCTTTGCCCTGTCCTAATCCTAACCCATTACCCACCACCCCTCACCACTGGGGTACTAAGGGTTTGAAAATAATCACACTGAGGTTAAAGAAGATCTAGTGCTTGCATGAAGGGAAGTAGTCAGCACAGATTTGGTTGGGTATCAATGTTTGATAATTCAGCATGATAGTACTCGGAGTTTGATATATGGGCATTCTACATTTATATGCAGGTATCAAGAAATCCTTACAGACCCTAGTTATGCTGGTCAATTTGTGCTGATGACAAACCCACATATTGGAAACACTGGTGTAAATTTTGGTAGGTGGAGTTTCTCATTTTTTCTTGAAATTTATGTTGACCTGGATACATTGAATTCTCATGTTGATGGGATTCCTATCAGAGGATGAAGAATCAAAGGAATGCTTCCTTGGTGGTTTGGTGGTCAGAAGTTTAAGTATCAGGTCGTGTCCTTTGCTAACTTTTGCTGGTTGAGCTGGGTTCAGTTTTTTAATAAATTGATTTTTTTTTTTGCATGTTTTGCAGTACGTCAAATTGGAGATGTGCAGAAACACTTGGTGATTATTTAGCAGAAAGGAATATCATGGGAATTTGTAAGTTAAGCCACAGCAATTTTTTAAGGCCCTAATATTTTGCAGAAACACTTTTAATTGGTGTAGTGTGCTTTATCTGTGTAACTTCTGACTTATTCTTTAATGCTGACTGATTATAAAACAGATGATGTTGACACACGTGCTATCACCCGTAGATTAAGGCAAGATGGAAGCCTTATTGGTGTTTTGAGCACAGAAAAGTCAAAAACAGATGAGGAACTAGTGGAAATGTCTCGTTCGTGGGATATTGTTGGTGAGAATCTCATGGAATTATTTAAAGGTATTAGTAAATATTGCACATATAAAAGTTCATGGTTTTTTGAATTAATTTTGCAGGGGTTGATTTAATAAGTGGTGTGTCATGCAAGGCCCCTTATGAATGGGTTGATAAAACAAATTCAGAGTGGGAGTTTAACTCCAGTGGAAGAGATGGAGAGGCTTTTCATGTAATTTCACATTATGTTTCTGTTTGAATTCTAATTATAATATTGCACGATTAGGATGGTTTCATTGACTCTTTTTGTATGACTCTTTTGCAGGTTATTGCATATGATTTTGGAATCAAACATAACATACTTAGGCGCTTGGCTTCCCATGGCTGTAAAATTACTGTTGTGCCTTCAACATGGCCAGCATCAGAGACTCTTAAAAGGAAACCAGATGGGGTTCTTTTCAGCAATGGCCCCGGAGACCCTTCTGCTGTTCCTTATGCTGTTGAAACAGTCAAGGAGATACTTGGAAAGGTTCCTGTTTTTGGAATTTGTATGGGTCACCAATTGCTTGGCCAGGCATTAGGTGGTAAAACTTTTAAAATGAAGTTTGGTCACCATGGAGGAAATCATCCAGTCAGGAACCTTCGTAGTGGACATGTTGAGATCAGCGCCCAGGTGACTAAATCAAATAAGTTTCTTTTAATTTGAACATGGGATCTTTGAAATTTGTTATAAGGAATAAATTTGGAAGAAATCAACTGGCATCCTGAAAGTATGCCAAGGGATAGGTGGTACTGTAAATTGGGTATAAGATTGTTGTACTGGTTCTTTGGCAATTAATTCACAGCAATGCACATCTATGAACTCAAGAAAATAACAAAGTGAAAAACTGTGCGTTTTATTTTGTGGCAGAATCACAACTATGCAGTTGACCCTGCATCACTTCCAGAGGGTGTAGAAGTAACTCATGTCAATCTTAACGATGGAAGCTGTGCTGGTCTAGCTTATCCTGCACAAAACATCATGTCTCTTCAGTACCACCCTGAAGCATCCCCTGGACCTCGAGATTCGGATTATGGTAATGTGAATTATGTTTTTTCCCAGAAGGATATATGAATTGATATTTTACAGTTATCAAAATTGCACCAAGTCTTTCATAACACTTCCAGAGATGCACTTTTCTAAGCCTGCACACACACATTTCCAATTCTTTACGATGGTGTATGCAATAGTCTATGGCATTGAGAAACCAATATTGAATAAAATAAATTTTTCACTGCAGCTTTTGGGGAATTCATAAAGCTGATGAAGAAAGTAAAAGTAAACGCATGAACGCGGCTTTATTGATGAATGGCATGCCTAAGTTGGTGAGCTTCAGATGGTAGTACAATAATCCAGCTATTCGTCCTATCTATTTGGTTATCTGCTGTGGTTTCAAGTGCAGAAAACTAGTGAGGAGTGTTCTTCTCCATTTTTCTACCATTGTTGTTTTGTTAGTGATTGGGAACCAGGTGAGATGATTGGTTTCCATGTTATATTGTTATTGATAATTTGTGGAAGATTCAAGTATGCATAGACAGCCAGCTGGTGTAATCTGTAAAAAGGAACTCATGTCGTAGAGTCGTATGATTAAATCCTAATTGGCTTTGCTTAGCTTGTTTTTTAATTTTTTATGCTTAATTCGAGTTGAATAGAATGGCTATTTGCAGCCATAGAAATTAGTCTTTTTAGCTGCTTGTTGGGGATCCATGAGTATCATGACAGTCTGCAGCTTGATTTGGATGTCTTCTATGAGAATGGACAATTTTGGTGAAGTATAATTAGTTGAGTCTCTGTCAAAAAGCCAAAATTGTGATCGCGGATTCAATTCTGAAGTTGTTTTCTGTTTCAATTACTATGAGGTTGTAGAAAATGTATGGCAGCCATTGCAGAATATCAATCAGATAGGGAGTTTTTGGTTTTGTGGATTTTGTTTTGTGATCGGCAAAAAAGTTCAGAATTACCATGGAGTAGCAGAGAGAAAAATTATTGAAATAAGGGAAAAAGGAGAGGATCAAATAGAATCATTTTATATTGAGAAAGAATGTAGAATTGCCAAATGTCCTTTTATATGTCAAGTCGAAAGATTTGAAAATTCCTGACAAATGCCATCATCAGAGTTATTTTTTATTTGTATTTATTGAATTCAGTGCTAATATAAACTTTATAAAAAAATATATAAACATATGTAAGTTTATATATGATTATGATTAAGGGATTTTTGTTTATTTTCGTTACTTTATTAGTTTAAATCGTGTGTTTATATTTTATGTTTCACTTTACTTGATTATGTTAAATTTCTTACAAAATTGTTAAATTGTTGATGAAGCATGGGTACGTTTGTAAATTTAATCATTATTGATTTATAAATTTAATAAATTATAAAATAATTGGAAAAATGACAAGAAAAACATAAAAATAAAATTTAACGAGAAAATTAAGATCCACTTCAATATGCCATCAAACAATTTTTTTTCTTTCTCCTTCTACATGTCAAATATTTCTCAGCTGCTAAGTATGATGAAATTTTTAGAAGAAGAATGATCTTCGAAATGGGTTTTGAGGAAGTTATTAATTGAACTTGTAGATTTTCATATTTTTTCCTTTTAAGTTTGATTTCGTTTTTTATTTTATGTTTTTGTTCTTATAATTTTTTTTTTGCTCAAAGTTCTTACATTTTTTTTAATTTATTAAATTTAAAGTTTTATAATGACGGAATTTACGAAAATACTTCTACCATACCAACAAGTTAACTATGGAAAAAAAATATCAATAAGTTAACGATTTTTATAACGGACTTAATGATATAAGGCAATGTGAAACACAGAATTTAAATACAAAGGGATGAGTAGTAGGCATAACGATATATTGTGGCTTAATAAAAAGTGCAAAGGGCATATCAATTAAGCAAATATATTTTCATATACATTTAAACTCTTTTTTCAGTATTAAGATCTATTAATATCCAATGGTCCTAATTAAGCTGGAACATACATTTATAACACTCACTAGTGTAGAAATATTTTTAGAAGAATCAAACTCAAGTCTATTGATTTTTATGTATAATAATCAAACTTGCTTAAATTATTATCGAACGCTTTAACACTAATTTTTAAACATCTTGTATATTATGCACATTCGATTCGACACTACAATGGAATCAATTCAACTCACTTCAATTTCCTAACTAATATTAGAAATTAAAAAAAAACCAAAAGAATTTAATCTGATGGGTTTTTTGAATTGGTTTGATTTTTCAAGTTGGAACGCGCAGCGCTAATTATGACGCGAACCACCGAGACAAGAAGCTGACATGGCAACGAAGAGACTGAAGCGAGAGATCCAACGGGTGAGATTAAATAAAAAGACCAACATCCGAAACGGACAGAACATCGGTGGGTTGAGGTGGCGAGGAGAATTTTGAGCAAAGGCTGTCAGCCAGGTCACCCTATCTTTTCTCGTGGTCGAAATGATTCCTCTTTTTCTCACTTGGAAATAGAATTTAAATTTTTAAAATTTTTCTTTCGAATTAAAATTAGGAATCTAAATGGGAACTCTTAATTTGGTCCAAATTTCATGTGCATTTCAAAACCCGGAGCTATATATAAATCCCTCTCTCATTTCTAGCACACCCTAATTCAGCTCTATTTTCATTTCAACCATCTCAGCCTTTAAGAAAACGAGACACAGCCAAGCCTTCGTCTTCAGAGGTTGGCTTGGTATTCTTCATCGTCTTCTTCGATCGTCTTCGTCTTCAAGGTAATCAAAGTTGTTGGGTGTTTTTTCTATTTCTTCCTAGCTTGAAATTCTACTGAAAATTGAGTTTGATTTGTGAGTAACGAGTGGATTGAATGTCACTTGTGTCTGATCTGAGTGATTTGGTACTGATTGTGCTGTGTATGTGATTGTCAGAGTTAGATCTTGAATAAGCATTGCGATCCATATTCTCTTTGACCGATCAGTCTGTTAGATTGAATTTTTAGATTTCTCTTTGTGCTGATCTGGTTCTCATCTTATGGGATCTAATACCACTGATATGCTTTGTTTTAGATCTGTTTAAATTGTTAGAAATTTGATTAGCTACTTACCCAGTGAAAACTCTGGTTGTTCCGATTTAAGTCTCGTGCAAGTCTTTTTCATTGCATATGGATAAAAAGAAACCAAGTTCATAGGAAGTATTAAATTAAGCTATTTTGAAGGAAAAACAAATACTTTTCTGATAATTATGTGATCTAATACTACTGATATCTCTTAGTTGCTTACTTTTGGTTGGTTATGTGATGATAAACATATCCGAATGTGATGCAGAGCCTTAGGCTGTTTTCATCCAACTGTGCTCTGTATTGAATTGAAGTGGATGTTGTATGGTTAGCATAATAGCATGCATGAGTTTTCCAAAGTGATCTTTTGTTGATGATTTCCTTTATGTTTTCCAGGAAATGCATTACTTAATACTTTATTCATTTAGTGAATATGAACTGGAAATTTTGTTTACTGACGAAAGTTTGTAAACGTTATTCAACCAAGTGTGCTTCTGTATGTCTTCAATTCAGGTTTGTAAAAAATGGCTGATGGTGAGGACATTCAACCCCTTGTTTGTGACAATGGAACTGGAATGGTGAAGGTAAGTGTGATTCTTGGCCTCTCCTTTCTGTTTCAAATGCATTGAAATTTATTCTATGTTTTAATTATAATGCTGGATTTGTGTATGCAGGCTGGATTTGCCGGTGATGATGCTCCCAGGGCTGTCTTCCCTAGTATTGTTGGTCGACCGCGACACACTGGTGTTATGGTTGGCATGGGTCAGAAGGATGCCTATGTAGGTGATGAAGCCCAGTCTAAAAGAGGTATCCTTACCTTGAAATATCCCATTGAGCATGGTATAGTAAGCAACTGGGATGACATGGAGAAGATCTGGCATCACACTTTCTACAATGAGCTTCGTGTAGCTCCCGAGGAGCACCCAGTGCTTCTCACTGAGGCTCCTCTCAACCCTAAGGCCAACAGGGAAAAGATGACCCAGATCATGTTTGAGACCTTCAATGTGCCTGCCATGTATGTTGCCATCCAGGCTGTTCTCTCTCTGTATGCCAGTGGTCGTACAACTGGTTCGTATCAATTGCTTGCGTAGTTTGAATCTTTACATCTTATAATAAATTATTCTGGCATTGAATGTGCTCCTCTCTACAGGTATTGTGCTAGACTCTGGTGATGGTGTGAGTCACACTGTGCCAATCTACGAAGGTTATGCCCTTCCTCATGCCATCCTTCGTCTAGACCTTGCTGGTCGTGACCTCACAGATGCATTGATGAAGATTCTTACTGAAAGAGGGTACATGTTCACTACCACTGCTGAACGGGAAATTGTCCGTGATATGAAGGAGAAGCTTGCATATGTTGCCCTGGACTACGAGCAAGAACTTGAGACTGCCAAGAGCAGCTCTTCAGTTGAGAAGAACTACGAGCTTCCTGATGGCCAAGTAATCACAATAGGAGCTGAGAGATTCCGGTGCCCAGAAGTACTCTTCCAACCGTCACTCATTGGAATGGAAGCTGCTGGAATTCATGAGACTACCTACAACTCTATCATGAAGTGTGATGTGGATATCAGAAAAGACCTATATGGAAACATTGTGCTCAGTGGTGGTTCAACTATGTTCCCTGGTATTGCTGATAGGATGAGTAGGGAGATCACAGCTCTTGCTCCTAGCAGCATGAAAATCAAAGTTGTCGCTCCACCAGAGAGAAAGTACAGTGTCTGGATTGGAGGGTCCATCCTTGCATCCCTCAGTACCTTCCAGCAGGTGATTTATCGGCTTCTCATCTCTTAACTTTTTTATTGATTTCCTTTTCCTAATCTTGCATTGCCATTCTATATGGTGTTTGATTGAGACTAATATGCAATTCTTTGCAATGCCTTAGATGTGGATTTCCAAGGGTGAATACGATGAGTCTGGTCCATCCATTGTCCACAGGAAGTGCTTCTGAGTTCTACAAATGTTTTGATGGTGAGTTAATTTTCAATTTAGTTGGATTTTCGTGTCAAATGTGTCATGTGAACTCAGTTTGGTTGGCAACGATAAGTGTTGAGGTGGGGTCAACAAAGGACGGAGTAGATTCTGATGTTGATGTATCATAGCTTTTCATCCATGTGAGAGGCTTTGCTTCTGTATGCGTGGTGGGCGGAAAAATCAGACCAAATTCCATCCTCCCTTTGCCTAATCTTTGGTTCAACCATCTCTTTCGGTAGGATGTTTGTAGCAGGAGAGTGATTGGGATGTTTTTTTCTTCTTTCCCCTTTTATTTCCATTTTGTTCTATATTTGACGGTTTTTTTTTTTTCCTGGGAACATTTATATTATTAGTTTTCGTTGTATCTGAAATTTTATGGTAGTGTCCGTTTGTGGTTATAAACTTGGTATGGAAATTATATTTAAATACTGGCTTGAAAGCTTGCTATGGAGATTATATTTAAATACTGGGTTGAAAGCTTGATAGGAATCTTCTCTTTTGTGCTTGGCATGCGTTTTCTTTCTTTCTTTCTTGGCTCTTGTTCTTCGATCTTTCTTGCATACATCTATACCCACCCAGTGGAAACAGTTCACAGACGTTGATTTCATTTTCATCCAACGGTCCATGATGACTGGAATTTATTTTGTGAAATTCGCAAAAGTGGTGACTTCAACCACTGATGGGAAGATGGGAATTAGTTTGGTTTCCTTTTTTTTTTTTTTTTGTTAAAAGAGATGTTTATTCTAAAACACCTCACGAAAGTATATAGATAGACACTGGGAGTATATGGATAGACACTGGGTCTATTAAGAACCCAATTGTAAACATCAGGTTCGATAGTACAATCTGTAAAAAATTTGCGGTCTATTCACGGAAAACTAAAAGTAAAGTAAAAAAAGAAATTACAATTGCATTCCATCTATAATGTATAGCACAATCTGTAAAATATTTGTGGTATGATTAAGTTTATGGGAAATTAAAAAAAAAAGTAAAAAGAAAAATACAATTGCGTTTTAATTATAATGTAACTACAAAGAAAGCATCGATAAAGAATTTAGTGGTCGAGTGGAACTTGTGAAGTATTCATAATGTTGTCTCGTTACAAACTTGTTAGGACAAATTTGTTGGGACAAAATCTCAAGCGAAAGAAAAAGAGTGTATCGCGCATTAGCTAACAATGGAGGACACAAGCTCAAATGAGTGTTGTATTTGGAGAGGAAGTAGACTCTCACATATAGACAGAACCATGCTGCAATGAAGTAATTTCACAAATAAAAACCTAAGCGAAAGAAAAAGAGTGTAGCGCGCATTAGTTAACAATGGAATTTCTGAAGTGTTCATAATGTTATCTCGCTAAAAAACCTGTTAGGAAAAACTCGATGGGACAAAAATCTAAGCGAAAGAAAAAGAGTGCATCGCACATTAGTTAACAGTGGAGGACACGAGCTTGCATGAGTGTTGTATTTGGAGAGGAAGTGGATTCCCACAAATGGACAGAACCATGCTGCAATGAAGTAATTTCACAAATAAAAACCTAAGCGAAAGAAAAAGAGTGCAACACGCATTAGTTAGCAGTGGAGGACACGAGCTCACATGAGTGTTGTATTTGGAGAGGAAATAGACTCCCACAGATAGACAGAACCATGCTGCAATGAAGTAATTTCACAAATAAATGAATGCATAAGTAACTTTTTTATTATAGAATATTATAGCTGAATGAATATAATACATGAAGTCAATATTTAATTTTTTTAATAAAATAATTGTAAAATTTTTAAAAATGGTTGAATTTAAAACTTTATCTGTTGAATTTGAAATTACCTCAACTTCTTCCACCTACTACTTTTTTGCTCAACCGTATAACCAAAACTCCGATAACAAGCATAGCTCAAAAACCATCAATATTCCCACAAAGGACACAACCGTGATACAAAAGGCAAAGGGATTGCCGCTGGAATCTGTTTTGGCCATGGAAGTTTAAGGAGACGGCATAAAGGTGGTTTTGAACTTGAGATGGGTGATATTACAAGTTGGTTGATCTGCCACTGATCCTAGAAACTAGGTCTCAAAATTGAGAATTTGAGAAAAAACCAAACTCTGATTTAAGAATAAAATAAAAAACTAAAAAAACCCCTCGACTACTACGAACTACCCTAAACCGTGAGGAAACTACCTTTAACTGCCAAACAACTCCCCTAAACTTCCACTAATGGTTTCAAACATTGTCTTATCGATTCCCTCCAATACCAGGGCATAGGCAAACCATTCAACCGGAAACAACGACATCGTCCACGAAAATTGAGATTACTAAAAAATATGTCTGAAACATAGAAAACTCTAACAAAATAGAGTAGAGTTGATAGAAAGAAAGAGCAGTGTACATGATGAAAGCAACCAGTACAATAACACCCAAACAACAATCAAATTGGATCAAACAAATTTGCAGAACAAAATCAAATTGCATCCAACCACACTACAGAACCACATATCATTCCGATACTATTTGTTGCACATTCTTTTCATAATAATAATTTAGAAATTGGGTTTGGGGCATGGAGCATGTATTATGATCCGTTTCTGGTTTATACGTGAATCATATGGAATTAAAGTTAATACTCCCCATTCAAAGAAAATGAACAAGGAAAATCCTACCCGTGCGAGACAACTAAGAGAACTTAAAATTGTATTTAAAAGTCAGAATAAGAGAAAAATATGAATAATGTATTCAAATAACAAATTAATAACATCAAAATTTATCTGGATGGAAAGATGACGGTAGAAAGCGGCGTGGAGATCAATTGGCGATTCGATGCCAATGGTGGACTTGGACTCCAAATAGAAGGTGAGCAAATCGGAAAGAAATTCGATACCGATGGGGAATGGGGTTAAGATGGGCGCTAATCAACGCCAACAGAATACTTTTTCCGAAGAGATCATCGGTTAAGTCATCGAGGCCCCGAGTCTTAATGCCGGAGGGGATGCCACCGGCGGTTATTTGCATGTGCTTCCGTTTCTTCCACTTGGAAGGCAGTCTTGTTGCAAAAGCGTAGTGTTTGCTCAATACTATCGAGTTCCCTGCGAAAGTGGCATTTTATTTCTTATATTTGTTTTCTTAAGTTTTGTTTTATGTACTTGAGGACAAGTAACAATTCAAGTTTGGGGGTATTTGATGAGCCAAAAATATACTTGTATTTCTCATATATTTAATTAGTTATTATTATTATTTTGGGAGGAATTGATACTCGAATTTATTATATTGACAGATTTATTCTAGAATGAGTTTTTGGAGCAAAAGAAGGAATCGGAGGCTCGAATTGATTATAGAAACATGAGTTTAATTAGTCGATTTATTAGCGAACAAGGAAAAATATTATCTAGACGGGTGAATAGATTGACTTTAAAACAACAACGATTAATTACTATTGCTATAAAACAAGCTCGTATTTTATCTCCGTTACCTTTTCTTAATAATGAGAAACAATTTGAACGATATCAATGAAATCCCAATTCAAGTAGGAGAAGGCATATGCTTTCCTATTTATGTTTAAACTAGGAATTAGATTTTCTTATTTTTATTTTATTCCTTTTCAAAGTAGGATTATGAATATTTCCTTATAAATACCCAAGCTTGGCTTAGATTTAAGGAGACCAGAATTCAGATTACAATTCTCCATCTAAGAGCACGGCAAAGCTGGAATTTCGGCTACCTTTGTTCTACAAACTGTTTGTTCTCTTAACTTCAATTTTAATGAAATTATTTCTATTCATTATGAGCATGAGTAGCTAATTTTCTCACTAGGGTTAGACCTAAGCCTTAACATGATTATGTGATTTATCATTTTCCTATGTTGTCGTATATGCATGCTTTGAATTTTTAATCACTGTGTAAAACTATCTTTATGTCTTAATGCTTGATCACCCTTAGGATATTTAGACAAGTAATTTGATGCAATTTTATAGGAATGCCCACCTAAAAATTGGGATTAGCTTCTTGTGATTAAGGATTGTAATACATCTAGGTTAAATACCATAACTAAGAGATTGCATGGTTATAAAAGATTTTCATGAACTTAATGAATCTTGCATGTAGAATTAGATCTAAATGCCATAGACTAATCACATGTTAGGTATACGTTTTCACTTGAATGCCCACGAGGAAAATATACTTTCGAAAAATCTAACCTTCAAAGTTGCATGTATTGATTCATAGATTCTTTTCTAAGTCACATTTGATTGTTAATGGTGAAGGTTGAACCCTAGTACTTGTTTACATTGTTTACTTAATTTTTATTCCGTTACCAAACTTCAAGCAATTTACTTTATTATTAATTAAGAGTAAATACTAAAATAAGAAATATCAATATCAGTCCCTGAGGAAATCGACCCTGCTTCCAGTGCTATATTACAACAGCCCTGTATTCTTGCAGGTATTATTTGTGTGATTTTAACCCTTGTTTTGCAGGTGGGAAAAATCCTATCAAGAAATTGGCGCCGTTGCCGGGGACTGTGCCGATTACTCTTATTTTAATTTACTTTTAGTTAATTATTTGTTTTCAATTTTTCTCTCTACTCCAATTCAACATTTACGCACAGGTCTCTACTCTTGCAGGACTATCTAATTGTGCATGGTTATTGCTACACGGCCTACGAACCCGATTCTAGCACAATTCGATCCTGAACCTGAAAGAATAGCAAGAAGAAGAAGACAACTACAAGCAACTAACGCAAAGTTCACACTCCAAGGCAGTTTCCTTGCGGATTTGTTCACCGGGATAGACAGCACACTGCCCGCACCAATGACATTAACAATACCTGAAGTCGGCGCACCGCTTAGCAAAAGCCTTGCAGCACGTGGGAATGGAACCCCACAATGCATCGTGTACCCCGAGGTACAGGACGGAGTCACTTTTGAGATCAGGCATCACATGCTTGAGCTTCTACCCACTTTTCATGGACTCCCAAACAGTGATCCAAACATGCACATATCTGAATTCTTGTCCGGGTGTGACAACATCATTGTTCGGGGAATTTCAAATGAGGCAATTAAGTTAAGGCTTTTTCCTTACACCTTGAAGGATAAAGCCCGAGCTTGGCTACATTCATTACCTCCAGGGAGCATAACAACGTGGGAACACTTACAGATAAGGTTTCTAAACAAATTCTACCCATCATCCAAGACTCTCGCTTTGAAGAAAGAAATACTAGCCTTTGCCCAGAAATCTAACGAGTCGTTTCATGATACTTGGGAGAGGTACAATGACCTGTATATGCGTTGCCCCCACCATGGATTGGATTCAGACATGCAGATGAACATCTTTTATGATGGACTCAACCACATCACCAAAAGTTACGTCAACGCATCCGCAGGTGGTTCTCTCATATCCAAAACAGCTCGTGAAGCATTTGAAATATTTGAGCTAATGGCTAACGAATCTCAACAATGGACGGATGACGGCTCTCATACAAGGGGACACGTCTATGATGTAGCGCAAGGACATGGTACCCCTAATATTGCAGCACAAATCACCCAATTGGAAAAGAAGATCAACAGTTTGATGCTCACCACTGCTGCCCCAAAGACAACACAGGTTTGCGCCATATGTGAGGACCCTACACATAATGTCCTCCAATGTCCTCAGAAGGATGGGTATCCCGACCTTGTCCAAGAACAAGTAAATGGCATGAGTTCCTTCTCAAGACCCCGTAATGATGCCTACCCCAATACATATAATTCTGGATGGAAAAATAATACAAATTTTGGGTGGAATGGACAACACCAGGTCCGGCCCAATTATCAGCAGAATTATCAACAGCCACTCAACAATCAGATCCAACCGGCCGCACCATGCCAATTGAGTGTGGAAGAGCAGCTTACCAGGTTTATTGAGATCTCTACCCAGAATCAACAAAACACCCAAGCATCAATTAAAAACTTGGAGCAGCAAGTTAGCCAACTGGCCCAAGAAATTTCTGAAAGGGATAAAAGGATTTTTCCAAGTCAACCTATACCAAACCCGAGAGGAGCCGAGCACTGTAAGATGGTAAGGACTTTACAAGGGGGAAAAAGTTATGACAATCGGGAGGCCTCAAAGTCAACCCATTCAGAAAATAATACTACCGAGTCAAATATTGAACCTGAACCTCAGGTTGAACTATTCACCCCACAAATTCAATTTGCTCCATCCAACGCCCCTGCCTACACTCCGCCACTGCCATTCCCACAACGGCAGCAGCGCCGCTCAAACAAAGACCAACAGACCATTGACTTCATGCAGACATTAGCTAAGGTCCATATCAATCTCCTATGCAAAATTTTTGAAGGAGGTATGCGCCAATAAGAAAAAAATTTCAGACCTGGAAAAAGTGGTTTTGACAGAACAGTGTAGTGCAGCCCTCCTACACAAACTGCCACCAAAGAAAAAAGACCCGGGCAGCTTTACTATTTCCTGCACAATAGGGAATTCCAAATTTCAGCAATCTCTCATAGATCTTGGATCAAGTATCAACCTTATGCCCTACTCAATATTTAAGCGATTAGGAGCAGGAAAGCTCAGGCCTACACCAATGGTTCTCCAGTTGGCTGACCGATCCCTCACTTACCCTAAGGGCATCATTGAAGATCTCATCATCAAAGTGGATAAAGTATATCTGCCCATCGATTTTGTGGTACTCGACATGGTGGAAGACAAAGAGACGCCCCTAATCTTCGGACAGCCCATGGATAAGCCCAACACAAGTTGTTCCTAAAAAATCAGGAATCACGGTTAGTACTAATGAAAAAGGGGAGCAAGTTCCTACAAGGTTAACTACGGGGTGGAGGGTGTGTATTGATTATCGCAAGCTGAATTCAGCCACACGAAAGGATCACTTCCCACTCCCATTCATTGATCAGATGGTGGAGCGATTAGCAGGTAAAGCATTTTATTGTTTTCTAGATGGTTATTCAGGGTACAATCAGATTCCTATTGCACCTGAGGATCAGGACAAAACTACGTTCACGTGCCCATTTGGTACTTTTGCCTATCGGCGTATGCCTTTCGGACTGTGTAATGCACCTGCCACTTTTCAGCGATGCATGATGAGCATATTCTCAGACATGGTGGAACGAATAATTGAAGTGTTTATGGATGACTTCTCCGTATACGGAGATTCATTTGACAACTGCTTAGACAACTTAGCCACTGTTTTAGAAAGATGCAAAGAGACGCATTTGGTATTGAACTGGGAAAAGTGCCACTTTATGGTGAAGCACGGTATCGTGCTAGGGCACCTAGTTTCAGACCATGGAATCGAGGTGGACAAAGCCAAGATCGACGTCATCAGCAACCTGCCACAACCGACATCAGTCAAGGATATCAGATCCTTTCTTGGCCATGCTGGGTTCTACATAAGATTTATAAAGGATTTTTCTAAGGTTAGCCGACCACTATGCAATTTATTGGCCAAGGACTCAGACTTCATATTCGATGACAAGTGCCTCGAATCATTCACGACCCTGAAGACACTTCTAACCTCAGCCCCAATTATCACCACACCAGATTGGAACTTACCTTTTGAAGTCATGTGCGATGCATCAGATTATGCAGTTGGAGCCGTTCTAGGACAGCGACAAGACAGGCTACCAAGCGTGATATACTATGCTAGCCGAACCTTAAACGACGCACAACTCAATTATTCTACAACAGAGAAAGAGCTCTTGGCCGTGATTTTCGCATTGGAAAAGTTCCGATCATATCTAATCGGTGCTAAGGTAATTATCTTCACTGACCACGCAGCATTGAAATACCTTTTTTCCAAGAAAGACTCAAAACCTAGACTCATACGATGGATTCTCCTGTTACAAGAGTTTGACATCGAAATTCGTGATAAAAAGGGGAGTGAGAATGTGGTGGCCGACCACTTATCTCGGCTGGTGAACACCACTGCATCAGAGTCTGAATCATTGCCACTCCAAGAAAATTTTCCTGACGAGCAGCTCTTCGCCCTCATGCAGCACACACCCTGGTATGCAGATATTGTGAATTTTCTGGTTAGTGGCAAACTTCCAATTGAAATTACATCCCAACAGCGAAAAAAGTTTCTATCAACTGTCAAATATTATTTCTGGGATGAACCCTACCTATTCAAGCACTGTGCATACCAACTTATTCGAAGGTGTGTGCCAAGTGAAGAGCAGGAAAGTATCCTACAATTTGCACATCAATCTGCGTGTGGAGGTCATTTCGGTCCAAAACGAACCGCAACCAAAATTTTACAGAGCGGTTTCTATTGGCCTTCTTTATTCAAAGACGCTTACACATGGTGTAAAGCATGCGATCACTCATCGGGTGGCAACACCATACCACCCCCAAACATCTGGGCAAGTTGAAGTTTCTAATCGCGGGCTTAAGCGAATTCTAGAGAAAACAGTGTCTTCTACAAGGAAGGATTGGAGTACAAAGCTGAATGATGCACTATGGGCGTACCGAACAGCTTATAAAACCCCAATTGGAATGTTCCCATTTCGACTGGTTTATGGCAAAGCTTGTCATTTACCAATGGAGTTAGAACACAAGGCATTCTGGACAGTCAAGAACCTCAACCTTGCTTATGATGAGGCAGGAGAGCAGCGTAAACTGGAGCTTAGTGAGCTGGAAGAAATTCGGAATGATGCATACGACAATGCAAGGATCTATAAAGAGAAGACCAAGCTTTTTCATGATCGCCAGATTTTAAGAAAGGACTTTCATCCCGGACAAAAGGTACTCTTATTTAACTCCAGACTCAGACTCTTTCCAGGGAAGCTTAAGTCCCGCTGGTATGGACCATTTGAAGTTGTCCATATACATCCACATGGAGCAGTGGGTATAAAGAACGTCCAAACCGGAAAGGAATTCACAGTTAATGGACATCGTCTGAAACCTTATTTGGAGTCACCCTACGACCTAGCTAAGGATGTCGTGGCTCTACAACCGCCTACTCCATGATCCTACCAGCCCTACGTCGAGCTCTAGACATTAACTTAAGCGCTTAATGGGAGGCAACCCACCTATATCCTTTACAATAGCGTATTTGTTTTTGTTTTACTTAACTAACATGCAATGACCGTTTTCTGTTGTTACCTAGCACTAAGTGTGATTCCAGGCATACATGGCTGATTTGATTGGCGCGCCCTATCCACTAGCAGTCGGGTATCATCATACAACAAAATGTAGACATGCTTCAAAATCTAAATACCAAGGATAGAGGAGTCATACATGGGCTGATGATGATCGTGATCCTAGGTCTATTATTACAACACTTTTACATCAAATGAATTGAATAACCTAGGAATCTACACCCTACTCTAAGTTTGGGGGTTGGGTCTGCACACACACCAGTCTGGGTCAGTATCTATTTCTAAAAAAAAAAAAAAAAAAAAAAAAAAAAAAAAAAAAAACCTACGGACAGAATCGTAGTGAGTTTACCTGCCGGCCCACCCAAGCACGTGAGCTGCATCCAGGCTCGAGTCAAGCAGCCGAAGCCGTCCAAGCCCACTCAAGCGACGGTCACGTGGGTACCCAACCTGGCCCTCCTGCGCCTTACTACTAGGACCAATCACATCTTGGGCCCAGGTTCCGGGCAGGTCCACACTAGCCGGGTCGCCCACGATACATCCCCTCCTGATTAGACTTGGACCCACACAGACTACCGGCCCAACCACGATCGAGGCCCGACCCGCGGTAAACTCGGGCCTTACTCTTAGGCCTGCTATCAAATCAGGCCCAATTTCGAGGACCTCAGCCGATACTGGACCGGGCCTATGGTGGCTCCACCCCACTTCACCTCCGCCTCCGATGGCCTGTTTCCTCGTGGGCCCACGCCAATCGACAGTACTAGCCCGACGCTTACAACCTGGTCATCCCTTCCCTTACTCATGAGCCAATCGACAGTACTAGCCCGACGCTTACAACCTGGTACCCCTAGCCATATGCCCCGAGTGTTCCCGCCATTGGCGTGAGCTCACGATCGTACGTTGGCCCACTACGGTCACGGCCCAACAGCTTACTTGTGGGCCTATTGATTGGCCCACTTTTGGCCTCCAGCCCACAACCGCACCGGATCCGGGCACGGTTGCACGGATCCCCGATCTCCGGTCAGTACCTGCACACCCACCATCACCACCATCGCCTCCGACGGCCGGTGATGGCCCACACAGACACATCACAGGGCATCCAGAACATTCACACAACATTTCAAATGAACACATCTGCACACATATGCATACCAGTTTTGCAGAAATGAGGGTCCATTACCTTTCATGGGCTTCTGTCCGCGGCCCCTACCCGCTCCAGGTCTCTCCGCCATTCCACCTCCATTTCTCCCACCTACACACCGGTACCCGATTCCACACCCAACAAGACGAACAACACCGAGAACATACATCAATCATCACAAACAAACAAAAAGAAAACAAAAAAACATACCACACAAAAAATGGCTCAAGCACCAAATCGGAGAAAGCACGGGGTCCTTACCTCGTGACCACTACCGGTCGCTGATGCTGGTTCCCTCTCGGCCGCTGGAGCAGTGTGGTGATGGTCAGTGTCCCAGCCGTTCTCCTTTCCGCTGTCCTGGGCTCCGACGGGTGCTCGGATTTCCACACATTTGGAGGCATTTCTCTCGGACATAGTTGGGTATCAACGATTGGGAGGTTCGTGGTGTCTCTCGCCTTCACGACGATGGTGGATCGTAACTGGAAGTGATCGGCGCAGCCTACCGGCGTACGAAGTTGGTGGGTATTTTCGGACCATTTGGGACAGCTCTCTCCGCCAAGCTCTTGGACTGCTAGGGTGCGAAATGAAGCCCTAAGTCTGAAGATGAGAGCTTTATACCTACATCAAAACGGTAGCGTTTCGGTCCACCATCCAGTCACACACGACGACGCCGTTTTACTGGCTGGGAGCACAGCTCAGGTCTTTGGTTCGACCCCCAGGTGCTCTTCTTTCTTTCTATTTTCTTTTCCTTTTTATTTTTATGATTAAATCTTTATTTTGATTTGTTTTTCTTTTTTCTTTTCTTTAGTTTTTCTTTGTCCTTTCCTCTTTTGCACCATGGGGACATGTTGCATGATAAGTTTGGGGGCAGAAAACTATCATTTTGTTTGTGTCTAATTAAAAAAAAATTAATAAATAAAAATAAACAATTAATTAAACAACAAAAAAAATATATATAAAATAAACATTTAAAAAATAAAAATAAAAATAAAATAACAAAGATTTTTGTTTAGACTTAATTTGATTTCTCCTTCCTAAATTATTTTTAATGCACTCTATTTGCTATGATCGAAATTTGAAACTTCATAAGTGAGATTAAATATTAGAGCATGACCACCAAGAACATATAGTTGATTTTTGCACACAATTCGTACCATATTCAATTTCGCACATGCACATCAACTTATTTGTGGAAATTAAATTTGTTTCAAGCATGCTAATTTTTCTTATCCTAAGATTGTGGGTTATTTAATTTGTTACCGTCTAAGGTTCGAAAAAGTGAAAGCCATAAATAAATCGGAGATGAGTCCGAGCCCTAAAATAGGGGTGTGCATTTACCCATCAATTACATGCTAGCCTTTCCAATCCGAGTAAATAAATCATTTGGGACATTTGTTGTCTGGTGCCCTAAAGTCATATGATTTGGGAGTCATCGATCTAAAGCTCGTTACATGGGTTGGATAGAAAGCTTGCTTAATGTTAAATAAAATTCCATCTTTTGTTATAAAAAAAAAAAAAAATTATAATAATAAATAACAAAAAAATGAAAAAATAAATAAAAATAAAAATTTCAGGCAATAATGCTTTGGATGGTGATAGGTTAAGTGATTTTACAGTTGGTGGGTACAGATGTAATGCAAGTGAGGGACTGGTTTAACACTTACAATTTTGTTGAGATTCACATTACACGAATATGGTTTATGGATTGGTCACCAGAATCTGGTAATCTTCTGTTTTGAAAGTGTGGATTTGCTCTCTCTTTTAGCATTGCTTATGACTTGAGAATTTTGATTTTTCTTTTATAAGTGTTACTTTATATTCAATGGAAGGAAGGTTAAATTAAGTTTAACAAATTTTGAAAGCGTTTGTGGGTATCGTAACTGGTAAACCCTCAGGAGACACAACTCCTCCTACTAGGGACACCTAGGGGTTTAAAGGCGTGTAGTGTTTGCTCAACACTATCGAGTTCCCTGCGAAAGTGGCATTTTATTTCTTATATTTGTTTTCTTAAGTTTTGTTTTATGTACTTGAGGACAAGTAACAATTCAAGTTTGGGGGTATTTGATGAGCCAAAAATATACTTGTATTTCTCATATATTTAATTAGTTATTATTATTATTTTGGGAGGAATTGATACTCGAATTTATTATATTGACAGATTTATTCTAGAAGGAGTTTTTGGAGCAAAAGAAGGAAATATATCAATGAAATCCCAATTCAAGTAGGAGAAGGCATATGCTTTCCTATTTATGTTTAAACTAGGAATTAGATTTTCTTATTTTTATTTTATTCCTTTTCAAAGTAGGATTAGGAATCTTTCCTTATAAATACCCAAGCTTGGCTTAGATTTAAGGAGACCAGAATTCAGATTACAATTCTCCATCTAAGAGCACGGCAAAGTTGGAATTTCGGCTACCTTTGTTCTACAAACTGTTTGTTCTCTTAACTTCAATTTTAATGAAATTATTTCTATTCATTATGAGCATGAGTAGCTAATTTTCTCACTAGGGTTAGACCTAAGCCTTAACATGATTATGTGATTTATCCTTTTCCTATGTTGTCGTATATGCATGCTTTGAATTTTTAATCACTGTTTAAAACTATCTTTATGTCTTAATGCTTGATCACCCTTAGGATATTTAGACAAGTAATTTGATGCAATTTTATAGGAATGCCCACCTAAAAATTGGGATTAGCTTCTTGTGATTAAGGATTGTAATACATCTAGGTTAAATACCATAACTAAGAGATTGCATGGTTATAAAAGATTTTCATGAACTTAATGAATCTTGCATGTAGAATTAGATCTAAATGCCATAGACTAATCGCATGTTAGGTATACGTTTTCACTTGAATGCCCACGAGGAAAATATGCTTTCGAAAAATCTAACCTTCAAAGTTGCATGTATTGATTCATAGATTCTTTTCTAAGTCACATATGATTGTTAATGGTGAAGGTTGAACCCTAGTACTTGTTTACATTGTTTACTTAATTTTTATTCCGTTACCAAACTTCAAGCAATTTACTTTATTATTAATTAAGAGTAAATACTAAAATAAGAAATATCAATATCAGTCCCTGAGGAAATCGACCCTGCTTCCAGTGCTATACTATAACAGCCCTGTACTCTTGCAGGTATTATTTGTGTGATTTTAACCCTTGTTTTGCAGGTGGGAAAAATCCTATCAGGCAGTCTTGTTGCAAAAGCAATCTTCCATTATCAAAACTCTAAAGGTTGATTAAAAACTGCTGTTCTAGGACTGCAATACTGTTTAGTTTGGTTTCCTTTGGAAGGCCAAAGAAGAAATTGGGAGGATCGAAGGAGGTTCAGGGGCCAAAGTTACGTTGAATGGATACGGACGATACTTGCAACGTTTTTAAAAGGAGAAATATGATTTGAATCATCTTAGAATCATTTGATGCGATAATTAATTATCTTAATAAATTAAATTATTTTATATTTATTTTTTATGATAAATTGAATACCACATTAAATGATCAATTAAAATTGTCCAAATAACAGTGCTTTTTAAAAAATTTAGGATATGCATATCGCAAGGATGCCATAATTAAAGCTAGCCTCATGCACTATTTTACGTGTGTATTCTTTTTTTTTTATTATATTTTTAGTTTATTTATTTTAATTTTCAAAAATAAGATAAATAAAAATAAATTCAAAAATTGTATAAAAAAATAAAAACGAATAAGGGGGTGTAATTGTATAAAGTTTTAATTAAATTTATTTGATTTTATTATTTTGTTTCTATTTATTAATATTTTTTTTTATAAGTTCCATTATTAAAGGTTATTCCAGTTAAAATATTTTGGTGGAGTTTGTAACATTATTCTCGCTATCTTTGCCTTATAATAATAGAGATTATATGTTAAATACAACAATTTAAATGCAATCATAATAAAATTAAGTTTGTGTTATAGAATTAAAACACATAATAAGTTCATTTGAAAAAATAAATTAACTTAAATAAAAAGTTAACAATTCGACTCCAAAACTTTTTTAATTGAAAAGAAATTACATTGTTTACATTTACTCCAATTTTTGTAAATTTATGGTGAAAAATAACAAATGGATACCCCTTCAAGCATTGTGCATGTAATGGCTTTTCACGGACAAGGCTTAGGGCCCGTTTGGATGTGCTTTTAAAAATACCAAAAGTGCTTTTAAACGGGTGTAAGTGCTTTCATGTCAAAAAATGTGTGTTTGACAAATTGTAAAACGCACTTTAGATCATAAGCACAAGCATTTAAGGATGGTTTTTTAAAAGCACATAATTGATGCTTTCTTTCAAAAGTGTTACTCATCAAAAAACAGGGAAGCATTTTTTTCTTTTAATGCAATTTTCCTTATTCCAAAAATATTCTTATATTTAAAACCTAATACCCGAGTAACTCTTGATTTTTCATCATTGCACATTCCCAGAAGACCTCTGCAATCACCCCTGTCACTTCAATTTCAAAAATCCGATCGAATTCAGCCCCAAACTATTTTATTTTATTTTTGTGAAATCCGTTGCTCTGTTTGGTTGCTAAAGAAAATTCAGCAGCAAAAGAACTGTTTATTTGATAATTTGATCGCGTAAAGGCAACTGCTTCGATGACGCTCTGTTGTGGATTGGTGTGCAAAGGCTAAAGATTGAAAGTTTGAATCATTACTATACTTGACATCAATTTATCTAACAGTTATTGATAAAAGAGGGAATAGAGGTCAAGGAAAAGGTTGTTGAACGATAGAATTTCTACGATTGAGTTATTAGAAAAATAAAATAAAAATTTTATATGTTTGAAATCACTTTTATGTGTGCATACCAAACATTAAATTGTTTCTTCATAAAAGCTGATACACCTCGTTCCGGATACCCACCTTGATACCGGCAATCACGGAAGCTGGCCGACACCTGGACACTGAATTCCGGTGACGAAAGCTAGTAACTAATGTTTCGCTCTAGAGGTGATCATAAATGAAGCCCTAGAGGCTAAGGCCATTTTCGACTCCTTTTCCACTTCAGCAAGCAAAAACATCAGCACTTTCTGAAGGACTAGTAGTAGCCAGTTTGTCCTTAGGGTGATTAAGTAAAAGCATCATCACCATCGTTACGTTGAACGATGGCGGTCAATGAACTGTCGCCCTCATGCAACCAAACAAAGCTCGTCTATACGGGTAATCGCCCACACCAAACCCACTGACCACACTAACGAGTGTTGACTCACTGGGGCTTTGAATCTCAGTCAAAGCCCGTGACAATCGTCGTCAACTCATTTTAGCCGGCACGTCCCTCGACTATTGTATCATAAAAGCCGGTATAGGTCATCGGATATCACATCACATAAGCCGGTATGAATCCTCGGCTATCAAGTAGGGACTCGTCCATCTCGTGGACGGCTCAGGTCACTATACCTCACTCTCATCGTCCCTCTACGAATGAGATCAGTCCGCTCAACATTGAAATCTCATTGTCACTCTACGGACGGTATCACATAACTCGACATCGCACTCCTGCGTACGGACCAGTACTCTCATCAGCCAGCAAAACCCTCGGCTGATATCACACATAAGCCGGCAAGTCACATCCGCTATCATATTGCATCATAAACTGGCATAACCCTCGGCTGGCATCAGCCGACATGTATCATCAGCTGGCATAACACATCATTAGCCGGCATATATCATTAGTTGGCATCAGTCGACATGTATCATCGATTGGCATCACATCATCAACCGACATGTATTATCGGCTGACAAAAGTCGGTATGTATCATCGGCTGACATCACACACATAGGTATCCCAACGACACTATAGTCACACAAGTCACGCGCATGTGACAGGCTAGGTGTCTACGCTCGTACCACGATCACGTGGAGTACGATCTATGGCAGACAGACAGGTACGACACCAATGACCACCATATGGGCATACCATAACTGGCTCATATGCTATGCCGGCATGACTCCTCGGTAATCATCGCATCACCATATGACTCATGTGCTATGCCGACACGTATCATTGGCAATCATTGCACTATCATGACTCATGTGCTATACAGGCATGGATCATCGGCAATCATCGCACTATAATGCCTCATGTGCTATGTCGACATGTATCATCGACAATCATCGCACTATCATGATTCATGTGCTATGCCGACATGTATCATCGGAAATCATCGCACTATCATGACTTATGTGCTATGCCGGCATGTATCATCGGCAATAATAGAACTATACAATTCATGACTCGGACACATGATACATGTACTAGACCGACATACATCGGCCGTAGCACCTCAATACTGACACACGTGCTAAGTCGGCATGACTCCTGGGCATTAGCATCTCGACCGACTCACGTGCTATACCGACATGACTCCTCGGTACTAGCATCACGACCGCAAAATATCTCTCTCGAATGTCGTACTCGTATCGGTTTCTCTATATTTCCCGATTGTCGTTGTCTTACTTGTCTCAAAATCTTCCCTTGAGACATCCTAAAAGTGGTAGTTTATAGTCATTCCGGAGTATTTATTTTTTGCCAATATATCTCGGAGTCTGTCCTCGAGATTTACCGTATTTGTACTAGTTTATACTCGTCGCGGAGTATTTATTATTCCTATGGTTTCCAACCCTATAGATTATTTCCTACAATGCCGGGCCCTGAAGGTAATCCATGGCGTAGCTTAAGATCACACATGTGATCATTTTCTTATTATTCTTAATAACATTCCTAAACCTTGCCTTTAACAAGCATTAAATCAAATAATGCATAATTGAAGGTTTAGGGAAAAGGGCCCGTTCACAGTTCATAGGTGAGAAGTCTCCTGGTACAGTCCCATGATCCTCCTTCATTAGTTCGTTTGCTTCTGTTCAACTCCACACTTTGGCTGTAAAGTGGTGGTGGTATCTGTCATCACCTCGCACACAATGCCATTCAAAAGGTGATATTAGCATCAACAAATCTTTCATTACAACATTAAATGGGGTTCCTTGACCCATGGACTTTAAACTTGCCTGTAATAAACCAATACAAATTGAATTTACCTAAACGGGGATTTAAACGGATTTAAATGGCCTCAAAACTGCCATAAATAGGTTCAGAACGCCTCAAAATCTATACACGCGCCGCCGTGGATCGGGAAACGACTCTACACGCCGCCACGCTCCTCATGCAAGTCTCATGCGCCTGAACTGTCACGGCTGAATATTCCGTCGCTCTAACAGAATATTTCGTCAAGACTGACGAAATATTCTGTCGATCTTAACGGCGTTAGGGTCTGTTATGATGCCATTAGCTTTTAACGGAATATGCTAACAGCGTTAGCATATTCTGTCAACTGTTGACGACGTGAGTTAGTCTTGACGGTTGACTGATGACGGACTGTGCAGCTGACTGTGTTGCTACATCGCTCCCCGTGGCACTATGTGTTAGCTGACTCAGCTGCTGACTAGGCTGCCACGTGGCTACACGTGGCACAATATGTCAGCTGAGTCAGTAGCTAACTGGAATGCCACGTCAGCTTAAGGTTCGAACCAGTTCTCCTGAGTCTCGTAAGAGAAGACGACCGGATCACCGTCAACGCCACGATCGACGGTGGCCGGAATTCGCCATTAATGGCCGAGACTCCAAGCTTTTCTAGATTCCTCAAAACCCAACCGTTTTTCACAATCCAAGTATGTAAATTCATCTACTCCTTCCGAGGAGTCCAAATCCAAACTTAGAATTGAGAACCCTTACCTAGTTTGGCCGAAAAACAGCAAAGAAGTTTCTGCCAACTTCCTCTCTTTCATCCGCCGTCTCTAGTGGTGTTCAAGCCTCGATATTTGCACCACAAGGCTCATAAGGTCAAGGGGATTCCATCCATGGCCTTGATTTAGATCGAAACGACCCAAAAATGGGTCGGTTATGATGGTGGGTTTGGTGTTCGCACAGGGAGGAGAGAGAGAGAGAGAGAGAGAGAGAGAGAGAGAGAGAGAGAGAGAGAGAGTGGGTCTGAAAAAATCTGAGCAAAGAGAGAGAAAGTCCAAAATTTATATTTTTGGACTTTCCAAAAATTAACGTTTTGTCCTCATCGTTTTAGACCTGTAACTTTCTCGTACGAACTCCGATTCTTGCGTGTCACCTGTCTATGTACTCAGGAGCTCGAGACGGACAAAATGGTATGAGAAAAGTAGGCAAAAGTGTTCCTGATATCAAATTGACTGTCAAGCCCATCAATACTACGAAAGTAAAATGGTCATTTCGCACACAACCATTTAATTTACGGCCCACCAAAACATTGGGTCTTCACGAACGATCCAAAACTCTTTTAGTTCGACCCAACTTACCGAATTCTCAGGTTAATTCTTTAATTGCCATTTATATTCCAGAACGGGCCGTATCAATCTACCCCTTTTTAAAAGAATTTCGTCCCCGAAATTGGCGGGTGGTCCAAGGTAGGGTACTTTTGCTCAACCTAGTTAGTTGACCACTCGATCCAACTAAACCACGCTGACGCTGCGCTACTCTTATTCGATGCCCCCTGACATCACTGTACCTCTTGCAGTCCTTATCAGAAGAGGTTGGATTGTATTTGGTTCATGAAGTGGGATTCCATCACTTCCTCTGTTTCAAGTGTAGGAATTCATCTTCTATCAGGTTGACATCCTCTTTGAGATACAATTTATTCTCAAAACGTTGTCCGACAACCTCCCAAATGGGTAACTCTTCCATAGTCAATAAATGCCTCTCGGGTTTTCTCACCCCGCACTAGCTGTTTCGCGCATAAAGAAAGCAGATGAGGCAATCCATTTCTCTGGTGGAAGTTCCATCACCTCAAAGGTCTCATCCACATTATCAATCTAGAATTCTGCCTGAGATCAGTCCTTAGACTTGCAGAATTCATTGATGGCATCAGAGCGGAATCTCTATGATGGGGTACGTCCCATCCATGTAGAACACATTGTCTCCTTTTTTTTTTGCCACTCCTGGTATATGGATAAACAATTACCCTGTTTAAAAACATCTCTCACAACCACATAATCCCAAAAGAACTTTACTCATTGCTTCATGAAGTAGAGAGACGAGTATACAACTCACACTTGCTTTTTGTTGCGATTCCACTTTATTCACCAACCAGTAATATCTGTTGAGAGCTGTCAATTTAGCCGTCACAATTCTGACGCTTGGTGCTCCCCGACCAAGTTCAAGTTTGACCAATTTAAGCTCCCAAAAGAGTAAAGGTAGTCTTTTCCTTATCAAGTCATTCAAATTTGACACACAGCTTGGATACTTGACTCCAGACACTTAGGGGTCTTCTTTAAACTTTTAACGGCTTATACACAAGCAAGCAAAACCCTTTAGGCCTCCAGGCCCACAACACGCCACATACCCAAATTGGGTGGCTCTGATATTCATCGGGCGATAAGGGCTCACACTTTTCTAGTAAGCCAAATACTCCAAGCGAATGCTCGAACCACTTTAGTTCATCACCAGAGTAACCTATGTGTGTCAGATCAAGTTGCTTAAGATTACGAAGCTTCTCATCTGGTCACTTGACTTACATCACCACTTCATAATCGAGAGAAGTTGCAATCATGTTGCAAGTACAACTCATAACCCCGAACCCAAGGGTTGAAAAGGTTTCCACCTCGGTTCCCCCATATAGGAAGGCAGACTCCAGTACGACGTGGATTCTCAGAAGAAGGGTTAAGGGTTTCAAAACCCCTTATTGACATTCTATTTCTCCATCATCCCCGTCTTTAGCATTCTTATTTCTCAATGTATGAGTGTCTGCCATCATACGCTAGGGAAGTCATTTTCACCCTAATAGGTGGTCATACTATTCAAAAGGCTAGTTTGGCCTATTTCCGAGACAACATCCTTTTCACGTCCATCTCACCCTGGTTTCAACCATCTTTAGACATCATGAGGTCTCAGGGTGTGGCACGTGATCCCACTTTTCATTGCATTTAACCATGCTATTTGTTGTCTGGTCAATCCCGAATTATAGGGTGTCATTGGACAATGGTTGTTCGTTAATGGCGACCTCCAGGCCAAGCCTTATACAAATTCTCCAACCGGTTCACTGGTGCAAGTATACTGCCTCCACAGGCTATGTGTCCCATCCAAAATGTAGTATCACTCTATGAGTGTGCTTCACAGCCACTCATCGTGCCGTCATACGTCAAGACCATCATCTTCAGACATGGCTTGGCAGAGTTAGTCGCCTCTCTAGCATACTCAGCATTTGCATTCGTGTGGTGCAATTCATCCATGGATTACGGCTGGTCGCTAGACCGAGCGAATTCCTTTTCTCCAAAAGGGAGCAACTCTTAATAGTTTCTACAATGCTTGATCCTTGTACCCCAGCTAAAAGTTTCTGTATCTTGTTCTCATCTTCTTCTACTTCGGGGATAGGAATCATTTGATGGCAATGCCAGAAGGCTTCTTAGACTAGAGCAAGCACCACCAAACTCCCTAAGCCTCTCGTTTCTAGAGCCAAATTTTTCCTTTTGGGACTCTCATCGTAGTGTTAATCGTTGAATCACTCGTTCGCACTATCCAGACAAGTTTCACTACTCGTTTACACCACCCGAACGCGAAATTCGACCAAAATTTCACACGTCAATCCCACAACAGCATTAAGGCTACTAGGCTGGTCCATTCTATTCAATCACTAGTGAGAACTTCCTACCTGACTGGGCTAGATTAGTTAATCATTTTACAACACGGTCTCATTCAGGGAAGTACACTAACACGCTCATCATGGCATTTATGATCATCTTGGGGCCGACCCAACGACACTGCCCACATCCATGCTCTGATACCAATTGATACACCTCGCCTCGGATATCCATCTTGATACTGGCAATCACGGTTGTTGGCTGACACTTGGACACTGAGTTCCAGTGACGAAAGCCACTAACTAATTTTTCGCTCACAGCGAAGTATGGGGTTATCTTGGTGATCATAAATGAAGCCCTAAAGGCTATGGCCATTTTCGAATCCTATTCCACTTCAGCAAGCAAAACCATCAGCACTTTCTGAAGGACCAGCAGTAGCCAGTTTGTCCTTAGGGTGATTAATGAAAGCATCATCACCATCGTTACGTTGAACGATGGCGATCAATGAACTATCGTCCTCATGCGACCAAACAAAGCTCTCCTATATGGGTCACCGCCCACACACAACCCACAGACCACGATAACGAGTGTTGACACACTGGTGCTTTGAATCTCAGTCAAAGACCGTGACAATCGTCGTCCACTCATTTTAGCTGGCACGTCCCTCGGTTATTGTATCATAAAAGCCGATATAGGTCATCAGCTATCACATCTCATAAGCCGGTATGAATCCTCGGCTATCAAGTAGGGACTCATCCATCTCGTGGATGGCTCAGGTGTAACAACCCGGAATTTTAATTATTGGGTTTACGCAATTATTTTTGTAAAATGATAATTTTACCCTAGGTCGGTAAAGGGCATGTAAATCAAGTTTTGTTTCGGAACTTATTTGGTGGTGTTTTGGATACCGTTGCATAGGTCTCGAACTCACGAGTTAGTAGACAGGCGACACGCAGGAAACGGGGTTCGTGTACGAAAGTTATGGGTCTATACGTGTAAGGGCAGTTTGGTAATTTGCCATGGAGGGGAGATATTTTACTACCCAAATCAGATTAATCAGATTAATCTGATCATTGATCACACTCATCTCAATCGGTCTGAAACACAAAACCACTGAACCCGTACGAAAAACACCCGAAAAACCCACAAAGTCAACTTTGGATTCAAGGCTTTAGCTTCAAGTTTTGATCAACTAATCATATTCTACTCCTTCCCACGATTACAACCGTACCAACCATCGAAGGAGAGGACCACGGTGGAAGCCGAACCGAGTATAGGAAGTTTCGGATCTTCCGATCGATTTTTCGGCTTACACAGGTACGTGTTTGCTGTTTTAAGGTCATATTTGGATTCCTGGGTTCGAGTAGATAGATTTAGACGTAAAATTTGTGAAAAATGGTTGAGTTTTGAGGAAGTTGTAAAGCTTGGAGTTTCGGCCGGAAATGGGGGATTCCGACGGAAACCAGACGGCGACGCCGGTAGCTGGTCGTCTTCTCTGGCGAGTCACCGGTAACCGGTCGGGTCAAGTTGAACTGGTCGGGTTGAGTGAACCGGTCGGGTCGAGTTGAGTGAACCGGTCAGGTCGAGTTGGACCGGGTCAAGTTGAGCCGAACCGGGTTGGACCGATCCAGGCGCGTGAACACTGTAACAGGAGCGTGACCGGTGCCTGAGGGCGCGTGGGACCGTGTGCCAAACTTCCAGTGGCGCGTGGCTGCGCGTGGGGCCGAGTCTGAGGTCACGGCGTCGCGTGGTAACTAGTTTTCGACGTTTCGAATCTGTTGGTACAGGTTTCAGGTTGATCGGACGTCGTTTAGAGGTCATTTTGGCAATCCCAGCGGTAATGGTTGACCTTATTAGCGGGTTTTGAGCACGGAAAGTCAAGGTAGTTGGGTCATTATTGTGCATGTGTTCCTTGGGCTAGAGCGTCCATGAATTAAGGGTTGGATGATGTATGTGAGTGGACTTTTGTTTTATAAACTGAAATGCATGCATCAAAATATCTTTGTTAAATATTCGATGCATGCATTTCAGTTTATAAAACAAAAGTCCACTCACATACATCATCCAACCCTTAATTCATGGACGCTCTAGCCCAAGGAACACATGCACAATAATGACCCAACTACCTTGACTTTCCGAGCTCAAAACCCGCTAATACGGTAACCTATTACCGTTGGGATTGCCCAAAATGACTTCTAAACGATGTCCGATCAACCTGAAACCTGTACGAACAGATTCGAAACATCGAAAACTAGTTACCACGCCCGTCGTGACCTCAGACTCGGCCCCATGCGCCGCCGGAAGTTCGGCACACGGTCCCACGCGCCCTTATGCGCCGGTCACGCGCCTGCTACAGTGTTCACGCGCCTGGACCGGTCCAACCCAGTCCGACTCAACCTAACCCGGTCCAACTCGACCCGATCGGTTCACTCAACCCGACCGGTTCACTTAACCCGATCGATTCACTCAACCCGATCGGTTCACTCAACCCAACCGGTCTCCGGTGACTCGTCGGAGAAGAAGACCGGACGGCCGTCGCCGTCGTCGGAGGCTGGCCGGAGAAGATGACCGGATCGCCACCTCCGCCACCGTCTGGTTCGCTGGAAATCGCCATTTCCGGTCGATTTTCAAGGTTTTCTAACTTCTTCATTTCTTGACCGTTTTTCACGATCTAAACATGTAAATTCATCTACATTTCACTAGGAATCCAAATATGAGGTCAAAGTTCCGAGATCGTACCTGGTTTGGCCGGAAAACGGCCAAAAAGATTCGGTTCACCTCCCTCCTCCGTCCGTCGCCTACGGCGGTGCTCCCGCTCTAATAACTACCCCAAAATGCTCGTGGGGTCCCGGGGAAGATCCTCCCGACCTTGGTTTCGTTCGAATCGGATCGAAATCCATCCGATGAAAATGAGTTCTTCGGTGTTCGCACGGGGAGGACTTCGGGTAGGGGCGAGACTGAATGGACCAATCTCTCGAGGAGAGAGAAAAATATCTGCTATATAGTTCCAACTTTTCCAAAATTACCAAACTGCCCCTGAAGCTTCTAGACCCGTAACAAACTCATCGGGTCTCCGTTTTCCACGTGTCGCCTATCTACGAACTCGTGAGTTCGAGACCTACGCAACGACCCAAGAAAAATTCCCAAAAGTACTGCCAGTCAAAAAGTGACTCCCGAACCCGTCCAAAACTGAGAGGAAAATTGTCCAATTCACAAAATAATTTAATTTCTGGTCCGGGTCGTTACAATCTACCCCCCCTTAAGAAATTTCGTCCTCGAAATTCATTCCTAACCATGGAACAAATGAGGATATTGTGCCCGCATTAGTTCCTCAGTTTCCCACGTTGCCTCCTCCACGTTATGATTCCTCCACAAGACTTTAACTAGAGGAATAGTCTTTTCCTCACTCAAATCCACCAACTCGGGTGTTAACAGTCTTCTTTCACCTATTTCACTCCAGCACAAAGGTGTCCTGCAACTGAGTCTTTAACTCTCGCAATTCTGCCGGTGCCATCCTATACGGTGCCTGTGAGATAGGTTGAGTACCTGGCAAAAGTTCGATGGTGAACTCAATCTCACGATCAGGTGGCAATCCTAGAAGATCATCTGGAAACACATCAGAGAACTCACTCACCACTGGAATATCCTCCACTCTCATCGGAGTGTCCCGTGAATCAAACACATGAGCCGAATACCCCTCACAACCTTTCCTCAACAATCTCTCAGTGGTCAACGCTGATATCACTCTAAAGGGTAGTACCCTACGATCTCCCCGAAATGTAAGTTCCGGTAATCCTGGACTCCGAAAAACCACTGTCTTATCATAATAGTCTATGGAGGCATGGTGTATGGACAACCAATCCATCCCCAGAATCCCATCAAACTCAAAAATATCAAAGGGGATTAAATCTGCCTCCTAACCATGGCCTTCAACCATCACCGGACAACTGCGAATCACGAGGTTCGCCACCAAAGTCGGTGTAAAGCGACTCAGCGCTATGAATCTCTGTTCATACTCGGCCACAGTCATGTCTACTTGCTGTAAATGCAAGAACTCGACCTCCTTAACATTCCGGTGTGAGCGAGGGTAAAATTGCTCCAAGAAGCGTTCCCTGAAAGTTTGCCAAGTAAGTGTATGGACATTCCAGCCTGACACCTCCAATGAGTGCCACTAGTGGTAAGCAGAACCACCTAGCAAAATGTGGCCAACAGAACTCTGTCCCCTAGAGGACATCTCATAATAAAAAAACACCCGCTCCATGCGAGTAATCCAATCCTGAGCCTCATCTGGCTAGACTAGCCCATAAATATCGTCGCCCCCAGTCTCTGGGCTCTCTCAATATCAGAGACTTCATGAGAAGCCCTATCCTGGAGTACAGAAGCTAAAGTCTGACACAGCTGGTCTAGTGTCTGCCTCAAATCAGGCTCCACTGCAGGTTCATGGTCATCTCCACCATTTCTCGACCGTTGACGGAACTCACATCTCGGAGGCATCTTGTTAACAGAAATCCTTAAATAATTTACACACAAGTGTGCGGTCTGCAAGAAGTTAACCTAGAGCTCTGATACCACTTGTAATGACCCTTCTCGAATTTTCCCTCGAAACCCGGAAAGAACCCTTATCCCGTCTGACATATCTTTTATCTCAAATTTTAAATATCAGAAATACCCTTTATCCTTAAATAAATTTTTTCTTTTTTGTAAACCTTACAGGGTTTCCGACTGAACCTCCGTACTTACTGACCATTCCTACCTGTCAGACGCAGGATAGTATACAGGTCAAAGCCAAGACCTCGGAATAGTGGTGGTCCAAAAAGGAACACTCTCTGACACCAATTGTTAGTAGGTCAGACACTGAGGACATCTCTGCTGGAATACCACAAGACAACCGACTAGTCATACACTTGTGAACCAACAATAATTCGTCACTCTGGGTCACCGCCCACACCAACCCACTGACCCGGATGACGAAGTATTTTCGTAGGCTGATTAAGCCCATGACAATCGTCGTCAAATCATATTAGAGCTGGAAATATCCTCGGCTATCATATCACATCAGTCGGCATATCCCTCGACTGGCATATCCCTAGCCACCAGGGTATCCCTTGGGGTGTGCTAGTCCTGTATCACAACTCTCTGTACTATGATATCACATCAGTCGGCAAGTATCCTCGACTATCATATCATATCATCAGCCGGTATAACCTTCGGCTATCATATCACATCAGTCGGCATATCTGTCGACTATCATATCATATCATCAGCCGGTATAACCTTCGGCTATCATATCATATCAGTCGGCATATCTCTCGACTATCATATCATATCATCAGCCGGTATAACCTTCGGCTATCATATCATATCAGTCGGTAAGTATCCTCGACCATCATATCATATCATCAGCCGGTATAACCTTCGGCTATCATATCATATCAGTCGGCATATCTCTCGACTGTCATATCATATCATCAGCCGGTATAACCTTCGGCTATCATATCATATCAGTTGGCATATCTCTCGACTATCATATCATATCATCAGCCGGTATAACCTTCGGCTATCATATCATATCAGTCGGCATATCTCTCGACTATCATATCATATCATCAGCCGGTATAACCTTCGGCTATCATATCATATCAGTCGGCATATCTCTCGACTATCATATCATATCATCAGGCGGTATAACCTTCGGCTATCATATCATATCAGTCGGTAAGTATCCTCGACCATCATATCATATCATCAGCCGGTATAACCTTCGGCTATCATATCATATCAGTAGGCATATCTCTCGACTATCATATCATATCATCAGACGGTATAACCTTCGGCTATCATATCATATCAGTCGGCATATCTCTCGACTATCATATCATCTCATCAGCCGGTATAACCTTCGGCTATCATATCATATCAGTCGGTAAGTATCCTCGACCATCATATCATATCATCAGCCGGTATAACCTTCGGTTATCATATCATATCAGTCGGCATATCTCTCGACTATCATATCATATCATCAGCCGGTATAACCTTCAGCTATCATATCATATCAGTCGGCATATCTCTCGACTATCATATCATCTCATCAGCCGGTATAACCTTCGGCTATCATATCATATCAGTCGGTAAGTATCCTCGACCATCATATCATATCATGAGCCGGTATAACCTTCAGCTATCATATCCTATCAGTCGGCATATCTCTTGACTATCATATCATATCATCAACCTTGATCAACTGAAGGGGACAAAGTATTTTTCGAAAATTGACCTTCGATCCAGGTACCATCAGTTAAGGATCCGGGAAGAGGATGTTCAGAAAATAGCTTTCAGGACTCGGTATGGTCATTATGAGTTCCTGGTGATGCCGTTCGGGTTGACTAATGCCCCGGCAGAGTTTATGGATTTGATGAACAGGGTGTTCCAAAAGTATTTGGATCGATTTGTAATTGTGTTCATCGACGATATCTTGGTGTATTCGAGGAGTGCCAAGGCACATGAGAAGCACTTGAGGTTGGTGCTGAATATGCTTAGGAAAAAGCATTTGTTTGTTAAGTTTAGTAAATGCCAATTTTGTTTGACCGAAGTTGGATTCTTGAGTCATGTGATTTCGGCTGAGGATATCAGCATATATCTCCAAAAAGTGGAGGCAGTGACGTTTGAGGAGCAACCGGTGCAAATTCTGGATTGGAAGGAAAAAGGTACTTCGCAGAAAGACTATTCCTCTAGTTAAAGTGTTATGGAGGAATCATAACGTGGAGGAGGCCACGTGGGAAACCGAGGAACTAATGCGGGCACAATATCCTCATTTGTTTCATGGTTAAGAATGAATTTCGAGGACGAAATTTCTTAAGGGGGGTAGATTGTAAAAACCCGAAATTTTAATTATTACGTTTACGCAATTATTTTTGTAAAATGACGATTTTACCCTTGGTATGTAAAGGGCATGGAAATCAAGTTTTGTTTCGGAACTTATTAGGTGGTGTTTTGGATACCGTTGCGTAGGTCTCGAATTCACGAGTTCGTAGACAGGCGGCACGCAGGAAACGGGGTTCGTGTACGAAAGTTATGGGTCTAGACGTGTAAGGGCAGTTTGGTAATTTGCCATGGAGGGGAGATATTTTACTACCCAAATCAGATTAATCTGATCATTGATCACACTCATCTCTCTCGGTTTGAAACACAAAACCACCGAACCCGTGCGAAAAACACCCGAAAAACCCACAAAGTCAACTTTGGATTCAAGGCTTTAGCTCCAGTTTTGATTAACTAATCGTATTCTACTCCTTCCCACGATCACAACCGTACCAACTATCAAAGGAGAGGACCACGGTGGAAGCTGAACCGAGTATAGGAAGTTTCGGATATTCCGATCGATTTTACGGCTTACACAGGTACGTGTTTGATGTTTTAAGGTCATATTTGGATTCCTGGGTTCGAGTAGATTGATTTAGACGTAAAATTTGTGAAAAATGGTTGAGTTTTGAGGAAGTTGTAAAGCTTGGAGTTTCGGCCGGAAATGGGGGATTCCGGCGGAAACCAGACGGCTGCGCCGGTAGCCGGTCGTCTTCTCCAGCGAGTCACCAGTAACCGATCGGGTCGAGTTAAATCGGTCGGGTTGAGTGAACTGGTCGGATCGAGTTGAATCGGTTGAGTTGAGTGAACCGGTCAGGTCGAGTTGGACCGAGTCAGGTTGAGCCGGACCGGGTTGGACCTGTCCAGGCGTGTGAACACTGTAATAGGCACGTGACCGGCACGTGAGGGCGCGTGTGACAAACTTCTGGCGGCGCGTGGCGGCGCGTGGAGTCGAGTCTGAGTTCACGGCGACACGTGGTAACTAGGTTTCGACATTCTGAATCTGTTGGTACAGGTTTCAGGTTGATCGGACGTCGTTTAGAGGTCATTTTGGGCAATCCCAGCGGTAATGGTTGACCTTATTAGCGAGTTTTGAGCACGGAAAGTCAAGGTAGTTGGGTCATTATTGTGCATGTGTTCCTTGGGCTAGAGCGTCCATGAATTAAGGGTTGGATGATGTATGTGAGTGGACTTTTGTTTTATAAACTGAAATGCATGCATCAAAATATCTTTGTTTAAATACTGTTATGTATTGTGGCATTGAATTTCTGGATTTTAGAAATGATTACTAGACATATGTTTTCCACTATATCAGTTAAAGTGTGATTTGAGAAATATCATGGGTTTTGGACTCGGTTTTGATATCATTTTGACGTGGAAATTATTGAGTCCATGATTTGGGTTTTGATCCGTATGTATGAGTTTATCGAAATTGGCCATATATTTGAGGGAGACCAGAACCCGGGACTAGGATCCGTTATTAGCGGTGAACCCGGTGAACCTCCAATATAATACGATATGATATGATAGTCGAGGGATATGCCGACTGATATGATATGATAGTCGATGGATATGCCAACTGATATGATATGATAGCCGAAGGTTATACCGGCTGATGATATGATATGATAGTCGAGGATACTTGCCGACTGATGTGATATGATAGCCGAAGGTTATACCGGCTGATGATATGATATGATAGTCGATGGATATGCCGACTGATATGATATGATAGCCGTAGGTTATACCGGCTGATGATATGATATGATAGTCGAGGGATATACCGACTGATGTGATATGATAGCCGAAGGTTATACTGGCTGATGATATGATATGATAGTCGTGGATACTTGCCAACTGATGTGATATGATAGCCGAAGGTTATACCGGCTGATGATATGATATGATAGTCGAGGATACTTACCGACTGATGTGATATGATAGTCGAAGGTTATACCGGCTGATGATATGATATGATAGTCGATGGATATGCCGACTGATATGATATGATAGCCGAAGGTTATACCGGCTGATGATATGATATGATAGTCGAGGGATATGACGACTGATGTGATATGATAGCCGAAGGTTATACCGGCTGATGATATGATATGATATGATATGATATGATAGTCGAGGATACTTACCGACTGAGGTGATATGATAGCCGAAGGTTATACCGACTGATGATATGATATGATAGTCGAGGATACTTGCCGACTGATGTGATATGATAGCCGAAGGTTATACCGGCTGATGATATGATATGATAGTCGATGGATATGCCGACTGATATGATATGATAGCCGAAGGTTATACCGGCTGATGATATGATATGATAGTCGAGGGATATGCCGACTGATGTGATATGATAGCCGAAGGTTATATCGGCTGATGATATGATATGATAGTCGAAGGTTATACCGGCTGATGATATGATATGATAGTCGAGGATACTTGCCGACTGATGTGATATGATAGCCGAAGGTTATACCGACTGATGATATGATATGATAGTCGAGGATACTTGCCGACTGATGTGATATGATAGCCGAAGGTTATACCGGCTGATGATATGATATGATAGTCGATGGATATGCCGACTGATATGATATGATAGCCGAAGGTTATACCGGCTGATGATATGATATGATAGTCGAGGATACTTACCGAATGATGTGATATGATAACCGAAGGTTATACCGGCTGATGATATGATATGATAGTCGATGGATATGCCGACTGATATGATATGATAGTCGAAGGTTATACCGGCTGATGATATGATATGATAGTCTAGGGATATGCCGACTGATGTGATATGATAGCCGAAGGTTATACCGGCTGATGATATGATATGATAGTCGAGGATACTTGCCGACTGATGTGATATCATAGTACAGAGTGTTGTGATACAGGACTAGCACATCCCAAGGGATACCCTGGTGGCTAGGGATATGCCAGTCGAGGATACTTGCCGACTGATGTGATATGATAGTCGAAGGTTATACCGGCTGATGACATGATATGATAGTCGAGGATACTTGCCGACTGATGTGATATCATAGTACAGAGAGTTGTGATACAGGACTAGCACACCCCAAGGGATACTCTGGTGGCTAGGGATATGCCAGTCGAGGGATATGCCGACTGATGTGATATGATAGCCGAGGAAATTTCCGGCTCTAATATGATTTGACGACGATAGTCATGGGCTTAATCAGCCTATGGGCTTAATCAGCCTACGGAAATACTTCGTCATCCGAGTCAGTGGGTTGGTGTGGGCGGTGACCCAGAGTGACGAATTATTGTTGGTTCACAAGTATCTGACTGGTCGGTTGTCTTGTGGTATTCCAGTAGAGATGTCAGCAGTGTCTGACCTACTGACAATTGGTGTCAGAGAGTGTTCCTATTTGGACCACCACTATTCCGAGGTCTTGGCTTTGACCTGTATACTATCCTGCGTCTGACAGGTAGGAATGGTCAGTAAGTACAGAGGTTCGGTCGGGAACCCTGTATGGTTTACAAAAAAAGAAAAAAATTATTTAAGGATAAAGGGTATTTCTGATATTTAAAATTTGAGATAAAAGAGCTGTTAGACGGGATAAGGGTTCTTTCCGGGTTTCGAGAGAAAATTCAGGAAGGGTCCTTACATCAGGTCACTATACCTCACTCTCATCATCCCTCTACGAAAGAGATCGATATGCTCAACGTCAAAATCTCATCGTCACTCTACGGACGATATCACATAACTTGACGTCACACTCGTGCGTACGGACCAAGACTCTCATCAGTCTTCAAAACCCTCGGCTGGTATCACACGTAAGCTGGCATGTTACATCGACTATCATGTCGCATCATTAGTAGGCATAACCCTCAGCTGGTATCATCCAGCATGTATCACCAGCTGGCATAACACATCATCAACTGGTATGTATCATCGGCTGGCATCAGTCGGCATGTATCATCGACTGGCATCACATCATCAGCTGGCATGTATCATCGTCTGACATCAGCCGGCATGTATCTTCGACTGGCATCATACACACAGGTATGCCAATGGCACTGTAGTCGCACAAGTCACGCACACGTGACAGGCTGGGTGTCTACGCTCGTACCACGATCATATGGAGTACGGTCTATGGACTACAGACAAGTACGATACCTACCTTCACCATATGGGCATACCATAACTAGCTCATATGCTATGTTGGCATAACTCCTCGATAATCATCGCATCACCATATGACTCATGTGCTATGCCGGTATGTATCATCAGTAATCATTGCACTATCATGACTAAGAGCTATGCCGACATGGATCATCGAAAATCATAACACTATCATGACTCATGTGCCATGCCGACATGTATCATCAGTAATCATCGTACTATCATGATTCATGTGCTTTGCCCGCACGTAATGGCCGTAACACCTCAACACTGACACACGTGCTAAGCCTACATGACTCATCTGTATTAGCATCTCGACCAACTCACGTCTATACCGGTATGACTCTTCGACACTAGAATCATGACCATAAAATCTCTCTCTCGAATGTCATACCCGTATCGATCTCTCTGTAACTCTCAATTGTCGTCGTCTTACTTTTCTCAGAATCTTACCTCGAGACATCCTAAAAGTGGTAGTTTATACTCATTCCGGAGTATTTATTTTCCTCCAATATATCTCGTAGTCTATCCTCGAGATTTACCGTATTTGTACTAGTTTATAGTCGTCATGGAGTATTTATTATTCCTAGGGTTACCAACCCTACAGGTTTTTTTCTACAATGCCGGGCCCTGAAGGTAATCCTTCGCGTAGTTTAAGATCACACATGTGATCGTTTTCTTCTTATTCTTAATAACATTCCTAAACCTTACCTTTAACAAGCATTAAATCAAATAATGCATAATTGAAGGTTTAGGGAAAAGGGTCCGCTCACAATTCATAGGTGAGAAGTCTCTTGGTACGATCCCACAGTTCTCCTTCATTAGTTTGTGTACTTATGTTCATCTCCACACTTTGGCTGCAAAGTGGTGGTGTTATTCGTCATCACCTAGCACACAATGCCATTCAAAAGGAGATATTAGCATCAATAATTCTTTCATTACATCATTAAACGGGGTTCCTTCACACATGGACTTTAAACTTGCCCATAATAAACCTATGCAAACAGAATTTACCTAAACGGGGCTTTAAATGGATTTAAATGGCCTCAAAATTGCAAAAAACAGGTTCGAAACGCCTCAAAACCCTAGACACGAGCTACCGTGGGTCGGGGAACTATTCCACATGCCGCCACGCTCCTGCAAAAGGCCGGCGGCCATCCCACATGCCGCTACGTGCCTCACGCGCGTCTTACTCGCCTGAACAGTCACTGCGGAATATTCTGTTGCTCTGACGGAATATTCCGTCAAGACTGACGAAATATTCTGACGGAATCAATATATTCCATCAATCTTAACGACGTTAGGGTCTGTTCAGACGCCAAACGCCGTTAGCTTTTAACGAAATATGCTAACATCGTTAGCATAATCCGTCAACTGTTCACAGTGTCAGTTAGTCTTGATGGTTGACTGAGCTATTGACTATTCTACCACGTGGCTCCACGTGGCACCACGTGGCTCCACGTGGCACCACGTGGCACTACGTGTCAGTTGACTCAGCTGCTGACTAGGTTGCCACTTGGTGTAACGACCCAAAAATTTTAATTTGTGAATTTTCGTAAATTAATTTGAAAAATGATGAAATCACCCTTGGTTGTTTAAGAGCCTTGAAAGTCAATTTTTGTTTCGAGACACTTTTGGCTGAGTTTTGGGGGCCGTTGCGTAGGTCTCGAACTCACGAGTTCGTAGACAGGTGGCATGCAGAAAACGGAGTTCGTATGCGAGAGATGTGGGTCTAGAATGTTCAGGGGCATTTTTGTAATTTGGCTTGGGTATTTATTGTAACCCAATTAGATCATATCTTCTCCCATTTTTCATTCTCTCTCTTCGCGACTCACCATACACCGTGTGACCGAACCCAAAAACCTAAGAAATTGGAACTTCGATTAAGGCAATCTCTTCCGTTTTTGCTCCACTATTCGAATTCTCCTCATTCCTATGGTCACAGACGTACCAACCATCGAATAAGGCAGCCGCGGTAGGCCCTGAACCGAGTAAAGGAAAACCAAAACCTTTCTATCTATTTTCCAACCAACACTGGTATGGGTTTCGTGTTTAGAGTTCATTTCTGAGTTCCTGGGTTCGAGTAGATGGATTTAGACCTAAAATTTGTGAAAAACGGTTGAGTTTTGAGAAACTTAGGAAAAATTCAAGCTCAGCCGACAATGGAGTTTTCCGGCGACGACGGAGCGGTCGTCTTCTCCAGTGACTCTCCGTCGACTCATGTGACTCTCCGTCGACTCCAACAACTGGTTTGATTGGAGGGGGCTGACGTGGCATACCACCTGGCTGCCATGTGGAGCCACGTGGAGGCCATCTGGCAGCCACGCGGGTGCCACCTGGCGACCGAGTCAGCTCTGAGTCAGCATCGAGTCAACACCGAGTCAGACCGAGTTGGCACGTGGAACACTGTAGCAGCGCGTGGGACTGTAGCAGCATGTGGGACACTATAGCAGGCACGTGAGGTAGTGTTGTAGGCACATGGCGGTGCGTGGTCCGGCCTTACGTCGGCGCGTGGCTACGCATGGGATCGGTTCTCGGGTCACGACGGTGCATATCAACAAGCTTTCGACGTTTCGGGTCTGTTGGCGTAGGTTTTTGGTTGATCGGATGTCGTTTAGGGGTAGTTTTGGGTGTTCGAAGTTGTTGCATTTTTAGTGTGACGCAAGCGGACCTCCCGGGGTTTAGGGAGTCTAAATATAGGGTTTTAATTATTGTTGGTAATCCCGATTATTACTTTTGACAGGTGATACTGCTCCGGGAACTTTCTGAGAAGCGTACAGCTTGGGATTGAGCTTTGGACGTGTGGTGAGTGGACTTTTGTTTGTAAATTATAATGCATGCATAAAGGTATATTTGATTTAAATTCTGTTATGTATTGCTTTTGGCAAATTTCCGGAATTGAGAAATTGTTACTGGACATGGGCTTTCAATAATTATTTGGAAATGATGTTTTGGGCTATGGCTTGGCTTTATGGTTTCGGGTTTTATATGGTTTGACTTGATTGATTTTGGATTTCGGTCGAGTCCATGATTTTGAGTTTAAACCCGATTTTTCAATGAATTTGGCCTAAGCCAGGAAACAAGGATTTCAAAACATGGATTTTGGTTTTCAATGGATTTTTGTCCCCGATGGTCAAGGTTTTCTCCGACTGGCGTCGAGGGTCTTTCTCCGCTAGATCATTGAGGGTTCTCCGACGTTGGTGTCGAGGGGTATTTTGTCCACCAGGTTGTTGAGGCTGTCTACGCGTAGTACATGTTTCTGCACAACTCGAGGTATATCGAGTGTGTGGAGGGTATCGAGCTACGACTCGGGATTTTATTCGGAGAGTAGTGGGATATGTTTTGATATATATTTTTGTGTCCAAGTATGTTTACATGATTTTAAACTCCTTTGAGGAGGGTTTTCAAAGCAGGGTTGTGGACCACGAAATGTTTTCATTATTCGGATTTTCGTGGGTCCCACCAAGTGTTTTAAACATGAGATGGATTTTTCCGGTGGGTTTTCGGATTATCTATATATTATATTTATATACAAAGGAATTTTATGTTATGCATGCATAGTTTTACTCGTGGAGGGGGGAAATGTATGTTTTCCTCGGAAATTATTTTTAAATGATTATTTTGTCAACTCACAACTTTCGTGTTTTAAATCCCCTCCAGGCTGTTGAGTTGACGTGGGCATAATCCAGAGGCGGAGGCATTAGATTTTTAGCTGCGCGTTTACCTAGACTCTCGAGTATGATATTTAATTATGTATTTTATTTATCCTACCCTAGATGCTCTGATAAGTCTGTTGGACTGATTGTAAAATTGTGGTTACATCGTTGGATGGTTGACCTTATTGGAATCTGGAGTGTTATTTGATCCTTAGTCTGACAGGTGGAAGACGGTTAGCCAGTCCTTAAGGGGAGATTCTGCCGGACTTTTGGCAGAATTCTCATTTTAAATGGCAAGGACTTGGGGGTATTATGGGAATTTCTTTAGGTTGTCAGACGGGAGCAGGGTTCTTCCCGAGTTTCGAGGGGGAAATTCAGGAAGGGTCATGTCACTATGCTACACGTGGCACCATACGTCAGCTGAGTCAGCAGCAGACTGGACTGCCACGTCAGCTTCAGCTTCGAACCAGTTCGTCGGAGTCTAGCCGTAGAAGATGACCGGACCACCATCAATGCATGCTTCAGCTTCGAACCAGTTCACCGGAGTCTCACCGGAGAAGATGGCCAGACCACCGTCAACACTACTGTCGACGGCGGTAGGAAACTGCCATTAATGGCCGAGAGTCCAACAACGGTGGCTGAAATATGCAATAATGGCCGAGAGTCCAAGCTTTTCCAGATTCCTCAAAACCCAACCGTTTTTCACGATCCAAGTATGTAAATTCATCTTCTCCTTCCTAGGAGTTCGAATCCAAACTTAGAATTGAGAACCCTTACTTGGTTTGGCCGAAAAACAGCCGAGAAGTTTCGGCCAACTTCCTCTCTTCGATCCCCCGTCTCTGATGGTGTTCAACCCTCGATATTTTCACCAAAAGGCTCGTGAGGTAAAGGGGATTCCATCCCTGGCCTCGATTTAGATCGAAACGACCCAAAATGGGTTGGCTATAGTGGTGGGTTCGGTGTACGCACGTGGAGGAGAGAGAGAGTGCTCAAGGGAGGAGAGAGAGTGAGTCTGAAAAAACTGAGGGAAAAGAGAGAAAGTCCAGAATTTATATTTTTGGACTTTCCTAAAATTACCGTTTCGTCCTCATCGTTTTAGACCTGTAACTTTCTTGTACAAACTCTGATTCTCCCGTGTCGCCTGTCTACGTACTCAGGAGCTCGAGACGGACATAATGGTACGAGAAAAATAGTCAAAAGTGTTATCAATATCAAAGTGACTGTCGGGCCCATCAATACTACAAGGGTAAAATGATCATTTCGCGACCCCAAGCATCTAATTTACGGCCCACCAAAACATTGGGTCTTCACGAACGATCCAAAACTCTTTTAGTTCTCAGGTTAATTCTTTAATTTCCATTTATATTCTGGAACGGGTCGTATCAAAAGAGTTACTGAATAAGCGATACGAATAAAAAACACTACTACTTAAAAGCGCTTTACAAGAAGCAAATCCAAACGGACACTTAATCTCTTTGCTAACGTGCTGGTATAAATTTAGTGTTGTTTATATTCGTACTAGTGAGAAGTTTTTGAAAAAGCATGTAATAGCTTAACCATTTGCGCATATATTGGTAGGAACAAAAGTTTATTTGATATTTTATGACCAAATTAAATTTTGAGGTTAGACGACCAACGTACCCATTGAAGGGATCAAGCCAAACGTAGTTCACCCCGTAAGTTTTTTAGAGGAAATATGATTTTGGGGTGGCTACGTCTAGTTTAGGGTTACACTGCCTACATACGATTTTTCTAGGGGATTAAGCCGTTGTAATTTGACTTTTTTTCTTGCCCTAATTTCTGTTTGATTCGTTTTTTCAGATTTTTAGCTCTATGTATTTTTTTTGGTGCTCTAACTTTTGTTTGGAGCGCCTTTCAGCTCAACGAACATTTTCTTGCCTGAACTTTTGCTTGAACAATCTTTTTGGATTTTCAATTCAACGAGTCTTATTTTTTTTGTGGTCTAATTTTGGTTTGGGCCGCTCTTTTGGTTTTTGGTCGAACGAGCATTTTGTTACCCAAACTTTTACTTGAGCAGTCCTTTCAGATTATTCAGCTCAACAAGCCTTTTATAACTCTAAATTTTGCTTGATCCTTACAGATTTTTGGCTCATTTTTATTTTATTTTATATTTTATTTTTGTTAGTCAACTCTATGATGCCAATATCAATCATCTCTTGGATCAAGTCGTTGAGAACATCACAATCATTTGGTGGATGACTGGATGACTGAGGATCTAGTGATACCGACGATAATTGGAGTCATTATTGGTTTCAACTGGTATTTTAGGCTCGGGGAAATTGATGATTTTAGCTTTCAAGAGTTGGACGAGGATTTGTTCAATGTGCTCATTATTGAGTGTGAGTTGACTTCTTTCTTCTTTTTCATTTTAAGAGAATAAATAAAATTTATTTTCTTTACTGCATTGATCGACGATTACTTCGAGACGGTGACACAGGGAAACTCTTGATCAATTCATCATCTCTTCTTTTTTTCGCATGCCATAAACAAAAGTTAAGAGTACCTGTAAAGGTCATTTCAGATTTTAAATGCCGCAACATCGGCCATTTGTCTAGCGAACGAATGACTTGACCTTGAAGTTACTGAAAAAGAAAGTGTTGTGACTTGTGAGTCGGAGTTGAAGTTCGTATCCCAACAAAATATGGAATCGAAGTCGGATAGAAATTTTGAATGTAGTAGTCTTGACCCGAGCCCTGCGCTAGTTACAACTTACAATTATAGGAGGTTGTGGATAGCAAAATTGAGAGGAGCTCCAAATGAAGTTGAGTTCAGTGAGTGGGAAGCTTCTTGTCACCTTCCTCCCTTGATTGGGATAGTGGGTCCCAATCCCAATTAATCAAAATGGAACCCTTGAAGTTGTGGAAGATATGAACGCAGAACGCTGAAGAGGCAGGTATGAGGTACGTGGGATTCTCAGGTGCGCAGACAGCGGGATGGGGTCCATGTTGATTAGAAAGCCCCATTATAGTACAAGAGGCCAAGAGGGGTGAGTGGAGGATCCATTTATAAGATTGAAAATCTATATAAATGACCCTCGGAATATTCTCACCAAAAGATAAGATTTTGAAGATACGTACAGTACGTACCTCACCAACTTTGGAATTTAAAAACCCTTCCGGCTTCAATATATATACAATCCCTTTGTGCCCCCAATTTTACTCGATCCACCCAAATTAACACACACAATATTCTCTCAACTCAACATGTCATTTGCACCTACTTCTACTTCTACTTCTACATCTAGCAATAGTATCCATGAAATTGGAAACCTCAAGTCTAGAAGACTTCTTCTACACAACCCTCTTTACCAACCACAGAATAATTCACAGATTTCCTCCTCCTCATCTTCATCAGATCAATATCCAGGAGACAACAGCTTCGATGCCAATGTTGTTATGGTCCTCTCAGTCCTCCTGTGTGCCCTCATTTGCTCTCTTGGCTTAAACTCCATTATCAAGTGTGCTTTGAGGTGCTCCACTTTTGTGTCCTCCTCAGACGCGTCAAGATCAGGATCAGGGTCACCCAACAACATAAACAACAACAACAACAACAACAACAGCAATTCATCATCCTCAGCAGCAGCGGGTAGCAGCAACACTGGTGTGAAGAAAAAGGCCTTGAAAACATTCCCGACAGTGAGTTACTCAGCTGATCTGAAACTCCCAGGGCTGGAAACAGAGTGCGTCATCTGTCTATCCGATTTTGCACCGGGGGACCGCGTGCGTCTTCTGCCGACGTGTAACCACGGCTTCCACCTCCGGTGCATAGATAAGTGGCTGAGCTCCCACTCGTCGTGCCCCAAATGCAGGCACAACTTGATCGAGACATGTCAGAAGATTGTAGCAGCAGCAGCCACCTCGTCACAACTTCAACAAACCATTCTAAGCATTACGCCATTAGAGTCTGAACCTTTCACGCGTAATTACAGGGGTACTACACCTAGCTAGCTAGAGTGCTTATAATTCTTTACTTAATTGTATAATTAATATGTAGTTAATTATTAGTTAATTATATATAACCATATATGGACTAAGCTTAATTAGCTAGGTTACTAGGGTTTTGATATGAGCTCTAAAAGGGCCAGCCTTCATGAAGCCAAACCCAGTATGTAGCTGATACAGAAAGTGTAAATTATTTAATTAATTAATGAATCAATATATATATATATATATATATATATATAGTGTTTGCAATTGTGAATGAATTAATAATTAATGTCCAAAACATGGGTTAGCTGCTGAGTCAAGATAGCATGAAGGATGTATAATTGAATATATAGGATTTCTGATATGGAAAATCACTGGAGATGAGAGCCAGGCAGGCAGCAGGATTTGAGATTTGAGTGTTGAAGGGGAATCCTTCCAATCAGCTTATTAATGGGACAACTAATCTATTTCTTTTTGCTTTTTTAATTAATTCAAAGTTGAAAGTTGAAAAGAAATATATGCTTTTTAGTGTGCATTATACAAAGGCATTGCCAAAATATATAATGCCACCTTCCATTTTAAACACAAGAGTTGTACTCTTGGGTGTCACTAACAATTTATTCAACTCATCTTCTTCAATATTGTTTATTCTCTATTCAAATTATCATTAAGTACGTGAATTGAATTCGAAAAAGCAAAAAAAAGAACAGTGCTAGTCCTAGTAATGGTGTTGTTGAAATATATAAAAATGAGAAAGTATATATAGAGTCCCGATCCAAGAAGCCAATTAACATGCAAATCAAAAGTGGCCCACATTGAATTGAAAAAGAAGGATTATTTGAAGAAAGGAAAATGAATGGAGCATTTATGCTTATACAACAGAATTGGAAGATGAGGGTGAAACCACTGGGAATAACGTGGTTTCAGATCGATCAAATCAAATGCAAAAGGGGGAATTTGTATCATACCAATCACGTGGAGTGTCTCAAACTAAGATAGCTAGCTACTAGCTAGGCACTCGCAACTCACAACTAACAACCCTACTACCACCTCCACCGCCCACTTTAAGGGCATGTCTAATGCAAAATGCAGGGAGAGAGACAAGGGCCGATTCTGTTTTGCCCATTAAAAGACTTTGTTCATGTAATTTAGTCCGTATTATTTTTTGGTTTATTACTTGAATGCACTCCGAACAAGACGTGAAATCTTACTTTGTACCAAGAATAAGAATTCATGCCACTTTGTACCAAAAATAGATATTATGTTACCTCCGTTGCACCTTCCGTCAATCTTTGTTACCAACGCCGTTAAAAGTGCTGATGTGACAGTAATATTACAAAATCTGTCGAGGCAATTAAGATAATTATTATATTTTATTAAATTTTATATTAATTTTTTTTTTAAATTTAAAACAACTCTAAAATTACCCCAACACGCCCCCTTCTCCTTCCTACCCTCTCTGCTCCTTCCTCCCCTCTCTGCGCTTCGATACCACGAACATACCAGCCACGAACACACCAGCCACCACTGTGCACAGCTCCAGCCTCCCCACCAAGCCCAAAAGACTTCCCCCTTCGCGACGACCTTCCCTGCCACCGTCGTTGTCGCAATTCGTCGTGGAGGGAGCATCAGATTTCACAGTTTCTCGGCGGTGATGCTCCCTCCACGACGAACAGCGATAGCGACAGTGGCATGGAAGGTCGTCGCGAAGGGGGAAGTTGTTTGAGCTTGGTGGCGAGGCTGGAGCTGTGCACGGTGGTGGCTGGTGTGTTCATTGTCTCGAAGCGCAGAGAGGGAAGGGGAAGGGGAAGGGGGCATGTTGGGTATTTTTAGATTTGTTTAAATTTTTTAAAAAGATTTTTAATATAAAATATAATAAATGTCTTAATTGCTCATATAAATTTTGCAATATTACTGACATATCAGCATTTTTAACGGCGTTAGTAACAGAGACTGACGGATGGTGCAACGAATGTAACATAATGCCTGTTCTGGGTACAAAGTGGCACAAATTCTTATTCTGAATGGAAAGTGAGATTTCGCGTCATGTTCTGTGTGCATTTCAACTACTAAGCCTTATTTTTTTTTTGGGGGGTTCTAATGGAGATGGGTAAAAGGTTAAAATCCAAATTTTATTTATATTATTTTGTAAAGATAATATTGTAGAAATTTTATATCGTACCTTAATTTTATCAAAAGAAGGATTCCATTAAAAATCCAAGAAAGATAAGAGTATCCCAAGCATAAATTTAAAATGGGACCTCATAAAAGCATCACTATGAAAATAGCATGGCAGACGTCCTCATTCTTTTCATTGTTAGCGTGAGCCATGTAGGACAATCATTGTTAATATAGGAATTGTAAATTAATTGTAATTATTTTTCTAATTGGTCTAGTTGACCTTTGTATATTGTAACATTATAAATATCTTCTAGAGAGAAGAATAAGATTATTTCAGCCCAATCAAACCCTAGCCGTCTTTTTGACATTCTCTTTGACATGGTATCAGAGTAGTAACACTCTTAAGACCCAAATCCGCTGCGTGTGCCCTCGGAAATTTTCCCCCGTCGGTTACCTGTGTTTTTCCCTCGGAGATTACCTCCCGTCGGTTGCCTGTGTTTTTACACGTATATCTATTATTCTGTGCGACTAGTCACGATCGCTATGATGAGTTCTATATCTAAATTCGAAGCCGCTCCAACCCTTGTCCAATCCGTGAGTTTTACACTAGAACCCATGTAAATTAATATTGACGAGAAGCTTAATGGAGCGAATTATTCATTTTGGTCACAAGTTGTCGAGACCTTTATTGCGGGTCGAGGTAAATTGGGTTAGTTAATCGGAGAAATTGAAAAACCCCTCTTCATATGATGTTTCATTTGACACATGGAGCATGTAGAATGCTCTTGTCAAACGTTGGCACATCGGTGCATGGAACCTCATGTAAGGATATTTTTTGTTCGTTTACTCATGGCGAAAAATATATGGGATGTTGTATCTCGAACCTATTGTGAAGAGGCTGATCGGTATATTACTTATGCGACTAGTCACGAAATCGATGAGACTAGTCATCCGTCAGGCAATATCAGTATTGGTTTTTCCCTTGTTACCCCTTCTTTTGCTAAAGACACTGGTTGGATTATTGATTCAGGTGCCACTGATTACATGACCATTGATCAATCGCTCAAACTGACTACAACTACACTACATCGGTCACATGTCTCGAATGCTAATGGAGTGTCCTTTCCTGTGACTAATGCGGGCACGGTGTTGTTAACACCCTCTTTGTCATTGGAACATACTATACTTGTTCCCTAACTCTCTAATAATTTGTTGTATGTGCGTCAAGTAACTGAACAATTGAATTGTCTAATATTAATGTATCCTCGTTTTTTCCTTCTTCAGGACCTCAACAACAAAGAGATTATTGAGCGTGGTACAAAAAGAGAAGAGTTGTATTATGTGGATGATATGTGCTATGGCAGTGTCTTGACTAGTCATGGTTCTTCTTGTGCTCTTAAGCATTAGATTTGGATGTGGCATTGTAGGTTTGGTCATGCTTCCTTTGGTTATATTAAACATTTATTCCCTTCTTTGTTTGAGGAGTGTAACCCGTTGGATTTTCATTGTGATGTTTGTGTTTTGGCCAAGAGTCATCGTACTACTTATCCTTTGAGTTCTAATAAGAGTAGTGAACCCTTTCTTTGATTCATGCTGATGTGTGGGGTCCAGCTCCTGTTTCTACCTTATCTGGATATCGTTGGTTTGTGATTTTTGTTGATGATTGTAGTTGTATCACTTGGCTTTATTTGCTGAAAAATAAGAGTGAGGTGTCCAATTGCTTCCATGTGTTTCATACCATGATACAGACTCAATTCTCGGCTAAATTGAAAGTTCTTAGGTCTGATAATGGTGGTGAATTTGATAATCAACTATTACAACCTTATTTTCAAGATCACGAAATCATTCATGAAACAACATGTCCTTATACGCCTCAATAAAACGGTGTTGCCGAACGGAAAAATTGGAATATTCTTGAAATTACTCGTGCTTGTTTGATTTGTGCCCACATGCAACCTATCTTCTGAACTGTGTGCCTAGTAGCGTCCTCAACTTTGAAACACCTGTGGATAAACTTTCTACTCATGTTGGTAACCCTTCCCACTTAAAATTAGCACCGCGTGTTTTTGGATGTGTTCCTTTTGTTCACCTTCCTAAAGATCAACGTACAAAGTTGGATCCGTGTGCCCTAAAGTGTGTGTTTGTTGGGTACATACCTCACAAAAAAGGCAATAGGTGTTATCATCCTTCTACTCATCGCTTCTATGTGACTATGGATGTCACTTTTTCTAAAACTTAACCCTATTTTTCTCCGCCAGTATCCACTTCTCCTCTTCCAGGGGAGATGAGTGTTGAAGAGCCGAATTGGATAGAAATGTTTCTTGATCCTTGTGTAGTTTCTGCTGCAGACGTGACTAGTCACGATGGTTCTAATACTGGTATGACTAGTCCCAAAGGTTCTAATGGTTCTGGTATTGATATTGGTATGACTAGTTCCGAAGGTTCTTATGGTTCTGATATTGATACTGGTATGATTAGTCACTATCAATCTAATGTGGATTTGACTAGTCACACGGCTCTGAATGATTTAGTATCTACAAGCCCCTATTTTACACCAACTGTACCAACCAATGATCCTCCTGCTGCTAATGATTATGAGCTATGTAATCATTTTGAGGTTAATACTAACAATGTAATTAATGATCACATGCCAGTTGTATCTAGCGATGGTGACATGTATTACCTACCTCCTCGGAGTACTCGGGGCAAACCACCAGAGAGATATTCACCCGACAATTCAAAGACGATGAAGTATGCTATTGCAAATTATGTCTCTACATTGCACTTTCAATGTGCTATTCAAGCCTTTGTGAATCAAATGTTAGCTGTGACAATTCCTACAAGAGTACAAGAAGCGCTCAATGATAAAAACTGGGCAGAAGCTATGAATGAGGAGATGAGAGCACTGGAAATTATTCAAATATGGGACATTATGTCCTTACCAGAAGGGAAGAAACTTGTTGGCTGTAAATGGGTGTTTACGGTGAAACATAAGGCAGACGATACGATTGACTGGTACAAAGACACATTAGTTACCCATGGTTTGACTCAAACTTATGGAATTGATTACTAGGAGACTTTTACCAAAACTTACCATCACCATTCACCATTCACCACACCTCAAACACTACAAGAATTCAGAGGTTGCCCGGCGAAACCATTTCGTCGAGCCACGTAACTCCTCCGTCGAGTAACATATACAACGGCGAATCTCTGTCGGGCAATAGACGTCGGGCTACCGCGGTCGGGCTTTGTGTTTACTCGACGAGCACAGTGTCCTCGTCGAGCAATTAACTAATGCCCAGCGGTAAAGTTCGTCACTGACATCTTCGTCGAGCGACATAAAGTCAACATCATAAGACCGTCGGGTAAGGGCTTCCTCATCCGTCGGGTAATCTATTAAATATACATCGGGGGAGGTTTATAGACCGTCGGGTAACGTTATATATACTCGTCGAGTAACGTTATAAACACCGTCGGGTAAGGTTAAATGCAGTCATCGGGCACTGTTATATACACGCGTCGGGTAACATGATAAACACCCGTCGGGTAACGTTTTACACAGCCGTCGGGTAACATGTCACTCAATCGTCGGGTATAGTTTGAACCTGCGTCGGGTAACATGTAACTCATTCGTCGGGTATAGTTTTAAATGTCATCGGGTAACATGTCACCGATTCGCCGGGTGTATTTTTACAATTCGTCGGGTAACATGTCCAGAATTCGTGGGGCAACCTCCTCTTTATATTGAAAATAAAATATTAAATTAAATAATAAATAATAAAAAAATTAATTAAAAATTTTAATATAAAGAATCAAAATAAAATTAAATTAATATTAAAAAAATTAATCTAATTTTTTGACATCATTAAGAGTATAAAAATATTTTATATATACTCTAAGAATTAGTGGAGTTGTCAAAATAGCCAGGATCCTGAGGGGGCGGTTGGGTGGGCGGCGAGAAAATATCATCCAATCCACGCTCACCCAAACGTTGAAGGATGTTGTCAAGGGCGCTCTTGATATGTTGGTTTTGGGCTTGAATCTCCACGTATTGGGCTTTGATCATAGCATTTTCAGCCTCGAGATTTCTCATACGATCCGCCGTCTCCTGGGTATTGCCTACCCGAGATGAAGACGACGATTGAGTCGAGACATCCCGCACATTCCCGTCGCCCGCCCCCCGAACGACCCTCCCTGGGCGCCTCCCTAGTTATCGCTCCAGAATAGCAATCGACATGTCGACATTAGGGAGTTGCTGATGCAAGGGCACATCTGGATGCTGTTGGGTGAGCTCAACTTGTGTCTGCTGGACGTCTTGCACCATCGTATCCTACAAATTTGAATAAATATTAATTAGAAATATAATTATGAAATTAAGAAAAAATGTTTAATCAGAAGGAAATAAACTTACGTGAATTCGATCAGCCTCTTCATCCCCCTGTCCAGCATACACCTGCCCCCAGGCATCCACCTCTGGGAACATCGACCTGGCGATGCGCCGATCCTCCTGCCGGGCCGATAAGGATCGCGACCCCCCGTGGTGGTTGAATTTCTTTGTCCTCCGGTTTGATGTGTTGCCAATCGATTTCCGCTGTTCATTCGTAAAACCAAAAATTAGATTTGAAAATGGAAAATAACATAAAAATTAAATAATTTAATTAATTAGATAGATAATACGTACCAGATAAGTGGGGGATATGAAATGGTCGCACAACCACAACCACCCTAGCCGTTTCGGCCCGTCTAACTCCTCCGGAGGATTTGCCCGAGCTTCCTCCAGAGAAGGCCAAGTCAAGAAGTACTTGTGGAGCTCGTACTTCCAGTCGGCGTACCGTAACTGCCAGTGTTGGCACAGGTACCTACTGAGCTCAGCGTTCTCCAAGTTGAACTCAAAATTGATCTGCAATCAAATATTAAAGTTAAAAAAATAATTAAAAAATATGAAATTAATGTTAAAAATGGGAAAAAAACATACCGATAACTCTCCCCAACAACGCGAGATCTCCTCTGCGGTTTGGGTTCGGAAAGTCTCCCCCATTATCAGTGACTTGGTGCGAAGAATCGCATCAATGTCATGAACCAGGAGGCTGTGAATTTTGACCGGCGCGGACCGAAGGCGTGGCACGTACACCACCAGTATCTTTGCATTTGTCGTCCTACAAATGCGCTGGGATGTCAAACCTCGGTTGATCCCGCACACATTCACTGACCTACCTACAAATTCGATGAACATTGATAAATAAAATGAGTATCAAATAAAAACGATTGGTTAAATAAACAAAATAATAAACTTACCCTTAGGGAGTGCTCCGATATTAGGCCCTATTTCGTCTGCTCCGACGTCGTCCTGTGAGGGCTGGGGGTCGGTACGGGGTTCCCCCCGTTTCTTGCTATGCTGTCTACGAGCCGATCAGACACCCGGTCGCTGATAGACTGACAGGGGTGCATGAACCGACGCCGCTGTTGAGGCAACTGAGTCAGGGGCTGCCTCCTCCGGCTCATGATCATCAACAGGATCCGGGCAAGGGCGAGTCCTGGATGTGATTAAGGTGCGATGCGACATCTACAATAACACATATAAATTAATTAATATAAAATTAAAGAACATACTTTTAATTAAATAAAAAAGAAAGCAAACATTTTTAATATTAAATATTAAATATTAATTTCAAAAAATAAAAACAAAATCACATTTAAAATTAACCAACATTTTATAATTCCAATAAACATAAATAAATAAAGCATCAATTTTTTTTAGTAATAATTAGTAAATTGGTATCTAAAAACTAAAACCATCAAATTCTAATTTTTTTACATAAATCCTAAACAAACGAAAATTAAACTTAAACAACTAATTAATCCAAGCGTACTAAACTCAAAATTCACAACATTATACCTAAATTCCTAAATCCAAATTTCGGGATCAAAATCAAACTTACATATTTATCCAAACATATACTAATAATATCCAAATCCAAAAATTCACAAATTAAAAATTTATAAAACACACTTTTCCAAAATCTACTTTATACTACACCATATCAAAATTTCCCATAATTGTTTTTAAAATTCAAATACCCAAAATTCATACATTTCACATAAATACCATATAAAAAATCATACCATTATATCAGTTTCAACATTATACCAAACATCAAAATTTCAACAAATCTTCAACTATTATATATACCTTAACAAATATATATATCCAAATATATATATCCAAATATATATATATATACATAATCATTAACAGTAACAATATCCAATTTCATAAATTCATTTTTCAAATCAAAATTAACAATAAACCAATATATCCAATATAAACCAATATAAACCAATAAACAATAAACCAATAAACCAATATATCCAAATTAACAATAAACAATATATCAAAATTAACATTAACATTAAAAAGGGGAGCGGCGGCGACGGCAAACCTCGGTGAAGGGAGCGGCAGTGACGGCAAACCTCCGTGAACAAAAACAGTGTCCTTGACTGTTTGGGAGAGGGGAGCCGACATGAAAACTAGGTGTAATAAAAGGCGTCCTTGACCGCTTGAGGGAGAGGAAGATGCAAGTGCCGCTTCAAGCAAAAATGAAGAAGAACCAAAGAAGAAAGAAATCAGAAGGAAATACAGAAAATGAAGAAGAAGGATGAAGAAGAAGACTCGGTCTGATTTATGTATCTGATTGGTATTGCCCGACGGAGACATCCGTCGGTTAACACTTTAATGATCCGTCGGGCATCAAAAAAAGGATATATGCGTCGAGTAATGTTTCAGAACCCGTCGGGTAACAATTAAATCAACTCGTCGGGTAACGTTTAACACCCTGTCGGGCAATACCATCATCGAAATACGGAATATTAGGTCTGACGTCCGTCGGGTAACAGCCATCCCATCCGTCGGGTAAGGCTGATTGTCGAATATCCCTCGGGTTATACCTTTATACTCCCTCGGGCAACAAAACGCAGGACTCTTGAGAATCCGCGAAAATTAAGTCGATCGGGCCTGTCGGGCAAACTGTAACTCATTCGTCGGGGAAAACAAAGCGGCAAATTTGAGATTTCGCAGAAAATTAGGCGGAAAATTGAAATTTTCAAAAACCTGGACGATTTATTGCGGTTACCTGACGGAAATGTTAATGATTCGTCGGGTAACACCAAGCGGCAAATTTGAGATTTCGCGAAAAATTAGGCGGAAAATTGAAATTTTCAAAAACTGGACGATTTATTGAAGTTACCCGACGGAAATGTTGAAATATCCATCGGGCATGACCTTCCTGATGCCGTTTTTGGAATAAATCTAAAAACCAAGTCCGGCGAAAGTATATGCAACATCAGGACCGTTCAAATTTTGGTTTTATATGCCTAAAACCCCAACTATCGTTATTGTGATGTTTTGGGGATTTCAAAACGTCCGATCGTGAAGAAAGGTTGTGTAACCGTTGAATCGTCGCACACTGTTACATAATCCCAGGATTTCCAATTTGGGAAATGTTTCGTGCAGGCGATCTATGGGTACCTACCATAAATATGGACAGGCAGATCGGTCAGTTTTAGTTTTATGTTTTGGAAAACCGAAAAACAAGCATATTGCCCAAGGAGTTTAAACTCTTGAAGGAAACTTCAATACATTTTTTGAATTTTTGGTTCTATTGATATTCAAACGAATGAATTTGAGCGATCTAACCGTTCACTCTGTGGTTTTACGTGCCTAGATGTCGCCCGTCGAAAATCTTGATGTTTTGAGGATTTCAAGCCTTCCGATCGTGATGAAACGTTCTGTAACCATTGAAGCGTCGCGCACCATTACTTAATCCCGGGATTTCCAATTTCGGAAATTTTTCTCGCAGATGATCTATGGGTACCGACCATAAATGTGGACGGTTAGATCGGTCAGTTTCAATTTTTAGGTTTTTGAAAATCGGAAAACAAGCATATCGCCCAAGAAAGTTAAACTCTTGAAGGAAACTTCAATACATTTATTGAATTTTAGTTCTATTGATATTCAAACGATTGAATTTGAGCGATCTAACCGTTCACTCTGTGGTTTTATGTGCCTAGATCTCGCCCGTCAAAAATCTTGATGTTTTGAGGATTTCAAGCCTTCCGATCGTGATGAAACGTTTTGTAACCGTTGAATCATCGCGCACCGTTACCTAATCCCGGGATTTCCAATTTGGGAAATTTTTCTCGTAGATGATCTATGGGTACCGACCATAAATGTGGACGGTTAGATCGGTCAGTTTCAATTTTTAAGTTTTTGAAAATCGAAAAACAAGCATATCGCCCAAGGAGGTTAAACTCTTGAAGGAAACTTCAATACATTTATTGAATTTTGGTTCTATTGATATTCAAATGATTGAATTTGAGTGATCTAACCATTCACTCTGTGGTTTTACGTGCCTAGATCTCGCCCGTCGAAAATCTTGATGTTTTGAAGATTACAAGCCTTCCGATCGTGATGAAACGTTCTATAACCGTTGAATTGTCGCGCACCGTTACCTAATCCCGACATTTCTAATTTGGGAAATTTTTCTCGCAGATGATCTATGGGTACCGACCATAAATGTGGACGGTTAGATAGGTCAGTTTTAATTTTTAAGTTTTTGAAAATTTGTGTAAAAAAAAAATGTAAAGTTTTTAATCTGGTAAATACATGTGTAATAAAAATTGTAAATTTAATCAACTAAATCAGACCCAACGAATCTTCATATATCTTCGTCGGGTATTTATACGGAGTTTGTCGTCGGGTAACCCATACATTATCCGTCGGGTAACAGGTGTAATAAAATTGTAAATTTAATCAACTAATTCAGACCCGACGAATCTTCATATATCTCCGTCGGGTATTTATACGGAGTTTGTCGTCGGGTAACCCATACATTATCCGTCGGGTAACAGGTCTAATAAAATTGTAAATTTAATCAACTAAATCAGACCCAACGACAATTCATATATATCCGTCGGGTCATGATACGGATTCTGTCGTCGGGTAACCCATAAATCATCCGTCGGGTAACAGGTGTAATAAAAATGGTAAATTTAATTAGCTAAATCAGACCCTACGAATCTTCATATATATCCGTCGGGTTATTTCAGGCTGAGGCCGTCCTCAGGTAAACCTTCAATTCCCCGTCGGGTAACGTTTTACATATAGTCGTTGGGTAATAGTTACGCATCCGTCGGATAACAGTTGTGGCGATCCGTCGCGTAAAATACGTGAAATCCGTCGGGCATAATCAATTTAAACAAATTGTTTATTAAATAAAGGTAAATTTAATATACTAACTAATTGTTTATAAAAATATTACCAAAGAACATTTTATATGCAAAATTTTTTATAAAACATTGTTGTATCTTATTAGGTTAATATGAAAGTTGGGTTCAATTTTTTTGACATTGCATTAAAGAGTAAAAATTGACTTATCATCAAAATATTGTACTAAATCTTTGACCTTCAGTTAGTTTGAAGTTGCGTATTTTGTGGAGGGCATGTATGGTTTCCTCACTTTAAGAAAGTAAAAAAACTATTTTTTTCAATGAAATCATACAACATACATAAAAATAAAATTTATTGATTTGAAGATGGATATTTCTTATATGAATGAAATTTCGAAATTACACGCTTCATTCAGATTCGTTTTCCCCCTCCCAATCACGCTCCTCATCCGACATGTGTACAATACTTGATTCCTCCAAATCACTTTCAATTTGTTCTAATTCCCCCATATCAATAAAAATGTCATCAATCGCAATTGGTGTTATGATGTCATTGGTCCGAACTCCATCCACGTTTTGGGTGGATGCCGAGAATCTACCTGATAAATGATTTGGTCATCGTTTATTTCCCCATCTTCTTCATGGTATCGGTCATCCAAGTCCCAAATGTTTATGTGATTCACCATCTCAGCTACTCTCCATCCAGCTTTTGGATCATCCACATAGAATACTTGTTTCGCCGTACTAGCGAGGATGTAGGGATCACTCTCAAACCACCGGCTGTTTGTGTTTATAGAAGTATATAACTGATCTTTGATGACACTGCCTGGGATACTTGGGTTCGTATTAAACCAATGACACTTGAACAAGATGACTTCCTTGCGATCGGCGTATAACACCTTAACCACAGTTAACAATTTGCCGTAGAAACCCGTCTCAGCATTTTCCCCATCCCCCGGCACGAAGATCCCGCTGTTTTGTGTAGACAACTTGTCGTCTCGTTCTGTGCACACGAACTTAACTCCGTTAACGTGACAACCAGCGTATGTTTCTCCTCGAAATGGGCCAATGGCAAGGTGCATTAATTCTTTATTGAAATTTGGCGAGTTGACATCTTTCAGCTATGCCATCTGGTAAGATACACATAAGAAACGAAATAGCTAAGCTTAAAACAATTTAAGAACTTTGGAAATAAAATATTTGACTTACATGCTGGGAAAACTAACGTGGAAATAGTTGTTTGTCCATTTCTTCCCAATTAGAGGGAAATTGGGCCTTCATCAATGACTCGTGATGCTCGTGGAAGGGCCAGACTTCATCACAGTTGTTGAGAATGAATCAATGAGCCACCTCCATATCGGTATTGATGAACGGCTCCGAGATTGGACCAGTGCCGAATGGTCGTGCGGGTTGGGCAAATACGGATAGGGTCTCGGGACGTTGACCACCATCAGCGTTGCAAGACGCCCTATTGAAGGCAGTTTCAACATTTCGAAGGTACATTGCACAAAATGTGAGTGCCTCATTTGCAATGTACGCCTCGGCTAGGGAGTCTTCGGGACGTGTCTTGTTCCGCACGTACCGCTTATACGTACCTAACATTCTGCAAAGAAATTTACATTAAGATTCACAGATTATACATGATAGTAAGGAAATATTATCAAATAGTAGAGATAAGTTATACCTCTCGATTGGGTACATCCAACGATAATGCAGCGGGCCAGCTAGCTTTGCCTCATCCGGCAGATGTATTAGTAGGTGCACCATTACATCAAAGAATGCAGGTGGATATATTTGCTCAAGCCGACACATGATGTACACAATATCCTCGTTAATTGCTTTAAGGTCCGCCTTAACCAACGACCTGGCACATAATATCTGGAAGAATTGAGACAAATAAACTATCGTCTCAACAACACCAGCCTCCAATAAGGGTCGAATACCAATCAGAATGAGTCGTTGTAGCAAAACATGACAGTCATGGCTCTTCATACCAGAAATGGTCCCACCGTCCGTGCTAACACTCATGGATATGTTGTCGGCGTACCCGTCGGGAAATTTCACACCCTGTAACCACTTTAGGAATTTTTTCTTATTGTCCGGCGTAAATATATAACTTGGATGAGCCATGATGTATTTGCCATTGACGACTTTTGGCCACAAATTAGGCCGAATCCCCATTTCTTTCATGCCCATACGAGTTTTTTTTGTGTCCTTTGACTTGCCTTCAATGGGTAAAGTCGTTCCCAGAACACTCTCAGCAACATTCTTCTCGATGTGCATAGGATCGGCGATGTGTCTGATTTTCAATTTCGACCAATATGGCAACCGGAAGAATATGCTTTTTTCGTCCAATTTTCCTGTTCGGCTGGTTTCGATCCTCTTATCACGAACTCATATATACTGTTGAGTTTGGATAATATCTCATCACCGTACCTCTCCCTTGGTCGACCTCTTAACTCTGATTTACCATCAAATGAGTCAGATTGCATTCGTCATCGGTGATCCCAGGGCAGAAACCTTCTCGCACCCAAGTAGCATACCTTAGATGCGTGCCAAAAGGACGTTGTGTCTGGTCCACATGTCGAGCAAGCAAGATAGCCCTTGGTGCTCCATCCCGATAACATACCATAAGCAGGAAAATCATTAATTGTCCACATTACGGCCGCTCATAGGGTGAACATTTCTCCACTGCACTTGTCGTATGTTCGGACACCATTTTCCCACAAATCCACGAGCTCGTCAATCAACGGCCGCAAATACACATCGATAGAATTACTCGGCGATTTGGGCCCCGGTATCAAAGTACTAAGGATTGTGAATTCTTTCTTCATGCTTCTCCAAGGAGGCAAGTTATACGGAACCATAACAACCGACCAAGTACTATAGGGCTTTTCAAAACTCCCAAACGGATTAAACCCGTCAGTAGCGAGCCCTAATCTGACATTTCTTGGCTCTGCAGCAAACTCGGGATACATATTATCAAATTCCTTCCGAGCCTCTCCATCCGCCAGATGCCTCAGTACATCATCATCAATGCGTTCATCCTTGTGCCACCTCATATCACGGGCTGTGTGAGACGACATGTAGAATCTTTGTAACCTTAGCTTCAGTGGAAAATAACGCAACACCTTGTTAGGAATCTTGTTCTTTTGAAACCTAGGCTCATTTCACACGGGACATTTGTCAAGCTGCTCGAATTCACCGTAAAATAAAACATAGTTGTTCTTGCATGCATGGATCTTGATATACCCTAAACCAAGCCCCTTCAACAACTTCTTCGAGTTATAATGATCTTTTGGCAGACAGTTGTCTTCAGGGAGCATTCGGATGATAATGTCCAACATGTGATCAAAATGCTTGTTCGTTTGATTATACTCAACTTTCATGTGCATCAACTCCACAACTGCCCCTAGAACCGAAAATGATTTACAACCGGGGTACAATTCGCGCTGAGCTTCTTTCAACAATCTCTCATAATGGAGATCAGAGTCTTCCGGTTGCAACCTTGGTGCATCATCTTCCATATCATCTGATGCCGGAGGAAAAATATCGGTTAATAACTCAACGACTTGATCATTATCACATCGCCCATCCAAACCACTTTCATCCCGAATGGTCCCGGGAACCGAAGATGTCGATGCAGAAAATATTTCTTCACCGTGATAGATCCAATTAGTGTAGTTGTGTACGATCCCATTCCATTCCAGATGAGTTTGGACCTCATTCAACGACATCCAAATACAATTATTACATTTACGGCACGGACACCTGATACGTCTTGTATCACTGCAATGACTACGTGCAAAGGCAATGAAGTTGTCGATCCCATCCAAATATTGATCAGAAGATCTATCAAACATTTGCATCCACCCTCTGTCCATTGTGCCTTCTTTCACAACATAGAGTCAACATAAGTAATTCAGTTAACATTGCCCAGTAAATAGAACAAGTTAAAATCAAAATCAACTCTTCTCCTTATGCCTCCGGTTATTTGGCCCTATCCCATTCGAGAGTGCACATTTTGTGCTGTGTAGTTTGCGACCTATGAGGCTAAGTTCAGATCGAGGGAAATTTCGGCAGCATCTCCCTACAGTTCCCCAAATGCACGACGTAGATATTATAAACAAATATCTAGAATGCATTCGAAGAACATTGAGGGGATACAAACCGAATTTCCCACAATTGAAACCTAACCACGTAGACCACCAACTACACAACACATAGTTGCGCACCCCCAAACTGTCCGAATATATGGACAATTCAAGAGTCAGTCAATCAATCAGATTCACTGACTCTCAAACGGATCTAAGGTTTTTCATTGAATTTCATTATACGAAGTTAATCAACTCGATTAACTTCGCAAAAACGGTTATGAAATATGAATGTATTTCACTCCGTCGGAACTAAATAAAGCGTTTTAAAAAAAATATCACTACAAATTCATAAATACAAACATATATAAATTATGCATAAAACAAAGTTTTAAATTTTATAATTTCCGTACATATTTTCTATTTCTCTATTTCCCTAACATATTTTCTAATTTCCAAACATAATATCGAATTTTAATAATTTCATTACATATTTTTTTTTCCTATTTTCCTAAAATGTTTTCTAATTTCCTAATTTCCTAACATATTTTCTATTTCCTTATTTTCCTAACAAATTTTATATTTCCCTAATTTCCTAACATTTTTCTTAATTTCCAAACATATTTTCTAATTTCAATCATTTCATTACATATTTTTAATTTTCCTGTTTTACAAAAAAATTTCCTAATTTCCTAACATATTTTCTTTTTTCCTAATTTCATAACATATTTTCTATTTTCCTAATTTCATAACATATTTTCTATTTTCATATTTTCCTAACAAATTTTCTAATTTCTAATTTCCAAAAATTCTAAAAAATTTCTACACATTTTCCACAATAAATACAAAATTTCCTAACATAATTATATCCAACATTCTTAACAAAATTAATTTGAAAGGTAAACACACATACCTTTTCACAAGTATTCCTTCAAATCAACTACAAAATTTCTACAACACAACACATAATTAATTCCTAATCAAAAATCAAAATTTCAAAAAAATAAAAATTTCATACCTTAATATTTGATATTTGATGATTGATAGAGAAAAATGATTTGTTGGTAATGAAAATGGTGATGAGATGATAATAATAGGTATATAAAGAGAGTGAGTGAGTGAGAGGGAGAGAGAGAGAGAGAGAGAGAAAGCAGAGAGAAGGATGAGAAGCAGAGAGGAGGAAGAAGAAGAAGAAGAAAAAAAAAACTCTGGTATTTAGAGTGTTTAGACAGTTGCCCGACGAACATTATTCGCAGGGCTATATTAAATGATTCGTCGGGCAATATAGAGTCAACGTCTACTATTACCCGACGGCGATTGGTCGTCGTTGTTGACACTGTTACCCGACGGGGAGTTCAAATCGTCGGGTAACAATGTCCAATTTTACGCGCCAACGGTTTTTTCTTCCCGCCAACTTGTTACCCGGCGATTGTGCATATCCATCGGGCATTATGACCTTACCCCGCGAGATATAATCCGTCGGGCAAAATCTAGTCAGGCAACTACGATTTTCTTGTAGTGAAAGTAGCTACCAAAGGAATACGTACTGCAGATTGCTGCACCTGCTCACCACAAAAACCATCCTCCAATATTTAGGTTCACGTCCTATTCCCCATAAGCGGTCATAACCTCATTCTCTCCATCATCCAATGGAAGCCACATATTCAGAATCAGCTTCAAATGACCGGCCGCCTTTAATCTTCTTATCACACCACTCTTTTCTTCCCATAAGAAATTAACACTTTGATAATTGTTTTACTAAATTCACCCATGAAACATATGTAGAAGAAAAAATAAATCCACCTATGTACCCAACCAGGTTCGTAACCTAGCTGCGAATTCATCTATCCACATAGGGAAATGCAGGCCAATTTGCTCATTATAGATTACTTTGTGCCACCAACTATGTATTCCAATCACGATGTTTGTAGACGCTTCGGAATTAATGAAGCATCACCTTTTTGACCTCATATAACAAAATGTTATCGCTCATGACAATTACCTCCTACAAAAACCAGATTCCCTCAGCGGGTGTACTAGGGTTGACGCCTAATCAAAAGATAACATATGCACTTAGAATGCTAGCATATGGGTCATCAGCAAATTAGTGCGATGAGTTTTGCAGGTAAGTGGTTCAAACAACAATTCCTTCCATGCAGTTAAAATATTTAGCGACATCTCGATTGAAGCATTTTTCACGAAAACTATGAGCACTCACGATTTTTAGTCAGTTTTAAAAATTTCGACAAAAATAACAAAATTATTATTCTATTTCCATTCTCATCACCCTGTAAGTTGTTTTCAAGTTGACAGAAAAGAATTTCGGTTATTTTCGGCTTATAAAGTCCATTTCATATCATTTTACGAGATTTCTTTGAATTTCGCATTTTTTGGGTTAAAAAATTCAAAACACATACTTAATGGGCACCCTAAATGGAAAAAATTGTCTCAAGTGGCTTATAATAGTTCGTTTAATGTGCGGTTAGAATATTTCGTGAAATCTCGACAGAAGCATTTTTCACAAAAACTGTAAGCTACTCACAATTTTTAGTTAGTTTTAAAATTTCGACACAAACATCAAAATTCGTATTCTATTTTCATTCTCATTAGTCTATGAGTATTAAATCTTTACGGCCATGATATTATTACAAATTTATAGCTATTTATTATATTTGATTTTAGTTACCTAGCTTTCAGAAATCATATTTATTTATAGAAACAGTACAACAATGGTTGTACTTCAACTTATTAGATTTGACTATATGCTTTGATTATGATTTTGAATAGAAATCAAGCTATTATAGGTAGCATTTTCAAACGGGGGATAGTATGTTCAAATTATAAATGATTTCATAAGCTTTATTTTTGTTCATTCACTGAGTTTATCTCGTAGTTTTCCTATTTTGCGCCCCTGGTTATCTTAAGAAGTGAGGTAAGCTCTAGTGCTATGAAAGCATCCTAAGTCGTAGCCTCCTCGAGAGATATGTCATAATCACAACAGGGTCATCTCGTATTTTCACGAGGAAAAATCTGGGGTGGGTCTTGTCAGTGAGGGTCTCATTTGAAAACCCTTGAATTGGTCAGATATCTTCCTTAGATTCCTCCCAGTTTTTTGCATGGTGGTTTCGAACCCCAAAATGTGCGGTTTGCCTTATCAGCTCCTCCAATTTCATTTGAATTAACAACTACCCAAGCATTCCACAACAACTTTTCTTCGAAAATTGAGCATATTTGGTTGGGTGCCATATTTTAGAACACAAAGCTTGAGAAAGTTAAAAAAAAAGATAGTACGAAGAATTATTGGTTTCAATTAGAGAGAAAATATGTGTGAAAAATTATGGTTAAAGAGTAGATATTTGTAGAATAATTGAAGGATAAAAGTTGGAAAATTAAAGGGAAAAAAAGACCTAACAGCTAGTTTTGAAAAAAATACAATGTCACGTGGCACTTGTGAATGGCTATATTCATAGTCATGGGACCTGTGGTGTAATGACCGAGATTTATTATTAAAGTAAATTTGTAAATCAATTTAGAAAATGACGATTTTACTCTCGGGCCTCGGAAGTTACTTTTTGTACGGAGACACTTTTGAAAGTTTTTCTTGGACCATTTCGTAGGTCTCGAACTCACGAGTTCGTAAACAGTCAGCACGCGAAAAACAGAGTCCGGATGAAGGAGTTATAGGTCTAAAAGCTTTAGGGGTAGTTTGGTAATTTTAGAAACCAAATATTTCACATCTGCCTTTTCTCTCTCTTCCCTCATTTTGGATCAGACTCACTCTCTCCTCTCTGCGTTCTCTCTCTCTCTCCCGTGCGATCTTTGCATGCCACCACCACCAACGACCCAATTTTGGGCCGTTTCGAAGTAATCCAAGGCCATAAACTCTTTTCCCTCGACCCCATAAGTCGGTTGATGCCAGTTTCGAGGTTTGGAAACCACCATAAGTGATGGACCGAAGGTTGGAAGTGGAGCCGAGTCTTCTAGACCGTTTTCCAGCCAAACTAGATAAGTTCCCCAATTTTGAAAGCGGATATGGACTCTTACGATTGAGTAGTTGAATCTAGGTGGGTAGATCTTGTAAAACAGTGCAAAAATGAAGGAGTTGGAGCTCGTCGGAGATGGCAATTTCCAGTCGCCTTCTCCAGCGAGTCCTGACGGACTAGTCGACTGGATGCTGACGTGGCATGCCACCTGGCAGCCACCTGGCAGTCTAGTCAGCAGCACAGTCATCAACCAGTCAACCGTCAAGTCAACTGACGCCGTCGATGTTTGACGAAATATGTTGACGGCGTTAACATATTCTGTTAAAGGTTAACGGCGTCCTAACGGAGCCTTGACACCGTTAACTGGACGAAATATTTTGATTCCATCAGAATATTCTGTCAAAGTGGCGGAATATTCCGCCAGCACTGTGCAGGAGCGTGAGACGCGCGTGGTCGGCGCCTGGGGTGGCCGTCGAACTTCCGCCGGAGCGTGGCGGCGCATGGGGCCGGTCCTTGGCCCACGGTGATGCGTGTTGACATGTTTTCGACGTTTCGAACCTATTGGCGTAGGTTTCGGGTCAATTGGCGTTCTTTAGAGGGATGTTTTGGGTATTTAAAGTAACTTGGTTCGCGTTAGGGCACATGTAAACTCTCGGAGTTTAGGGGGTTGGATTTTAGGCTAATATTTATCGGTTAATAATGCCAAGTATGTTTTGGGCAGGCGTGATTGCTCCGAGTGTCACGGGGGACCGATTAGCTTGGAGTTGGATTCTAACAGACATTGAGGTGAGTGGACTTGGCTTCCTAGGTTGCAAGGCATACATATTATTTATGTTTGAATCTTATGTTATGGATTATGAATTGTTATATGTGAGGAGGAATTATTAGAGAATGACTTATTATATTTATGAAACTCGGGAACTGAGTTAATTGGATTATTTGGTTTATTGTTCACTAAAGGTAATGATATTGGAGGTGGATTTTCAATAATGGATTTGAAAATGAGGTTTAGGGCTTAGGCCCAGGATTTCAGTTTTATTTGATTTTGGGGCTTTTGCCCAGTTTTTCTACGATTTTGATTAAGATCAAGTAATAAGCATTTCAAAAGTGGATTTTTGGTTTTACGTTACAGGTTTTCACTTGTATACCATCCCCGGGTATCATGGTTCTCTCCGACACATGACTTGAGGTATTATCAGTCGTGTGCTCATTGAGGGTCATTTCTCCGACACATGACTTGAGATATTATCGGTCGTGTACTCATTGAGGGTCATTTCTCCGACACATGACTTGAGGTATTATCGGTCGTGTGGAGATTAGGTCCCCGGTTGGACCTCTCGGGTTCTATCCATTGCTTGAGGTATTATCGGCGGTGGTTAGGAGGGCTTTTTCCCATGTTGGACGACCGTGAATATTGAGGTACAGCTCGGGATTCTATTTGGGGGATGGTGGGATAGTTTACAGTATTTTGTATCTAATATTTCTTGTGATTTTGAGCTCCTTTACGGAGAGTTTTCAAAGCAAGGTTGTGGTCTACATGATGATTTCATTTTTCATGTTTTCCTGGGTTCCTCCCCATTTTTATTATTATATAAAAGGATTTTACGTATGCATACATGGTTTTATTTGTGGAGGGGAAAATGTATGTTTTCCTCGGAATTTGTGGTTAAATTATTATTAGTTTTAGCCGGGTTGTTAAGATGGCAGGTACAGTTGGATTTGGCGAGGCTTCCGCCTATGAAATTGAATAGTACTCTGATAAGTTGTAGAAAGATGTATAAATGTATGGAGAGCCTTAATGTGATTTGATTCACCACGAGGTGGGTTGTCCGGATTACATTTATTTTATTTATATTATTGTTATCTTTACTTTATTAGCATGGGTACACTTCAATATGGTTTACTGTCCACTCACAGTTGTTTTGGTTTTGGTGCTCTCCAGGCAGTAGCGGAACGAGGCGACAAAACAAGGAGGAGGCATCATCTTTCGCTGCGCTACATCCACATAGACTTTCATTAGTTTATGTAGTTAAAGGTTACCTAATTGCCCTGATCCTTTTTTGGGTATTGTAAATTATTTGATGGTTTGGTAGGTTGGGGTTGTAGTTGGTCTTTTTAGGTTTTGTATCTGTTTTATGTATCCCTTGTCTGACGGGTAATAGACGGTTTGACCGGTTGCAGGGGGTTCTGCCGAATTTTCAGTAGAATTCTCGTAAAGTTATTCCTGAAATAGTGAGGGTAATTCAAGGATTATCTTTTTAGTTTTGGTATTGTCATACGAGAGCAGAGCTTCTTACAGATTTCGAGGGGAAATTCGGGAAGGGTCATGTCATGTGGTGATGGACTTGTTTTTCTATTAATTCAAAAAGTGACTCATTGGCATTGGGCTCGACCAACTTTTGGATCTTACCAAAGCAAAACTTGCTTATTGGCTTGCCCTAGCTTGCCGCCATGGCCTAACCCAGGAAATTACATATTGGGTTAGAAGCCACTTTTGTATTGTTTTAGGTTGGTTCCGGGCGGCAAAACGGAGAGCATTAGACATGCTATTAAATTTAATTTTCCAAAATGCTCTCAAGAATGGTAAGCATCTTTTATGTGGAGGACTCGCACGAAATAATGGTAATCGTTGGATGGAAATCAAAAGTCCTAAATTAGACAAGTATTTTTTTTTTTTTTTATAAGTTTAAAATGGATTAAGGGACAAGCCTAGAAACCACACCCAGCAAAACAAAGCAGCGACACACCAGCCAATAGGCCAGAACAAACACAAGGCAAATCAGCCAGGGACTTAGACATCAGGGAGGTTCCAAGACCTCTTATAATTAAAACTACAAAGTTGAAGCCTAATCATCTCAACAACATAATTCAAAGTAATCGCTGGGGTGGATCGAGAACTGCCAAACAATCGGTTGTTGCGTTCCCTCCATATGCAAGGTACCGTCACAGCCAAAGACAATTTGTTGGTGCTAAGAGCAAGAGAGTTCCCTCTCCAAAGCACAGCCACAACATCAATAAACGCAGGCCACGGGGGGTTCAACCACTGAACACCACACCTAAACAAGACATTCCTCCATATACCACCACTAAAAGGGCAATCAAAGAACAGATGCTCGTGGGACTCAACTGCATCTTTACACATAACATAAATGATACTAGGTCGGGATGAGAACCTGGTAATTCTATCAAGCGCAGAAAGGTGCCCATTGATAACAATCCAGAGAATAAAGCTCGCTCTAGGAATGGCAGCCCGAGACCGAACTAAATGAGCCCAAGGCACCTTAACCCCATCAACCGACAAAGCCTTCCACAATGAATTGGAAGAAAAAATTCCGCTGGGATTAGGGCTCCACTTAAACCTGTTGGCCTGAGAAGGATGTACAGTTGAGGTGGTGCAAACTTGCCTGAAGGAATCCATGGCCGGTTGACTAGAGATAGGCTAGTTCCAACCTCCCAAGCGAATGACAGAGCTCAACTTGGCATTGGAGTGGATTCCCACTGCTGCCATGAACCCATTACCATACTCCTCCAAAAAGAAGACCTAACGAACACCAACTGTCATGCGACACAAAGATCCTTTCACCATTGCGCACTTTACCAAGAATGAACGGACGAACTGATCCACGAATTTTCATCAAATTCCTCCAATTCCAAGAGCAAGTAGAAGGGGCCTTAAGCACCCAAAGACAACGATCTTTAATAAAGAACGCCTTGACCCATGTAGCTCATAAATTCGTCGAGTCCTCCTCAAAAAGGAACCAAATATACCTAGCCATCATTGAGAGATTCCATAAGTGCAAATTACGAACGCCTAATCCACCCTCAACTTTCGGTTTGCAGACAACACTCCAAACAATTTTAGCATAATAGGATCCAGAGCTACCCAGACTATAAGAAATGGTTACTAGCAGTAGCATCATTATTAGTCATTTACGTTCTAATAATAAACTGCCAGGGTAGGAAATTATGTTAGATGGAAAAAAAATTGCAAACCCAACATTCTTCACTATTGGCCATTGGGCCTTAAACTTTGACATGACATATGTTAAAAGTAGAGGTCTATTTTTAGTTAATCCAACGTATGATTTAGGTCAATATTTACATATGTAGGGTGAAATTTTCACTTTCCAACTTTAATCATGCATTGAAAGTGAAAATTCATGTTACATATATAATTAACTAGGTTATATTATAATTTTAAGACGAAAAAATGAGTGAGAAAATCAAATTTCTTACTCAATTAATTGGTGACGAGGAATAGTAAGTAAATGAGTAATATGAACAAATAACACCCCTTTGTCAAAAAAAAAATTATAAAATAACCTTTCATTATAGTTTTGTTAAGTTTTTCCCCCTTTTGTTTGAGAAATAATTTGTTTGTGGTTAATATCTCATAATTACCATGATTCTCTTGGATATACCCGCACAATTGCAATCATATTACATTCCACTACTCCAGCACACTCCACTATCCAAATAACCATTATTACTTACCAATTACTTTAATTATTTGGCCGAAATGCCTTGTAATTATTTCATCCAAAAAGAAACCAAGGTACGTATATATATATATAAGAATAGCAATAGGTGGCCCGGATCATGTATGAGAGTATCAACTATATATCAAATCAACACTTCCCTATTTCACTTCATACGTACCTAGCTACGTGACCCCATTCAGGTTTTCATTCCTTAATTCACCTACTTGTGCCTAGCTCGCTCATATATATATATGTAAATCAATAAATCATCTAGATTTCTGACCAAAAAAAGAAATATATATATATCAACTACGATACTAATTAATTATATATGACTCAACGAATTATATGGCCCAATCCATTTCAAATCAATCACAGTTAACAGAAGAATATATATCATAGTTAGAAAAAAAAACAAAAAAAAGGATATAGAGAGAGGTTCTACTTCTAAGTGTACGTTATGTGAAAGTATATATATATGATATATGAGTGATACGTTGACACACCCATATCCGGATAGTTTATGTAGATATTGAAATCGAGGCATGTTGATTGACGCTTAGATCATATATGCTCGATTTCAATTTATATGTAGACTATCCAGGTCAAAGTGTTTCATACGTGTACGTACAGCTCCTGTCATTTGTCAATTGCTGTTAGATGTCTACTGCTGAAGGCTTGAAGCTCACCAAAACAAATAAAGATAAAACCAAGCAATCCTTCTCCTAGTTTATGTGATATTATATAGTATAGATACGTAGTAAGAATGAGAAACCTCTCAGAAACAAGATATATACATCAGTACACACCTGAAAAAACTAAAAACAATATTGTCACATACAAAAACCAAAATATTGACACATGCCCACCAAATCTCCAAGTTTGTTGTCAGGAAAATTAAAAAAAATAAATAAAAAAAATCGAAACAAAGAAAAGCAAGTAAGGTGTAAAAATTAAACTTGTGTAACCTAGCTAGGATGGATCAAGGTGATCTCCAACTTCTTAAGCCATAGCCATTATGTTTTCTTGAGGGACCAGACGCCGGTATAGGTATCCTTCTTGGCAAGAACCCCAAAAAGTGGCCTCGATTCTGGCATTTGGGCTTCAACTTGAAGATTTGGGTAGTTCTTGAGCCATGACAGTTGCCAAGGATAATGAAGATGCACGTCAACAAAAGCCACACAAATAGAATTACAGGTCGTCTATTTGAAGCCATGCTATAGGCTATAGCATGTTGGAAATTAAACAAGCTAGAGAGAGAGTGAAAGAGGGTTAATTTGGTGAAGTTGAAGTACTGGTTTGGTTTTCAGGTGGTGAGAGCAGGAAAAATGGGCAATTGAATATGCAGATATGGATGTTGTTGAGAGAGAGAGAGAGAGAGAGTTTAAATAAATCAGATGCTTCTACGTTAACTTATCAAAAACAAAATAAAAGTAAAGTTGGAAGATGAGAAAAAGCTCTTTGATTTCTAATGGTCTTATGCTTTAATGTTGGAAGTGATTATTAAAAAGCTTAGAAAAAGAAGTGGACCATAGAAAACTCTCTAGAGCCGGCCCTAGCAAAATCCTCAATAGAGAAACCTTTAATTCAAGGGAGCGCGAGGCCGGACGTAAATTGAATCTCTATCATCTGGTGGTTGATGTCGTTTTACCTCCGTCTTCATTTCCGTCTCACTTTGCTCTCTTGTCCATTTAATAACGTCCTTCTTAACCATCATTTTTGTCGTGGTCTGGAGAAGCGATCATGGTTAGTTTGTGTAGATATATATCAGATTACCATGCTAGTGTGTGACATCGGCTTCATTCAACCTGGAGGATGTAGTGGCAACGCTGATAATTGGGATTGGGGGATGCGAGATCTTTGGGTAGGTGCTTGTTGGATAATTTTTTGTTTTTTTGGTCTTTTTTCCAATTGTCATTGTTCCCTTTAGTGGGTTTTTTTTATTGACCTAAATTATAATTTATTGTAATTAGTTTCTTTCCTAGGTATGGTTATTAATTAGAATAGGTAAGCAATCTCTGAATTAAATATAATTATTGTAGGAAAACGTTTACTACTTAGAATACACTATATATATTCTTCACAATTGTGGGAATAATAATATACATTATTCAGAACGAACCCTAAGCTTGAGTTGGTATCAGAGCCTATTTCCCACTAGCCGATTGCTTGTGGTTTCTCCTTTGCACGAGCCAATTTCCATGCATCACCCAGACCAGCAGCCGACTGTTGCTACCAGATGACAACACAAGCCGACTGCTTGTGTTTTCTTCCCGGCTTGTGTTGTCTTCTAGACTCGCGCGCGTTTCCAGAAATTGCTGAAGCTGATTGCTTCAGTTGAAATACCTAGACCGATTGCCCATAACCCTGAATATACTCAAATACCTAATGGCTACTGGTGATAATTCCAAAACCAATTCATCGCTTGTTGTTCCACCATTGATGAATGTGGTGTCGATCCCTGAACTAACATCAATTCCATATGGTGACAAGCTGAATGGCACCAATTAAAGTTTATGGTCTCAGATGGTAACCATGTTTGTTGCTTGTAGAGGAAAGAAGGGATATTTTGTAACCGATTTGTGTGTGCTTGAATGGTCATCAATGAATGTGATGAAGTATTTCTCTGGAAATCGTCTGAAACCAATATATTTGACTGGTGCTACTCCACAGCCTGATAAAGGGGCGGCTGATAAATGATTTATTTATGAGTTATCCCGCAAAGCTATGGAAACAAAGTAGATTGTGGCTACATTCTATTCTGATCCCAAGACTATTTGACAGGAACTTGATCACCGTAAACTCATTCCTTTCGATCAGGTGGACGTGATTAAGGTTCATAAGGAGGAGATTGATAAGGAGCGAGTTTATATTTTTCTTGCTGGTCTTGATATGATATGTACGATTCCATTCGAGGATAAATTCTCCGTACTACTCCATTACCTGGACCTGAAGCAGCGTTTGCTACTGTACGACATGAGGAACAAGGCCGCAATACCATGCTGAATCAGGGAGGTACCTCTAATGTAGCTTTGATAGTATAGAAATTTGGGATTACTTCTTTATCCTAACAATCTTCTCTGATGCCAAGTTGGTGGACAATGCACTCATTGTGGAAGTACTAAACATCTTGTGGAAACTTTTTTCCGAATGAACAGGTATCCTGAGTGATGGAAGGCTCATAAAGAAAGATTGAAGGGCAGAAAACTAGGAAAATCAGCCATTTGTACCTCAGCGCTGGCGACGGCAGCCTTACCTGCCACTCCTACACCTACGGCAACAGTGGCGGCCCCTTCTGCCAATGTGTCTCATTCTATAGCTCTTCTTGTTACTGATTCTGTTAAAGATCATGATTGGATACTTGACTCTGGAGCAACCAACCATATGATATTTGATGCTTCCCTATTGCGGGATAATTTTGTACCTAATTGTTCTACTGTGGCCAATGCTAATGGTGTGCCATATCCAATTACTGGAGCTGGGAAAGTTGATTTAACTCCCTCATTGACATTAGAGCACACATTACCGGTTCCTTCTATTTCCAATAATTTATTGTCTGTACTGCAAATATCTTCCCAAGCCCAGGAAACCCACATCTTCTTCACCGGGATTAAATTGTTTAGTATTAATCTCTCCTACTTTCTGTTTTCTTCAAGATCTCAGCAGCGGGGAGATAATTGGGTGTGGTATTAAGCGAGAGGGCTTATATTATGTGGATCTATGTGCGGGACTGTCTCTATCTACTAATCTCGTGCCTATAAAAAGCAGGTTTGGTTATGGCATTGGTTGGGTCATGTATCTTTTGGCTATTTAGAGTATTTATTTCCTGTTTTATTTTCAACGTGTAAACCTTCGGATTTTAAGTGTGATACTTAAATTTTGGCAAAGAGTCACTGTGCTACTTATCTTGATAGTTCTAATAAAAAATTTGTGCCATCTGCTTTGGTTCATTTAGATGTTTGGCGTCGTGCTCCAATTACTACTATTTCTCGTTTGTTTTATTTGTTGATGATTTAGCCCGGATGACTTGGCTATATTTGATGAGACATAAGAGTGATGTAGCTGACTATTTTTCGTACTTTTCATAAAATGGTTCATAAACAATTCTCTGCTACCTTAATGCAAGTTCTTCGTTCTGATAATGGTGAAGAATTTATTAATCATGCCCTTCAGGGTTATTTCAAAGATAACGACATCATTCATGAGAATACTTGCCTTTATACCCCCACAACAGAATGGTGTGCCTTAACGAAAAAATAGACAACTACTTGAAATTACTCGCACCAATCTGATCGGAGCCCACATGAAGCCAATGTTTTGGGAAGAAGTCATCACTAGTGATGTCTATCTTCTTAACCAAGTACCTACTAGTGTTCTGAAATTTTAGACACCATTGGATAAGATGGTCTCTTATATGGCTCTTCCTTCTCATCTAACACTTCCTCGATCGGGGTGTTTAGCTTTGTTGCTTTTGTTCACTTACAAAAACATCTATGTACTAAACTTGATGCTGGTTATCATCGCTATCAGAAAGGTTACATGTGTCATTATCCTTTTACTCGTCAATTTTATGTTACCATGGATGTCATATTTCTGAACATGAGATGTTTTTTGCTCTACCTATATCTAATTCTCCTCTTTCGGGGAAGAGTAATATTGAAGAGTTGAATTGGATGAAAATATATCCGGATAATATGGAGCTAAATTGGGTAATGAGTACGGAAGTGAACATTGGTTCATAAAATCCATCCAGTGACTTAGCAGTTTTGATCCAAACTAGTGAATTGGTCTCAGATCAAATTAGTGAATCGGTTTAGGTTGCCGAGCGCCAGTAGATGAATTTCTTGAAACCGAGTATGATGTTTTCGAAGACTCATGTCTCTCTCCTTCAATAGTATCCACTTCCAAGTCTCCTCATGCTGATATTTCTGAGGTATGTAAAGACACTATGAGATTAATACGTACAATAATTGTGAGCCTATTGAGACTAATAGGTATCAGTTGCCACCAAGAATTAATAGTGGAGTGCCACTTGATAGATTTTCATGGAAGTTGTGAAGAATGTATAGTATCCTATTAACCATTACATGTCAACTCATAGACTGTTTGAAACTTGTCAAGCATTTGTTAGCCAGATGTCCGCAATGATTATTCCCAATAAAGTACTAGAGGCGTTGTTTGACCCAAAATGGGCTAGTGTTATGACTGAGGAGATGACATCACTTGAGAAGAATTAGACATAGGAATTAGTGCCCCCTACTAGAAGAGAAACAACCAGTTGGTTGCAGGTGGGTGCACACTATTAAACACAAGCCAGATGGTTCTATTGGCAGGTACAAGGCTCGATTTTTTACTAGGGGATTTACCCAGACTTATGGTATTGATTATCAAGAGACTTTTACTCATATGGCAAAAATTACCAGTTTTGTTGTCTTTGCCTGCGAACTTTGATTGGCCTCTACAACAATATGTTGTGAAGAAAGCATTTTTACATGGAGATTTTCATGAAGAAGTGTATATATCATTGCCACCAGGCTATGGTACTCCAAACAATTCTAATGTTGTTTATAAGCTAAAGAAAGCATTTTATGGTTTGAAGCAGTCTCCACAAGCCTTGTTTGGTAGGTTTCGCTTTGCTATGAATAAATATGGTTATGAGAAGAGTAATGCAGATCATATATTATTTCTTAAAAGACAGGCTGACAATACTGATTATTTATGTAGATGACATGGTGGTAACTGGTAATGATATTGATGCGATGAGTAAATTGAAGAGTTATATATTGGTCTTCCAGATTTTATATGAAGGATCTTGGTGGGTTAAACGAATTTTTGGGCATTGAAGTTACCCGCCCCTTACAAGGTATCTTCTTGTCTAAGCAAAAGTATATGCTTTATTTGTTGAAGGAAACTAGCATGCTTGGGTGTTAACCTATCGGCACTACCATTGAACAGAACCACAGCTTGGAAGTATGTACTAATCAAGTTCCGACTGATAAATGGGTGATCAAAGGTTAGTCGGGCGTTTGATTTATTTGTCTCATATAAACTTGATGTTGCATATGCAGTAAGTTTTGTATGTAGGTTTATGCATAACCCAAGTAAACATATGGATGCGGGGATGCGCATTTTGAGGTATTTGAAGTATGTGCCAGGAAAAAGTTTGATGTTCACTAAACATGGACATGTAGATGTTATGGGGTATACAAACTCTGATTGGGGGGCAAAAGGAGATAGAAGAAGGTCGACTTCTAGTTATTTTTTACAGGACCCTTCTCGAATTTTCCCTCAAAACCCGAGAAGAACCCTGCTCCCGTCTGACAACCTAAAGAAATTCTCAAAACACCCTTAAGTCCTTACAATTAATTATGAGAATTCTGACGAAATTTCGGCAGAATCTCCCCTAAGGACTGGTTAACCGTCTTCCACCTGTCAAACAAGAGATCAGATAGCACTCTAAATTCCAACAAACATCAACCATCCAATGATGAAATTGAAATTTACAAGGAGTCCAAAAGTGTTATCAGAGCATCTAAGTAGGATACATAATTATAGAATTAAATATCATACTCGAAAGTCTAGGTAATTGCACAGCTGAAATTCTAATGCTTCCGCCTTTGGATTATGCCCACGTCAACACAACAGCCTAGAGGGGATTTTAAAACACGAAAGTTGTGAGTGGATAAAAATAATCATTTAGAAATCGTTTTCCGAGGAAATCTTACATTTCCCCCCTCCACAAATAAAACCATGCATGCATAACATAAAATCCCTTTTTTTTATATATAAAATAATATATATATATATATATATAGGTTATCCAAAAACCACCGGAATTTCCATCTGTTATTAAAACACTTGTTGGACCCACAAAAATCTGTGATAATGAAAATCATATCGTGGTCCATAATTCTGCTTTGAAAACCCTCCTCAAAGAAGTTTATATCATGGAAACTGACCTGGACACAAAATATATCAAAACATATCCTATTGTTCCCGAAATAAAATCCCGAGCCGTAGCTCAAAACCCTCCACACACCTGATAGATCTCAAGTTGTGCAGAATCATGTACTATGCATAGACAGCCTCAATGATCCGGTGGAGAAAATATCCCTCAACACCAGCGTCGGAGAACCCTCAACCATCTTACAGAGAAAAACCCCTTGACGCTAGTCGGAGAAAATCTTGATCCTCGGGGATAGTAAAACAGTGAAACTAAAATCTATGTTTTGAAATTCTTGTTTCCTGGCCTAAGCTAAATTCATTGAAAACCCGGGTTTATGGCCAAATCCACTAAAATCACAAATACGGGTCGAAACTCAAAATCATGGACCCAAAATTTATCACGTCAAAACGATATAAAAACAGAGTCCAAAAATCCAGGCCACATCCCAAAACATCAGTTTCACTTAAATATTCAAAACCCGTGTCCGGTAATAATTTATTAGCACAATTTCTAAATTCCAGAAATTTACCAAACAGTACGTAACAATACGTAATAAGCAATTCTATCAAAAATAACTTTATGCATGCATTATATTTTTCAAAACCAAAGTCCACTCACCACACTTCCAAGCAAGCTCAATCTCGATTCGTATGCTCGTCCGAAGTTCCCGGAGCAATATCGCCTGTCAATATTAACGATCGGGATTACCGAAAAATATTAAAAACCCTACATTCAAACTCCCTAAACCCCGGGAGGTCTGCTTGCGTTGTATTAAAAATGCAGCCACTTCGGACACTCAAAACTACCCCTAAATAATGTCTGATTGACCCGAAACCTGCGCCAACAGGTCCAGAACGTCGAGAGCTTCGAAACACGTGTTCACCGGAGCTCGAGGAAGAGCTCCACACGCCGGTGGACGGCCGGGACTCCTTCCCCACGCGCGATTGCGCATCCTACTCGACATCAACCTCTAGCTGCGTAGTTCACTGTGCAAAAAACTCCATAACCAACCGAACTTCAAAGCTTAATATCTCCCTCATTTTTCAACCAAATTCAACATTCTAATAATGAAAATTCATCTACTCGAGCCAAGGAATCTAAATATGTAATTAGAATTGAGATTCATTACCTGTGGTGGCCGAAAAATGGCTGGGAAGGTGGCAGTTACTGTTCACCTTCGAATCTCCTTCTCCTAACACCTCCAAGCTTGATGAAGGATATGGTTGAGCTTAGAATGAAGTGAGGAAAATGATGATGTGAATGGTTTGTGGTGGTTTGACCTAAATCGAAAATCAAAATTTGAGGGTTTAGGTTTGTTTCACGGTGTGAATGAGAGAGAGCACGGGGAGAGAGAGGATGAAATGTAGAAAATAAATCTAGGGTAATGGGTTTTAAAATATCTTACATGCAAAAAATTACCAAATTGCCCCTGAACATTCTAGACCCACAACCCTCTCACATGAACTCTATTTTCCCCGTGCCGCCTGTCTACGAACTCGTGAGTTCGAGACCTACACAACGGTACCCGAAACACAGCCAAAAGTGTCTCGAAATAAAAATTGATTTTCACACCCCCTTAACAACCAAGGGTAATTTCGTCTTTTTACAAAATAATTTACGAAAATTCAATAATTAAATTTCTTAGTCATTACAATTTTACGTTTGTGGGAGGTAATTTGGTTACTTGGGAAAGTAAAGCCAGAAGGTAGTATCTTTATCTAGTCCAAAAGCAGAGTTGAGTTTTCCTATTGAAATTCCAATGAATTTGTATTGTGACAATCAGTCAGCGATTAAGATTGCGGAGAATCCAGTTTAGTATGATAGAGCAAAACATGTGGAAATTGACAGGAATTTTATTTATGGGAATTTAGAAACCAAGATTATTGAAGTGCCATTTGTTAGTACTACTGAACAGTTGGCAGATATGTTGACCAAGGCCGCGTCAAATACGAAGTTTGGCGATTCACTTGTCAAGCTGGGCATTTGTGTGATATCTATCCGCTACCTTGAGGGGGAGTGTTGACGTGAATCACAATTTAGTGTAATTAGTTTCTTTTCTAGATAGGGTTATTAGAATAGGTAAGGAATATGTGAATTAAATGTAATTATTGTAGGAAAAGGTTTACTACCTAGAATAGCTTTTTTTGTACACTATATATTCCTCAAAATTGTGAAAAGAATAATATACATAATTTAGAATCCCAAAGTTTGAGTTTTTGTACCCTTTCATGGGATTGTTTTGCCCACTTTCTTGAAATTTATGTACTTATCTGTATTGACCTCATAGTGTCTCTGACTCATTTATCTCCAAAATACTTTGAAAATTTTCTTTTTCTCTCGTTTTCCACTGGGTTTATTCTTCAAAGTCTTCACCTGCATATATGATGTCCTCGCTGCCTCCATATCAGAAAATTTCTCAAGATTGTGTTCATTAAAAACCTAGCTACTCCCTAAATTGGAAAACCTACTTCTATCTCTCTCCACCACTCTCTCATATCTTTGTTCTCTTTCTCCTCTGTTCTTCATCTTTAACTTTCTGATTTTATTTAATTTGTTAATTTTTGGAGAATTTTGAATCTACAGTTCATCTTAAATTCTTGGCCGTACTGTATATTTTCCACCTAGGAACCATTTATTGTCCATATGTTACTATTGTATTGCTCTGCTAGTCTCTTCATATTGCCACACAATATTCTTGTTCAGTTAAGGTTTTATTGTATTCAATATACGAGATTTATGAATATTCTAAATGATTATGAACTCATCAAAACCATGCCAAGAACAAAAAAAATATAGAAAGTTCAAGTTTTATTCAGACCTGTAAAATTGGTGAGCCGAATAAATGGTGTTGGTGGAGTTGCGGGATCGGAAGCTATTAGAGGGAGCTGTGGGTTATTAAAGGTGATCGATTGGGTCTTATTGGGAGATTGTAGTTAGATCTAGAGGAATTAGGGAGAAATTAACAAGAGAGATGCTTAGAGAGAGGAATGAAGGTGTTGGATAAAATAGACGACAAGAGTATGCAACCTATTCTAGATAATTAAAACCTTGCAAATGCACAAATCGATAAGATAATATAGCAAGAAAGCAAGGAACAATCCATCAAGGACTTGTTTCAACGTTAATCCACTTAAGTACTTAGATTGCTTTAACTCAGATTATGTCATAAGGAAACATAAATTAAACAAAAACTGAATAATAAGTAAACAAGTAAACCGATTCGAGAATAACAATTGATAAAGGCAAGTTAAAGTTTCAATCCACCACTGACCACCATTAGTTCTAAACATGATTCTCTATATTCAAAACTTGTGAATGTAATGATAAGATGCCCGTTCAAGAGCCGGCTAAAGTACGATTGCACAATTGATTTTCTTCATACTTAGTATGTTTAAGGCCGGATGGGTACCTGAAACATTTAGTCAATTATGAACCCTAACAAGACAAGATGGTTACTAAGATAAGCATAAAAGATGGCAGTAAGCATGAATGAAAACATGAGACATCACACTAATCCTAAGCCATGATGGTCATCTAGGATGTTATGAATTCATATTACAAGATTATTTCTTAACCTCAACATTTTGATGCTAAATGAATTATAAGATGATGTAGTGGTCCGTCTAGATGTTCCGTCAATAACTTATGTAAACAAGATAGCTAAGCTAATGAACATAAATCAATAGCAAGTAAGATAGTAATATGAATTTATTAAGCAATCACAGTTAAAGAATTAGACAGAAATCATGCTTAAAGAACAATCATGGCCAGGGCTTTAAGAAGCCCTAACTTAAAGGAAAACTACTCCGACATTGAATTAAGAATCACGATAAAAAGTTACAAAGTCAAAAGATAAAACCCAGAAACTTAGCTACACAAAGCTTGAAGAACAAGGCAACAACAACAAGACTTCTCGAGTTTAGAAAAGATTAAAATGACTAACTATTTTTGGTACGAGGAATGGTGGCGTTTTTACAATGCCCCTAACCTCTCTATATATAAGAGAATATGAATTCACTTCCAAATAGAAGTACACAATCAGCTATAAGTAGAAAGGACTTCTGAAAACTATTGGACACTAAAACACCTCAAATCTGATCACAACCAATGAAAATCATTCCTTATCAGATTATGCCTTGAAATACTCCTTAAAAGTAGCAAAGAATCCCAGAAAATAGCTTGAAGTATCTGTCAAAAGATGTCACCAAGTTTTAAGGAAGTATCCTCTAAAAAAAGGAGAGTTTTGGGAACAACAGCTGTAAGATCAAGGGCATTCTTGGGCTTTTCTGAACACTAGCTGGACTCTAAGCTTCCATACTTGTTCTCTACGTTTTTAGGTTCACTTCTTGCTGAAAGATAGGAACGAAATCAGCCAAAAAAGGCTGAATATCCTTTGTCGCCGATTTGAGTGCATTGGACACTAATTTCTTCATAACTTGTTCATTACAACTCCAAATTGAGTGATTCTTTGTTCCACGCTTTTGTCATTTAATCCTCTATACAATTCCCTACACTTATCACAAAAATAATCACTTTCTCCATATTTTTGAACGAAATCTTAACGAAAGCTAAGTAATAGGGTACAAAAGCATGAATACATTTTGACTTATCAGAAGGAGAAAGAGAGAGAACAAATTAAAGGAGATAGATAGGACATTAAATCTGGAGATGAGGGCTTTGAAGAAGAAGAACTCGGTGGAGAGGGAGAGAGAACGAAATTACCAAAGTATTTTTCGGATAAATGAATTGGAGGCACTTATACTACTTAGTTGTATAGGTACATACTTATACAACTAAAATGGGATTGCTTTTGGTTGGGCAGCTGAGCCTTCATATGGCTGTGATTGAAACAGATTCTAAAGAGGCAATGAGCGCAGTTTGCATAGCGAAGCAGTTCTGGAGTGGCACGGCGCTACTTGCACTGGAAGTAATGGATTTGATGCAGCATATGGGAATGCAGCAATCCCAGCAGCTATTCTCCCCCCGTTCTACCAGCAGAGTCACACATGGATTGGCGCATGAGGATCTCGTCTCTCAACAAAATGTTCATTGGATTGCTCCCGCCCCTTCCTGATTAAAGTGGTGGGGTACTTTTTTTCCTCACTGAAATAGACTTTGAAGTTTAATTTTCTCTTGACATATTTTATTTGTTGGGGGTGAAGTACTATTTTTTCTTATTTGATTTTTCCCAAATTAGCTGAATTTTTAAGATGAGATTTTAATAAAGCCTTCGTTTTCGCTTTTTGGCCCTAATCTTTCATGTATTCCTTTCATCATCAATGAAAACCTCTCCTCTCATTAAAAAAAAGTTGTATAAGTGCATACATTTTAAAAAGGTGATATTTAAAAAAAAAAAATCACAAACCGGGGAAATAGCCGTTCATTTCCCCGTGATATGGGCTTGGATGTGCCGGTTAAAGGGGACTATGATTTTGAAGCTGCAGCCCACTGGGCTCCACTGGGTACCACTGGCCCACCCATTTGCCTTAGACTCTTTTCTCGGAACAGAAAGAAGCTTTTAAGAAATTTTGGAAAAAGAAAAGAACTAAGAAGAGCCCCAAAAACTCCAAACTTCCAATTAACCAAGACAATCCTGAATCCTGATGGTGGTAGACTGGTACTGGTAGTCTCTCTACCCACTACGATTACTGAATTACAAATACAATACACACTCACATACAACTCTGTATCTCGCTCTCCTCCTTCCTCTCTCGCTAATTGACTAACTGGTGAGTCAGCTAAATACTATCTCTCTCTATCTCTCTTCGTACTTCATATTGATAAGCATAGGCTCCTGGGTTTTGCTTTCCTCTTCTTGAGGGTTTCTTCAATTTCGCGGAAAATACTGTTAAATTCTTAAACAGTAAGAAACTAAAACGTGAGGAGTTAGAACACTACGACCTTGCCGGGTCTTTTCTAATTTGAGTTGCAATTCTGAGTCTTTGCCTGCTCTTTGTTTAAATTATCATTTTATCTTTTATTTTATTAGTTTCCTGGGTATACTTGAATTGGTCAATAATTTATTCTCTGATAATCTATCTGGGTTTTTGATCATTGTGCCAACACCACATCTCTGTTTGTAGCTCTGAATTCAACCGGAAAGAACGAATTTTTGATGAAGTAGACATCTTTTATATCTCTATTCAAGTAAGGTTGCTTTAGTTTTGTTGAGGTGTTTTCAGTCTGTTAACTCTTTTGAATTCTCTGCCTTCTGATTTATTGCAGTTAGATGCTGTAAAGTGGAAGTGGAGCCTGATAGTTCTAGCTCCGTTGTTTCTTAAAGGGGTACGTGCCATTGGTATAAATTTTGATATTATGGCTTCTTCTCATGGTAATACTCACTCTGAAGCAGCCAAAATGGAACAAATAATCACTGAATTCTATACCAAAAGTCTCCACATAATACTTGAATCTAGGACTCCATATATGTCCTCGCGTCATTATAGCGGTGAACAAGCCCTATCATCGCCGTCCTCATCCTCATCGTCCTCATCCAGTGTGAGGCCCAGGGATAAGTGGTTTAATTTAGCTCTCAGGGAATGCCCTGCTGCCCTAGAGAATCTTGATCTCTGGCGTCAGGGAAATTTTGAACCTATGGTGGTTGATGTGATTTTGGTGCAGAGACCACTTGATTGTGACCCTGTCAAGTGTTCACCTAAAAGTGATCTTGCTAGGAACTTGTCATTGAAAGAGCGGTATCCATATTGTTGGAATTATGAGCAGGAAGATTTTGGGTGTGAGGCAAACAGTGAAAAGATTATAGAGAGATGGGTAATGCGGTGTGATAGTCGAAAGATTAGAGATACAAATACAGGGAGCAGGAGATCGAGCAATAATACTTTACATACATTGTATAAGAAATCAATGTTACTGTTGAGGTCCTTGTATGTCACTGTTAGGCTTTTACCTGCTTACAAGGTTTATCGTGACCTCAATTCGTCTGGCCAAATTCGACCATTTGCTCTTACTCACCGGGTAGCTTCTTTTGCCGAACCCTTCACTTGTAGAGAAGATGCAGACATGCAGCGGTTTGCGTTCACCCCTGTGGATACTGCATGTGGCAGGCTTTGCCTTTCTGTATTGTATTGTTCATCACTTTCTGATGTAAACTCTGAATCATCAACTCCTATGTCTCCACAACTTATTCCAGACTATGTTGGCAGCCCATTGACAGACCCGCTTAGAAGATTCCCCTCACTTCCCGTGACAGGATCAATGGCACATGTTTGTCCATCATCTTCCCCATTCTCAAGGCGACATAGTTGGAGTTTTGACCATTACGGAGCTTCACCGCCTTTAGTTTCTTGCTCACCGTCACCTACGTATTCGGAACCACATGCTTTAATTTCTAACCCAAGTTCTCGACGCTTGCCACCAACAAACTTTCCACATCATCCAACTGAAATATCTCTCCTTCATAAAAAGGATACAAGGTTTGATGAGTATTATCCTTCACCTGCTTTTTCTCCTTCACCATCCTCAGCCTCTCCATCATTGCCAATCTTTATTCCTGGTAGTCATCCTACAAAGCCTCTTTTGCAATCTGAGAGTGCACCATGCAGTGAACCGATGGCTAAACTTGATAATTACCCTGCATTCTCCAACAAGCTAAATTTGCCTCTTAGGGGTATTGGATCTGGTAGTTTTAAGACTGATAAAACTGCAGGTTTTCTTCCGGCTGGTACTGCTGTTGAGAAGGTATCGTATATGCTAATCACAGTGAAATTTTCATTTTCATTTGAATTAGAACCATTTGTTTAATTTTCTTTTATTATTTTATTTTTGAATGTAGTTGTTTTCTCTTGGGAAAGATGAGGCTATACAATATTCTGGGGTGAAAAGATCATCCAGCAGCTCCAGTAGGTCTTTTCCTGATGATTTGGATGATCCAGAGTTTCCTTGCCCATTTGATGTGGATGATGAGGATGTGACAAATCCAAGTAGCAGGTAAGTTCTGAAGTTCATCAAGTGAATATAGATATTCTCATTAATTAAGCAAGTATTTAACATAAGCTGTTCTGCTTTCTTTTTAGTATCTCTATGCAGTTAGTTCTGTTTGTATTTTTCTGGAAATAATTCGTAAGTCAAATGGTTGTTTATTATGTGAAATACACACTAAAATTGTCAAGGAGTAAGGAAGACAACATGCTTGGTACAGGAAATGATCATAGATGGTACAAGTGATTTGATATGCAGTAGTCAAATTAGAAAGAAACATTCTTCAAGATAATTTATTACTTTTCTTTTAGTCATTTGGTTATAAACTTCATAGACGAGTGACTCACAGTTTACACGCAGTATCACAATGTGCTCCATCATACTCATTACATGCATGGGGTGCTCATGTTAGTTAAATGCAGGAGGGAGTCACCTTTAGTCGGTGTGGTTTACCCTCATTTCCTCCTTTTCATCCACAGGGCACTAAATTGACTTCTGCAGTAGAAATGTGTTCTATGAAGTACAAATCATGATTTGTTTTAGCTAACTGAACTTCTAAGATGTAGTCACAGGACTTGATTCAGTTTTGCAATTGAGTTTTCTACAGTAGAAATCCGCAATTTAATGTAGATTGACTGATATGTCCTACATAATGTGTATAATGTTGTCTCCAAAGAGCGCTGACGGTTCCTTTGTCTTTTGAAATATTTCTCTGCTCTCCGTTTATTGCTAGCTGGTTTTGGGTTGGACACTCTAATCCATTATCTGCTGCTGAGTTTTTCAGCCTGTAACACCAATCTGAATCCCATTGTTGAATTTTATTATTATCAAAAGAACAATATTGGTCAGTCGTGTAATAACGTAACTTATACCTTAGGCTTAGTACTTGGAACAGTTTAATAGTAGATTTCAAAACTTAGAATGATATAAAATTGTCCGCTGTGTGCATATGGCAGTTCTAGTGTATATATATAGGATCACACATTTTTTACACACACGAAGACGCACTTTTTAGACCGTTAGATTGAGCCACTTTTATGGTTAATATTGCTTATATTATTAATGCTGTATATGTACGTACAATCTTCCTTCCCTTTATCAGTAGAATATATTGTCCCTAAGTTTAAATTTTCTATTTAAGTTGTATGTCCACATGCCCTTCTCCCATCTTTGTTGTTATATCTGCTAAATCAGCTAGTTCTGCTCTTAATGGCTAGCCAAATTAATATAAATATAAAAAGAAGTGGCTTTTGGGATGTTGGCTCTTAGAATTTCTGGGATTATTTAGACTCCAAACATGCTCTAATTTGTTTTCATTGTAGATTAATGCTCTATAGGATAGTAGTTATTTGTTCAGGAGTCTGTGCTTTAACTGTGCCAACTTACTGGGTTTTACAACTGCTTTAGGAATCATAGTCCAAAGCAGATTATCTAAGGGGATATAAAATCTGAAATAATGTTCTCTACTTGATTGTACTTATGGCCAAACAACAGTGTCATAGGATTGGGGGTTTCTCTTTTAATATTAAAGAGCATGGACTGAATGACACCGTTTTAATCACAATATCAGGAGAATGAGTATAAGCAAAGAATCCGAACATAAAAATATGAGTTCACAAGTGGCTGTGCATATGTCTTACAATTGGGTAATCACTGACTGGCTAAATGAGTTCTTGTAATGGAGAAAGTAAATGAGAAATTGACAAGATGTTTCCTGGTCAGAATAAGTAGAAGTTTGACCAAAACATAATATGAAGGAGAAATTGAACATATTACCCTTGGTAGGTTTATATTCCCTCATATTGCACAGTTTTGTGAATAAGAAGATATTGCAAACATGAAGTTGTCTTTGTTATGAATTAAAAAGCACCAATGTTCTCATGCACACTAAACGATTTGTAAAGTCATTTTTGCTGCATCTGGTGTCTATGTTGTTATAGAGTTCAATGTGTGGTATTTTTTAGATTCTCTTGATTTTCTTGTCAAATCTGTGTACTCTTTTCCACTCTATGAATTTGGTATGCTAATGCGATGTGATCTTATCTTTGTGCTGCCTCTCAGACCTGAATCTTTTGACAAAAGAGTACCTCTGTGTGAGCCACATGAGCCTGGAGGGTTTCCCATCAAAAAATCCCAAGATGCTGCTGTTGGTGCACTTGTACGAATGTTAAGAAAGGCCCCACCTCTCCGCCAGGATAATTTGAATTCTGTAAGTTCGTCACAGGACTGCAGGCCTGAAACCTGGGGCAACAGTAGCCAAGAGCCTAATCCTTCTTCTGATGGACTCGAATCAGTTCAGCCTTCCTCGAGCATCATTTCCTCTGCGCTCATGACATCAAAAACTACCGCCGATGCATTACAAGAGCTCCAGGGTTACAGGGAGATGAAAAACTTGTTACTAGCGCAAGGTAGTAAGTGTGACAAGTAGTCAAAATTTCCTTGTGCAGCCGTTTTGAATATCATGTACAGCATTTTGGTTTGAGAGCGATTGGTTTCGTGCTTTAAGGCTGAAAGAATCATTTTTCGGCGTCTACTTTGATTTTGTACATAATTTGAGAAAATTGATAATATAAGTTTTAAGGATGTTGTATATAATCCATTGCAGGTTTTCCTCACTACCTTGTATGTCCATAATCCATGTTCACTAACTTTATCATTCTTTAACAAATACTTTTGTGCCACTGCCAGTAGTGATACAATTGGCAGCAATTGGTGTTTTTTGGGTACATTATTGGACTGGTTAAAGAAAACCCAACGAGAAAACACACAAATCTAGGCCTCCATTTTTCAATGATTGCCACCTCTGTGAACCTGAGCAGAAATCCTCTCCTCTGCTGCATAAAAAATGAAATTGGGATCTATATTTCCAGATAAACCTTGGCCCAAACGCAAACGTGATAGTAATACTTCAAGGAATGCCGGATGGGAATGAGGAGGGTCGGCGTCGGATGCTAGTACCTCCAAATCCATATCCATATCCATATCCGTTTTGACTTTTAACTCCCATATTCCAATCTGGTATTACCCATACATGCATCCATCGGTTATTAGCACCCCCCAAACCCGTCGCGTAATTAAAGAACATACTTGATAAAGAAGCTTCAATACCCCACATACCTCAATCACTGATGATCGGAGTGGTGGATTTAGAAAGATGGAGGAGAGTGGAGTGGTTTGTGTTTGCAAGTCGGACCATGTTGAAAGACGAGGACTACGACTGCGGCATATACAAGAAAAATTAGGACACAATATCCTACTAAATAACATAATCTTAGTTGGGGAACACTAATACCATCAACTCATAACGACTAGGGTATTTTTCATGGTGGGTAAACTTGTAAAGCGTCTAAATTTTTTTTGGAAAAGAAATATTTATCAACATTTGAAATTTGTTGGGGACAAATTTTTGTGTCATAAAATGTGGTATTGTGGCATAATTTCAATATCAATATGAGCAAATATATCTTTCCAATATAACCCCCCAATTTGGTCTGAGGAGGAGTTTTGAATTTGTCTTGAATTTGAACTACTCGAATAAATTGAATTTTTCCATATAGTACGTATGTCATTTTGTTACTTTTATTGTTTTAAGAATCAATATTATAACCCATCACTTCCTTCACCCTTTACCCCCTCATTGTTTTAGTTCCCACAACTAACTTCACAACCACCGCAACCTGTCTTTATATTCCAGAATCATAATTCGATCATTGCTAAAACTGATCTACTATGGTGACCATAACACTAAGCTCATCCTTCCTCCATCATATTTCCACACTCCCCACACATTATTCCCTTGCATAAAAATTTAACTTCCCTTTCAAACTGTCGAACATATTAAGTCAATAAAGAATAAAGTTAAACTATTTATAGAAATCAACTTATTGTCTCAAAGAAGGAATTTTCAGATATATGAGAGTCAAATGACCCTCCTTGCCCCTTGCTAGGTCCGTCACTGGTAATCGGGTCCGTGGATCCTCCCATCCCTTGTTTTTATTGCCATACCTACCTTCTGCCCTTCCGAACTGGTTGTTGGATTGTTCCCAAATCAAATTTTGTCTTAAATTATTTTCTCTCGTCGGATAGTCTAAAAATATTCTATCCACCTAATACATCCAAAATAAAAAGAAGGATCACACGTAACACGTGGAAGCTTTAGAAACAGAGACGTAAAATAAGAGAACATTCCAGGTGGAAGCATCAGAAAGAGAGACGCAAAATAAGAGCAGAAACCGTCAGAAGTATCCATTGGCAACAGAGTGAGAGCTGAGAGGTCATTGCTCGAACGAATAAAGAAAGAAAGAAGAAATTAATATATGGACGGTGAAAGTGAAAGTGAAAGCAACACAAGTCTCTTCGCCGGAGTTAGGAAAATCGGAGAAGACGGAGAGTATATTGTAATATCGAAGGTGGGACGAGGCTCTTTCTCCACTGTGTGGAAAGCCCTTGACAGAGAAAGTGGGCAGCTGGTGGCTCTGAAGCAGGTCTTCCTCTCGCGGCTCAACAGGCACCTCAAGAATGGCTTGGATTCTGAGATCAATTTCTTGTCCTCTGTTAACCACCCTAACATCATTCGCCTCCTCAAAGTTTTCCAGGTATTTATTCCTCTTCCTTAGTTCCTTTCCCCTCTCAATTACCCATTCCAAAGCTTTATTTTCATTTTTAATATACCCAATTACCCATTTCATTTACCGAAAAACTGAAAAATAAAGTGCACACTTTGGTTGAATCAGAAGAATATTGTGGGAATGTTTGAGTTCCTAAAGTTCCATCTGGGCAACTAGATTACAATTATATAATCCACATTGATGCTTGTTAATATGGTAAAAGGATTGCATCAGATGATTTAGTGTGACTCTAGTGGTTAGCTTCGCTAAATCGACGATCTTTTATTATTATTTTTTGGATATCTAAAATTCATATCAACAATTTTAGAGGGGTGACTTTCTTTATGACAGACCAAATTGAATTTTAGTATCTCTATTTTATACAGCCTGCAGCCAGATTCTGAGGTTTATATATCACTGTGTTTAATTTAGTAGGATGAAGTTGGTGCCTTGTACAAAGTAACTTGTGTTGAACTATTACTACTGGACCCAAATGCGGAAATAAAACTGCTTGTTTTTTAATTCCCAGCAAGGTATCCCACTGAATCCACTGATTCATAGAAACTTTATTTTTTGCCCTCATTTATTTTCATCCCAGGGTGAAGGCTGCATATTCCTGGTCCTCGAATTTTGTGATGGGGGAAATCTAGCTGCTTATATTCGGCAGCATGGGAAAGTTCAAGAACAGATTGCCAGGAGATTTATGCAGCAGCTTGGTAGCTTCTTAATTGCATTCTTTCTCGTAAATTTATAATAGCACTTAAAACTGTTTTCTCCTGTTTGAATCTAATCAATTTTTTTTTAATGCAGGGGCAGGTTTGAAAATACTACAAAATCACCACATCATTCATAGAGACTTAAAACCAGAGGTAATAAAACAGGAGTTTATAGAAAGATGGTTTCCACAGAAGTGGATGATATGCTTTGTCACCATTTATTGCTGCAGCATTAACTTTTAGTTTCCAATTTCCATCCCCGTGTTTGTCTCACAAAAATAGAGAACCAAAACCCTATGCATATGTTCTTAATTACGTTTTGATATTCATCATTATGATTCTAACTCGTGTTTAAACTTGAATCTGTGCTGGTTGAATTTGATTCTTAGCACATACATTCCCTTACATGTAAACTTTATTTGATCTGTACTGGTTGAATTTGATTCTTACCACATGCATTCCCTTACACGTAAACTTTGTTGTAGATTTGGAGTGGCCTAGCTTTTTAAACATCAAAAATGGTCTCTACGCAACAACCAGGAGTTGGAAAATCAAAAATTAAAAGTCACTTAAAATTATAATTAAATTCATTTGGTTTTTGGACTTTCAAATTTGAAAGTTCCATATCTTTTTACCTTGGAGCTTTTTGAAATTTCCAATCTTAGCGTTGTCTTCTATTGTGACATAAAAAGCTACTTCAGAATTTTACGTATCAACTAATTGTTGATCAGACAATGCTATAATAACAAATAAAGTTTTAATTTAGTTTGCTGGTGTCCTCCATTGTAGCTGCAAAAGAAAACTTTAACCAATGGTCTTTTTCAACAGACATATTTTAATTCTTAAAATTTCCTAAACTTTGCGTTTGGTTGGACTAGAACATTCTACTTTCTGGCAATCGAGATGATGTGGTGCTAAAGGTAGCTGATTTTGGTCTTTCGAGGTAAATTCTAGTGAAGAGGGAAAAATGTGGAAATTCATCCACTAACCCTTTAGTATGATTTAAAGCAACTAAATATGGAAGTTTCATTGTTTGTCTTTTCTTTTTATATTGTGGACAGAAGTTTACATCCAGGTGATTATGCCGAGACAGTTTGTGGATCCCCATTGTACATGGCACCTGAAGTTCTTCAGTTTCAGAGATATGATGGAAAGGTGAGATCTTGTCTAGAGCTCACGTAATTTCCCCTTTCAATCAAGATGAACCGAAATTAAGGAATTTTTAATAATACAGTTAAACCCCTATAAATTAATAGCCTTGGGACCTAGGAATTCTATTAATTTAGCGAGATATTAATTAATGGAAATGATTGAGATGATGAAGTTGAAGATGATCGTTCTTACTATTGAGCATGTTTTGCGAAAAGAAGCTTTCAAAGCAATGATAATATTAAATAATTTTTTTGTTGCAATATGAGAAAATCACACTAGAACTTCTTACCATGTTAAGAAAAGTGAAAAGTTAGAGATGAGGTCCAAGGTGCCATGCCATCAATTTCAAGAAGAAACAAACAAGGATCGAGTCTTATTTTAGAAAGGGTTAATAGTCGAATCATAAGCACTATGTTTTAAGGAATTTATTTATATATTATATGGAACATATGGGAATTTTTTAAAATGTATTATCTTATAAATTTAACAAATTATTAATTTAGTACGTTATCCCCAAGTCGGGACTGGCCAAAAATTTTATTTAACCGACGTTATTAATATATCGGGTTTTAAATTATCGGGGTTCTGCTGTAGGTTGACATGTGGAGTGTTGGTGTAATTCTTTTCGAGCTTCTCAATGGATGCCCTCCTTTTCCTGGTAGGAGTAATGTTCAGGTACCAACATACCATCCTTTTTTCATAAATGGTCCTTTAAGCGTGCTTTCTCAAGTCGGTGATAAGTTTTTATATTCCAGGTGCTTAAGAAAATCAAGTCATCTACATGTCTTCCTTTTGACCAACTGATCCTTTCTCGTTTGCATCCAGACTCTGTTGATATGTGCTCAAAACTGTTGTCTCTAAATCCAGGTTTTAGTGTTTTACCTTTCTCAGTTTCATATTCTTTATGTACCCATCACTGAACTAGCTGTGTATTGCTATTTATCTTGGAACCAGGATTCTCTACCAGGTTGGGATTTTATCTGGTTATACCAGGCTATTAGCTCTTACTTTCTTTAAGAATAGAACCACAATTGCCTGGTTAAGACCTTAAGTGAAAGGTGCGCTACAATAAAAGGAATTCATAAAAAGGTTTCTTTGTCTGAAATTTCATCAAAACAATTGTATATAGGAGTCTTACATATCAGGTTCAATGCGTTGCTCTTGCATGCTGAGGATGATTGACGATTGAGTGATTTGAATTTTTGAATTGGAGAAACTCAATATAAGTAAGAATCTTTTTCACCTACCCTGCTCATTTTCTATTATTTTCCGTTTTAGCAGCGTTTTTATTTATCATTAGGTGGAGATGTGGGTTACCAGGGACTGTTGGTGAGCCATCATCTTGATGGTGCTAGCCATAGGAAAATAATAGGTGAATTGGTTTGGTTCTGAGTAGTAGGGAAAATATACAGGGGCCCAGTGAATTCTTCACGGCTTAGGAGGAGCATGAAAGAAGAGGATAAAGGGTGTGATACATAGCGCATTATGTCATTGTAGTCTTAATAGACATTGACTTGAAGCTTTACAGATATGACACAATTCACCCATATAAGGTTCTTGTCTGGTTAGGTTAAAGCTTGAAAGTATGGTACACCATGTAGAATCCCAATCTGGTAGAGGATCTTGGTCCTTTGTCTTTATCACCTCTAGCAAGTCCCTGACCTAATTATGCACTATTGCAGTTCAACGATTATCCTTCCACGAATTTTATTCGCATAGGTTTTTCAAGGGTTTTGAGAAGATTTGAGATGAAAATTAATTATGGGAACTGAATGTGGTGTGCATTCTGTATAGAAAGTGTTCTTACTGATGTGTTTGATCCCAAAAGGCGACGAGGAACCAGCCAAACTCAAGTGCCAAAAACAAAATTGGTTTAGAAGAGGTTTTCTTGAATCAAGACACCAAGATTCAAGTTCCATCGCTTTACCATGGATCCTGATGTGTTTTAGACTCTTTGAGAAGTTCAATTTCGCAATTGTAGAGTACTGTTTTAGAAGTAACTATGAGCTTACTAGTTAATTTGAATTTCAAAAGTAGATTGTAATAGGTTTCATGAAGGGTCTGCTTGAGTATTATTTTTTGTTGCTCTTAATTATTATTTTTTTATCAGAATTGTTGCTCCTCTTAATAGATGCCCACTTACTTCCTTTTTTTTTTTGGGTAAGTCAATAATATTAAAGAAGGGCAAAAACCCAAGAGAACAACAAAGAAAAAAAAAAGGGAAGCCAACAACCTGGCAGCCCCAATCTCAGAGAGGAAACAAAGCCACAGAGGCTAAAAGCTGCCAAGGCAGCAAAGGAGCACCAAACTCACTACCATAGCAGCAACAAAAACATACAGAAGCAGAAATTGCCCCAGACTAATCAGCGACCCAGCCCAACACTCCTAGACACAACAAGGCAGGACCTGAGTAGGAGACATTCCACGAGGAGGCAGTTAAATCGTTAGCAGTGGTGTGGGGAAAACTGATGGAGCACAACCGGTAACGGATCAAGGAGACAATAGATTGGAAGATCGAGGAGGAGGGGAGCCGAGAGCCACGAAAAATTCTGGAATTACGCTCTCTCCATAAACAATAGACAGTGGCAGCAAGAGCTAGTTCGAGGACCACTTTCCTTAGTGTATTACCTCGCCAAGCAACATAAGCCATGGAAAGAAAGGAAGGCCAAGGAGGAGAGAGCCATGGAACCACACCACATTTAAATAAGATCTGCCTCCAAATACTCTCACTGAACCTCATCACTATCACATGACACGTAAACCTCAGAACGACGATCAAGAGTAGCAAGCTTGGAGTTAATAGCTAGCCAAAGGATGAAGCTAGCACGAGGAATAAAATGCTTATGCCAGACCAACCCTTCCCAAGGAACTTTAACCCCAGGAGGAGAGAGACGATTCCAAAGAGAGGAGGAATAGAAGGTGGGTCCCGAGTGGCTAAGAGACCAAGCGAAGGAATCCCTACTGTGCCCACTTACTTGTTGCCACATGTATCATATCATGAATTTAATGTGAGACAGAAGAAAAGTGTACAAAGGAGTAAAGTGAGACAAAGTGTTACACCCCGTTCCAAAAATTAGAGCCCCAATATTGCAAAATTACCAAAATGCTCCTGTTTTTCACGAACAAAATCCCCAGTATTGCAAAATTACCAAAATGCTCTTGTTTTTCACGTCAGTATTGTCGTTAAGTCGCCGGTATCGTTGTCTGTCATAGCGACCACGGCGTTCTGATCACTTTTTCAAGCAAGTCCGGCCACCGGTCATCTGCCTGTGAGAGCCATGTGGCAGCAGGTGCCAATGCGTGCCGACTCGTGCCAATCTTCTTCCGGCGCGGGGCGGCATTTTCCAGGGCATTGTGGCTCGTGATCCCCTTTTCATCTTGTTTTATACACTTTTAACACATTTGACTACGCTTTAACCCCGTTTTTTAATAACAAGAGAGGGAAAGTTCTAGTTAAAGCATTTGTTAGTTAGTTTTAAGCTTTATCCTTCATTTTGTTCAGGGTTTCAGTAGCACAGAGCTTTTCAATGGCTTAGCACTATCGAGAGACTATTTTCCCAACTATCAGTGCGTGAACTTCTTTCTTTAACTCGTGTTTTTCATACCATTGTTGTATCTATATGTTTTTCCCGACTATCTATTTTATTTATTTTTAATTACAAAATTTTGCGAGCTTATTAAAATGCTCTAATTCTAACCGCAAGGTGTGATGCAGTTAGTAAGTTGCCACATATATAGGGCAAATTTCTTAATGTTTAACTGACAGGTGTTCGAAACTCGGAGGAGCACTTTGTGGAGAGCGGGAATTAGACCCACACTTTCGAGTATAATGCTCTAATTTCTCAACGTATTTAGGCTACCTGCCACAATAGCTAGGCCATTTGCCTCCCTTTCTTGGGTGCTTCTATTATACCGTATAATGTGGCACCTCCTTAATAGTCATCAAATTATCAATTGTCATAAATTTTATATTAAATTTATGGTGAAATAAAGTTAAAAATATCCTAGTCAATTTCTTCTCCCAATAACAACTTGCAGAGTGAAGCAGTAAAAGGATAATATCGTCGTCGAAATTCAGAGTGTCAGTTAGGAGATAAAGCAGAGGTGTTATCGAGAGTAAGTTTTACTGATGTATTTTTAATTCCGTTTTCCTATAAATTTAAAATAAAATTTAAGTTCGTTGGTGAATTTGAGGATAATTTTTGTGTGTAACTTTTGAATCGAAATCCATCCAAAATTACAACTTTATAAATATTAAATTGTCTAACTTACTGCCAAAAATTAACGCTCCATGCAAAAACTTTCACAAATTCTGTTTAACTCCATCCATCAATTTAACCAAAAAAAAAACTCCATCCATCAATAGTCAATATCAATTTTGTCATATCAAACTACTGACAAATTTGAAAATTTTCGAGATGAAGAGCGTTCCAAGCGAAAAGGGAAAAAAGTGAGTATTTGGGGGAATCGATTGCGTCTCGATTTGGTGTTGGTGTTGGGGGGCTTTGAATCGCAGCGCTGCATCTTCCATCAAAATCGAAGATGACGGTGTCTCTTCAACTTGGAGGAGAGCAACTCGTCAATGGTAAGTTCAAAGAACCCATAATTTGAATTTTGAAATTTTGAAATTTTATTGTTTGATCGATGTTATTGTTGTGTTTGTGGTTCTGGAGTTTCTAGTTTTGAGCCTCAAATAAGCCAACGTATGGTATAATAATTAATATCACTATGACTTAGGGCAGAAAGTTCCAAGTTTATTGTTTAAATTTCAAATGAGCCAAAGTGTTGTATAAAAATATTTGAATATCTATTAAAGTGGTTTATTGTGATATGGAGTTTTAGTTTGCATTTTGATTTAAAGTTTAATTTCGTTTAAAGTTGCTATTTTAGATGAAGTGGTTTATATGTGTTGAATATCAAAGTTGCAGTTGTATAAACAATAAACCATGTTTATATGTGTTGTTTTTAGATGAAGATGATTTTATAAGACTTAGGGCAGAAAGTTATGAGTTTGGGTTTAACAGTGCATCTGGTGTGGCTGTAAATGCTAATAGAATTGAGGCTGAAAAAAAAAAGGGAGAGGATCCTAGGGAGGTTCAAAATGATGAGAACGGTAGTGTGGAAAGTGAATATGAAAGTGAGGAAGATTACGAAGAGTTTTTGATGAGGGTTATGATCAAGGTATGGAAGATGAAATCATGCTCAGTGATGGTGATGATTTTTTGGTTGATTGTTATGTGGATGATATTGAGGAACCACAAGTTGGGAGAGAAGCTGAAGGGACAATGGATTTAGAAGGTCCTGCTTCACCAAGAATCAGCAATCCACCTAACCAAGATAGTGAACAAAGTAGTGAGGATGCTCCTAAAAAAAAAAGTAAGAAGAAGAAACCAGTACCTAAGTCAAGAGACTTCATTCCTGACATGGAAATGAACAACCCTAAGTTTGAGTTGGGATTAAAGTTTCAATCAGCTGCCATCTTTAGAGAAGCAGTTAGAAACTATTCTGTGAATAGAGAGGGAGGCAATTACAGTTTAAGAGAAATTGTTCTTATAGAATAAAGGTGTGGTGCTCAGACGAATGCCCTTTCATTCTATATGCAGCTATTGTGCAAAAGAGTACATTTTTTCAAGTGAAACAATTTGATGAAGAGCATACTTGTGGGGTGGGGAATTGTAACATTCATACCAATGCTAAGTGGATGTCGAAAAGATACTTTAGAAACTTGACAACTAGTAAGTGGGACTGTACTGAATTTTAGGAGCTTGTCAATGCAGAAACTGGGTATGCACCTTCTCAGGCAGCATGTTATCGGGCCAGAAACATTTCCATTGACAAACTAGAAGGTATATTATCGATTTTATTTTGTTGTGATAAATTCATGTGATTGTTTCTAATCTAGCAAACTTAGCCTTTAATTCTTTGATTTTTGTCGTACTTAATGACAGGTGGGGAGTGAAAACTCTCAAAGAAGATGAGGTTCAAGTCTCCAGCACAAAAGAAAATGGAATATACATTGTACTGTAATGAGGCTAACCCATTGGATCCACTTTTGAATAGGTTTAGGGGAAATTGGAACCTCTTTTGGATAGGCTAGGGACAATTGGCACCACTTTTGAATGATTTTGCTGATTTTGGACACATGAATGGTGATCGATGAAACTGTGCTTTTGAATAGCTTGTAATGCCATTGTACCATAATGGTGGTTATGGGATAGATTGTAATGATGCATTTGGAATCTTGGATGATTAAAACTTTTATAGATGTCTTATTTTCGCAGTTTATTGGTGCATATTGGATGGAATATAATGTTGCTTTTGAATGATGTTTATATATGAAATTAGGTTTGAAGCTCCATTGATCGTCATATGACTAGAAGTGTAAGCTTGATTTTGCAGATTTTGTTTTGCTCAAATTCAATGAATTTTGATTCCATGTTGAGTTATTGAATGATTTGTAGGGATGAAAGTGTATTTTTCTATGACTGAATGAATGAAATAGATGAAAATATGTTATTCTCCCAAGCTTGTTTATATCAAGTGATGCAAAGTTTTTATTATGCCAGGCCTTAAATTCAAAATCATGAAAACCATTTCTATGGATGTTCCATTGTACAGTAGTTAGCAAATTGGATGAAGAAGACTTCAAAACCATTTCAACTTCATTACATCCAAATTGTGCATTCATTTACCAACTTATCCCAAAATACACGGCCAATTCAATTTCATCTTCAAACTAATTAAAGTTCATCATCAACCCCTGACCCTCACATCCTAACTAATCCCCATAATCACCCAAGAACAAACTAGAGCAATCCATAGTTTGACTCTCTTCCTCCGCTCATTGACCACTTCTTCTCCTACCCTTCCAAGCTTCTTCAGCAATCCAAGAATAATTGACTTGGATCGAGGGCATATTTTCGGATCATACTACTCCCAAAACTCACATACTTTGCCTCGACCTCTAACCTGCAAGTCCGTATTGCAAAATCAAAAACCCAAAAAAATTATCATCTTGAAGACAATCTTCTCTAAAAAAAACAAAGAGACTAGAGACTACAAGAAGGAATTCAGTTGAAAAAAGATAAAATCTTGCATTACAGCTTACCCGAAAGATCTGGACAAACTAAGAGCCTCCCCCCTAAATTTGCATCAATCCAAGGGTTTTGAATTCTTGCCATCTTTTTGCAGAAACATGTTCTTTGCTCTCTACAATCTTCCCCTTCCTCTATAGCAGATTCTTAATTCTTATATGAAATTAAGGTAATCGGTTGGGTCAATTGATAATATCAAGTCTTTCAATAGGTCCAATTTGGAAGAAATTGAAGGGATTTCTCAAAATCTCTCAAATTGCAGGCGGCTAAGGTTCTCAATAGTGCGAATTGGGATGAATTTTCGCGCTTATATTTAGCGCCAGTGGCTATGGTGAGAAATGTCTTATTTGCCCTTTTATTTTTGGTCACATGGCTGCTACATAAGATAAACTAATGTCTGTTAGAAGGAGTTAAAGGAATTGGTGCAAGTTTTTGCATGGAGGGTGAGTTTTGGGTGTTAAGTGAGATAACTGGGCGTTTTTTGTGCAAAATGAGACTAAATTGCAGTTTTTAGTGCATTTCGACTAAAAAACCTTTTTTTGTTGATACAATGATATTGGAGTAAGGGAGTAAAAAACACATTGAGTGATATCGCCTTGTATGAAAGTCAAAACCGAAATTTCTCACATAACATAAATAAAAAAGATCATTAGACCATAAAATTAAATAACCACGTTATAAAATCATGGACCCACTTCGCCCTGCTCTATCTTCTCACCATCTCACGTGATGGACGTGAGCTCAGCGCGATTGGGTCCGTTAGAGACCTCAAATGGCCTTAACTCCCTGCGAACCCTTCAGTGAAGCAAAGACGGAGGCAGAAAAAAAATTAAAAAAATGGCACCAGCGAAGAAGGGGAAGGCAAAATCCAAGGCCAACCCTGGCGAGTCAACTCAGTCCGTGGAGCCCGTGAGCAATTACCCAGCCTGTATTCGCTCCTTACCTCCGTCTTCAGTCGCCATAACCATCCACGCCAAGCCTGGCTCCAAAGTCGCCTCTATCACTGGTTTCTTCCTCTCCATCTCTATTTTATATGTAAAGGTTTTTTTTGTATACAACCATATTAAGGAGCGGATATTATATTACAAAATCTAATTTTTTTCTTTTCGAATGAAGATTTCAGTGATGAGGCGTTGGGGGTGCAAATAGACGCGCCTGCAAAGGACGGGGAAGCTAATGCAGCGCTACTCGACTACATAGGCTCGGTTGGTCCTTTTTCGTCTTTAATTTTCCAATAAATTTTTTGTTTTGTTTCGTTTTGAGGTTGTGTTATGGTGTACGATTTAGAATTTGATTTATGTTCATTGTTGCACGTAATCAATTCCCTTATGTGATTTGTGTCTTAAGCCCGCCTTAATAAGATTGTTGCTGTCGAAGAATGCTAACATTAATTGTGAATTTGTGTTTATGTTACTGAATGTGATTGTGGTTCCTAGGAAACTATGAGATAGATAATGTTTTTGTCCGACAAATGTGCTTATACATAATACTAGTGAAGAAGGAAATGCAATTGAGATGAACTGACTTCAAGTGAAGTGATTAGTAGGATGAAACAACTCTCTAGATGATGACGTTTTATGACAGATAATGGTGCTTACCATTACCCCAATAAATTTTACCTACAGTGGCTAAGCTTATGTATGTCGTATTCCAATGGTGAAACTTTTAGTATGAACCAATTTCATTGATTTATGTTTGCTAGGAAGAGCAAGATTGTTTATCTTAAGATTCTTTGCAATTTGGTTGAGTTAGCAAAGCAGGAACTACTTGAATTAAAAATAACGACAATAATAGCATTTGATGGTAATATTTAGCAAGTAAACGATAGATTAGTGGGGTGTAAAAAGTACAGCCAGAGTGGTGTCTCTTAGTGTGATAGCCTAACAGAAAGTGTACGTCTGAGTGCTTCAAAGTATACATGTCAGCACAAACCAGGTGGCTGAGTAACTTTGTGGCAGGATTTTACTTTCGACTATTCAAAGAATTGTTATTTCAGTCCTGGCCCCTAGATCTTAGTGGCTTTAACCAAAGCTAGGTCCTTCAGTCAAGCTTTGATAACGAAGTGATTTGGTGCTTCCAAAGGCCATTCTCAGGTTTCCTTGTGTTTAAGAAATTATGACCTCCTTTCAAGATGATGTGCAGTCAGGCCAAAAATGGTCACAGTGCAAAGTGTGAAGGCTGGCTTATATGTCAATTCCTGCACCCCTTCTCACCACCTACCACCTTCAGAATTATCAAGTAAGAAAGAAAAGATTTAATATATTATATTATGAAACCTTTTTGGATGTTTCGTAGCTTAATGTAATTTGTCTAGAGTTTATTTTTTGTTATTGTTCTTCATGTAATCATGACTATAACTATGAAATACATTCTAACTATGCTCACATATGCATGACTGTAAACTTTTCCATTATAAAGACAGAATAGATCCTTGAGAAATTCCTTACTTTATTTGGTCTCTCCTCAACTGTACATGTTTACCAGAAAACTTCACATTCATATGCTTCCCAAATTACAGGTTTTAGGGGTAAAAAGAAGGCAGGTTTCTATTGGTTCTGGTTCCAAATCAAGAGACAAGGTTGTTATTGTGGAGGAGATGACTCTACAAAGTGTTTTTGACATCCTGGACAAAGCTTCAAAGTGCTCTTAGTGGAGTGGAAGATATAAAATTTGATCCTTTAATGGGACGTGAAGCTTGACTGTACTGTAGCAGCTAACCAAATGAGGCTGGATTCGACTAATTCTGTTTCTGTTTATCGGGAAATATCTTACTGATGTTTCAGGTACTTCAAACTGGCATTATTTTCTCTGTTTTACTCACAAATGACTACTTGTTTATAATGCATAGTTTGACTACACATATATTACAGGACATTTATTAATTTACGTGAATAATGAATTGTGTTCATACTATATTTCTCGCCCTCTAATCATATGTTCCATCTTTTCGTCATTTCCTAAACAAGATAGAAAGCAGTACCTTTAGCATCTTATGTGATTAAAATTTTCGAAACTTCAGTTTCCTCCTAAAACGATAAAAGCAAATATTTTACATCGCTATTCGTTCATCAAAGACTGAATGCAAATGTACTTTTGTTCATTATCAGTCAATTCCTGGTCTTGAATTTACTCAAGAACAGTCTATTCCTGGTTTTCCATCCTTGGTAACTCACATCAAGACACTCTAGTTTTCTTTTTTATCAATTTTTTTTATTCTGCTCTCGAGCAACAGGCAATTTTTTTTTCTTCTCGCATTTGCCCCCTCAATTGATATAAATTTAGTATGGTGGATTTCTTCTATTTGGTCCTCTTTTCCTCCCTTTCATTTGGAAAAATATTTTACTGCCTGTTGGAAAATATGTTAACAAGAATGGAATTAGCGCTGAAAATCAATGTTGTTATTCTTGTGCAAGAAATGTATGCAAACCACCTAGCCTAGATTGTTTAAACTAAATGGTGTCGGATCTGTTTATGAAACTGGCCAAGCTGCTTCTTGTTTTGTTATACGTGACCGCATGGGAAACCTTTGGATCGTTTAACAACCATTTGGTTTTTTGGTTTGTGTTTTCACTTTTTGTGCTTTAAGGCCACGTTTGGTGAGTAGGATTGGATTGGATAACTCTCCAAATTTAATGTATTTTGAATGTGAAATTGGATGTGGTTTCATTGTAGGAGAATTAGATAGGATTAGACATTGAAGGAATTTCCTTTTCTAATCCTATGATTTTAAGGGGATTGGATTGGATAAGTTTTCTTCTATCTCAACTCCCTCTTATCCCCTTACAATGGAAAGACCATTCATTTTCAGCACCAAAATACATTGGATTTGATGCGTTATCAAATCCCTCACCAAACGAGCTCTAAGTGTATTGGTATCGGGATGAAGAGGATTGGATAAATGATGGTGATAGAGATGGAGAAATTGTGTATATGGACAGCTGCACAAAATAAAAACTAGAGACCAAAAACTATTTAAAGTTATATCCACTTTCATGATTTTGTTTTCGTTCATCCTAATTTATTTCTTCTCTTCCCTACCACCACTCCATCTATCATTTTTCCCATATCTTTTCCTCTTATTTCCAGCGCAAAAAATGAAAACCAAATACCAATTTGTTATTATTTGTTAGTGGTTTTGTTATGCTCATGTTGTCCATGTTGGCCCGTACTTGTTGCTCAACTTGTTGCTTACAAATACCTCTAGTTGATTATTTGTAGAGCATTTCTTAGTAATATGCCTTAAATCCCTTTATGTTTTGAAGTTTCTCATCCAAACATATCGTAAGTAAAATTATGGCACAGTTTTGGAAGTAGAAGGTATCGATATGAAGCAAGGACTTGAGTGGTAGCGTTGGAATGGCGATGGGTGTGCCATTTTCAGCCGTGAGCTGGTCAGGTCTTGGTTGCTTCTTTGCTCAGTTTTCTTGTTTATGCTATTTTTATTTTTTAGCCATGAGCTGGTCAGTCTTGTATGCCGAAATTTCTACAATACAACACCGTATTCAGTGCATCATTGTTTGTAACTGTTGGATGGGGATCTTGACAATCCGACGGTCTTGTTTTTTACTAAAATAATTAAAAGAAATAAAGTGTTGAATAAATAACATGAAGAAAGGACACAAACTGGAAGGTTGGGTTGAACAGATGAAAAAAAATGGTCATAAAATTGGGGTTAAGGAATGGAGCGATGTTAACTGTTAGTGATATTCGAAGCCAAGTGGTGTAAGCATTTGTTATGGAGCACGCATGCTTGGTACTTTAGGTATGGGTTAAGGAGGTTAGAGTGTTACTTCATATGGTTGAGCACTCGGGGGGAAGTGGTACAAGTCGGGAATGGGACGTGCTAGGTCTGGGTCTTTTGAAGATAAGATTGACGATAGAGGGTGAGTTCGTACATCATCATCATTATTGCATTATATTGATCAAATTCTTGAAATACGTGTTTGTGTGACACTTGGTTTAATTTTGTCTTTTCGTCTATCAAAACGCCCAGTCCATACTCGAGGCGTTTCTTCTCTTCCATGCGCCTAGGCGCCATCTAGGCGGCCACCGTTTTGAACATTGCTCTATTGACCTTTGGTTCGTTCACCCCTTTTATAGGAGAAAGTCTTATGTAAGAGAGGACAAAGGGTACAAAGCTTGAGGTTGAGTTAGAACAGAGGATAGATTTGCATTATGGATTTGTTTGTGGATTTGTTTATGGTAAGTTTTCGGCATATCTTTATGGATTTGTTTGAAAAGGAATTTTGTATTATGCATGCATTGTTTTACTCATGGAGGGGGAAAAATTTACGTTTTCCTCATAAATTGTTTTAAAAGATTATTTGTCCACTCACACTTTTCTGTGTTTTAAATCCCCTCCAAGCCGTTGAGTTGACGAGGGCACATCTAGAGCCGGATGCATTAAATTTCAGCTGCGCTTTTACCCAGACTATCGATTAGGATTTTTATGTTTGTATTTACCTTTCTTACCTATATGCTCTGATAAGCTTTTGGACTTATTGTAAATTATGACTACATCGATGGTTGTTGGTGATGTAGGGATTTATGAGTGTTATCTGATCCTTAGTCTAACAGGTGGAATACGGTTAACCAATCCTTAAGGGGAGATTCTGTCGGATTTTTGGCAGAATTCTCGTAACTAATTACAAGGGCTTAAGGGTATTATGGAAATTTTTTTGAGTTGTCAGAAGGGAGCATGGCTTTTTCCGGATTCCGAGGGGGAATTCGGGAAGGGTTCTGTCACAAGAAGTATTCTTGCCACCTTCTTGAGCTTAAAGATCAATTCTAACACTTCCTTTAACTTGAATCCAAAAAAGATTCATTCTTTATTTAATTTCCAGACTTAGATAAACTTTTCCAATTCTGCACACACTTCACAAGATTGATTACTTTCTACTATGGATGATAATGAAATTACACTAAAGATAGGTAAATGAGCATTAAATGACATAAAAAAGATGCATTAATAATGACTTAACATTTCACCCAGGGGAATGAGTATTGGATTTTGAAATCATTTTGTAACTTATCCTCGTACGCAGAATCGTGTTGCTAACCTCCGTGCATTGAAACACTTGCCTTGGATTCTTTATAACTCATAATTGGGTGCCTAAGGTGGCGTTTGAAAGCTGAGATCCATAATTTCCAATGCCACCAACCTCATTGAGTGGGTACGAGTAACAAATCCGAGGTGAGCCTCGGAAGCTAGTGACGTATCCTGCGCTGAAATTCTGTGGCTAGCTTGTTCCTTCCAACTTAGAAATCCTTGGGATTTTTTCTAAGTGTTGGAACTTTGGTTTCACCATTTTTTATGGAAAAAAAAAAACTTCTTAGTTTATTCAAATGCCCCGGTTGTATTTTCGTGGGCACTCAATGATAGCACTTTGACTTCATTTCCTCTCGTAGGAGGGCTTTGCTTTGCCTTTCGAAAAAAGAGCTTTGTATTGTCTTCGAAGAAAGGCTTTTGCTTCTTGAAAAAAGGCTTGCATAGCTTCCCGAGGGAAGGCTTGGTTGCTACACAGAGGAAGGCTCAGTTGCTTCCCAGAAGAAGGTTTTGAATGCTTCCCAGGGGAAGGCTTAGTTACTTTCCGGATAAAGGCTTAGCCTGCTTCCTGAAGCAAGGCTTAGTTGCCTCTCGGAGGAAGCCTTGGATGCTTCCCCGAAGAAGACTTTGAGTGCTTCTCGATGGAATGGTTAGTTAAACCCAAATGAAGGCATGAAGTGCTTCCCAGGGGAAGGTTTAGTTATTGTCTAGAGAAAGGCTTAGCTTGCTTCCAAGGGGAAGTTTAGTTACTGTCTAGAGAAAGGCTTAGCTTGCTTCCCAAAGGAAGGCTTGAATGCTTTTGAGAGAAAGGCTTGGAGTGCTTCCCAGACGAATGCTTCGTTGCTTTCTGGAGAAAGACTTAGCTTGTTTCCCGAAGGAAGACTTGAATGCTTTGGAGAGAAAGGCTTGGAATGCTTACTAGAGGAATGTTTGGATGTTGTCGAGAGAAAGGCTTAGAGTTCTTCCCGAAGGAAGGCTTGGTTGCTTCCTAGATGAAGGCTTGGGTGCTTCGTGGAGGAAGGCTTGGATGCTCCCCAGATGACGGCTTAGAGTGCTTTGCGGAGGAAGGCTTGAATGCTTCCTGGAGGAAGGCTTGGATTTTCCAATGTTGTGTAAAATTGTCTAAATAAAATCTCAAGTTGCTTGATAAATTTTTTAAAGATAATAATAGAATGGAAACAACAATTGATGTGGCTCCTTATCCGACGATGATGGTGATGCGGATTACCTTTGAAGCAGGCTCCTTGGGGCCTTCGTCATTGAGACGCTCTACAACTTTTTTTGTGAGGTATTCGGTGCAATGCCTCTTCTTGACGAGGTTTTGCATATACCTATTGAATGTGTTGCATGTGATGATGGTGTGAACATAGAAGTTGTGTTAGGCGCCCCACTTAGTCTTGTCGTCCTTTTCTGGGTCGCCTTTGACAGGTGCTGACTTCTTGAACCAAGGCTTGTACTTGATTTTTTTTTTAGATTCGATGGACATACACCGAGAACATCTCATTAGACTTCCTACTTCCCAGGGCATTGGAAGTCGGAGTTGCTTTATATTTGTTGTACTTGATTGTCGTGTCTCAAAGTTGATGTCTCCCTTCGGTGGCGTTGTCGTCTCGGATGTTACCTTGCTTGGTCTAGTGTGAGCCACGGTTTGTGTGGCATTCTTCTCATAATCCAAGCATGAGTGTTGCTCCGTAATGGAAAGCATTTTGAAGAGGGCGCGTTGCCCATAACGATGTCGACGTAGAGCTAATTGTCTCGAGGAAGGCCTTGCTTGAACGCCATTGCCTTGATGAGGTCGCTGCAACCCACGATACAGGACTTCTCCTTGAAATATCGCGGGATGTACTGGCGGAGGGTGTCTTTGGATCTCTTTTTAAAAAAAAAAAAGATGGTCATCCTTCACTTTGATTGTGTGAAGTTGCGAATATTCCTTCACAAATGCAATTGCTAGTTCTTCGAAGGAGGCTATGGATCTCTGGGGAGGTGGTTGAACCATGTTATTGCTTGGCCTTGTAGAGATGCTTGAAATACCTTACACATGAGAGCGTCTTTATGCTTGTGGGGAGACCATGAATCTACTATAATATTTGATATGATTCATTGAGTCTAACGTTCCTTTGAATTGATTAAAGTTCAGAGTTGTAAACCGTTGTACAAATGGTTCATCTCCAATGTCGAGAATGAATGGTGAAGTTAAGGATATCCTGATTTGGTGTCGAATGTTGTCGTCCAGGTATCCGTCGCGCCAAACTCCTTGAAGGCGTCAGTCCAAAATTTTTCGGACGTTGTCGGCGTGCAACGCGCTATGGTAAGGCGGGGAGTCGTGGAGACTAGTGTGGTGTCGGCTTCCTCACGTCTCCGTCTTCAAGGCACGTGATTGCGATGGTGAGTACATCTCGTCCTTCTGTTTGAGGTACTCTAAATGTCTTGGATTTCCTCCGACTCATCTTTTGGAATGAGTGGGTGCGCTTCGAGAAACTTCTTGTTGTGATGGATTTCCTCGTGGGGCTGCAACGCATGACAAGGCTTCGACACGTCTTCCAAGCCGATCATCATGAGCCAGGAATCTTGTGTGCCACCTATCTTCCATTGCACGAGGTCATCTTCTCCGCTGGAATCACTTCACATCTTGGGACGTCGTTCGACTTCGGACATGTTGCTTGCCAGTCCACCATGCGGCGTCTTTAGGGTCACGTTGTGGTGTAACGCGCCTTCCAATTGCTCACGATGTTCCTCTTTCCCCCAAAAGTTGCTGAAGAAGCTCCAATTGCTAAGACACTTGACTTGTTGCGACAAGTTGGCCAGTGGAGGCGAGCACCTTGAGGCCTGTTGCTGACCAAGCTACCAGCTGGCTGTCTACAAGGCAACTAAAGGTTAATTGAAGACTAAGGGGTGCGGGTGAAGCTGTAACAGACTAGAGAGGGTGCCTAAAGTGTGTGAGACTTGCGTGGGCTGCAAGGAAGTCTGTTAGAACAGACTAAACTAGGTGTCAAAATGTAATAGGCTCTTGTGATGTCATAGCATCCAAGACTAACTGAATGAGTGAGAGTGTGTGTATGTATGCATTCAATTGACTCATTTTATATAATACAACTGAGAATCTATAAGTATTCAGAAATCGTCTAAGGCATTTTCACAAACACTTGGAGTGCATTGATCATCATAGTGATCATCACTCGTTTCAATCCAGAAATTCAATCCATAAATAGAAAAGAGGAACATAATTCATATAAAGAACATCACAGGCTAGTCCTGATTCAATCGGATTCAGCTAGGAGTTTCAATTAGAAGCAATACCTAATTGCTTCCATTGCAGCTCTGCACCGAGTTCCTCACGATCGTTTCATCTGAGCTCTTCAGCAGAACCTCATTCTCAACATGGTATCTGAGCATTAGATTCTGATCATCATCTGGGCGTAGATCTGTGCAAGGATATAGAATCAAGAAGGTGTGTGATATGCAATGACAGAAACACACGGTGGAGGTGAGCTAAGGACTCCGATCTTCACAGGTTCTAACTATGATGTGTGGAGTATCAAAATGATGACTGTGCTGAAGGGCTATGATCTATGGAAGTATGTAGATGTGGGATTACTTGAGGCAATAGTCGTAGAATGAGAAGCTGGAGCTGTTTTGAACCAGCCTTCTCATACTGATCTGGTGAGAGATGCTAAGACACTGAACATGCTTCAAAATGCAGTTGTCGATGACATCTTTCCCAGGATCCAGAATGAAGAAAGTGCATGCTTCAAACTACAATCTCTTAGACGTGATTTTGAATATACAAGAATGAAAGAAGATGAATCATTGAATCATTGTCTATGTACATGTCTAGATTGTATGGAGTTGTAAACCAAATGAGAACTTATGGAGAAGACATTTCAGAAAAGAGATTAGCTCAAAAGATCCTAATTATCTTGACTAAACCCTATGATCCTATTGTTTCTATCATAGAAGAAACCAGAGATATGGAATATGTGGATGTTGAAAGTGTCATTGGTTCAATTAGGGCTTTTGATCAAAGGATAGAAATGCATAGTGAAGGGAATGTTGATAAAGTTTTTGCTAGTTTGTCTATGAATTCTAAGGGGCAGCTGGGCAACTCACAAGGAAAGTTTAAGAAGTTCTACAAGAATAACAAAAATTGAAATAAAAAATTCAATACCACTGGTAAATCCAACTATCACCATAATGCATGCTCTAATAAGGCAGAGAGCAGTGGAACAAAGTGCAAAGTGTGTGACAAACTGCACTAGTGTGAGTGCTGGTTCAAGGGTAAGTCTAAGTGCTATAACTGCAATAAGTTTGGTCATTATGCCAAAGATTGCAATGGAAAGACTGTGAATATGGCCAGAGATGTGACTGAGACTCCTGGAAATCTATTATATGCTTGTAACACTGCCGATGTGAAGGATGCAAATGTATGGTATGTCGACAGTGCATGTAGTAATCACATGACTGCACAAGAGTCACTACTTGTGGACATTGACAGAAGTATTAAAGCAAAGGTAAAGATGGGAAATGGTGTGTTAGTTCAAGCAGAAGGAAAAGGGACTCTTGTCATTCAAACTAAGCAGGGTGAAAGGCACATAAGAGATGTCATGCTCTTACCTGGATTGGAGGAAAACCTGCTGAGTGTTGGACAAATGATTGAACATGGCTATTTTCTGTTGTTTGGAGATCAGACTGTGGATATCTATGAAGACAAGGAGCTATGCCACAGAGTAGCAAAAATCCTTATGACAAGGAACAAATTCTTTCATATGACATTTGGGTGTGTAAATCCTATAGCAATGAGGGCAACTATTGCTGAAGATTCAGACTTATGGCACAAGAGATATGGTCATCTGAATTACACCAGTTTGAAGTGTTTACAGCAGAAGGAGATAGTTGTTGGTATGCCTAAACTACAAGGGAGTGCAGATGTTTGTGCAAGCTGTGTAGCTGGAAAACAACATGTGGAGCAGTTTGACAAAGAACCTGCTTGGAGGGCAACTTTGCCTCTTGAACTCATACACTCAGATGTGTGTGGTTCAATGCAAGTAGCAACCATTGGAGGTAACAAGTACTTCCTGACTTTTATTGATGACTTCACTAGAATGTGCTAGTTATATTTTCTTAAACATAAGTCTGGTGTTCTAAATGTGTTTAAAAAGTTTAAAAGCATGATTGAGTAACAAAGTGGTTATAAAATCAAGAGACTCAGAAGTGATAGAGGTGGGGAATACCTCTCAAATGAGTTTGAAGTGTTCTGTGATGAGGCAGGGATAACAAGACAGTTGATAGTGGCTTATTCTCCTCAGCAAAATGGTGTTGCTGAAAGGAAGAATAGAACCATTGTTGAAATGGCTAAAGCCATGATGCATGGAAAGGGAGTACCTTTCAAATTCTGGGGTGAATCTGTGAATACTGCTGTGTATTTGTAGAACAGATGTCCTACAAAGGCTTTGAATGGTAAAACACCATTTGAGCAGTTTAGTGGAAGAAGGCCAGGGGTCAAACGCCTAAGAATTTTTGGCTCTATTTGCTATTCTCATATTCCTGATCAGTTGAGGTAGAAACTGGATGAAAAGGTAGCAAAGTGTGTATTCATGGGATATGGACATTCTGAAAAAGGTTACAGGTTGTATAATCTTCAAACCAACAAGATTGTGATATCTAGGAGTGTGATTTTTTTATGAGAATGCATAATGGGACTGGAATGCTACAAAGGTTGAGGCTGGTGGCACTCTTATACTGAACTATGGTTTTGAACATGCTAATTCTCAACCTGAGAATACAACTGAGGTCCCTCAAGAACATGCAGTTGGAGATGTGCAAGAATCAGAACCTCATAATGAAATTCAAATAAGTGAAGTGCAACCTGCAGATGAATCCATTACTGGAACACATGTCAAGCTCAGAAGTATTCATGATGTGCATGCACGATGTCTCATGTGCATCACTGAACCTGAATCCTATCAAGAAGCAGCTAAAGATCTAGCTTGGAAGAAAGCAATAGAGGCTAAAATTGACATGATTTAGAAGAATGAGACATGAGAGCTAATGGATAGACCTATGAATAAACCTGTCATTGGAGTCAAATGGGTCCACAAGAGCAAGTTGAACCTAGATGGCTCTATACAGAAGCGCAAGGCCAGACTAGTAGCTAAGGGGTATGCACAAAAGCCTGGTGTGGACTTCAATGAAACCTTTGCTCCAGTAGCAAGGTTAGATACCATTAGATCTCTCATTGCTCTAGCAGCTCAGAGGAACTGGAAACTATACCAGTTGGATGTGAAATCTGCATTTCTGAATGGAGTACTAGAAGAAGAAGTGTATATTGATCAGCCAGAGGGTTTTGAGTTTCAAGAAGAAGAGGGAAAAATATACAAACTTAAGAAGGCTCTCTATGGACTCAAGCAAGCCCCAAGAGCCTGGTATGGAGAGATTGACTCCTATCTGTTGAGCTGTGAGTTTAAAAGGAGTGCTAGTGAGGCTACAATGTACATAAAGTTTGATAAAGCTGGTGAAATCCTAATTGTGTCTATCTATATGGATGACATAATTTACATTGGAAGTTCACAAGCATTGATCAAGGAATTCAAGCATGTGATGATGAGTAAGTATGAGATGACAGATTTGGGCCTACTTCATCATTTCCTAGGAATGGGAGTGATACAATCTGACAGAAGTATCTTTATACATCAAAGTAAGTATGCAACTACACTTCTTGAGAAGTTTGGTCTCAAGGATTGTAAACCTATGAGCACACCGTTGGTTCCTGGAGATAAGCTTATGAAATAAGATGGAAGTGAAGCTGCTGATGAGCAACTTTATAGAAAGATAGTGGGAAGCCTACTCTATTTGACAGCAACAAGACCTGACATAATGTATGCTGCAAGCCTCTTGTCTAGGTTTATGCATGGTCCTACAAGCAAGCATTATGGAACTGCCAAAAGGATCATGAGATACATTCAAGGTACACTTTCCTACGGCATTGAGTATGTGAAGGGAAAAGCCTCTACTTTGATTGGTTTGTGTGACAGTGACTGGGGAGGTTCTGAAGATGATATGAAGAGTACTTCGGGTTATGCATTTACTCTAGGAAGTGGGGTGTTCTCATGGGCTTTAGTGAAGCAAAGCACAGTGGCTTTGTCCACAGCAGAAGCAGAGTATGTTGCTGCTGCTGAAGCTACATCTCAAGCTATTTGGCTTAGGTTTGTACTTAAAGACTTTGGGGAAGAGCAATGAGAGGCAACACCATTGTTTTGTGACAATATGTCAGCGATAGCCATGGCAAGAAATCCAGTATTTCATCAGAAAACTAAGCATATCAACATAAAATTTCACTTCATCAGAGATGCCCTACAAGTTAATCAGATTGGTCTGATGTTCTGCATATCAGAAGAACATAAACATATAGCTAATATCTTTACTAAGGCTTTTCCTAAGGAAAGACTAAACTACCTAAGAGGTCTACTTGGTGTCAAACTAGCAGCTAGCTTAGAAGGGAGTGTTGCTGACTAAGCTACCAGCTAGCTGTCTACAAGGCAACTAAAGGTTAATTGAAGACTAAGGGGTGCGGGTGAAGCTGTAACAGACTAGAGAGGGTGCCTAAAGTGCGTGAGACTTGTGTGGGCTGCAAGGAAGTCTATTATAACAGACTAGAGTAGGTGTCAAAATGTAATAGGCTCTTGTGATGTCATAGCATCCAAGACTAACTGAATGAGTGAGAGTGTGTGTATGTATGCATTCAATTGACTCATTTTATATAATACAACTGAGAATCTACAAGTATTTAGAAATCGTCTAAGGCATTTTCACAAACACTTGGAGTGCATTGATCATCATAATGATCATTGATAGGATTTTTCCCACCTGTAAAACAAGGGTTAAAATCACACAAATAATACCTGCAAGAGTACAGGGCTATTGTAGTATAGCACTGAAAGCATGGTCGATTTCCTTAGGGACTGATATGGATAATTCTTATTTTTAGGATTCACTCTTAATTAAAAATAAAATAATTGCAATAAGTTTGGTGACTGAATAAAAATTAAGTAAACAATGTAAACAAGTACTAGGGCTCAACTTTCACCATTAACAATCATATGTGACTTAGAAAAGAATCTATGAATCAATACATGCAACTTTGAAGGTTAGATTTTTCGAAAGCATATTTTCCTCGTGGGCATTCAAGTGAAAACGTATACCTAACATGCGATTAGTCTATGGCATTTAGATCTAATTCTACATGCAAGATTCATTAAGTTCATGAAAATCTTTTATAACCATGCAATCTCTTAGTTATGGCATTTAACCTAGATGTATTACAATCCTTAATCACAAGAAGCTAATCCCAATTTTTAGGTGGGCATTCCTATAAAATTGCATCAAATTACTTGTCTAAATATCCTAAGGGTGATCAAGCATTAAGACATAAAGATAGTTTTAAACAGTGATTAAAAATTCAAAGCATGCATATACGACAACATAGGAAAAGGATAAATCACATAATCATGTTAAGGCTTAGGTCTAACCCTAGTGAGAAAATTAGCTACTCATGCTCATAATGAATAGAAACAATTTCATTAAAATTGAAGTTGAGAGAACAAACAGTTTGTAGAACAAGGGTAGCCGAAATCCCAGCTTTGCCGTGCTCTTAGATGGAGAATTGTAATCTGAAATCTAGTCTCCTTAAATCTATGCCAAGCTTGGGTATTTATAAGGAAAGATTCATAATCCTACTTTGAAAATGAGTAAAATAAAAATAAGAAAATCTAATTCCTAGTTTGAACAGAAATAGGCAAGCATATGTCTTCTCCTACTTGAATTGGGATTTCATTGATATACTTCCTTCTTTTGCTCCAAAAACTCCTTCTAGAATAAATCTGTCAATATAATAAATTCGAGTATCAATTCCTCCCAAAATAATAATAATAACTAATTAAATATATGGGAAATACAAGTATATTTTTGGCTCATCAAATACCCCCAAACTTGAATTGTTACTTGTCCTCAAGTAAATAAAACAAAGCTAAGAAAACATTGAGAAAAATAAAATGCCACTTTCGCAGGGAACTCGATAGTGCTGAGCAAACACTACACGCCTTTAAACCCCTAGGTGTCCCTAGTAGGAGGAGTTGTGTCTCCTGAGGGTTTACCAGTTATGATACCCACAAACACTTTCAAAATTTGTTAAACTTAATTTAACCTTCCTTCCATTGAATATAAAGCAACACTTATAAAAGCAAAATCAAAATTCTCAAGTCATAAGCAAGTCTAAAAGAGAGAGCAAATCCACACTTTCAAAACAGAAGATTACCAGATTCTGGTGAGCAATCCATAAACCATATTCGTGTAATGTGAATCTCAACAAAATTGTAAGTGTTAAACCAGTCCCTCACTTGCATTACATATGTACCCACCAACTGTAAAATCACTTAACCTATCACCATCCAAAGTATTCTTGCCTGAAATTTTTATTTTTATTTTTATTTTTGTTATTTATTTATTTTTATTTTATTTTTAATTTATTTTGTATAAAAAATGATGGAATTTTATTTAACATTGAGCAAGCTTTCTATCCAACCCATGTAACGAGCTTTAGATCGATGACTCCCAAATCAGATGACTTTAGGGCACCAGACAACAAATGTCCCAAAGGATTTATTTACTCGAATTGGAAAGGCTAGCATGTAATTGATGGGTAAATGCACACCCTTATTTTAGGGCTCGGACTCACCTCCGATTTATTTATGGCTTTCACTTTTTCGAACCTTGGATGGTAACAAATTAAATAACCCACAATCTTAGAGTAAGAAAAATTAGCATGCTTGAAACAAATTTAATTTCCACAAATAAGTTGATGTGCATGTGCAAAATTGAATATGGTAAGAATTGTGTGCAAAAATCAACTATATGTTCTTGGTGGTCATGCTAGATATTTAATCTCACTTATGAATTTTCAAATTTCAATCATAGCAAATAGAGTGCATTAAAAATAAATTGGGAAGGAAAAATCAAATTAAATCTTAAACAAAATCTTTTGTAATTTTTTTCTAAAATTTTTATTTTATATTTTTTCATTTTCTGTTTTTTTTTATTTAATAGACACAAACAAAGTGATAGTTTCCTACCCCCAAACTTATCATGCAACATGTCCTCGTGGTGCAACAGAAAAAAAAGACAAAGAAATGCGAAAGAAAAGGATAAGGAAAAACAAAACAAAAGAAAGAATTAACATAAAAATAAAAGGAAAAGAAAACAGAAAGAAAGAAGAACACCTGGGGACGAACCAAAGACATGTTGTGCTCCATGCTCAGGAAAACGACGCCGTCGTATTTGAAGAGACAAAACGGCATCGTTCTGATGTAGCTATAAATATCTAAACTTCATATTAGGGCAGACCTGTGCTTAAATGTTGAATTGGAGAAGTAGAGAGAAAAATTGAAAACAAATAATTAACTAAAAGTAAATTAAAATAAGAGTAATCGGCACAGTCCCCGGCAGCGGCGCCAATTTCTTGATAGGATTTTTCCCACCTGTAAAACAAGGGTTAAAATCACACAAATAATACCTGCAAGAGTACAGGGCTGTTGTAGTATAGCACTGAAGGCAGAGTCGATTTCCTCAGGGACTGATATGGATAATTCTTATTTTTAGGATTCACTCTTAATTAAAAATAAAATAATTGCAATAAGTTTGGTGACTGAATAAAAATTAAGTAAACAATGTAAACAAGTACTATGGCTCAACTTTCACCATTAACAATCATATGTGACTTAGAAAAGAATCTATGAATCAATACATGCAACTTTGAAGGTTAGATTTTTCGAAAGCATATTTTCCTCGTGGGCATTCAAGTGAAAACGTATACCTAACATGCGATTAGTCTATGGCATTTAGATCTAATTCTACATGCAAGATTCATTAAGTTCATGAGAATCTTTTATAACCATGCAATCTCTTAGTTATGGCATTTAACCTAGATGTATTACAATCCTTAATCACAAGAAGCTAATCCCAATTTTTAGGTGGGCATTCCTATAAAATTGCATCAAATTACTTATCTAAATATCCTAAGGGTGATCAAGCATTAAGACATAAAGATAGTTTTAAACAGTGATTAAAAATTCAAAGCATGCATATACGACAACATAGGAAAAGGATAAATTACATAATCATGTTAAGGCTTAGGTCTAATCCTAGTGAGAAAATTAGCTACTCATGCTCATAATGAATAGAAACAATTTCATTAAAATTGAAGTTGAGAGAACAAACAGTTTGTAGAACAAGGGTAGCCGAAATCCCAGCTTTGCCGTGCTCTTAGATGGAGAATTGTAAACTGAAATCTAGTCTCCTTAAATCTATGCCAAGTTTGGGTATTTATAAGGAAAGATTCCTAATCCTACTTTGAAAATGAGTAAAATAAAAATAAGAAAATCTAATTACTAGTTTGAACAGAAATAGGCAAGCATATGCCTTCTCCTACTTGAATTGGAATTTCATTGATATACTTCCTTCTTTTGCTCCAAAAACTCCTTCTAGAATAAATCTGTCAATATAATAAATTCGAGTATCAATTCCTCCCAAAATAATAATAATAACTAATTAAATATATGGGAAATACAAGTATATTTTTGGCTCATCAATCATCACTCGTTTCAATCCAGAAATTTAATCCATAAATAGAAAAGAGGAACATAATTCATATAAAGAACATCACAGGCTAGTTCTGATTCAATTAGAAGCAATACCTGATTGCTGCCATTGCAGCTCTGCACCGAGTTCCTCACGATCCTTTCATCTGATCTCTTCAGCAGAACCTCATTCTCAACAATGCTTGCGTATGACGCGTGATGCGTTGGGATTCAAGTGCCTGGCTCCGTTTCCATTGTGACACGTCATGCTTTCCTTGAGTGTGAGTTTGTCCTTGTGTGTCTCAAATTTCATCAAGAAGTCCTCGTAGATCCAGGTCAGTAAGATGCTAATGTGGAAGTGAGCTTCTCCCACGAATCTCTGGCCTGTGCACTAGAGCATGGTTGCTGTGACGTTGAGCGTAGGCTGAGGGTTGCGTCGAGGGAATACATTGGCTTCAAGGCTCGTCGACATGTTAAGGGCATCGAATTCGGTGGTGGGTGCGACGACGGCGCCGAGTTCGGAGTTGAAAGTCGAGTCCAGCAGCTCGCTCGGGATCACTTTTTGTGGGGCTTGCGGCTCACGGAGGTGGCGGCTTGACCGTTCCTCCGAGATCTCGGTGAGTGGGTAACAAAGTCTTTGGTTTCCCATTTGGACATGGAGAGTGGAGTCGGGCAGTCATGCCACATAGGCAAGTAGTAGGGTGTAAGCTGTAAGTATAGGCGCTTGGCCTTTGTATGGATCATAGATATGCGTGCATTCAAAATGTAAAATGTCAAATGGTGGGTGGACGGTGGACCCCTTCATTCATTCTAAGTTGTAACGCGTAAACCTCATTTTGTTGAGTCCCCCCATACCATACGATAGGCCGGGCCAACAAAACAAACAAACCTCTTCATCTTGCTTTGAACTTTGACTTTGACTCAGGTCAGAGTTGGGCAACACCGTCATTCTCATGTGCTCGCCAAATTGCAAACGTCCATATCACCAACAACTTGGATCACTAATCTTATTATTATTATTATTTTCACATAATATTAGGAGTGGGTGCAAACTATTTGAGTGCTACCACCTTTTATCTTATAATGAATGTTTTTTTTAATAAAAAGATATTAAAGAGGGTGGATTATACATTGAAATGTTATTTGACAAGTAGTACTATATTAGCATAACCCAACTGGAAAAAGTTCACAAAACCTTATATAAACTTTAATTTTTGTGAGGTGAAAATGCTGAATTAAACCAATTAATTTAAACATTTTTTATGCATATTCAAATGAGTATAAATACTACTAGATCAATAATACTAATAAATAAATAAATAATTAAATTAATTTTAATTTAGCGATTTTGTGAAATTTGAATCATAAACTTATAACAGAAAACAAAATTTGGTTGTTAGGGTATAACCAGAATCTGAAAATGACATGGTGCTAACTTAGTTATTGAGTGGACTTTCGAACTGTCAAGCTTTCAAAAATCCCCTCTCTCTCTCTCTCGCTCTCCTTTGACCAGCTTGCATAGGTTTTACTTCACTAGCTAGCTAGTTACTTAAAAAATAAACCAAATTAATTATGAAATGTAAATTCAATAATTCATGGATGGAATTATGCAAATGGACGACGGTGATAGTCTGATAGATACTACGTACGTACCCACGGGTCTATACCATCGCCTTCATATTCATCTTCATGTCGGCTGCTCTTTTTCTTTCTGCATCTCAAATCCGACTAATTAAAAACTCCAAAATCCTCTATTTGGTTTCCCACGAATGCCATGTCAATTCATCCCTTATTTCTTTATATTTCGGACATCAAAATTGAAAATTAAAACGAAATGCTTATTAAACGACCATTTAGATACTTTGTTATAAAAAATAAAAAATAAAAAAATAAAAAATAAAAAACCCTCTTAGATACTTTGGCAACAAACAAAAAAAGGGTCCCCATGGATAGCGTTTTACTCATTGTATCGCCAATATATATATATATATATATATATATATATATATATATATATTCTTAATATGTCTGGATGCATATTGAATTGAGTTGGATTTGTGCAAACAAAACCAACTCAAAATTCTCTGAATTTTCATTTGTCTAAATCAAAACCGAATCACATCAAGGTAAACACAATCAATTTTGTAAACTGATCGGACTAGTTTGGATTGATTCGGTTTCTATCTTTAGACTCCTATGCCCAATTTGTATATTTAACTTCCTTTTCAGCTCAATTTATTATAACTAGGTAATCTTCATTTATCAAACTTTCATCATGAAAATTAGAATTGTTAATCACAAATATAAATGATTGTAAACTAGCAATCTAGTAACCCTAAAAGAATGTGAGCATGATGAAGAGTGGTGCATCGTATGAGATGAAAGCCGTGAGTGATACAGAGTCGCAGAGTGGTACACGTAATAAAGTAAATATAAAATTAATTTTTTTTTTCTCAATTTAAAATTTTTACTTTTGTTTTTATTTTTTTAATCCGCAAACCGAACTTGATTTGATTTATTTTAAAATTGATTGGGATATTTTCGGTTAGCAGTATGTACTTGCGGCAGCAACCTAGCCATGTATAATGTGTGTTGCTACTTGGTTGGGTTCGCACTGCAATTGATTTGTGGATTCATTCACACTGCAGTTGATTTGTTTTCCTTGTTTTGACTCCACAAATTCCTTCCTATCTATCCAATCTAATAGTAATTCTAATTTGGTACTTAAACCTTAGCTTAGTCGACAGGCAACCACACGCAAGCGCACCTTCTCGTGTTCGGCCGAAATATCTAAAACGAATAGTTAATAGTATTAAACGGATTCCTTCAGCTCGAAGCGAAGCCGGTGCAGGCAGAGACCAATTAGCCGACCTCTTCATGGCGGCGCATATTTATTCCTTTATATATACAATAAAAACACCTCCAGCTATTTAGATGCCGGTTCAAACCTAAACTTGACGGGAGAACATTTCTCGCGTAATATATTTATATCATTTATGTGTGTATTAAAGGTGGCGGATTCAATAGGCAAAGACCAGAGTGCGGCAAGGCATACACAAGAAGAATGGCTCCATGAACCCCTCTTTTTTTCACAACACCAGCAACGACACCGTCGTGGCGGTGGGATTTTAGCGTCCGCGGCATCGTCAATGCTGCTGCAGTTGGATAGGGAGAGAGAAATGTCGGCCATGGTTTCGGCCTTGACGCATGTGGTGGCTGGGGACTGTGATAATGAGGTGTCTTGTACTTGTCCGGCAGCTGCTGGGGAGTTAATCATTTCATCAAGCATCGGCGGCGGAACTTCAGATTCCGAGAATATGGATTCGAGGGTGGCAAGTGTTGGAAGTAATAAGAGGGCAAGAGAAGAGGAAGCTGGTGGCTCTGACTCCGTCACAAGGCTTTGTAGATCTTTTCGTGAATTTCCACAGCAGGGGAGCCCTTCAGCCTCTGGTTTTGGAGGTAATCAATTTATTTTTTTCTTTTATTTGATATATAGTGAACCTATTTTATTTTGAAAAGAAAATGTTTAAGTATGTAAAAAAAGAAAAACGAAAAATCGTTGTTTCATATTTGTGCTCCATGGAGGCTGGGAGAAATTAAGCCTCGCACACCTACACCTAAGCCAAGCTAGCGACAACAAAATGAGGAATAATAAAATCAAAATTCTAATTCATAAGTAACTTATACAGAATCAGAATCCTAATTCATAAATAATTTAATTTGGCGAAATAAACCAAATCTGGTAAGTATCAATTCTTAATTAAAACAATATTTTCTACTTTCCAACAGAGTAGATCATTTTTATTGATTAACTTGTTGACACTTACTTCACCATGATTCTACACAGAAGGGTTATGCAACAGAGCAGCAGCTACTACAGAAAGTGCAGTAATATTCCCTCCAACTCCAAGTACCACAAGTAGAAGTAGGGCTTATGTATACAGTACTACAGCCCAAATAGCATCAGAGCCAATAAGGAGAAAATACAGAGGAGTGAGACAGAGGCCATGGGGCAAATGGGCAGCTGAAATCAGAGACCCCTTCAAGGCTGCAAGAGTATGGCTCGGCACTTTTGAAACAGCGGAGGCCGCCGCTCAAGCCTACGACGAAGCCGCCCTCCGATTCAGAGGCAACAAGGCCAAACTCAACTTCCCAGAAAATGTCACAACTCAATTCACCACTTTTACTCCTCCAAACACCCAAATGTCTTCCAATGACATCATCATGAATTCAACAACAAGAAATCCTCAAATGGAGGTCAGGAAACAGCCTTTCAGCCTTTATCATGATCAGATGGTTTTTTCGTCCTCGCAATCTCCATCTGCTTCTTCATCTTCTCCAGTTCCCTCCTCTGTGTCTTCCTCTTCTTCTTCACCACCACCACCTGCCTTTTCTTCAACTTTTTGGGCTCCGAGTCAGACGTCGACTTCGCTTCCCCTCAGACCAACCGCAGGTCGGGATCACACTCTCGCTCAGCGTGCTGATTCTCAAGCCAACCAATCTTCTCATTACACTACTCCTCCTTCATGATGATTTCATTCCCTTACTGATGCTCCTTTTCGTTTTTTTGCTTTTCCTTTGAACCATATTTTTTTACCAATTACCATTTATTGCTGAGGTTAGTTACGAAATTTGTTGTGGTTTTTCAGGTTAATTTTTAATAGATAATACTTGGCATTCCTTTGTAGGGACCTCATAGTTTCACTTTTTCAATTTATTAAGTGGTCTGAAAGTTAATTATGAAATTTGTTGTGATTTTTCAGTTAAATATTTAATAGATAATACTTGGCATTCCATTGTAGGGACCTCCTAGTTTTATTCTTTCAATTTATTAAATAATTTTTACACATTAATCATAATTGAATAATCATTTTAATTTTAAGATCATATATACAAAAATTAATCAATTAGTGATTATTTAGTAATTAATAGAGCAAATTACACTTTAGTACTATATGTTTTATACTAAATTTCAGAGTTATACTTGATATTTCAAATATTACATTTATGTACTCTGAACTTTTAAAAATGTAACAATTTGGCTCCACCGTTAACAATTCCGTTTAATAATCTGTTAAATGCTGACGTGGCACATGTAGGACCCATTATTTAATTTAAATATTTTTTTTCCTTTTCTCTTCTTCTCTCTCGATCTCTCTTCTTCTTCTTCTTCTTCTTCTTCTTTCTCCTTTCTCGGTTTCTCCTTTATTCTTCTTCTTTGATTTTTTTTCTGAAAGTTCCTAGAAAAATGATGAGTTTTTCGTCACTAAAGGCTGAAACATCTTTAGTGACGAAATTCATGATGAACAGCGTCGCAAAATCTCTTTTCTCTGACGCTGTTCATCAGTAAATTTGTTACTAAAAGTGTCTTTAGCCTTTAGTGACGAAAAACTCATCACCTTTCCAAAAAAACTTTGTGTTCAACTGCATATGAAGCTAAATTGTACTAGTTTAGGTTGTTTTCAACACAATCTGATCAACTCTAAATGGAAAAAAAAAAACTAAATATACAGATTAGCTATATAGTATCAAAATTTAAGTTCAACAAACATAAAGAACATCAAAAACTGGCATATGCTTGTTCCAGCCGGATTAGCATGGATGGTACCACAATACAAACACCCCAAGAGTGGAAAGAAAATAACAAGGGTAGATCACCAAGAATATAAATTCAGAATACGCCTCGTAAACAAGAAACAGCGAAAAAATTGCCAGAGGAAATTCTTTCCCAAACTAAATATCCGTTCCCTATAAGCTAGAAGAACTTGGAAATAGTACTTGCCTGCATCCACCCTTGCCATTCCTCCGTCTGATGCCGAGTTAGGTAAAGAATGGATTTTTCATAAAATGCTGATTATTAATGGTAAGTTCTACATGTGTCACATCAACACTTAACAGATTATTTAACGGAATAATTAACGGTGGAGTTAAGTTGTTATATTTTTAAAAGTTCAGGATACGTAAATACTAGATTTGAAAGGTTAAGAATAACTCTAGAACTTAGTGTAAAACACATGGTATTAAAGTGTAATTTGCTCTAATTAATATATATGAATTAACTAAATGAACGGTTCACCATGATGTTTTAAATTTTTACCAGCACGGTTGATTTGTTTACTACATATGAATGACTAAATGACATCCAATATTGTTGAGTAGTTAATGAAATCATCAGTAAGTTAACGAGTGAGCATCAGCAGGCTGAGCGAGCATCAATAATTAATAATGAGAGCATCATCATATAAATGAACAACAGAAAGTTAATGAAATCAACCTTTAATTGCTACATAAACGAAAGTGAATGAAATCAGCAAATAAACGACCATTCGTTGAGCTTTCGATATGATGCTCATTTATTCACTATGAATTTTTATTTTACGTTATTAATCATTGATACTCTCATTATACAAAGTTTCGATTATGATACATATAGATGGAAAATTACGTGAAGTGTGAGACGGCTTTGTTTAGGCACACATCGTGTCACTAAATGACAGTGAATTACAAAACAATGACCTAATTACATGATTTCATGTGTGAATTAGGTTAGTTCTTATGGTTTCTAGGACTTAATGGATTTTTCATAAACTAAAACTGCACATCAACCGCTAAGTCGCTAACAAGTGTTAAAGATACTTAAGAATGACTTAATAATTTCATATAGAATAGTAATTAAAATTGAACTCCTGAAAACATAATGTCCCTATCATAAAAAGGAATCGACAATAACGTAGAACAAAAATTCGTTATCTGCATCAACTTTTTTGAGGGGCCATAAAAGACTTACTTGTATTATTACTTAACAAAAAATAAGAGCTTTGGTTTCGGCTGATCGCGAAAGAGCTTTAATATTCAGTTTTCTTATAACTATTGCCGTGACTCTTATTCTGCTTTATATTTGTCTTTGCACTATCACCTTTTACCTTATTTTACGTAACACTTAACACAATTTGTGATTGTGTTCGTAAGTTCTTACGCCCTTTTTAGTCTTAGCCTCTGCATAGGATACGATCCTTACTACCACTTCTTAGACTTATGCATTTGGGAGAGGTTAATTTATTTGACACTAGATGACAGTGTTCAACATGTCATTGTGGCTAGCCTAATGACACTAATAGGAATGATCTAATGATATTCATCTCTAGTGTGGAGGGGAAGATCTTGAATTCGATTTTTTCAAACGTTTATAATCTCTCTCCCAATATGATTGTGCATAAAAATAAAAATAAAAACTAAAACAAAAATAAAAAGCAAACTGGCAGTGCCCAATATGGTTGTATAAAAATAAAAGGTATATTACTTCAAATGCATACAGAACAAGACACGATGTATCACTTGCATTAGATCAATACTCATCAGCTTGGGTTGCTTCACGAAATCCGTCTCATTGTCCATCGGAGTCGCGGTCGGATTTGGATTCGGAGTCTATCTGAATCCAAATTCCTGGTAATTCGGAAAAATACAGACCGAAGGCTTATCCCTCTGCAGCATTCCGATGGTGGTGAACGTAAGCGTTGCAATTGGATTCAAGTTCTCCTGCAATTGGCTGATCGAAACCAATACTCAAATTTGTCCCCAAATGATAGGACCCCACCCGAATTTCCCCTTGAAATTCGTAAGAAGCCATGTTCCTGTCTAATAACCCTTGGAAAACTCAAAACCTTCCAAAAATACCGTTACACTACCAACCAAAAATTCAAAACCTTCCAAAAATACCCTCACACTACCAACCAAAACGTTAAGAGAATTCTATCGAAAATTCGGGAGAATCTTCTCTATAATTAAAATCCATAAATCGGGCTTAAACCAAAACTCCACAACTGGCCTAAGCCCGAATCATTTCAAAATCGATATTAAAATCCATAATCAGTGAAAAATCAATTAAATTATTATCCTTAGTTCTCGAGTATTGGAAAGGTAATAACCACTTTATAATAGTAACCCTTAATTCCCGAAACTCATCAAAATAATAAATCATTCCATTTAATTTATGAAATTCGTAGTCGATAATAAACTACTTAAAACATAACAATAAGCATGCATTACTATTTAGAAACCAAAGTCCATTCACTGGAAGCCCAAGCAAGCCTAACTCCGAGTTGTGCGGTCCTCCGAAGTCTCCAGAGCAGTATCGTCTGTCAAAAATGACAACCGAGATTAATAATCAACATTTTTAAACCTTAACTTCAACCCCCTAAGCCCTAGAAGTATACACGCTCCCTAAACGAGTTCAAAGTAACTTAGGAGGCCTAAAATAACCCCTAAACGAATTCCAATTGAACGAAACTTGAGTCAATAGATCCGGAATGTCGAAAAACCTTAAACATGAGTCTTTGGTGGCTGAGGGAGGGCCGTACATGCCGATGGACGGCCGGTTGCCCTACCCCTCGTGTGACTGCGATGTATACTCGCCGCTGACCTCTTCTTTGCTGGCGCCGCCCTTTGCCGATAGGATTCCGCCATTGTTGGTTGATATTCAAAGCTTCGTAACTTCCTCATTTCTCAGCCAAATTCCACATTTTAATATTCAAATTCTATCTACTCGAGCCCAAAAACGTAAAAATGAAGTCAAAACCGAGATCCTTTACATTGGTTGGCCGAAATTGGGCGGGAAGTTTCGGTCAACTTTTCAAGCTTCGATCCGTCATGGCAGGACCCCTCCCGAATTTCCCCTCGAAACCCGAGAAAGGACATGCTCTCATCTAACAACCTCTGACACCTCAGTTTAATACCAGAACTACCTTTACTGCTTTATAAACATTGTACGAAATTTTACTGAAAACCCGGCAGGAACTCCCCCGTACCTGGTTGACCATTATCCATCTGTCAGACGAAGGATACAATATTAGTTCACAAAACTACCCCTGAGGACTTCTTCAGCAAGCAATACAAAATAACCAAAATGTCGCCCTCGTGTGAACCAACCACAACTCGTCAATCTGGGTCACCGCCTACACCACCCAATGTCCCCAATGACGAAAGTAACCTCGCCAGATATCTCAAGCACTGGTCACAATCGGTAATAGCAATCATCGTAACATATAATCCGTTAAGTTCTTCGGTTATCATATCGTCAATTCAGCTATCACATCATAGCTATTCCCTGAATATGATAATTTGGTTAGGCTTCTGTTTTCCTGAACTTGAATAGAAGTCCATAAATGCCTCAATGATTTGATTTAATTCAATGTTCAAGACTTGACTGAATTGAGACTCGCTGACTTTATCTCGATCTGTAAACCCGATATCCCGACTCATCCTGAGTCGTAGCTCGAGGTCCCGCTCATCCCGAGCCCTAACTCATGATAATCTCTGTAAACTTATCTCAGCTGACATAACCCTTGGCTAATACGTCTCATCAGCCCATATATCATACCCTATCAGATGGCACCATCATCGACATATCAAATACAAGCCGGCATGTGCCATGACTATCCTACTTATAACGTCCTACCATCCCCTGAGTATAATCCAGGCCGTAGCTCGGCATCCGGGCTGTCCAACACAGCAACAAGCCCTCCTAACCACCGTCGATACTAGCTCAAGCAATGGCTAGAGCTCGAGAGGTCCAACTTGGGGACCTACTCCCTGCCCATCCGATATTATGTCAAGATGTGCGGATCCTTGTACTATGCGTAGACAACCTCAATGATCTGACGGAGAACACATCGACGCAAACATCGGAGAAACCCCTCCACATATTCGAATATACCTCAAGATATGCGGATCCCTGTACTACGTGTAAACAACCTCAACTATCTGACGGAGAACACCTCGACGCCAGCATCAGAGAAACCTCAACGTTCCCATGACGGAGAACACTTCAACGTCATGTGTCGGAGAAATACCATGACACCCGGGGATGGTATACCTAGTAAAAATGCTGGTGTAAGTTTGAAACCCATTCATAGTACGTCCAAGTATCAATCAAGGAAGCATGAGTACTAAGAAACCCTAAAATACACAACTAACTTGGCTCCCTTGACCCTTGAATCAAATCTCACCCTGTAACAACGCAATACAAACTGAACTTACTCAATCAGGGCTCTAAACAGATTAAAACAACCTCGAAACCACCAAAAATAGATCCGGAATGTCGAAAGCAAGTCACCACGAGTCGCCTTGGGCCGAGGGTAAGCCCCACGCACCGACGGAAGACCGGCGGCCACCCCATGTGCCTTCACACGCCCCCACGCACATTTCACATGCCTGCACAGTACCGGCAGAATATTCTGTCATTCTGACAGAATATTCCGTCAACTTTGGTAGAATATTATGACGGAATCGGAATATTCCGTCCACATTAACGGCGTTAGGATTCTGTTATAACGCCTTTAGCTTTTCACGGAATATATTGACGCTGTCAGTATATTCCGTCAAACATCAACGACGTCAATTGACTTAACAGTTGAGTAATCGCTGACTGGGTTGTCGATTGTGCTACCACGTGGCTGCCAGGTGGCACGCCACGTCACGTCAGCACCTAGTCGAACCAGTCCGTCAGGACTCACCGGAGAAGACGACCGGAAACTTTATCTCCGACGAGCTCCTATATCCTCGAATTTTCTGCCGCTTTTCACACTATTTACACCAAAACTCATCTACATAATCCTAGGAGTTCTAATACATACCTTTGAAGACTTGGAAGCCACTGGAACGCCTCCAAATCGACGAAGAATCTCCTAGCTTTTGCTTTTTCCAACCCAAAACACCTCCCTAGTCGAACCTCCACCAAAACACTCAGAAATTAGCTCGATATGATCCTAACAAACTCATTAAGACCCTATCAAACTCATTGGCCTTCGATTTTACCTAGATCGAACTGAAATCGAGTGTGAAGCTCCGGATCCGCCAAAATTCAGCCGTTCGGTTCTCCACTCACAGCGGTCGACGACAGTGATGGAGGCCATGGTTTTGTTCAGTGCGGCGAGAGGAAGAAAATGGTGGTGCTCTTATAGCCAGCCACGTCATCGAACGGCGGAGATGAAGAATATGGGGTTTCGGTGTTCTTCGCAAGGACGAGGGAGAGAAATCGTAGAGATGAGTGAGAGAAAGTGGTCCCCCCCCAGAGAATTCTCGAGAAATAGGAGAGAGAGACTGACCTTTAAAATATCTGAACCGCTAAACTACCAATTTACCCTGAATCTTCTAGACCCGTAACTTCCTCACACGAACTCCAATTTCCGCGTGCCACCTGTCTACGAACTCATAAGTTCGAGATCTATGCAACGGTCTAAGAAAAACTTTCAAAAGTCTTCCTAAACAAAAAGTAACTTTCGAACCCCTCCTAAACTAGGGGTAAAATCATCCTTTCTCCACTAAATTTTCCAAATTTGCATAAATTTAAGGTCCGAGTCGTTACAATTTATCCCCTTTAAAGAAATTTCATCTTTGAAATTCACTCAACGCGGGTCAAGACTCAACTTCTTGCAACCTCTCGAGTCATTTCGTGCCCTACCGACGCCTACCAAACTTCTTTACCCATGTCCAACTGGTTCACGGTGTCCCTCAAGTTGATCGTCGATTCCCATTTTTAATCCTCTAATTCAATTCCAATTGAAACCCTACAAACTCATTGTATATTGACCCGAAATGATACAACAAATCGGAACCTTAAATCCCGTGCACCTTGCACATTTCTTTATTCACAGAATGGCATCATAGGCGAGGACAACGTCCAAAACACTTCACGAAGGCACCAGAATGCCAATCGAATACGGTCCACAGGATGTTAATCTAGAGCTCTGATACCAAGTTGACAGGACCCCTATTGAATTTCCCCTCGAAACCCGAGAAAGACACTGCTCCCATCTGACAACCTATGAACATTGTATGAAATTTTATTGAAAATCGGGCAGGAACTGCCCCGTACCTGGTTGACAATTATCCCCAAGTCAGACGAAGGATACAATAGTAGTTCACAAAACTACCCCTGAGGACTTCCTCAACAAGCAATACAAAATAACCGAAATGTAGCCCTCGTGTTAACAACCCACAACTCGTCAATCCAGGTCACCGCCCACACCACCCAATGTCCCCGATGACGAACGTATCCTCGCTAGATATCTCAGGCACTAGTCACAATACGTGACAGTAATCATTGTAACATATAAGCCGGTAAGTTCTTCCGCTATTATGTCGTCCATTCATCTATCACATCATGGCTATTCCCTGAATATGATAATCTGGTCAGGCTTGTGTTTCCCTGAACTTGAATAGAAGTCCATACATGCCTCAATTATTTGATTTAATTTAATGTTCAAGACTTGGTTGAATTGAGACTCGTTGACTTTACCCCGAGCCGTAAACCCGATATCTAGGCTCTTCCCAAACCGTAGCTCGATGTCCCGCTCATCCCGAGCCCTAACTCATGATAATCTCCGTCCACTTATCTCAGCTAACATAACCATTGGCTAATATGTCTCATCAACCCATATATCATACCCTATCAGCTAGCACCATGATCGACATATCAAATACAAGCCGGCATGTGCCAATCCTACTTACAACGTCCTACCATCCCCTGAGTATAATCACGAGCCGCAGCTCGGTATCCGGGCTGTCCAACACGGGAACAAGCCCTCCTAACCACCGCTGATACTACTTCAAGTAATGGCTAGAGCCCGAGAGGTCTAACTAGGGGACCTACTCCCCGCCCATCCGATATTACCTCAAGATGTGCGGATCCCTGTACTACGCGTAGACAACCTCAACGATCTGACGGAGAACACCTCGATGCCAACAACGAAGAAACTCTTTCATATATCTGAATATAGCTCAAGATATGCGGATCCCTGTACTACGCGTAGACAACCTCAATGATCTGACATAGAACACCTTGACGCCAACATCAGAGAAACCTCAACGATCCCATGACGGAGAACACTTCAACGTCATGTGTCGGAGAAATACCTTGACACCCGGGGATGGTATACCTAGTAAAAACCCTGGTGTAAGTCCAAAACCCATTCACAGTACGTCCAAGTATCAATCAAGGAAGCATGAGTACTAAGAAACCCTTAAATGGACAAATAACTCGGCTCCCTTGACCCCTGAATCAAATCTTGCCCCGTAACAATGCAATACAAACTGAACTTACCCAACCAGGACTCTAAATAGATTCAAACACCTCGAAACCACCAAACTAGATTCGGAATGTCGAATGCATTTCACCATGCACCGCCGTGGGCCGAGGGTCTGCCCCACGTGCCGCCATGCTCGTTCGGAAGACCGGCAGCCACCCCACACGTCCCCACAAGCTTCTCACGTGCCTGCATAGTACCGACAAAATATTATGTCATTCTGGTAGAATATTTCATCAACTCTGATAGAATATTTCATCAACTCTGATAGAATATTCTAACAAAATCGAAATATTATGTCCATATTAACGGCGTTAGGGTTCCGTTATAACGCCTTTAGCTTTTTACGGAATATGCTGAAGACTCAGCATATTCCATCAAACATCAACTGCGTCAATTGACTTAATGGTTGACTAATTGCTGACTGAGCTACTGACTGTGCTACCATGTGGTTCCACGTGGCTGCCACGTGGCCCCATGTGGCTACCACGTGGCCCCATGTGGCTCCCAGGTGGCACGCCACGTCAGCACCCAGTCGAACCAGTCCGTCAGGACTCGTCGGAGAAGACGACCGGAAACTCCATCTCTGGCGAGCTCTTATCTCCTCGAATTTTCAGCCATTTTTCACACTTTTAACACCAAACTCATCTACACAATCCTAGGAGTTTGAATACGTACATTTGAAGTCTTGGAAGCCACTGGAACGCCTCCAAATCGACGAAGAATTTCCTAGCTTTCAATTTTTCCAGCCCAAAGCACCTCCCTAGTCGAACCTCCACCAAAACACTCGAAAATTAGCTGGATACGATCGTAACAAACTTACTAAGACCCTATCAAACTCATTGGCCTTCAATTTTACCTAGATCGAACTGAAATCGAGAGTGAAGCTCCAAATCTACCAAACTTCCACCTTTCGATTCTCCATGCACAGCGGTCGACGACAATGTTGGAGGCCATGGTTTTGTTCAGCGCGGTGAGAGGAAGAAGACAGTGGTGCTCTCATTGCCAGCCACGCCGTCGAACGACGAAGATGAAGAAGGTGGGGTTTCGGTGTTCTTCGCAAGGACGAGGGAGAGAAATCGCAGAGAGGAGAGAGAGAAAGTGGTCCCCCCGAGAGAATTCTCGAGAAATAATAAAGAGAGAGAGAGAGGGAGAGAGAGAGAGAGAGAGAGAAAGAAAGAAAGAAAGAAAGAGAGAGACTGACCTTTAAAATATCTGACCCGCTAAATGACCAATTTATCCCTGAACCTTCTAGACCCGTAACTTCCTTACATGAACTCCAATTTTCGCGTGCCGCCTGTCTACGAACTCGTAAGTTCGAGACCTACGCAACATTCAAAGAAAAACTTCCAAAAGTCTTCCCAAACAAAAAGTAACTTTCGAACCCTTCCTAAATCGGGGTTAAAATCGTCATTTCTCCACTAATTTTTCTGAATTTACATAAATTTAAGGTTCGGGTCATTACACATCATCCACGGCGGTCCTCACGGCTCAAGGAGGGCATGATTGGGTTCGTGGGGAGGAGAGAAAGGTCGTGATGCCTCTAGTTTGGGTTGAAAGGTCCGAAAAATTGGGTGATGTTTCTGTGGTTTTTTTTGTGTGTCAAGGCAAGGGAGAGATGATCGGGAGGGAGAATAGAGAGTGTGAGAGAATACCGAGTCCCAAATCCATAAGCTAGGTCGCATTATATCCTTGCACCTTTTCCCAAACTCCACTTCCAACTTCGCCGCTACTTTTGAAAACTCTCCCACAAGCCCTCACAACGTCTCCAATGGCACCGACTGACTCGCATTGAAGCCCACACCCCCTGGAATGGCGGCGTAAGATGCCATTCCTGTACTGGTATTGTTATCGTTTAGAACACGATTCAGGTTATGGTTTGGGTGGGGTTTGGTGGGAATTGGATGGCTGGGTGGGTGGTGGTTGGTCAGAAATGGGGTGCGTGATGGTTGGTCGAAATTGGGTGGCTGGTGGGGAGCTTGGTCGAGATTAGTGAGGAAAAATGCTCCCGTTTAACTTAGTGATAAAAAGACTAAAATGTCCAATCCTTTGTGCCATGGATGCCACATAAGCCTCTTAACGCCGCTAGTAACGCTATAACTCAATTGGTGCAACGTTAATTCCGTTGTCCCTCTTTTAGGTGCAAAGTGGGACAAAATCGTATTTTAAGTGTAAAATGAGACGTTGGTCATATTGTGAGTGTATTTTAAGTAATACGCTAAATTAAAAATAAAAAAATAAAAATAAAACTAAAGCAAATCGGCCGTGCGGCATTTAATATGAATGAGCGCGGCACGGTTGGATTTGGTTCGATCATAAAATCGCATGGAATTAGTATTAATTTGGTTGAATCCTGAATTGAGTAGTCAAACCGAGCGAAACCAATCCACTATTGGTGGTAGTGGCAGTGGCAGTGGGAGGTAGCGATGCACGTGAGTGGGTTTCCGATGTGCCTCACTCAAATTGCTGCAGGGTTTTACAGTAATCCCATTTGTTAAGCATCTAAGTACAGAACTGCACATGTTTTTGCAGAGAAGTCTGTATTTTCTTTTCCAGTTGTGCAATATTGTTGTTCTTGCTCTTTGGTTCACCGTCTCTGTACTGTCTGTCTGTGGGTCGTCTTAGGTCGTCTTTCTGAGTACCCAAGATTGAAGATAGAATGAAGTTTGAAAAAGTGGTAACTTTGAAGTCTTTGATTCAGCAATTCCAACATGGGGTTGAGACTCTTTCTCGTTCAAATATCGTTTCGTCTTATGGGTTTCAAATGTCTATGGCTGGTCTTCTGGGCATTGCTGGTTTTGTTTTAGCGCTCAAAGACTCGAAATTGGGAACTCTAAGCAGCTTAGAGTGGCTGCCCAAGACTGAAAATGCTTCTCCGAAGCTGTGCTTGGTACCTGGGTTGCAAAATCTTGGAAATAATTGTTTTCTTAATGTGATTTTACAGGTATCGACACTTTTCCCTTGTTTTTCATAATTCGTGTTTTTCTGCTCACAATACAGTGGAAAACAAGTGTTTGATTGCGGTTGTTGGCTGATAAATTGATTACAAATTGAAATAGATTATATGCACATTCACAAACTTTGTTAAGACCATTGATCAGTATAAATAATAGCTGAATATAAAAATGATACATTATTATGTCTGTAAATGGAAACTCATCACACGCCAACACTATCAGGTTAAATAATGTTTGGAAACATGAAATTGGACAATATATGTGTGTGCATACGTGTTTGTTGATTGATAAGTGTTTGAAGATGGAAATCCATTACAGGCACAGAGACTTTATTGGGTCCCGGTTATCAGGTTAATTCATGTCTAATAACATAAAGAGTACAGTTTGTGTGTGCCTTTCTTTTTAAAAATTCAAAATAACTGCAGTATTTTAGATTAAAATGATATGTGATTTTTTTTTTGGATTTTTGAATCTTGAAAATTTCCCAGGCTCTGGCCAGCTGTTCATACTTTCAACTCTTTCTTCAAAAGATTCTGGAGGAATATGAGGTTTCAGCAGTTGAGGATCGAGTTGATGGCTTTCCGCTTGCAATTGCATTGGCTGCTGTGGTGGAAGGTTAGCATCAAACCTATTAGAGTCACTTGCGTTTTGTTTGGGTGAAAATGTATGTTTGAAATCCATTTGAGTCTGCTACTTTCAGTAAAACATAAAATGACGTCATGTATCCGCATGTCTTAAAAATATAATTACTTTCCTAAATTAATTGATGGTATTTCTGCAGATCTGCGTGTGGTTGATCGAGGAAGAGTGGTATTATGTCCGCGCAGAGTGATGCTTGCCATGGCGCATTATATTCAGAATTTTGATCTAACAAGCCAGCAGGTGCCACTTGCCATCCAAATCTATAATAACTAATGAATTAAGATTGAATCTCTAATACTTAATATTTTGTGCATGCAGGATGCAGCAGAAGCATTTCTTCATCTTTTGACCTCTTTAAGAGAAGAATTTTCATATTGTTTTCTTCCAAATCAATGTTCTTTAGCAGAAGTCTTTGCTACTAATTGTAGGATTATTACTCCAAGGAGAATAGACAACCACAGTGAACAGGCAAGATGGCAGCAACACTACCTTGGACCATTTGATGGAATTCTTGGTAGCATCCTAACTTGTCGAAGTTGTTCATCGCAGGTTCAAATGATTTTCTGGATGAATTTCTTATTCTGAAACACTTATTTGAGTTATACTTGATCTCATGCTTGTACATATGCACGATTTATTATTTGGAACTCTGTTGAGTAAGAGGTATGCTACTGTTTCTGTTTCCAAATTCAGCTCTTTTGAACTTCTCCAAATTTTACATGCCTAATTTTCCTTAATTTATTTTGAAATTTTGCTTCTTTCGGTCTTCTTCGTCAAAGTAGGACTGTCTACCTGTGTTTTAGGTGTGGAATTTTAACAAATGAAGTTATTTGTTCACAATATACTATGTTCACTTGTCACTGTGCTAGTATTCAGCCATGTTTTTATCTTTTTATTTTAAATAACATATTGGATATTTTCAAAGCTGGCCTTTATTTTGCAGATATCATTGAATTTTGAGTCTTTTCACAGCCTGCCTCTTTCACCAGTGCTTGATGGTGGTTCCTTAATTGTATGTGTACTGAAGATTTCACTCTTTGATATTGTGTATGTTTGAGCCTATCACTCGACTTCTGTTCTTATGATTACTTTCTTCTAGAACTAAAATATCACATCTACCTTTTCTTTTTCTTCTGATCTGATTCTTTTCTGTATAATGTTAGATGGTTGGGTGCACAATAGAGGATTGCCTGAAGCAGTTCACTGTTACTGAACAAATTGAGAATTACCACTGTAGCCATTGTTGGCATATTGCTGCAGTCAAGTATTTATTTGCTACAGGAGTAAATGAGGTAAATCTCTAATGTGGGTTGTCTTTCTTCCCAATTAAGAATATGATGGCCTTATTGGTCAAGCAGTCATGCTTCCTTCACCTAAAATCATTGACCGTATGACGAATGCAGCAGCTTTAGGGTTTTTGTTACACCTTTATCTTTGATTTCCTTCCCTTCTCCTTTTATTTTCGCCCTTGATGTAAAACAGAAAGAAAGTTTTCTTACTCATTAGGTAAAGAAATGATGATACTCCAACACCATAAGATCCTAGATTTCTAAAGGTAAATCAAGGGAACGCTGACAGGGTAGTGTAGAAACTGACAACACCTCAACCAGGTTGGTTACTGCAGACAAATTGACCTGTAACTTTTATGTAGTACTGTAGTTAACTCTTCCTCCTTAATAGACTTAACAATTTACGGAATACACACCCTTCTAGTGTTCCATGGTGACTCTTTTGATACACTTACACACACACAAATATTTAGTAGTCTTTTAGCATTATAACACCCTATGTATTTCATTATAAAAAAACTAAATACACTCCTTGACTTATTAAATTCCACAAATTCTTTGCATCACCGGGCAACTTAAATAACATCACTCGTGATTTTATGTGTCTCCAGACTGATATTATAGGACTTTGTTAGGCATATTTGCTAATTTTTTCTAGTTGTCCATCTGGCGGCCTTGCATTGTTACCCTAGCTTGAGTCTGGCTCTTGAGGTTCGTATCCCTTTATTTCAGAGCTGTTGAGTACTATACATATTATACTTGTTGCTCCTGTGTGCTTGTTCTGCAGGAAGATATTGAAAAGATTAAGAGATGCACTGAGCAAGATTTCTGCGACTGTCAAATACATTTTCATCTAGATAAGCTACCATGGTCAAATAAATTTTCATGCACTCTAAAGCAAATAAGTATTGCTCGTTGCCCAAAGGTTTGTTTTTATTGTTTTGTTATTTCATAAGAGTTGAGGTACAGGTGTCAACTAGACATACGAGTTCCTGTTGGATAGATAGACGGGAATTGGGAACTGTTTGGTATGACATGGTAGTCATCTTGAAGACTTGGTTTTATTTGATCTATTACGTTGAAGTCCTATTGTGAAAATAACAAAAAATGCATAATGCCCCATTATGCGGAAAACTCATCTAATATTGAATAAGGGAACGTGGGATGACATAGGCATCTGTAAAGCTGTTGGAGCCGGCTTATTACGTTTAAAAGAAGAAGAAAGAAGTTTCATTTACTTGTGACCCAACACAAAAGAGGAAACTGGAATATTCATTGATTGTTGTCAAATTATGTGAAATCATGCGTCTCATTTTAAACATCTGATGAAAATAGTTTTTTCTTATATCCACCGAAGATTTAAAAGTTCTGCAAAAATGCAATGTGTAAACGGATCTGATTGTGTTTTTAAAACTAATCCTGCATTGAGACTGAGCCACATGCTTATGTGAAAATACAAACGAGAAGAATAAAGGGATGCTAAAATTCAGACCAGAATAAGCCCAACAACTTTTTTTGCACTGGTTTTCTTCTTATCTATATACGAGTCCGACTTATGGCACTAACCTAACCTTGTTTGCATAAAAGCTACAGGTTTCTTGTAATTTTCTTTCATACTTTAGGTAATTGGGTGTACTTGTTTTCCTAGTTTCTGTATTTTATTGAGGTATTATTTTTCTCAGATGCTATAGTTATGTACTTCAATCTGTAAGAGTATCTATTGGTTTGATTGTGTCCTTGCAGATTCTATGCATTCATCTAAAACGTGTTTCAATCAATTTTTATGGAGAACTTGTAAAACTTCAGGTATTTTAACTTTCTTTTGTGCTTCATGAGATCCATGAGAACATATATTCAGGGTAAAAGTCTATTTTATAGAATTTAAAATATTTGTTCATATGTTGCCAACTTCTGTTTTTAGATTGAAGCATATGTACTTCAATTTCAAATAATTGGACATATGTTACTCGATATTGCACATATATGCCTTCCTTGGGCATATGGTTTCATATATTTGTAATAGTGGTGGGCTGTTGTATTGATATTGCAGGGCCATATTTCTTTTCCGTTGGTTTTGGACCTTTTGCCATTCACGACAAGTGGGGTGGGGATTAAAAACTGGGAAGAAAACATGAGAAGAGGGCAAGTTGAGCAACACAGTAAAAACCCAAGTACTTGTTCCAATCAATTCACTATGCCGTATGAGCAGAGACAGCTGAGTCATGTCTGTGGATTAACAAGAGGAGGTTTCTACCCAGAAGAATTAGCTTCAGATATGTCGCGTTTCACTGCGAATTCACAAGTTTTACCTGGAGAATCTATCTTTCCCCAAACTGCAGGGTTTCCAGAAACCATGCATGAAGACATGCACATGTCCTCAGGAGATCAGGTAGTTGAGCTATGCTGTTATCCTTTTATATCGATTGATTTCTCATTAGGCTTTAGATTTTCCTCATAAAATATCAAGTTTTGTATCTAAAACCTGTATTTGTTTTTCACTTTAAAGAAATATATTGTTCTTGTGTTTGATGAATAATAAACTTCTAGGTTGGATACTAATGTGTGTACATGGTGCAGTTGATTGAGAGTTCCGAAGTGGTTCCTTTAGATACTTGTTTGTACCGTCTTGTTGCTGTTGTGGAGCATTTTGGAAGAGCTGGAAGTGGGCATTACACTGTTTACAGAAGCGTGAGTGTTGATCCGTTTGAGGCTGCTACTCCGTGTTGGTTTTCTGTTTCAGATTCTGAAGTGCATAATGTTTCAAAGGACGATGTCCTTGCTGCAGAAGCTAGCTTGCTTTTCTATGAAAAATATGATTGCTGAAGAATGCACCTGAAAAAGATCTGTTATTAAGTTTCTGAAACTTCCATTATACTCCAGAAAGCTCGAGTGCTGATACTTGAATCCAGCTCCAGAAAAGTAGGCCCTTTAAGATAGAAAAGGGTGATTCCAGTAGTCTTCTTCAACTTGAGAGACCTAGAATTGTCTGAGTAGCAAGGCTAGTCCAATTTTCAAATTGTCAACCAGAAAAAGGAGACAAAATTGTGAAAAGGTGAGAGCATATTGAGATGCTTTCATCCTGTATTTTAGATTATTTGATAGAGAATTGGGTCTATCATCTGGTTTGATAGAGAATATCATCTGGTGTGAGTATACTTGCTAATCTAGTGCGGTTGTTTGCAGAAATAATTATTGGTTCGTTTTGATTGTGGTTTTGGTTTCTGTTTGTTTTTGTCGAGTTTCAATTTGTTTTTGTTGAGTTCATAGAATCATATTTGCCAAGGGGTTGGTCATTTTCTTGCCAATCTGGATTTTGTTAGGCCCTTCATGTTGGCTTGGGTTTTTTTTTGAGGCAGGATTACACTTTTTATTTTTTGTGAGAAAAAAGGAAATTACAAAGAAAATCCTTTAGGGTGTGGTTCATGAAATTTAGACAAAATTAGTTCACTTGAAAGTATCAGAGAATTTATAAATGATACGATGCAAGACATATATATGAGATTTATAGATGAGATTTGTAAGTTACACGTATGGAGGTGTTATTTTGGAAAGTGCTTATTTCGTGGATTGTGTTGCTGATGTGGTGCAAAAAAATAAAGATGGTGGGGTTCCAATTACATGTTTGCACGCACTAAGAAACTCGAAAGTAGAGGAAGCTCATGAGCCACAATAGCAGCCATTGCATTAACAACAAAGATGGCTTCACAAATAACATGGCAAAAGATTGGTTCGCTAGAGCTTTGTCACTGAATAATGTTGGCTTGAATTTTCGGAGAGAGGTAGTTGGAACACACATTTTTTTTTTTAGAATACAAAAACAAAATAACTTTTGTGGTGGAATAAAACATTTGCAATGTTTGAAACTTTTTTTTTTTGTAGTGGCTCAGCTATGAAAAATGGTAAGGTTGATGTGAACTCTCACAATATGAGATTTGGATTTCAAAGTTCAAAATTTTTTTTCTTTTCAAAATTTCGAGGTTTGATTTTGGAATTATAAGGTTCATATGAACTCTATCGATTGATATTACGAGTTGGAGAAGGAATTTTAATTTTCTCCCTTTTGGGTTTGGTTTGTCTATGGTAAGGTTGATGCGAACTCTCAAAATAAGAGAGATTGGGGTTTCGAAGTTCAGTTTTTTTTTCAAATTTTGAGTTTGGATTTTGGAGTTAGGTTCATATGAACTCTAAGCGTTTGATATTAAAAGCTGGAGAAAAAATTTTGAATTTTCTCTGTTTTGAGTTTGGGTTTTCCATGGTATGTGAACTCTCACAATATGAAATTAAGGTTTCAAACTTCAATTTTTATTTTCAAAATTTCGAGCTTTGATTTTGGAGTTATAAAGTTCATAGGAACTCTAGAGTTTGATATTACGGGTTGGAAAATTTTGAATTTCTTTCTTTTGAGTTTGGTTTTTCTATGGTAAGGATGTGAACTCTCACAGTTTTTTTTTTTTTTTTCCAACTTTTAAGTTTGAATTTTGGAGTTATAAGGTTCATATGAACTTTAGTGTTTAATATTACGGGTTGCAGAATTTTTTTTGAAGTTTCTCCATTTTAAGTTTGATTAATCTATAGTAAGGTTGATGTGAACTCTCACATTATGAGATTGAGACTTCATAGTTCAATTTTTTTTTTCCAAAATTTCCTATTTGAATTTTGGAATTATGAGATTTTTATAAATTCTAATGTTTGATATTGTAGATTGGAGAATGAATTTTGAAACCCCAATCTCGTATTTTGAGAAAATTAAATAATAATTTTATTTCGAAACACCAATCATATTATTAGAGTTTTTTTTTTTGATACAATGATATTAGGGGAGGGGGATTACATTATATAATATATATATACATTGGGTATCGACCTCGCCCGAAGAGAATCGAACTCGAGAACTCCCACATAAGATGTGGAGAGAAAGGCTATAGGACTAAATGGCATCATATTGTTATATAGTTCACTTTAACTTTACTATAGAAAAACCAAACACAAGACGAAAAAAGTTCAAATTTTTTTCTCCAATCCGTAATTTCAAACGTTAGAGTTCATATTAACCTTATGATTTCAAAATCTAAACTCGAAATTTTAGAAATAAATTTTAACTTCGAAACCCCAATCTCATATTGTGAGAGTTCACATCAACCTTACCATAGAAAAACCAAACTCAAAACAAAAAAATTCAAAATTCTTTCTTTAATATGTGATATCAAGTACTAGCGTTCAAATGAAACTTATAACTCCAAATCCAAACTCAAAATTTGAAAAAAAAAAATTGAAATTTGAAACCTCAATCTTATATTCTGAGAGTTTGCATCAACCTTATCATGGGAAAAACCAAATTTTTTTTTTTGATACAAGGATATTGGGGGATGGGGATTACATTATATAAATATTGGGTATCGACCTCACCCGATGAGAGTCGAACCCGAGACCTCCCACATAACAAGGGGAGAGGAATACCTTAGGCCCATAGCACTAAGTGGCTAGAAAAACCAAACTTAGGACAGAGAAAATTTAAAATTATTTATCCAACTCGTAATATCAACGTTAGAGTTCATATGAACATAATAATTCAAAAATCCAAACTCGAAATTTTGAAAGAAAAAAATTAATTTTGAAACCCCAATATCCTATTGTGAGAGTTCACACCAATTTTACCATAAAAACCAAACTCAAAAGTGAGATATTCAAAAAAATTTCTTCAACCCGTAATAACACTAGAGGTCCTATGAACCTTATAATTCGAAAATCAAATCTCGAAATTTTGAAAGAAATAAAATTGAACTTCGAAACCCTAATATCATATTGTGAGATTTCATCTCAACCTTATCGTAGGAAACCAAACTCAAAAATGAGACTATTCAAAATTATTTCATCAACCCGTAATATCAAACGCTAAAATTCTTTTTTTCGCCAAACGCTAGAGTTCATTTGAACCTTATAATTCCAAAATCAAACCTCGAAATTTGGAAAAATAAATTTAAACTTCGAAACCCCAATCTCATATAGTAAGAGTTCATATCAACCTTACCATAAAAAAACCAAACTCAAAATAAAAAAAAATTCAAAATTGTTTCTCTATTCCTTAATATCAAGCGCTAGAGTTCATACGACCCTTATAACTTCAAAATACAAACTCGAAATTTTTGAAAAAAAAATTCAACTTCGAAATCCCAAATCTTATATTGTGAGAGTTCGCATCAACCTTATCATAGAAAAAACAAACTCAAAATGGAAATCTCCAATCCGTAATATTAAACGCTAGAGTTCATATTAATCTTATTACTCCAAAATTCAAACTCGAAACTATGAAGAAGAAAAAAATGAACTTCAAAACCCCATGTAATCTCATATTATGAGAGTTCACATCAATTACCTTATTACTATAAAAAAAAAAAAAAAACTAAAATGAAAAAAATTCAAAATTCATTCTTAATCAGTCCACAATATCAGACGCTAGAGTTCATATGAAAACTCATAGTTCCAAGATCCAAACTTGAATTTGAAGAAAAATATATTGAATTTCAAAATCTCAGTCTTATTTTATTTGTTGTAGTTCACATCAACCTATTACTATGGTAAAACCGAACTAAAAATGGTTAAAAGTCACAATTCGTTCCACAATCCGTAAGATCAAACGCAAGAGTTGATATAAATCTTATAACTCCAAAATTGAAAGTTGAAAGCTGAAAGTTGAAAGTTGAAATTCTCTACTCCTAGACATAGGATAGAGGTTCACCCTGAATCCATAGTATCCTCTGCATCTTATGCATCACTGAACTTACTTTATGGCCTTGCTGCCCACTGCTAGCAGAAGCTAAGCGCGCTAAGAAACGTTACTTCTGCCGGCCTTACTGTGCATTAGTCCACTAGTAGCAGAAGGGAGTGTTACCGTACATACAAGAGTCTTCCCATTTTTACGTAAGCTTTTTATTACTGTAAAGTAGTACAACAACGGTATCTTATAGCCCGGCCCGATAGGTCACATTTTGAATATAGTAAATATAAGAAACTATTAGATAGAAAAGAAGTAGGTGAGTGAGTGAGTCCTCATAGGATTTCCGGCCTTTGGCCGTGCCTTGACATCTGTCAGTGGGTCGCCCCCACTCCACCTTTATCTGTAGTAAGCACTCTCGGCTTTGGGGGGCTCTAGTATGCCGCTCCACAAGCAGGGCGAATGGACATAAATGACATTGCTGCGGTTGTTCAGAAGGACAAAACGGCTCAACCAGAGAGCCAAGAATGCGGCTAATTTCGATGAAAAAAGTTTAAACTTTGATCATATTGTAACCAAAATCTATTTAATTTGTTAGAGAATTTTTTCACATGGTAATCTTTGGTAATTCTTCATCCAATTCTGAATTTTGGCTAAATCCCATGTTTTCTTCCCTCATCTTAACACACCTATCGAATAATGAATCTTTAAAGTTGCATATTAGGAGCAGGTACGATTTGGATCGATAGGGATATCATCCAAAACCAAATCCATATCATTAAAATTTTAATGGTTGAATACAGTTTGAATTTTCTCAAAAAATAAAAATAGAATTTAAACTGTTCCAATCCAAACCATTATTAACAAAAACGACTTTCTCCCAAACATCCCACATATACCAGAGGGATCCCAACGTACTTGAGGTGGCAAACCCATTCAGGCCTGCCTTACTCAGAAGATTACCTTCCGACGCAATAGTGCTCGGAGGAGTAAGGCGCTTGAAGATGCAAAGACTGACCATCTTGCTGGTGGCTCGTCATTTTTCTTGTGGGCCCATGAGTATGTATTACTAGACCCTTTATGCGATTTATTTTCCGAAACTGGACCCAAACGGTGAGACTCACTTCGATATGAGTACACACAACTCATCGCCGATCAGTACTTGTGTCCACTGATATATACATAAGTCCTTAATTGTACGTATGGCGAGCTTTCACGTTCCATATTGTTGAAGATATCGTGGAAGCTATGACGGCCGATTCCCAAAGTTGAGTAGGCCAAATTGCATAATGAATTAAGATCCTTGCTTGCAAGGAAGGAGATTCCAAGGCAGAGACGTGTTCCTTCCTCGACCGTAGTCGTTAATTTGATGAAAAACAGCACGCAATAATATTCACAAACCCAGCAAAATAGACATTTATATTTGGCCAAAGACGGCTGGAAATTGGCATGCACATACACTCGCACATAAATTACAACACCCAAGGACGCCATAGTTCTTGACACTGATTTCGCCACCAGTATATATATATATATATATGTAAAATCAATAGTACACACATAGTGCCATATTATTGATCGAATAATCCAAGTTGGAGTATTATTAATTTCTTTCATTAATGATTCGAAATCCCCTTAATTTTCTTAGAGAAAGATATGTAGTTATGGACACTTCGTCCCCTAAAAAAAACTTGATTTAATATGCATTAATATACATGTTAGAATGGTACCAACATATATCGATGCAGATCAATACGTAATTCCATCAACATATGCTATGGCCGGAGACCCTGTTTTTAGATCACATTATACCTCACCGTTCTAATGAAAGTAGAAGTAGAAATCCCCAATACGAACATGAAGATATAATTAATACTTATGCGCGCTCGATCTCCCCAGTACTTAATTATAACCAAGCCTTAAGGTTATTTATTGAACTTGAAATTAATTAGTGTACGTGGTAAATATTCTCAGAATCATTGGGTCGATGCAATATATGGTGAAACCTACATGATGATGATATTGATAGCTAGAACAAAAAATGTTACAAATTAACTGGGATCAATTTTCATTCAAGATCGATATATATATACCAGTCTAGCTTGGAATTCCCCACAGCCCCTTTGTACAAAATTCACCTACTTATGAGCACCATACATATATATATATATATATATATTTCTTGAGTAGGTTCTCGATCATATATTTCTTGAAAAACAAACCTAATCATATGTAAAACTAGCTAGTTTGGTTGAGCAAAACTGCATGATGTATAAATGTCCTAATTAATTAGGTAATTTAGTTGTGGATTGGCGGTTTTTTACTTGCGGGAGTGTAATCCATGGCCAGTAAATCATTACTGATCTCATGATCTTCGTTTTGTGTAAAGGGGCCTTCAACATCATGCCTCCTCACACCATTAATATTATCACCTCTCTTAGTAACCACTCCCAAACTCCGTCCTGCATACCAAATTACGTACAAATTAATTAGTTGGACTTCATTTCTTTATATATATATAGAAGAAAGTTAACTTGTAATATATGAAACTTAATTAATTAGGAACAAAATTCTTGTATATATATATATATATATATATATATATATATATAATTTAATGAATTAATTACCTTGAGCTGTGAAAGTGATGGACATGAAACAAAGCAAGATGAAAGCTGCCACAAGAACAAGATGCTTGCATGATATCACAGCCATATGGATGGATGGATGGATGGATGTTGATGGAGTTTGCAGGTTGCTGCGCGAGCTAGCTAGCTAGGGTACTCGATCGTATTAATTAGATCTATATATATATATATATGTATATGGAGCTAGGTAGGCTAGGCTGTATGTATCGATTGAATTGGATCGAATGGAATTTGATGGCGGTTTGGTTGATGATGAATTGATGATCGATCGATGATGGATGAAGAAGCAAGCAGCAAGGCGTGTTTATTTTATAGGGAGATGAACAGTGTTTTGCTAGGTAGATACTGAGACATGTGCTCCAATCGGACTGCGACGTAAATTTTGTAGTAATTCTCTACGTTGGCAATTAGGTCATATGGAGTCAACATCAATGTCTCCTGCTGTCTAGTTTCGAAAAGATGGCATCTTGCCTCGACATAAAAGACCCTCCTTTTCCTTTTCCTTTTCCTTTTCCTTTTCCTATTCCTATTCATGATCACCACGATAAAATTCATCGATCAATACCTATATATATCCCGACAAACATTGATGTGGAACTAATCCTCTCACATTGAGACCCAACATGAGGTCAATATCACATCAGAGACACTACTTAATTTCATGGATCATGGATGAAATTAATTAACTTACTATTTTCATCTCTTGTGGCCAAATAGATGAGAGGTACGGTGGACACAATTAAGCAGTGGTTGTGCATTTAGCATTAGCCTGAATGCACCTTGTTTTTCTTTGCTATATATATGTTTAGACAGTGGGTTGTTCTCCAAATAGGGACCAGGGGAACATCTTAAGCCATACAGGATTTGTAGGCCATATATATTTCCCTTCCAAGCTATAGCTAATAATAAACCACAAAATTTCAAAATAAGACAACCACCCCCAACAGGATATATAGGCTGGATACCAATTTCGTCTTTTCAACCAAATTAATGTGCAATGTGCAATATGTATGTGCTGGCCGGGTGGAGTTAACGTGAATATATTACTACAATTTAATGATATTTATTTTATACATCGGTAGCTCAATAATACAAATTACTGATTAGCTAATTAACTCATTACCGGATTCGAATTCGAATTCCCATCCCAATAGCATTAATGCATGTATCAATAATTAAGAGATCATCAATTATTTATATTTTGCTTGCATGGGTTTTATTTTTGGATCTTTTGTACTACTACCACTAAAATCATCTCTAGGACGGACACCCTTGACAAATAGGCGTTGTTATTAGTGAAAAATGCAGTGAAGAGGAGAAACATATTGGACCAACATGCTCAACTTCCTTCAACAATATTCATGCGGCAAATAATATTCATGCATCTAGTAGGAGTAGGACAGTCAGTAGAAACTCATATCCAACTAATTCCAAGTAAATGGTATATACAATTAATACCGAATACCAAGAGTTTTACAATTACAGATACACTTGTATGTCACCCCCCTAAACTCTTATGAATGGCCAATTTCCTCCTTTTTGGTCATTTCTCGTCTCAAATTTCATTAAATGTATCACATTTCAAGAAAGTAAACGTGTCATATAACATTGATAAAGGAAAAATGACTCATCATAACGTATCATATTTAATGATCAACATGTGAATTTTATGACAAAAATTTGGATAAATTGTGAGTAAATTAATATGATGACAGGGGTTAAATTTGCCATTAATAAGAGTTCATCGGAGAAATTGGCTAGAATAAAAGTTCGGGGTGGGGGGGAAATTGGTAAGGGTGTACAAGTTTAGGGGGCAAATTGACAAATTACTCTATAATCTATATATAATATAGAGCTATCTAGTTCGTTGTTAATATATATATATATATAGCACTATCTTCTAATGGTATTTTTCCTTGCAAATAAGTGAAAGATCTTAAATATATTCAAGTCTTGAATCTAACGAAGATATATATGTGTAGAGCTCAGTGACCATACTATATATCTGTACACATAGAGGATTCTCTTCCATCAACCCTCCTTGAGAGAGTTAGTAGGACAAAAGTACTAAGATGGTATAGGTAGGAGGACAAAAATTGAGAGCTAATTAAATTTGAAATTGTTTAGTTATTTGATTATCATCACGAACATTAATTCTTTGCTTTAGCGAGAGCATTATGTTTTTTTATTTGTTTGTATACAATAGCATATGAATAAGTGTATGGAAACACTTGAGAGAATTAATACATCAAGGGTTATATTGATGCGACGACTATATGAACATTAAATTCATATTTATACAAATACAAATACAAAATACAAAATACAAAATACAAATACAAATACAAATACAAATACAAAATACAAATACAAATACAAATACAAATGGGAAGTGTGTGTGCGTGTGAATAAGTTGATGATATTATTAGATGATAGAAGAAGAAAGCAAGCATTAATGAATGGAAGGGAGAAACGTGAACAAGGGTTGGACTGGGATCGTTTTCAGATGAGGAAATGAGCAAGAAAATCACGTGGGATGCGGTGGTGTTATGTCTACTACTCTACTTGGTGGGCCTTTCCTGTCCTCGACATCAACATAACACTACAACATGATCGGTTTCGCCAATCAAAGCTTAACCCAGATGGTCATATTAGTTTTGCTACAAACAAAACTTAAGATGCTCATATTCATTATTCATTGCTACTAACACTGCCGGATCCACCAAATTTTCTTCAGGGGGTCCATAGATCTAAATCATTATTATTCATAATTCCTGTAAACTTACAATAATATTCCCCGATGAGATTTAATATAAAAAAAATCACATTATAATTATACATATATATCTATATCTATGAGCTTAATTAAACGATTAAATTATCAATTAATTATTAAAATTATCATATCCACACATACCTTATTAGGTCCATGCCAAAGATTATTAGAAATTAAAGATGTAATATTTACTATCTATTATACGTGAGTATAAAATGAAATATAGTAACATGTTATCTATTAATTGACTTGTCAACGCTAACAAAGAGTCCAACTAAAATGAATTATCTGGTATTTCATTATTTCAAGATGAAATATACGGCTCATAATAAATAATAAAAAAAATGACTTATACGCACCGTATCACCCAAAGTTAAGAAGAAAAATAAAAAAGGAAAATTCTAAGTCGTCTTCTTCGTGAGACCGCCTCAAACTTGGAGGCTTGGAGCGCAGCGGGCGAGCATAACAGCTCAAACCCAGCAGCAAAGCTGAAACCCAGCAGTAAAGGGGCATACAAAAGTAAAGGGCAATTAAACAAGTTTTTAAAAGAGCAACATGTTAGAGCTTTAAGGGGTCAAGATGGAAGTTTTAATGGAGGATTCAGGGGTTGAAGGGGTCAATTGACCCCCCTTGCTCCTTAATAGATCCGCCAGTGGCTACCATCACCTCGCTATGATGGTATGGATCATCTCAAGGACACATTATCCATACAAAACATAATTTCAACAATCGGGGTCACTGCCCACACCTTACCCACTGACCTCGATAAATAACGTACCCTCATTGGTACATGAACTTTGATCATTAGTCATGAAAATCGTTATCAAATCATATAAACCGGTAAGTCCCTCGGTTTTTGTATTGTATGAACTCGTATATCGTATCATATCAGCCGGCATATTACCTCGGCTGTCATATAACGCCATCAGCTGGCATAACCCTCGGCTGACATCAGCCGGCATGACCTTCGGCTGGCATCAGCCGGCATGACCCTCGGCTGGTATATCACATCATCAGCCGACATGTATCATCGGCTGGCATCAGCCAGCATAGCACTCGGCTAGCATATCACATCATCAGCCGGCACGTATCATCGACTGGCATTATCCGGCATATATCGTCGGCTAGCATCACACACACACAGGTATCCCAACGGCACTGTAGCCGCACAAGTCACGCGTACATGATAGGTTGGGTGTCTTCGCTTGTACCACGACCATGTGAAGGACTAGGTGTAAGCACCATCACCACGAGTTCCCCTAGGAGTCTGGGATCACAATACATGAGTTCCCCTAGTATAGAGCGGGCACAGGTGAATGATCACATGGAGGTTGGTCTGTGGCTTACAGACAGGTACGACACCAGCGGCCACCATATGGGCATACCAAAACTGACACACTTGCTATGCCGGCATGACTCCTCGGCAATCATCGCACTATCATATGGCTCATGTGCTATGCCGGCATGAATCCTCAGCAATCATCACACCATCATATGACTCATGACAACACGACTGACACATGTGCTATGCCGGCATAACTCATCGACAGTCCTCGTACCACAATACATACCCACGTGCTATGCCGGTATGACTCATCGGCAATCCTCGCACGACAATACGACTCATGATGACACGACTGACACATGTGATATGCTAGCATGACTCTTCGGCAATAGCATCTCAACTGTATAATCTCTCTCTCGAGTATCGTACACGTCGTAGTCATAGTTATCGTATCGGTCTCTCCGTAACTCACGATTATCATCGTCTCACGTATCTCAGAATTGACCCTCGAGATATCCTAAAAATTGTAGTTTATACTCATTCCGGAGTACTTATCTTTCCTCGATATTCTAACATAAATCTCATAATCTATCCTCGAGATCTTCTACTATAATATTAGTTTATACTCGTTTCAAAGTACTTATCATTCATCCGTATATCTCAGAATCTTTCCTCAAGATTTACCGCTATAATATTAGTTTATACTCATTTCGGAGTACTTATTTCTTTAATAGGGCTTATCATCCTAAATCCCGAATATCAAACTTATGCCAGGCTCTAAATCTAGCCCATGGCATTGTCTATAATTCTCTAACATTATCCTATCACATTAATCAAACATACATAATCAAACCATAATTCATAAGCATCACCAATAGGTATTTTCATCATCTTCACAACGTAATAACATCAAATACTAAATCATTATCATTTCATAATTATAAGTTAGGGGAGAAAGCCCACTCACTGCACGTCGGGGAGAGCTCACCCGACCATATCCACTATTACACGTCCATCGAGATGTTCATTCCATGAGTCTCCACGAGCTCCGTCTCGATCCATATGACTCTTCGGATTTTCCATTTACGTGTTACCTCGTAAATCAAGTAATTAATATTAATAAACACATCATAACAATAACCCCGTAGCTTAGGATGTCCAAAATTAGTCCTAACAAACTCCATTGGACCTGAAATATACGCCATCGGATCTGGAACATCGAAAGCATCGAAAACACGAGTCGTCGGAGGTCGGGGGAGGGCCCCACGCACCGACATTCTCACTGGGGGTTTTAAAGGGCACGACTGTGGGGTTCAGTCGCCCCTTACCTCGCAACAGACATTGTAGCAGAATCCGCCATTAAAGGCCGGATTCAAGCTTCTACCACCTCCTCAAATCTCCATCAAAAATCACAAACTAATAGCCTAGATTCATCTACTCAACGAGAGGAATCCAAAACTAATGTCCAAATCGAAAGCCTCTACCTGTGGTGGCCAAAAATCGCCTCGAAAGGTGCGGTGGCCCATTTTTTCCAAAGCTCGCAGCGTCGCGTACAGTGGACGACAGTCTCAGGCGAGGACGTGGTTGTGATCGCAAGGAGAAGATGAAGAGGAAGATGGTCTTGGTTTGGTCTGGGTCGCCATGAATCGTGGCGGCCGTGAGGAGGTTTTGGGTTTCTTCTCCGCGAGTTTTCTTGGGAGTAAGAGAGAGAAGAGAGAGATCAGAAAGAGTCTTTTATAATTTTAAACTTTTTCCAAAATTACCATTACGTCTCAATATTTCTAGACCTGTAACTTTCTCCTTCGAACTCCGATTTCAACGTGCCACCTGTCTACGTACTCGAGAGCTCGAGACCTACGTAAAGGTGCAAAGAAATTTCCAAAATGAGTTTGAGGTCAAAAAGTGACTTTCGGGTCTTCGTAAATTTCAGGGGCAAAATGGTAATTTCGTAGTTCCAAACTTTCATTTACGGTCCAACAACCTTCTTTGGACCTTCTCTCATATCCATCTCCATACTTTAATCTAACCCGTAACTCCCGATTACTTAATTAAATTTAATTTCTACCTTTAATTTTCGAGACGTGTCATATCAAATATCCGATAAGTAAAGAGTACTATTCAACAGAATTATACTACTAATTAGTCGATCAATTTAGGGAAATTTTTACTAATGACACTTTCTCCGAAAAGAAAACCACTAATAACCACTTCCTATATACTCAACCAAATATAGTTTTTAGGTTTTGGTATTTGCACTTTTGGCCCAAATATATAAAAATAAATAAGAAAATTAAGTTAGTTCACACTTAGTTACTTCCCATTCTTTTTTCCCAATCCTCTTCCATTCCACCTTCATCCCTCTCAAAACCACCCTTCCCAGAAAACCATTTCAATCCATTTTTTGGTTTATGAATCAAGAGGATTGATTCATAAACAAAGAACAACATCGTGGCACATCGTTGTTCTTTGTTTATGAATTAAATCCCATATAAAACTAATTACTGTGAACTAATTCATTGTGGCCCATCGTCAATCCTCTTTAATCATCTCCCATCGTCATCTTCAACAAAAAAAAAAATTCCGAAAAAAAACCCAGAAGAAATCACTCTCTCTCGAAAATCTTCGCTCTGCCACCGCCTTCTCCTCCCCCCTCCCCCTCCTCCAAAACCCTAACCCTCGTCGACCTCCACATCCCCTCCACTTGCCATGAAGTCCGCGACCTCAACCATTCGTTCGTACAATATGAGATCGAAGTCCAAATGCTCAAGGTCATCATATTCATCCTCGATGGCAACGGCTTCACCTTCCAAGTCCCCCTAAACGTCACCAAGCGTGACCTCTTCTACATCGACGTCAAGCTCTTCCAGGACCAGATGCAGTCCGATTCCTCTTCATCTTCATCTTTATCTAGAAAACCCAAAAATAATTATGTAACTAAGTGGTTACCAACTTGTATGTAAGTGAGAACAAATGGGTAACTAATTGCGAAATCATGGAAACCCAGAAACAGAAAACCCATAAACAGTTAGGTAACTAAGTGGTTACCAATTAGTATGTAAGTTTAAACTAATTGGTAACTAACTGGGAAAACATGGAAAACTCAGTTCAACTTCAGTTACCTTTCTTCAATTCTACCCACTCTCTCCCTCCCTCCCTCCCTCCCTCTAACATACCCCGAGTCACTGAAATTGAAAATAAAATATTTATTATTCTCCCAAGGTCTTCGACCCAAACCCACGCATCTTTGTAACAACCAGGAAATTTAATTCATAAATTTTCGTAAATTAATTTGGGAAAAGACAAAATTACCCTTGATTTAGAGGGGGATAAGAAGTAAATTTTGTGTGGAGACACATTTGACAGTTTTTTGGGTGCCTTTGCATAGGTCTCGGACTCATGAGTTCGTAGACAAGCAGTTCACGAAAAACGGAGTATGTGCGAGCGAGTTACGGGTCTAGATTATTCAGGGGTATTTTAGTAATTTACCTTGGGTATATGTATTTAAACCCATACCCTTCCAGCAATTTCAATTTTCATTTCTTCCTTTCACAGACCCGTGACACGACCGACCGACATCGACCGAACCAAAACACAAAAACTTCGATTTGGACTTTCAATTCAAGGCAACCATGGTCAATTTGGTTAAATACATCAAACTCTACTCCTTCCCGCGAGCAAAATAGTACCCACCATCGAAGGAAACATCCGCAGGAGACACCGAACTGAGGAAAGGAAAACTGAAACCTTCCGATCGATTTTCCAGCCCGCACAGGTTTGAGTTATGTGTTTAGAGTTTGACCGGCAATAAGGTTTTTCGACGACGGCATTGGACGGCAGCGTGGTCATTTTTTCCGGCGAGGCTCCGATGATTGGGTCAGTCGGCAGTGCTAACGTGGCATGCCATGTGGATACCACCTGGCAGCCACGTGGATGCCACCTGGCGGCTGAGTCAGCAGGCGCGTGTGGCACTTTGCGGGCACGTGCTGGCGCGTGAGGCCGTGTAGTCGGCACGTGGCTGAACTGCCGGTCTTCTGTCGGCGCGTGAGATCGATTCTTGGATCACGGTGATGCGTGTCGATAAGGTCTCGACATTTCGGACCTGTTGGCGCATGATTCCGATCAATCAGACATCGTTTATGGGTAGTTTTGGGCATCCAAAGTGGTTGTGTGTTTTAGTGTGACGTGAGCGGACTTCCCGGGGTTGAGGGTGTTTACATGTAAGGTTTTTAATTATCGTTAGTAATCCCGATTGTTACTTTTGACAGGCGATACTGCTCCGGGAACTTCAGAGGAGCGTACGACTAGGGATTGAACTATCGGTGAGTGGACTTTGGTTTATAAATTATAATGCATGCATAAAGGTATATTTGAATTAAATATTATTATATATTATTTTTGGCACATTTCTGGAATTTAGAAATTGTGCTATTAAAATGATAGCTGGATACGTGTTTTCAATATTACTGTGGAAATAATGTTTTGGGCTATGGCCTGATTTTATTGACTCTATTATTAAATGAGTTTGACTTGATAGATTTTGTGTCCATGGTTTTGGCTGTAAACCCGGATGTGTGATTTCCTTAGATTTAGGCATAGACCCAGTTTTTCAATGGATCTGAATTATTGTCCCCGAGGGTCAAGGTTTTCTCCGATGCTAGCGTAGAGGGTCTTTCTCCGCTAGATCGTTGAGGCGAGCTACGGCTCGGGAGGCCATTCGGAAAGCGGTGAGACATGTTTAAAATAGTACAGGGTTCTGCACAGCTTGAGGTATATCGGGTGTGTGTAGGGTATTGAGCTATGGCTCAGAATTTTTATTCGGGAGCAGTTGAAAATGTTTTGATATACATTTTGTGTCTAGGTTGGACTCATATGATTTGTAAACTCCTTTAAGGAGGATTTTCAAAGCAGGTTTGTGGACCACGAGATGTTTTCATTATTCGAATTTTTGTGGGTCCCACCAGTGTTTTACCAAAAACAAGGGATTTGTTGAAAAAGAATTTTATGTTATGCATGCATGGTTTTACTCATGGAGGGGAAAATGTATGTTTTCCTTGGAAATAGTTTTAAATCCCCTCCAGGCTAGTGAGTTGACGTGAGCATATGCAGAGGCGGAGGCATTACATTTCAACTACGCATTTATCTAGAGTAGGATATTTATTTATGTATTTATTTATCCTGCCTAGATGCTTTGATAAGTTTTTTGGACTGAGTGTAAAATTGTGGTTATATTGTTGCATGCTGATGTTGTTAGCATTTGGAGTGTTATCTGATCCTTCGTCTGACAGGTGAAAGACGGTTAACAAGTCCTTAAGGGGAGATTCTGCTGGATTTTTGGCAGAATTCTCTTAATTGTTTGCAAGGGATTAAGGGTATTTTGGGAATTTTATTAAGTTGTCAGACAGGAGTAGAGGTTTTCCCGGGTTTCGAGGGGAAATTCGGGAAGCGTCCTATCAACTTGGTAACAGAGCACTATGTTTAACTTCCTGTAAACCGTACACTTCATGTACATCTGATTGTGTTATTGGTGGTTTATGTTTCTTTTCAGCGTCATGCCTCTGAGACGCGAGCCCCGTCAGCAGCCTGGAAATAGTGAGGACATACATGAACCCGTAGTAGAGCCGGATTTGAGGCAGACCCTGGATCAATTAGGTCAAACTTTAACTACATTACTTCAGGGTAGGGCTACTACTGAAGTGTTTGACATTGAGCGGGCCTAGAGGTTGGTGGCGATAGTATTTACGGGTTAGGTCCAGATGATGCGGAAGAGTGGATTACTCATTTGGACCGAGTGTTTGCTGTTATGAGGTGCCCTCCAATGGATAGGGTGCGGTTAGCCACATTTCTTTTGGGTGGTTATGCATACCGTTGGTGGCATGCTTTATAGCTGATAGGCTGGGATGTCCATACCTTTACTTGGTAAACTTTCCGGGAGCGCTTCCTCGAGCAGTTTTATCCTCGATCATATCGAGATTCCAGAGAGGTTAAGTTCCTATAGTTACAGCAAGGGGACATGACGGTGGCACAGTATGAGCAGAAATTTCTTAAGTTGTCATGATTTGTACCAGCTCTTGTGGCGACTGAGATGGATAAGTGTCGCAGGTTTGAGTATGGACTGCGGAATGAGGTTCGAGTAGCAGTCACTACTGTGGCACATACTTCTTTGAGGGCTTTGGCAGACGTTGCTGCCAGAGTAGAGTTGAGTTTGCCAGCTTAGCAGCATTTCAGTGGTTCCAGGCGACGCCGGGATCGCTGGAGTTTCGGATCCTCTAGTCAAGGATCATCTAAGAGAGGCAGTTCCAGTTCTGGATTTTCTAGGGGTGCAGGATCCGGAGCAGGCAGTGGCAGAGCCAGTCAAGGACATCAGTCTTCAGCTTAGTCTAGTGGGACTCCAGTAATTCGACAGGGAGACAGAATGGCAGACCCTAACGGCCGGGTGACACCAGTTGATACTTTGGTGGAGAGATCGGCCATTTCAGGAGAGACTGTCCATATCGTCAGATTGCAGTGCAGACATCTGGTCCTATAGCAGGGAGCCATACCTAATCTACTAGGGCCAGCAGGGCCAGTGGGGCTAATAGGGCTAGAGGGAGACGTGGGAGTCGTGGTCGATCTTCTGGTACACAAGCCTGAGTTTTTGCTATGACTCAGCAGAAGGCTCGAGCAGCACCAGAGGTGGTTACTGGTAAGTTATCTATTTTTAATCATGATGCTCATGTTTTGTTGGATCCCGGGGCTACACATTCTTTTATTTCTTGGGATTTTACACTTTTTGCTGATAGAGAATTATTCCCGATAGGTTGTGACATGGGCATTAGTACTCCTATCAGAGATATGTTAATGGCGAACCTCGTGATTCGCAGTTGTCCAGTAGTAGTGGGAGGTCATGAATTGGAGGCAGATTTAATTCCCTTGGACATTTATGATTTTGATGTGATTCTGGGGATGGATAGGTTAACCATGCATCATGCCTCCATAGATTATTTCGGCAAGAGGGTGGTTTTCCAGAGTCCAGGTTTACCAAAACTTACGTTTCAGGGTAACCGTAGGGTACTTCCCTCGGGAGTGATCTCAGCTTTGACGGCTGAGAAGTTATTAAGGAAAAGTTGTGAGGGATATTTAGCTCATGTGATTGATTCTTGGGATACTCCGGTGAGAGTAGAGGATATTCCTGTGGTGAATGAGTTTCCAGATATGTTTCAAGAGGATCTTGCCACCTCACCGGGAGATTGAGTCACCATAGAGCTTCTTCCAGGTACTGAACCTATATCCCAAGCACTGTACAGAATGGCACCGGCAGAATTGAGGGAATTGAAGATTCAATTGTAGTACTTGGTGGATATGGGGTTTATTCGACCAAGTGTATCACCTTGGGGTGCGCCGGTGTTATTTGTAAGGAAAACAAATAGTGGTTTGAGACTTTGTATCGACTACCGGCAGTTAAACAGGGTTACGGTGCGAAATAAATATCCTTTGACACGAATTGATAATTTGTTTGATCAATTAAAAGGGGCAAAGTATTTCTCAAAAATTGACCTTCGATTCGGGTACCATCAATTAAGGATCAGGGAAGGGGATGTTCCTAATACGGCTTTCAGGACACACTATGGGCATTATGAGTTCCTAGTGATGCCTTTTGGTTTAACTAATGCCTCGACATGATTTATGGATTTGATGAACATGTTGTTCTGACTGTATTTGGATCGGTTTGTGATTGTGTTCATCGATGACATCTTGGTATATTTGAAGAGTGCTAAGGCACATGAGAAGCACTTGCGGTTGGTGCTGAATATGCTGAGGAAAAAGCAACTGTTCGCCAACGTGGCATGTGATTTCTACTGAGGGTATCAACGTGGCATGTGATTTCTGCTAAGGGTATCAACGTGGATCCTCAAAAAGTCGAGGAAATGGAAAACTGGGAGCAACCGAGGACAGTGTCAGAGGTGAGAAGTTTTATGGGTTTAGCAGGATATTATCAACGATTCGTAGAAGGATTTTCTACGATAGATGCCCCGTTAACTCGGTTGACAAGGAAAGGATTCAAGTTTGACTGGGATGATGGTTGTGAACAGAGCTTTCAAGAGCTTAAGAGGAGGTTAACTTATGCCCCAGTGTTAACCCTTTTAGATGATAACGGAGGATTTGAGGTGTACAGTGATGCATCATTATGGGGTACGTGTTGATGCAGCATAGGAAGGTGATAGCTTATGCTTCTAGGCAACTTAAACCTCATGAGTTGAATTATCCCACACATGATTTAGAATTAGCAGCAGTGGTGCATGCACTGAAGATTTGGAGACATTATTTGTATGGGGAAACTTGTCAGATCTTCAACGACCATCAAAGTCTGAAATACTTCTTCACCCAGAAAGATCTGAATTTGAGACAAAGAAAGTGGCTTCAGATGATAAAGGCTTATGATTGTACTATAGAGTATCACCCAGGAAAGGCCAATGTAGTGGCGGATGCAATGAGCAGGAAATCCATGGGTTCATTAGCATATTTTCATACTATTTACCTACCGTTGTTGGTGGAATTACGAAGAGCGGGAATTATACTGGACATGGATAACCAAGGGGCTCTGTTAGCTAGCTTCCATGTGAGACTTGTCTTGATTGACCAGATTATTGAAACTCAATTCCAGGATCCTACTTTTGTATTATTAAGATGGAGTTGGAGGCTGGGAACAGGCAAGATTACGTGATTCGGGATGATGGAGCCTTGGTTAAGGAGGGCCGGTTGTGCGTACCTAATGATCCAGAGTTGAAAAGAGATATTCTTGAGGAATCTCATACTTCTGCCTATGCTATGCATCCAGGAGGTACGAAGATGTATCGTACTCTTAAGGAACACTATTGGTGGACTGGGATGAAAATGAAAATAGCAGAGTTTGTGAGTAGATTTCTGACATGTCAACAAGTAAAAGCAGAGAGGCAGAAACCATATGGGGCACTGCAACCGTTACCTATTTCGGAATGGAAGTGAGACCACATTACTATGGATTTTATCTATAAACTACCTAGGACGCAAAAAGGACATGATGGAATCTGGGTAATTGTCGATAGACTCACGATGTCAGCACATTTCTTGCCAGTACAGGAAGATTACCGGATGAGTCAGTATGCCAAGTTGTTTGTGGATGAGATAATAAGGTTACATGGGACTCTAGAGTCAATTGTATCAGACAGGGATCCTAGGTTTACTTTTAGGTTTTGGTGGAGTTTGCAGAAAGCCTTTGGAACTACCTTGCATTTCAGTACAACTTTTCATCCTCAGACTGACCATCAGTCTGAGAGGACAATTCAGATTCTGGAGGATATGATGAGAGCTTATGTACTACATTTTAAAGGAAATTGGGATTCACACCTGGCTTTAATGGAGTTTGCATACAACAACATCTATCAGTCTAGTATTGGGATGGCTCCTTTTGAAACACTATATGGGAGACAATGCAGAACACCGATATGCTGGACTGAGGTAGGTGAGAGAAGACTGTTGACACAAGAGGTTGTGGAAATGACAGAGGAAAAGATTCGAATCATCAAGGAAAGGCTGAAGGCAGCTTAGGACTGCCAGAAAAGCTAGGCGGACCGACGGATCAGAGACCTTGAATTTGAGGACGGAGACTGGTTTTTCTTGAAATTATCTCATTGGAAAGGAGTTGTACGTTTTGGTAGACGAGGGAAACTGAGTCCTCGCTACATTGGACCTTATGAGATTATCGAGGGGATAGGACTAGTGGCTTACAGACTTGCTTTACCTCCAGAACTGTCAAAGGTTCACGATGTATTCCATGTATCCATGCTCCAGAAGTATCTATTCGATGAATCTCATGTATTGGAGACACAACCAATTGAGCTGAGAGATGATTTGACTTTTGAGGAGCAACCAGTGCAACTTCTAGATTGGAAGGAAAAAATATTCCGCATAAAGACTATTCCTCTGGTTAAAGTTCTGTGGAGGAATTAGAGCGTGGAGGAGGCCACGTGGGAAACTGAAGCATTGACGCGGGCACAACATCCACATTTGTTCCAGTGACAGGTATGAATTTCGAAGATGAAATTTCTTTAAGGGGGGTGAGTTGTAACGACCCAGAAATTTAATTGGTAAATTTTTGTAAATTAATTTGGGAAAAGATGAAATTACCCTTGGTTTCAAAGGGGGCTCGAAAGTCAATTTTTTGTGGAGACACATTTGACATTTTTTCAGGTACCGTTGCATAGGTCTCAGACTCATGAGTTTGTAGACAGCTGGCACGCGAAAAATGAAGTCCGTGCGAGTGAGTTACGGGTCTAGATTGTTAAGGGTATTTTGGTAATTTTCCTTGGGTATATATATTTAAACCCAGACCCTTCCAGTAATTTCAATTTTCATTTCTTCCTTTCATAGACCCGTGACACCACCGACCGAACCAAAACACAAAAACTTCGATTTGGACTTTCAATTCAAGGCAACCTTGGCCAATTTGGACGTTCAATTCAAGGCAACCTTGGCCAATTTGGTTAAATCCATCAAACTCTACACCTTCCCATGAGCAAAACAGTACCGACTGTCGACGGAAACAGCTGCGGGAGACACCGAAACGAGGAAAGGAAAACTGAAACCTCCCGATCCATTTTTCGGCCAACACAGGTATGAGTTTCGTGTTTAGATTTCATTTTTTAATTTCTGGGTTCAAGTAGATGGATTTAGACATAAAATTCGTGAAAAACGGTTAAGTTTTGAGAAAGTTAGGAAAAACTTAAAGCTCGGCCGACAATGGGGTTTTTCGACGACGGCGACGGCGGCGACGGCGGCGCGGTCGTCGTTTTCGACGAGGCTCCGACGACTGGGTCGGTCGACAGTGCTAACGTGGCATGCCACGTGGCAGCCACGTGGAGGTCACTTGGCATCCACGTGGAGGTCACTTGGCATCCACGTTGCCGCCACCTGGCGGCTGAGTCAGCAGGCGCGTGTGGCATTGTGCGGGCGCGTGAAGCCGTGTAGTCGGTGCGTGGCTGAACCACCGGTCTTCTGTCGGCACGTGGTGGTGTGTGGGACCGATTCTTAGGTTACGACGACGCGTGTCGATAAGGTCTCGATGTTCTGGACCTGTTGGCGCAGGTTTCGGGTCAATTAGACATCATTTAAGGGTGATTTTTGGAATCCGAAGTGGCTGCATTTTTAGTGTGACGCAAGCGGACTTCCCAGGATTTAGGGAGTTTACATGTAAAGTTTTTAATTATCGTTAGTAATCCCGATTGTTACTTTTTACAGGCGATACTGCTCCGGGAATTTCAGAGGAGCGTACAACTCGGGATTGAGCTATCGATGAGTGGACTTTGGTTTATAAATTATAATGCATGCATAAAGGTATATTTGAATTAAATAATGTTATATATTATTTTTGGTACATTTCTGGAATTTAAAAATTGTGCTATTAAATGATGACTGGACACGAGTTTCAATATTATTGTGGAAACAATGTTTTGGGCTATGGCCTGGTTTTATGGACTCTGTTATTAAATGATTTTGACTTGATAGATTTTGAGTCCATGGTTTTGGGTGTAGACCCGGATGTGTGATTTCCTTAGATTTGGGCATAGACCTGATTTTTCAATGAATTTGGCTTAGGCTAGGAAACAAGGATTTCAAAACATGGATCTGAATTACTGTCCTCGAGGGTCAAGGTTTTCTCCGATGCTGGCGTAGAGGGTCTTTCTCCGCTAGATCATTGAGGCGAGATACAGCTCGAGAAACCATTTGGAAAGCGGTGAGACAGGTTTATGATAGTACATGGTTCTCCACAGCTCGAGGTATATCGGGTGTGTGGAGCGTATTGAGCTACGGCTCGGAAATTCGCGAGCAGTGGAAAATGTTTTGATATACATTTTGTGTCCAGGTTGGTTTCATATGATTTGTAAACTCATATTAGGAGGGTTTTCAAAGTAGGGTTGTGGACCACGGGATGTTTTCATTATTCAGATTTTCTTGGGTCCCACCGGTGTTTTACCAAAAATAAGGGATTTGTTGAAAAAGAATTTTATGTTATGCATGCATGGTTTTACTCATAAAGGGGAAAATGTATGTTTTCCTCGGAAATAGTTTTAAATGATTATTTTTGTCCACTCACACTTTTGGTATTTTAAATCCCCACTAGGTTATTGAGTTGACGTGGGCATATCCAGAGGCGGAGGCATTACATTTCAACTGCGCGTTTACCTAGAGTAGGATATTTATTTATGTATTTACTTATCCTACCTAGATGCTCTGATAAGTCTGTTGGACTGAGTGTAAAATTGTGGTTATATTGTTCGATGTTGATGTTGTTAGCATTTGGAGTGTTATCTGATCCTTCGTCTGACAGGTGGAAGACAGTTAACAAGTCCTTAAGGGGAGATTCTGCTGGATTTTTGGCAGAATTCTCATAATTGTTTGCAAAGGCTTAAGGGTATTTTGGGAATTTTATTAAGTTGTCAGACGGGAGCACGTTTTTTTCCAGCTTTCGAGGGGAAATTGAGGAAGGGTCCTGTCAATCTTCATCAAACTCATCCAAGTTCTTCAACCCAAACCCACTTGTCTTCATCATCATCATCATCTGGAAAAAAAAAAAAGAACGCAGAGGAAGAGGAAGAAGACAAAGACGAAGAGGACGCAGCCTCCTCCTTCATTTTCATCTGGAGATCTTCCTCTTCATCTTCTTCTTCATCTGGATTTTAGAGTTTCCATAGTTTCACAATTAGTTACCGATTAGTTTCCACTTACATACCAGTTGGTAACCACTTAGTTACATAACTATTTCTGGGTTCTCTAAATGAACATGAAGATGAAGATGAAGAGAAAAGAGAAAACAGAGGACGCAGAGGAAAAGGAGGAAGAGGAAGAGGAGGAAGACGAAGAGCAAGAGGGCACATCCTTCCCCTTTATCTTCATCTGGATATCTTCATCTTCATCTTCATGACAGATCTTCATCTTCATGAGAGAAAAAAGAGAAGAGAGAATCGAGGAAAGAGGGAGAGAAATGAGAAAATTGTAAATTAGTCATTGGAGTGTTTATATAGGTTAGGCAAAAACTGTAAATAGCAAGAAATAAATACTATATATGGTTGAGGGTAAGGAAGTGGTTATTAGTGATTTTTTTTTGTGAGAAAGTGTCATTAGTGACAATTTCCCATCAATTTAATTCTTTAATTTATTGGAACTAGAAAATTCAGGTTGATTGTGCTTAAAACAAAAACAATTAAAATAATAAATAACTAGGCAAAGCAAGTAGAGAAAAATATATGGTGATGAACACTATGACTTCGGATGTAACGACCCAAATTTAAAAATTAAATTTATTAAATTATTTGGAAAAGGAAAACAATACCCTCAGGTTTAGAAGGGGTTCGAAAGTTACTTGTTGTTCATGGACACTTTTGGAAGTTTATCTTGGACCGTTGCGTAGGTCTCGAACTCACGAGTTCGTAGACTGGCGGCACTCGAGAATCGGAGTTCATACGAGGAAGTTACGGGTCCAAAACGATGAGGGCGTAACGATAATTTTTGAAAAGTCAAAAGTATAAATAGTGCACACTCTCTCTCCTCACGTCATTGGTCCACCTACACTCTTACTCCCTCACTCGATCTCTCTCTCTCCCCGTGTGAACACTGCACCTCACCATCATCATCGACCCATTTCGAGGTCGTTTTGAACCAAAAACCAAGGCCATCAATGTCTTCCCCTCGATGACGCGAGTCGTTTGGTGTCAAGATCAAAGCGTGGGAACCGCCGTAGTTGGTGAATCGAGAGGGAGAAGTTGGCCGAAACTTCTCGGCCGCTTTTTGGCCAAACCAGGCACGATCTCGAGCTTTGGACTCCAGTTTCGAGTTCCTAGGAAAGAGTAGATGAATTTGAATGTGTAGATCATCAAAAATGGTTAGGAAATGAAGGAGATAGGAGCTCGTCGGAGATGGCGGTTTTTGGTTGTCTTCTCCGGCGATTCTCGATCAACTAGTTTGATTGGTGTGCTGACGTTGCATGCCACCTGGCAGCCACGTGGTGCGACGTGGAGCCACCTAGCAGCCACGTGGAGCCACCTGGCAGTCCAATCAGCAGCACATTCAGTAACCAATCAACCGTTAAGTCAACTGACGTCGTCGATGTTTGACATAATATGCTGACGACGTTACCATATTCTGTTAAAGGTTAACGGCGTCATAACGGAGCCTTGATGTCGTTAACTGGACGGAATATTCTGATTTCAATAAAATATTCTGTCATAGTTGTTGGAATATTCTATTAGGGCGACAGAATATTCCACCGTTACTATGCATGTGCATGATACGCTCGTAGGGGCGTGTGACCGCAAGGGGCAGGCGCGAGGGGTGGCCGCCGGTCTTCCACCTGCCCGTGGCAACTCGTGGGATTGATCCTTGGCCCACGGTGATGCATGTCGACTGGTTTTCGACGTTTCGGACTTGATGACGTAGGTTTCGGGTCAATCGGAGTTCATTTAGGGGCTGTTTTGGGTGTTTAAAGTTACTCGATAAGCATTTAGGGAGCGTGTTAACTTCCGGGGTTTAGTGGGGCAGATTTTAAGTTAATAATTATCGTTTAATAATGCCAAGCAATGTTTTTTATAGACGTAGCGGCCCCGAGTGTCACAGGGGACCGAATAGGTCGGAGTTGGATTCGAACGGACATTGACGTGAGTGGACTTGGTTTCCTAGATTGCAAGGCTTGTGTAATTTTATGTTTTAAATGTAATATTATGGATTATGAGATTCGGAAACTAGAGTTAATTGGTTTATTAATGACTAAAGGTAATGATTTTGGATGTGGATTTTCAATAATGGATTTGCAAATGAGGTTTTGGGCTTAGGCCCGAGATTTCAGATTTATTGGATTTTGGGCTCTTAGCCCGGGTTTTCTATGATTTTAGTTTATACCAGGTGATAAGGATTTCGAAAGTAAATTTTGAATTTATGTTATGGTTTTCACTTGTATATCATCCCCGGGTATCATGGTTTTTCTCCGACACATAACTTCGAGGTATTATCGGTCGTGTGCTCGTTGAGAGTTATTTCTTCGACGTGTGGTGTGAGGTATTTTCCGTCATACGATCGTTGAGGATGTCTACGCGTAGTACATGGTTGTGCTCGCATATCTTGAGGTATTATCGGATGTACGGAGAGTACGTCCTCGAGTTGGACCTCTCAGTTTCTAGCCATTGCTTGAGGTATTATCGGTGGTGGTTACGAGGGCTTGTCTCCGGGTTGGACGACCCCAGATATCGAGCTACAGCTCGGGATTTCATTTGGGGGATGGTGGGATATCTTTACAATATTTTTGTGTTCAGGTTTTCTCATGATTTTAACCTCCTTTGAGGAGGGTTTTCAAAGTATGGTTGTGGACCACGGTTTGTTTTATTCTACACCGATTTTCGTGGATCCCGCCGGGTTTTAAATTGCAAAATAATTTTTCAGTAAGTTATTTCATGCTTATTCTTACTTAGTAACTATTTTAAAAAGGATTTTTCATTATGCATGCATGGTTTTACTTATGGGGGGGAAAGGTATGTTTTCTTTGGAACTTGTGGTTAAAATTATTATTAGGTTTGGCCAGGTTTTTAAGATGGCAGGTACAGTTGGATTTGACGAGGGTTCCATCTATGTAATTGAATTGTACTTCCGTAAGTTGTATATATATATATATAAAGGGTCTTAATGTAATTTGATTCGCCACGAGGCCGTAGTGGAACGAGGTGACGAGACTAGGAGGAGGCATCATCTTTCAATGCGTTGCATCCACGTAGGACTTTCATTAGTTTATGTAATTAAAGGTTACCTAGATGCTCTGATCCTCTTTTAGGTATTGTAAATTATTCGAGGGCTTGGTAGTTTGAGTTTAGGTTTGTGATAGCTTGTGGTTGCAGCTGGACTGTTCGGTTTGTATTTATTTTTGTGTACTCTTTGTCTGACAGGTAAAAGATGGGTTGACCGGTTGTAGGGAGATTCTGCCGAATTTTCGATAGAATTCTCATAAAGTTGTTCCTAAAATGGTGAGGGTATTACATAGATTATTATTTTAGTCCGGGTGTTGTCAGACAGGAGCAAGACTTCTCACGGGTTTTGAGGACTTCCTATGGACCGCATTTAGTGTGCATTCTTGTACCTTCGTGATGCCTCATGGACGTTTTCCTCGTCTATGGTCTTATGTGGAGACGGAAACAGTGAAATGTGCAAGGTGCACGAGATTTAAGGTTATGATTTGTTGTATCATTTCAAGTCAACATACAATGTGTTTGTAGAGTTTCAATTGGAAATCGTATCAGAAGTTTAAAAATAGAAGTTGACGATCAACCTGAGAGACACCGTGCACTAATTGGACATGGGTAAAGTAGTTTAGTTCGTGTCGGTGGAGGCGCAAGAGGACTCGAGAGGTTGTAGGAAGTTGATTCTTTGACCTGTGTTGAGTGAATTTCGAGGGTAAAATTTCTTTAAGGGAGGTGAGTTGTAATGACCCGAATTTAAAAATTAAAGTGAATTTGTAAAATTATTTGGAAAATGACGACTATACCCTCAGGTTTAGGAGGGGTTCGAAAGTTATTTGTTGTTCAGGGACACTTTTGGAAGTTTATCTTGGATCAATGCGTAGGTCTCGAACTCACGAGTTCGTAGACAAGCGGCACTCGAGAATCGGAGTTCGTACGAGAAAGTTACTGTTCTAAAACGATAAGGATGTAACGGTAATTTTTGAAAAGTCCAAAAGTATAAATAGGCTACACTCACTAACCTCACGTCATTGGTCCACCTACACTCTCTCTCTCCTCACTCGATCTCTCTCTCTCTCTCTCTCTCCCCGTGCGAACACCGCACGTCACTATCATCATCGACCCATTTCTAGGTCGTTTTGAACTAGACCAAGGCCATCAATTCCTTCCGTTCGACGACGCGAGTCGTTTGGTGACAAGATTGAAGGTGGGGACCTCCGTACTCGGTGAATCGAGAGGGAGAAGTTGGCCTCAGCCGTTTTTTGGCCCAACTAGCTACGATCTCGAGCTTTGGACTAGTTTTGAGTTCCTAGGAAAAAGTAGATGAATTTGCTAGTGTAGATTGTGAAAAATGGTTAGGAAATGAAAGAGATAAGAGCTCGTCGGAGATGGCGATTTCCGGTTGTCTTCTCCGGCGAGACTCGATCAACTAGTTTGATTGGTGTGCTGACGTGGCATGCCACTTGGCAACGACGTGGTATCACCTGGCAGCCACGTGGCTATCCAGTCACCAACACAGTCAGCAACCAATCAACCGTTAAGTCAACTGACGCTGTCTAAGTTTGATAGAATATGATGACGACATTAGCATATTCCGTTAAAGGTTAACGGCGTCCATAACGGAGCCTTGACGTCGTTAATTGGACGAAATATTCTTACTCCGTTATAATATTCTGTCAGAGTTGACGGAATATTCTTTTAGGGCGACGAAATATTCCGCCATTACTGTGCAGGCGTGTGAGATGTATGTAGGGGCGCGTGGGATGGCCGCCGTTCTTCCGCTGGAGAGTGGCGGTGCATGGGACCAATCCTTGGCCCATGGAAAAGCGTGCCTACTTGTTTTCGACGTTTCGGACCTCATGGCGCAGGTTTCGAGTGAATCAGAATTCGTTTATGGGCTATTTTGGGTGGTTAAAGTTACTTGGTATGCATTTGGGGCGCGTGAGAACTTCCGGGGTTTAGGGGGCCCGATTTTAAGTTAATAATTATTGTTTAATAATGCAAACTAGTTTTTTTTACAGACGTAGCAGCCCCGACTGTAACAGAGTACCGAATAGCTCGGAGTTGGATTCGAACGGACATTGAGGTGAGTGGACTTGATTTCCTAGATTGCAAGGCTTGTGTAATTTTATGTTTTAAATGTAATATTATGGATTATGAGATTCGGGAACTAAAGTTAATTGGTTTATTACTGACTAAAGGAAATGATTTTGGATGTGGATTTTCAATAATGGGTTTGCAAATGAGGTTTTAGGCTTAGGTCCGGGAATTCAGATTTATTGGATTTTGGGCTCTTAGCCCGGGTTTTCTATGACTTTGGTTGATACCATGTAATAAGGATTTCAAAAGTAGATTTTGGATTTACGTTACGGTTTTCACTTGTATACCATCCTCGGGTATCATGATTTTTCTCCGACACATGACTTCGAGGTATTATCGGTCGTGTGCTCGTTGAAGGTTGTTTCTCCGACGTGTGGTGTGAGGTATTTTCCACCATACGATCGTTGAGGTTGTCTACGCGTAGTATAGGGGTTTTGCCCGCATATCTTGAGGTATTATCGGATGTGCGGAGAATTGGTCCCCGGGTTGGACCTCTCGGTTTCTAGCCATTGATTGAGGTATTATCGGCGGTGGTTAAGAGTGCTTGTCCCCGGGTTGGACGGCCCCGGATATCTAGCTACGACTCTGAATTTCATTTGGGGGATGGTAGGATATCTTTACAATAGTTTTGTGTTAAGGTTTTCTCATGATTTTAAGCTCATTTGAGGAGTGTTTTCAAGGATGGTTGTGGACCACAGGTTGTTTTATTTTGCACCGATTTTCGTGGATCCCTCCGGATTTAAAATTGTTAAATGATTTTTCGGTAAGTCCTTTCATGCTTATTCTTACTTAGTAACTATTTTAAAAAGGATTTTTCATTATGCATGCATGGTTTTACTTATGGAGGGGAAATTGTATGTTTTTCTCGGAACTTGTGGTTAAAATTATTATTAGGTTTGGCCGGGTTTTTAAGATGGCAGGTATAGTTTGATTTGTCTAGGGTTCCGCCTATGTAATTGAGTCATACTTCGGTATATATGTATATATATATATATATATATATATATATATATATATGAAGAGTCTTAATGTAATTTGATTCACCACGAGGCCATAGCGGAACGATGTGACGAGACTAGGAGGAAGCATCGTCTTTCGCTGCGCTACATCCACGTAGGAATTTCATTAGTTTTTGTAATTAAAAGTTATCGATGCTCTGATCCTCTTTTGGGTATTGTAAATTATTCGAGGGCTTGGTGGTTTGAGTTTAGATTTGTGATAGCTTGTGGTTGCAGCTGGACTGTTCGGTTTGTATTTGTTTTTGTGCACCCTTTGTCTGACAGGTAAAAGACGGGTTGATCGGTTGGAGGGGAGATTCTCCCAAATTTTTGGTAGAATTCTCGTAAAGTTGTTCTTGAAATGGTGAGGGTATTACAGAGATTATTATTTTAGTCCAGGTGTTGTCAGACGGGAGCAGGACTTCTCATGGGTTTCCAGGGGAAATTCGGGAGGGGTCCTGTCAACTGACTCCCTATTATTAATCATATTTAAATCTTTTTATGGATACTAAATCCAATTTAGCATTCTCAAGTTGATAGTATTTTTTTTCCCTAAACTCCACTAACAGTCCATATACAGAATCGTTAATCGTGTTTTTCTTATGAACCTAATCCATATACAACACCAAATATACATAAAAAAAAATCCATTAAGATCTATGGAAGCCAGTGAACAAGCTGCACACATAAACCGTAACACCACTATCGTCCTTAGTTATGAAATTTATTGCAATTCCTTCAAGAAGTTATTTATTAAGTATCTCTACTACGTCCCAACTTAATTCTTCCAACAAATAATGGTCAATTATTCGATAACATAAATTATAGTAGAAATTACTAAATCATGAAAAGGAAAGTTGAAATTAATAAAATAAAAAGAAATAAGCATTCATGTTTGAGTAACATTTTCTAGAGAAAAAAGAGAATATTGATAGGGCAAACTATGTGAGAGAGAATAAAAGAGATACAACAGTTTTCTGTTATTGTTCTTGTTTTTTCTAGTTGTTCATCAAGCCTTGATTATGTAAGGCTTCACAAGAATTCGGTGTACCCATTATTGATATGGTAGAAGTTTTGTTGTTGCTTCCCAGTAAACATAGGCACATAGCCGAAATACGTTAATTATTGTAATTGTTTATCTTCTTGCTTATTTATTCGATTTTTAAAATTTCTCTCTTTGCGTCTGAAGCGAAATCATGACAAAAATTTAAGGCTTATTACTCAAAATGCTCCCCGAACCGGACTGCGAGTCTCAATTTGCTCCCTCAACGCGAAATCGTAACAATGTAATCCCTAAACCCCCCTTCTGTCAAGTCCGCTGCATCAAAAGTTAGTCTTCGTTACTAACGGCAGTTACAAGAGGGTATTTTTTCAAAAAATTAAAACAATTACCCTAAAAGAAAAAAATTATTTCCCAACCCTCCACAACCCTCCCAATTCTCACCTTCAACCAAATTACCCAACCCACCACCACCTCTTCACCTTCGATCCCATCGCCATCCTCTTCTCACAAACCCAGCACCACCACCAGTTTTGGAAAATCTGTTTCGGATCTTTGTTGGTTTCTATATATAGCAAGAGCTTAAAAAGGAAAGCCATTTTTTTGGATCCGGCATTGATCAAGAAGAAGCTTTTCGTTACTGCTGGATGCCGCAAAAGGTAGATACAGAGATACTGAGATTGATGTGCAAAGTAGAGAGAAGAAGGAGAGAAAGGGAGTGATGGGATTCAAGGTGCTAGGAGGCGGAGGGGACAAGTTAAAGAACTCGATGATGGCGACTACGTCGCCGTCGAGGTCGAAAATGAAGATGTGGATGATACGAGCGACGATGTCGGTTTTGTTGTGGACGTGTATCATACAAGTAACGACTTTGGGGATATGTGGGGGCCAAGGGTTTTGAAAGGGTGGCCTGCTTGTTTCACTCAGGAGTCTGAAGCAGCCTTTTCAGTTTTGCAAGACAAGTTGCCTTCCGTTCTGGCCAGAGCGCTTCCGCCCAAGAGTGAGTTTTTAATTTCTATTTTCAGGAAATTTTGGGTATTTTAAAATTAATTGGTGTGAATCAACGACATGGTGTGGATCATCTCAACGGCGCAGGCCGACGACATGGCCACGAACTGAGACCCACCGACGAGCTCGCAGGCAGCGAGGCAGAGGAAGGGTTGGACCCCCTTGCCTCTTGCCATAAGAGAGTAGCGCATAGCCTCATGGATCTTAATCGGGTCACGGAGTGGGATTGTGGCGTCCAAGCCTTGGTCGACCGCGTCGGCCTTCTGGAGCATGTAGGACTTGAAATTGAAGCTGGGTTTCGTCGATTCCTCTTCAAATTCTTCATCTTTGAGAGTCTCTTGCTTGGTGAGAATAGCAGAGACGGAGAAATTGGAAGCCGGACGACGTCGTTTAGGGGGTACGAACGAAATGGGGACATCGGACTTCAGTGGGTGGTGGAGGAGATTGAAAGGTTGGGATCTGGATCTTCCTGCTGCTTGGTTCAACATTGAGCAGGTTTGGAATTGAACCCATGAGCTCAGATTCATGCAACTCATTTTTTTCTTCTGGGTTCTGTTTTTTTAATCTAATTTGCTCAAAGATGGTTGCTTTTCTCTGAATTGCAGCAATGAGGGGTGGAATTAGAGAATTATATTACTCTGAGAGTGAGGGCAATTTTGATTCATAATGAGTCATCGACAGAGAAGGGAGACGAAGCGAGATGAAGATGATGGTGGTGCTGGGTTTGTGAGAAGAGGATGACGATGGGATCAAAGGTGAAGAGGTGGTGAGTTGGATAATTTGGTTGAAGGCGAGAATTGGGAGGGTTGGGGAATAATTTTTTTCTTTTAGGATAATTATTTTAATTTTTTGACAAAATACCCTCTTCTAATTGCTGTTAGTAACGAAGACTAATTTTTGATGCAACGAACTTGACAGGAGGGGGTTCAGGGATTACATTATTACGATTTCGCGTTGAGGAATTGAGACTCGCTGTCCGATTCGGGGAGCATTTTGATAATAAGCCAAAATTTAAAAGAAAAAGGTTGCCAACATTTATCGATTAAGCTTTAGGATTGGTAAATGCTAATTGAAATTTGCAACTATCAAAATCCTTTTATAGCGTACGTAATCAAAGTGCTTGAATGCATCCCAAATGAAAACAACTGAAAATGTGAGATGATCAAAACTTTGCCCACCAGACTCATTAAGCAGGGCATTGGTGCCCTTCTCTATCCAGTGGCAGGGCGTTGGAGTTGGATTTGGAGGAGGCCGTCTTGAGCTCAATTGCAATGCCATGGCCCATTGGTGTTCAATTCGTTGAAGCTGAGTCCGATTCGAAACTCAGACGACTTTGGTGACTTCTCTCCTTGTCCAGATTATCACCATTTTGTTCCCACTGTGGAGTGTGGACTACACCCTCCCATTCATGAGCTTATTCCAATTGAGTAGCTTCAAATGTGGCGGTGTTTCACATGTTGTTGATGGACAAAGTGCATTGCATTTTGTTTCTGAGTGGGCTAGGCTTGCAAGGGGTGAACCAATTGGGTGATGCCATATTTTCCTCCAAAAGCGTTTCAAGCTCCAAAGTTCCCTAGGGCTTGATCACTCAGAGTTTGACCATCCACCCGTCTTACTTGGGCAATCGGATAGTATCGTGGAGAGGAAGAAGAAGACCACTGTGGCCTTGTTGAAGCTCAGCAAACACGAAGTTGAGAAACTTCAACAAATGGCAAACAATTCTGGCAGTAAACACGCTAATTAAACACGGTATGAGACCGTTGCAGGCCATATATGGAGATGTGCGTCCAAGGCCAGAGTTCATAAAAATGAACAGCCTACAGCAATAGGGGACACAAACCCCCATTGCCCCATGGATACTTTGGAAACGCAACATTTAATGTGTATGGAAACCCTAATCTCGGGGTTGTGAGCTGGTTGACACTGCCTATATATATGGACTCAATTTTGGATGGGGAAAGGAGATTTATATGGGTCCAGGAACCCATGATTTTGATCGGGATTCATTGATCCTTCCAAGTCCTGATGGAGATGGTTCTGTGGTTGCGGCCTTGTGTCTACAAGTGGCTCATATGGATGCTTTCAAGAAGCATTTCTATCAAGATATTATATACGAATAAACTAATGGTGATATATGACTATGAATTCACAAGGAACTGCAGATCATAAAGGAAACAACATATATATCAAGTTGGTCTGTATTCATCTCATAATCATAACCCTAAAAACAAATATTGAAACCCATGGTTATATCATAACCTTGACATTTGGGGGTAAACAAAATGTTTGCTTGACTACTTGCTTTAGAATTTCCCTCATACAAGAAGGCTGCTTTGCCACAACAAAACACCTCGTGCTAGTTGTTACATAACACATGTCACTTAATTATCAGGCAAGTGCACCTAGTGCTAGTTACCAGCAGCAAAGGGTGTCTGATATACACACTGTTCTTATTCTATTGGATCGAAATATCCATAAAATGAAACAAACTGGCATGGTTCTGTTCCATATGCCTCATAGGGATTTATGGTATAACAATGAGTTAGAAGACCTGGGTGACACTGCATAAATCAATGGTCATGTCATGAGTGTTCCATTAAGCTATAATGCCTAGGCACGAACACTATAAAGAAGTGAGATAACAAGTATTTTGAACCAAAAACAAGTGCTGGAATTAAATGCCAAGAAAGATGCACACAAACTAGCTCAAGAGAATCTATAAAAACATTCTTATGCAGCATCAATTGAAGAGTGTAAATTGAGATACATGGGTGAAACAGAAACATCTACATGAAAAAGGACAAAAAAGAAGAAGTAATAATTAGCCAAACAATGAAACAAACCTCAAGAGCTATTGTCCATCACTTTCCGAAAGAGTTCCTTCGGTGCTGCAATTACAGTTCCAAGAAGAAATCACCAAATAAGATTCTTAGATTGATACCACGTTGATAGAATGTGAACTCTTTTTCTTAAATTGATACCAAATTAATAAGTGATATAAATTGATCTTACCAGGCAATCCAGTGAACATCTCAAACTGTTCATATGCCTGTCCAATGAACATCTCCAGCCCACTAACAACAGTGGCTCCAGACTCTTCTGCTTCTCTCAAGAGTCTGGTCATTTTTGGAGTGTAAACGGCATCAAAAACCAACGAGTAAGATCTCAGAGCGTGCTGCAAAAACAAAAAGCCAGTAAACTCTCCTACCTTTGAATGTGACAGCAAGTTGATGAATCACTAAATAGCATTTGGTGGACTTTGTCAAACATGAACAAAAAGAAACTGAAAAATTGGTCTAACTTGGTTTGGTAGCTAGATGTCCCAGGATCAATTTTCCAAGACTATCATTGAAGCATGGGCTTTCTGCGTAAGTTTCTCCAAAAAGAAAAATTGATTCCCAAGGACCTAACTAACCAATATCCTTAGATCCACTATATAGTAAGCTTATGACAAATTGAAGGAATTAATGATTGGTTTTCTACTTTTAATTTTGCCCTCAGATGGCGTTAAAATCATTTAACTAACGTGAAGTCAAGACCCAGCACATTCTAAATAGAGTTAAGATGCCTAAAGTTAGAAGCAAGAAGACTGTTAAATACTAGGTGTTGCACACAAGTGTTTGATAATAAAAATTTTACAAAAAGCAAACATCTAAAGAAAATTTCATTTAAGTCGGCAGAACTAAAAAGATTCAATGCATTCATATGCTGTCCATGTTTATCGAAATAAAAAAATCAATCGATTATATACATGTTCAAATATGATCAATTATTTTAAGATAAGGTCAACTGATATTTACAATTCAACAGAATGGGAGGGCCGCAAACCTTAGAAAGGGGCGTCTCATCAATTTTTGGTTGCATTCCAATGGATGTTGTGTTTGCAAGAATCATGCCATCCTCTGGGTGAAAATTCTCTAAATCAGCAAGAGACAAAGCATCTCCTCCTATTGCGTATGCAAGTTCTCTAGCTCGATCTTCAAGAAAATAAAAAAATCGATCATATGAAAACAATATCACAGAACTCTCAAAAATAAAGAAATTCCTCAAGCAAAGCGATCAAATCTTTAAGGATTCTACATAGGCCTATAAGAGGTCAATCTAATTCTGACATCAGCTCTATGCACTCAAGAGCCTTTTCACTTTTATACTATTATACGCAGATAAATGCAGAGCATTCACACCAAATATGAAAGCAATGTGCACTTATATACCCAAATAATCAAAGTGATCACTCAAGTACAGGTTGGAGATGCATGAAACAATATCAGTTAAGATAAATGAGACAGTAGAAATGATGGAAACTTTCTAATTACTTAGGCAAAAAGTAAAGAAGTAGAGTGCTTCTTTTACCTTTTACAGTAAATGATCTTTATTTTTACAATAAGCTCCTTTCAATTCATTTATCTTCAGATTTCTTAACTTTTTTTTCATCGTTAATTGCTTTTCCCAAAAATGACAATGCCCTTCAAACATTTTTACTTACAATTTTAACAATTGATTTTCACTAAAAATAAAGAAAGTGGTGATGCATAAGTAGATCTTCTACTGTTCTGATCAGCCATTTGAAAGAGGACACAAAAGAAAAAAAAATGCCACAGTGATAATTGTTAATGAAATGGTGTCCACAAAAGATCAGGAACAAATAGTGTATGAGCTAATAAAAGAAAAGAAAAGCGGGCAGCGGACCATAAGTACGATTGGCAATTGCAATCCTTGCTCCCTTCTGTTTAGCACCATAAGCAAGAGCTTTGCCAGCACCTCCAGCACCAATAACAACAAACAGTTTACCAGCTAAAGGCGATCCAATTATACTGCCACTATTTTGTGAACCTGTAGAAATGATCAGTGGAAACCCATACACCTTAAAGAAAGACTCTTACAAGAATAAATAGAAGAAAAAACTTAGATGGTACAACATGATCATAACCTCTGAGTGCATCCTCAATAGCGGAAATAGCCCCAACATAGTCTGTGTTGAACCCAAATAGTTTCCCATCAGTTGGTCTCCTTATGATGCAATTAATAGCTCCTATTGACTGAAAAGTTGATCAAGATTAAAAATCAAATATGAATACGTATGACTCAAAAAACAAAAGACATGCATAAGTAAAACTCAAAGTTAAGCCAACTACTCATATGGAGAATGTCCACATCGCAACATAAGTGATTTCTTCAATACCTTTGCAATTGGATCAACTTCATCACAGCACTTAAGTGCAGCTTCCTTGTGAGGGATTGTAATGCTGTTTTAGAAATAAAGACTAGAAACCATGACCATGGTGTGAAAAGAGCAACAGATAATACAATTTCTATTTAACACAAAATATAAGCAATAGAAATATGAACCTGAATCCAGAAAAATCCATTGAAGAGTAAGTTTGGAGAAACTTTGCAATGTCGTCTACCAACAAATGTACATAAACTCCATTGAAACCTACCGACTTGAATCCTTCATTGTGGAGAATAGGTGATTTGCTATGGCTGACAGGCTTTCCAATAATCCCAAACACTTTTGTGTCAGGCCCTATCTGTCTAAAATTGTATAGATGTAATATATCCTTGATAAGAGGTTGACCAGGAGCTGAAACTATTCCCAAGTCAAGAGTACCAAAAGTAAGATAACCATCAAATTTTGCGCAAAGTATCCGAGAAATCAAGCCCCTCTCACCCATTACAAGACCTATCGTCGGGACCTGAAATACAGTGAACGATTAAATTTTGTTTGTATTAAATGAAGAATAAAATGCACAACTTAGTCCACCATATATTTGTGTGCATATACAGCCAACTAGAAATCCATCAACTTCATCTCCCACATATTAGCATTATAAAAATAGTAATACAAAACACACAGATTGAAAATTGACTCAGCACGGAAAGAACAGGGCAAAGATTTAAAATAATAATGCAATAGCATACCACCTCTGCTGCTTACTTGAGAATATGCAGTTATCTGAAAAATGCGTGCACAATCAGTGATATCCAAGGCAACGGTTGCGATCTTCACTATGTCAGCTCCAGTGGCTTGGATTCTTGCAACAAGATCTCCAAGAGCCTCAGTAGATGGAGTATCTTGATAGTTGTGCGAAGAGACAATAACTTTAAACTTTTCAGGCTTCTTCTCATATATGGAGTCAATGAATTCACGAGCAACCTTTAAAGAAAAGTAATAACATTAGGAAAATGTAATCCAGATTTAACCCTTTAAGATTAGCCCAAGTGGTGAGGGAGGAGGGTGGAGAAAAGGAATAGGATAGGCCAACAGATCAGCACCTTCCAATGTAACATATAAAAGGTAATTCAGGTTTCAAAATCCTAGTGTGACACATTTAAACGGATAAAGCAAACATAAAGGATTTTTGAATATCTTTGAGACAATGGTAGAAGGGAATCTTTGTTTAAATTTTTAAGCACAGAAAAATGTATTCACAAGCTTCTTCACCAATACTTCAATGCACAAGTTTAGAGTTGCAAAAATCTGGTAATCAATAAGAAGCGATCCTGGAAATTCTATCAGTAGTTTGGACAATGGAGTAACATAACACTGTAGGTCCCTTTTGTTTCTGTACTTTCTTTTTCATTCATGGGATGTAATCAGTTCTTTTGTTCAAGCATTTGGTACACTAGGGACACATTGATGTTTTTCCCCAACATTAATTTATTGAATCATCCTAAGAAACATAGAAAATATTTAAAATGTTCCAATAAAAACTAAATGAGAGTCCTCCATAAGTTCACCTTATCATTCTATCATTATAATTGACGACATGGATGATATCATATTACAAATGTTATGATTCCTTAATGCCAAGCATATAAAAAAAAACGTTACATAGTTCTACATGTGTAAGAGACCAACCTGAAGCTCAACATCAACATAATCAGCTCCGAGTTCCATCGCTAATCGAAGTGCATTCAGTCGGCTGTTTTCATCACCATCATACTGGCCACCTTCCCACTTTGGTCTACAAAATACGTAGTATCATATATGACCTTGCTGGAAGATTCTTAGGGTGATCACAGTGCAAAAAAATTTAAGAATGAGGAAAAAAATATGGCTTAGCATAAGAAAGATATATTGAAAATTTCACCTATTTCAGAAACTGCAAAATACAACATGAAAACACAATAGAGAGATATTGCAGTGAGATGGTGGGGATACAAGCCTCATTATTTGTTTTTCAGTACCCATAAATGCATTATCCAAAACTAACGTAACAGTTATATGGCCTACGGCATATTTCCTAGAACCCAAAACACGACCTTTGAAATTAGTTTCAAGCACTGCCTTTATTTTACATGGGCATCAAGAAAAAGATTCTAAAAACAAGAAACTATGACTTTAACATGGACATAGTAACCTCAAAGTCAGATAAAGATATCCCAATTAAGCGTAAGTGAACCACAGAAAGGCTTGAAGAGATGACAGAACTGTTGGACAGAAAAAAATTATCACAAAACTGAAAATTCAGTATATTTAAATATTTTCTTAAAGTTCTGTTAGAAGCCCCAACAATGCCCCAGATTTTGTGGTGTTTACGACAACCAGCTATTTTGAACTTACGAACCTATAACTGTAAACCCAACTCAACTCAACTGAGTAAAAGACTGATAGGCATATGGATAGTTGTAGTTATAGTCAACATGAAGATTTCGATCAATTTCAGAAACTGAAATATTTATGAAAACTTCTGACATTACTACATGATCTGAGTAGTACAACTCTTGACATATCTCTACAAGGAATGTCAGGTAGTTTAGCAAAACTGGCATTGGGCATATATAAATATGGGCTTCACACACAGTTCTGATTGTTCATTATCTTATCTTCTTTTTGATAAATTCTAGTTTTCCACCAATTGATATATATGTCTACATATACACACACACATTGTTTTTGCAATTGATTTTTTAATCGTTCATAGGGCCAATCAGACATTTTCTAAGCTGGAACTGAATATAGAGTTTTAAATTAGAATTCAAATCAAACCTGAAAACTTCATTACCCTCAGTTTTTCCAACTAATTTTAAACTGACTTAACGTTTCTTCTTAGTAAAGTGCATCAGAGAAGGTTCCAATCCGACGGTTCAGATGCTGTGCCCCAGCCAGAGAGCTTTAGGGAAAATTATAAACAAGCTCAATGATATAAGAAACTGCTGGTAAAATACCTATATGTCAAAAGGGTGGGCAACGGGGATTCTTTAATAAGGATCTTCAGATCAACATTGCAATTGAAGGCCTTCAGATGATCCAATCTAATCTCCACAAGGTCAGCACCAAGGGCTTTTGCCTTGCCCATGTCAATCACCATCTTCTCAACTGTGTCTGCCATTATCGGGGCACAAATTAGAGTTGAACTCCTCCTTATTCCTTCACCTCCCACTTGCAGACCTCCAGAAGAAGAAAGCTGAAATTCCCAAAATTGGAAAGAGAAAAAAAGAGAAAATTTTCACACCAATACAGACAATACCCATGAATCTGATCTACCAAAGTTCAAGTATCTGTTTGGTTGGTTAAGACCATAATGCAGGATAATATGTAACAGTTTTGACAACATAGAAGCTTATACTTTCCTACTTAGCTTCTTGGAAGCCAAAACTAAGAGAATAACTTGTAACAGATACTAGATTATCAGAGTTATTCTGCTTTCTTCCAAGTTTTACATCTCCGTTTGTTGCAGAGAAAAGCTATTGGGATTCCCACATTTCAATAAATTTTTCAAAACGTTTGAATTAAATAGTATAGGGAGGTAGTAGTTGTTAATAACAATTGATTACCAGAACGTTTTGAGGAGACTCCATTGCTGCTGTATTTGATGGTCGGAAAGATGCAAAGATGCTGCTTTTGGTGTGATACAGGCCGTGGCTGCCTTTGGTAGGGAGAGTAGAGGAGGAGTTTGGTGGGGGTGTGCTTTTTATTTGAGTTAATTACCATTAACACCCTGAGGTTTTTCTTATTAAAGTTACATTAACAATCCTCGGGTCTTGAATTCTTTTTTTTCTCCTTAAAAAGAATGATTAACTAGTTGCAAATCACGACAGTCCATTATTCTGTGGACTATGAAGATTCACACACGCATTTCAGTGCACTCTTAATCACAATCAAAAGATACAACAGCAAATTATCGAACCCAGGTCTTTTGAATTCTTTTCACAAAACCCTTTCGGCCAAAATTTGATCTAAATATGACATCATGATGCCTAAGCATTTTTGCTCACTACTTTTTGCTCACCACCTGGTGAGCATTTTTTGCTCACTACGGAGATTGAGTTACTTGTCTTCGAACCTAAACTGTGTGTCTTAAAGTAACTATAGTTAACTCTTGACAACTATAAATTAAGGCTTTTTACCTTAAATACACCCTGAATTTGCAGATAAGTTTCATTTTGCACCCTATTATCAAAATTCAATCAATATGCACCCTGAAACTCATGAGTCGTCCCACTCAAGTCCTTTTCCGTTCACTCTGTCCAGTTGCCGTCAATATGGAGGGTAAATTTGAAAATTTATCCACGCTAGCTCAACTATGACCCATATAAGATATGTCTTATCTAGTATTGTAGAATGCTCCAACACAGAGAGTGGCGGAGGTGGAGCCCAGTGACTACCAATGCGACGGCGGCACATCGACCGACGATGTAGGTGGTTGAAGAAATAGGATTGGACATATCGGAGTCCTCCGGTTCCAGCCGTGGTGGCGGTGTCGCACATAAATTTTAGAAACAGTAGAAGCAACTGCTTCAACGTCGTGTAGCCGCCGAAATCCTTGGATTTTGTAGATTGACCGATGTTGAGTGCGATGCCATTATTGGTTGCGATGATATGACTATCAGAGGCCGTCGTTTTGGGATGTGGCATCGTTGGCTCAACTTAGTGGTGGCGGGTCGCAGCCCCCGGTTACAGTAGGTGACGATGGATTCTAGCTCCATGGAGAGGAAGGTAGAGATGGGCAATGGCGGTAGCAATTGCGCATCGACATGTTGCTGGTCTCGAATGATGTCAATGTGGTAGTGTATGAGTAAATCCCTCCTTTCTTCCACGTCGGCTTCAAATATGGGTCCTAGTGAGCTAGCGTGGATAAATTTTCAAATTTACTATATTGATGGCAACTGGACGGATTAAATAGAAACGAACTTGAGTGAGACAACACCTGAGTTTCAGGGTGCATATTGGGCTAATTTTGAAAATAAGGTGCAAAGTGAAAATTATCTGCGAGTATAGAGTGCATTTAAGATAAAAAGTCATAATTTAATGAGGAGAGAGAAAAATAATTAAAATAATAATTTATGCAATAGAAAAAAAAAAGGATAAAAAACTCTCTGCACTTTGTCTTCCTCCCCAAATCGATCTCCATTGTTAATCCTCCTTCAATCAATCCATGTATTACATTCACTCAATTTCAAGAAGAGGATTACAAGAAGAATATAGAGAAAATAAGAAACAAGAATCAGTTACTCAATAGCTAATCAGAGTCACAAACAACTTTGATAAGCTCAACAGCCCAGCTAGCGTGGCCAATATGCGATTGACACGTGGTACCATGAAAGGTTGCTACGCTACGTCGCCAGCCGTTACAACCATCCTAACTTATACCTAAAGGTGAATTTAGAAGCAGTAGATAGATGCGATGTTAGCGTTCTATCAATTCCCTTCCCCTTAAGAAAGAAGCAATCCTCAATGAATTGTTCAATGAAATCTACACCATTCCCTGCCTTCCTCTACACATCATGTAGTCAACCAGGGAGGCAATTTAGCATAATCAAACCCTAGGAATCTAGCCACCATATCATCATATAATTCTGAAGTCGCTTCTTCCTTCGAGTGACCTATCCCATGGACTAACACTTGTATGGCTGCTGCATTTCCCTTCTTGATCATGCGCTGATTCAGAATGGCCAAAGGACCCTCTTGTACAATCCTCTATTCAGTGACAATCGGTAAGTGAGGTGATATGGTGACATCTGATCCCACATGCTTCTTAGGCAAGAGACATGGAATGTAACTTAGAAGAATTGGGCAACTTTAATCTGTAAGCTACCACTCCAATCTTGTCTAGAATAGGAAATGGGCCATAGTAACTTGGTTGCAACTTGTGGCAAGAATGAGAAGATAGATATTAGTGTGCATAAGGGACCAACTTCAAATAAACAAAGTCTCCCACTTCATAAGATTTTTCAGTCCTATGCTTGTCGGCCTGAATTTTCATCATGCACTGTGCAGCCTTTAAGTTCGTCTTGAGCTGTCACCACATCCTGCTTGGTAGTACCAAATTCATAGGTAGGAATAGAGGGAGGTTTCTGCCCATATACAATTTCAAAAGGAGTCATCTTGGAAGCTGAATGATAGGTTGTGTTATAACTCCATTCAGTCCAAGGAAGCCAACGGAGCCAACTCTTAGGATGTAGTCCACAAAAACATCTCAGATAGGTCTCCAAACACCCATTAAGAACCTCTGTTTGCCCATCCGTTTGAGGATGATAACCCGAACTTAGGCATAATCTAGAACCTTGGATCCTGAAGAATTCCTTCCAAAAAGCACTAACAAAAACTGGTTCCCGGTCACACACTATAGAAGTAGGCATGCCGTGTAGCTTAATAACATTCTCCACAAAACAACTAGCTACCGAAGCTGCTGTATAAGGATGAGTCTGTACCAAAAAATGTGCATATTTCGACAACCTACCCACAAATAACAAAGATCACAGACTTACCCTTGCAAGGAGGCAACCCACTATGAAATCCATTGCAATGTCAGACCAAACCCTCTCTGGTATTGGCAAAGGTTGTAATAGACCAGTCGGTGAAAAAGTCTCATACTTATTCTGCTGACATACTGGACATTCAGAAATCATTACCCGAATGTCCTTTTTCATTCCCTCCCTATAGAAAAAATGAGAGACCCGCTTATAAGACTTTAGGAAACCCTTATGACCAACAGATAAGGTAGCATGTAATTCATGAAAAATCTTTGAGCGCCAAGGAGAAGTAGGGCTAAACACAATTCAAAATTTTTCTTTAAGAAACCATTATCGAATTGATACTTAGAGAGGTGCTGAGAGAGAGAGAGCGAGAGAGAGAGAGAGAGAGAGAGATGGGACTAGTAGAGGGATGTACTTGAGAAACTCGATCCATCTCCTTACTTCTAGCAATAATCCACGGCTCTTGCTCACAATGTCGTCGCAAGTCATCCAACCAACCCAAATATGGAGAAGACACTCTATGAAAAACGACACCAACATCTGAGAACACCATAGAAGAACATGATGGCTGATCAGAAACAGAAGCAGCTGGCAGCCGAGAAAGAGCATATGCGACCTGATTGTCAGCCCCTACTTTGTACTGAATTTCGTAGTCAAAACCAAGGAGCTTGGACACCCATTCCTGCTGAAAAGGCGTGTGTGCACGCTGCTGAAGGAAGTATTTAAGGTTGTGATGATCCGTCCGGATGATAAAGTGGTGACCTTGGAGGTAAGACTGCCATTTTTTGATGGCATGGATGACATCTAACGTCTCCCGTTCATATGTGGATAACAATTGATGTTGGAGGCTCAAGGTCTGGCTAGTAAAAGCAATAGGACGGCCTCCTTGGTGTAATACCGCCCCAATGCCAGTAGTACCACTAGCATCACTGTCAATGTAGAAAGATTTGGAGAATTCAAGCAATGCCAAGACCTGCAGTGATAGCATGATAGCCTTAAGTTTGTGAAAAGACTAGACTCTTGACACCCGCTAACGCATTTGTTAATTTATTTATTTATTTTTGTTAGAAAAAATTAAAATAAAACAAATAATATTAATTTTCAATTTTTTTTAAAACAAAAAGTAGAGTAGTACCTGAGTCCACTATCCTTTTTTTTTACCACCCACTCCGTCCATTAACCATCACTCATCCCATTAACCATTATAATTTTTTTAATTTATAAATTAATATTTGATTTTATCATTGTATCATTAATTATTAAATAATTTAAAGGATATTTTTCGTCAGAAATTTTTGGTGAAGCCTTTTGACCCTCTTGGCTTTATAATAATACGGATATATATATATATCAATGAAATTTTCGTTTAGATTAATATATATATATATATATATTCCTATTATATATATATATATATTTAAACTAAATAAAATTATCAAAATGTCCTTGTACGTTAAACCTTCGTAACTTCTTCTTTTCGACTCAGAATTAAGTGTAGTTTGTGTTTGTGCACTCGTAGAGACGAGCTCTATCCAATTGTACCAAAATGAAATTTAAACCTAAACTTAACGAATGTGTCCTAGAAAAAACTAAAACTTCTTTACTATGGGTAATTTAGTCAATCTAGTTTTAAAACTAACTTTTAAAATTCAACCTTGGTTGAGGATATTACAATCTTCCCCGTGGCCCCCTTAAGAAAATTGAACTTAGTTGGGGATACCACACAAATTGATATGTCACATATTCTAATGTTTTGAGTTGCTTGTGTCTTTCTTGATTTTTTGGTTGGTAAGATTGTCCAAACTTATGCCAAAATGAGCTTCCTTTTTACTTTACACATTTCTATTCATTTAGCTGGACGATTTTGATGTTATTTTTTGGGAAATTGTCACTACTGTCCCTTTCTCACAACAAAAAACCCCTAATATCCTCTTCCTAAAAACTCAACCAATATAAGGTAATTACTTTTGATATTTGCAATTTTGACCCAAGTATATAAACAAAACAAAAAACCCTCAACTCACACTTACTTACTTCCCATTCACCTTCATCTCTCTCAATTACCGAAATCCTCTCACCAAACCCAAAAATCCTCTCATCCAAACTCAGAAATCCTCTCGTCCAAACCCGGCCAGAAATCCTCTCATCCAAACTCGGCCAGAAATCCTCACCCATAAATTGACATGATCCCTCCCGAATTTCCCCTTGAAATCCGTAAGATGTCATGCTCCCATCTGACAACACCTGAAGATTCAAATTAAGCTCCAAAACGCTCTCACATACCAACAAAATTTCCAAGAGAATTCTACCGAAAATTCGGCAGAATCTCCCCTATAAGTTGGTCATACCGTCTTCCATCTATAGTCCATATCAAATCACAACCAACCTACTCCCAGTCCAAGCAACCAATCCACAGAAAATATTTACAAACATTCCCAAATGGTTTATGAGAGCAACTAGGTTGGAAAAGTTAAATGTACAGGTCTAACAGCCCTACTCGAAGATAGTACGGTAATAGCGCAGCTGAAAAGTGATGCCTCCACCTAGGGATGTGTCCTCGTAGTACACAACGGCCTAGAGGGGGCCCAAAACAAAGAAAAGTGTGAGTGGATAAAATAATAATAATTTAAAACACAAATTCTGAGAAAATGTAGTTTCCCCTCTGTAAATAAATCGATGCATGCATAATGTAACAATCCTTTTTAAGTCGCCAACTAAATAAAAATAATTACGAAAGAACTTACTGGAAATCCACTAATGAATTTAAAATCCGATGGGACCCATGAAATATCCGCACAATATAAAACACCTCGTGGTCCATAATCATGTTTTGAAAACTGTCCTCGAAGGAGCTTAAAATCATAAGAAACCTAGATATATCATACCATGAAAATATCCCACCATCATCTGAAGTAATCCTGAACCGGAGCTCAACATCTGAGGTAGTCCAACACGGGGACATGCCCTCCTAACCACTGCTGAAAATACCTCAAAGCAATGGTTAGAAACTGAGAGGTCCAACCCGGGGACCTACTCCCCGCATGACCGAAAATACCTCAAGGTCATGCGGTCACCTGACTGAAAATACCTCAAGATCAGGTGTCTGAAATACTACGCATGTAGGTAGACTCGACGAGCACATGACCGAAAATGCCTCAAGCTCATGTGTCGGAGATGCACGCATGACTGAAAATACCTCAAGATCATGCCGTGATCACATGACCGAAAAATACATCAAGGTCATGTGTTAGAAATACCTCAACAATCACATGACCGAAAATACCTCAAGATCATGTATCGGAGAAAATAACCCTCAACGAGCACATGACGGAAAATACCTCGACGTCATGTGTCAGAGAAATAATCCAACCCTCAACGCACACATGATGGAAAATACCTCAACATCATGTGCGAGAAAAACCATAATAACCGATGATGGTATACACAGTGAAACTCGTAACGTAAATCCGAAATCCAATTTGAAATACTTTTTACCTGGCCTAAGCCAAAATGATAGAAAACCCGGGCCAAAATCCAATAAATCGAAATCCCGAGCCTAAGCCAAAAATCATAAGCTCAGCCGAAGATAAAATCCAAAAATCCAAAATCCATAGAACCATATTCCATAAAACCGGGCCATAGCCCAAATCACAAATCCGAGCCTAATGCCCTAAATTCATTTCAAAATCATTATTGAAATCCATAATAAATTAATTAAAACTATAATAATCCTTAGTTTCCAAGATTCATGAAAACAATAAATTATTTCGTTTCCCGAAATTCGAATTCGATAATAAAATATTTAAAACATCACAATATGCATACATTATAATTTAGGGAAACCAAAATCTACTCACCGAAGTACGATTAGGCTCAACCTTGAGCTGTACGCTCCTCTGTTGTCTTCGGACCAGTATCGCTTGTCAAAATTAACAATTGAAACTAACAAACGAAATTCTAAGTCTTAAACCTGAGACCTTAACCCCCATAGGTCCTCATATGTCCTTAAACAGTTTCAAACTAGCTTTAATTATCGTAAAACGAAACTAAATCTGAAATGACCAACCGAAGATCAACCAGACGATTTGAGTTACAATAATAACCAACTGTGATCCGAAAATAGAACAGTTCACTAAAAGTCAACACTCAATCAACTCGACCCGGTTTCAGATCAAACCACTAAAAATCCAAATCAGAGTCTACGGACCTCAAATTTCCAATCCGAAAGTTCAAACAGGTCAATAATAATTCCACCATCATACTACTGAAATTTAAAAGCAATCCAATAATCAGATTTTCATTAATCGAGAAAAACACTCATTGGTCAATACAGATTAATACACTCAATTTCCAACTATCACGAAATTCAAAATCAATTATACTACTGCGTAGAGCTCAATGAGTAGACAAACTATCATACATGGGCCGAAGACTAAAAGTGATCTGAAGTTATTGAAAAACGTAAAAATATATCCAAAAACTTGAAACTTCTCGGATTAAATCTTGTCATATGAGGAGGTCGAAAATGGCAGAAAAACGGTAAAGAGTCGGCGACTTGCTTCGCGGTCGTGCGCGTCGAATGGTTTCTTTTATTGACCATGGAGGTGATAATTCCCTTTGGAATGGAATTAAGGAAAGTTCAAGTCGGTGTAGACTCTAATTGAAGTTTGTATTTGGATTTGTGACAAGTGTGACAATCTGAAAGAATTCAAATTGATAGTAAACTATTTTTGTGTGTCGACTATCTATGCACTCATGAGTTCAAGACCTATGTAACGGTCCTAGAAAAAAACTTCCAAAAGTCTTTCCAAACAAAAAGTAGCTCTCGAGCCCCTTCTAAACCCGAGGGTAAAATCATCTTTTCCTAAATTAATTTACGAAAATTCACTAATTAAGCATACGGGTCGTTACATATATCCTCTCCCTTCCAAACCCAGAAATCTTTTCCTATCCAAACCCAACAATCTGATGAAGACGATGAAGATGCTAATGAAGAAGATGAAGATGCCGATGAAGACGATGAAGATACCGATGAAGACGATGAAGATGCAGACGATGCCAATGAAGATGATGAAACGATGCCAATGAAGACGTCGATGAAGACGATGCCAAAGAAGATGTTTTTCTGGGGTTATTTCGAAATTTTGCTCTATTTTTCCTGGGTTTTTTTCCACTAAAGAACCAAACTAATTCCAATTTGATGCTTGAGCATTTTCTTTTGTGGGTATTGCACTATATAGCAATGTTTTGGCATGTACTTGATATATGAGTTTTAGAAATTGCTTGGATTAGTTGCTGTCTTGCACTCTATTGTTCTATTATGGGCATATGTTGTTCAGTTTCTTGTTTCATGAAGAGTAAAATCTGTAACTAGTTAGGTAACTAAGTGGTATGTAAGTGGCTGTTTCATATTGAGATCTTCATCTTCATTTGGGTTTCTGGGTTTCGCAGTTAGTTACCGATTAGTTCCCATTTATATACCGGTTAGTAACCACTTAGTTACATAACCAGAAACCCATAAATCTAGAAACCCATGAACATGAAGATAAAGATGAAGAGAGAAGAGAGAAAAGAGGATGTAGAGGGAAGAGGAAGAAGGCGAAGAGGATTTCTAGGTTTGGATGGGAAAGGATTTATGGGTTTGGATGGGAGAAGATTTCTAGGTTTGGATGATTTTTGGATTTGGATGGGAGAGGGTTTCGGATTTGAGAGAGATGAAGATGAATGAAATGTAATTAAGTGTGAGTTAAGGAGTTGTGTTTTGTTTATATACTTGGGCCAAAATTATAAATATCAAAAGTTAATTATCTTAGATTGGTTGAGTTTTTAGAAAGAGGATATTAGGGGTTTTTTTTTTATGAGAAATGGATAATAGTGACAATTTCCCTTATTTTTTTAAGATTTGTTGAAGAACACACCCTTGCACGACCCACTCTGCGTTGTCTTTCCAAGATCTAAACCATCTATTTTTAATTTTAAGTTTTCATTCATGTAGTATATTCCTCAATTGAAGCTCTCTAGGTCACTGTATAGGTGGTCATACCAGTCCTGGAAGGTACATGGAGGATTTCTAAATGCACACCAGAATTATATTACGTGCATGGAAACATGACGTTGCAAATGACTCATTATATTCTAGTCGTCTTAAAACAGATCAAGAAAATGATTCTTCATGCTGTTGAGGATGTGATATCTTGGGATCAGAATGCGAGAGGTGAGTCTACATTTACGATTGCTTTATATCAGAATGGTAGTCAGCCTTTTGGCAGTTCAATCATGAAATTTGTGCATAAATTAAGATCCAACGCATGGTCAGAGGTGTGCTGTTGCTCCATTTTGTGCCTCAACTTGTATGATTTATGGCATGAAACTTGACAATACATACTTCCATTAAATTTTTTAACCAATACAGTTTTGCTTCTTGATCTTCTGATAAGTCATTTTGAAGAATCTTCTGTAGAACTGCTTTAGTTCTAATGGCATTGGCAGTCAGTGTTAAGATCATATTTTTGCTTTTTCTTCAGTCTAAAATGAATCTTCTGTCAAGTGACTGCAATAAAAAGAAAAGTAACATCCCTTATTTTAATGTTCCCTAAAGAAAAAAGGGTCCAAGCGGATACAGATTTATTTATAACACACACAGAAAAGGGGAAAAAGAATTGTAAGGTTGTAGGCTGAGATGAGAAGAGAACTAGAAGAGGTGGTCCAATTTTGTATCAAATGTTTTCTGGATGAAGATTTCGGAAATCCAAGGTTGAATGTGATCGACGATAATGGGAGAGGGCGCTGCTGGCTTCAGTACTATGGCCCATGATATCCGTTATAGATGCTTGCAAGAGGGTGAAGTTCTTGATGTTTTTAAGAACATCGGGGTTGATGTTCTTGAGAGCATTAGGATGACCCTCTGTGGTTGGAAATCGTTTCAGATGGGAACGGATTATTGGGGAAAGGGAAAGAGATGCTGCATTCATGTTCTCAAATATGCTGCTATTGTGGGTTGCTTTATAAGTGGAAGAAGTGCTGCTGCTTGCACTATTATTGCCATGGCTTCCAATATCCTGGCTCTTGGAACTTCCAAAACCTGCATGTCGGTCCACATTCTTTTCTTGCAAAAACTACACAAACACAAAATAGTAAGTATACAGCACAATGCACGAGTTACAAGCGCCACATTCGAAGGGCTCGTCTCGTGGATGAGCGGGACTGGATAGGATTGGATTGGATTGGATAATTCATCAAATTTAATGCTCGTTTGGTGAGCGGGACTAGATTAGATTGGATAACTCATCAAATTCAATGTATCTTATTTACATTCAAGATAAATTGAATTTGATGAGCTATCTAATCTAATCCAATCATGCTCACCAAAAGTGGCCTTAATGCATCTTAAATGTTAAAATGGATGCATTTTCATTATAAGAGTGAGATTAAATGGGAGTAGAATTAAAATAAATAAGTTCCCTTCTATATCTAATCTCATTTAATCATCTTACAATGAAAACACATTTATTTTTACATTCAAAATGCATTGAATTTGACGAATTATTCAATTCAATCCAATCCCGCTCACTAAATGTGACCGAAATGATTTGAAATATTGATTCACCAATTGAAGGTACCTCAGTAGAAGATTCAAAGTCTCCCCTCACCGCCTCTTGAGCCTTTCTCTGCTCAGCTCTGGCATTTGATTGAGACAATTGTTTGGAAGCCCTCCTTAGATAATACATAACATGGACAACAAACCACAGTTAAGTCTCTGTTATGTATATATTTATAAATACAATGAGAAATGCATGTTAATTAATTTTTATTTGAAATTTAAAATAGCTTACTTGTGCTGCTTGGTGTGAGAACGCCCATCATCCCCTTTATACATCACTGGTAGAGCTGAAAGCTCACATGCCAGAGGACTTGAACTAAAGAACTGAAACCAGATCCAAAGCACAAAACATTTACAATTTTGTAAAGCAAAAAATACAGCAATGGAAGTTAGAAAGAAAAATTGGAAGAAAATGTTTGTACTGACTTGAGATTGGAGAGCTTGTGCAGCAGTGCCACGAGACGGCGGGTCGAGGGCCAGAAGTGTAGTCAAGAGACCAAATGATTCGGCTGAGAACTCCTTGAAGAATTCCTCAAAACTAGGCTTGTAATGTTGTGGTGGTCGAAAACTTGTTGGCAACTTCATTTTTTTCCAGTAATCATCTCCCGGCGAACCACAAAGCTTGAAGATCCTATGAAGTTGCTCAACCTCGGTCCTCCCGGGCATCACCGGCCTCCCGACAAACATTTCAGCCAACAAACACCCCGCGCTCCAAAGATCAATCCCAACTGCGTAATCCGTACAACCCAACAGAAGCTCTGGAGCCCTGTACCAGAGCGTCACGACCCGGCTCGTGAGAGGACGTTTCTTGGGAGGGAAGAAATTTGCGAGTCCGAAATCTGCAATTTTGAGCATCCCATTTTTGTCTATCAGTAAGTTGGAAGCTTTAATGTCTCTGTGCAAAATCCCATTTTCATGGCAGTGATCGAGACCAGAAAGCAGCTGCTGCATATAGCATTTGACCTGTGGTTCAGTGAGCCTCTGTCCGGGGCGTGAGATTACTCGGGTGAGGTCAGATTGCATGAAATCGAAAACCAGATAAAGACTATACTGCATTCTTGATGTGGCTATGCCTTCCAGCTTAATCACATTCGGATGATTTAGCTTCTGGAGAACTGTAATCTCCCGAGCCATGAATTTTATGCTTTCGGGCTCTGAGGTGTCAAAACGGACCTTCTTCAAAGCTACTATCTTTTTGGTGTCCCTGTCACGCGCTTTGTACACATTGCTGTAAGTTCCTTGACCCACCTGCGTTATGAATTCAACTCCAATTCCATCAAAAAAAATAAACACAATTGCATTAATTTGATTTGAAATTATTAAAAGTACCTTAGCAAGCTTATCATAGGAATCAGCACTCTTTGGAACCAAACTAGCCAACACATCTGGAGACACATTCTCAACAAGCCACTTTGGCCATCCATCCACGATGTCCTCATCTCCTCCTCCAATTCCAATGTTCTTCAACGTCGTTATTCTTCCAGAGACATTCCCGACATTCTTACCGCCCTCTTCTCTTTCTGTTGCTGCTCCAGTTGCAGTTGCAGTTGCGGGAGCAGGAGCAGGAGCAGGAGCAGGAGCATCCATAAACTTAACAACCTTAAAAATGGCCTTATTATTATTATTCCTGGAGCGGTTTTGGGCCTTGACATAGCCATTCTCGACTTTCAACTTGTCGAGGCCAACTTGAAGGCCAGGATGAGTCGGGGAACTGGTTTTTCCCTGAACACAACCCATGAATTAACTGTGTCCGAGTCTCTGGCCACTGCAAAAAACTGTCCAGGGGATGATGATTTGTGAGTTGCGATGATACGTAGTGGACGGTAGCACCTAGGTGGTGCGGGTGACATAGCAATGAACAATTAGCAAATGGTAACGAAGAAGAGGAGGGTGCAGCCGTGTAGGCATGGACTCATACTCGGCCGGCATTCCCTTGGAATTATATGCAAATTAATAATGTCTTTGTTTGCCTACGATTTCTCCGCCTTATTTCACAATTGCTGCTTGGTGGCACTGGCAATCAACATTGAACAAACTCTTAATTGGACTTTGGCGTTCTCAACTATGTGCCACTTCATTTCCTTTCATTCTAGGTTTGTACCTCAGTTGCCACCTGGCAGCACACCCCATCCACACTTGATGTTAATTCGGGTATTTTCTTCGTTAAAACAGACGCCAACCATATCCACTTTTCAACTCATTTGTAGCGTTGTACCTACTTGGATTACTGTAATGTTTTATTCTATATAAATTACATCGTCCATCTATATTATAACACTTCAAATGTTAAACATTACTTCATTGCAATTCCCGACACGCATAAATACTAACACTACTTCTTCATCAATCACGTCGTTCATTTATACTAGTGTCAACTTAATCAGCAATTTTTTTATACAATCATATTGGAGATGCTCATCTAATATTGCAGAGCTTACTTCTCAAGTAATTTTAATTTTTAATCTAAGAGGAGAGAGATTTGAATTAAATCACACAAGAGGAACTATAAACTAAAACCATAGTGCTAATTGGTCATCTCACAAAATTTATATTAGCACATATTTTAATACCAATTTAAAACAGCACATGGAGTGATATGTCAAACGAAACCACTCGGCACCCCAAAAATTAAATGAATTTATTTATTCCTTACAAACTACTTAGAGCTAGGTGGTTATCTCATAAACTTAACTGTATTAACTCATCAAAGTTGAGATATTTTGAAGAAGTAAATCTTTTCTTATTGTAAATGAGTTAGACATAAAATGAAACTTAACCGATAAATCTCCTTACACATAAAATGAAACTTATCCGATAAATCCCCTTTGAATATAGGACTTTGGCATCAAACTAGCTCATGGGTTGGCCAGAGTCATTGCAAGTCCAGTCCAGTCAGTTTCTTGATCTTGGGTAAGTCATGAACAATTGTGCAAACGAGTTAGCTACACAAATAATCTAGTCAAATTACAAGTTTTGATTTTCAGGAAGAAGGAACTTTTGGGTTCAACTGACTGTTTATAAAACCACTGATGCTTGTACTCTCTCCAGTGATGAGCTTCTCGGACACAGGCATGCCAAGATCAAAGGGTCCCAATGACTCAGTCTGTATCCAACCAGAAACATTAAAATGATCAGCTATTTGCAATTATGGAAACTGGAAAATTGTTCAAAAGAATGACTAGTAACAGATCATATTACCCATTTGATGCCGGACAGCCCAAGGCTTCTTTCGTCGTCGTTCATACGTGAACAAACCATGGCATCTGTATCGGATTCCTGACGTGCAAAGTCAACCTGGAATAGACATTACCATACTCTTCAACTTCAAGACAATTCTCAACATTACAACACATTAAGCATTCTCCATTAATCATTTCATGACAAGTTCTGCTTATCAATTGTAACATTCTTTTATTGGTGAAAAATCCAAATTCTAATATTTATAAAATAGAAATAACTGTAGGAATTCATCCAAACTAATCCATAAAGAGTTAACTAGACTGAAGCCAATTGATTTAAGCAACATAATAGACCCTCAGTTGCAATAACAGAATGAGATGCATGAATAGAATTTAGCATACCTTGGCTGCATTAGGGTTGTTGAATCCTTTGGAACCAGAATTCTGGCTGAAACATCCAAAACTTCCACCCAAACCAATCACATCTTTTCCCGACGAAGAGAACTTTTGAGCGGGAAATGCATGGCAAGTTTCTTCAGCATCCAAAATAGACGAGCATGAGGCATGAGAGGTTGGCCTTGGACTTTGAGGACTTTTTATTTGGGTGGCCATTAAACCTTGATGTGAATCAGAAATTAGATGATTTGGTGGCAAGCCTGCATTGCTCCCAATTGTTTGTGCATCAAATCGATTGATCGTAGCCTGTAAAGATGCTTCAGACAGGAGGCCACCAATGCTTATAGATAGACAATCAGCCCACAATGCAGATGATTTTGAGTCGCTCTTTATTTCAGTAGGAAGAAAGCCTTCATCTTTTCCAATTTGGTTTTTTTCACTGTTATTGCACTTAGCCTGTAAAGATGCTTCAGAAAGTAGGCCTCCAATGCTTATATTAGTTACACAGTCAACCAAAACTGGTGACTGAGCATGGTTATCATACATCCTCCTCTGACAATCATCCTAAGTACAATAAGAGCTCAATTTCAAAGATCAATAAAATACATGAAAGAAACATATTATAGCAACTTAAGTTCCCTGCTTAACGAAATGCTCTACACAACATATTTTAAATCTCTGCATTTAGATTTTTAACAAAAGGATAGTGTAATTATCAGAACTGTTTATTCTCAATCCAACATCTCATCATGTCTATATCTTGGCTTCCCAACTTAACGAATATTCACCAGAAATTAAAGTTTAAGAAATTTTTGAACATACGTGTGAAAAAAATAACCAAACAAACAGAGAAAACTGTAGCAGAACTTTTACCTTATGACCAATCGATCCAGCAGTAATCTTCACAGTACCTGGATTTATTGTTTCACTTGCATTGATTGATCTGACTTTTTTTCTTGCTAACACAGTGGGTTTCCCTACTTCATCATATGCATTCTCTGCTGTGGCGCTGGAATATCTCTGTGAGGCTTCAGATTGTAAGTCAACCTTGTCATTAGCTGAGGCAGAAGGTTCATCACTGGTTTTAGGTTCAGTAGAGAACCAGCCATACCTTAAGAAACATATCAAGTCAGACAAATTCAATTGTATAATGCCTTTGAGCAAGAAAATGAGTAAGTCCTATACCTTAAGCGAAAAACTACAGGGCTTCCAATAGCTTTATATACAGCTCCCATACTAATGTCACCATCATTCAGTGCCCATTTTGTGTTACTAGACATATTGTGCTGTGCCTTATATGGGAATAAAACTGGCTCACCAAGAGCAACGCTTGAACTTCCCCACTTTCCATTAAGGTGCTTTAGTACAGAAGAAATCTTCTTCCGTGGTCTAAGAATGAGTTCTAAATATGGATGATGTCCATCCTGAAATTAAATGAAATAAAAAAAATACTTTAGCTTGTAAGTAAATAATTATGTTCTAATTTTTCAAAGCTTCATGATTTATGTTCAACCTTTTCCAATCCTATGCGGGTGCTTTCATTTACAGGATAAAGCTGCAGCTTGATCTTTGAATGAGCAAGTATTTTTCCTCGACAAAACTCAAGAACAGGCAGCCTATTTGTTGTTTCTGAAAATTGCACACCTCTTTCAGGAAGATCCAGACACATGCCATCAGCTGCACTATAGGGTGATGATAAACACTCATCTTTTCCATCCAACAAATCTCCACCTTTTTCTAAGAAATATAAGATGAAATTAACAAAAAGGAATGCCCAATATAACTGCTATTGAAAGTTCAATCTCCATATATTTGATATGTTCCTTTCTAGGCCAACTTTAAATGAAGGAAATCCTCTAACACGAAAGAAATTAAAAATTTACAGTTCAAACTAGAAGCATTCAAGGATAATACTCAGATGAGTTTTCCTACCTATTGCTTTCTGGGAGTGTCGAGTGGCACTCTTTTTAGATTTCTGTTTTCTCGTGCTACTTCCTATACCTGCTCTGCACTCTATAGGAACCTTGACCACTTTCTTGCTTGTTTGTCTAGAAGCTTTCATGCTGTTTTGGCTTTACTGTATCTTTAGCCAACGGTCAGTCTGTCATTCTCATACAACAACGCATTTTGTCAGGCTTCAATATTGGAATGAGCTAAAGTACTGCAAGAACACATGGTGAGAGCCCAATAACTGAGAATTAATTGGTGTAAGTAAGCACAAGAATAGACTTAGTTCGTTTATCACATTATGAGTATTCCCACTTTAAATTCTTTTTCTCCTTTTCTTCCACATGAGATGAAAGTAGCATTGTTTGACATAGCATGAAAGCAACACTGCCCTTTCTCACAGATATTCTCCTAAATGTTTCCTGCAAGTTTCTACCCAAAACTAAGTTTTCAGAAGAAACACTAAATCCACATACCCAAAACTTGCTCCAAGACAAAACCCAAGAAACAAAACACCACCCAATTAAAATTCTGCACCACAAATTGCTCTCTGAGGTCCAACTATTGCAAACCGACAAATCAATTTATGAAGTTTGTCAATTCTCCGACTAAAACAGAAGACCCCAAACAAGAATTCAACAACTAAGCTGGTAAATCACACAATTCCTTGCTAATATCACATATAAATAAACTTCTCAAGATTTAACAGCTAATTAACCAAACCCCAATATCACATATAAATATACGTCCCTATAATTCAACGACAAAAACCCTAAATCAGTCCTTTCATCTAACCATTTGCGAGCACGGATTGGAAGGAAAGGAAAAGTGAATTTGGGTATTTGTGTGAAGAATCGCTTGTGTATTCAAAATAGTAATTTCAGAGACAGGGTTTCGATTATCTCACCTATATTAAACAAATGGAAACAAATTTAACGATTAATCAAAATCCTACAATAAACACAAGCAATTGAAGCAAGAGATCTCTTGGGCCGATTTTTTTGACTTGAATTAAGAAAAGAGAGAAGAATTACAGAATAGACAATTAAATTTTTACAACTCGATTTGCTTAACCAAAATGTAAAGGGGTTATGAAGGGCTGCGTACCTTAATCCCAACTGAGCCCAAGCAGAGGGAAAGTCGATGTTTGGCGGGAATGGCTCTCAATTATTTATAGGGCCAGTTTGAGTTTTCACTTTTGAGTCGGTCCGACCTTTTGCCGCCTAAAGCACAAATTATTTATTATTGCAGTTTTGTTTTTATTTTTGTCAAAAATTGGTTTTTTTACTCAATTTTTTAGGGGAATTATCGCTAATGCCCTCTTTACGCAAAAATTATCCGTCGTTGCCCCTTTTCCATTTTTTAACCAACAACAAGAATTAGAAATAGAATATTTGGACTTTTGACCCAAATATAAATAGAAAAGAGGAGAAGTTAAAAACCCACTTGGCTACTTCTCTTCTCCCTCTATTCTGTCCTCCCCTCGATTGCAGTCGAGAGGCACCAAAACAGGGCAAAGCCCTTCGCCACCGCCACCCTCGATTCACGGCCACCCAATCCTCACCATCACCATCCTCTAGATCGCCTTGACCAGACGAAGACAACCATGGTATCCTCGTCCTCCATCGACTACCGTGGACAGTGCGCTCGACGGGACTCTCGGCCATCTCTCTCCTTCGTTTTTCTCTATTGGGTCTTCTTCTCAATCCATAACCAGGTTCTTTCTCTTGAGCTCTCTTTCTTAATTTTTCTTAATCTTTCACAAGTTTCAATTTCATTATTGATAATTTGATTCCCAATAAGGGGGTGGGTTGGGTTTTCAATCGGATGTGTATGTAAATTTCTTGTCAACCACTTTCTCTCATTAGGCAACTAATCGTCATTTGGTGTTCCCATCTATTGCTACAATATACAGTGCACAATGACTCAAGTTGTGAAATTTATTCTGTAGGGCGGTCAAATGCAATCAATATAGCTGAAAGATTAGGATTACCTGGTAAAGTAGTACATAATGCCCGTGAACCATATGGTGCAGCTAGTGCATGAATTGATGAGGTAACATGCATAGCTTATGTAAATTATCATTTGAAATCTCTTGTTTTCTTGTACTTCTTGGAGGAAAAGGAATTAGTTGTCAGAAGTTATTGTATGCTAATGGTGGTTTTTTATTTCTAAGAAAAAGAAAAGAAATACATTTTATATTATATATGTGTATATATATATATAGGAAAGCGTTTTGTAAGGACCTAGTGTCCATTCATCCATCTCAGGAAAAATACTGACCAAATATATTATAAAATGTTCTTTGGACGACCTCACTTTATGTTATGCATTAAAATGCCTATGTTTATTCCAATTGCAAGCCATAATTGATAAGGAACGGTTAAAGCAAAATTTTCAAAAACATTTATATGAAGGGCGTCATCATCTAATGTGAGATTTTTCTGCCCAATTTAGATAATTTGATGTAAACTTATTCTTATGATCTTGGACTAGATAGACAAATGTTATAAAGAGAAAATAAGATAAAAATGAAGGTTAGCATAACTTCAAATTTAGGGCATTCAAGTTGATACCATAACTATGTTAACAAAGTTAGATAGTTATGATAGATGAATCTATGGCTACAAATGGTGCATCTATATCTTTCATGCATCCGTGATTCAAGCTTTGCAGCCTACTTTAAGGCATAAAAGCCAAAGCCATCATAAATTGGAAACGAACAACAGTCAACACACAACAACTGATGATGAACATCCAATGGAAAATAGGAGTGCATCCTCATCAGGTATTCATAAACCAAAGATAACTTTTGAACCAAATTAGATTATGATTATCAACTAATATTGTTTCACCTTATGTTTCAGGGAAGCTTGAGCTTCCTAAGGTTGGAAATATGGTGTTTGCTTCTTCCCTTGAGAGTGGAGCCTTCTAATGAGGAAATAGTGGTTCAAACCGGAAACATCAAGTTCAAGTTGAAACTAAATGACATTAAGGCATGACTAGCAATGTAAAGAGAGAGGATTTTTCTTGCACAATTGCACATTAATAATGAGCAATCAAGCGTTCTCCACTTTGTTTATATCTCCTAATAAGCACGCTTTGTTTACATAGAAACTCTTTGTTCATGCATTTATCTTTCTCTCTGAATTTAGGTATTATTATGTTGTATACCATTATCTGCAGTGAGTCCAGTTAGTCGAATGAACTTAACAATGAACTTGTGATCTTCGACTCCGTCGGCAAGCGAGTTAAAGGGGCGCCATCTTCGGCTCCATCTTCGCAATCTTGGAGGCCTAGACGGCGTGATCTTCGACTCCGTCGGCAAGTTAGGTAGAGGGGCGTCATTTTTTGGTCTCAAAAAGTTTTGTTCACTGCGACGAGTGCATTGAAGGTGGGTACAGGTACTGAGTGCATTGAGATTTGAGTTCACCAACTCTTCTTCCGAGGATTAACTTGAATCTCTTTGACGACATACATTGGATCATATTTTCTATCTTGAATTGTTAAGTTCTATATGAAATGTTTGGTTTTATTCTCTTCTAGGTCAATGGGCTAAAAGTTTGTGCTAGTAAGATGTTTAGACTCTCTTAGTTTCTTATAGCTTATTACATTAATGGAAGGTTTCTTGTTCATGCATGGTTCAAGACCAAAAATGATTGAATATGAGTTTATCTCTATCCATTGCAACCAATTGGAAGTACATTTGATAACATTGCCATCCTGCGAAATGTAAAAGCTCCCATTTTGAGCTTGGCATAATGATTTGAAGTTTGTCAAATGATGTGGAAAATCAGATTATTGAATAGTATTGCAATTATGTATTTGCCACAGTAACTGAACAAGTTCTTGTTGGAGTATTCATCCTCTAATATAAATGTGTTCGTAACGTGTTGCCTTTATTTCGATAATTGCCGCATATTGTAAGAAGTATATGGTTAAATTACTTATTTGAATTATTTTGATGTCGTTTTTATTTTAACTTAATTTATTTTAAGTTGGCTGCATGAGAAATTGAGTTATGGTTTTTGGAAATTTGATAGCTTCAGGATAGTTCGTGGAGGTAAGATTTCATTTGAGGTATATGAGCACAGCAGAAATACCTTGGTTATCATTTCCAGATGCTTGCTCTATTGTCAATAAAGGAGTAAGAAAAATTTGAAGGTGTTTCTTCATCATCAGCATTGCTTGTTATTTAGGTAATCTCCTATTTCATTGATCAACATTGTTTCTTCATGATCATTCTATGATTTTAGTAGCAGTATTGTGAATTGTAATTTCCTCTCTTCCTAGCACAGTCGTACTTGCAGATAACCCATACTTTACAACGTTCGTTTGTAAATAAATTGAAACCTTTTTCACCAGTGTAATATGTAACTAAAGTTCATGTTTAATGTCTAAAAATTGTTATCTTTTAGAAGATGCTTTCAGACCATTTAACCGATTGATGTTCTATTTGGTTGAACTTTGAACATTTACCTGTAATTTGGTTAATGTCATGCACTTGACAACCTCAAACATCTTTTTGAATTGTTTCTTATTAATCATTTTTCTTTTTGGGATTTCTATTAAGTTGGATAATGATTGTTGAATTCTTATGTTTGATGAATGATATATGCTTCTGGATATGGTATACTTGCTAGTTGTAAAGATATTATCAGGCACTTTATTTATCAATGTGCAATGCACCGCTCAATGTGTTCATTTTAAGATTCTCCAAAAATTTAACCTCAATGTATCCATAATAGATTTCCCAAAGAGTTAAAAGCAGAAGAGAGAACCTTCTACCTACACTATTGTTGATAGGGAAGTCCAAGGTGCTAAGTGATTCAATACGTTTCTGACTTTTATCCTGTAACTTTTAGGGTATGCTGGTTTTCCTTGCTGCGAAATATGGATTGATAAAGAATGCAGAGAATGCTGCTCGGTATCAAAATTTCATAGTTCTTGCTGCTCTTAGTCATCTATATGCATTTCCATACAAGGAGTATGCTGGTGCAAATATTGGCGAACCTCGAGGTCTGACTGGAAGCCTAGCACATGCCTTGAAGTTGTACGACTTTTACCATGATACAGACCACCAGGTGAGCCTTTTAACTTCTTATTCCTGCCATGACCTAGCATAGATGATTTTCTTTCTCTTTTAGCTTTGCTCAACCTTTCTAACATGCATATATAACTGTGTGCATATAGTGATGAGGGAAAAGGAAGTATCGGTCGTGCATGATAGATGACATACTCGCTAGATTATAATAAGAGCACCGAAAACATGAATTTGATTCTGTTTTTTTTTCACCTTTTTGTTGTTCAATGAAGAGTTTTGTTGTCTATTTGATTTCATGGAACTTGATATTGAAATATTTTTCAATGAAGAGGTTTTGTTCAACTCTCTAACAATGTTTTAAAAGATGTGTTCATATTGTAATCACTTTGTTGATGGTTTTTGATGTGCCTACATTTGTTATTGAAATGAATGATTGAGCCTACTTATTCTTATATTTGATGAGACATGTTTGAAAGCAATATGCTTCTGGATATAGAAGGCTATTGATTTTTGTGTTTGCTAAATTAGAATAGAATTTTGTTTACTTTGCTGAGTTGGAGCAGAAATTTCTTAATGACTTTTCGATTCTACGTCGTCCCATACGACTCTTGGTCCCGCACGACTCTTGAGTATTGTGATTGTCAAATGAAAAGTTTCATTGCTACTAGTTTAAGGCCTATGCCAATATCCAAACAACCTTTCTTAAAAACGGACGAGGTATGATTCCAAGAATAATTCAAAGGAAAGAAGATGAAGGAGAGCAAAAAAGGGAAGGGGGTTGTATATAACCGGTATATGACTGCTAGATAACATGTATATAAGTGGTATGTTGTGATAAATTCCAAATGAGAACATAATTTACCGTCTCCTACGTGGCATTTGATGTAGCTTTGCAAGGTGATTGGTTGTAGTCACTTCATGGTGTAGGAAATATAAGTGAAGTGTGTGGGAGTATGAAATCAAGTACGTTCCATGAGTATTTGGTCCTAGACTCAAATGGTCCATCACTGGCTGCTTTCACAATACAGTGGCATCCGAATCGCATGCATGTTAGATAGCCAGTATATAAGTGGTCTGTTAGCGATATATAAGTGGTCTATAACGGCTCTTTAACATGATTTAAACTGGTACATAACTGGTAGATAACATGAATATATGTGGTATCTATGTAGTATATTCCAATTTAAAATTTAAGAAACTGTGTAAAATGTGTGAACTCGTAGGGAGAATAAAAATGAGTATAGCGTTTCTGAAGTGCTATAGGAAGTTCTCTTATACAATTTTTAGAACACTGTGAAAGCACTTCCAGAATGCTATGAAACATTTTCCAGATTTCAAATTCATGTTCCATAGCATTTCAAATTCCTGTTCCATAATGCTATCAAAGATTTTCCAAATTTTCTAGAGCTTATTACCTAACATAGTTTTCTACCATCAATGACAGGACCCTTCCCGAATTTCGTCTCGAAATCCGCAAAAAGTCCTGCTCTTGTTTAACAGCCTTTAACCACAAAAGTTAATACCTGAAATACCTTTAATCTTTGGAAACATCAAATGAACTTTACAGGGGTTCCAACAGAACCTCCTCTGTACCTAATTGACCTTCACCGACCTGTTAGACGAAGGATAGACCAGTAGTTCACAAACTACCTCGGAGGACCTCCTCCGCAATCTAACAAGACAACTGGCGTGTCACCCTCGTGTGAACCGTCAACAATTCGTCAATCTGGGTCACCGCCCACACCACCCACTGACCCTGATGACGAAAGTACCCTTGCCACAAATCAAGCATTGGTCATACTTCATGACCGTAAGCATCGTACGTATATCGAAAGGTTCTTTGGCTATTCAATATTCAAGACTTGGTTGAATTGAGTCTCACGGACCTTACCCCGAGCCGTAACTCGATATCCCAGCTCAGCTCGAGCCGTGGCTCAATATCCTGGCTCATCCTGAGCCGTAAATCAATATCCCGGCTCATCCCGAATTGAAGCTTAATATCCCGACTCATCCCGAGCCGTAGCTTAATATCCCAGTTCATCCCAAGCCGTGAGATGGAATCTTCCATAACATACCTCAGGCCATTCATCAGGGTCAAAACCCAAATCATGATCCCGGTCCAAAACCTTAAAATAAATTCATAAGCCTCGAGAGATGCGTAGTGATAAGACATTCGATAAATCCCTTTAAACCTTAAGCTTAATTTACGAGCCTCGAAATGGTGCTAAGATATATATATATATATATATTCCCACCACTCACAATCTGTGGTATGACTTAATATAGGAATACGCACGCCTTGCAATCTCAGAACCCAGTCTGTTCACCCTACATCCAAAGTACCAACTCAAGGAGCCCTAGCCCCAAGGAACCCTTTGACATACCAATAACCAAACTCCTTTGAAACCATCCCCTCAACAACCACCCACCCCCCTCCCCCCCCCCCCCCCCCCCCCCCCCCCCCCCCCGAGCCCCCCCGAGCCAAAACCGAGCCAAAACCCCGCCCCGTGGTCGTTTGTCAACTAACTGCTGACTGGACCGCAGGCTGTTTTGTCACGTGCCTCCACGTGGCAACTGAGTCAGATGCTGACTAGTCACAACATGGCTGCCAGGTGGCATGCCACGTCAACAACCGTAGTTTGAACTAGTCATTAGAGTTCGTCGGGAAAGACGACCAGACCACCGCCGTCACCGATGGTCGGAATCTGGGATCACTCGCCGAAATCCGCCATTAACGGCCGGAAGCCCAAGCTTCCCAGATTCCTCCAAACTCCACCATTTTTCACGATCCACACGTGCAAATTCATCTACTCCTTCCCAAGAGTCCAAATCCAAGCTCAGTATTGAGAAATCTTACCTAGTTCGATTGGAATCTGGCCGAGAAGTTTCGATCCACATCTCCTCTTCCATCTGTCGTCTACGACGACGCTCCCACCTAGAAAATGACACCAAACTGCTTGTGGAGTCGAGGGGAAGACTTCCATGGCCTTAGTTTTGGTCGAATCGACCCCAAAATGGGACAATAAAGGTGATAGTGGTGCGATGATCGCACGAGAGGAGAGAGATACTGAGGGAGATGAGAGAGAACGTCTGAGCCGAGTCTGAGCAGAGTCTCATAAGAGAGAAAAATATCCCTCCTAATTTTGGACTTCTCAGATACGACCAAACTGCCCCTAAAGCTTCTAAACCCACAACGCTCTTGTCGAGTCTCCGTTTTTCGCATGCCGTCAATCTACGAATTCGTGAGTTCAAGACCTACGCAACGACCCAAGAAAAACTTCCAAAAGTACTGCCAGACAAAAAGTGACTCTTCAACCCTCCGAAGCCGAGAATAAAATCGTCTTTTCCTTATTTACATTCTCGAATTACTTTAATTTCTGGTCCGGATCGTTACAATCAAACAGAAAATAGATTTAGAAATTCATTTAATAATATTATCAAAACTTCATATCCAATCCAGAAATCAAACACAAAAAACTTCATATTCATTGTACATGAACTTTCAATATAAAGCTTCATAGCAGTAATACATATGTCATGTTTGTCCTTACATAAACTATCCAACTTTGACATGTCCAAAACAAAACAAAGTCTTCTAGTTGCACAAATTATCTTATCTTCAACTTCTAACCTGCAAAATATATTTTCCTTGCCAATGGCCACTTCGTCATATCCATCTTCCTCCAAGGTTTTTTTACGGTTTTTTTTTTCGCATTAAAGTGAAAGTGAATCCAATAGATAAAAATCATGCAAGGCAAGAATCAAATTAGGTAATAGCAGCAACTAAGTAACTAGCCCTACAACTCACTTGCGGTCCCCTTATTACATCTGGGAGATCTTTTGTTATGGCAATAACCAAAGCAAACAATGTTGCAAAGGTAGTGATAAAAGCAACAGCCGCGCTGCAAGTAGAATTTGAATTTCAGCATTAGTATCTTGAAATTGTGAACATATGGAAACAGCTAAAATATCAGAAGTAAATAGCTAGATTCACCAGAATATTCAAAAGATGATTATAAGCTTTAGGGCGGGAGTTAACGAATTTTCTTTGAGAATGCTTTTGGATGGTCTTCCAAAAGCGATGAATACAAATGTTTTCCAGTTTGATAATAGAAGACACAATGTATTTTATTTTTCTTTTTCATAAAACTAAGGAACACTGTTTTTAAAACATGGTCATACACGATGGTATGGTTTCATCTGACTGACTCTACATGGTAAAACTGAATAGCACAAATGGTGACGCACCTCCACTCAAATTGAAACCCAAGGGCAGCTCTAGTGGCATAATATACACCAAAATTGAGAAGGAAACCACGTACCTGCAGTAGTTATTTTGTTAATCTCTTGTGACCTCATTAGTCATGGAGAAACATATGGCAATATAATATTTGAAAATGAACATGCATGCTGTTTCGACATTACCATCACAGAGATCCTATTCTTTTAAAAATTCATTTACTATCCAGGCTCCTTGCTAGTTTTTTGTTCAATTCGGACACATTAATATTCACACAATCACATTAGATTAGCCATTCAACTATAGAAAGTTTTATACTCCAGAAGCATTAGATAATTCAACCACATAATGGATGACTGACTTCTACTTTGAGCACAATTCTCAAAGTTGGCAATGTTGATTGTTTTAAAAGCTTTTGCTTCACATGTTGATTGTTTCAAGGATTCAAACCACAATGACATAAGCCCAAAACATTAAATTTTGAATATGACATTAAAACAACATAAACACAAGAAAAACAACAAATTATGATTAAGATAGACCCTCTATCGACACATCAATTGATAGAGTAAGAATCACATCAATGCAGTCCAAGGGAAGACAGTCAATCATGATTAAGATAGTTCAACAAACATACATAAACCATTTTCCCAATATTCCCTAATATCATGAGGCTCATAGACCCTCTACTTCCTTTCCCGTAGTCTTTAAAGACCCTGTTTTGTTTTCCAAGCCCGACACCCTTGCTGCATTCTAAATGGAAATTCTAAGGCAAGTTTGAAGAGAAAAGAATTCATCATCAAACAAGGGTTGATTTTGGCATATAATTCCAAACCCAACGTGTGTGTCATGTAGACAGTCTAACATACACAATTTAACATCCAAAATATTATCTCAAGCTTATAGTATGTGGTTAAGACTCTACCAGACGCAATGGCCACTGCAATCATGAAGAACAAGCTTCAATTTGTTCAAATTATCAAAAGCAAGCACACAACACACCTTCATGACAAAAAAAAATATTCATCAAACATAAAATGGCCGAAAGTATACAGCAGACACACATCTATAAGAACATTATAACTTGCCACCACAATTTACACAATATGAAAACCTTTGTCATATAACTTTTTATTCAGCTTATAACATACAACAGACACACATCTATAAATTCTCTGCTAAGATTTTTAAAAAGTTAACCTTTTGTTTCACTTTGAGAAAGAAATCAGGGAACATTCAGAAAGTTTTTTTAGCGTTATAAAATCAAATGAACCATTAAAGCAGCATAAACACAAGAAAAACAACAAATTATGATTAAGATAGACCCTCTATCAACACATCAATTGATACAGAGTAAGAATCACATCAATGCAGCCCAAGAGAAGACAATCAATCATGATTAAGATAATTGAGGCAATTGAGGCAACTCTAAGAGAAAAGGACTTAAGTAGACAATTGAGGCAACTAAAACCTGGACAGTATCTTAACTAAATACTACCTAATAGACTAACATAGCTCAATCCAACCTTAATTAACATGCAAATCATAATTCCATCTTCTTTCTTCATAATAAGCCGTTAGTCCACATATTTTGATATCCAAAAACCTTGTCAATGAGTCTATACTTTCTAGGGACAAACACCATACCTATATATACAAACACCATACTTTCTAGGCTCTCAAATTTTCTTTTGAGGAATTTTATCAAACAAATTGTGTGCATCAAAATACAGAGTTGCTCATAAGAAATCTTTGAATCAAACATCGTCCACATTCAATCAATTACAAAATCAATCCCTAACCATCCGTTTCAGCTAGAGGAAGAGTTAAAAAACCATACCTGAATCCAATCTGCTCTGTCATTACTCTGAAAATACCAACAATATTTTGATTTTCACAGAATGTTCTAAAGATATATATATAATAATTAGTAAACAGCATTTTAGAAACTTAGGGAATTCAAAAACATTAAGAGAAGTCAACAGGTTAATTACCAAGAGGTGGTCGAGCTTGGATTGTGTAGTCAAGATGCTTCATCACGTCTCTGTATCATCATTTCATCCGTCCATCATTTCATCCCTCCAGCAGTTCACCATTGATTTCGCCAGTCAAATCCAAAGATAAGAAGCAGAAGAATCAAATAAGACCTGAAATTCCAATACAATTAAAGGAATATATTTTTAGATCATTCACACGCCAGAAAAATCAATCAAACTAATAAAGAAAAATGCTATTATAAATCATTAAAAATGAAAGGTTGATCATAAAGACATCTAGAATTTAAATTTCCACTTCATTTTGAAAAATAAAATCCCAAAATTAGAACAGATTCGTAAAAACTTCTTAAATTAGAAAGAAATTTGCAACCAGATTTACATGTTTAAGAGGAATTGAAAAATTAAATGAAAAGGAAAACCATGAATGGGTCAATTCCTTAAATTTTAAACGAATTGAAATAGAAGGGACTTAAGGATCTTAGATTTAGAGTACTGGAGAAATAAGGAAAACGATAAGTAGCGGAAATCAAAGGTGTGACGGTGAATCGTGTGTCATAGATGATTGGTGATGGTAGAAGATGTGAGTATGATTCCACTGAGAGAATATGGTGCTATGAGAAGCAAAGACAAACTTGAGAGTAGGTTAGATTATATACCTATGAATCCTCTGATGCTAGGGCTTTGGAACCTGCCGTCGAACGCAGCCTTCACCTGCAATCGAACCCACCCTTCACCTCCAGTCGAACCTACTCTTCAAGCTCCAGTCGAGAGAGTTGGCGGAGATGGACAAAGGGGAGAGATACGGTGGAGAGAGATGGCAGAGAAGGATGAAGGAGAGAGATGGCCGAGAGCGATTGAATTGGTTTGTGAGGGACGGTGAGCAACTCCACACTCCGCCGCCTCCAACTCTCCTCCTTTTCCAACTCCACTGAAGTTCTCTCTTGTTTCTTCACAATTGAATCAGATGAAACCAAGTAACTAAATGGGACATATGATTTTTCTTTTTTCTATTTATACTTGAGCCAAAAATATAAATATCCAATTTTCAATTCTTATTGTTGGATAGAAATCAAGAAAGGGATAACTATGGATAATTTTTATGCAAATAGAGCATTAGAGATAATTCCCCTTTTTTTATAAGCTTATCTTCTTATATATATATATATATATATATATATATATATATATTATAAAGGGAAGATGATAATTTGGTGAAAGTTTTTCCTTTCTATATATACCATGCACTTAATAATATAAAATAATTTAATTAAATATAAATAATAAGGGTATAATAATAATCCCACCTTTTGATAGTTTACTACCACTTCCCACTAATTCAGGTTTTTAAAATAAAAAAAATTCTATTTGTTTATACATGAAATATGTGGAATTATATAGAATCAACAAACAAAAGATAAGTCCCTTCTGGAAAACGCGGTTCGGTTTAGGGTTTTTTTGACGTTGACTTGCGGCGCAGTGGTTTCTACGACAGTGCGGCAAAGGCTGGTCCATGTTTGCTTTCTATTACTAGGTCATGATGGAGTCAGTAGAAGGAATGGTGTCGTCGATGGTCTCTAACCTAGCGTTCACTGACAAAGACGCCGCTGAGATTGTTCTGGAGGATGGAGTGGATGACTGCAGATCATCAAGGTTTCTGCTGGTAGGCCAACTGCTTCTAAGGCTTATCACCAAGAGGCGTTGGCAGGGACAATGAAAGCGATTTGGCTTCTTAGGGGGGATTTCAGTATGGTGGTAGTGGAGGGAACTGATATACTTTTATTCTTGTTCAAATCTGAGTTTGATAGCCGCTAGATTATTCGAGGGGCACCCTGGTCCTTCGACCGAGCTCTCTTGGCGCTGGCAATGATGGACGGTAGGGTTGATCCGACAGAGGTGGAACTGGAGGATCAGGAGTCTTGGATGAGGATAAGGAGGATACCATCGTTATTTTTTACTGCTTCCTTGGCAAGCAAGATTGGCTCGCATCTTGGGAAGTTCATTACGGTCGACAAAGGGCATAACGAAGATTGCTTGGGGAGTTTTCTCAGGATTCGTGTGGCATTGAAGGTGAATAGGCCATTGCAGTGGTGTATCACATTGAAACTGAATAGGGAGGACGAGGCTCGTCAGTTTGAGAGTGAAAATGAGAGAGTACCTTTCTTTTGCTTGTTTTGCGGAAGGCTAGATCATGTTGGGTCAAAGTGTAGCATGATGAGTTCAGAGGATATGGGAGTGGAGAAATATGGTAGACATAGGACGCTAACCAAGGATGTCTATTGTGTCCAACCCCAAGGGGGGCTGAAATGGAGAGTTTTCAACTTGGGAGCTATCTCGAGGGAGATTGATGGTAGCAAGCCTCCTTCACCTTCCAGGATAGGGGTCTCAAGGCCTGTCTCCGAGGCCTTTGGGATGTCCAATGCTGATGAAGAGGGGGCTCAAGTGGGCGAGAGCATGAAGTGCAGAAGGACGCTGGACTTCAGCCTTGGGGACGCGCCAGGGTCCATGCTGGGAGCTACGGGCGGAAGTTCAGGTCAAAGTTGTAAAGGAAAGACGAAGAGACCTATCTTGGTGGCTGGTTCGACAAAAGGGAAAGAGGTGCAACAGTTCGCAGTTGAGAGGGGAGGACAGCAAGGGGTTCGTTGTGAGGCAGAGGCTTTTGATTTGGGAGGCTCGGTGGTTAATCCTTCGAAGACTACAAGGACTACATACCCGATGGGAGAGAGGCAGGTCAGTGGGCAGAAGGAGGTTCCTTTAGTGGAGACAAGTGTGGAAGGGCAAAAGGAGGAACGGTCGGCCATACAAACACGGTCGGGAAACGGACGATGGCAGGGAGTTCAGGTGCGGAATCCCTGGCTCAAACTCAGCCCCAAGAAGAAGATCGTAGCTGGGATGGATCAAAGCCCCGCCAAAACTAGTATTCGAAGGTCAGTGAACAAATCATCCTCTCAGTCTGGTGGTTTAATAGAAGTAACCAACCAAGTGATGGGCTCTATGACCCATCACGAGGCATGAGTATTATTTGTTGGAACGTTCGTGGGCTGGGATGCCCGCAAGTTATTCGTGCACTCAAGTTTCTGATTTCAACCAAAAGACCTAACCTGGTGTTTTTGATGGAGACTCCGAAATCAGTTTGACAAATGGACTTCGTTAAAATGCAGTTAAAAGTGGTTGGTGGTTTTTGTGTAGATCGTAGAAGTTTTGGGGGTCTTTTGGCCCTTCTTTGGATGCACGGTGTGAGTGTGATTGTTAGATCCTTTTCTGTAGGGCATATTGATGCTTGGTTAGAAGGTGTGGGAGATACATGATTTCACTTTACGGGATTTTATGGAAACCTAATGACCCACCTCCGTCACTTTTCTTGGGACCTTTTGAGGCGTCTGAGGGGGGTTATGACAGAACCTTGGCTAGTGGGAGGTGATTTCAATGAAATTATGGATACTCATGAACATGTGGGAGTTCATAGCCGGCCGTTAGCGCAGATGCGTGCTTTTGGGAGTGCACTTGATGACTGTGAGCTTACTGATCAGTCGTTATTTATGCATCATTTTGATGTCTTTATATGCCTCTCTTACATGTCTTTTGAATGATTTCGTGCCATCAATAGTAGAAAATGATCAATCTTGTGAGACTTGTGCAGAGTTAGAAAGATAGGTAAAATCTGGAAAGAACGCAAAAAGAATGACTCCAATCGGAGTCCAGATGAAGGAGATATCCTCATTTCAATATCAGGTCCTGAACGGAGTCCTGAGTGCGCCAGTGCGCCAGTGCGCCATTGCGCCAGTGCGCCAGTGCGCCAGTGCGCCAGTGCGCCTATTTTGGGCCACTGGCTAAGTACCTCATATCAGGCCCTCTGGGTCCCAAACTTGTGTTTCATGACATCAAGGTCAAGTCCTAGAAGTGCCAAGGTCGCGCCAAGGCAGGTCGAGGACATGTCCCAAGAACTCCCATCCGAGCCCAGATGTGCGCCTAAGCCGGGGTCCCTGTTCCGCCAGCAGTGGATCAGAGGTTCTCCCTCTGCGCCAAGCCTGACAATATTTGCGCCAAGCCTGAACGACGATGCGCTTCTATTATACTCCTAACGTACTTCAAAAGCGCGGTCCCAGATCCTGATTACGAAGACAGTCAAAAATCCAAGTTTGGCCAGCTTGCGTTCCCACTTGCCAGCTTGCATTCACACTTCCGGCCATGCTCTGATTGGTTCGAATAGATTTTAAAGACTTTATAATTAATTAAAAGTAAAATAACTTTCCCTATTCCTATAGGACATGGTTTTACCAATCTGTATAGAACAAGGTTATACCAATCCTTATAGAACAAGGTTTTCCCTTTGTCTATAAAAGGGAGCCTTTGTTCAGTGTTTTAGGGGGAGATAATTAGCTAAGGACGTTTTTGTTTTCTGGAAAAACAGAGACCTAAGCCACAGAGTTCCGTTTTGGTTTTCTAGAGAATTAGGGACCATATATTTTCGGAGATAATCTTTCACTTAGATTATTGGACGTGGAGCTTGGAGAAGAAGGCCCTGCCGTGTCTTCTGCTGCATCTGTTCTTAACAATCTCTTCTGTACCCTTATTTTCATTATTGCAATTTACTTATGGATTCAATTATACTTGTGTTTATTTCAGTTATGTGTGAGTAGTCATTAGGATTAGGGCTGCTTGAAGCCCTAGCCATGTTAGCTTATTGATTGGATTTCTGGCTCTTGATTATGATTGCTATGCATGCTGAATAAGTTGGATTACTATGCTTAATGAACTTAATTTATGCCTATAAGATTAGCTACCTTGTTTGCATATAATTATAGATGTAATTGCTTGAGTGACCGTCATATCATCTTGTGATTTGGAGCATCGAAAGTATTCGTACTTGTAATCTTAACTCATGACGACCTAGGATTGCATGCCACTTTGCTAGGCTAATGTGGTGTCATTAAATTCTCTTTAAACTTCATGCATCATCTTAAAAGGTAGGTGATAGACGTTCTAGGCATATGCCCTGTTTAGAACATGCTAAGTAAGAGGGAATAAGATGTGTCTAGTGAACCAAAGCCAGGTCCTAGGCACGGGCACCTAATTCAGAAAATGCATATTAATTAGGTCAAGGAAATTTGGTTAAGAGCTATAATTGGTTAGAGTGGATAGTAAGCCTTAATTCGCCTTAGTTAACAACCTTTCATTCTTGCATTGTTATTTTCTGCACTTTGATTTACTTGTCTTTAAATTTCAGTTATCACATCATAAACCCCCCTCTTGCATGTGTGTGTGTGTTTTTATTTAAGTTAACAAATCTGAACTAAATTGGTCATAACGTTGATACAAGTCCTCGAGGGATCGACTCTTGCTGTGCTACTATACTATACTTATCGATTTGTGCACTTGCAAGGATTTTATAACTGTTAGAATTGAATTGCATATTTCTTGCTCTTTAAATCTACCAACAAGTTTTTGGCGCCGTTGCCGGGGACTTGTCCCTCAACGGTGCCCATTAATTCAGATTTAGTTAACTAAATTTTGTATAGTACCTATTTAGATTTCATTTAGATTGTTTACTAACTTTGTTTGTCATCCTTCTCATGTACATATGAACAACTCATACATGGATATGGGACCATGGGATTATCCATACATGGAGACGGGAGCTTGGAACAATCCATACCCAACTTCATTCAATCAGGGGTGGAGCAATCACGAAAACTCAGAACCATACAACCCAGGATGGTGCCAGCAGCCTAATTTCACATGGAACTCCCCACAAACAGTTCCTCACTCCGAACCCACTCCTGACCTCCTACCTATGCTGAGGGCCTTGGAGCAATGCATGGAGGCTTGTAATCAATTCATGGCCGCTTTTTGTGAAGAACAACGAGAGCAAACACATCGCTTGGAGGAGATACTGGAAAAAAGCAAGAGGGTGTTTGAGTTCATTGTATGCCAAACAGAAGAAAGGGCACATCCCCCACCAAGTGAGGCCGTGAATGAAGAGCATAATAAGGACACCACCAAGCTAACACTTCGACAAGTGCTTGCCATGGATGCCATGAATTCCGCCCAAGGCCATGCCGTGACAGCGTCTCCCGATTCTGCTCAGATTGAGCAGTGGGACGCACCCAATTCATACCCTCCAGTATACTCTTCCTTTTATAATGATGCTGATTCTGATTTCATGTCTAACTATACTTCTTTGCCTTGCCCTAACAGATTGGAAAGCAAAATGGAAGAAAGTTGGGAGGAAGGGAATAGGACGGATGATGGTGACAAGGACATCCAGGTCAAACCAATACCCCTGCCCTATGTGCTGCCCAGCAGCAACGCACTGCCCCAAGTTGTGTCCCACAGCCATGACCACGTTCTGCCTACCGCCCTGCCGCAAACCCAGGATCCTGCTGAGTCCCAGGACTTGCTAAATGCCCTGCCGCAGCCACAGCCCAGTGCCACAGAACCTGGACATGTCCAGGGAACGACTTCAATGAGCCAAGCTGCGCCAACTGATTCACTGCAGGGCAAGTCTTTAGCCGCTACACCAGTACCTTCCCAGCGCGCATCTGAGACGCGCAGCGCTGCGGCCACGCTTCAAGACACATCCACGGCAGAACCCAAGGATCAGCCCGTGCCTCTCAATCTGCTGACAGCCGTGTCTCAGCCCCTGCCCAAGGACAAGGACCCGGTTTTGAAATTCAATACGCTTTCTCAACTCAATCCTGAAACATTTAACTTTCATTTTAATAAGGCAAACTTGGATTTGAATTCTGATTTAGCTCCTAATGTTGTTGAACTTTTCCCGTGCAGGTTCCACCATAAAAACACCAAGAATATGCTAAAGGCACTCAACTTGGTCCCCCTCTTCAAGTTCCGAAGGAAAAATCAACGGAAGGGACCAAGGATGAAGTATAGAACGTACAGGGCACAACGAAAGCTGTTCCCCCACGGGCATTGTCCAAGGAAAACATTCAAGAGTGGACAGCAACTGCTCTCATTCAAATCACTCCTCAATCTCTTTCCCGATAAGTTACGTTCTCGTCGATGGATTCCTTTTTGTGTCTCTAACTTTTTTCTCCATGCTGCAGCGCAGATTCTACAGCAAGAGGCTCATAATCGGTTCCATGTTGACACTGAAATCCTGGGCACACCATCAAATGCCTAGCATGCCAGCCCCGTGTTGCCTAGACGTTAAATAAAGCGCTCCTAGGAGGCAGCCTAGCCCTGGTTTGTATTTCTCACTTCCTTTTCTGTTGCTGCCCGTTATATCTCTCAAACCTTTCTGCTTTTGTCATGCTTACTGCTTATCACATTGAGGACAATGTTCAGTTTAGGTTTGGGGGTGTGGATTTAAAATTTTGCATATAGAAACAAGTAGGTTTGGGGGTGATACACGGCCAAGACATTTAAATTTCTGCTTGTGATTAGTATGATAACTTGTTAATAGGAATGTATATGCTAAGTTAACTCTTTGCTTTACTAAGAGTCATGCCATGGTCAAGTAGTTCATAATTTGCACTTCATAATGCCATGTTTTAAGTGATTAAGTGAACGAAATAACTGAATTTGAGTGAACCTTAGAAAATTAGTGGAGACTACCCTGTGAGATCTTTGAGCCTAATTGCCATTCTTTCTGAGGGATATACTTGTTTCTACTCTTAAACACTCATCACTTTTGTTCTTAATTGTTGATCTCATTACATCATATTTGCATTGAATTTTAAAGAACTAACATCATTTAGATACTCTTGATATAATGTATGTTTTGCCATAAGAAGTGATGTAGGCTATGTGTGCTTTAACCTCTAAAGGCCTTATCCTACCCTATTGCATGCTCCCTAAGCCAATTTTGAAGCCAAACACTCAACCTTTTCTTTCATCACCCAAAGTATAACCTAACCCAAAATACTTAGCCATTCATCACAGCCATACCCTATAACCTCAGTTTGTGCTAAGGTTGCCACAAATGAGATTCATGGTGAGAATGAGAGGTGAAAGAAGATGATGCCCAATTCAAAGGACATTGGCGTCAATTGAAAGTTCAAAAGTAAAGAAAAGATTTACAAGTTGCAAGCTGCATGAAAATTTGAGGAAATCATTGCATAATCTTGGTTCAATTCAATTCAAAGACGAACAGAAACAAAAAAAAAACGTTCAAACCAAAAGAAGGAAAAAATAAGTGAAAAACAAAGTGAATTGAGCCAAGTGAGCCAAGAGCCTCAAAATAAGCCACAAGAGCCTCAAAATAAGCCACAAGAGCCTCAAAATAAATCATCAAGAAAGCACAATGCCGTGGGCCTTAAGAAAGGATTCAGTTCAGAAATTCCAAGTTCAATTCATGACTTCTCATGCCTTGGCACAACTCAGGTTCTTTGAATCCCATCCTTCCTTGCTAAACCCCAAAGCTTAGCCCCAATACAACCTAAAAAGGAAGACCTAACTGATCTTATGGACAATCATGCTGAGGATTAAGGTACGTATCTATGTTCTTAAAGTTCAATTCCTTTCATGAGATCTTTATTTCCATAAAGTGCTATTCTTCATTGTTACTCATATGTGATTAAATTTGAATTTCATAACATAAACTCATCACATATGCTTGAAAAGAGTGTAAGCCTAGGATTCTTGTGTGAATTGAGAGTTGCCTAGTGAGGATTAGAGTCGAGGCGAAATCTTTCTAGGGCACTTAGATGAAGTTGTTTTCAAACTTGATCACCTGAAAATATTGGCATTTATACACGTACACCTTCACATGACACTCACGGCTATGGCATTCCTTTTAGTTCTGCAAAGCATGTCTACTTACTTTGATTCTTATTAGCTTGTTAAGAGTACTATATCTAGCATCTTTTTGTTTAAGTAAAACGTTTGTGGGTATCGTACTGTTATAAACCTCAGGAGACAAAACTCCTCCTACTAGGTGAACCTAGGGGTTTAAATGTTCTATCTTAACTAAAATCGAGTCTTTTCATTTTGTTAGCATTTGTTTTGCTCAGGGACTAGCAAAAGATAGGTTTGGGGGTATTTGATCAGTCGTTATTTATGCATCATTTTGATGTCTTTATATGCCTCTCTTACATGTCTTTTGAATGATTTCGTGCCATAAATAGTAGAAAATGATCAATCTTGTGAGACTTGTGCAGAGCTAGAAAGATAGGTAAAATCTGGAAAGAACGCAAAAAGAATGACTCAAATCGGAGTCCAGATGAAGGAGATATCCTCATTTCAATATCAGGTCCTGAACGGAGTCCTGAGTGCGCCAGTGCGCCAGTGCGCCAGTGCGCCTATTTTGGGCCACTGGCCAAGTACCTCATATCAGGCCCTCCGGGTCCCAAACTTGTGTTTCATGACATCAAGGTCAAGTCCTAGAAGTGCCAAGGTCGCGCCAAGGCAGGTCGAGGACATGTCCCAAGAACTCCCATCCGAGCCCAGATGTGCGCCTAAGCCGGGGTCCCTGTTCCGCCAGCAGTGGATCAGAGGTTCTCCCTCTGCGCCAAGCCTGACAACATTTGCGCCAAACCTGAACGACGATGTGCTTCTATTATACTCCTAACGTACTTCAAAAGCGCGGTCCCAGATCCTGATTACGAAGACAGTCAAAAATCCAAGTTTGGCCAGCTTGCGTTCCCACTTGCCAGCTTGCATTCACACTTCCGGCCATGCTCTGATTGGTTCGAATAGATTTTAAAGACTTTATAATTAATTAAAAGTAAAATAACTTTCCATATTCCTATAGGACATGGTTTTACCAATCTGTATAGAACAAGGTTATACCAATCCTTATAGAACAAGGTTTTCCCTTTGTCTATAAAAGGGAGCCTTTGTTCAGTGTTTTAGGGGGAGATAATTAGCTAAGGACGTTTTTGTTTTCTGGAAAAACAGAGACCTAAGCCACAGAGTTCCGTTTTGGTTTTCTAGAGAATTAGGGACCATATATTTTCGGAGATAATCTTTCACTTAGATTATTGGACGTGGAGCTTGGAGAAGAAGGCCCTGCCGTGTCTTCTGCTGCATCTGTTCTTAACAATCTCTTCTGTACCCTTATTTTCATTATTGCAATTTACTTATGGATTCAATTATACTTGTGTTTATTTCAGTTATGTGTGAGTAGTCATTAGGATTAGGGCTGCTTGAAGCCCTAGCCATGTTAGCTTATTGATTGGATTTCTGGCTCTTGATTATGATTGCTATGCATGCTGAATAAGTTGGATTACTATGCTTAATGAACTTAATTTATGCCTATAAGATTAGCTACCTTGTTTGCATATAATTATAGATGTAATTGCTTGAGTGACCGTCATATCATCTTGTGATTTGGAGCATCGAAAGTATTCGTACTTGTAATCTTAACTCATGACGACCTAGGATTGCATGCCACTTTGCTAGGCTAATGTGGTGTCATTAAATTCTCTTTAAACTTTATGCATCATCTTAAAAGGTAGGTGATAGACGTTCTAGGCATATGCCCTGTTTAGAACATGCTAAGTAAGAGGGAATAAGATGTGTCTAGTGAACCAACGCCAGGTCCTAGGCACGGGCACCTAATTCAGAAAATGCATAGTAATTAGGTCAAGGAAATTTGGTTAAGAGCTATAATTGGTTAGAGTGGATAGTAAGCCTTAATTCGCCTTAGTTAACAACCTTTCATTCTTGCATTGTTAATTTCTGCACTTTGATTTACTTGTCTTTAAATTTCAGTTATCACATCATAAACCCCCCTCTTGCATGTGTGTGTGTGTTTTTATTTAAGTTAACAAATCTGAACTAAATTGGTCATAACGTTGATACAAGTCCTCGAGGGATCGACTCTTGCTGTGCTACTATACTATACTTATCGATTTGTGCACTTGCAAGGATTTTATAACTGTTAGAATTGAATTGCATATTTCTTGCTCTTTAAATCTACCAACACTTACTACGATCACTTTCAAAGGAAAAAAATTCACATGGTCGAATAGATGGAGAGGGGATGGTCTAGTCAAGGTCAGGCTTGATAGAGCCTAGGAAAATGGTGGGTTTATGCTGTTATACCCTACAGTGATCACCCATCATCTAAATGTTTGGGCATCTGACCACTTACCATTCCATATCAAGTTCAACAATCAGGCTCAAAACCGATGGCACCACATATTCTATTTTGAAGAGATGTGGACCCAGCGGGAGGGATGCACTGAGGTAATTGAAGATGCTTGGGAGAACCGGGAAGGGCCTATACTTAATAAATTGGAGAACTGCAAAACAGAGTTGGCTCATTGGAACTGTGAATCACTTGGTTCTTTACCTGTGAGAATCTGGAAGCTTCATGCTTTTCTTGAGAATTTCAGGGGCCATAATCCCATGGATTCTGAGCTGACACAGCGGAGGCAAATTTCGCTGGAATTAGATAGCTGTTGGCTCAGGAGGAGCTGCTTTGGAGATAACGTTCGAGGAATTCTTAGCTGCAATTTGGAGATCGTAATACGCGGTTCTTTCACGAATCAGCGAACCAGCGAGGGCAGAGGAATATAGTCAAGGGCGTGTTTGATCAACATACACAGTGGCAGACGTCAGATGAAGCCATTGGGGGCGTGTTTGAGGGCTATTTCACTAACTTGTTTGCATCAGCCGATTAGGGGGATTTGTCAAGAATATTGGAGGCAGTCCCTCAACGAGTATCACCTATGGATAATGCACAATTATGGAGAGAGTTTTGTAGGGAATAAATTGAATCGGTGATTTTCCAGATGCGCCCTATCACCTATGGATAATGCACAATTATGGAGAGAGTTTTGTAGGGAATAAATTGAATCGGTGATTTTCCAGATGCGCCCTACTAAAGCACCGGGGGTGGATGGGCTTCCAGCACTTTTCTTTCAAAAATATTGGAGTATTGTGGGAGATGAGGTCGTAAATTTCTGCCTGTCAGTCTTAAATGGCGGGATGAGTGTTCAAAGGTTAATCACACCCTCATTGCACTAGTTCCGGTAGATCATCCGACGAAAGTGACTGAGTACAGGCCAATTAGCCTCTGCAGGTGATCTATAAAATTAGGATAAACTACATAAAAATATCCAAATTATAGGGTCATTTCAAGTTCATACATCAACTATGAAAATTTTCATCTAGGTACCCAAACTATATGGTCATAAACAAATCACTACATTCGTTACATTTTGCATCCAATATTCCGTTAAAATGACTGGTGGCAAGTAATTGATCTAGTCAGCTAGTGATGTGCCAAAAATTAGAAGGGCAATTTTGTCATGTCACTATTTTATCCTCAATTTCTTTCTTCCCTTCTTCCTCTTCCCCAAATCTACATCTCCATCACAGCTCCATCTCCATCATCTCCATCACAGCTCCATCTCCATCATCTTCATTCATCAAATTCCTATTGGGAATGTGCTCGTGAAATATATCGGATGATGAAAAATTTTGTTTGGGGCATTTCATTTCATACTGACATTTCCATAAATTTTCAAATCAAATTGTTCACATAATTAAAAGAAAGTTAAAAAATAGAAAAAAAGAGAAAACTAAAAATCTTCAGCTTCCCTATTTTCATATATTTTGCAGAGACCTCGAATGCCCTCTCTTTCTTTCTCTCTCTCCCTCTCTCAAACCTCTGCTTCTCTCTCTAGAAATACACATTTTCTTAATCTCATTCTCATATGTTTGATAACTGAATTTCATTTGGTAATCAAATAATCGCCATTGAAATAATCAATAAAAGGATTGGAGGGGGCGTACATGGAGAGGAGATTGAACATGCCCTCTGTTCGTATTCTTATAGTGCCTCCTCTCATATCTTAGCTTTCTTTAAGAATTGGCATATGGGTTTTCATTAATTCGTGGCTACAGTGGGAATCTGATTTGGGTTTTTTCATTTATTTATTTTTTCTGTATTTAAATTTTTTTTGGTTTATCTTTTTTTTGCTTATTCTTCTCCTAGGTGTACCTAATTCTGGGTCTAGTTTATGATGATATTGCGCCTTCGCCGGGTCGATGTCGTTGGCGTTGAGCCCCACGAACTCCTTGAAGTCGATGAACCCATCGCCGTCGAAATCCACCCCTAGGATCATGTTGTTGAGCTCTACCTCAGAGGTTGGCTGGCCCAGGTTGCTTATGATGGCTCCAAGCTCGGAGGTCGAGATCTTGCCATCGTCATTCACATCGAATTTCTTGAGGACCTAGTGGAGTTCCGCGATATGAGCAAGCGAATTGAAGGACGGAGATCGCAAGGGCGGGGACGGGAATGGGAGGGCGGTGGTGGGTGGGTGGGATTTCTTCTTCCTGGAGAATAGAGATTTGAAACCCATCTAAAATTTCAAATCGGTGAGAGAAAGCTGAAATTAAAAGCAATCAGAGAAGAAGATGATCGAGATGGAGATGTGGATTTGGGGAAGAGGAAGAAGGGAAGAAGAAGATGAAGGGAAGAAAGGAAATGGGGATAAAATAGTGACATGACGAAATTGCCCTTCTAATTTTTGCCACATCACTAGCTGATTGGATCAATTACTTGCCACCTATCATTTTAACGGCTTATTGGATGGAAAATTTAATGGAGGTAGTGATTTCTTGATGACCATATAGTTTGGGTACCTAGATGAAAATTTTCATAGTTGGGGTATGAACTTGAAATGACCCCTATAGTTTAGGTACTTTTATGTAGTTTATCCATAAAATTATTTCCAAATCTATTGTCAACATAATGAAACCGATGAGGTAAGGTATTATTTCGAATTTTCAAAGTGCTTTTGTCCCTTCCCGTTTGATCACTAATAATATTATTGCTGCTTTTGAGAGCATACATGCTATAAGGAGACGAGGTAACTCATATTTGAAGAAAATGATATTGAAGGTAGATATGTCTAAAGCCTATGATAGAGTGGAGTGGTTTTATCTAGACGACATGATGAGGAAACTGGGGTTTCATGAACGATGGATAGCACTGATTATGGATTGAATCTCCACAATGTCCTATTCAATCCAAGCAAAGGGAAATCATTGGGAAACATCAAACCAGAAAGGGGTCTTAGGCAGGGTGATTCATTATCCCTTTACTTGTTCTTAATATGCATTGAGGGACTCTTGGACCTAATAACACAAGCTTAATCTCGCTTAGAGATCCATGGGGTATCTGTAGCTGCTGGGCCTCCGAATATCTCTCACTTATTATTTTCTGATGACCACATCCTCTTCTGCAATGCGCACCTTAAGGAATGTCATCACCTACTAGATCTTCTGAAGCTATATGAGCATACCTCGGGGCAAATTATAAATTTTGAGAAAAGTGCTACAGCTTTTAGTCCAAATACCGACCTAGTGATGAAGCAGCTTATCTCAAATTTGATAGGGCTTCGAATAATGGAATTCCACGAAAGCGATCTTGGGCTTCCAACTATACCGTGCAGAAGCAAAACCAGATGTTTATTAAGGTAAAGGAGGCAATCAGGGGAAGACTTAATGAGTGGAAATCAAAATTGTTATTGGCGGCCGGAAAAGAAGTGTTAGTGAAGGCAGTAGCTCAGGCGTTGCAACCCTATACCATGGGGGTGTTTCAATTACCCCAAGGACTTTGTCATGAATTATCTGCAATGATTTCTCGGTATTGGTGGAGTATATATTGGAGAAGGAGCATAAATTGGATGAAATGGAAAAACATTTGTAGGCCAAAGCAGATGGGAGGGTAGGGGTTCAAGGATTTTGAAGCGTTTAATAAGGCGATGGTGGAAAAATAAGCTTGGTGAATTCTACAAAAAACTGGTTCTTTTGTCAGTCAAATGCTTAGAGCCCGGTATTTTCCTGAAGGTCATTTCTTCAAGGCTGGCTTAGGGGCGACCCCCTCTCTAGTCTGGAAAGCTAGTATGGGGGCAAGAAGTGTTGGAAGATGGGATAATATGCAGGATTGGTAATGGGAAGGATGTCAGAGTGTTCTATGATAAGTGGATTCCCAAACCGGTCACGTTTAAACTTATTCTCAATATGCTTCTCCTGTTGGAAATTAGAGTATCTGAGTTAATTATAGAAGATGGGGAATGTAATATGAAGTTATTTTGGGCAAGTTTTTGTTTGGAGGATGTGCATGCCATTTGTTCTATCCCTCTAGCAGCGACCAGGAACTACAACGATGGGATCTATTGGTTCTTTTCAAAAGATGGACATTACTCGGTGAAATCAGGCTATTATGTTGCTCTAGGCCAAGTGGACAAAGAAATTGCAGAGGGACTTGATGCCTCTAATCCTACGAGGATGACTAGTTTTGGGATGAAATTGTGGGGTCTCAACGTAGCATGTAAGCTGAAACTGTTCATTTGGAGGGCTTGTCGGGATATATTGCCTACTGCACTGAACTTGGCCAAGAGGCATGTAATCCAGGAGGATCACTGCTGTAGGTGTGGGAGCCCAGTTGAGTCGATGTTTCACGCCCTATCAGATTGCAAAAAGAGTCATAAGCTTTGGAGGTTCACAAATTTCCGCACCGAAAAATTCCCATCCTGCAGAAAATAACAATGAAACAATAATAGATTGATTGTTTGTTAACTAAGGCGAATTAAGGTTTATTATCCACTCTAACCAATTATAGTCATTAACTAGATTTCCTTGACCTAATTACTATGCAGCTTCTTAATTAAGTGCCCATGCAAAGGTCCCGATGGTTGGCCCACTCCAAATATATTATCCTCTCTTACTTGGCATGTTCTAAGCATGGTGTGTACTCTAGAACGTCTATCATCTACCGTTTAAGATGATGCATGAAGTACAAAGAGAATTTAATGACACTACACTAGCCTAGAAAAGTGATGTGCATTCCTAGGTTGTCAAGAATTCCAACTACAAGATTGTTTCTTAGCCTCAACCTCTTGATGCTAATGAATTACCAGATGATATAGTCGTCTGTCAAGCAATTCCATCAATAATTTATGCAAACAAGGTAGCTAATCTCATTGGCATAAAAGAATGGTAGTTTAAGCAGTAATCAGAATTATTAAACATTCATAATAATCAAAATCAAGAGCCAAAATCTAATTAACGAACAAACATCGCTAGGGCTTCAAGCAGCCCTAATCCCAAAAAGACTACTCACACATAATTGAAATTGAAACAAACATAATTGAATTCATTAAAGTAAAAGCAATAAAAGTTAGTGATACAAAGGTGATTATTGAAGATGAGACACTGTTGTCCCGTAAATTTAATTATTGAATTTTCGTAAATTATTTTTGCAAAAAGACAAATTTACCCTTGGTTGTTAAGGGGAGTGGAAGTCAATTTTTATTTCGAGACACTTTTGGCTGTGTTTCAGATACAGTTGTGTAGGTCTCGAACTCACGAGTTCATGGACAAGCGGCAAGCGGAAAATGGAGTTCGTGTACGAGAGATGCGAGTCTAGAATGTTTAGGGGCATTTAGGTAATTTGGGCTTGGGTAGACATTTTAACCTCCAATCAGATCAAATTTTCATCATTTCACCCATATCCCTCCAGTCTCACCCCGAAATCGTGCGACCAAAACCCAAAAACCCATAATTTTGAACTTCGATTCAAGGCCAAATCATCCATTCTAGATCCACTAATCGAATTCTCCTCCTTCCCGTGATCACAGACGTACCAACCATCGAAGGAGGCAGCCGCGGGAGACACCGAACCGAGGAAAGGAAAACCAAAACCTTTCGATCGATTTTTAGGCCAACACAGGTATGGTTTTCGTTTAGAGGTCATTTATGAGTTCCTGGGTTCGAGTAGATAGATTTAGACGTAATATTTGTGAAAAACGGTTGAGTTTTGAGAAAGTTAGGAAAACTTCAAGGTCGGTCGGAAATGGGGTTTTTCGGCGACGGCGGACGGTGGGGCACGGCGGCGCGGTCGTCTTCTCCGACGAGACTCCGACGAAGGTGGACGGTGGCGCACGGTGACGCGATCTTCTTTTCCATCGAGACTTCAGCGAGACTCCGGTGATTGGGTTAGTCAGACGGGGCTGACGTGGCATGCCACATGGCAGCCACGTGGAGGCCACTTGGTAGCCACGTGGAGCCATGTGGGTGCCACCTGGAGGCCAAGTCAGCACTGATTCAGCGCCGAGTCAGGCGGGTGGACACTGTAGCAGGTGCGTGGGTCACTGCAGCAGGCGCGTGGTCGGCGCGTGGCGCGTGGATCAGCCTTATACCGATGCGTGGCCACGCATGGGACCAATTCTTGGGTCACGGTGATACGGGCCAGCCAGGTTTTGAAGTTCCGGATCTGTTGGCGCAAGTTTCGGGTTGATCTGACGTCGTTTAGGTGTAGTTTTGGGCGTCCGAAGTTGCTGCATTTTTAGTGTGACACGAGTAGACCTCCTGGGGTTTAGGGAGTTTCAATGTAAGGTTTTCATATCAGTCGGTAATCCCGATTGTTATTATTGACAGGCAATACTGCTCCGGGAACTTCGGAGGAGCGTACGACTCGAGATTGAGCTTGCTTGGACGTGTGGTGAGTGGACTTTGGTTTTGTAAAGTATAATTCATGCATAAAGGTATTTTGATATAATTGTTTATTACGTATTGTTTGGTAAATTTCTGGAATTTAGAAATTGTGCTAATAAATTATTACTGGACACAGGTTTTCAATATTTCAGTGAAAGTGATGTTTTGGGATGTGGCCTGGATTTTTGGACTCTATTTTTAAGTCGCTTTGACGTGAAGGATATTGAGTCCATGATTTTGGGTTTGGACTCGTACTTGTAATTTTAATGGATTTGGCCATACACCGGTTTTTCAATGATTTTGGCTTAGGCCAGGAAACAAGGATTTCAAAACATGGATTTTTGGTTTTCACTGAATTACTGTCTCCGAGAGTCAAGGTTTTCTTCGATTGGCGTTGAGGGGTTTTGCTCCGCCGGATCGTTGAGGGTTCTTCGACGCTGGTGTCGAGGGGTATTTTTCCCACCAGGTCGTTGAGGCTATCTATGCATAGCACAGGTTTATGCACAACTCGAGGTATATCGAGTGTGTGGAGGGTATTTCGGGAACATGAGGATATGCTTTGATATATTTTGTGTCCAGGTTGGTTTCCATGATTTAAACTCCTTTGAGAAGGGTTTTCAAAGCAGAATTTCAGACCATGGTATGTTTTTCATTATTACGGATTTTCGTGGGTCCAACCAATTGTTTTAACAATAGATGAAAAGTCTGTTGGTTTTTGGATTATTTACATATATTATTTTATATACAAAGGGATTTATGTTATGCATGCATGGTTTTATTCATGGAGGGGAAAAAGGTAAGATTTCCTTGGAAAAGGATTTATAAATTATTATTTTTGTCCACTCACAACTTTCGTGTTTTAAATCCCCTCTAGGCTGTTGTGTTGACGGGGGCATAATCCAGAGGTGGAGGCATTAGAATTTAAGCTGCGCAATTACCTAGACTTTCGAGTAGGATAATTAATTATGTAATTTTTTATCCTACCTAGATGCTCTGATAACACTTTTTGACTGATTGTAAAATTTTGATTTCATCGTTGGATGGTTGATGTTTGTTGGAATTTGGAGTGCTATCTGATCTCTTGTCTGATAGGTGGAAGACGGTTAACCACTCCTTAGGGGAGATTCTGCCAAAAATTCGGCAGAATTCTCATAATTAATTGTAAGGACTTAAGGGTGTTTTGGAATTTCTTCAGGTTGTCAGGCGGGAGCAGGGTTCTTTCCCGGTTTCGAGGGGAAATTCGGGAAGGGTCCTACCGGACATAACAGAAGACCAAGCTAGAGCTTGTCCTCCAATGCTCACGTCAAACTCCCTCAAACGCAGAAACTAAAAACTGAATTACAATGTAAATTGCGGCTAGGGTGTCTAGAGGTCCTCACCCGCGAACCCTAAGTCCTTTTAATAGGCCTCTATGTAATAACCCGGAATTTCAATTATTGGATTTAAGTAAATTATTTATGTAAAATGACGATTTTCCCTTGGTCGGTAAAGGGCATGGAAGTCAAATTTTGTTTCGAAACATTTTCGGTGGTGTTTTGGATACCGTTGCGTAGATCTTGAACTCACGAGTTCGTAGATAGGCGGCACTCGGAAAACGGAGTTCGTGGACGAAAGTTATGGGTCTAGATGTGCAAGGGCATTTTGGTAATTTTTGACTTGGGGGTAGATATTTTTAATCCCCAAATCAGATATTATCTGATCCACCTCATTTCATCTTCATCTTATCTTCATCGTCATTCTCACACACCCGAAACCGTACGAAAAACACCCGAAAAACCCATAAAGTCAAGTTTGATTCAAGGCTTCAACTTCCAGTTTTGATCAATTAATCGTATTCTACTCCTTCCCACGATCACAACCGTACCAACCATCGAAGGAGAGGACCACGGAGGAAGCCGAACCGAGGATAGGAAGTTTCGGACCTTCCGATCGATTTTTCGGCTAGCACAGGTACGTGTTTGTGGTTTTGAGGTCATATTTGGATTCCTGGGTTCGAGTAGATAGATTTAGACATAAAATTTGTGAAAAATGGTTGAGTTTTGAGGAAGTTAGGAAAGCTTGAAATTTCAGCCGGAAATGGAGGATTCCGGCGGAAACCAGACGGCGGCGCCGGCAGCCGGTCGTCTTCTTCGGTGAGTCGCCGGTGACCTGTCGGGTCGAGTAAACCAGTCGGGTCAGGTGACCGGTCGGGTCGAGTTGAACCGGTCGGGTCAAGTTGGACCAGGTCAGGCCGAGTTGGACCGGGTTGAACTGGTCCAGGCGCGTGGGTATTGTAGCAGGCGCGTGACCGGCGCGTGAGGGCGCGTGGCGGCGCGTGGGCTCGTGTTATGACCTTCCATCGGAGCGTGGCGGCGCGTGGGGCCGAGTCTGAGGTCACGGTGGCGCGTGACAAGTAGTTTTTGACGTTTCGGACCTGTTGGCGCAGGTTTTGAGTCGATCGGACGTCGTTTAGGGGTTGTTTCAGACGTTTTAAAGTTGCTGCGTTTTCTAGGCCATCATAGTTAAACTCCCGGGGTTTAGGGGGTTTATATTGAAGGTTCTTATTATTAGCTGGTAATCCCGATTATTAATTTGGACAGGCGATACTGCTCCAGGAACTTCAGGGGAGCGTACAGTTCGGGATTGAGCTTGCTTGAATAGGTTTGTGAGTGGACTTTTGGTTTATAAACTATAATGCATGCATAAATGTATCTTTGATTTAAATACTGTTATGTATGGGTGCAATGAATTTCTGGATTTTAGAAATGATGCTGGACACATGTTTTCCAATATTTCAGTGAAAGTGTATTTTGAGAAATGGCCTGGTTTTTGTATTCGATTTTGATATCGTTTTGACGTGGTAACTATTTGAGTATGTGATTTGGGTTTAGACTCATAATTATGATTTTACCGATTTTGGCCATAAAATGATATTTCAAAGAATTTGGCTTAGGCCGCGAAACAAAGATTTCGAAGTATGGATTTGATTCACTGGTTCCCGTCCCGATGGTTATTGTTGCTCTGACTGGTGTTGAGGGGCCTTGCTCTACTAGTTGTTGAGGGTTCGGACCTTAGGTGTTGAGGGGCCTTGCTCCGCCAGGTTGCGAAGCTGTCTATGCATAGTACAGATTGTACAGATAGTACAGAGAGTACAGATAGTACATATGGTACACAGAGTTGTACAGATTTGAACACATCTCAAGGGATACCCTGGTGTGTTATGGATATGTCGGGAACAGTGAAAATTTGAGATATTATGTGTCGGATTGAACGAAATGATTTGAATTTGAGATATTTTGTGTCCAGATTAAATTAAATGATTTTAAACTTCTTTGAAGAGAGTTTTCAAACCAAATTGTGGATCACGAGGTATTTTTATTATACAGATTTTATGTGAGTCCAACTATGTGGTTTTAAAGAGAAATGAGAATTTTTGGTGATTTACATATGATGTTTTAGTATGATAAATTGTTTTATGTTATGCATGCATGATTTTATAAATGGAGGGGAAGAAACGTATTTTCTCGAAAAGGAATTTATAAATGATTATTTTTGTCCACTCACAACTTTTGTGTTTAAACCCCCTTCAGGCAGTTGAGTAGAGTTGACGCGAACACTGATCTCGAGGCAGAGGCATTAGTACTTCGACTGCGCTGTGTAATTATATTTGAGTAGGATAACTAAATTTTACTCTTGATCCTACTTAGACGCTCTGATATTATATTGTATTTGATTGGTCATTAATTATGGGAATTATTGAGTGCTTGAATCCCTTGTCTGACAAGTGGAAGTATTTATTATTATTATATTTTGTAAGGATTGAAGGGTATTTTAGGAACCTTTTCTTAGGTTGTCAGACGGGATCAGGGTTCTTCCCGGGTTTCGAGGGGAAATTCGGGATGGGTCCTGACAATTGGTATCAGAGCACTAGGTTAAATTCCTGTAGACTGTACACTACGTGTACAATTATTTTGGTATTGATGAGTTATAGTTCTTTACAGCGTAATGCCTCCGAGACGCGAGTTCCGTCAACAGTCGGAAAATATTGGGGACACACCTGAACCTGCAGTGGAGCCTGATATGAGGCAAACACTGGAAGAATTGGGTCATACGTTGACTTCTGTACTTCAGAGTAGGACTGCTACTGAAGGTTCAGACATTGAAAGAGCCCAGAGACTAGGGGCTACAATATCTATGGGCGACTCTCGCGCAGATGATGCAGCAGAGTGGATTATTCGTTTAGAGCGAGTGTTCTCGGTTATGAGATGTCCTCATGGGGACATGGGTATTAGTACTCCTACTGGGAATATGTTAGTGGCGAATCTCGTGATTCGTAGTTGTCCAGTGTTAGTGGAAGGTCATGCATTAGAGGCAGATTTAATCCCCTTAGATATTTTTGATTTTGATGTGATTCTGGGGATGGATTGGTTGACTATGCACCATGCCTCTATTGATTGTTATGACAAGAGAGTGGATTTCCGGAGTCCAGGTTTACCGGAACTTACATTCAGGGGAGATCGTAGGGTACTACCCTGTGCAGTGATATCTGCTTTAACCGCTGAGAAATTGCTGAGGAAAGGTTGTGAGGGTTATTTGGCTCATGTGTTTGATTCTCGGGATACTCCAATGAGAGTGGAGGATATTCCAGTGATGAGTGAGTTCTCTGATGTGTTTCCAGATGATCTTCCGGGATTGCCACCTCACCAGGAGATTGAGTTCACCATAGAGCTTTTACCAGGTACTCAACCTATCTCACAGGCACCGTATAGAATGGCACCGGCAGAATTGCGAGAGTTGAAGACTTAGTTGCAGGATTTGGTAAATATGGGATTTATTCGCCCAAGTGTTTCACCTTGGGGTGCACCAGTGTTATTTGTGAGGAAAAAGGATGGTGGTCTGAGATTGTGTATCGACTACCGGAAGCTAAACAGGGATACGGTGCGGAATAAGTATCCTTTGCCAAGGATAGATGATTTGTTTGATCAACTTAAGGGGGTAAGATATTTTTCGAAAATTGACCTTCGATCCGGGTACCATCAGTTGAGGATCAGAGAAGGGGATGTTGAGAAAACCGCTTTCAGGACTCGTTATGGTCATTATGAGTTCCTGGTGATGCCTTTCGGGTTGACTAATGCCCCAACAACATTTATGGATTTGATGAACAGGGTGTTCCAAAAGTATTTGGATCGGTTTGTGATTGTGTTCATCGATGACATCTTGGTGTATTCGAGGAGTGCTAAGGCACATGAGAAACACTTAAGGTTGGTGCTGAATATGCTTAGGAAAAAGCATTTGTTTGCCAAGTTTAGTAAATGCCAGTTTTGGTTGACCGAAGTTGGATTCTTGGGTCATGTGATTTCGGCTGAGGGTATCAGCGTAGATCCCCAAAAGGTTGAGGCAGTGGCAAACTGGGAGCAACCGAGGACAGTGACAGAGATGAGGAGTTTTCTGGGTTTGGCAGGATATTATCGACGGTTTGTAGAAGGATTTTCTACGATAGCATGGCCGTTGACTCGGTTGACGAGGAAAGGAGTCAAGTTTGACTGGGGAGCTGATTGTGAACAGGGATTTCAGGAGCTGAAGAGGAGGTTGACTTCTGCTCCAGTATTGACCCTTCCTGATGATACTAGGGGATTCGAGGTGTATAGTGATGCCTCATTGCGGGGTATAGGCTGTGTGTTGATGCAGCATGGAAAGGTGATAGCGTATGCTTCTAGACAACTTAAACCCCATGAGTTGAATTACCCCATACATGATTTGGAATTAGCTGCAGTGGCGCATGCATTGAAAATCTGGCGACATTATTTGTACGGGGAGATGTGTCGGATCTTCACCGACCATAAGAGTTTAAAGTACTTGTTCACCCAAAAGGACCTGAATCTGAGGCAGAGAAGATGGCTTGAGCTAATAAAGGATTATGATTGTACTATAGAGTACCATCCAGGGAAAGCCAATGTTGTGGCGGATGCATTGAGCAGGAAATCCATGGGTTCTTTGGCCCATTTGCATACAGTCTACCTACCGTTACTGGTAGAGTTCCGTAGAGCAGGGATAGTACTGGACATGGATAGCCAGGGGGCTTTATTGGCTAGTTTCCATGTGAGGCCTGTTCTGATTGATCGGATTATTGAGGCTCAACTCCAGGATCCTACATTATGCATTATCAGGATGGAGTTGAAGGCTGGAAACAGGCAGGACTATGCGCTTAGGGATGATGGAGCCTTGGTTAGGGATGGCCGATTATGCGTACCGAATGAGCTGGAACTAAAAAGGGAAATTCTTGATGAGGCTCATAGTTCGGCTTACGCTATGCATCCAGGAGGTACCAAGATGTATCATACCCTAAGGAAATACTATTGGTGGACTGGGATGAAAAGGGAAATTGCTGAGTTTGTGAGTAGATGCCTGACGTGTCAGCAAGTGAAAGCAGAGAGGCAGAAACCATATGGGGCACTTCAACCATTACCTATTCCGGAATGGAAGTGGGATCACATTACGATGGATTTTTTGTATAAACTTCCAAGGACAGAAGGGACATGATGGGATATGGGTAATTGTTGATAGACTCACGAAGTCTGCACATTTCTTGCCAGTGCGGGAAGATTTTCGGATGAGTCGGTATGCTAAATTGTTCATTGATGAGATCATATGACTACATGGGACTCCAGAGTCGATTGTTTCGGACAGGGATCCTAGATTTACCTCCAGGTTTTGGCGGAGTTTGCAGAAGGCTTTTGGCACTACCTTGCATTTTAGTACAGCTTTTCATCCTCAGACGGATGGTCAGTCAGAGAGGACAATCCAAGTTTTGGAGGATATGATGAGAGCTTGTGTACTACAGTTTAAAGGAAACTGGGATTCACACCTGGCTCTGATGGAATTTGCTTATAATAATAGTTATCAGTCGAGTATTGGGATGTCTCCTTTCGAGGCACTGTATGGGAGGCAGTGCAGGACACCATTATGTTGGAACGAAGTGGGTGAAAGGAAACTGTTAACACCAGAGTTGGTTGATACGACTGAGGAAAAAATAAGGATCATCAAAGAAAGGTTGAAGACAGCTCAGGATCGCCAGAAGAGCTATGCAGACCGTAGAACCATAGACCTTGAGTTTGAGGTAGGTGACTGGGTGTTCTTGAAACTATCTCCTTGGAAGGGAGTGGTACGTTTTGGTAGACGAGGAAAACTGAGTCCTCGCTACATTGGTCCATATGAGATTTTGGAGAGGATAGGACCAGTGGCATATCGTCTTGCTTTACCATCGGAATTATCCGGAGTTCATAATGTTTTTCATGTGTCTTTGCTCCGGAAATATCTGTTTGATGAATCTCACGTATTGGGAGAGCAGTCACTTGAGCTGAAGGATGATTTGACCTTTGAGGAGCAACCGGTGCAAATTTTGGATTGGAAAGAGAAGGTATTGCGCAGAAAGAGTATTCCTCTAGTTAAAGTGTTGTGGAGGAATCATAACGTGGAGGAAGCCACGTGGGAAACTGAGGAACTAATGCGGGCGCAGTATCCTTATTTGTTCCAAGGGTAGAGTTGAATTTCGAGGACGAAATTTCTTAAGGGGGGTAGATTGTAACAACCCGAAATTTCAATTATTGGATTTAAGTATATTATTTATGTAAAATGACGATTTTACCCTTGGTCGGTAAAGGGCATGGAAGTCAAATTTTGTTTCGAAACATTTTCGGTCGTGTTTTGGATACCGTTGCGTAGGTCTCGAACTCACGAGTTCGTAGATAGACGGCACGCGGAAAACGGAGTTCGTGGACAAAAGTTATGGGTCTAGATGTGCAAGGGCATTTTGGTAATTTTTGACTTGGGGTAGATATTTTTAATCCCCAAATCAGATATTATCTGATCCACCTCATTTCATCTTCATCTTATCTTCATCGTCATTCTCACACACCCGAAACCGTACGAAAAACACCCGAAAAACCCATAAAGTCAAGTTTGATTCAAGGCTTCAACTTCCAGTTTTGATCAATTAATCGTATTCTACTCCTTCCCACGATCACAACCATACCAACCATCGAATGAGAGGACCACAGAGGAAGCCGAACCGAGGATAGGAAGTTTCGGACCTTCCGATTTAGACATAAAATTTGTGAAGAATGGTTGAGTTTTGAGGAAGTTAGGAATGCTTGAAGTTTCGGCCGGAAATGGAGGATTCCGGCGGAAACCAAACGGCGGCGCCGGCAGCCGGTCGTCTTCTCCGGCGAGTCGCCGGTGACCGGTCGGGTCGAGTAAACTGATCGGGTCGGGTGACCGGTCGGGTCGAGTTGAACCGGTCGAGTCGAGTCGGACCGGGTCAGGCCGAGTTGGACCGGGTTGAACTGGTCCAGGCGCGTGGGTATTGTAGCAGGCGCGTGACCGGCGCGTGAGGGCGCGTGGCGGCGCGTGGGCTCGTGTTCCGACCTTCCATCGGAGCGTGGCGGCGCGTGGGGCCGAGTCTGATGTCACGGTGGCGCGTGACAAGTAGTTTTTGACGTTTCGGACCTGTTGGCGCAGGTTTTGAGTCGATCGGACGTCGTTTAGGGGTTGTTTCGGACGTTTTAAAGTTGCTGCGTTTTCTAGGCCATCATAGTTAGACTCTCGGGGTTTAGGGGGTTTATATTGAAGGTTCTTATTATTAGCTGGTAATCCCGATTATTAATTTGGACAGGAGATACTGCTCCAGGAACTTCAGGGGAGCGTACAGTTCGGGATTGAGCTTGCTTGAATAGGTTTGTGAGTGGACTTTTGGTTTATAAACTATAATGCATGCATAAATGTATCTTTGATTTAAATACTGTTATGTATGGGTGCAATGAATTTCTGGATTTTAGAAATGATGCTGGACACATGTTTTCCAATATTTCAGTGAAAGTGTATTTTGAGAATTGGCCTGGTTTTTGTACTCGATTTTGATATCGTTTTGACGTGGTAACTATTTGAGTATGTGATTTGGGTTTAGACTCATAATTATGATTTTACCGATTTTGGCCATAAAATGATATTTCAAAGAATTTGGCTTAGGCCGCGAAACAAAGATTTCGAAGTATGGATTTGATTCACTGGTTCCCGTCCCGATGGTTATTGTTGCTCTGACTGGTGTTGAGGGGCCTTGCTCTACCAGTTGTTGAGGGTTCGGACCTTAGGTGTTGAGGGGCCTTGCTCCGCCAAGTTGCGAAGCTGTCTATGCATAGTACAGATTGTACAGATAGTACAGAGAGTACAGATAGTATAGATGGTACACAGAGTTGTACAGATTTGAACACATCTCAAGGGATACCCTGGTGTGTTATGGATATGTCGGGAACAGTGAAAATTTGAGATATTATGTGTCGGATTGAACGAAATGATTTGAATTTGAGATATTTTGTGTCCAGATTAAATTAAATGATTTTAAACTCCTTTGAAGAGAGTTTTCAAACCAAATTGTGGATCACGAGGTATTTTTATTATACAGATTTTATGTGAGTCCAACTATGTGGTTTTAAAGAGAAATGAGAATTTTTGGTGATTTACATATGATGTTTTAGTATGATAAATTGTTTTATGTTATGCATGCATGATTTTATAAATGGAGGGGAAGAAACGTATTTTCTCGAAAAGGAATTTATAAATGATTATTTTTGTCCACTCACAACTTTTGTGTTTAAACCCCCTTCAGGCAGTTGAGTAGAGTTGACGCGAACACTGATCTCGAGGCAGAGGCATTAGTACTTCGACTGCGCTGTGTAATTATATTTGAGTAGGATAACTAAATTTTACTCTTGATCCTACTTAGACGCTCTGATATTATATTGTATTTGATTGGTCATTAATTATGGGAATTATTGAGTGCTTGAATCCCTTGTCTGACAAGTGGAAGTATTTATTATTATTATATTTTGTAAGGATTGAAGGGTATTTTAGGAACCTTTTCTTAGGTTGTCAGACGGGATCAGGGTTCTTCCCGGGTTTCGAGGGGAAATTCGGGATGGGTCCTGACACTCTAAACCTTCACAATGTAGGAGATAGTTTAGGGCAAAATCCTAATTAAAAACTGACTTAAACTTCCTATCCTAGTTTGAATTGAAAAGGGACTAGAAAAAGCAATCCTTGTTGGAATTGGAATAGGATTTGCGGCAATACTTGTGATAAACACTTTTGAGCTTTCTTGCATGTCAAGGCAGCTTCTGGAGTCTTCTGGATGTTGGTTGGACATCAAGAACTGGGCTGGGCCTCCTCCTGGACATAATTTACACAGAAGGGCCCTATATTAGCACTTTTCGGCCTCTTAAGGATATATTGAAAACTTGACATGTCTTGGACCAATGTTACTAATCCAAACCATATCTTGGGCTAGCATATGATGTGACTTGATGGATTATGGGCTTTGTCTCACTCAGAAGTCGGCAGAACCTAGAGATCGCAAAATTACGCACTAATTAGGCTGTAGACGCGTCTTTAGGGTGCACCTGGGCATATCAGGGCGAAGTGTCCTTATACGGATCTGGGACCGCGCCTTTGATGCGCACCATAGACTTGTTAAAGGCGCAGGCTTGGCCTTGCTAAGCACATAGGATATAGAATTGGAGCAGGGCATGAACTCTATTCTACTGCTGGCGCATCATTGAGGGACCAGGGACATGGCGCAAGATATGTCCTGGCATGGCGTGAATTGACGCATGACTTCCGCATTGGCGCAGCTTGGCAGAGCAGGGACATGTCACGGGACATGTCCTGACGTGGCGTGACTAGGACAGGAACTTGGCGCAGGGCCCAGATTTAGTGCATGGCATGAGGTTCTCGGTTGGAACTCGGTAGGGTGTCCTTGGGACATGTCGCGGGACACGACCTGGCATGACCTTGGCACTTCTAGGACATGGACTTGATGTCATGAGACACAAGTTTGGAACCCGGATGGCCTAATCTAAGGTACTTGGCCAATGACCCAAAATAGGGCGCACTGGCGCACTCATGACCCAGTTCAGGACCCAAGTTTGAAATGAGGACATCTCATTCATCTTAACTCCGATTTGAGTCATTCTTTTTGCGTTCTTCTCAGAATTTACTTATCTTTCCTAATATGCACAAGTCTCACATCATTGATCATTTTCTACTATTGATGGCACAAAATCATTCAAAAGATATGTAAGAAAGGTACTTAAGGACATCAAAATGATGCATAAATAATGACTGAACTAATAACCCCAAACCTATCTTTTCCTAGTCCCTGAGCAAAACAAACTTAAACAAAAATAAAAGATTCGATCTTAGTTAAGATAGAACATTTAAACCCCTAGGTTCACCTAGTAGGAAGAGTTTTGTCTCTTAAGGGTTATAGCAACACGATACCCACAAACTTTTTATTTAGACAACAAGGATGCCAGAGATAGTACTTTTAACAAGTTAATAAGAATCAAAGTAAGTAGACATGCTTTGCAGAAATAAAAGAAATTCCATAGCCGTGAATGTCATGTGAAGGTGTAGATGTTTAAGTGCCATAGTTTCAAGTGATCATGTTTGAAAACAACTTCATCTAAGTGCCCTAGAAAGATTTCGCCTTGACTCTAATCCTCACTAGGCAACTCTCAATTCGCACAAGAATCCTAGGCTTTCATTTTTTTCAAGCATATGTGATGAGTTTATGTTATGAAATTCAAATTTAACCACACATGAGTATCAATGAAGAACAACACTTTATGGAAATAAAGATCTCATGAAAGGAATTGAAATTTAAGAACGTAGATACATACCTTAATCCTTAGCATGATTGTCCATAAGATCAGTTAAGTCTTCCATTTAAGGTTGTAATGGGGCTAAGCTTTAGGATTTAGAAAGGAAGGATGAGATTCAACGAACCTGAGTTGTGCCAAGGCATGATAAGTCATGACTCGAACTTGGAATTTTTGAACTGAATCCTTGCTTAAGGCCCACAGCATTGTGCTTTCTTGATGGCTTATTTCAAGGTTCTTGGCTCACTTAGCTCAATTCACTTTGTTTTTCCACTTTTTTTTCTTTCTCTTTTCTTTTCTTTTTCAACATTTATCTTTCTTTTCTACTTTCTTTCTTTTATATTTTTTTCCTTTTTCTTTTGAATTGAATTGAACCAAGATCATGCAATGATTTCCTCATTCATTTAGTGAAGCTTGTCACCTGTTGAGCTGTTTACTCTTCAAAACTTTGAACTTTCATCCTTTGAAAAAAAAGGCCAATGTAATTGGGATTGGGAAGCACTTCTTTTCACTTCTCATTCTCACCATGAATCTCATTTAGGGAAACCTTAGCACAAACTGAGGTTATAGGGCATGGCTTTTATGAATGGCTAAGTATTTAGGTTAGGTTATACTTTGGGTGATGAAAGAAAAGGCTGAGTGTTTGGCTACAAAATTGACTTAGGGAGCATGCAATTGGGTAGGATAAAGCTTTTAGAGGTTAAGCACACATAGCCTACATCACTTCTTATGGCAAACCACACATAAAATCAAGAGTATCTAAATGATGTTAGTTCTTTAAAATTCAATGCAAAATGATGTAATGAGATCAGCAATTATGAACAAAAGCGATGAGTGTTTAAGAGTAGAAACAAGTATATCCCTCAGAAAGAATGGCAATTAGGCTCACATATCTCACAGGGAAGTCTCCACTAATTTTATAAAGTTCACTCAAATTCAGTTGTTTTGTTCACTTAATCACTTAAAACATGGCATTTTGAAGTGCATATTATGAGCTACTTGACCATGGCATGACTCTTAGTAAGGCAAAGATAGTAACTTAGCATTTACATATCTATTAACAGGTTATCATACTATTACTAGAAAAAACTTAACTAAACAAAAAAAAAAACTAAAACGGAAAACTCAAAAGTCCTAGCCGTGTATCACCCCCAAACCTACTTATTTCTATATGCAAAAATTCAATCCACACCCCCAAACCTAAACTGAACATTGCCCTCAATGTGATAAGCAATATGCATGACAAAAACAAAATGAAGGTTCAGAGAGTGCAATAGGGCAGAAACAATAGAATGAAAGAAAACACAAACCAATGCTAGGTTGCCTCTTAGGAGCGCTTTATTAACGTCTGGGCAAGACGTGGTATGGCTAGCTAGGCATTTGGTGGTGTGCCCAGGATTTGAGCGTCAACATAGAACCGATTATGAGCCTCTTGATGTAGAATTTGCGATGTATCATGGAGAAAAATAGTTAGAAACACATAAAGGAATCCACCGACGAGAACGTAATTTATCGGGAAAGAGATTGAGTAGTGAGTTGAATGAGAGCAGTCTCTGTCCATTCTTGAATGTCTTCCTTGGACAATGGTCGTGGTGGAGCAGCTTTGGTTGTGCCTTGTACGCCCTAGAAGTCTTCCTTGGTCCCTTCCGTTGATTTTTCCTTTTGAACTTGAAGAGGGGGACCAAGTTGGGAACCACCAGCACCTTCCTTTTATTTTCATTTTGGGACCTGCGAAGGATAGGTGTAACATATTTCGGAACTGAATCAAAATTCACATCCAAATGCACATTTTTAAAATTAAAGTTAAGTGTTTCAGGATTGAGTTGAGGAGGCGCATTGAATTTCAAAATCGGGTCCTTGTCCTTGGACATGAGCTGAGACACGGCTGGCTGCAGATGGGGAGGCACGGGCTAGTCCTTGGGTTCTGCCATGGACGTGTCTTAGAGCTTGGCCGCAGTGTTGCGAGTCTCAGATACGTGCTGGGAAGGTTCTGGTGTAGCGGCTAAGGACTTGCCCTGCAGTGAATCGGTTGGCGCAGTTGGCGCGTTGAAGGCGCACCCTGGACATGTCCAGGTTCTGTGGCGCTAGGATGGGACTGCGGCAGGGCACTTGGAAGGGTCTGCTGAGGTGCCTAAGGCAAGGTCTTCCGTAGTTCCTGCGGCACAATTTTTTTCCAAGTCTGCGGCAAGGTATGTGGCAAGCCTTGGGACATGGTAGGGTCTTGGGTTTGCGGCAGAGTCATAACTTGCTGCAGATTTGGGGCCACGGGCGTGTCCTTATCCTCGTCCTCCCAGTCTTCTTCCATGTCACTTTCCAATCTGTGAGTGCTATAAAAAGAAGAGTATTTATTAGACATGGAATCAAAATCAGAAATTTTATAAAAGGAAGAGTATATTTGAAGGTAAGAATTAGGTGGGTCCCATTGCTCAATTTGAGCATAATTGGGAGACACTTTCACATCATAGGCTTGGCTGGGAGCCACGGCCTCTATGGCGGGCACTTGAAGTGATGGCGTGATGGTATCCTCATTATGCTCATCATTCACAGCCTCACTTGGTGGGGAGGGTTCCATGTCCTCGCTAAGACACATGGGGAATGCAAACTGCCCCATTTGATTGTCATGTCTCTCATCCATGTGATTGTTCAGCTCTCGAACTTCTTGCGTAACGGCTTCAATGCCTTGATTACAAGCCTCCATGCTTTGTATCATGGTCCACAACGAAGTTTTAGGCTTAGGAGATGGGTCATAGTTAGGAACTGTTTGAGTGGTGTTCCATGTGAAATTAGGTTGATTACACCATCCTGGGTTGTAATGATTTGGGTGTTCTTGAAAATGGAATCCGGGTTGATTTCTCCACCCATAATTGAATGGATCTATGTATGGATCATTCCAAGGCCCCATAGCCATGTACGCGTTGTTCATATGTACCCAACAAGAAAAATAAAATTGCAAACTGAGTTAGTATACAATCTAAATTAAATCTAAATAGTTAATATGCAACATTAAGTTAACTAAATCTGAATTGAATGGACACCGTTGAGGGACAAGTCCCCGGCAACGGCGCCCAAAACTTGAATGGAATAAAGAACACAATAAATATGAACTCTATTTTCACAGTTATATTTTTGCAAGTGCACAAAATCGAATATGTCAATTTAGTAGCAAGCAGAGATCGATCCCTCGAGGACTTGTTCAACGATGATGTTCCAATTAAGTTCATATTTAATTAACTTAAACAAAAGACACAAAATACTAAAAGACAATAAAGAACACCCCTAGACCAACACTCACACTACTTTAGATATGCAAAAGACACTAACACACGGTGGGGGGGGGGGGGGGGGGGGGGGGGGGGGGGAGGGGGGTGGGTCTAGTTTATGCTTTTAGAATTGAAAATTAAAGTGCAGAAAATAACAATGAAACAATGATAGATTGATTGTTTGTTAACTAAGGCGAATTAAGGCTTACTATCCACTCTAACAAATTATAGTCATTAACTAGATTTCCTTGACCTAATTACTATGCAACTTCTTAATTAAGTGCCCATGCAAAGGTCCCGATGATTGGCCCACTCCAAATATATTATCCTCTTTTACTTGGCATGTTCTAAGTATGATGTGTACTCTAGAACGTCTATCACCTACTGTTTAAGATGATGCATGAAGTACAAAGAGAATTTAATGACACTACACTAGCCTAGAAAAGTGATGTGCATTCCTAGGTTGTCATGAATTCCGACTACAAGATTGTTTCTTAAACAATCTTATTAGTTTAAGTTCATATTTTATTAACTTAAACAAAAAACACAAAATACTAAAAGACAATAAAGAACACCCCTAGACCTACACTCACACTACTTTAGATATGCAAAAGACACTAACACACGGTAATGTATTACTATGCAACTTCTTAATTAAGTGCCCATGCAAAGGTCCCGATGATTGGCCCACTCCAAATATATTATCCTCTTTTACTTGGCATGTTCTAAGTATGATGTGTACTCTAGAACGTCTATCACCTACTGTTTAAGATGATGCATGAAGTACAAAGAGAATTTAATGACACTACACTAGCCTAGAAAAGTGATGTGCATTCCTAGGTTGTCATGAATTCCGACTACAAGATTGTTTCTTAAACAATCTTATTAGTTTAAGTTCATATTTTATTAACTTAAACAAAAAACACAAAATACTAAAAGACAATAAAGAACACCCCTAGACCTACACTCACACTACTTTAGATATGCAAAAGACACTAACACACGGTAATGTATTACTATGCAACTTCTTAATTAAGTGTCCATGCAAAGGTCCCGATGATTGGCCCACTCCAAATATATTATCCTCTCTTACTTGGCATGTTCTAAGTATGATGTGTACTCTAGAACGTCTATCACCTACTGTTTAAGATGATGCATGAAGTACAAAGAGAATTTAATGACACTACACTAGCCTAGAAAAGTGATGTGCATTCCTAGGTTGTCATGAATTCCGACTACAAGATTATTTCTTAAACAATCTTATTAGTTTAAGTTCATATTTTATTAACTTAAACAAAAGACACAAAATACTAAAAGACAATAAAGAACACCCCTAGACCTATACTCACACTACTTTAGATATGCAAAAGACACTAACACACGGTAATGGAGGGGGAGGGGGGGGGGGGGGGGGGGGGGGGGGGGGGGTGGTGGTGAGGTGGGGTGGGTGGGTCTAGTTTATGCTTTTAGAATTGAAAATTAAAGTGCAGAAAATAATAATGAAACAATGATAGATTGATTGTTTGTTAACTAAGGCGAATTAAGGCTTACTATCCACTCTAACAAATTATAGTCATTAACTAGATTTCCTTGACCTAATTACTGTGCAACTTCTTAATTAAGTGCCCATGCAAAGGTCCCGATGATTGGCCCACTCCAAATATATTATCCTCTCTTACTTAGCATGTTCTAAGTATGATGTGTACTCTAGAACGTCTATCACCTACTGTTTAAGATGATGCATGAAGTACAAAGAGAATTTAATGACACTACACTAGCCTAGAAAAGTGATGTGCATTCCTAGGTTGTCATGAATTCCGACTACAAGATTGTTTCTTAACCTAAACCTCTTGATGCTAATGAATTACAAGATAATATAGTGGTCCGTCAAGCAATTACATCAATAATTTATGCAAACAAGGTAGCTACTCTCATCGGCATAAAGAATGGTAGTTTAAGCAGTAATCAGAATTATTTAGCATGCATAGCAATCAAAATCAAGAGCCAAAATCTAATTAATGAACTAACATGGCTAGGGCTTCAAGCAACCCTAATCCTAAAAGACTACTGACACATAATTAAAATTGAAACAAACATAATTGAATTCATTAAAGTAAAAGCAATAAAAGTAGAGATACAAAGGAGATTATTGAAGATGAGACATAGCAGAAAACCACGCCAAAGCTTGTCCTCCAATGCTCATGTCAAACTCTCTCACATGCAGAAACTAAAAACTGTTTTAATTTAAAAACTGAATTACAATGTAAATTGCGGCTAGGGTGTCTATAGGTCCTCACTCGCGAACCCTAAGGTCCTTTTAATAGGCCTCTAAACCTTTACAATGTAGGAGATAGTTTAAGACAAAATCCTAATTAAAAACTAACTTAAACTTCCTATCCTAGTTTGAATGGAAAAGGAACTAGAAAAAGCAATCCTTGTTGGAATTGGAGTAGGATTTGCGGCAATACTTGTGATAAACACTTATGAGCTTTCTTGCACACCAAGGCAGCTTTTGGAGTCTTCTGGAGGATGCTTGGACCTAGACCATTGAGATGTATTGCTCTTTAATTTTCATTTGAGATGCTTTGTTGTATTGGGATGGGGCATTCACTTTCCTCACCGGATTTTTCTAGACATCCGGATTTTCATAGTGAGGTTTTAATGAGGCCCAAGCAAGTTATGGCACCCCGGGTTTAAATTGTATGGTTCTTACCCTTTATTGAATGAATTCATTCTTCTTGATAAAAATATATATATATATATATATATATATGAAATACGTGAAATTAAAAAATAAAATAATTTTCTATAGACTTGATATAAAAAAATTTAAAAAGTCGTGTAATATCACAAGTGCAACGCACATGTTGGACGTCTATTATTATTGTAAAGGGAAGAGAGTTGTTTGGTGAAGCTTTTTTCTTTCCATATATACCCTTCACTTAAATATAAAATTATTTAATCAAATATAAATGATGAGGGTACAATAGTAATCCCATGTTTTAGTCGTGAAAAAATAATATCACAAGTATAACGCGCATGTACGAAGTCTAGTATATATAAAGGGAGAAGTTGATTATGGTTAAATTTCTCATAATTCCCAAAATATCTTTGCTAAACACATTTATTCAAAAATAGATGATTTAATAAGTGAGGTCAAAATAGTAAAAATAGGTTAAATTTCTCATAATCCCCTAAATATCCTTACTTAACAAATTTATTAAAAAATGAATGATTTAATAAGTGAGGTCAAAATAGTAAAAATAAAAATATATTAATTAACGAGTAAAAAAAAAATATATATATATATATATATATATATATATATAACGCCAAAATTTGATTTTGATTAAATTTTCAATAAACCCAAAAAAGTCCTTAGTTGAAGAAAATATTAAAGAAAATACAATCTAATATATTAGGCTTATTACTCAACTTGCTACCTGAACCGGACATGTAATCTCAATTTGCTCCCCCAATGCGAAATCGTAACAATGTAACCCCTGAACCCCCCTTCTGTCAAGTCCGTTGCATCAACCGTTAGTCTTCGTTACTAACGGTGTTTAGAGTGCTTATGTGTTACCTATGTGGCACCTGTGATGCAAGAAGTCAATGAGACGACATAAGGATGGAGTTGGGATGACATTTGGGCGGAAAAATCAGCCCCAACCCAGGGGAAATCGTAACCCTAGAGGGGAAATTTCGAAAAATTCAGCAGTAATCCCACAAAAAAGTTGCGAATTGGACCTTTATAAAGGTTTGTGAACCACAAGACACCAACATCATCAATCAATTTGCAGTTAAAAGGGAGATTGAGATATGGAGGATAGTGGATTTACCATGCAGCCGAGAAGATGCTTTTGTGGGAAGATGGGGAGAATGAAAACTTCATGGACGGATGAAAACCCAGGTCGGAGGTTTGTTGTCTGTCCAGATGCTAAGGTAAGTGAAATGGATGAAAAGGAAGCAATTTTTTTATTAATAGTGAAAGGGATTTTGGTTTCTGGGTTATGATATTAATAGGAATTGGTGTTTTTTGATTGTTGGTTGGGTCAATATGAACATATTTGGCTGGGTTTATGAGAAACAACAATGATTCAATAAGAAGAAAATGAAATTGATGTTTTGATTGTTGTTGTTTCGATTGATTTGTGAAATGTTTGAAATTGTAATCTGTTTTGCAGCATAATGGACAAGGTAGAGGTAGAGGTAGAGAGAAAGGTTGTGATTTTTGGGAGTGGTATGATCCGAAAATGTGCAAGAGGTCAATGACAATAATTCCGGGGTTGTTAAGGAAGGTTGATAGAATTGAAGAGCAATTGTTGAATGAGAAGAGGAAGGTGACTAAGCTTTGGATTGCACTCTTGGTTACTTGGTTCTTAGTGGTTGGAATCATCTTCAATCCTTCACTTTAGTTATGTATTAGGTTATGTTTGCAAGCTTGGCACTATTAGTTATGTTTAAGGGTTTGTATTATGTAAAAGTTAGTTTGGTGGATTGTGGAAATATGTAAGATGTTTATGCAATGCATTTTATATCTAGTAAGAATGGAAGTTGATAAATTAAGAATGAGAAACATCCCAAAGTCATTCATGAATCAAACTTTGATAATAACAAACCTAATTGGGACCCTCACAAACCATCATATCATTTAAACAAAAGGAACAAACAGAGCACCACTAAGCAAAATAGGGTCACAATATTTGAAATAGTAAGCAAAGCAAAACAACAAGTCCTTCCACTAAGCACTAAATAGTAAAGCAACTATTTCTTCACACGCTTTGCAGGCGACTTGAATCTCATCCTCCTTCCACTTGATACGGGTGATTGATGTTGTGAACTATCACTTGGCTGAGTAGTGGTAGGGCTTGGATGCACTAGTACAGGTTGGACAGCAGGTGTGGTGCTTGATTGAGGGTTCTGGGCAGTGCTGGTAGTTGCTGGTGGTGGATTTGGGCATGATTCTTGCCTTGAGACAGTGGCTGTACTTGTTGGCACAGGATTTGGGCATGATTCTTGTTTATAGGCAGCCCTGCCTTCCTCATTTCCAAGGGTAGTGCTCCTTGTTCGTCTTCGGACCTAATGAAATAAAAATCCATAGTAAACACCTAGCCATAATTGAGTTCAATGATAAAGTCAACTCACTTCAATCACACCTCACTTCAATCACAATTCAATTTAATGACAATACAATGTAGATCAGACTCACTTCAATCACAACTCACTTCATTCACACTGTACCTCAGACTGCCAAGAAACACATTCGTAATATTGGTGTAACCTGAGACTATTAATATATGCTCTGGGTGTTAAGTGATACGATATGACAGAATCAGGGTATTAAGTGATACGTAGGCATAAGTCCATGGATGTTAAGTGATACTATAATTCTAGATTCAGCTATAATAACAGGTTCTGCATGTGCATGTGTAAGCATTCAAATGAACTTGAATTACGATAGTATACTTATAGGTAGCTTGTCCCCCCTAGCTTTGGATGCAGCACGTTGTTTCCTCCTTTCTTGCTTACGTTTGAACTTAGCTTCAGCGGTAGGGTCAAGGGGTTGTGTGCATGCATTTCGTCTATGGCCATTAGCACCACAATTACCACACTTAAGGGTAGAGTGGTATCGAGGGAACTTGGTAGGATCTGGAGGAGGAGGAGGAGGCGCGTTCTGACTTCTCTTTATTTTCATCCTTGGTCGCCCTGGCTGCTTACGATACTTTGGTGGCTTTAGGGTTGCTGCACCAACCTTCTCCCACTGATCTTCACTAGGAACTGGTTTGATAATCCCTTCATATGTCCTAGTATAGGCAGCATGGGAGTAGCAATCATGCACATACTTATCTGGGTTGCCATTGAATCGACTAATGGCACTGCAAGCATGTGGGCAGGGAATCCCAGTAAGTTGATATCTTCTGCATGAACATGTGTGAGCATTCAAATCAACTGAGAATCTTCTTCCATGTGAATGTTTGACCTCGAAGATGTTCCCACCACAATGACTAGGAATCAAGGTATGCCCTGCCTTTTTATTGACCTCCAGAAGCCTGTGGATTCTTTTACCAACCAAATGGTCCCCCCAAGTACTACCTTCATCTCTTCTCTTAGTCATGAATGCACTTAGGTATTGCCTGACTTTGTCCACCATAGATATAATAGGCTTAGGCCTAAATGGGAGAATAACTTTGTTGAAGGCCTCCAATAGATTATTCAGCAAGATGTCGCACTTATAGTCAATCTTGAAATGACTTCTACACCATTGTCTTGCATCCCTTTCTTTTAGCCAATTGTGAGCAGACTGATTGAGAACTTTCATTTTCTTCATTTCTTCATTGTACCAAGGTATTGTAGTTGCCCTAGCAATCTTATCCATTTGCATTTTGACATCCAATCCTTTATGCGTCGCATTGAGGTTTCCGTATAGATGCCTCAAGCAATGCCTGTGTTCTGCATCAGGGAATATTTGGTTCACTGCATCTAGCAGCCCCTTTTGTTTATCAATCATTATGACAACTGCGTGTGAGTTTTGAATTTGCAAGTCCTCCTTCAACAACTCCATAAACCACCTCCAACAATTGAAGTTTTTAGATTCACACACAGCATTTGCAATGGGAAACATCCCATTGTTGGGATCCACTCCTACAGCTGCCAATAATTGCCCAGGGTGAATGCCCTTAATATGGCATGCATCAAACCCAATGAAGGGCCTGCAGCCTTTCATCCAACCTTGTTTGCAAGCTTCCAAACAGAAATACACTCTCTCAAATCGAGGGCAATCATCAGCTTCCAACTCAGACTTGATTATCACTGTGGAACCAGGATTAGTCTTCAGCACTCGCAAACAGTATTCCCCCAACACCTCATATTGCCTCTTGTAGGTCCCTTCCACCACTTCCAATACACTGGCCCTTGCCCTAAAGCATGCTGCCCTTGAGGGTCTTAAACCAGTTTCTGCATTAACCAAGTCTTGGAATTCCACCCAATCCCATTTGTTGCTTGCCAACTGCCTCCCATACTTCCATGACAGCCACTTAACATTAGCATGTCTGTTCTTAGTCCCTACACCGTAGTTGTGCTCACTCTTAAACTCTTTAATTTGCATAGTCATGCTGCCTCCTATTTTTGAAGCATAAAACATAAACTCATAGCCACTCCCACAAACCACCCTAATCCGATTAGGCTGATTCTTTTTAAAAGTTAGTTGTCTTCCATTGTTCACTGAGTAGATCCTCACAGCTTCTCTAAATATGGCAGCTGATTCAAACTTCTGCCCTATCTCAAAATGAGGATCCTTCATCTCCATCTCAGGAATAAAGTCTCTTGTCTTTGGAAGTGGTTTCTTCTTCCTACTCCTATTGCCCACTTCCTCATCTGAGTCTACACTAGCAGTAGCAATCCTTGGTGACAAAGGAACCTCTCTTTCTTCAAAATCTTCCTCAGTCTGTGGAGGAGGAGGAACTACCTCTTCATCATTTGTCTCGAATATGTCATCATTATCACTTAGACATATTGCATTAGCATCCCCTTCACCATAACCATCATCTTCAAAGTCCTCAAGTTCCTTAGATTGACCACTATCATCACCACTCTCGGGGTTGCCCTTCTCTTTATCACCCTCATTCACTTTTTATTTACCAGGTCTCTGACTATATTGGCCACCACTAGCTTGCAAATCCAGTTCTTCCATTTCTTCTTCTAATTCAAATTCTTCATCCACTTCTTCACTACTTTCTTCTTCCACTCGAACTTCGTACAATTCGTCTTCATTAGCATCAGCTTCACTACGTTCTTCTTCATATTCAGGCACATCTTCTACATCTTCAACTGGACCTGTGCTTGGACCAGCCTCTGGATCTGTGCTTGGACCAGCTGGATTTGCATATGTGCTTGGACCAGCATCTGCATCTGTGCTTGGACCAGGTGGTTCAAATGTGCTTGGACCAGCATCTGTATATGTGCTTGGACCAGCTGCTTCAAATGTGCTTGGACCAGCATCCAGATCTGTGCTTGGACCAGCTGCTTCATATGTGCTTGGACCAGCATCTGGATCTATGCTTGGACCATCTGCTTCATATGTGCTTGGACCAGCCTCTATAGTATGCACCAGATCTTCATCTGCCACTTGGTCCACAGCATGGGAAGCGTACACATGCAGTGCCTTATCTGCTCTCTTTGCAGCCCTTCGAATGTGGACCAAAAGCTGTTGATCTGTGCATAGTTTGAAAAACACTCCACTTTTGGCTTCTTGTGTGTAGAATTCCACCCTATCCTCAATGTACCCTTCCTTCTTCACTAGTGCATTCAATTCAATAAGTGAACTGTAGTCCCAACAACACCAGTCATACCATTTCAATGCCCCATCTGTATATGTCCACTTTCCCACTTTATGTACTATCTTGCCACAGTGATGTAGTGCGATGGACACTATGTCATTGCAGTCCCCTACACCAATCAAAAAAATTTAATGCATAATAAGCTTAAATCATCCACACCAAACACACAATAGAAAATCAAACCCTAATCCAACAGCAGACCCTAAACCCTAAACCCTAAACCCTAAACCCTAAACCCTAAACCTAAACCTAAACCAAAACCCTAAACCTAAACCCAAAACCCTAAACCCTAAACCTAAACCCTAAACCTTAAACATAAACACTAAACCTAAACCCTAAACCTAAACCCTAAACCTAAACCCTAAACTGTAAACCTAGACCTAAACCCTTATCCAAAAATCAGACCCAACATCAAAACTCACTGCAAATCCACAACTCTCTGCCTAAATATACACTCACACCAACATCCAACATCAAAATTACCATATTGAGGTTGATGTGCACACAATGAACTCTAATCCAAAATACCATACCCTATATCCTAATTTATGTTCCAAACAGCCCAACCCTAAACCCTTTACTCTAATCCAAAATGCCCAAACCTAAACCCTACACTGTCAAAATCACAACTTTCCAGCCAACAATCACACACTACCAGCCACTTTCAAAAAGTTTACATATTGTAAACTAACTACCAACCTTTTCTAAACCCACCCGCCATATTATTTGGCACAACTAAGTGCCAACAAAATTTAAAAAGTTCTATTTTCAAAGGCTTACACAAACACCAACCAAACATTGAATCTTTTAACCAAATAGGACAATTAACTTCCAAAACCATTTCGGATTTCAAATTTTCAAATTTCCAAAACTCAAACTTACCATATTGAGGTTGACTTCCACCGGGTTTTCTAGGGATTGTCATCCTCGGTTTCTTCACAGATTGAACTCGCCTTGCTATCCGATTGACACCCCCAACAACCCTTTACCCGATTGATTCAAGTTTCCGCCTCTTCAATCTTCTCTACAAACCCTAGAATTCGCCCACCCCTGTAATTTCTCCCCAAATCGAACTGATTAACCCCTCTCCCTTTCCCGATCCACGTCGTTTTAGTGGGATCCACACGTGTGGGCCACATAGGTGCCACATAGGTGCTACATAAGCACTCTAAACACCGTTAGTAACGAAGACTAACGGTTGGTGCAACGGACTTGACAGAAGGGGGGTTCAAGGGTTACATTGTTACGATTTCGCGTTGGGGGAGCAAATTGAGATTACATGTCCGGTTTGGGGAGCAAATTGAGTAAGTTGAGTAATAAGCCATTATATTAAGGGTAAAAGGGTAAAATAAATAATGAAATAAAAAAGATAAAGATATTTAATTGTTGTAACATTGTTGGATTTGTAAAGCAATTAACATTATCTGATTTTTTGTTTTTTATTATCATAACTCAGAAGGGCGTTCTTTGGTTGCATTTTCTTTCACATACCCACATTCACTAATTATTATTTTTTCAATTACCAAAGCAAAGAAAACTCAACGAACATGGAAATTCCAGCATCCACTTACATTGATTTTTTTTCTTTCATTTGTTTTAAAAATAAAAAATAAAAATTATAACCACATTTTATATATTCAAAAAATGCAGATTGACACGCGCGTATATAATAAATTCAAGTACTTCTAAAGTCGCACGTAGTGCAGCGTGATATGAAAATTTACTTGGACGAGTTGGTTTGGTCGTCCACTTCCTTCAAAGAGTTGGTTTGGTTGTTCAAATCCTCTTTCAATAGTGAGGCTCCAGTTCGAATCCCAGCATAGCCTCTTTTAATAGTTTTTTAGCTTTTGGTTTCCTTTTCCTTTTTTTTTTTCTCTTGGTTTTCCTTTCCTTGCCTTTTCCTAAACACAATATTTTCTTTTCCTTTTCCTTTTTCTTTTGTTTTCTCTTTTCCTAAATCAAACCAAATAATTTTTTCAAACTCAAATAACTTTTCCTATTATGTTTTGTTAAACAATAAACTAGCCTCCTCTATAATATTTAAGTTATTTTTTAAACGCTAGCCCCTCCCTTGTTCTCAATATTAAAGAAATCGAAGAAAATAATTTTAATTCAAGGGAGACGATATTTAGTAATGGTCTCTTGTCATAATTTTAATTTTTGTGAGTTTTGATATAAAAATAGTTTTTTAAAAGTGTTCAGATATATATATATATATATATATATATATATATATATATATATATATATACCAATATACGGACACTTTGAGGGTTGAAGAATTGTGGGGCCCCAATTTGAAGGTTAACCTTGGGCCCCCCGATATCTTAGGACTGGCCCTACTCACGCATGTGTCAATTTGTTATTCAGTTGTGAAGTCACGTAATGCGCCGAAATGCTTCTCGTTGACCCGAATAAGGCTAGTTTACATCTATACCACAAACATATGATCAAGTTTCAGCGTTTCACTTTACCTCTCCAAAAATTTAAGTGACCCATTTGACCTATTGGCCAATGTTTCATATAGCACTTTCCCCTTTCATCAACTTAATCCAACATTTTGTTTATTATTATTTTTACTTTTCTAAGATACGAAATTTTATCCAACATTCTGTTAATAGCAAAGATAATGTTGCAGGGGTATTTGCGTAATTTTTTCTTATTTCTAATTATTCTTTCTTATATAAAGAAGTTGTAGAGAAAGTGGTTGAATATATAAGAGCATTTCTAGTAGAGTCCTTAAAATATTTTTTTTAATTAATTTAGGGATTTTCAAAGAAAAAATGGTTCTAGCAGAGTCCATATCCTACTCCCTACTTTAGAATTTTATTATTTTGGGGTTTTGAATCCCTAAATTTAACAAATATGAGAGAAAAAATAGAGATTATCTATCTTCTCACAATTGCATGAATTTCATAAATAATAAATTGAGGATATTCAAATGTTTCATTTGAAATAAATAATAAAAATTTTTTTTTTTTAAATTAATAAAATATTTAAAATTTAATAAAATAGAAAAAAATACTGGAGTAAACTTGCGAAAAGAGAATGGCGCGCGACACGGTCATAGGCGGTGATCGATGGGCCTCAAAAACTGTAATTTGTACTTTCAGTTAATTTTGGACTTCTATTTGTTTAAGAACATTTCAGAGCTTGTCGTTGGGTAAAGCCCTAGTGTTAATAACTTGTATTTAAGCTATAAATGAAGATTAAGAGATGTCTCGTGGATTCCAGAACCTCTGTCAAAAAAGAATTCAGAAAACAAATCAAAGCACCAATCAGATGATAATAAAAAAAAAGTCATGAGGTGAAAGAATATGTATAGAGGTAACTCAATTGTAATCCTTGTGTAAGATATGGGCTCAGACACCATCGAGGATCAATTCGGCGGACGAATGAGGAATGAGGAGCCTTTAATTTGGGTTGTCATCGACCAAAACCTCGTTGAGGCCTAGATCAAAGGATAAAGGGATTATTATTGTAAATGTTTTGTCATATGGGGACCATTATTGGGACTCATTTACTGATTTACTGATATGGGTTAAGGAGCCCGTCATCGTACGTGGGTGGTGGGACATTTGGGTGTGTTCCAACTTCCAAGTCAAGATCTCACACAACAAGTTCATATTGACAATGTTCATGTAGGCAACAATTATTTAATTTGTTTCTATCCTCTCTCTATCTATCCCTCCGGGGGTGGGGGATGGGGTTTATTTATTTTCTATTAATTTCTTTATTTTCTATTATTTTCCCAGCTGGAAGGGCAAATTGTATAATCTTCTCTCTGGCTCTGGGGTGTGGACCGGGAGCACGTGCGGTGAAAAAGAGACAAATTTTGATTACATGAATTAAACTATGATTTGGAAAAGCAGGAAACGTTGAATCCAAGTGTGTGTTTGACAACTGAGAGAGATTCAAGATTTAAGAGCACGCCAGTTTCGAGCTTCCACTTTGCAATTATGGAGTTATATATGCACTTGTGCTCATGGTTGGCATCCAACACAAGACACCTTCGCTAGTGAAGGAGCGAAGGAGTGAAGGAGCTCACACGGTGACACTTGTTACGGTGACACAAACAAGTGACACCGAAGTCACAGAGAAAAACGAGAAGCAAAAATGAAGTTCAAGTGACAACAACTGAACTGAATAAGGTGTTTATATACACATTTTATAACAAGTTAAAAAGAAAAACAAGGACAACCAACCAACCAACCAACCTTGTGCATGTATAAATAACAAGATTACATTACATACATTAAATGGTACAGAAACACAGGCAGCAGCAGCACCTCCACAGCATTTCAACTTACTTGTAAACCACAGGGAAACAAAATTGGGGATCATCGATTCTCCACCTTGTTTCTTCTTTCTTTCTTTCTTTCTTCCAAAGAATTCTTTCCTTGAAGATTCCGACAAAATTCGGGCTAGGGGTAGGGCTACTTATTGCTTACTTTCAGGGACTTCTTTTATGCTCATCTCTACCATTTCAACTCCACCAAAACCTCCATCGTCGGTGGCTATGGTTGATTGAGAGTCAGTGATTCCAGAGCCTGCTTGGATTTCCTTCAACGTTTTCATGACTTCAATCATTGTGGGCCGCCGCCATGGCCTATCATCCAAACAAGCACAAGCTACCTTTAAGTGCTGTAAAAGCTCAATCTCAAGGGTGGCATCCTCTTTCATGAGCTCCAGATCAAAAACATCACTTATTCTCAACTTCGCATGTTGCTTTACCCAACCCACAAGATTATTGTCACCAAAATCCGCTGAATCTGTAGGACGTTTTCCTGTTAAGAGCTCAAGCAATACTACACCATAACTATAAACATCACCTTTCGTCGAACATCTAAAGCTCTGGTAGTATTCAGGAGGGACATAACCAGGTGTGCCTGCTAGAGTGCTCACACTCAAATGTGTGTCCATTGCACTCATAAGCCTTGCCATTCCAAAATCCGAGACTCTGGCGTCCAGATTTTCATCAAGCAGCACATTGCTCGATTTCATATCCCTGTGAATGATATGTGGGATGCAATTGTGGTGAAGAAAGGCCAATCCCCTTGCAGAACCAATGGCAATCTTCCTCCTTGCAGCCCAGTTCAGCTTGATTCCAGCTTTCTTCGGTTCATGTAAAACATCATCTAAGCTCCCATACTTCATGAACTCATAAACCAAAAGCCTTTCTTCTCCTACTTTGCAGTATCCAAGTAGGGGAACAAGGTTCCGGTGCTTGATCTTCCCGATTGTTTCCATTTCAGCTGTGAACTCACGATCGCCCTGTCCACTTATATGTATTAGTTTCTTGATGGCTACAACACTACCATCTTTAAGTTGGGCCTTGTATACATCACCAAAACCACCAGAGCCTACAAGGCTGTCATTGTGGAAACCATTGGTGGCCTCAAGAAGGTCTGCAAAAGTAAGCTTTTGTAGGGGCTTTTCAAATGTAGCAAGGTTGATGCTTAATGCTTCCCGGGTACCAGTTAGCTTCCATCCATTTGCAGTGCCTATGCCTGTCCCTGATTGGTTGCGACTGTTGTCTATATAAACATCAAGGCCTGAAGAATCCTTCTTTTTTCTCCTTTTCTTGGTTTCAATGGCAACAATAAGCAAACCAAAGATGCAGAAAAGGGAGAAAAGTAACCCCATTGCCACGCTACCTGCCAGGGATGCTTGTCTTCGATGAGACTTTTGATGGGCATTTGCACTTGACCCAGAAGGTCCCCCACATGGATTCAAAGGATACCCACAGAGACCTGAATTGTTGATGAATCTGTAGGCAGGGAAAGTCTCTAACTGACCCATCTCAGGAATAAGTCCAGACAAAAAGTTATTTGATAGATCAATTTCATTGAGCATGGAAAGGCCAGCAAGAGCCTGTGGAATACTCCCCTCAAGGCTATTGCTAGAGAGATCAAGAATGTTGAGGCTTTTCAATTTTCCAAGCTCTTCTGGTATTGAACCAGATATATTGTTATGCCCCAAATCCAAAATATACAGATAGTACATACTACCAATCTCTTTGGGAATGCTACCAGATAACGAATTATGCGAAAGATCAAGGAAAATCATAGAACCATTATGGTTAAACGTTGGTTGGAGAATACCTCTGTACACTCTAGTGAAGTTGCAGGGGTTTCTTGTTGAAATTCTGTTCAATTGCTCGCTTCTGATCCCGGCAAACTCTAGCAAATTCCCAGCTCCATGACACTCCTTGCTTCCATCATTCTTGATATATACATAGGTTTTCGAAGCAACAAAATTCACCGCAATGTTCCCAGATTGTTTGAAAAGTGCACGGGGGATTGTTCCATTCAACAAATTGGTATTCAGATCCAGCCATATCAAGCTCTTGCACTCCCCAAGCTCCGGGGGAATGCTTCCATAAAACGAGTTGTTACTGAGCTTTAGTATTGCAAGATTCGGCAGCTTCCCAAGCCACCCAGGAATCACACCACTCAGCTTGTTGTTTGCCAACGAAATCCAATTCAAATTAGTGCAGTTGCTGAGTCCAGCAGGAATGGACCCAGTTAACTCATTGAAGTCTAGAATTAGATTCTCAAGTGACCCAAGATTCATCAACTCTTGTGGGATTTCCCCAGTCAGCTGATTCAACCAAATAATCAAGTCCCGAAGCTTGGACAAGGACCCCAAGCTTGAAGGGATTGTGCCCTTGAGATAATTGAAGCTCAAATCTAGAGCAACAAGCTGAGAACAGTTGCTCAGAGTTGGAGGAATGGTACCAGTAAGCTGATTGTTTTGGAGGTACAATACCTTCCAGCTGTTCCTGGGATCTCCACAGAGCCCAGACGGAATTGGGCCAGTAAGATTATTAGAGCTGAGATCCAAACTCTCTAAGCTTGCAAGCTTAGACAGAGAATCCGGTAGAGTCCCAACGAAATTGTTAAGGGAAAGAGACACAGTTTTTAAGTTGGTGAGCTTCATTAAAATGTCAACAGGTATTTCACCAGAGAAATTATTGCTGGATATGTCCAGAGACTCCAATGAAGCACATGAGGTCAATGCATCAGGAACCATACCCGTAAGGCCATTTGTGGAAAGATCAAGCTCCACAAGTTCTGCACATGAATTCAACAAGCTGGAAGGAATTGTACCTTGAAACTCATTTCCGCCAAGTGACAAGAACTTCAAGTTGTTGGTTGGCATGGCTGGAATTAGGCCAGAAAAGTGATTGATAGAGAGATTCAAGAACGTGAGGCTGCTGCAGGCGGAGATAGCACGGCCAATGTCGCCGGAAAACTTATTTCCAGAGATATCAAGGTGGTCCAAAGCCAAGCAATCACCAAAAGAAGGAACTGAAATGGAGAAATTGTTGGAGGACAAATCCAGGTGCTCCAGTTTCTTGCAGCTGGAAACACTAGCCATCTCCCCTGAGATTTTGTTCCCCTTCAAAACCAGTTGCTGCAAGTCACCACAGCCTTTGGATAAGATCCAAGGGACCACGTTTGGGCCTGAAATCTTGTTGTGGGAAAGATCAAGAACCTGGAGGGTGAGTGTGAACAAGGCATTATTAGAATCTTTGTGGTTTGAGAAATCAAGAGAGTTGGAAGAGAGGTTGAGAAATTTCAAGCTGGAGCAAGCAGACAAGTTGGGGACATCAGAAATTGAGCCTGATAAGGAGTTATCAGATAGATCTATGGTGCTGAGGAGAGGGCTGCACTTGGATTTAGGAGGGAAGGAGATGGAGAAGGGGCCAGAGAGAGAAGTTGATTTGAGAGTAAGAGACTCAAGGGAATCAAGGGTCATCAAGAAAGTAGAGACAAGGGTGAGATTGGTGGCTAAATGGATGGCGCTGAGGTCTATGGAGGAAACCCTGCTTTGTTTGCAGAAAACACCAGAAAAGGCACATGGGTTTTGGTTGGGGAGCCAATTGGAGACAAGGGTCGAGTTTGGAAGAGAGAATTTGAAGCTGAGGAGTTGCTGCGTGTCTCTGTAACTGTAAGATGAAGGTGGTGTTGCAGACAAGGCTTGGAAAGAGAGCAAGTGAAGATGAAGAAGAAGAAAGGGGAAAGAGAAGTGTGAAACAGTTTTGTGGGGTTTCATTTTTTGTTCCAGTTAATTTGAGGTGCTAAATGAAGGGGGTTTGGTTTTAGGTTCTGAGGCCTGCCATTAGAGAGAGCTCAGAAGCTAGACCTGCTGGTTAGAGAGAGAGAGAGAGAGAGTCAAAAGTTCGAGTAAGGAAGGTAAGAAGGGTATTTATCAAGTGGAAGGAGTGGACACAGTGATTGCTCACATGCCATGTGACTCTCGCTCTCTCCCAGGCAGTGAGAGAGGAGAGAGAGTCTCTGGTTGTTTGATTGTCTGGATTAATAAACTCTCTCTCTCTACGTTTTCTTTAAAAAATTACCTTTTAATCTTCTTCTTCTTTGATTTTCAATCATTCTCTTTAAAGGTGTAGTATAGTTATTTACACTAACAAACTCTTCAAATTTTTCGTGTGTTTACAAAATCACCCTCAAGTTTTATAAATTACATTAACACCTCTAAGATTTTAATTGTTTTCGCATCAGTACATCACCTCTGGTTGTTTACTTGTTCGTGCGCGAATGAGTGAGTTTTGTAATTAAGATGTTTATGTAGGATTTAATTGGAATTAAGGATAGAGGTTTTTTTAAATAAAATAATATATTGAGAGTAACCAGTACAACAGTTAGACGAAAAAAATATATATCAAATTATATTTTAGAATCTTATATTTTACATTAAATTTCTTACTTATGCTTGATTTTTCAAATTTTGTCTTTACGTATTTTAAACTCTTTAAAGCGTAATAATTTTGTTCTATCGTTAATTATTCTGTTAAATAATATGTTAACTATTGATGGGTCTCATGTCGAACCTATCTTTAAAATTTTATTTTGCAATATAGATGGGAAAAAAATAATAGAAAATAAAATTTGAACAAATAAATTAAAATTAAAAAAATAAAAAATAAAAAATAAAATACTTCTTCTTCCTCTTCTTTTTCTTCCCCTTCCTCATCTTCTTAAAAAATTTTAAAAAATCTGGAATTTTTGAAACAATTTGGAAAAATTATGAAAATCTATGCATTTTTCTTCACTAAAAGAAAAGTAACTTTTATCGGGTCAAATCCAAATCGTTTTATTTTTATCCGGTTAAATCCAAATCGGAATGCTAAAAATAGTTTGAATCGAATTGGTTTCCGATGTCAACAAATTTATACCCACATATAATTAATTTTTGATGATATGTGGGTCGATGGCTGTGAAGGGCTCAAGCTGGTGGTGGTACTGCCTTCTAATAATTTGTTTACTAAATTTTATGTTTTTGAAGTATGAAATATTTATGAATATTTTAATTTTTTTTTCCATGTAATATTTTTTTTTAATTAGAAGTGACTAAAATTGTAAAATTTCTGAAATAGAGTTATCAAATTGGTCAAAAATGAAACACAGTAACTAAAATTGATTTTGGACCAAAATACAATGACCAAAAGGGTATTTAACCCTAATAAAAATTAAACCCTAAAACCTAAACAATTATATATATATATTTCGAAAAAAAAAACAATTATATATATATATATATGTATATATAAGAGTCGAACACAAAATTTCAAAATTCCTAATAAATAAAAAATTAAAAATATCACTTAACAATAATACTAATAGGAATAAAAAAACAATTATCATTCCTCAAACTATTATTATGGGGACTAATATAAATACTATTATCTCCTTGTCCCTCAACCTTTATGGCTTTTTGCGTACGTGAGAGATGAGAGAAAATGATAGGTCCATCACTATCAATTAACCAAGATTCTCATCTATTAATTTATTGAGTCTTTTAGGAGGTATTTGATGACAAATTCGTTTTCATTTTTATTTTTCAATTTTATTGAAAATTGGAAATTGAAAACTTGTTTGATAGCTAATTTTGATTTTGATTTTACAAAAAAAAATAACTAAGGGGTGTATTCAATTTAGAATTTAAGAGAATTTTGGAGAATTTTTTTGAAGTGTTGGATTTATGGAATTGTAGAGAATTTGATAGGGTTCATTTGGAACTTTGATGAATTTATATAGACGTCTATTGGGGTGATTCATGGGTCAAATTTTTTTCTTCGTAAGTCATTAATTAATAAAAATACTCACAACGCAAACAGTAGTTCATGTCATCGAGGAAACCCACAACACCAATTCATGTTTCAAATCACAATATTGGTGGCCGCTGAAGGAGTGCATAAGTTGCCCGCCATCAATGGCACTAGCGACTTGAAGGAAGCATTGCAAAAGCTTGGATCCATTCCCTCAAACAAAATCTTCGTAAGAAACAAATACTACTTCGAACTGGAAGTTGTTAATATCTCTTCTTCGATTTATGCTTGATTCATATATTTTTGTGTTGTTCTTCCTGTAGGCAAGAGAGGTGTTGTGGACTCCTGTAGGTAGTACAGGTGTTGTGGAGACTCCTCAGCATAATCATTTCCCCAACTAAAATCAATTTCAATTATATAAAATGCATGATAATTTCTTGAAACAAAACACAGAAAATAATCCAATTCACTTAAATCCAATATTCATCCAACCATAACACTTCACCCAACTCATACTCAATCGAAAAGCTTTTGAATTTAAAATACAATATTCATCAACCAAAGTCTCATACCTCATATAATCACTGCTCAAACAAACAATGCTTCTTTTCATCATCAATTTCTTCTTCTTCTTCTTCCATTTCTTCACCCTCCATTTCCTCACCCTCAATTTGTAACGACCCAGACCAGAAATTAAAGTAATTTGATAATTTAATTAAACAAATGACGATTTTACCCTCGATTTCAGAGGGGTGCGGGAGTCACTTTTTGTCTGACAGTACTTTTAGAAGTTTGTCTTGGGTCGTTGCGTAGGTCTCAAACTCATGAGTTCGTAGACAGGCGGCACACAGAAAACGGAGACCTGGTGAGAGCGTTGTGGGTCTAAAAGCTTCAGGGACAGTTTGCTCATTTTGGAAAAGTCCAAAATTAAGGGGATATTTTTCTCTTTTCGGAGACTTTGCTCAGACCCGGATGAGACACACTCTCTCCTCCATCGAACTCTCACTCTCTCCCCGTGCGAGCATCGCTCATCTCCACCACCATCGACCCATTTTGGGGTCGATACGACCCACACGAAGGCCAGGGATGGAATCACCTCGACCTTGTGAGCAGTTTGGTGTCAGTTCGAGCCTTGATCACCACCAGAGACGGCGGTTCGATGGTCGGAGAGGAAGCCAAAACTTTCCATGGATTTTCCGACCGATCGAGGTATGTTTTCTCAAATCTAAGCTTGGATTTGGATTCCTGAGAAGGAGTAGATGAATTTGCACGTGTGGATCGTAAACAAATGGTGGAGTTTGGAGAAATCTGGGGAGCTTGGAGTCTTGGCCGTTAATGGTAGATTCCGACCACCTTCGACGGTGTCGTTGACGGTGGTCCGGTCATCTTCTCCGGCGAGAGTCCAGCGACTGGTTCGGCTCTATGAGCTGACATGGCAATCCAGTCAGCTGCTGACTCAGCTGACACGTGGAAGCCTAGTCAACAGCTGATTCACTGACACGTAGTGCCACGTGGTGCCACTTGGCAGCACAGTCAGCGTCCAGTCTGCAGTTAGTTGACCGTTGAGTCAACTGATGCCGTCAGGGTTTGACGGAATATGCTGACGGCGTTAGCATATTCCGGCAAAAGGTAGCGGCGTTATGACGGAACCCTAATTTCGTTAGTTTGGACAGAATATTTCGATTCCGTCTAGATATTCCGTCAGAGCGACAAAATATTCCGTCGTGACATTACAAACGCGTTTGGGGAGCGTGGCGGCGCGTGGCCGGCGCGTGGCACGTTGTCTGGCCTTCTACCGGCGTGTGGCGGCCCGTGGGGCTGTTTGCCGGCCCACGGCGGTGCATGTCAAAGGTTTTGGAACACGCCAGATCGGATTTTGGTAGTTTTGAGGACGTTGGAGTCCGTTTATAGCCCCGTTTGAGTAATTCCAGCTACATGGACCACCATGGAGCGGGTTTTGGCTCGGGGAGTCCGGGATATGGGTTATTCCTTGGGGCTGGGGTTTCCTTGAGTTTGTACTTTCGATGTACTATGAACGAACTGGGTTTCCGGGATTGCGTGACATGCGTACTTCTATGTATTATGTTATGCCACGAATTATGATTTTAGGTTTTGACCCCGATGAATGATCTGAGGTATGTTATGGAAGTTTCCATCATGCTCTTGGGATATTGAGTTACGGCTCGGGATGAGTCGGGTTATTGAGCTACAGTTCTGGATGAGCCGGGATATTGAGTTAGGGCTCAGAATGAGCCGGGATATTAAGTTATGGCTCGAGTTGAGCTGGGATATCTAGTATGGCTCGGGATGAGCCGGGTTAGTGAGCTAATGCGAATGAGCTGGGATATCGAGTTACGACTCGGGGTAAGTCAGAGAGACTCAATTCAACCAAGTCTGGTACCTTCGTCATCAGGGTCAGTGGGTGGTGTGGGTGGTGACCCAGATTGACGAGTCGTTGACGATTCACACGAGGGTAACACGTCAGTTGTCTTGTTTGCTTGCGGAGGAGGTCCTCCGAGGTAGTTTGTGAACTACTAGTCTATCCTTTCCAAAGTTTAAGGGTATTTCAGGTATTAACTTTAGTGGTTAAAAGCAATCAGACAGGAGCAGGGCTTTTCGCGGATTTCGAGATGAAATTCGGGAAGGGTCCTGTCAATTTGGTATTAGAGCTCTAAGTTTAACTTCCTGCAGACCGCGCACTTGTGTGCAAATTATTTAAGGGTTCTTGTCAAAGAGAGTCCTCCGAGACGTTTATCTCTTCAGCGACCTAGAACTGAGGGAGGCGGGGAGTTGGGAGTCATGATATGCACAGGCGAGGTAGGCGTCGTTGTTGCTGATGAGTGGACTTTGGTTTTCTAAATTATAATGCATGCATATAGGTATATTTGAAATAATGTCTTGTTACGTATTGTTTTTGGTAAAATTTTCGGAATTGAGAAATTTTTATTACTGGACCGGGCTTTCAATAATTATTTGGAAATTACATTTCGGGCTATCGCCTAGCTTTATAGATTCGGGTTTTATATGGTTTGACTTGATTGATTTTGGATTTCGCTCGAGTCCATGATTTTGAGTTTAAACCCGATTTTTCAATGAATTTGGCTTAGGCCAAGAAACAAGGATTTCAAAACATGGATCTGAATTACTATCCCCGAGGGCCAAAGTTTTGTCTGATGCTGGCATCGAGGGCCTTTCTCCGCCAGATCGTTGATGCGAGCTACGGCTCGGGATTCCATTCAGGGTGTGGTGAGTCAGATTTATGATATTTTGTGTCCAGGTTGGTTTCATGGTTTTTAAACTCCTTTGAAGAGGGTTTTCATAGCAGGGTTGTGGACCACGAGACGTTTTTGTTATTCGGATTTTCATGGGTCCCACTGAGTGTTTTAACAAAACATGGATTTTGGTTTTCACTGAATTGTTATCCCCAAGGGTCATGGTTTTCTATGGCATATGATGAGGGGTATTTCCCATCACGTGTTCGTCGAGGTTTTCTATGACTGGGGTTGGAGGGTATTTCTCCGTCAGATCGTTGAGGAGTTTCTCTCATGTTGGCGTTGCAGGGTATTTCTCCGCCACATCATTGAGGTTTCTCTGACTGGCGTTGGAGGGTATTTCTCCACCAGATCGTTGAGGTTTCTCCGACTGACGTTGGAGGGTATTTCTCTGCCATATTGTTGAGGGGTTTCTTCGATGTTGGTTTTGCAGGGTATTTCTCCGCCACATCGTTGAGGTTTCTCCGACCGGCGTTGGCGGGTATTTCTCCGCCAGATCATTGAGGGGTTTCTCCGATGTTGGCGTGGCAGGGTATTTCTCCGCCACATCGTTGAGGTTGTCTATGCATCGTACAGGGACCCACATATATTGAGATGCTCGGATATGTGGAGGGATTTATCCTAGACTGGCGTGGTAGGGCTTTTCCTCCGCCAGATCTTCGATGTTTTCTGATGCTAGCGTGGCAGGATATTTCTCCGCTACAGCGTTGAAGCTGACTACACGGAGTACAAGGATCTGCATGACTTCGCAATATCTTCGGATGCGCATGTACCTATCTAACCCCTGACTTCGAGGTATATTCGGGCATGTGACGTCGTGACTTGAGGTAACTGTAGTCATGTTGGGAGTAGGCCCCACAGTAGACCTCTCGGGTTCAGAGCCTTACTTTGAGATAATTTCCTTGTTGAATGGATTCTGGTGCCTTCAAGATGTCTCCTGGATGTTGTTCTCACCTACGGTTTGTTGTCGAGACGGGAATAAAGACATGTGCAGGGTGCACAGGTTCCATTGGGAATCGCATCAGAGGTTCAGTTGACCTGAGTTAAGGGAATTTAGAGGACGAAATTCCTTTAAGGAGGGAAATTGTAACGACCCGGACCAGAAATTAAAGTAATTTGAGAATTTAATTAAACAAATGATGATTTTACCCTCGGTTTCAGAGGGGTGCGAGAGTCACTTTTTATCTGGCAGTACTTTTAGAAGCTTTTCTTAGGTCGTTGCGTATGTCTTGAAGTCACGAGTTCGTAGACAGTCGGCACGCAGAAAACAGAGACTTAGTGAAAGCGTTGTGGGTCTAAAAACTTCAGGGGCAGTTTGGTCATTTTGGAAAAGTCCAAAATTAAGGGGTTATTTTTCTCTCTCTTTGGGGACTTTACTCAGACCCAGCTGAGACACTCTTTCTCCTCCCTCGAACTCTCTATCTCTCCCCGTGCGAGTATCGCTCGTCTCCACCACCATCGACCCATTTTGGGGTCGATTCGACCCACACGAAGGCCAGGGATGGAATCCCCTCGACCTCGCGAGCGGTTTACTGTCAGTTCGAGTCTCGATCACCACCAGAGACGGTAGTTTGATGGTCGGAGATGAATTCGAAACTTTCCATGGATTTTCTGACTGATCGAGGTATGTTTTCTCAAATCTAAGCTTGGATTTGGATTCCTAGGAAGGAATAGAAGAATTTGCACATGTGGATCGTGAAAAATGGTGGAGTCTGGAGAAATTTGGGGAGCTTGGACTCTTGGCCTTTAATGGCGGATTCCGACCACAACGACGATGGCGTTGACGGTGGTCTGGTTATCTTCTCTGGCGAGAGTCTGGTGACTTGTTGGCTCTATGAGCTGACATGGTAGTCCAGTCAGCTGTTAACTCAGCTGACACGTGGTGCCACGTGGCAGCCTAGTCACCAGTTGAGTTAGCTGACACGTAGTGTCACGTGGTGCCACCTGATAGCCACGTGGCAGCACAGTCAGCGTCCAATTAGCAGTTAGGTGATCGTTGAGTCAACTGATAAAGGTGTTATGACAGAACCCTAATGTCAATAGTTTGGACGAAATATTCTAATTTCGTCTGGATATTCCGTCAGGTTTGACGGAATATTCCACCGTGACAGTACAAACGTGCATGGGGCGCATGGCGACGCATGAGGGTGCGTGGCCAGCGTGTAGTGCATGGTCTGGCCTTCTATCGACGCGTGGCAAAGCGTAGGGCTATTTCCCGGCCCATGGCGGCGCATGTCTAGGGTTTTGGAACATGCCGAATCAAATTTTCGCGATTTTGAGGCCGTTGGAGTCCGTTTATATCCCCGTTTGAGTAATTCCATCTATATGGACGACCACATAGCGGGTTTTGGCTTGGGGAGTCAGGAAGCTGGGTTATTCCTTGGGACTGGGGTTTCCTTGAGTTGGTACTTTGGATGTACCATGAACGGACTGGGTTTCCGGGATTGCGTGACATGCGTACTTCTATGTATTATGTTATGCCACAAATTATGATTTTGGGTTTTGACCCCCATGAATGATCTGAGGTATGTTATGGAAGTTTCCATCCTGCTCTTGTGATATTAAGTTACGTCTTGAGATGAGTCGGGTTATTGAGCTACGACTCAAGATGAGCTGGGATTTTGAGTTACGGCTCAAGATGAGCCGGGATATTGAGGTACGGCTCGAGTTGAGCCGGGATATCTGGTACGGCTCGGGATGAGCCGGGTTAGTGAGCTATTACGAATGAGCTGGGATATCGAGTTACGACTCGGGGTAAGTCAGAGAGATTCAATTCAACCAAGTCTGGTACCTTCGTCATCAGGGTCAGTGGGTGGTGTGGGCGGTGACCCAGATTGACGAGTCGTTAACGGTTCACACGAGGGTGACACGTCAGATGTCTTGTTTGCTTGTGGATTAGGTCCTCCGAGGTAGTTTGTGAACTACTAGTGTATCATTTGTCTGATAGGTAGGTGAAGGTCAATCAGGTACAGAAGTGGTTCTGTTGGAACCCCTGTAAAGTTCATTTGATGTTTCCAAAGATTAAGGGTATTTCAGGTATTAACTTTTGTAGTTAAAAGTTGTCAGGCGAGAGCATGGCTTTTCGCGGATTTCAAGATGAAATTCGGGAAAGGTCCTATCACAATTTCAACTGTTTATTCTTCCTCACTCTCAATTTCATCTCCATCCTTTTCTTCTTCCTCTATTTCACTAGATGCACACAAAGATGATAACCAATTGAATACAATTGAATACTCTAGAATTCCAATTGAATACACCCCCCTAAGACTTAAAAAATTAAAAATTGAGTCATTGTGAATTTTGAACGTTATCTAAATTGGCTTTTAGATAATAACCGATCATGGGGTTCTTGCCCTTAACAATCGGCTTAGACTTGTCCTTCCCCTTGCTCTTCTTATTTTTCTTCTTCTGCTTCTTAACCAGGTAGGTCTTGAGCGGAAGCACGTCAATGATATAGCCCTCCAACCAGGTAGGCCACTTAGAGGCATTGGGGGAGGCAGAATCAGTAAATCCTGACTCAAAATCATCGAATTTAGAGGCCAAAGAATCGAAGGATTCGAAGATTGAAGTCTACCCTCCACACCCACATGCGCGTCAAAAATCGACAACATCTTGATTGACAATACAAGTTTGTCATTTGGATGTCACATATACATTTTAACAGTCACATAAGCAATTTTAAAGGCATTTGAATGAAAGTGACGAAAATAGTACAACGAAATTAACGTTATTCATAAGTGCAAAGTGAAACTTCGTATTTTTTTCTCAGTATATTTAACAAGGCTTTACTTTTACCCAAACCCGGGGTTTATACTATTTTCCTCCCTTTTGTTTTTTGTTTTTTTTTTCATTTATCAACTTTATAACTGGACCATTGGAGCAGATCTAACGGTGAAAAAAGCATCCCAATTAGTGGTTGGGTGGACACGAGCGCTTACAAAACAAAATTGCTGTGCTGTCACTTGGACACTTTCTTCCTTCATGATTTTCAGTCTGTCACCATCTCACTCCTCTAATTTCTTTTCACTTTCTCTCTCTAGGTAATATGGGGGCCCAAGTGGGATCCACCCCGGCGGGCCCAAGTGCGTCCACGGTTGATGAGTTTCTCATCTAATTCGAATAAATGGGCACTGAAAATGAAAAAGAAGAGAGATAAGCGAAAATGATGATGTCTTGATTTGGAGGAAGGGGACCCACAAGCTGCAATCAACACGTGCCCATGTCCATGCGGATGACCTGGACCAATCATACACGATTTGTTTGACCCCCACGTCACCGACTGCTAGGCCATGCTGTCACTGTTAGCTAAATTTTGACGAGAGATTGGTCTACGTATCCAATGTGCAATAACGTGGTATATATATATATATACATGTATATATATATTTTTGTCAAAATTTAGGTTGATTTCTATTTAAAAGGATTAGGCAATCTCAAAGGGAGGAAGAAGATAAATGTGTTTTCGAGTAACGTATAATTGGTTTCAAACATAATAGCTGTTAGTTAAGTACCAAATGACTGAAAACCACTGGAATAGTTCAATAACGTGATTTATTGATCCACTCACATTTTGTCATTTGATATTTTTATATATTTTTTCAACTTATTTACTATTGAATTATTCTTTCATTTTTAACAATGTGAATATAAATAAACACGACGAGAATATAAATCTATTATATAAACACATTAATTGTGAATATACATTGTAAATGGTACCTATCAAAGACGACACATGAAAATCGTAAATGTATTAGAAAACACGCAGTGAGACGTTTGATTATTCACTGCATATTTTTAGAGTTGCATTCATATTTTTACAGCATTCTGTAAACGCCATATCAACGAGTCAACATGGCCATTACGGCCTAACCTCCATGTCGTAATCGACTTTTACAAAAATTGAAAGTTATAGAATCACTCCCTTTGTTACCACAAAAATTCCACAATTTTGAACACAAATCATCCACGAATATCGAACCAAATTTAATGATTCTCAATAAATATAACAAAAAATAATAGAAATACATAAATTTATAATAAAAATAGATTCTTAAATTGAGATATATACTTTTATTACGTAACAAATTTGATTGCAGTGCTCCATAGTACTACGATTTAGTGGTATTTCTCTTTACATGTTATTTGAGAAATCTCAAATTGAATTATCGAAAAAAACATGATCGATATCTAATATATATAATCATTGTATCAAAATTAATAAACTTAATTACAATTATTACCATAACAATACATCCTTCAAATTAAAAAGTCAAGACATTAACCTACATAAGAAAAAGAGTAAGCAATTTTTTTAGAATTCTAGCTCTCCAGAGGCTCCACATGCATCTTCAAATTTGGATTTGGATTTGCCAGCACCTACTTCACAAGAAGACTCTGAAGCCCTCCAAAGGCTAGCACTACATGAAATCACCTCTTGCCTGACAAAAATTTGCTCGACAAAGAGAACTTCGTCGCCTAAAGATACTTAACCAGACGAAAAACATAGTTCGTAGGGGAAAAACCTGTCAAACCTTACCTTACCAACGTTTTCGTAGAGTTGGTAGGACAAGCTAGTTTCGTGGAGCAAAATTTTGGAGCGAAAAAAAAAATTGGGCGCGTATTTACATTTCTTGCCCGACGACATATTTCGTCGGGAAAAGCTTGTGTTCGTCGTGCAAGGTTTGCGCGTTGATCATGTATGGAAAGTTAATATGACATTTATTTGATATAAAATTAATTTGGTATGAAAATTTGATATCAAACTCAATTTGGTATGGAAATTTGATATGAAATTAATGTAACAAAATTAATTTGGTATGGAAATTTGATATGGAAATTAATTTCGTATCGAAATTTGCTATGGAAATTGCCTATATAAAGTGGATGGAATGAGCATTCTCAAACCATCCTTCAAGCATTCTCAAATCATTCTTGCGTAGATTCGTGCATGTGCAAGATCGACCCCGTCCATTTGCCAAAAAACTAGAAGAAAAGGACAAGGGATAGGCATGTGGCCGGAAGGGTGATATTTGGTTTGGAAAGGGTTGTAAAAACTTCTTTGAGTTTTCCCTTTTCAATTTTCAATTCAACAAACTAAGTTCTCCCATTCAAAACTCAAAGCACAATGTTACACCCTGTCCCGAATATACAACCAGATACCGAGAATATCGGGAGCTGGCCGACACCCGGACGCTGAATCCAGGTGACGAAAGTCCAACTAAAACGATGTGTTTTAGGAAGTTTATTGAAAGGTAGAATAGTAAATACTAACTAACCGTTTCACCGCGACAACGGATAACTCAGAGCATAATTAAAATAAACGATGATCATAATTAAAGCATCAATGCTTAACTTATTGTTGCCTTTTTACACCCTCCATGAGTGGTGTTAGAGTTGTCATCACATTATTCCCTCCTCGCAGTCACGAACCTTCCTCTGCACACCCCTCAAAAGATAATAAGGTGAGCAATGAGAGTCCTATTTGTACAAGGAGATTTCACATATAAAGCCAGCAGAGTCTCCCCTGTACTCACATATAACTCATCATATAGTCATAGGCTTACCACATAATATATTTCCACATATAATTCCAAAACCATCAAGGTTATCTCACCATTACATTTATCATTCAAGTTCATCACTTGTGACACTATTTCATACTTAACATTATAATCATTATTATAAATGAACAACCCCACGGGGTTAGCAAGCATTCAGTGCAGTCATGCACAAAACCAATCACATAATGATTTACCAATTAACATTCACATTGAATCTTCATATATTGAAGATGACACATCCATTCTTATGGATGAAAATACTAGTAATACTTTGATACCATCACCTCTCTATGATGGTATAGATTATCTCAAGGACACATTGTCCATACCAAGCATAATTTCGTCAATCGGGGTCACTGCCCACACCATACCCACTGACCTCAATAACTAACGTATCCTCACTAGTACTTAAACTTTGATCACCAGTCATGACAATCGTCATCATATCGTATAAACCAGCAAGACCCTCGGTTCTCATATCATATTGACTTGTATATCATATCACATCAACCGGTATAACCCTCGGCTATAATAATCATATCAACCGGTATATCCCTCGGCTATCATATCATCATGAGCCGGCATGTTACCTCGGCTATTTTATCATCATGAGCCGACATGTTACCTCAGCTATCATATCATCATGAGCCGGCATGTTACCTCGTCTATCATATCATATAAGCCGACATGTTACCTCGTCTATCATATCATATAAGCCGTCATGTTATATCACCTATCATATCACATAAGTCGGCATGTTACCTCGGCTATCATATCACATAAGACGACATGTTACCTCGGCTATCATATCATATAAGCCGGCATGTTACCTCGGCTATCATATCGTATAAGCCAGCATGTTACCTCGGCTATCATATCATATAAGCTGGCATGTTATTTCGGCTATCATATCACATAAGTCGGCATGTTACCTCAGCTATCATATCACATAATACCTCGGCTATCATATCATATGAGCCGGCATGTTACCTCGACTATCATATCGCATAAGCCGGCATGTTACCTCGGCTATCATATCGCATAAGCCTGCATGTTACCTCGGCTATCATATCACATAAGTTGGCATGTTACCTCGGCCATCATATCAAATAAGCCGGAATGTTACCTCGGCTATCATATGACATAAGCCAGCATGTTACCTCGGCTATCATATCACATAAGCCGGCATGTTATCTCGGCTATCATATCACATAAGCCGACATGTTACCTCGACTATCATATCACTTAAGCCGGCAAGTTATCTCGACTATCATACCATGACTCAATCATCATCATCATCATCGGTATCCCAATGGAACTGTAGTCGCACGAGTCACGCATACGTGATAGGACAGGGTGTCTTCGCTCGTACCACGACCACGTGAATGACTGGGTGCAAGCACCATCACCACGAGTCCCCCTTGGAGCTCTAGGACACATAGACTCATAAGAGCTCGAGGATAGGACTGCCGCTGTTTAACTAGTATAGAGCGAGCACAAGTGAATGATCACGTGAAGGACTGTTATGTGGCCTACAGACATGTACGACACCAGCGACCACCATCAGGGTATACCATGACTCGACACTGACATATGACTCAACAGGACTCGACCTGACACATCATGACTCACACATGACACATGACACACGTACTACGCCGGCATAACTCCTCGGCAATAGTATCTTGACACTGACTCATGTGCTAGGCCGGCATGAATCCTCGGTGATAGCAACTCAACTCTGTCTCATATGCTATGCCAGCATGACTCCTCGGCGATAGCATCTCAATCGTATACCCAGTCTGTCTCGATCATCAAAATCTTCACATTATTCGTTTCATGCCTATATTCGCCCTTACTCGCGGTTCAAATATCTTAACTCGTATCTCGGAACTCAAACCTCGAGATATTCCCTATAGTATTAGTTTATACTCATTTCAGAGTATTTAACTTTGTAGGGTTTACCATCCTTAATAACATAATCACATAATATTGAGACTTAAAGTCACCCCAGGCATATTCTATATTTATTTCCTATTATCAACACAAATTCCATAGGATTTACTACCATCAAGTGAGAATATTTATCACATGCCAGGCTCTAATTCTGGCTCGTGGCATCATCTAGGATCTCTTACATCATCTTAACACAGTAATTAAACCAACATTCCCAAGCATCACAACCAAGACATTCATCACCAACTCATTTTCCATGATTATTCTAATCATCCTAAGTATGTTCCATTCAATCATATATGCCCTACTAATATTTCCCAAATTCCCTAAGCATATATTTAGTCAACTAAACATTCAACACCATTCAATTTATAACTATTTTAATCACATCACAATCATCAAACATTCAATCATATAACACTGTATAATTACAGGTTTAGGGAAGAATTCCACTCATAGTATATCGGGGAGAGCTCACCCGACCAGGTCCACCAATGCACGCACTTCGAGACATTTGTTCCCGTAGTCTCCACGTTCCTCGCCTTGATCCATACGACCATTCGAACTCTCCAACATCATATCGCCTCACAAACAAGGTAATTAATATTAATAATAAATCCTTGGATCATTAATATAAACTCCCTACTTTTCGGGAGTTCACTCGCTCTCGCAAACACATTTAAAGTGACTAAAACCATCCCAAATAGCACCCCAAACAAACTCCGATGGACCCAAAACTAGCATTAAAGGCTCCGGAACGTCGACTTACATATCACACGAGTCGTCGGGAGTCGAGGGTGGGACCCACGGGCCCCCACGGGCCCTAGGGTCCAAAGAGGGTACGACTGTGGGTTCAGTCGCCCTCTACCTCCTACAGACCTTCTTGCCGGTGCCGGTCAGAAATGGCCATTGTTGGCCGGTTTTGGAGTTTTTCGAAAACCTTCATTTCTTCACCAAATCTTACGTTCTAATAGCCTAAAACTATCTACTCAATCCCACGAATTCAAAACCATGGTCCAAATTGTGAACCCATACCTGTGGCAGTCGAAAATCACCTCGGAAAGTGCAGTGACCCATTTTCTTTCGCTGCTTGCTGCACCGCATACATGGGTTGATGACCTCCCTCGATGATACGGTTGTGCTCGCCAGGGGAAGACGAAGAGGATGGTGGTGGTGGTCTCTGGGTCACTGTCGAAGGGCGGCTGGGTTTGTGGTTTCCGAGAGAAGTCACGGGAGGAAGAGAGAAAGAGAGAAGAGAGAGGGAGACACGAACCAATGGGAAAAGGAGAGAGTGTCCTTTTTTATAATTTAAATTTTTCTAAAATTGTCGATACGTCCCGATCATTTTAGAACCGTAACTTTTTCATTCGAACTCCGATTTCTACGTGCCACCTGTCTACATACTCGTAAGCTTGAGACCTATGTAATGGTGCAAGGAAAATTCTCAAAAGAGTCCTCAATTGAAAAGTGACTTTCGAGCCTTCGAGAAACTAAAGGGTAAAATGGTCAATTTGTAAATCCAAGTTTTACATCACGGCCCGAATAACGTTGGACCTTCACTAGAAGCCCAACACCAATTTAGTTCGATCCAACAATTCATTGAAAATTCCAGTAATTCATAAATTGGATTTTATTTTTCGGGACTAGTCGTAACACACAATGTCTCCAAAATTGATACTACGCAATTCTTGTGACGTAATGCTTCGGGTTTTGGATGGGAGAACTTGGTCTGTTGAATTAAAAATTGAAAAGGGAAAACTCAAAGAAGCTTTTCCAACCCTTTCCAAACCAAATATCACCCTTCTGACCACATGCATATCCCTTGTCCTTTTCTTCTGATTCAACTTGCCCGACGAATATACAAATTCGTCGGGCAAAGGTATACAAACAACTTTGCCTGAAGAAATGTGCATTCGTAGGGCAAAACATGAAGGGCAAACTCCAGTCGAAGCGTATGATTTATGCGCGACGAAAAATTTTTGGCGCGTAAAATCAAGTTGCCGACGAATTAGTAGGGCAACGTGTGAGTGTTGATTGCTTAAAAATATCAGTCAAACAACTCGCCGACGAAGTCATTAAACTTTGCCCGACAAAATTGTTCATCGGCCAAAGGTTTAAATACACATTAACTGCAACAACGCCTCTCTTCTTCTTCTTCTTCCTTCTCTGCATTAATTTCCTTCACTCTCTCTCTCTCTCTCTCTCTCTCTAGCTCTATAACACCAACAACTATCATCTCGTCACCATTTTCACTACCAATCTCTCCCTCTTTCTATCTCAAACACCAAACTCCATCAAATTCCAATTTTGAAGGTTTGAGAACTTTAAATTTTTTAATTTTGAAAATTTATTTTTGATTGGAAACTAATTATTGTTTGTATTTTAGGGAATTTGTGATTGATTTGGATGAATACTTATAAAGAGTTATGTGTGTTTGCCTCTAAATTTAATTTTGGTGAGAATTTTGGATATATATATATATATATATATATATATATATATTAGGAAATTGTGGAAAATGTGTAGAAATTGTGTATAATTTGTGGAAAATTGTGTAGAAATTGTCGAAAATGTGTTTTGTGATTTTGTAGAAAATTATGAAATTAGAAACTATGTTAGGAAATTAGAAAATATGTTAGGAAAATAGAAAATATGTTAGGAAATTAGGAAAATAGAAAATATGTTAGGAAATTAGGAAATTAGAAAATATGTTAGGAAATTAGGAAAATGGAAAATATAATAGGAAATTAGGAAATTAGAAACTTGTAAACTCTCTGATATGCGTAATTAATATATGTTTGTATTTGTGAATTTTTTGTGATATTTTCTGTTAAGCTTTAGGTAGTTTCGATGGAGTGACATATGTTAATATTTCATAACCCTTAATGCGAAGTTAATCAGGTTGATTAACTTCGTATAATGAAATTCAATTAAAAACCTTAGACCCGTTTGAGAGTCAGTTGGATTAGCACGTGGACGGAATGCGTGACCACGCAATTGACTGACTCTTGAATTGTCCATTTATTCGGACAGTTTCGAGGTGTGCAACTATGTGTTGTGTAGTTTGTGGTCTGCGAGGCTAAGTTTCTATTGTGGAAAATTCGGTTTGTATCCAATCAATGTTCTCCGAATGCATACTAGATATTTGTTTATAATATCTACGTCGTGCATTTGGGGAACTATAGGGGGATGCTTCCGAAATTTCCCTCGATCGAAACTTAACCTCGTAAGTCGCAAACTACACAGCACAAAACGTGCACTCTCAAATTCGATAGGACCAAATCACCGGAGGCATAAGGAGACGAGCGACTTATGATATTAACTTGTTCTAATTACGGGACAATGTTAACACAATTACTTACATTCACTGTATTTTTTGAAAGCAGGCACAATGGACAGAGGGTGGATGCAAATGGAAGATAGATGTTCTGATGAGTAAACTTCATCGGGCAAAGCTTTCTTATATTCGGTTGATGTACGCTGAATATGGAACAGTTTTGCCCGACGAACTTGAAAGTATTCGTCGGGCAATAATTACCAGATTGATTTTACATTTAATTACTAAACAACAGTTTTAAATAAGTTTCGAAATCAATCCAACGATCTAAGCGTACACGTTTATTGAACATACTCATAGATCGCCTATGCCAAAATTTATCCAATTTAGAATTCCCGAGACTAGGTAACGGTGCGACATGATTCGATGGTTATAAAACGTTTTTTGACGATTGATAGTTAAAATAACGATCACAATAAATATGAACTTTATTCCAACAGTTATATCTTTGCAAGCGCACAAAATCGATTATGTCAATATAGTAGCAAGATAAGGTCGATCCCTCGAGGACTTGTTCAATGGTTTATATCCAACTAAGTTCATATTTTATTAACTTTAAACAAAAGACACACAAAACAATAAAACAAACAAAGACAAACAATATAACAAGTAAAGACACGGCAACACAATCTAATCAACCCTAGGCCTAACTAATGACGCAAGAAACAATTAAGGCTTACTATCCACTCTAACCAATTATAGTTATTAACCAGATTTCCTTGATCTAATTACTATGCAATTTCTAAATTGGGTGCCCATGCCTAGGTCCTAGCGTTGGTTCCCTAGACATATATTATTCTCTCTTACTTAGCATGTTTCAAGCAGGGCATATGCCTATATCGTTTATCACCTACCGTTTAAGATGATGTCTAGCTCAATTCACTTTGTTTTTCCACTTTTTTTTTTTTCTTTCTCTTTTCTTTTCTTTTTCAACGTTTATTTTTCTTTTTTTCTTTCTTTCTTTTATATTTGTTTTCTTTTTCTTTTAAATTGAATTGAACCACGATCATGCAATGATTTCCTCATTCCTTTAATGAAGCTTGTCACCTGTAGAGCTATTTACTCTTCAAAACTTTGAACTTTGAACTTTCATCCTTTGATAAAAACGCCAATGTCATTGGAATTGGGCAACACTTCCTTTCATTTCTCATTCTCACCATGAATCTCATTGAGTACAACCTTAGCACAAACTGAGGTTATAGGGCATGGCTTTTATGAATGGCTAAGTATTTGGGTTAGGTTATACTTTGGGTGATGAAAAAAAAGGTTGAGTGTTTGGCTTCAAAATTGGCTTAGGGAGCATGCAATTGGGTAGGATAAAGCTTTTAGAGGTTAAGCACACATGGGCTACATCACTTCTTATGGCAAACCACACATCAAATCAAGAGTATCTAAATGATGTTAGTTCTTTAAAATTCAATGCAAAATGATGTAATGAGATCAGCAATTATGAACAAAAGCGATGAGTGTTTAAGAGTAGGAACAAGTATATCCCTCAGAAAGAATGGCAATTAGGCTCAAAGATCTCACAAGGTAGGCTCCACTAATTTTCTAAGGCCCACTCAAATTAAATTGTTTTGTTCACTTAATCACTTAAAGCATGGCATTGTGAAGTGCAGTTTATGAACTACTTGACCATGGCATGACTCTTAGAAAGGCAAAGGTAGTTAATTTAGCATGTACATCCTTATTAACAAGTTATAATACTATCACTAGCAGAACTTAAACTAATTAATACTTAGAATTTTTAATTTTCCTGGCCGTGTACCACCCACAAACCTAGATGTTTCTATATGCAAAATTTTAAATCCACACCCCCAAATCTAGATGTTTCTATATGAAAATTTTTAAATCCACACCCCCAAACCCAAACTGAACATTGTCCTTAATGTGATAATCAATAAGTATGACAAAACAAAATAAAGGTTTGAGAGATATAAAGGGCAGAAACAGAATAAAGGTTTGAGAGATATAAAGGGCAGAAACAGTAAAGTAAGAGAGAAACAAAAACCTGGGATAGGCTACCTCCTAGGAGCGCTTTATTTAACGTATGGGCAAGACGGGGCTAGCAGGGTAGGTACTTAGCGTCTGGTTAAGTGTTTGAGCAGTTATAGCTTGCCATGGTAGCTGCGGTTTCCATTGAAATGGAGGGAGTTCCTAGATGGAAGGCCAAGGGTCCTTGGCCGTGAGTGGGAGGTCATCATTTGGATCATAGGTTAGAGAGGACACGGCTTGGGGCTTGCTGAACTTGACCTTCTCGTGACCCTCCTGTTCTTCTAGAGGCCGTGTGGTATCCTTGTCAATAAACTCTTTAGTGCATGAACCTGCTATTGTTTCCTGAAACAAATGATCCATTAGTTCTAAGGAAAAATCAACAATGGGTTCAGCAGGGTACTAAATGATATCACAGTTTTTGAAAGTTCGCACCGTCTCCCAAACATTGATAACCACCGTCCTTCGTTGGATATTGAGGTCACAATCCACGGTGGCTTGTAGGGGTCTGCCAAAAATCAGTGGTGGATCATCACTTGGACCGAGCTTCTCCATCCTCATGACATAGAAATCTGCAGCAATGCTACCATCCCCTATCTGCACATAAACATCCTCAATCACATCCATTAGACTAGTTACAGAGGAATCAGCTAATTTAATGCAAAGCTCAGTAGGGCGTGCCCCCACCATAACATCGACGACCATAATTTGATGTTGTATTTCGACGGAGCACTGAAGACCAGCGATCGAAATATGGTGAATTCTCAATCCCAAGGGATTCTAGACAGCACAGCTGCAGAGGCACGAACTGTCTTTGAGAATATTGCTCAAAGGGAGAAACAATTTAGCTACACAGGTCATTCCTCTAAGGTTATTGGTGATGCGTATACCAATGACAAAGATGACACCATTGCTCAACTTACGGCACTAGCGAAGAAGCTTTGTAATGAGAAGGCGAAAGGAGCTCAAGTATGTGATATGTGCTCCATACAGGGCCACACGTCCAAGACTGCCCAATGGTGGAAGATGCCAACTTTGCTGGAGGTTTCAATAACAATTCACGACCCCGGAATAACCCCTATTATAACACTTACAATTCGAGGTGGAAAAATCATTCAAACTTCCGCTGGAGCAACAACCAAAATGCTTCAAACCCCTTGCCGCCGTCTGGATTTCAGCAGCAAGCCATGGCCCCTCAAGTGAACCCTCATGGCCCTTTATCAAATCAGAGTGGCAGAAGCAAGTCTTTGGAGGATGCCCGCAATGCCATGGCTCAACAAAACATCTAGTTTATACAAAATACCAATGCATTTATTCAAGAGAGTCGAGGTCATATGGCAAAGAAGGATAATGCAATCGCAAACTTAGATCGCCAAATGGGACAACTTGTCAATCAATTGAATCAGCGGGAACAAGGGAGGTTGCCAAGACAAGCGATGGTGAATCCTAAGGGATTTCAAAATCCAAGTGTCAATGCCATCACATTACGCAATGGAACGCAAATACATGGACCTTACTACGATGCCTACGAAGATGAGAATGAGGGGTATAGGAGATTACCCGTGGCCCCCTCAAGGTCTAAATCTGCCATGACACCACCTGAGGTCCTGTCACAAACTTGGGCCAAGATTTCACCTCAAGCACAGAACACTAACACATCTCAGCCTTTGCCTAATGAGACGCTGCAACACCAGGCCCACGCCGCGTCCCAGGACTCACCAAGTACCTTGCCGCAGACCTGGACCAAAACCCTGCCGCAGTCACCTCAGCATACCTTTCTGCAGGCCCTGCACAGTGAGACACCAGGAAACACTTCAGATGCGTCTTAGACACGGATCAAGGATGCAGTTTTGGGCCAAAATGCGCATGACTTTCAGGAAAAACCCAGGGCAGACCAGCAGCATGTCACAACTAACTCCCTAGCTTTTCCCAATGCCAAGGCCGCATCCTCGAGTCCAAATGCAAACCCTCACCATCCCAATAATTCTAACTCTCAATCTGACACTTCCAATCATAAAACAACTCAAAAAGTGATTGTTGAATTAGATAATGACATTGATATGCCTTTTCCTCGCAGGTTTCAAAACAAGAACAAGGAAGAGGAGGAGTTCGAGGAGGAGATGGAGCGCGTGCTGAAAAAGCTTGAGATCACATTGCCATTCCATAAACTCGTCAAGCATATGCCGATCTTTGCTAAATTTTTGAAGGACTTAGTTTCTGGAAAGCGTGGAGCTGAGCAAAAATCACCAGAGACATCAATTTAGCCACTCTCTATGCCTTACATGGCGTGCCACCCAAGGTTGACGACCTAAGTCCTCCATCACTCTCATTTATCATCAAAGAAAACGATTTAACCATTGTCTTTGTGATACAGGGGCAGCCGTAAGTATTATGCCCTACCATGTGTTTAAATCTTTAAACTTAGGGCAGTTAAAACCTACTGAGCTGGTCTTCAGTGCTCCGTCGAAATACAACATCAAATTATGGTCGTCGATGTTATGGTGGGGGCACGCCCTTAGCATCTGATTGAAACGCTCCCAAAACTCGTAGAATGGTTCATCTATTCCTTGGCGTGGATCCATGATCTTGGCCTTCAATTCGTTGGTTTTAGCCATGGAGAAGTATTGCGTGAGGAATTTGGACGACAATCCCATCATGAGTTGATTGAGGTTGGCACCAAAGAGTGGAACCATGCCTTGGCTTGAGCTTTGAGGCTGAAGTGAAAAAGCCTTAGTCGAATTTCAGCTTCCATCATGTTGTTGATGCGCAAAGTTGAGCAGACTCCAACAAATTCCTTGATGTGAAAGTGCGGATCCTCTCCCGAAATTCCATGAAACATCGGCAACATGTGAATTGTTCCAAACTTCAACTCAAAATTCGCCATCGTGGATGGTGGAAAAATGATATGGAATTGGTCCTCGGAGACATGGGGAGTGGCAAATTCCTTCAAGAGCCGTGGGGCAGGGTTGGCAAGGACATGTTCCTCAGCCATTGGAGGTGATGATGGCGGGGATGGTTGTGGAGATAGGAATTGTGGTGAAGTTGGCAGGGAATGGAGGGTGATCCTATGAGCTTTGTAGGAAGGAAAAGGTTGGTGAGAGTGCAGCTCCAATTTCCGTTTGATGAAGGCAAGCTATTCAGTCGAGAATGAATTGGACATTTACCTAAGAGCAGTAGAAACTTAGTTAATAAAGTCTAAACAAATGGAAACCGTTGAGGGATAATTCCCCGGCAACGGCATCAAAAACTTGACAGTTAAAATAACGATCACAATAAATATGAACTTTATTCCAACAGTTATATCTTTGCAAGTGCACAAAATCGATTATGTTAATATAGTTGCAAGCAAAAGTCGATCCCTCGAGGACTTGTTCAATGGTTTATATCCAACTAAGTTCAGATTTTATTAACTTTAAACAAAAGACACACAAAACAATAAATCAAACAAAGACGAACAAGATAACAAGTAAAGGCACGACAACACAATCTAATTAACCATAGACCTAACTTGTGACGCAAGAAACAATTAAGGACTCAACAGAAAACACAAACAATGACTCTAAACACACGGCAAAAGGGGGGTTTATGCTTTTGGAATTGGAATTTAAAGACAAGTAAATTAAAGTGCAGAAAAGTAAGATGCATGAATGATGGTTGATTGATTACTTATTAACTAAGGAGAATTAAGGCTTACTATCCACTCTAACCAATTATAGTTATTAACCAGATTTCCTTGATCTAATTACTATGCAATTTCTGAATTAGGTGCCCATGCCTAGGTCTTGGCGTTGGTTCACTAGACATATATTATTCTCTCTTACTTAGCATGTTTTAAGCAGGGCATATGCCTAGAACGTCTATCACCTACCGTTTAAGATGATGAATGAAGTACGAAGAGAATTTAATGACACCACACTAGCCTAGAAAAGTGGCATGCAATCCTAGGTCGTCATGCGTTTAGATTACGAATAGGTGTCCCTCCACCTACCCTTGATGCTACAAATCACAGGATGATATAACGGTGTAAGGACCCTTCCCGAATTTTCCCTTGAAACCCGGAAAGAACCCTTATCCCGTCTGACATCTCTTTTACCTCAAAATTTAAATACCAGAAATACCCTTTGTTCTTGAATAATTTTTATTAAACCTTACAGGGTTCTCGACAGAACCTCTGTACTTACTAATCACTCCTACTTGTTAGACGCAGGATAGTATACAGGTCAAAGCCAAGACCTCGGAATAGTGGTGGTTCAAATAGGAATACCCTATGACACCAAATGTCAGTAGGTCAGACACTGCTGACATCTCTACTGGAATACCACAAGACAACCGACTAGTCAGATACTTGTGAACCAACAATAATTCGTCCCTCTGGGTTACCGCCCACACCAACCCACAGACCCGGATGACGAAGTATTTTCATAGGTTGATTAAGCCCATGACAATTGTCGTCTGGTTCATATTAGAGCTAGAATATCCTCGGCTATCATATCGTATCATCAGCCGGTATAACATTCGGCTATCATATCATATCAGTCAGCATATCTCTCGACTATCATATCCCTAGCCACCAGGGTATCCCTTGGGGTGTGCTAGTCCTGTATCACAACTCTCTGTACTATGATATCACATCAGTCGGCAAGTATCCTCAACTATCATATCATAATATCAGCCGGTATAATCTTCGGCTATCATATCGCATCAGTCGGCATATCTCTCGACTATCATATCCCTAGCCACCAGGGTATCCCTTGGGGTGTGCTAGTCATGTATCACAACTCTCTGTACTATGATATCACATTAGTCGGCAAGTATCCTCGACTATCATATCATAACATCAGCCGGTATAACCTTCGGTTATCATATCACATCAGTCGGCATATCTCTCGACTATCATATCCCTAGCCACCAGGGTATCCCTTGGGGTGTGCTAGTCCTGTATCACAACTCTCTGTACTATGATATCACATCAGTCGGCAAGTATCCTCGACTATCATATCATAACATCAGCCGGTATAACCTTCGGCTATCATATCACATCAGTCGGCATATCTCTCGACTATCATATCCCTAGCCACCAGGGTATCCCTTGGGGTGTGCTAGTCCTGTATCACAACTCTCTGTACTATGATATCACATTAGTCGGCAAGTATCCTCGACTATCATATCATAACATCAGCCGGTATAACCTTCGGCTATCATATCACATCAGTCGGCATATCTCTCGACTGGCATATCATATCATTAGCCGGTATAACCTTCGGCTATCATATCGCATCAGTCGGCATATCTCTCGACTGGCATATCATATCATTAGCCGGTATAACCTTCGGTTATCATATCGCATCAGTCGGTATATCTCTCGACTAACATATCATATCATTAGCCGGTATAACCTTCGGCTATCATATCGCATCAGTCGGCATATCTCTCGACTGGCATATCATATCATTACCCGGTATAACCTTCGACTATCATATCGCATCAGTCGGCATATCTCTTTACTGGCATATCATATCATTAGCCGGTATAACCTTCGGCTATCATATCGCATCAGTCGGCATATCTCTCGACTGGCATATCATATCATTAGCCGGTATAACCTTCGGCTATCATATCGCATCATATCAGTAACCATTTATCTTGGAGGTTCACCGGGTTCACCGCTAATAACGGATCCTAGTCCCGGGTCCTGGTCCTCCTCAAATATGTTTATCTTGGAGGTTCACCGGGTTCACCGCTAATAACGGATCCTAGTCCCGGGTCCTGGCCTCCCTCAAATCTGACCAAATCCGATAAACTCATACAACTGGGTCAAAACCCAAACCATTGACTCAATAGTTTCCACGTCAAAATGATAGCAAAACCGAGTCTAAAACCATGATATTTCTCAAATCACACTTTAACGGAAATAGTGGAAAACATGTGTCTAGTAATCATTTCTAAAATTCAGAAATTCAATGCCACAATACATAACAGTATTTACACAAAGATATTTTTATGCATGCATTTCAGTTTATAAAACAAAAGTCCACTCACATACATCATCCAACCTATAATTCATGGACACTCTAGCCCAAGGAACACATGCACAATAATGACCCAACTACCTTGATTATCCGAGCTCAAAACCCGCAAATAAGGTCAACCATTACCACTGGGATTGCCCAAAACGACCTCTAAACGACGTCCGATCAACCTGAAACCTGTACCAACAGATTCGGAACGTCAAAACTAGTAACCACGCGTCGCCGGGACCTCAGACTTGGCCCCACGCGCCACCACGCACCGCTAGAAGGTCGGCACACGCGCCCTCACGCGCCGGCCACGCACCTGTTACAGTGTTCACGCGCCTGGACCGGTCCAACCCGGTCCGACTCAACCTGACCCGGTCCAACTCGACCTAACCGGTTCAATCAACCCGATCGGTTCACTCAACCCGACCGGTTCACTCAACCCGACTAGTTCAACTCGACCCGACCGGTTCACTCAACCCAACCGATTTCCGGTGACTCGCCGGAGAAGACGACCGAACGGCCGTCGTCGTCGTCAAAGGCTGGCCGGAGAAGATGACCGGACCGCCACCTCCGCCGCCGTTTGGTTCGTCGGAATCCGCCATTTCCGACCGAAACTCCAAGCTTTACAACTTCCTCAAAACTCAACCATTTTACACAAATTTTATGTCTAAATCTATCTACTCAATCCCAGGAATCCAAATATGACCTTAAAATATCAAACACATACTTGTGTAAGCCGAAAAATCGATCGGAAGATCCGAACCTTCCTATACTCGGTTCGGCTTCCACCGTGGTCCTCTCCTTCAATGGTTGGTACGGTTGTGATCATGGGAAGGAGTAGAATACGATTAGTTGATCAAAACTGGAAGATAAAGCCTTGAATTCAAAGTTGACTTTATGGCTTTTTGGGTGAGTTTTCGCATGGGTTGGTGGTTTTTTTGTGTTTTTTTCTTTGTCACCGAGAGAGAAGAAATGAGATAATCATCCCATGAAGATGCAAAATGATTGGGTTAAAATATCTTCTCCCAAATCAAAATTACCAAACTGCCCTTGCACATCTAGACCCATAACGAACTCATTGGGTCTCCGCTTTCCGCGTGCCGCCTGTCTACGAACTCGTGAGTTCGAGACCTACGCAACGACCCAAGAAAAATTCCCAAAAGTACTGCCAGTCAAAAAGTGACTCCCGAACCCGTGTTAAACTGAGGGTAAAATTGTCCAATTCTCAAAATAATTTATTTTCTGGTCCGGGTCGTTACAGACGGTCACTCAAGCAATTACAACAATAATTATATGCAAACAAGGTAGTTGATCTTATAGGTATAAATTAAGGTCATTAAGAAAAGTAATCCAACTTATTCAGCATGCATAACAATTAAAATCAAGAGCCAGAAATCTAATTAAGTAACTATCATGGCTAAGGCTTCAAGCAGCCCTAATCCTAAAAGAAACTACTCACGCATGATTGAAATTGAAACAAACATAATTGAGTTCATAAAGTAAAAGCAATAAAAGTAAAGATCCAAAGGAGATTATTGGAGATGAAACACAACAGAAGACCACACCACAGCTTGTCCTCCAATGCTCACGTCCAACTCTCTCACAAGCAGAAGCTAAAAACTGTTTAAATTTAAAAGCTGAATTACAATAAGGTGCGGCTAGGGTGTCTAGAGGTACTCACCCGTGAACCCTAAGGTCCTTTATATAGGCCTCTAAACCTTTACAATGTAGGAGATAGCCTAGGATAAAATCCTATTAAAAAACTTACTTAAACTTCCTATTCTAATTAGATATCAAAAAGGACTTAAAAGAGATATCCTTCTTGGACTTGGACTAGGACTTACGGAAAAGTATTGTGATAACAGCTCTGATCTTTCTTGCACGCCAAGGCAGCTTCTGGAGTCTTCTGGATGTTGCGTGGTCATCAAGAACTAGATTGGGCCATCCCTAGACTTGTTTTACACGGCAGGACCCTAATTTGACACTTTTAGGCCCCTTAAGGAGTTATCGAGAACCTACCATATCCTGGAACAATGTAACTGGACCAAACCATGTCACAGGCTACCATATGATGTACTCTAATGGATTATGGCCTTTGGCTCACTCAAAGGCTGGTAGACAAGGAGATCGCAAAATTGAGCCCTAATTAGGGCGCAAACATGTCTTTAAGGCGCACTTAGGTCCTTCATGTGTCTTTAGCATTTTCAGGCAAGACACAAGCTTCCATGAGCTTAGATGGGTCATTTGAAGTCCAAACGTAAGTGGCATCTTGCTTTGTTCCATCGGGTTGCAGGTCAAGGCCCAAATTGAACCTCCCGAGCCTAAAATAGGGTGCAAAGGACTTCTTAGGATTAGGAACCAAAAAAGCATTTTTAGCACGTGCTAAGACTGTGCTTTTGAGGCGCACCATACACTTGTTAAAAGCGTGGCATGAAATGGCTAAGCGCATAGTTTTGGTTCTGAAGAACCTGGAACTTGGCGGAACTGATCAAGGACTTGAAACAAGTCCTGGGCTCTCAACTGGGCTGTCTTTGAAGGACCAAGGACACGTCCTGGCATGGCTTGAATTGGTGCATCTTGGTGGAACAGGGACATGCCACGGGACATGTCATGCCGTGGCGTGACTCGAGACAGGAACTTAGCGCAGGGCTCGGTACATGATTTGGGCGCATAACTTGGACTTAGTGCATGACTTGAGGCTCTCAGCTGGGACTCGATTGACGCATGACTTGAGCTTAGTGCATGGGTTGAGCTCCTCGGCTAGACGCAGGACATGGCATCGATAGGATCTTATTTTGGGTGTGCCTTAAGACATGACAAGGACATGTCCTTGACCACGATAGGGGCTCTTCTGGGACTCGGTAGGATCTCGGCAGGATGTCTCATGGACATGTCACGGGATACATCCTGAACTGGTTCTTAGCTAGTCTTGGAATGCGCCAGGACTCGGTTTTGAGACCCGATATTCAATTTGAGAAATCTCTTTCGTTATAACTCTGATTTGAGGCATTCTTTTTGCGTTCTTCTCAGAATTTACCTATCTTTCCAAATCTGCACAAGTCTCACATGATTTTTTCTTTTTTCTACCATTGATGGCACGAAATCATTCAAAAGACATGTAAGAGAGGTATTAAGTGACATCAAAATTATGCATAAATAATTACTGAACAACGATCGGACGGCTTTAACGCCTCAAAACCTCACAATTTTCAAAGAATGTCTAGGCACGTAAAACCACAAAACTGAACGGTCCCGATCTTGAAAATTCGATCGTCTGAATATCGGTTGAACCAAAACTTCAAAAAACATAATGAACTCTCCAATAAAGTGTTTAAGTGTTTGATGAATAAGCTGATTTTATGATTTTCTATAATTTACAAAATGAATTGACTGAATCTGACCGTCCACTTTATTACACGTACTCATAGATCGCCTACGCCAAAATTTATCCAATTTTGAAATCCCGGGACTAGGTAACAGTGTGACATGATTCGACGATTACAAAACGTTTTTTGACGATTGGATGGCTATAACTCCTCAAAACCTCACGATTTTCGACGGGTAAGGTCTAGGTACATGAAACCACAAAGTGAACAGTCCCGATCTTGAAAATTTGATTGTCTGAATATCGATTTAATCAATACTTCGAAAAATGTATTGAAATATACTTAGTGTTTAAAGTGTTTGATGAATAAGATGATTTTATGTTTTCAAATAATTTTTGAAATCAATCGAACGATCTAACCGTACACATTTTACTTATAGATCACCTACGCCATAATTTAGACAATTTCGAATTCTCGGGACTAGGTAACGGTGTGTCACAATTCGACAGTTACAAAATATTTTTTGACGATCAGACGGCTTTGACTGCTCAAAACCTCACGATTTTCAACGGGCAAAGTCTACAGACGTAAACCACAAAGTGAACGGTCCCGATCTTGAAAATTCGATCGTCGGGCTTGGTTTTGACAAAACCCAAAATTTCAAAAGGGAAATCTATTTTGATAAAAAAATTCGTCAGCCAACATGCTTAGTTCGTCGGGCAAGGACAAAATAATTCCCGCAATTTTTTTCACGAAAAATCAAAATTTCCGCCAAACTTTCGGCGAAAAAATAAAAAATACCGCTTCAATTTGCCCTACGAATTTTCAAACCTTGCCCGACAAAGTGCTTTGCCCGACCAATTCATTAAAATTTGCCTGATGAACATCTTCGTTGGGGAAAGCCTACAATCAAATTAAGAGTCATGACTCTTCTTTTTCTTCTTCTTCCTTGCTCCCTCTCGGTTCCTCCGCCTTCCTCTCTACAAAAAACCCAGAAAACCCTTTCACTCTCATGTCGTCCCTCTTTCTCTGCAAAAAACCCCAATTGCTCAGCCATCAGCCTCAGCCTCTCTTACTCTCACGTCCTCTGCCCAGAATACCGAAAACCCAAAAAACACCCAAAACCCAGCTCCCAAAGCCTCACCGTCTCTCTCACCGACTCCCACGACCTATCAAGCACTCCCTATCTCACTCTCTAAGCCACTAGGTGTTTCTCTCTCTCTATCTCTCTCTCTCTCTCTCTCTCTCTCTCTCTCTCTCTTTCTCTCTCTCTCCCAGGCTCAATCTCCCTCTCACTGTAAGTTTCTCTCTCTTTGTTTTTTTTTTGTATCTAGGATTGGATTGGTTTAGTTATTGAATTGATTGGATTGGATTGCTATGTTGCTATTGAATTGAATTGCTTGGATTGGATTGGATTAGTTATTGAATTGAATGGATTGACCCGGATTGAATTTATGGAATGTTTGGAATTATTTGAATTTTTGGAAGTTTTAGAAATTTTGGAATTTTTCCAATTTTTTGGAATTAATGGAATTTTTGAAATTTTTATAATTTTTGGAATTTATGGATTTTTTGGGATTATTTGAAATTTTGGAAATTTTGGAATTTCTGGAAATCTTGCAATTTTTGGAATTTATTGAATTTTTTGGTAATTTATGAAATTTTTGTGAATTAATTATTGAAAATTTTAAAATTTTGGTTTTTTTTAAATTTTAAATTTGTTGGTCTTATTTTAGTTATTTTGATTTTTTTTATAGTAGATGTCGTCGCGCCCTCTTATCATGTCAAGCACCCGTCGCACTGCCCCCGCAGACCGTATAGAGAAGGATGCACTCCCTGCCACGGTGGAGTCTGCTCAGGGCCCCGTCGATACTTGGCAATCGGTGCGAACCAACGCGCGATCGGCTTGTTGACGCCACAACAAGAAACGCGGGGAACCACGTACCGACCCCGAGCCATCACATGCCGAATCAAGCGAGCCGGCGAATAGGGATGGAGTAATCCCCAATGGTGAGTTGACTACTTTGTTAATTTAAAAAAGTGTTTTTGTTTTTTACTCATATTTGTACTAACTTTCATCGTATTTGAAGTGGCTTCGGAGAACGTGCGGTGGATTAATAGGGGTTTGGCATCATAACGGATCTGCCAGACAACGAAGGACAAGATCCCAGTGATTTTCATGCCGAGATTGCGGAAAGTGTCCCCAAAAATCCACATCCTGGTGACACACAACATAGGGGCGATTGTTCGTACGAAGTGCAAGATGCTGGGGTCGACTTTCAAGAAGCTCTTGGATAGTCTAAAGAGGGATTTGTGGGCTGAGTTATCGGTAAGTATTTAAACATTTGTTAACATTATTTTTATTATTTTTAATATTTTACTAACATTATTATTTCATTGTAGGTCAATTTTGACTACGACATGGACAACCCCGACATTAATGTGTACCTCACCAACCTCTGGAAAAACCGGTATTAGGATTGGAAGTATGTACTACCTTATATGTAGTAACCTGGCGGAAGCCCTTTCGAATCATCCAACCAAGTTGGTGGAGGCGGCTCGATTGCCCGAGTGGTGCTAGTTGTGCACCCATTTCCAAAGCCCCGACTATCTGGTATGTGCCAACTATAAGAATTTTTTCATTATTTTTCCTTTTGTGTGGATTTCAATATAATGATTGTTTTTATTAATGAACAACAGAGATCGGCGGCCAACAAAAAAAACCGTGGGGAGAAGAAATACAGCCACCACTGGAGCTCGCGACCTATTGCGTTCCGGCTCGAGGAACGGCAAACACAAGGTTTGTTGTGGCTGGAGATAGGCATCTAGGGGCAAGTTAATGACAGCCATGACAACCAGGTGGCTGATAAAATTTACGTAAGTATATCTTTTTGCATATTAAATGTTACGATTCAATTTCCATAATTAAATTTATAATTATTATGTATTGGAATTTGTTAAGGGGGATGGAGGAAGACAGGGATCGTATACAGGCTGAGTTATCGCAGCAGCAGCCCGACGTCCCGTTGGAGCAGCAGCTACTGGATCCCGCTAGGTCGGTGGCGATCCTGGACCACAAGCTGGGGAGGCGTCCAGGGTCGATCATTCGGGGGGGTAGGAGACGCGATGGTTCGGGATCTGGGGAGTGGCTCTTCGAGTTCTTCTCGGGGAGTCAACAAGTAGAGCGAGGCGTTCACTGAAATGCAGAGCACCATCACGAACCTCCAGTCGACATTGCAAGCGGTGATTCAGGTTATGATTGCGAGTGGGATGCCTATTCCTCCGAATCTCTTGGAGCAGGCTCAGCAGCAGGCTGAACAGTAGACTCATCAACAGGTTCAACAGACTACTCAATAGCAAGCCAACCAGCAACCCGACCACCACCCCGTCCAACCCCCCGACCAGTCATCGAGCCATTAGATAAGACGTTGTATTTTTTTAGTTATATTAAACATTTGTACAATTATTTATTTTAATTATATTTGTTTCGTTTTATTTATTTTAATTATATATTTTTTAAATATATATATATATATATATATATTTTTTTTTTAAATTATATATATTATTAAAAAAAATTATATATATATATATTTTAAATTCAATACTTTGCCCGACGAAATTTATATATTCGTCAGGTAAAGTGGTAGATTTGGGGACCTCTCTACCTAACGAATATGTACATTTCGTCGGGCAAGGTCCACCACATTCGGTTGGCGTTTACCGAATATTGGAACTCTTTCGGTGCCTCCATACCAAATAGGGTAAGGTTTTGCCCGACTACTCTTTTTATTAGTTGGGCAAATCTGGCGCTGACTTACGGCGTTTGCTCAACCGAAGTATCGTTGTAAACATATATTCAAAGGGAGGTTTGGAGCTACCATACTTCGAATATATATATATATATATATATATATATATATATATATATATATATATATCTCTTTGTAAACATATTTATTTGTGGACACTGAGTTGAGTTCACTCACCTAAACGGCGAGACCCGCTTCGACGTGATCACATACATAGCTCATTGTGGAGTACGTACTTTGTGTCTACGGACGTTGTTCCTGTACGTTCAGAGAACTTTTTCGTTCCATAACGTAGAAATTATCGCCGAAGCTACAATGGTGGATCCTTAAAAGTTAGGTAGGTAGAATTGCATGCCCAAGAGTTTGCTTGCAAGGAAGAAAAGCCCAAGGCCGAGACCACATTTTTCTCCGGACGTAACAAAGTAAATTAAAGCAGTTCTTAATGTTGGTTGGAGAAGAAAATATAAAGTTAGGCCAGAGTTATAAAATGTGGGACCAAACCAAATTAAGTAGCTGTATATATATGACCCAAATTTCTCAATATCACCTCGATCGGTATCCATCAGTATCACCATGGCATGCATGCTCATTTTTTCTTGCTTTGTTAGGCTGGGATGCTACTCATATTGAATCCTGCAAAATCTATCGCAAGAGGTGCATGTGGCGTTAGTGTGTCACTTGCATGCATCTGAACGAGTATGCTTGTATTGTTGGAAGTTGGATGATATTCTTCTTCCAGGATATAAATGTAGAGGCCTTTGTAGGTGCCGCCCTCACTACGTCCCCACAAAATCAGACTACTTATATATATATATATTCACCCCAGTGCCCTGTTGAATATAAATTGCCCCAAATTGGACCATTCATACACCCCCCACAGTGCCCGGCCGGTTGAATAACGCACCACTCTCTCCTTTTTCTTTTCTTTTGAAACAAGATTAAAACATTTGCTCATGAAATAATTAGGTTAATACAAGATCAACTAAATTTACCTAGCTCACAAGTCAGATAATCAATAAGCGCAACACATAAACCCCAATCAGAGATCACTAATGTCGTCCATTACTAGAAAACGCTCCAAATCCAAAATCACAATTGTTAACACATCACAAATAAGGGGATCAAGGCGGAGTAATCGTAATCCAAGCTCAAAGATGAAGAGTACGAGTAGGTATTGCATTTGTGGATGCCTAGATGGAGTTTAGAATTGAGGGTTGAGTTTCAAATGGAAGAGAAAGAAAGCATAGGAAACAAGAGAGAGTGAGAAGGTTCCAATCTGATTAATTTATGAAGGAATAAAAGAGGAGAAAGAGAACAGAGAGTGAATTAAATCTATTGAATGTTCACAAAAGGAATCCAATTTCATTCTTAATCTGTGAATTAATCCAAATTCCATCAATGAATGTTTATTGTTGTTTCACCAGAAAAATAAAATTAAGTGTTACAATATTTAACCAAGCACTGTGGTAGATCTATGAACAGTCCGATTTTAAATCGATATTCAACGGGGCACTATGGTGGATTTACAAAGGATCCAATTTTAAAGTGGACACAGTGAAAGCCGCACCTAAGACAAATCGTTCAAATGCATTTGTATTTTCTGTTCAACAACAGTAAAGTAGGTGAAGATCCAATGCATCAAAGTTGAATCAACGCCGGACTGCCCTTTTTATTTGGATGCTGTTATGAAACACATGCATTGATCAATTTTGACCATCAAGATGGAAGATCTAAAACATGTATTGGGGTTGGGGTCCACCAAGAGTGAAGCTGAAAACAAGCTAGAGCTTCAAACTTCAATTACTCTGGTTTGGCTCTTCTCCTACATAGTAAGCCAAATAAACATATCGGTAATGACTCTGTAAATGTATCCTATCTAATAGTGCAGAAATTAGTTTTTTGACGATAATAAAAGGACAATACTTGCATCCCACCATGGTGGTACCTACTCGTATCACCCTTTCGATTTATTGAATTGTCTTTATACATATATCATAATCGGAACCGTTCATTCTCTAAATCATCATGTCAAGATCATCTCCGTAAAAAATCGACAAGATTAGAGGTCGTTTAGTCATTCATATGTATCAACTAAATGGACGATTTGTCATGAGGATCTTAATTCTTACCAAAATCGTTGATTTATTTTATATATATATGACTAAACGACCTCCAGTCTTGTTGATTTTTTACGGAGATGATCTTGACATGATAATTTAGAGAATGATCGGTTCCGATTATAAACAAAAACAATTCGATAAATCGAAAGAGTGGTATGAGTAGATACCACCAAAGTGAAATGCAAATATTTTCCATAATGAAATTAACATCTAAACATACACCATCGAATGACAAAATCTATTAGATAGATACACCCACCTAATCACCACCGCAAACCAGAATCAATATCAGGCTTTTTCATTTAATGAGCTATTTTAATTGCTGATATATTAAAGCCCAAGTTCGGGATCTCATAAATTTGAAGTTATTGCATTTGGGTTTAGGGTTGAAAAGTCTCGCATGTCCTCACAAGAATGGAGGTTAATGAGATGTCAATAGAGTTTACCACGTACGAGCTGAAGGATACAACCAATACCATATTATTACCAGACCGAAAAATAAATAAATAAATAAATAACTATATTATTACCTCATATCTGATGGTCTGAAATTGATTAACTAAATAAATTACTATGATAAAAAATAATAACTGTGGTACAAGGTAAATTAAACAACACAATTATGAACTATAGTGAAAACAAAAAAGTATAATAATCGAGGGATCTGCCTTTCCAGTGTGATGAAACTCCTTGGATCAGCTGACCTAATAAGCTCTCTAATTTCTTTGGATTTACCCCCAACTGTCGTTACAACCTGTGTCACTGAATACTATACCTTCTCGTCCACTTCAGAAGATTCCGATAAACCACTGTTCTTCTGGGATTTGCTTGGAAGACGCTCCTTGCCGCCTGGCTTGGCTGAGGCATTACCGTACCAGATCATTCCTAATATTGCAATGAACATACCTATAACTACTTGATGATTGAGGCCCTCTTTCCCGAAGAATATGAACCCTAAGATCAACACTAGAATTGTCTTCATATGCCCAAGGACTTGAAATGACACGGCAGTAAATCTACCAATGCAGATGAACTGGCTGAGGTTGGTCCCTACCGCAATGGTGCAAGACAGAACAATCAATGACTGCACAAAACAAAAAGCAGCCCAAATCACTAACCGTAGTCACAAGTCATGGTCAGCCCTAAGAAAAATGTAGGCAGTCACAAGTTATATAAGAAAAATGTATTTGCATATGTGCTCACTGAAAGACACCTTTCCAGCCTCTAAAAGTTCTTGTAGGATAATCCCCTTTTATTGCTAGGAAAGAACAAATTCACAGACGGGTAAGGAGGTGTGTGTTAGTTCTTTTTGTATGTGAGTGAGATATAAATATGTTTAAGAGAACACCCAGTTGTAGGATATCGTAATCACATTCACCTAAGGATTAAGACATTAATTACAACAGTAAAACGAGATATGTTACATATCATGCATAGTTATTGCATGGGAGAAATGGACTCCTATTTATGAAGATTTTATCATTAAAGGCTTTGTGGCTTGGAGTGAAACATCACCAATAAAATGATTTATGTACTATAGTGGCTTGGAGTCGCAAATTCTTATGTGCATAGACAGTGAACATGGTTTCTTCTCCTAATTGCTAAAATAGATTGATTTGGCCCCACAAATATCTTACGGAATCTTCCAAGAATTTTTTTAGGTTCACCAGATTTTAAGTTTCGCATTGAAAAAGACATAAGTATCCTGAAGTTTTTTTTAGCACAACTTAGTTCTCGACACCACAATTGAAACAATAGTCAACATTATACATGGAAACAATAAAGTATCTAGCAAGAGTGACTAAAAATAATTGATAGCCTACCTGATAGAACCAACACTATTTTGAATAATGAACATGCTGAGTGATCCAGTTACAAATAAAGACGAGGGTGCAAGTTTAGAACCAAATGCAAGTTCTGAGCATGAATAGTGAATAGTGAATCGTGAATCGTGAATAGTGAATAGTGGAGCATAACATATAAACATATACAGGCTAATGAATCATGAAGTAAATGGGCCCAAGTGTTAGATGCTTGTATAGAAAACCTTACCATAAAAACTAGAACTAAGAAAGATTGTCATATATGACTTACCATGGATATAATATGATAGTCGTAAGCATAAACTATTTTATTTGTCAACCAGTAGTCCAAGAAGGGGCCCAATATCAGCAACGATGCAGCCTGCACTGGCGCAGTATGTCCCAATAAGTTGAAAGAACCGAGAGAATACTTCCTTTGAAGAGAGTGTACATACTGCACAAACATAGACATTGAACAATGTCATGCAATGCAAGGGATGTATAAAACTCAGAACTGACTAAGATCATATATTCACTTAAGTGTTACTTACATGCTGTTGTAGGGCAGTGCTCCAAACTGCCACTAAAGCAGCTATAAAACCCTTGGCATTGACACTCACATCAGTAACAGTACAAACTGCAACACCAAGGAGAACCAATGTTATGCTTAGCTTTGTCCCCCTTGAGTATCGCACATTGTCCAAGACAACTTCTAGAAAACATGATACTGGAATCATCGTGAGCTTTGCGATCTGGAAATAAAATTTGAAAGCAAAATCATGTTAATTTATCAAATCTTACCACAAAACATAATAATTAAGTATTCACTCGTTTACCAACACTCACCTGATAGAATCCCACAGAGTTCCACATTAAACTCACATTCATCCCGACTATGGAGAAATTCGCAAACAAAACAAACTTCAAAAGATCAGGTAATGGTAGCTGAGAGGGCTGGATATATCCCAGCCACTTAAGAATAACTGTCAGTAAGGTGGTTGTGGCAAAATGTAGACCCGTCAAAGTCGTAGCTGCATTATTTAGAGAAATGTCAAGAGAGATGAAAATCTTCTGGCACAATTTCCCAAAAATAAAATCTTGTGTTTCTTTTTCAAGCAGTATTATGCTTGACTATGAAGCATGCACACTATTAGAAGGCGGCCCTGTCCATGAAACATTATGAATACACCTCCAACATTGTCCACATTAAATAATATTTTATTCAGTATATAGACATACTCGTAGAAATAATAGTTTCTCCTTAAAAATATTTATTTCCAAAATACGATTTAGAGGACATTATTCTAATTGAGGACAGCGACTAGAATGCACACATTTAAGCTCCTCTTTAAGAAACTTTTTGCTTATAAACTAACCTTACAAAGATACTAGGATGAGCTTAAATAAATGGTCTGATGGTAATTATAGTTTTACAGACTTATCTGCATAAGTCCTCAATTCTCATAACTTCCACTACTTAGAGAATAATAAACTTATATTCAAGAAGTAGCGTATCAAAATCTTATCATCACTATCATCAATCTTCTTATTTAATATCCCAATTTGTATGCCCAGGCATCCTTACATTTGATCCTTCTACTGACAACAAGAACAAGGGGACTTAGAGACTACCACAGAAAATAAGAGGAAGAGCATTACAGAGGCATATACTAGAAGTCTAGAATAAATTGGAAGATCTCATTCTCCATTACAACAGCATAATTTTTTTCTTTGCCTGAAAATTATTACCTACACTTAACATTCCACACCAAACACACACTAAAACATATATATATATATAAATGATAGAAGTAATATATATTTTGTCCTCACCAAGTCCTAATTTTAGACTTATTTCCATTGTGTCCTTATTGTGCTTGCTGTCTGTGCTACATTGAGAACTAATTATTATTCTTTTATAAAAAATTGTACACTCTTTACTCAACTTTATTCAATGCTTTTCAGGAGATAAGAGGTTTTATTTATATCCAAGATCTGATAGATCCTTTTCCACTCACCCGGATTATAACTAGTGAAAAATTAGTTCGAATACTAAGTTATGCAATGAACTTTTAAAGCTATGTATAAACTACTGCACAAATTATATAGAAATCCATGTGTTTAATTGTAGAATTCAGGTAATTAACTGAGAAAATTTCAAGCAAAATTCATTATTCTCTTCAAATGAGGAAATATTCCAGCTCATCTCCAATCCTTCCTCAACCTTGCCCTTCACACGATGTTGTGCATTACTGATGAACCCAATGAGGAATGTATGGATTCAAGGTTACTGAAAGCTCCCTACATCTTTAATTTTCATTGGGGGAAAGGGAGTGATTACAAAGCATCAAAGGAAGGAGTTATTACAATTTTGAAAAAAGAAGGTAATTTTCCAAAAAGAAAGGGACAAAAACTTGTCCAACCCACAGGAGGAAAATCGGACCCAAAAGAGAGAAAAAATAGTTTGATAATAATTTTAAAAACAAAAGATCATGTTTACGCCATTTCATATGATTCTAAGAACTAAAAAATCCTCAAAAATTGATAGATCTAATAAAGAAGCCATTAAGAAGGAATAATCGAGTAGCTGATTAGATAGGAATGCAAATGAAGCAAAACAGGGAATAAAACAAATCAACAGAAGCATACCAAAACTGAAACCATGTGTAGCCATCAATGATTTATTGACAATGATTATTCCAACAGATGTGACAACATTGAACAGCCATGAGGCAGCATCAAGAGAAGCCTTCCTATCTCCTTTGCCAGCTGAAGCCATTTTTAACCTATAGCTTCTAATTGATCCCAGATTCTTCACTGCTTAGTCTTCATACAGCAATGCGCATGAATATCACTGACCAATAGTTCTATCTGTGTAGGACATCATGTTACTTACGGGAGAAAACAAAAGAAACCAATATGAAGTATGCACTTTGCATGAAAATAAAACTCAGAACAGGCACTGCACTCTTAAACAATATAATACGAGATTATATTATAATTCACTCGTTTACCAATGTATATTGAACATATAACAAATTGATTGACTGCATCGTACAATGTATCATTTGATACATAGAACTAGATAGAGATCAGAAGCATGACTTCCAATACCCACGTATCTTCTGGGAGTATATTTGTGCCCTTTGCTCACGATCATGGTTTAACTAGATCAATTTTGTTGGATAATGTAGATTATAATAATAAATCTAGTTTATTAATTATAAAACGTTGAGGCGAATGTATCAACAGAATCATTTAATTATTTCTCGTAAACATTAAGTGCTTCAAATTCACCAAGGGTATATTTGGATGAAGAACTTCAAAGTTCCAAGGAATTTATACCATATTACTAAGAAATGCATTATCAACAATTGAATAGGTGTTTGTATGTAACTAGTGGAAAAACTAGTAGGGGAGCACATGCACTACATGAGCATAGCAAAACCACCCAACAAGGGATTTCCAAAGTAACACCTATCAGGGTCTTACTTACAAATCCCATCTAAATGCCTTGCATCTAATAATATGAAATCATTGGTACTTTGAAGTTCCTCCTCCAAACATAGCCCAAGGATACAATTTCACATTTCCTTGCTACATAGATCCCCGATTTGAATTTCTAGACTAGGATACTTCCCAAAAAAATGGAATTTTCAATTTCGATTTCCAAACAAATATGATACCAGAGCTACAATCATCACAAAAGAAAAACAGAAACAGATCCACGAAAATCACAGAAAATATTAAATATGATAAAATATGAATTTCAAATCACATAACCGATAACAGTCAATGGAAGTCAAGTCAAGCAGAAATCTAATTGTTTAGACACAATAGAATTTCCGGGAAACTAGATTTCAAAGATTTGATCTTCATTCTTTGATTTTCCGGGAAAACATTAATCTGTGGAAATGAAAATTGAAAAATAAAGATGTAGGAAGCTTAAAGTAGGAACCTGAGAAATGAAGAAGAGGAAGGCTTAGAGAAGGCCTCGGGAATTGCGGTCAGGTAATATGAGTTTGAGAGAAGGTCAAGAAATAAATGGCGTTTGTGAAATTGAAGAACGCCGTCCTCGCCATTAAAGACAGAGATGGAGACGTAGACTCTGCGAAAGTGAATGAACTTCTAACTCTACGTTTTATTTTATTATTAGTTTCCATTTTTATGGTTTAATACTTTAATTAGTATCTTAAATTTTTTTTGTCAAATTAATTAATATCTTAATTGGGTTTAGAATTTTGGATTAGATGCGGTTCTTTATTTTTGTGCGCAAAGCGCATTCTTGATGAGAGGAGAGAGTATATTTGTTTGGATCTTTTTTAAGCAATGAGAAATTTTTTTACTTAATTACATATATATTTTTCCATATAATTGTAATCATAAAGGTTAATTTTTTAGAACGTAATGTAAAGATGTACTGTGTAAAAATTAAATAAATTGGAGTTTGTTTCAAATTGACAATTCACTATAAGCATGTTTATTGTTCTCAAAATCGTCGATTATTTTAGTACGTAAGAATTACCAAACAATCTCACATTTAATTGATCTTTCAAAGAAATTATTTTTACTTGACGTTTGAACAAATGACAATTACGATGTATCACTTGCATAGAAAACATTACGTACATAATCAACTACGGGGAATGAGGGTCGGGGAAGCACATTCATCTAGTATACGTTTACTTAGGGAGTTGTAAATAAGACCCATTACCTCCTTTCATGTCTTTATCTACCAAAATTCCCTTAGGCTCCGTTTGGGAACAAAGATTTGGATTTAGATTTGGATTTCAAATGAAGGGATTTGAAATCACTTCATTTGAAATCCCTTCATTTGAAATTTCATTTTTATTGTAAACTAATTATTTGCTTGGAGATTTGAAGTTCCTTCATTTAATCTGATTTTAGGGTTATTTTGAGCCAAAATTTGCACAAATAAGGGGCTAATAGGATTGGGTCTCTTTAGGGAAAGGTAGAGTTTGAAGAGATGAACGTTTTGGTCCATGAATGGCGGCGATTGGAGGCCGGATGGAGGAGATATGACCATCCAAAGTTGGATTTTCGTGAAAATCTGGAGAGGGAAATAAAATTACTGTTTTAAGTTCTTAAATATTACGAAATTGCCACTGCAATTTCAAACTTTCATAACTTCTTCATTTTTAGTTAGAATTGCGCGCCGTTGGCGCCTACACGTTGGTAAAAATAAGTTCTATCTAATGGTGCTAAAAAGGGGATTAAAAATCAACTTAAATGGACATCACATAAGAAAAACCGAAGCTTCTCTAATCGGCCAATTTGATCAAAAATGTTCTAATACTAGTTTAAATTGGGATTTTGCGGGTCGGGATGTTACCATATAAAGGGCAGTAAAATATTTTTTAATTTAATTATTATTCAATTAAGGGACACCCAAATATTGTGTTAATTCAGTTATAACACTATGGTAAAGCAAATTCAAGAAATTTGTAGTTTTTTTTAATATTACTTGAATTTTTATCATCTACATGGGGGATTGGATGTACTCACGAATAATGGAGAGAGAAGGGGAGGTCAGAGAAGGATGAGAGAGAAATAGTGGTGGTAAATGAGGAGGAGCGAGATGGGCGGAAAAGGTGGAGGAGAGAGAAACGAGAGCAGACATGGGGAAGAGATAATGGGAACAAAAACGGATAAAATATGTATAAAAAAGAAAGATGAAAAAACAAGAAAGATGGAAAAAAAAATATAAGGATGAAAAGAAAAGAAAAGATGAAAAGAAAAAGAAAGATGAAAAAAAAAATGAAAAAAAAAAGGATGAAAAAAAATGAAAAGAAAAGAAAAGTATGATAAAAGAAAAAAATGGAAAGAAAACGAAGGATGAAAAAATACAAAAATGAAAAAAAATGAAGATGAAAAAAAGGTTTTTTTTTTTTTTTGTAAAGAGATGCTAGAGAACTAAATCCACTTAAATTACTAGTTGTAAAAAGAATTTAAAATTCACAACTTTAAGCTTCTCAAATCCCCTATGAATTTGACCCAAATTCAAATCCTTTGAATAAATGTTTATTCAAACGATTGAATTTGGATTTGGAGGCTCAAATCCAAATCCAAATCCAAATTCATGCTCAACCAAACGGGCCCTTACATTTTTACAATATTTCAAAATAACCGAACACAATATCAAAAAGAAATACAAACATGGTTTACAAGTGTTAATCACAAACGTTCCACATAATAAATTTTCCATGTATATAACTCCTTATTTCTGAGACACCTCCATCAACAACACTTAAACATGGTTTACAATATTTATCAATAAATTATGCACTGCATAACAAAAATAATCATGCATATTTTCTCAAAGTTTATTAGTTAATAATCACTAGAAGATATATGGCATTTTGGACTTATTATTAATTGGTTATATAAAGCTCAACCCCAATCCTAAAGAAGCAAAAATAAAGAAAATATAAAGATATATGACATTTTGAATATATTTGTGCAACATAATTTTAGCAATCAAGTTAGTTGAAATTCTGATTTATAGGAGTTAGTAAACAATAACAATAAAAAAACAACTCCATTAATGTTCATAGTTAGTAAACAGCTTAATGAAAATATTTACCTACTTATTGGACCTTTTATCCTTATTTGTCAACTTTTGGATTAAAATTATCTTTAGTTGTTAAAAATTTTGAATTGTGTCTTTACGTGTAGGAAACAAACGAAGTTGTCAAGAACCTCTAAGTCATTGCCTTTTATTTTAAAACCAAATCGTCCCATAAAATGTTATGGACAAAACATATAATCATTTAAAAACTAAATATATCATATTGGAAGAGATTCAAATTTAAAAACTACATATCTGGTGGTCCATAGAGAATTGTTTTTTTGTCTTTTCAAAAGTCCATAGAGAATATTGATCGAGTTTATAGTTTGTTTTATGATTATATCTTAAAATTAAGTTGACGTGTATATATAGAATGATGAGAGAAAATTGGGCCTTAGAACATCATTTACATTTAGAAGATAAAAAATACTACTAGGTAAGAAACTATAGCATGCATTGACATGACCCTTTCTGAATTTTGACTCGAAATCCGCAAAAAATCATGCTCCCGTCTGACAGTCTTTGACCACAGAAGTTAATACCTGAAATACCCTTAATCTTTGGAAACATCAAATGAAAATTTACAGGGACTCCAACAGAACTTCCCCCGTACTTGATTGACCGTCACCACCCATTGCCACATCTCAGGCATTGGTCACACTTCGTGACCGTAAAGAACATACATATACTGAAAGGTTCTTTGGTTATCGTATCGTCGATTCAGTTATCACACCATAGCTATTCAATATTCAAGACTTGGTTGAATTGAGTCTCACTAACTTACCTAAAGTCGTAACTTGACATCCCGGCTCAGCCCGAGCCGTAGCTCACTAACCCGGCTCATCTCGAGCCGTACCCGATATCCCGACTCGACTCAAGTCGTAGCTCAGTATCCCGGCTCATCCCGAGCCATAACTCTATAACCTGGCTCATCCCGAGAGTATGATTGAATCTTCCATAACATACCTCATATCAATCATCAGGGTCAAAATCCAAATCATAATCCCGATCTGAAACCCTAAAATAAATTCATAAACCTCGAGAGATGCGTATTGATAAGACATTGGATAAATCCCTTTAAACCTTAAGCTTAATTTCCAAGCCTCGAAAGGGTGCTAATATATATTCCCACCACGCACAATCTGTGGTATGACTTAATACATAGAAATACGCATGCCATGAAATCCCGAAAACCCAGTCCGTACACAGTACATCCAAAGTACCAACTCAAGGAAGCCCTAGCCCCAAGAAACCCTTTGACATAACAATAACCAAACTCCCCTGACCTCTCGAGCCAAAACCCGCCATGTGGTCGTCCATTATAGCTGCGATTACTCAAACGGGGCTCTAAACGGAGTCCAACGGCCTCAAAACCGCTAAAACCTAATCCATAATGGTCGAAACACCTAGACACGCGCCGTCTTGGCCCGAGAAACAACCCCACGCTTCGCCATCCAAAGTACCACACGCGCGTCTGCACTGTCACAACAGAATATTCCGTCACTCTGATGGAATATTTCGTCGAACCTGATGACAGAATTGAAATCTTCCGTCCAAACTAACGGCGTTAGGGTTCCGCTATAAGATTGTTACCTTTTAACGAAATATGCTAACGCTGTCAACATATTCCGTCAAACCCTAACAGCGTTAGTTGATCCAACGGTCAACTAACTACTGACTGGTAGCCACGTGGCACCATCCACATGGTTTCCAGGTGGCATGCCACGTCAGCATACCCCATTCGAACCAGTCGCCGGAGTTCATCGGGAATGACGACCGGACCGCCGCAATCATCACCGGTAGCCAGAATCTGGAAATTTCTCGTCGGAAATCGCCATTTCCGGCGAGCATTTAACTCTTCCCAAACTCCACCGATTTTTACAATCCACACCTGTAGAATCGTCTACGTAATGCCAGGAACTCGGAAATGAGGTCGGGAATTCGAGATCATACTTGGTTTGATAAGAAACTGGCCATGAAGTTCCGGTCAAATCCCTCTCTTCGGTTCTCTATCTCTGGTGGTGTTCAGTTCTTGAACTTGACACCAATCTACATGCGCGGGACTAGGGGTGCTGTTTCTTGCCTATGTTTGGCTTGGATCGACCCAAAATTGAGTCGATGAAGAAGACGGTGTGTTGCGATCGCATGGGGAGAGAGATACCGAGGGAGATGAGAGAGAGAGAGAGAGAGAGTATGAGCAGAGACTCCGAAGAGAGAGAAAAATATCCCCCTAATTTTAGACTTCTCATAAATTACCAAACTGCCCCTGAAGCTTCTAGACCCACAAGGCTCTCACTAGGTCTCCGTTTTCTACGTGTTGTCTGTCTACGAATTCACGAGGTCGAGACCTACGCAACAACCCAAGAGAAAACTGCCAAACATTCTTCCAGACAAAATGGACTTCCGAAATCGAGGGTAAAATCGTATTTTCCTTAATTAAAATCTCAAATTACGTTAATTTCTGGTCTTGGTTGTTACATGCATTGTGATACATTTTTGTGTGTGTGCAAATAATGAATCTTATGGGATTTGAATTAAATTCCAATTAGATGATTGAAGAATTGATTATAGTGGAAAGTAGGTTTTCAATGTGTTTAGTTGGCACTTTATGAGTGTCATTTTGTTTCTCCAAGTTGTACCCTAAAAGTCTTTTCGTATTCTTGTCATTGTTGTTCATATGGTGATAGAAATGGGTTTTGTGAAAGCCCCAATTTTGCCTCAATGATGGACCAACTTGAACTTTCCTCTTTTCGGCTTTTGAAAAATCCTTTTCTTTGGCCCCATTCATTTGGTACTTCATCATGGGTCTTTGTGGTATAAAAATTGGATATTTGCCTAACAAAAAATACACTTTGACTGACCATTGTAACCTCTCCAAAACGATGTTCAGCTTTTTTTTTTTTTTTTCTTTTGAATTAACAATATTAAAGTTAATATAAATTTGAGTTTAGCCACGTAATTTAAATGAAAAAATATGAAGAAAAAAAAATATTATTTAGAGCTTTACATTAATTAATGACTTTTTAGTCGAAATGCACCCAAAATTATAATTTTAATTTCAATTTGCACAAAAAATGTTCATTTGTTTCATTTACCACACAAAAATTTGCACAAAATTACAACTTTTAGTCGTCAATATCACAGAGTAATTTTATCATCTCAAACTACGAGGTCATGAATACGATACTAAATACACATTACGTGACAAATTAGAATGAACATAAATAAATTAAAATAAGATTTAAATAATTTCAAATTTGTTCAGCTTCCCATTAATTAATGAATCTCTTTGATTTTACCTTAAGAAACCTTTTGAATTTCATTATAGTTGCTTATTCAAAACACGAGCTGCCACTTTAAGGTGCACAGCTAGTGCGACAGTCAGATCTGAGGGCTACTTTATTTTATTTTAATCACAAATTTGCCTCACCTCAAATGATTTCCTTTTCCTTAAAATAAAATAAATTAGAATTGAATATGAAGCATCTTTTAAGTGAGTCCAAAGTAAGAGTAAGAGTAAGAGTAAGAGAGTTCCTTGCACTTTGTGGTCAACTTGACAAATTTTATGCACTTTGTGGCTTTTTGTGTTTATAACGTTACGATTTTATTATACTGTGGTGGTGGTACTTATTCTTGTGCCCAATTCTTGATTTTATATTAAAAGAAAAAAAAAACTTGAATTTCAATGCTTTTTCGTTATGAAATTTAATTAATAAAAAGTAATCGGATAAGGTGTTTTTTGTGACTTTATTAAAATTTTAATGAGACTTTCAATTTACCGATGAAAAAAAAATACCCCACACACCAATATAAGACAAAAAGACAAAAAAAACAGTAAGACGATCTAAAGAAAATTAAACCATGAACCACAGCCTAGCAGCAAACAAACAAATAGTAGACAAAACTTATCGTCAAAGCATGTCCTCTATCAAGACATCTGAAAAGATATATGGAGGTTGTTCAAACCAAGTAATTATAGAACTCATTGCCAGTTTTTATGTCCTAATTTGATTATGTAGAGTGATGTTACGTCACCTTGATTTCGAAATCCCAAAAATCTTGACGATATGCACGCACTCTCTACACTAAAACAATCTTAATTTACTCTATGCAATTTGAAATCACGAATCAAAAAATCTTGTAGAAAGTTGATTGTCGTATCATTCTAATAGTATGAGCATCACAAGCTCATTCATTATGATCAAGCCCATCTTAATTGGCAAAGTCAACCTTCTGTTTTGAGCGAAAAACAAGATTTTTCAAGTTCCACATTAGGAAAATCCTATAGAAAGATGACTCCCGTATCTTTTATATGAGGATCACGAGCTCATTCATTATGATCAAGCGTATCTAAATCGGAAAATTTAGTGCAAGAATGGTTGGATAATTTATTTGTGGGCAGGAGATTGAAGATGGTAGAAATTTTTTCTTGAGGTTTTTGGCTGGAGATGGATATGGGAGAAGAGTTCAGCGTCAGACCGAGAAGAATAAGTGTTTGTGTTAAGCGTGAAAATTCAAGGGCCAGGATTAAAAGATCCCTACCAAGGGATCCTCGCAGGATTTGGGGAAAACATCATATGCGAGTTTTTACGTCTTAATTTGATGATGATGTGGAGTGCCGACATGTCACATTGATCTCAATTGATATTTGGACCGGAATCAAGGCACTAACTTTGAGGCTAAGCTGGGCTTATGCACATTGACAGTTCGTAGTAGTGAGAGGCCCAATCCAACACTTTCCAAGTGGTATCGCGTTCGTAGTCTCTCTAGTCTCTCCTCTCCATTTCCGTAGTTTAGTTTGATAATGTTTTTCTTGATGCCTGAGTGGAACAAAGAAAAATGTTGTGAACACCACAAATAAGAAAAATGGCGTTCTTACCCTTTGGGTTAGACGCAAGTTTAAGAAGTCCACACGTATTCAAAAAGTTTTCATCAAATGATTGATTTTAGGGCATTATTTTTATCAATGTGATTATTATTTTTTGAATGTTCTCTGCAAGAGATTAGGGCAGCCCCAATAGATAATGAGACCTGAGGTATATTGTAAAACGAAGCCTTCTTAATATTACATTTAACTATAATTTTTTTTCAACTGAAATCAATCTTCTTGCGTTTTTAGATGCAAAATTATTAATTAAATTTTCATATTCAAATTTTTCTAGTATATTTTTCTCAATAGATACGGGTGTTATCAACAAGATTCTATAAGCAACCTAGACATTTGAAAAGAATCAAATCTAATTATGAAATTCAATATTTGAATTATTTTTTTGTTTTGTTAGAAAATATGATTTATTCAAAATATCGTGAAAATAATATCAGGATAATGACAAAGTCACTTGCATACCCAATTGTAAATAGTAAGAACAAAAGCAAAATCTTAAAAAAATTTACGACTTGTACAGAGCCATTTGACTATCCAATCGTTAATTGGTTTCTTTACAGGTAATTTTATTGTCACGCTCTAAATGATGATGGCACATCCCCCAACCAATTTTTATCCCACTAACTTCCAATTATACCCAGATAAAATTAAGAAAAATAAAAATAATAATTGTAACAACAAGGACACAGCCATCGTTCCCAATCCCTCCAACCCCGACGAAGACTCCCATCAGTCATCATCAATCTCTGGAGACTGGAGATGTCCATTGCCTTTAATCTTTAAACCTCATCATCATTTTTTTCGTGGTAACTTGTGGATCTCACAAATCTTCAAAATCAATTTGTAAAGTCTCAAACTTTGTGGCACTCTCGTCTTTATAACTTTAAAAGGTTAATTAGTTGTTCTGATATAGAAAGAAGACAAATTCCTATTGGGTATTGGATAACCTCTTTCTGAGCTTTGTTCAATTTCATTATGGGTTGGCGTTATTCCAGGGATCCAGACCCTGCCAACCCCAAAGATGACGAGGCTTCCTCCATGACCCCGCATAGATTGCAAAAAGGTCCACCAAAATTTGATGGTCTTACATTTTCTCTAACAAATCATTAATTTTTCAAAACAAAATTTAAATTTTCTGGAGGATTAATCCACGAACCTTCTGCGGAAACTTGAGGGGCGCAAAACGGAAAGGAGAATGGATGTCATTAATAGTTTTTCAATGTAAAACAGTTTACAAAAACATATAATATCCCCTCAGTTTAATTAAAACATCAGCATAATACTACACATAATAGTAGTAACATGCAAAATGATAGTATAATATCCTAATAACCCCATAGAACAAGTTACCAGCACACACGTAAGATAAGCATAGAACAAACTTACCAACTACATACACTAACATGTAAGAATAAGATTATAAAACCACGCACCCTAAAACTTAAAGATAAATCTTCAGACGTAGAAGATGACACATGTACACTAACAACGTGACTAAGGTCGCTCAATGTCATCCTCTCTCAACGAATAATACCGATTACGCCAAACGTCGCACTCGTTCGCCCGTAACATATCCTCATCAATCCGGGTCACGACCCATTCGATGTTCACTGATCTCAATCATACAAATGTACCCTCATCGTACCCCAATACTTTAGTCACCTCATGTGACAATAATCATTGTATGTACTAGCATCACATCTCAATCATCGTATCATGTATCCCAATGACACTATAGTCAAACGAGTCACGCGCACGTGACAGGACTTGGTGTCTTCGCTCGTACCACAACCACGTGAAGGACTGGGTGCAAGCACCATCACCATCTGTCCCCATAGGAGCTCTGAGACAAGATTGGCACCATTTAACTAGTATAGAGCGAGTGTAGGTGAACAATCACGTGGAGGACTGGTCTGTGGCCTACAGACAGGTACAACACCATCGCCTACCATATGGGCGTACCAATCACATCATGTGCTAAGTCGGCAATCCCTCGACTATAGCATCTCAAACAGGACCCACGTGCTAGGCCGGAAAATCCCTAGGCAGTAGCACCTCAACATGACTCACATACTAGGCCGACAAATCCCTAGGCAATAGCACCTCAACATGACTCAAGTGCTAGTCCAGCATATCCCTCGACAGTAGCACCTCAACATGACCATTCTCTCTCGATTATCGTAGTCGTCGTATTCATTGTTCCCCGTTGATATCTCTCCATGACTAACGACTATCGTCGAATGTATCGTGACTCGCGACTTGATATCGTAAAACTTATCTTGGAATCGACCCTCGAGATTTACTACTATCATTACCATTTCGTGCATACTAACGAATACACAAATTACGCAGGGATTAAAACCCTTAACTAGGACAATGCAACTAATGCCGGGCTCTAAAGCTAATACATGGCATAGTCTATGATTCCTATCATCAGCAAACATTCAACAAACCAATGTAAGTTATCCTAAACACAACAAATTCATATTACACATACATAAAGCACACATATTTAGGAGTTTAAGGAAAGAGATCCACTGATAATATGTCAGGGAGAAGTCACTAGACAAGATCCACCGTTGCATACATTTCGAGTCGCTCGCTTCAGAAAGTCCCTGCGAGCTCCGCCTTGATCTCTGTGGTCCTCTGTAGTCTCCACTACCTTAACGCTTTTGGCGATCGGAAATCACCTTGAAAGGTGCGATGGAGACTTTCCTATGCGTCGTGATTCCGCGACCTACGGGGTGGGTTAGGGCCTATTGTGGGTATGGCTAGGATCGTGGGAGTGAGATGATAAGTTTGGTGGTGGTTGGGAGGTCTAGGTCGCCGTCGAATAGCGACGATGGTGGTGGTTGGGTTTGGGTGTTCGCGGGAAGAGAGGAGAGAGAAAGAAAAGAGAGAAGATGAATGGACCAATCAGACGAGGAGAGAGAAAGTTTCAAATTTATAGTTTTAAACTTTTCAGAAATTATCGATATGTCCCGACTGTTTCAGACCTGTAATTTCGTTGTGCGAACTCTAATTTTCGAGTGCCGCGGGTCTATGTACTTGTGAGGTCGGGTCCTACGTAATGGTATTAGAAAAACTTCCAAAGGTGCTCTCAACAAGAAAGTGACTCCCGGGCCCTCCGAAACTCAGGGGCAAAATGGTCATTTTGCAACCAACCTTCGACTTTACCTCTAAATACGGCCAAAGAGTCCAATGCCCACTTAATCCAATGTAACACCTTGAAGTCCAATCCAGTACTTACCGGGTATTTAGGTAATTTTTAGGACAAACTACATAAAATCCCCCAAACTATAGGAGTCATTTCAAGTTCATACCCAAACTATGAAAAATTTCATCTAGGTGCCTAAAGTATCAAAACACATCAACTAAGTACCCACCGTTAGTCAATCTGTTAGTCAATTTGTTAAATGCTGAATTGACATTTTTTGGTCAAGCTGTTTATGCTGAGTTGGACTCCATGTGGATAAAAAATAATTAAAATTGAATATATGTTAAAAAAAAATTAATAAAATATTAAAATAAATAAACAAAAATTAAAAAAACCAAAACTATACCCAAATCAATTTCACGAACACCTACCCCCTCATTGAGAAGGATGAAATCACTATCTTTCTTTGGGCAAAGAAGTGGATGAGGCCTAAAATCCATTTCCATTTGGGCAAAGAACACATGCAATGCACCACTGTTTCTCTTTAGATCAGGTGCATTGTTCGAAGACGACACTATGAAACTGCAATCCAATCCAATCCAATTCAATTCAACGCAACAGAAAAATCAAACACCTTTGAATTCAATTCAATTTTGGTCTTTCATTTTTTACCCTGTTATGGACTTGACGAAATCTTAAGCTGTCGGTTGACACATGCGTTCTAGAAAGTCTTGATGGCCCAAGAACACGTCGGCGTTCTCCATCTCCGCATCTGATTGCTCCAAAATCTCAGGTTAATAGCCGACGATGTGAGATAGCTGATGACCCTCATCAGGTCGATTTGATGGAGATTTTGTGCAGGAGTTTTGCGAGAATTGACGTGAATTTGATAGTCCGGGAAGGTCGAACTCTGATCCATATCGGGGCAGGGCATGGCCACGCTGAGAGGCTGAAGTTTTGTATCTCTGTCAGAGGCAAAGCCGAGGTTTCCGATCTCAGAGGTTTGATGGTGTGAGGCATTTAGGATCTCAGAGGTTGGATGGTGTGAGGTTCGATGACCAGCGAAGTCGAGGCTAGCGACGGTGACGGTGTCGTCCTCAGTCCCAAGTCTCCAAGTGGGCCCTCTTGGCCACTCGGAGCCAATCCCCTATCAGTCTTGTCGCCACGCCGCAGAACGGGAGCTCGTAGTCTTCAACGTTGGCAGCTCCAAAGGTCGTCACTGTCAACAACTAAAAACGGCGATGGAGGCGTGAATTTATGAGATTTTGAGGATGTGAGGAAGGGGAGATACGATGGATGGTGTGAGGCGTTTAGGATTTTTAGGGTTTTTTTTTTCTTATAATAAATTTCGGGGTTATATTTATTTTAAGATTTTTTAAACAATTTTATTTTTTAATAATTTTGTTTTATAGTTAATTTTAAGATTTTATTAATTTTTTTTACTACATATTCAATTTTTAATTATTTTTTATCTACATGGAGTTTAACTTAGGATAAACAGTTTGACCAAAAAACGCCAGCTCAACATTTAACAGATTGACTAACATATTGACTAATGGGGGGGGTACTTAGATGATCTGTTTTGATAGTTTGGGTACCTATATGAATTTTTTCACAATTTAGATATGAACTTGAAGTGACCTATAGAGTTTGGGGGTTCTATGTAGTGTGTCCTGATTTTTATTTCAAATTTTATTTTGCAGGACGGGTTGTAACATCATATACTATTGCCTTTAATTTATTCAAATCATACTGGTAACTATAACTAAATCCAGGAAAAATTTAAGATTTTTTTACCTTTTCCTATTCACATAGAAGAAAGAATGTAGAAGAAAGGTTGAAACCTTCCCTCTACTTTCAGTAAACTCCCTGTTGCTTCTGCCAAGTTGCTACTCAAAATCAAACACGTTAATGGGCCTACGTGGATCTACACATTGTGCAGCTTTAGTGTTCTTTGTAATTGTTTTTTTCTTAGACTTAAATAATTTGGGTTGTGTATTTTGGACTTTGGTATTGGGTGGGTTATATTATATAGGGGATATTTAAGTGAGGCCTTTTTCCAATATGAGGTCCAAGACACAAGTCTTGTTCACCTCCTCACCCTTTGGCTGGCCCTGATGAGATTCAATGATACTGTTCTCTTCTAACTAATATTCAAAAAGTCCCTGTCTAGAGGCTCTCCCTTTCCGCCCCAATTTAGAGAAATTCGCCTAAGTGTCTGAGGCACCACCTAAGTGCCTGATTATAGACTAAAAATGGTGGATGGCTAGGTAGAAATATTTTATTTTATTTTATAAATGTGTTTATTTCTATTTTTTGGGCAAAAATCGAATCTTTAGGTCTAAATTTCGCTCAAACTCTATTAGCTGACTCTAGGCCTAAGAACACATAAAAAAATATATAACGAAACAATTACAGGAGGGGCCTGATACCCCTCGGGTCCTTAGGTGGCTCCACCCTGTTGCCTAGACCCTATCTAGGCCTCTAGGCACTAGACCCCATCCGGTCGCCCGTACCGCCTAGAGAATTTTAGAACATTGCTTCTAATTTGTGTTTGCAAAAATTATCCTAATGTGGGCTGTGGATTTGCACGTTGCTAGTGATTTCATAATCCTTATCGTAGAGTTTTTTGGATTAAAGACTAACTTATCTCGTTGAATATGATTTTTGTGGAATCTATGGACACATGAAAGAGTTTGTGGAAGAGGTTGAGGATGGGGTTATTATATGGCTTGAAGTTGGGACGGTGTGAAAAAAAATAAGGTTAATTTCTTGTTTACCCAGGAATTGTAATATGATGACACATTTTATAGCTCATTCATGAGTCATGATATGTATATATTTTACTAGAGGAAGGCCTAGTTGCCTTCTAGAATGTATTGCTAACAATCTTTTTGTGCCTCTCTTAATAAAATAACCCTTTTGGTTTAAAATAAAATCAGAGAAAATTGAAGGATTCAAAACGTCAATTGCTATAGATTTATATGATCAAATAATATTGTTTTATAATGACTAATTTTGATACGCATAATATGCCAAGTCGATTCTAGTCATCAATGATCGACAAGACACCTTTCGAGATCCACTAAATACAGACCCACTAAATAGTGACCCTAAGGGCCCACCAAGTACGCTCACTTAGGCTCAAACTAACAAGAACTACATGAGGTCCTGTTCGGGTAAGGAATGACGCCAACCTTATCGGACAATCGACCCACTCTGACGGACGACCAGCGGTTTTACCTAGGTATCTTTGATTACTTAACCGAGTACCCTTGTTGACCTGACCAAGTACCCTACCGAGCATGGCTGGTAGGAGACACGCGTCTCAATTACCATTGTGGAAAGGTCAAATCCTAATGTCCCATCAAGAGAGTCGTGGAGCAGTCTTTTCCCAAATACCAAGGCCCTATGTGTCAGCCTAGAGTGACATATGACACCCATCTAGTGGTTGCTCATATATGGCAAGACAAGCACTGGACCCCACATGGCACCAAGCCGATCCTATGCGATGACCTGAGGATCGCCTATGGTCTTCTAGTGGCTTATAACATATTTTCCTATAAATACTCTATCTTATTGTGTAACGAACTGGAAATTTAATTCGTAAATTAATTTGGGAAATGACGAAATTACCCTTGGTTTTATCAGGGGCTCGGAAGTCAATTTTGTGTGGAGACACATTTGATAATTTTTCAGGTACCGCTGCGTAGGTCTCGGACTCACGAGTTCGTAGACAGGCGGTACGTGGAAAATGGAGTCCCTACGAATGAGTTACGGGTCTAGATTGTTCAGGGGCATTTTGGTAATTTGACTGAGTATATTTATTTAAACCCAAACCCTTCCAGCAATTTCATTTTCATTTCTTCCTTTCCAACATCAGACCCGTGATCGATCGACACCAACCGAACCAAAAACTTTCGAAATTTGAAGTCCAATTCAAGGCAACTTTGGCCGATTTGTGTAAATCCATCATATTCCCCTCCTTCTCACGATCAAAACCATATTAACCGTCGAAGGAAACAGTCGCGGGAGACACCGAACACAGGTATGAGTTTCGTGTTTAGAGTTCATTTCTGAGTTCCTGGGTTCGAGTAGATGGATTTACACATAAAATTCGTGAAAAATGGTTGAGTTTTGAGAAAGTTAGGAAAAAGTCAAGGTCGGCTGGCAATGGAGTTTTTCGACGACGGCGGAAGGCGACTCGGTCGTTTTATCCGGCGACTGAGTCGGTCAGAGGTACTGGCGTGGAATGCCACGTGGAGGCCACCTGGCAGCCACATGGGTGCCACCTGGCGGTTGAGTCAGCAGGCGCGTGAGGCACTATGCAGGCGCGTGAGGCACTATGCAGGCGTGTGAGGCATTGTAGCCAGCGCGTGGCCGAACCGTCGATCTTCTGTCGGTACGTGGGACTGGTTCTTGGGTCACGACAACACGTGTCGACAAGGTTTCGACGTTCCGGACCTTTTGGCACTGGTTTCAAGTTAATCAGACGTCGTTTAGGGGTAGTTTTGGGCGTCTGAAGTGGCTGCGTTTTTAGTGTGACGCGAGCGGACTTCCCGGGGTTTAGGGAGTTTAATTGTAGGATTTTTAATTATCGTTAGTAATCCCGATTGTTACTTTTGACAGGCGATACTACTCCGCAAACTTCAGAGGAGCGTACGAATCGGGATTGAGCTATCGGTGAGAGGACTTTGGTTTATAAATTATAATGCATGCATAAAGGTATATTTGAATTAAATATTATTATGTATTGTTTTTGGTACATTTCTGGAATTTAGAAATTGTGCTACTAAATGATTACTAGACACGTGTTTTCAAGATTACAGTGGAAACAATGTTTTGGGCTGTGGCCTGGTTTTATGGACTCTGTTATTAAATGGTTTTGACTTGATAGATTTTGAGTCCATGGTTTTGGGTGTAAACCCGGATGTGTGATTTCCTTAGATTTGGGCATAGACCAGGTTTTTCAATGAATTTGGCTTAGGCCAGGAAATAAGGATTTAAAAACATGGATTTGAATTACTGTCCCCGAGGGTCAAGGTTTTCTCCGATGCTGGCGTAGAGGGTCTTTCTCTGCCAGATCATTGAGGCGAGCTATGGCTCGAGAGACCATTCGGGAAGCAGTGAGACAGGTTTATGATAGTATAGGGTTCTGTACAACTCGAGGTATATCGGGTGTGTGGAGGGTTTTGAGCTACGGCTCGGAATTTTATTCGGGAGCAGTGGGATATGTTTTAATATATTTTTTGTCCATGTTGGTTTCATGATTTTTAAACTCCTTTGAGGAGGGTTTTCAAAGCAAGGTTGTGGACCACGAGATGTTTTCATTATTCGAATTTTCATGGATCCCACCGGGTGTTTTAATTCAAAATGGATTTTCCGGTTAGTTTTCGGTTTATCCTTTTGGATTTGTTGAAAGGGAATTTCATGCATGCATTATTTTATTCGTGGAGGGGGAAATGTATGTTTTCCTCGGAACTAGTTTTAAATGATTATTTTGTCCACTCACACTTTTCGTGTTTTAAATCCCCTCCAAGTTGTTGAATTGACGTGGGCATATCCAGAGGCAGAGGCATTACATATTCAGCTGCGCATTTACCTAGACTACCGAGTAGAATATTTATTTCTGTATTTACTTATCCTACCTAGATGCTTTGATAAATCTTTTGGACTGAGTGTAAAATTGTGGTTATATTGTTGGATGCTGATGTTTTTGGCATTTGGAGTGTTATCTGATCCTTCGTCTGACAGGTAGAAGACGGTTAACCAGTCCTTAAGGGGAAATTCTGCCGGATTTTTTGGCAGCATTCTCATAATTGTTTGTGAGGATTTAAGGGTATTTTGAGAATTCTTTAAGTTGTCAGACGGGAGTAAGATTTTTCCCGAATTTCGAGGACAAATTCGGAAAGGTTCCTGTCATATTGGCCTAAAAGCCTAACTTCAAATAAGCAAGTTTACTCTCCAGTACATCTCCTTACTACCTAGAAATAAATATTGACTTAGCCATCAGAGAGTGATAGGCCGGAACCACACGGTCTCCCAAGTTTTATCCTTCTTCTCTCTCTTATATTCTTTTAGATACCTCCGTCCAAGGTAAATCAAGATCTAATCAAACGAAGTAGCCATACCTTAAGCCCAAGCAACCTTCTTTCGTTGTGGGAAAGTTCTTCTCCACCTCGTTTGCGGAATCGAGGAGCGGTTTCTATTCCAAAAAACTCTGAGTTGGTCTGAACAGAATTATCAGTCTACAACTAACCTACATTGTATAGTCAATTCTTTAAATTTTCTTTTTTTCTAACGAACAAAAAAAAATACCATTTTCTTTTGAAGTAATAATAATGAATATCGTTTAGGATCCCATTGATTTTATGAATGGAAAAATATACCAAAAGAACAAATGTACGTACCTTAAAAAAATATATTTTGATATTACAATTGATCCTATGCATTCTATAGCTTAAATTTTAATAATAAGTAATGATATTAAAGGAAGATATATACAAGCATGCAATAATAAAATTATAACTAGTTGTTTTTTCTTTGCAAGTATGAGCAAGGCTTCTAAATTTTCATTTTCATATTCATCTTCTTTCTACTTCTTGCACATACAGGTATGGAAATGGAAGTAAACTTCTTGGGTATGTAAAACTCATAAATACACCTTCAAATATATATATATATATATATATATATATATATATATATATATTATGTCTTAAATATTTCTTAATTAGGTTTTCATAGAAAATTCTAATTTTTTCTTTTCTGTCCCTGTAGCTATTTAATTCATTATTCACGTGTAAGATTATTTATTGAGTGATCCTAGTTTGTGATTATTAGATAATTAACTTGTAGATAATAGTATATTAAATTTATAAAAATATAATTAACTTCTCAAAAATGACAAATAAACTTACTTTTTGTTTGTTAGAATTAGGAACCACATACTTTCCAGTTGTTATTTGGTGGGTGTATTCACCTGAAAAAATCACCATTCGACAGTAGAGATTTGAATAATAATTCAAAAATTCAATTTTTGCACCTTTGGATGACGACTTCATCAGATAATTAGGGGCATCCAGTGAATCATTACCCCTCACTTTAATGACAAGTTATCAAATGTCACATACTATATATTATTGCATCATAATTATGATGATATTTTAGTGATGATCATTACCTTTGTTATACATAATGAACTTATGAAGAAAACATCTCTTCTTTCTAGAATATAGAACGATTATCAAAACATAGTTGTTTATACATTTGTAAGGATATAATCTACTTCTCAAATTGTAATAAGCGGTGTATCTTAATTAGATACTTAAGAAGAGGACGTACTAATACACTAAGTGTGTTTTAAGATGAGTAATTTTATAATTACCAAAAATTTATAAAATGAAGGATTGAAATTAACGGAAATTAATTGTCCAAATCATTTGAGAATTTTATTGTTTTGATAACATGAAAGTATAAAGAAAGCTAAATATATAATTTAATATTTATATATAAATGGTGGTTAACAGGATGAAATTTTAGAAATGACATCTTTCTCTATAGATTTGAAATTGGGATTTGTTGCATTCAAATTCAATTTTTTTCTTCTTAGAATTTTTAAATTTCCATATTTATCATCCAAACAAAGAAATTGGTGCATGAGAATTTTGAAATTTTGACTTTTAGTCAAATTTCATTCTCACATTCTATATTTAAGTCGACATATTGTTTATTATGAGAAATTATTATATGGTACTGTTTCACGATCACTTGGCGTATCTAATACATGTGTTATGATATAAGTGGATATTTACTAATATTATGCCATAAAAATGAGGAATTTGAATCCCGACGTCCACTTATATTATAACACACATACTGAATTCACCATATATTTGTGAGACAATACCATCTAATAATATTTCGTTTAATTACAGCATTCAACTTTTTTTTTCTATACAATTATGTCTATGTAATATATATATATATATATATATATATATATATATATATATTTATTTATTTGTTTGAACTTTGAAGGCAACTCGTATGGACCAATCGGTTGGTTTAGATGCGGTATGAGGCCTAAAGCATGAAGAGAATTAAGTAGGACATTCCATGGGCAATGTATAAATGCAAATAGTTGCAACAAGCTATGCAAGGATGAGGGAGCAACTTGTGGATTATGTGAATCTCTTCTTGATCGGCTCAAATGTTGGTGCTATAGCTGTTGAATGTTTAAAGACCCTCGAGATGCTGTATTGGATTTTATATTAGTTTGTATGAAAAATCTTATAATCATTTTGCTTTCAGTTTCTAATTTTTATGGCTTTTTACCATGAATTCACATATAAGTTTCACTTTGCACCATATTCTCAAAATTCACTCAAAACGCACCTTGAAACTCGCGACTCCTCTCACTCAAGTGTTTTTCAATTCATTCCATCCAGTTGGCGTCAATAAGGAGGGTAAAAATGGAAATTTATACACGCTGGCACAACTAGGACCCATAGATGTAGTCGGCGTGGAAGAAAGGAGGGACCCACATAAGAAAAATCGCGAATGGGAAGTGCTCCCCCTCGACCAAAATTTGAATTTACGATTTGGGGACAATTCTAGGGTTTGGGGGAAATCACAATTTGGGGAACAATTGAGGTGAAGAACTGGGCTTAGGGAGAAATCTTCTTTGTGCGTGATTCTTAGAACTAGGCGTTGGAGTCGATTTTGAAAATGATTCCTCGCAAGGCTGGAGTGGAGCAGCCCTTTACGGTTTTAATTTTCAGTTAGAAATTCATAGAAGTAGGATACGGGTTTGAAATTCATAGAAGTAGGATACAGATTTGAAATTTGTTGAAGTAGGATACGGGTTTGAAATTCTTTCATAGAGTTTTGCTTGAGGTATGTCGTTGGGTTTAGGGTTTAGGATTTTATGTGGTTTAGAATTTTTGTTGGAGTTCTTATGATTCTTATGATTGTCGTATGATTCTTCTGTTGGAGGTTTGCTTGAGTTATGACTGTTGAAGAATTTTATTTCGGTTGGCGTTCTTATGATTGTCGAATAATTTTAAAGCGAAATTTTGACCGCTATTGGTGTGCTTGGTACGGGTGTACTGTTATAGTTCAAATAGGACTACAATTGTGTGTGCTTAGAAACTTTAATTTGGACTGCTATTTGATGTGCTTAGAAAATGAAATTTTGACAACTATTTGGTGTGCATAGATACTGAAATTTTGACTGATATTTGGTGTGCTTAGTTGCTAAAGTGTTGGTATATTGTTTGGTATATGTTTGCAGACGATGTAGACTAATTTACTATGAAGGTTCACTATGGTGGGTCACTAATTGAAGATGAGTTGAGAGTTGGTCTTACAAAGGGGGGAACTTGAACTTCTATGATTATTGTACAATTGAATTTATTTCCGTAGTGGTGTTGAAGGGCTTAGCTAAAGAGCTTGGATATAGGCCTAGTTCTTTCTCTATATATTCTCAATAATTGGATAATGGTAGTTTGGTGAAATTAAGCTCGGATGGTGAGCTATTCAAACACTGTCAAAACTATGCTAGGAATGGTACTTGCATTCCTATGTATTTTAAAAGAGGTGGTGGTGATGGGGTTAAACATCCAGGGTATGTGGAGATAGAAGAGAAAGGTTATTATTTGGAGTCATAAGAGGATGAGCAACATGGTGCTGAAATATTGAAGGGGCAGCAAGGTGAGACAACATCAAGAGGCAAGGGTAAGACAATTGAGCTACATGGTGCTGAAATATTGAAGGGGTAGCAAGGTGAGACAGTTGCAAGAGGCAAGGGTAAGGCTGTTGAGAACAGTGAGGCATGGGCGATTGGAAAAAAAGCAAGGACAAAATTTGTAGCTTGTTCTAGTTCTAGTGATAGTGATAGTGAGAGTGAAGATGATGATGATGTTTAGGATCCTGCATATGTTGAGGATGATTATGAACAAACAGAAGAGGTTAATATGGAAGCTTATGATGACAACCTCTTTGCAGCGTATGTTGATCTTGAAGACTTTGATTGTGGACCAAACACTGGTGATAATGAACAAGAAGATGATGGTCCAAGCTCTCCAAGATTGAATTCTTTTTATCCAGAAGCAGATATTGGAGGTCAAAGTGGGGAAGATGAGCCTGAAAAGATGTCAAGGAGGAGGAAAGAGGTTGGACCATTTAGAGAGTTTAACCCAAAAATTGATATGAAAAATCCACAGTTTCAGACAGGATTGAAGTTCTCAAGTGCTGCAATTTTCAGTTAGGCTGTTAGAACATATTTTGTCAATGTCAAGAAGTAAATTGTTTTCCAGAAGAATTGCTCAGATAAAATCAAAGCCAAGTGTGTCCAAGCAAGCGGTTCTTCCAAAGAGGGTTGGCTTAATGGGTGTAGGCCCTTTATTGGATTGGATGGTGCTCACATCAAACGTCCCCACACTAGCCAAATATTAACTGCAATTGGTATTGATGCTAACAATGGCATGTTCCCAGTAGCTTATGCCATTGTTGAGGCAGAAAGCTACTATACTTAGAAGTGGTTCCATGAGCTGTTAGAAGTGGTTCCATGAGCTGTTAGCAGTGGACTTGAAGATTGAAAACATTAGAGGATACCTTTTCATAACAGATAAGCAGAAGGGGTTAATTGAGGCTGTGGGTCAATTGTTTCCAAGGCAGAACATAGGCATTGTACCAATCATATGTATGGAAACTTCAATGTAATCCACAAGGGTTTAGTAATGAAGGAGCAATTTGAAAATATCTCAACGTGTACCACTGTTGCATGGTACCAAAATGAGATGAAGAAAATGGCTGAATAGAGTCCCGCAACCTATGATTGGTTAAGTAAAATGGATCCAAGGCAGTGGATAAGTTCTCATTTCAACACTCAATTCAAATGCAATATTCTCCTCAACAACCTCAATGAAGCATTCAACAAGTCAATATTGCCGGCGAGAGACAACCTTATAATAACAATGCTGGAAAGAATTAGAACATATGTGATGATGTTGTACTCTACAAGGAAGATGGCAGCCCTTAATTGGAATGCTCATCAGATTGGTCCAAGGATAAGGACTATTTTGGAGAAAGAAAAAAAAAGGGTCAATGGTTTATTCCAAGACAGGTAGGGAATGAAGTGTTTGAAGTAACTCATCAAGGTGGGCGGAAATTTAGAGTGGATTTGAAAGGCAAGAAGTGTTCGTGTAGAGAATGGGACCTAAATGGAATCCCTTGCCCACATGCTTGTTCAGCAATCAGTAGATTCCATGGGGAACCAAAAGATTATGTACATGAATACTACAACAAAGAGGCATACTTGAGATGTTATGAGATGATTATTGAGCCAATGACAAGTAGTCAAGATCAATGGCTGTCCATGGGGTTACCAACTTTGAGGCCACCAACGTACTACAAACAACAGGGCAGGCAAACCAAGGAAAAGTAGGGAAAAATTTGCTGGTGAGGCAGTCCGACCCCAAAATCCAACCAAGCTAGGAAGGTACCACATTGCGCTTAAGTGTAGCAATTGTGGTGAAGTGGGGCATAACATTCTCAAGTGCAAGGTAAAGTTCAGTTTGGTTACCTATAATGTGTTCAAATCTGTGGTAGTATAGAAGTTCATTTGGTATCTTAGAAGTTCATTTGGCAGCTTAGAAGTTCATTTGGTAGCATAGAAGTTCATTTGGAATATCAGAAGTTCATTTGGTAGAAGTTCATTTGGTAGCATAGAAGTTCATTTGGTAGCTTAGAAGTTCATTTGGTAGCTTAGAAGTTCATTTGGTAGTTTACAAGTTAATTTGGTAGCATAGAAGTTCATTTGGTATCTTAGAAGTTCATTTGGTAGCTTAGAAGTTCATTTGGTAGCATAGAAGTTCATTTGGTAGCTTAGAAGTTCATTTGGTAGTTTAGAAGTTCAGTTGGTAGCTTACAAGTACATTTGGTATCTTAGAAGTTCATATTACCATTTTTCTTCATCTCTCTTTTTCCATTTGCCTTCTCCGTATATTTATCACAATAAGTAAAACTTATAACCTAAAATCAAAATAGGTATCAAACGGACTCTAAGATTAACTTTCTAACGTATGCATAGTCAGTTTGCAAATGAGAGAGGTAAAAATTTGTTTTGAATGGCGTTTATAATTTACAGCATGTTTGGTGTTTTTCTGATGTGGAGGTGGGAGGAGCCTTCGAGCACTATTACCAGCAATTATTTCAATCCAATCGGGTGACAGACATTGAGAGTGTGATGGAGTGGTCAGACCGGTTCTAGGGGACATCGAGAATGAGTCCTTGTGTAAGCCTTATTGCCATGAGGAGGTGAAGGCGGCTCTTTTTAGTATGTTCCTGAAAAAAGCCCCGGGGGTGGATAGCATGCCGACCTTGTTCTATCAAAAATTTTGGGATATGGTGGGGGATGATGTAGTAGCTTTCTGCTTGTCAATTCTGAATGATGGTGTTAGCGTCCAAGAAGTTAATCATACACTTATTGCCCTAATTCCGAAGGTTACTCACCCCTCCCAAGTAACGGAATTTAGACCTATTGCTTTATGCCGCGTAACTGATCTCCAAAACTATTGTGAGCAGGTTGAAGAATGTCATGCCTCTGATTATATCTGATACCAAAGTGCCTTTGTGCCTTCTCGGTTAATTACAGACAATATTATAGCTGGTTTCGAAAGCATTCAGGCAATCAACCGTTGGGGAAATAGTAATCTGAAGAAAATGATCCTGAAACTCGAATTGTCCAAGGCCTATGACTGTGTGGAGTGGTTTTACCTAGAAGGTATGCTAAGGAAACTAGGTTTCGCTGATTGTTTGGTGAGATTGATCATGGACTGTGTCAGCACAGTAAGCTATTCTATTCAAATAAGGGGCCAGGCCACTGGGGACATCTCTCTTACTAAGGGTTTGTGGGAGGGAGACCCTTTCTCCCAATATCTTTTTTTTTAATTTGTGTACCCTCTCTCCCAATATCTTTTTTTTTTTTAAATTTGTGTACCCTTTCTCCCAATATCTTTTGTTAATTTGTGTTGAAGGTTTCTCAACTTTGTTATCCCAAGCACAACGCTGGAAGTTGATTCATGGAGTGTCGGTGGCCACTGGAGAGTCTACTATTTCTCATCTTTTTTTTTTTTTTTTTTTTTTCTGATGACAGTTTAGTATTTTGTAATGCTAGGCTAGCTGAATGCCAACAACTACTATCAGTTATGCGGGAGTATGAAGGGCATTGGGTCACCTAATCAATTTTGAGAAGTCTGCGACATGTTTTAGTCCCCACACTGATCCGATCATGATTTGTCTGTTCTCTAATATGCAGGGTATCAGAGTTGTGGATTGTCATAAAAAGTATCTCATGTTACCAACGGTTACTTCTCGAAATAAGAGAGAGTTAGAGCAACAGTTACTTAACTGAAAAAGCTTGGAATTGTACTCGAAAAAGCTTTGGGGCTTAAATATTCCTTATAAGCTTAAAATCTTCGATTGGAAGTTTTGCCTACTTCTCTCAATTTGTTAAATAAGCATGTTACTCCTTCAGGATTATGTCTAAGATGTGGGAAGGGTGTGGAAGATGTGTTCCATGTTTTGTGGGGATGTAAATTGAGTCAGAAGATGTGGACGGTTACAAACTTCCCTCTTGATCATTTCCCCTCCAATGGTTGTTTTATGGATCTCTTTGAGTGTGGGGCAAGTATTCTTTCTACAAACGATTAAAAAATGCTTCATTTTCATATGCTGGCATGTGTGGATTTGTCGAAATAAGCAGTTCAAAGAAGCTCAGGAGGCATTTGTTAGTGCAATGGAAGCACATTCCGAGTTCACAAAGCTACATAGAAAGTCTGCAGTGGGGCACCATGGTCGTGTGGCCAAATGGCTCAAACCACATGCTCTCTACTATAAAGAAAATTGCGATGGTGATGTTAATCCATCAGGTTTGCTGAGAGGTGTGCATTGAGGGAGTGTTGCGAGACTGGAATGGAGAGGCTTTGGCTGGTTTTTGGGGACCGGCTCTGCTGGTGTCTCATTTTTGGGGACCGGGCTCTGCTGGTGTCTCGATTTTAGCAGTGGAATTGGAGGTTATTCGAGCGGGGTTGCTTTTGATTAAGCACATGGAGCTTCAAAACATCACTTCCGAAATAGATTCTAAGTATGCAATATCCCTCATCAATGGCGCTGGCCAAGATTGGAGCATGATGGGACAACTTACGGCTGAACTGGTAGGGTTGATGGCGGTTATGGAGTTTCCAACGGCAAGGTTGGTCTTCTCACCTAGAACAGCGAACAAGGCTGCTCATTTTTTGGCTCAAGAAGGCTTAAAGTCACAACCCAAGTCCATGTGGGTGCCACCTGCATCCCCCGGCTTCATCCAATTTTAGAAATGGATTTAGAGGACCATTAGCAATGTTTTTGAAATTTTGTTATTGATTTGGGGTGGGATACTCTTTTTCCCTCATTGAATTTTTCCCGGGCTAGCTGGGTTTCAAGGTGAGGGTTTTAATGAGGCCCTGTTTTTGTTTGTGCCCCTATCATTGTTGCATCTGATTACATCTCTCTTAATCAATAAAATCTTCATTTGAATTAAAAAAAAAAGAATATAACTATTAATAATATTGTTCACAAAGTCCCTATTTGTTTGGTACGAATTTAAACTTGGAGCAAGAATTCATTATCTATTCTATTTATTTCTTTTTTTGCCGTTAGTACAACTCTCGTTAAGGGCGAGGTCTATATTTAATATGTATAAATCTCATTCCCCAATATTCTTGTATGAAAAAAATCTTTCAATTTTTTATGTTTGGCAAATTAAATATTGAAAGGAATAAAGTCATAGTTGACCGGATTCAAGCATCCAATTATTTGTTTGGCCATACTCCATAAAATAATATTATAATCTAATTGTTCATTTTGTAGATACTCATTAATTTGTATGTTGAATATATATACTTAAATTTAATAATCTAAAATTCTCTCATTTAAGAATTTTTTTTTAAAACAAACACTAATTAATTTTAAAGAGACAAATACGTTAAAAAAAGTTGAATGTGGAGCTGATTGTGGAGATAATTAGAGATCAGCTGTCTGCCTGTGGTCTTGGGTTGGCATTATTGGATGTCAGGAGTGATTCACGAACTTTACTGCCGAGTCACATTTTTACTGTTTTGGTCTTTACTGATGAATAGTAAAAAAGTCATTACTAATTAATAATGAATAGTAACTTGTCTGCTAGAATGATCAATTATTCGGCAAAACACAAATGCTATAGGTCTTGGGAATCCTGGAAGTCTTCCCATTGTAACTTCTGCGAAGGGGACAATTTTGGCTGACTAGATGAAAATGCTGCTGAGGAGTTGGGAGAGGCTAGCTCTCCTCGAATCTGTTCCTCGTCATTTTTCATCTGACTTGCTTGTAACGAATGATGAAAATATCGATATCGACGGAAATATCGATAGTCAAATTTACGAAAATATCGATGGATATTTCGATATTGATATCGATATCGTTCACACTCAACAAAAATGTTGGAAATGTACTTCAAAACTTGAAAATTTTAAATGAAACTTTAGGAAATGCTTTATCTTCTAATAATGATTATATATGACTAGTAATCATCATTAAATAACTTGGATATGATAAGTGTATAATATATTATAGAATACAATACACACCCGATGATGATTAATAAAATAAAACATTCAATAATTTTACTGATAAAATTAACAAAAAAAGACACATTGTATTCATTTCCGTTTAGCAGTACATATAGTTTTTTTTTTGTGTGACAATTACATATAGTTTTTCAATAGTCTTTTAAGAATAAATATTTATCAAAAAATTCATAATTTGAGCATAAATATCAATAAAGCACACATTAGCTTTTTAAAAATATTATAATGTCAATAAAACACACATTTGTTTTGTTAGAAAATAAAACACACATCAACTTATTGTTAATAAAACATTAGGATACATATTAAAATTATTAAGAATTTAATTAAAATTTAAGAGTCCAATTACTATTAAGAGTCCTAATAATGAGTCCAATAATCTATAAACTTATTAAATATGTGAATATATATATATATTGATAAACATAAGAAGAAACAGATAAAAAAATGCCTTCTTCCTCGATGAAACCGAGGACGGGAGAGAAGAGAAAAGGAAGAGGAAACAGGGGTGAAGGAAGAAAGAGGGAGAGAAGAGATAAGGGGGTTTCTTCTCAAATTGGAAGAGGTGGAGAGCTAAAGGGATGAAGCCATAAGAGAACGGATTTCTTCTCAGATCTTCACAGAGGTGAAGCATACCATTTTTAATGGAAGCTCCGATTTTCATCTCCATCTTTATTCAAATTTCTTCATAATTTTGCATGAATCTCACGCTGGGTATTTGAAAATGCTCTCTTTTTTCCCTCAATTTGATGATTATTTTGTGAAAATTAATTTATGGGCTTAAGATTCATACATTTGGTTATTGCAGTTTTTGTTTTTGTCTTCTCAACTTAGTCTGCTTTGGTTGTTTAGCCATTGATGTCGGTGGATATTAACCAAAATCAGTTAATTTCCCCGATATTTATGGATATATCGCAAAATGGTGGATATTGGGGGAATAAATTTCTTCCCCTCATGTTTTGATGCCGACGGGCCAAAATTTCGATAGTTCCATGGAAATATCGGCGATAGAGCTGATATTTTCAACCATGCTTGTAACATGAGCTGTCTGGCTAGCTCCTGGATTTCTAATTTGGACTTTCCCTTTATTGAGAGAGATGATGAAGATGTTGTTGAGACTGTTGGTTTTTCTAATTTTTTTAATTAGAGAAAATTTTTTGTTGACCATCTGGAGAATCTGTTCAAGGTCAATCTTATCCCACCCCTTTGTGTGGAATAATCTGACGACGATGTCCGATTCAATTTTGTATTCCCATTTAACTATCCACGGCACCATGTATTTCGACATGAATTGTAAGAGGATTGCACGGGTATTATTCTTTGGATAAATTGTGCAGAAATATTTGATTGTTTCATGGATTGATAGGGGATGACTTCATATGTAAGGCCATTAGTGGTCCACCATTGTTGAAACCATGTTGGGAAACTGCTTTTGAACTTTCTGTCAAAATTGAAAATCCATGAGTGAGTGAAAATTTCATTTTGATGTAGGAACCCTTTGTACCATGCATCGATATAATCATAGTAACTATATGAGATTTCTTCATTTTATTTGGAGAAATATTTGAAGTTGTAGTGTTTGGTTCCCCACTCTTGTTGATTGATGATTTACTAGATGTAAATGGAATGGTAAATTAATTTATAAGGGTCACTCTTGTCATAAATGGGTTTAATATTGATTGACTCTATTTGAAAGAGAATAGTTGTGTAGTACTGGAGATTTTTGGTAGGATGTCTAGGGTCATAATGAAAATTGTGTGGAAAATAGGCCTTGGTTAATTGCGAAGGTGATTTAAGATGATTAAAACACTCTTCAATGTAAAAAAGTGCATGACTGGTATTTTTGGGGAAATAGGGTGATGAATGGGGCTTGAAGTGAGTAGCTGGTTGGCTAGTGACCTGAGTTGACTGGTAGGGATCATAAGGGGTAACTAAGGCTGATTGGTAATGAGGGCGTAATTTTCCACTTGTGGATCCAAGTGTTGTATATCGATTTTTCAAGGTAACTGGGAGAGCACGATATGACAGGACCCTTCCCGAATTTCACCTCGAAATCCGTGAAAGGCCCTGCTCCCGTCTGGCAGCCTTTGACAACAGGAGTTAATACCTGAAATACCCGTATTGCCTCGGAAACATCGAATGAAAACTTTACCAGGAACCCAATAGAACCTCCCATGTACTTGATTAAACTTCACCCACATGTCAGACGAAGGATAGACTAGTAGTTCTCAAACTACCACTGAGGACTTCCTCCACAAGCAAAACAAAATAACTGACGTGTCACCCTCGTGTGAACCATCAACAACTCGTCAATCCGGGTCATCGCCCACACCACAGACTGACCCATATGACAAAAACACCCTTGCCACATCTCAGGCATTGGTCACACTTCATGACCGTAATTATCGTACATATACCGAAAGGTTCTTTGGCTATCGTATCGTCGATTCAGTTATCACACCATAGCTTTTCCCTGAATATGCTAATATGGTCAGGCTTCCGTTTCCCTGAACCATTATAGAAGTCCATACAAGCCTCAATGATTTGATCCAATTCAATGTTCAAAACTTGGTTGAATTGAGACTCACTGACTTTACCCCGAGCAGTAACCCGATATCCCGTCATTTCTCCTTTGTTTACATTGATGATGTTCTCATATTTTCATCATCAATTGAAGAACATTGGAAACTCCGTAATACATTCTTCCAAACAATTAAACACAATGGTCTTGTAATATCTACCCCAAAAATTAAATTATTTCAAACCAAAGTTAGATTTCTTGGATATAATATCCACCAATCCAAAATTACCCCTATTGACAGGGTCATCCTATTCGCTGATAAATTCTCTGATAAAATCTTTAATAAAATTCAACTTCAGAGATTCCTTGGATCCTTAAAGTATGTTGCTGAATTTTATCAAAATCTCAACCAAAAACACAAACCATTCTTTGAGCGACTCCAAAGTAACCCACCTTCGTGGACTGATATCCACACTTCTATAGTTCAAAAAATCAAAAAATATGTCACTACCCTTCCATGTCTTGGAATTCCAACAATTAATTCCTTCAAAATTGTTGAAACTGATGCCTCTGAACTTGGTTACGGAGGTATTCTCAAGCAACAAAGCTATCCTAACAGTCCTGAGTTAATTGCCCCTTTTCATTCGGTTGCTTGGAATTCTACCCAAAATAATTATAGTATTATTAAAAACTAAATTTTATCTGTAGTATTATGCATCTGCAAATTTCAAGAAGATTTACTAAATCAAAAATTTTTAGTCCGTGTAGATTGGAAAAGTGCAAAATATGTTTTAGAAAAAGATGTTAAAAATATTGCATCTAAACATATTTTCGCCCAATGGTAGTCTATATTAAGAAATTTTTATTTTTATATCGAATACATTCAAGGCCGTCAAAATTGTATCCATGATTTCCTTACCAGGGAATTCCTACAAGGTGATACAGATGGAATCTAGACGTCTCTCCAATCAATCAACTGCTGGAAAAACACCAGCATCAGTTAAAAAAGAGATTAAACAAGAAATCCCTTTTCCTCAAGGGCTCATTCTATATCGTGTAACGACCCGGACTAGAAATTAAAGTATTTTGAGAATTTAATTAGGGAAAGAAAAATTTTACCCTCGGTTTCCGAAGGGTTTATTTCGGAGGGGTTCAGAAGTCACATTTTGTCTGGAAGAACTTTTGGATGTTTTTCTTGGACTGTTACGTAGGCCTCAAACTCACAAGTTCGTAGACAGACGACATGTGAAAAATGGAGTTCGGATGAGAAAGTTATGGGTCTAGAAGTCTAGGGGTATTTCGATAACTTGGGCAAGTAGATATTTTACAAAAAGGCCTTTTTTCTAGATTTTTCATCATTCTTCCCCCCCCCCCCCCCCCCCCGCCTCTCCTCACATAGTCACTTTCTCTCTCTCCCCGTAAGATTCCAAAGACCACCACCACCATTTTCGATCATGTAGGGGTCGATTTGGTTGAATCCAAGCCAAGGGAAGTAACCCCCTCGACCGTACGAGTCGATTGATGCCAGTTTCGAGGCATGGAAACCACAGTACATGCCAGATCGAAGGCCGGGGATGGAGTCGAATCTTCTCGATAGTTTTCTAGCTAAACGAGGTAAGTTTCTCCACTTTTGAGCGCAGATTTGGACTCCTGGAGTCGAGTAGATGAATCAAGGTGGGTGGATCATGAAAAATGGTGGGGTTTGGAGGAATTTGGAAAGATTGAACATTCAGCCGTTAATGGCAAATTCCGGTGAGTGTTTAAAGATTCCCACCACCGGTGATGACGGCAACGGCGGCGATCCGGTCGTTGTCCCCGACGAGCTCCGGCGACTAGTTGGACTGAGGTATGCTGACGTGGTATGCCACCTGGCAGCCACGTGGTGGCCTGGTCAGCAGTTGACTCAACTGCCACGTGGAGCCACGTGGCGACTAGTCATCAGCTGACTCAGCTGCCACGTGGCAGCACAGTCAGCGATCTAGTCAGCGATAAGTCAACTATTAGGTCAACTGACGCCGTCATGATTTGACGGAATATGTCAAAGGGTAACAACATTATAACGGAACCCTAACGTCGTTAGGTTGGACAAAATATTCTGATTTGGTCAGGATATTCCGTCAATTTCCACGGAATATTCCGCCGTGACAGTGCAGACGCGCATGGGGGCGCGTGGTCCGGTCTTCTACCAGCGTGTGGCTGCGCGTGGGGTTGTTTGTTGGCCCACGGTGATACGTTTCTAGAGTTTTGGCACGTTTTGTATCGATTTTGGCGGTTTTGCGGCAATTTGAGTCTGTTTAGGGCCCCGATTAAGTCATATCATTTTGGATTGTGTTATTACGGGGCGGGTTCTAGTTCAAGGGTCAAGGGAGCTTGGTCAAGAAGATGTTAAAAGGGTTCCTTGGTATTTAAGCTTCCTTGAGTTGGTACTTTGGATGTACGGTGAGTGGACTGGGTTTCCGGGATTGCAAGGCTTGCGTATTTCCATGTATTATGTCATACCACGGAATGTGTGTGGTGGGAATTGAGAGAAATTATTAGGAATATATTAGCATCCTTTTAAGGCTCGGAAACTAAAGCTTAAGGTTTAAATGGATTTATTGAATGTCTTATCATTATGCATTTCTCGAATTAAGAGTGATTTATTTTATTTTTGGTTTAGTATTGACAAGGATGTTGATTTGGTCTAGGGTTATCGGGCTTTGCTATAGGTTCTATGGTTGGGGCGTAGACTCAGCTAATAATTTATTTTAGGGGTTCATATCTGGATTGTGGTTTAGGATTTGACCCTGATGAATGATACAAGCTAGGTCTTAGAGGATTCCCTCATAAGCCCGATGAGGTGCGATGTAACGACCAGAAAATTTAATTTGTGAATTTTCGTAAATTAATTTGGGAAAGGACGAGTTTACCCTTATTTTTATAAAGGGCTCGGAAATCACCTTTTGTGTGGAGACACATTTGATAATTTTTCAGGGACCGTTGCATAGGTCTCGGACTCACGAGTTTGTAGACAGGCTGCACGCAGGGAACGGAGATCGTATGAGAGAGTTATGGGTCTAGAATTTTCAGGGGCATTTTGGTAATTTTCACTGGATAGATTTTTTTAACCTAGACTCTTCCAGATTTTCTCATTTTTATCCCTCTCTCTACGATCCTTATCCAACCCGTGCGACCGAACCCAAAACCCCCGAATTTGAACTTTGATTCGAAGCAACCTCGTCCGATTTGGTTCCACCCATCGAAATCTCCTCCTCCTCGCGATGAAGGATGTACCGGTCATCTAAGGAAACACCCGCGGGAAACACCGAACCGAGGAAAGTAAAAATCGAACAGTTTGATCGATTTTCCAGCCAATACAGGTATGGATTTCGTGTTTCGACTTCAGTTCCGAGTTCCTGGGCTTGAGTAGATGGATTTAAACTATTAATTCGTGGAAAACGATGGAGATTTGAGGAAGTTTGGAAAATTTCAAGATTGGCCAGCAATGGCAATTTTCGGCAATGGTGGACGGCGGCGCACGGCGGAGCGGTCATCTTCTCCGGTGACTCTCAGACGACTCATCGGTGACTGGTTCGGTCAGATGGGCTTACATGGCATGCCACCTGGCAGCTACGTGGAGCCACCTAGCAACCACGTGGAGCCACATGCTGGCTGAGTCTACGCCGAGTCAACCCGCGTGGGGTACTGTAGCCGGCGCATGGTACAGCCGCCTGCCTTCCTCCAGTGCGTTGTGGCGCGTGGTACAGGTCCTTGGGTCACGGCAGTACGTGTTGACATGTTTTCGATGTTTCAGACCTTTTGGCACAGGTTTTGGGTTAATCGTACATTATTTAGGGGTATTTTTGGGTGTCTGAAGTGGCTCCATTTGTAGTGAGAAGTGTGTGGACCTCCTGGGGTTTAGGGAGTTTGAATGTAGGGTTTTTAATTATCGTTGGTATCCTCCATTGTTACTTTTGACAGACGATACTGCTCCGGGAACTTCAGAGGAGTGTACAACCCGGGATTGAGCTAATTGGACATTCGGTGAGTGGACTTTGGTTTTATAAATTATAATGCAAGCATAAAGGCATATTTGAAATAAATTCTGGTTACGTATTGTTTTGAGCATATTTCAGGAATTTAGAAATTATTCTATTAAATTATTACTAGACACGGGAATGACGTTTTGGGCTATGGCCTGGCTTTATGGACTCTACTTTTTTGTCATTTTGACCTTATAGATTTTGGGTTTCGGTTGAGTCCATGATTTTTGGGTTTAGACCCGGATTTGAGATTTTATTGGATTTGGGCATAAACCTGGTTTTTCAATGAATTTGGCTTAGGCCAAGAAACAAAGATTTCAAAACATGAATTTTAGTTTTCACTAAATTACTGTCCCCAAGGGTCAAGGTTTTCTCTGACTGGCGTCGAAGGGTATTTCTCCGCCAGATCGTTGAGGGTTCTCCGATGCTGGTGTCAAAGGGTATATCTCTACTAGGTCGTTGAGACTGTCTACGCGTAGTACAAGGGTATGCACAACTTGAGGTATATTGGGTGTGTGGAGGGTTAGACCCGGGTCAGTCAGCTCGTATATCGAGCTACGGCACGGGATTCCATTTGGGGAGTAGTGGGATATTTTTATGATATTTTGTGTCCAGGTCTGTTCACATGATTTTTAAACTCCTTTGAGGAGGGACTTCAAAGCAGGTTTGTGGACCACGGGTTGTTTTCATTATTCAAATTTTTGTGGGTCCCACCGAGGGTTTTTACTAACAATGGACTTTCCGGTAAGTTTTCGGCTTATCTTTATGGATTTGTTTGAAAACGAATTTTACATTATGCATGCATTATTTTACTCATGGAGGGGGAAAAAGGTATGTTTTACTCATAAATTGTTTTAAACGATTATTTTGTCCACTCACACTTTTTGTATTTTAAATCCCCTCCAGGCCGCTGAGTTTAACCTGACACATCCAGAAGCGGAGGCATTAAATTTCAGCTGGGCCTTTACCTAGACCATCGAGTAGGATTTATATTATGTATTTACCTTTCTTACCTAGATGCTCTAATAAACGTTTGGACTTATTGCAAATTATGACTACGTCGATGGTTGTTGGGTGATGTTGGGATTTGTCAGTGTTATTTGATCATTCGTCTGACATGTGGAAAACGGTTAACCAGTCCTAAAGGGCATATCTTGCTGGATTTTTTTGGCAGAATTCTTGTAACTAATTGCAAAGGGTTAAGGGTATTCTGGGAATTTTTTTAAGTTGTCAGATGGGAGCAGGGCTTTTCTCAGTTTTCGAGGGGAAATTCGAGAAGGGTCATGTCGACTTGGTATCAGAGCACGAGGTTTAAATTCCTGTAGACCTTACACCTAGTGTACATTTGATTGTGGTATTGAGGATTAATGGTTCTTTTCCGGGTAATGTTTCCGAGACGCGAGCCCCGTCCATAGCTTGGAAATGGTGATGAAGCTGATAACGTTAGGGGTACACATGATCCCCTAGTAGCGCCTGATTTGAGAGAGACCCTGGATCAATTGGGTCGGGCTTTGACGACTGTACTTCAGGGTAGGGCTACTTCTGAAGTTTCTAACATTGAGCTAGCCCAGAGGTTGGGGGCGACCGTGTTTACGGGCGAATTAGGCGTAGATGATGCTGATGAGTGAATTACTCATTTGGAACTAGTGTTTGCTGTAATGAGGTGCCCTCCGGAGGATAGGGTGCGACTAGCCACATTTCTTCTGGGTGATTATGCATACGATTGGTGGCATGCTTTGCAGATGACGAGATGGGATGTCCGTACCTTTACTTGGGAAGCTTTCTGGGAGCGCTTCCTCGAGCAGTTTTATCCTCGTTCATATCGAGATGACAGAGAGGCTGAGTTCTTACAGTTACAGCATGGGGACATGACGGTGGCACAGTATGAGTAGAAATTTCTTGAGTTGTCACGATTTGTACCGGCTCTCGTGGCAACTGAGATGGATAAGAGTCGAAGGTTGGAGTATGGACTGAGAAATGAGGTTCGAGTAGTAGTAACTGATGTGGCACATACTTCTTTGAGGGCTTTGTCATACACTGCTACCAAAGTAGAGATGAGTTTGCCAGCTCAACACCAATTTAGTGGTTCCAGACGGCGCCGGGATCGGCTGAGTTTCGGTGCCTCTAGTCAAGGACCATCTAAGAGAGGCAGTTTCAGTTCTGGATCTGCTGGGGGTGTAGGATCAGGATCAGGCAGTGGCAGAGTCAGTCAGAGACAATAGTCATCCGCTCAGTCTAGTGGGGGCTTCAGTGCAGTCAATTGGGAGACAGAGTGGCAGACTCGCATGGATGGGTGACTCCGGTTGTTACTTTTGTGGGGAGAATGGTCATTTTAAGAGAGAATGTCCACAGCGTCATCTGGGCAGTTGTTCTTTGGGCCGGGTTGCTGCTGAACCGAGTCAGAGAGCAGCGCAGACGTCTTGTACTGCAGCTGGGAGCCAGACCCAGTCTAGTGGGGCTAACAGGGCCAGTGGGGCCAGTAGGGCCAGTGGGGCTAGCAGGGCCAGAGGGAGATAGGGAGGTCATGGTCGATCTTCTAGTACACAGGCCCGAGTTTTTGCTATGACCCAGCAGGAGGCTCGAGCGGCACCAAAGGTGGTTACTGGTACGTTGCCTATTTTTAATCATGATGCTCGGGTTTTGATAGATCCCGGAGCTACACATTCTTTTATTTCTCGGGATTTTCCTATTTTTTCTAATAGAAAATTGTCACCGATTGGTTGGGACATGGGCATTAACACCCTTACCGGAGATATGTTAGTGGTGAACCTAGTGATACGCAGTTGTCCGGTGGTAGTGGGAGGTCGTGAGATAGAGGCAGATTTAATCCCCTTGGATATTTATGATTTTTATGTGATTCTGTGAAGGATTGGTTAACCATGCATCATGCCTCCATTGAATGTTTCGACAAGAAGGTGGTCTTCCGGAGTGCAGGTTTGACCGAACTTACGTTTCAGGGTGATCGTTTGGTGCTTCCCTCGGGGGTATATCGACTTTAACTGCTGAGAAATTATTAAGGAAATGTTGTGAGGGCTATTTAGCTCACGTGATCGATTCTCGAGATACTCCGGTGAGAGTAGAGGATATTCCTGTGGTTCCAGATGATCTTCCGGGGTTGCCATTCACCGGGAGATTGAGTTCACCATAGAGCTTCTTCCGGGTACTCAACCAATATCTCAGGCACCGTACAGAATGGCATCGGCGGAACTGAGGGAATTGAAGACTCAATTGCAAGACTTGGTGGATATGAGATTTATTCGACTGAGTGTCTCGCCTTGGGGTGCACCGGTGTTTTTTGTAAGGAAGAAAGACGGTGGTTTGAGGCTATGTATCAACTACCGGTAGTTAAACAGGGTTACGATGCGGAATAAATATCCTTTTCCACGAATCGATGATTTGTTTGACCAATTAAAAAGGGCAAGATGTTTCTCTAAAATTGATCTTCGATCCCGGTACCATCAGTTAAGGATCAGGGAAGAGGATGTTCCCAAAACGGCTTTCAAGACACGATATGGGCATTATGAGTTCCTAGTGATGCCCTTTGGTCTAACTAATGCACCGGCGACATTTATGGATTTGATGAATAGGGTGTTCCGACGGTACTTAGATCGGTTTGTAATTGTGTTCATTGATGATATCTTAGTATATTTGAAGAGTGCTACAGCACATGAGAGGCACTAGAGGTTGGTGCTGAATATGCTGAGGAAAATTTGACTATTCGCCAAGTTCAGTAAATTTCAGTTTTGGTTGACCAGTGTGAGATTCTTAAGTTATGTGATTTCTGCAGAGGGTATCAGCGTGGATCCCCAAAATGTTGAGGTAATGGTAAATTGGGAGCAACCGAGGACAATGTCAGAGGGGGAAGTTTTCTGGGTTTAGCATGATATTATAGGTGATTCGTAGAAGGATTCTCTACGATAGCCTCCCCGTTAACTCGGTTGACGAGGAAATGAGTTAAGTTTGACTGGGATGATGAGTGTGAACAGAGCTTTCAAGAGCTTAAGAGGAGGTTGACTTCTGCCCTAGTGTTAGCCCTTCCAGACGATAACGGAGGATTTGAGGTGTATAGTGATGCATCATTACGAGGTATAGGCTGTGTGCTGATGCAGCATGGGAAGGTGATAACGTATGCTTCCAGGCAACTTAAACCTCAAGAGTTGAACTACCCCACACATGATTTAGAGTTAGTTGTAGTGGTGCATGCACTAAAGATTTGGAGACACTATTTGTACTGGGAAAACGTGCTTGATCTTTACCGACCATCAGAGTCTGAAATACTTCTTCACCCAGAAAGATCTGAACATGAGATAGAGAAGGTGGCTTGAGCTGATAAAGGATTATGACTATACCATAGAGTATAGCCAAGGAAAAGCCAATGTAGTGGCAGATGCGTTGAGCAAGAAGTCCATGGGTTCCTTGGCCTATTTGCACACCGTTTACTTACCGTTGTTGGTGGAACTCAAAAAGCGGGAATTATACTTGGCATGGATAGTCAGGGGGCTCTGTTGGCCAGCTTCCATGTGAGACCTGTCTTGATTGACCGAATTATTGAAGCTCAGCTCAAGGATCCTACATTGTGTGTTATTAGGATGGAGTTGGAGGCTGGAATAAGCAGGATTATGTGATTAGGGATGATGAGGCCTTGGTTAAGGATGGCCGGTTGTGCGTACCTAATGATCCAGAGTTGAAAAGAGAAATTCTGGAAGAAGCTCATAATTTTGCCTATGCTATGCATCCAAGAGGCACCAAGATGTATCGTACTCTTAAGGATCACTATTGGTGGACTAGGATGAAAAGGGAAATAGCAGAGTTTGTAAGTAGATGTCTGACGTGTCAACAAGTAAAAGCAGAGAAACATAAACCATATAGGGCACTACAACCCTTAGTTATTCCGGAATGGAAGTGGGATCACATTACTATGGATTTTGTTTATAAACTTCCTAGGACTCAAAAAGGACATGATGGAATCTGGGTAATTGTTGATAGACTCACGAAGTCAACATATTTCTTGCTAGTACGGGAAGATTACAGGATGGACCAGTACGCCAAATTGTTTGTGGATGAGATCATACGATTACATGGGACTCCAGAGTCGATTGTATAAGACATGGATCCTATGTTTACCTCAAGGTTATGGCAGAGTTTGCAGAAAGCCTTTGGAACTACATTGCATTTCAGTACAGCTTTTCATTCTCAGACTGATGGTCAGTTTGAGAGGACAATTCAGATTCTGGAAGATATGATAAGAGCTTGTGTACTGCAGTTTTAAGGAAACTGGGACTCACACCTAGCCTTGATGGAGTTTGCATAAACAACATCTATCAGTCTAGTATTAGGATGTCTCCTTTCGAGGCACTGTATGGGAGATAGTGCATGACACCGATATGATGGACTGAGGTAGGTGAGAGAAGACTGTTGACACCAGAGATATTGGAAATGACAGAGGAAAAGATTATAATCATCAGGGAAAGGTTGAAGGCAGCTCAGTACTACCAAAAAAGCTATGCGGACCGACGGATAAGAGATCTTGAGTTTGAGGTCGGAGACTGGGTTTTCTTGAAATTATCCCCCCTGGAAAGGAGTTGTATGTCTTTGTAGACGAGGAAAGCTGAGTCCTCACTAAATTGGGACTTATGAGATTATTGAGAGGATAGGGCCAGCGGCTTACAGACTTGCTTTACCTCCAGAACTGTCAAAAGTTCACAATGTATTCCATGTGTCCATGCCCCGGAAGTATCTATTCGATGAATTTCATGTATTGGAGGCGCAACCAATTGAGCTGATAGATGATTTGAGCCTTGAGGACCAACCAGTGTGACTTCTAGATTGGATGGAAAAAGTATTGCGCAGAAAGACTATTTCTCTGGTTAAAGTTCTGTGGAGCAATCATAACGTGGAGGAGGCCACGTGAGAAACCGAGGAACTGATGCGAGCGCAACATCCACGTTTGTTCCAGTGACAGGTATGAATTTTGAGGAAGAAATTTCTTTAAGGCGGTGAGTTGTAACGACTCAAAAATTTAATTAGTGAAATTTCGTAAATTAATTTGGGAAATGACGAGTTTACCCTTGGTTTTTTAAGGGGCTCGGAAATCACCTTTTGTGTGGAGACACATTTGGCAGTTTTTCGAGTATCGTTGTGTAGGTCTCGAACTCATGAGTTCATAGACAGATGGCACGTAGAAAATGGAGATCGTATGAGAGAGTTGTGGGTCTAGAATTTTCAGGGGCATTTTCGTAATTTGCGCTGGTAGATAATTTTCACCCAGACTTTTCCGGAATTTCTCATTTTTCTCCCTCTCCCTGCGATCCTTATCCAACCCGTGCGACCGAGCCCAAAACCACAGAATTTGAACTTTGATTCGAATCAACCTCGTCCGATTTGGTTCCGCCCATCAGAATCTCCTCATCCCCGCGATCAAGGACGTACCGGTCGTCGAAGGAAATACCTACAAGAGACACCGAATCGAGGAAAGGAAAAACTGAACCTTTCGATCGATTTTTTGGCCAACACAAGTATGGGTTTCGTGTTTCGACTTCGGTTTCGAGTTCCTGTGCTTGAGTAGATGGATTTAGACTATTAATTCAAGCAAAACGGTTGAGATTTGAGGAAGTTAGGAAAATTTCAAGGTAGGCCGGTAATGGCAATTTCTGGTGACGGCAGTGCACGACGGAGCGGTCGTCTTCTCTAGTGACTCTCCGGCGACTGGTTCGGTCATAGGGGTTGACATGGCATGCCACCTAGTAGCCACGTGGAGCCACATGGAGGCCACCTGGCAGCCATCTGGAGCCACCTAGCGATTGAATCAGCCCGAGTCAGTATGCGTGCAGGCACGTGGGGTACTGTAGGGCGCGCGTGGTCGAGCTGTCGACCTTTTGCCAGTGTGAAGCGGTGCGTGGGACCGATCCATGGGTCACGGCGATGGGGATCAACTTTTTTTTGACATTTTGGACCTTTGGGCATAGGTTTCGGGTTAATCGGACATCGTTTAGGCATAGTTTTGGGTGTCCGAAGTGGCTGCATTTTTTAGTGAGACACGTGCGGACCTCCCGAAGTTGAGGGAGTCTGAATGTAGGGTTTTGAAATTATCGTTGGTAACTCCGATTGTTACTTTTGATAGGCGATACTGCTCCAGGAACTTCAGAGAAGCGTACGTCCCGGGATTGAGCTAATTGGGCGTTTGGTGAGTGAACTTTGGTTTTGTAAATTATAATGCATGCATAAAGGCATATTTGAAATAAATTCTGGTTACGTATTGTATTTGGCATATTTCTGGAATTTAGAAATTATTCTGTTAAATTATTACTTGACACGGGAATGACGTTCTGGGCAATGGCCTGACTTTATGGACTCTACTTTTATGCCATTTTGACCTTTTAGATTTTGGGTTTCAGTTGAGTCCATGATTTTTGGGTTTAGACAAGGATTTGTGATTTTATTGGATTTGGGCATAAACCCGATTTTTCAATGAATTTGGCTTAGGCCAAGAAACAAGGGTTTCAAAACATGGATTTTGGTTTTCACTGAATTACTATCCCCGAGGGTCAAGGTTTTCTCCGACGGGCGTCGAAGGTTATTTCTCCGCCAAATCGTTGAGGATTCTCTTACGCTGGTGTCGAAGGGTATTTCTCCACCAAGTCGTTGCGGCTGTCTACACGTAGTACATGGTTCTGCACAACTTGAGGTATATCGGGTGTGTTGAAGGTTGGACCCGGGTCAGTCGGCTCGGATATCAAGCTACGACATGGGATTCCATTCGGGGAGCAGTGGGATATGTTTATGATATTTTGTGTCCAGGTCTGTTCACATGATTTTTAAACTCCTTTGAGGAGTGTTTTCAAAGCAGGGTTGTGGATCACGGGATGTTTTTATTATTCTGATTTTCGTGGGTCTCAACGAGGGTTTTTAACTAAAAATGGACTTTCCGGTAAGTTTTCGGCTTATCTTTATGGATTTGTTTGAAAAGGAATTTTACATTATGCATGCATTGTTTTACTCTTGGAAGGGGGAAAATGTATGTTTTCCTCAGAAATTATTTTAAACGATTATTTTGTCCACACACACTTTTTTGTTTTAAATTCCCTCCAGGCTGTTGAGTTGACGAGGGCACATCCAGAGGCGGAGACATTAAATTTCAGCTGCGCTTTTACCTAGACCATCGAGTGGGATTTATATTTCCGTAGTTACCTTTCTTACCTAGATGCTCTGATAAGCTTTTGGACTTATTGTAAATTATGAATATGTCAATGGTTGTTGGGTGATGTTGGGATTTGTGAGTGTTATTTGATCCTTCATCTAACAGGTGGAAGACGGTTAACCAGTCCTTAAGGGGAGATCCTGCCGGATTATTTTGGTAGAATTCTCGTAACTAGTTCCAAGTGCTTAAGGGTATTCTGGGAATTTTATTAAGTTTTCATACGGGAGCAGGGCTTTTCCCAGTTTCTGAGGGGGAATTCAGGAAGGGTCCTGTCATGCGAGCTAAGGCTCGGAGTGACAGCTACGACTGGGGTATTGGATTGAGGCTCGGAAAGAGCAAGAATATTGACCTATGGCTCGGGAAGAGCTGGGATATCGGGTTACTGCTTGGGGTAAAGTCATTGAGTCTCAATTCAACTAAGTTTTGAACATTGAATTGGAGCAAATCATTGAGGCATGTATGGACTTCTATAATGGTTCATGGAAATAGAAGCCTGACCAGATTAGAATATTCATGGCATAGCTATGGTGTGATAACTGAATCGACGATACAATAGCCAAAGAACCTTTCGATATATGTACGATGATTACGATTACGAAGTGTGACCAATGCCTGAGATATGGCAACGGTACTTTCGTCATCAGGGTCAGAGGGTGGTGTGTGCGGTGACCTAGATTGACGAGTTGTTGATGGTTCAGACGAGGGTGACACGTAAGTTATTTTGTTTTTATTACGGAGGAAGTCCTTAGGGGTAGTTTGAAAAGTACTGGTCTATCCTTCGTCTGATAGGTGGGGGAAGGTCAATCAAGTACAGGGGAGGTTCTGTTGGGTTCCCGGTAAAGTTTTTATTAGATGTTTCCGAGGCAATTAGGAAATTTCAGGTTTTAACTTATGTTGTCAAAGGTTGGCAGACGAGAGCAGGACCTTTAACGAATTTCGAGGTGAAATTCAGGAAATGTCTTGTCAACTTGGTATCAGAGGGGGAAACGTATGTTATCTTGATAGGTGTGTTCATGACTACTTGTCATTGTTGGATTTAAAGAAGTATGGTATAGAACTAGGATATGAAGTGGACACTACTCAGAGAGAGACAAGTTTGAAAATATTTCATAATGTGGTTGGTAAGGATGGTGAAATAGCAGTGAAGGAGGTTGTAGAGGATAGGTGTATATCTAGGTTGGTGGCTAGCATGTAAGCTGATAGGGTTACTGTTTTGTATTTCTATGATACTACTGATAAGAACACCATGCTGAATGAGGACTTTGATGTATATTGGGCCAATTTGGGTGTTGATTAGGTCATAAGTGATGATGAAGATCAAGCTGGTCTTAATACAGAGGTGGAACCTGATAATGTAGAAGAGGAAGATGGTGCAAATGTTGAAGAGGAAGAAGAGTTTTTTGAAGACTCTGATTATGGGGTTAGTGACGATGAATTGGACCATGAAGCACCTGAGGTTGAAACTGACCAAGGAAAAGAAGACGCTGGCGTGCAGGAACATGCAGCATGCAATAAAGAGAGCACTGCAATAGACCCAGATTGGGTCCACTCAACGAATCCATGAGGGGAGATATCTTGAAATGGTGAAGACAATGAGACTCTCCAATATGGAAGTGACAATGAAGATGCATAACAACTAAAGAGGAAGAGGTCCAAAAAGAAAGACAAGAATTTGCATAATGTTAAGCAATTTAGGTGAAACCCAGAATTCAGATTAGCCATGAAATCTGCCAACAGAAATGAATTGAAAGAAGCTATAAAGTTGACAGGACCTGTGAAAGGCCCTGCTCTCGTCTGACAGCCTTTGACAACCAAAGTTAATACCTGAAATACCCTTATTACCTCAGAAACATCGAATGAAAACTTTACCGAGAACCCAACAGAACCTCCCATGTACTTGATTGACCTTCGTCCACCTATCAGACGAAGGATAAACCAGTACTTCTCAAACTACCTATGAGGACTTCCTCCGCAAGCAAAACAAAATAACTGACGTGTCACCCTCGTGTGAACAATCAACAGCTAATCTGTCCCTCGTGAACTTTGGAGCCACCACGCCTGTCAAAACGATACTTGGCATTATTAAATTGCAATTATAAACCTAAAATCCATCCTCCTAAACCCTAAGAGGTCTACACGCGTCCTAACTAGAAATGCAGCCACTTCGGAAGCCCAAAACTACCACTAAACGATGTTAGATTGACCTGAAACCTACGCCAACAGGTTCAGACGTCGAAATCATGAAAACACATGTTCACCGGAACCAGAGGGGAAGCTCTACGCGCCGCGATACGCCAGTGGACGATCGAGAACCCCCTCCCCATGCGCGATTGAAGCGTGGTACTCGCCCCTTACCTCTAGTTGTGGTTACTATTCATCGCAGAAAAATCCTCCATAACCACCCTAAACTTCCAAGCTTCATAACTTTCTCAATTCTAAACGAATTCAACGTTCTAATAATGGAAATCTATCTAGTCGAGCCAAGGAATCCAAATATGAAGTCCAAATTAAGATTCATTACCTGTGGTGGCCGAAAATTGGCCGGGAAGGTGGCGAGTTACTGTTCACCTTCGTATCTCCTTCTCCCAACACTGTTAAGCTTCCCGTTTAATATGGTGATGATCAAAATGAAGATGATGGTGTAATTTGTTTGTGGTGGTTTCGCCTAAATCGAAAATCACAAGGGAGGGGGTTTTGTGTTCTTCTTCGATTGAGAGAGATCGAGTGCAGATAAGTAAAATTAAAGAAATTTCTGGAAAAGATGGGGTTTTACAATATCTCACAACCGAAAATTGCCAAACTGCCCCTGAAGCATCTAGACGCATAACTTTCTTATTCGAACTCCATTTTTCGCGTGCCGCCTGTCTACGAACTCGTGAGTGCAAGACCTACGCACTACTCTAAGAAAAACTTTCAAAAGTGTCTAAAAAAAGTGACTTTCAAGCCCCTTTTAAACCGAAGGGTAAAATCGTCATTTCCTAAAATAAATACGAAATTCACATAATTCAAAAATACGGGTTCGTTACAACTTTCCCCCCTTAGAGAAATTTCATCCTCAAAATTGCCTTAACTCAGTTCAAAGAACCAGCCTCCAGCATCCTTTCGAGTCCTCTCGTGTCTCTACCGACATAAACTGAACCTCTGCTGCGATTCCCAATTGAACCTCTACAAACTCAATGTGAGTTGACCCGAAATGATACAATATATCAAAAACTTAAATCCTGTAAACCCTGCACATTTCTTTGTTCTCGTCTCAACAATAGATCGTAGGTGAGAACAACATCTAGGAGACATCATGAAGGCACCAGAATGCTCAATACCCTGGGTAGTTCGACCCGGAAATCTACCTTTTTTAACCATTGTTGAAGATACCTCCAAGAAATGATCAGAACCCAAGAGGTCCAACTCAGGGCCTACTCTCCACATGACTGAAAATATCTCAAGTCATGACGTCACATGATTGAATATACCTCGAAGTCATGTGTCAGATAGGTACACGTGTAACCGAAGATATTACGAAGTCCTGTAGATCCCTGTACTAAGTGTAGTCAGTTTCAACGATCTGGTGGAGAAATATCCTGCCACACCAGCATAAAAAAACATCAACGATTTGGTAAAGAAATACCCTGCAACGCCAGTATCGGAGAAACATCGATGATCTGGCGGAGAAATACCCTGCCATGCTAGTATCGACGATCTGGCAAAGAAATACCCTGCGACTCCAATATCGGAGAAACCTCAACGATCTTGCGGAGAAATACCTTGCGACGCTAGTATCGGAAAAACCTTAACGATCCGGCGGAGAAATACCCTGCGACGTCAGTATTGGAGAAACCTCAACAATTTGGCGGAGAAATACGCTGCGATGCCAGTATCAGAGAAACTTCAACGATCTGGCGGAGAAATACCCTACGATGCTAGTATAGAAAAAACCTCAACGATTTGGCAGAGAAATACCCTGCGATGCTAGAATTAGAGTAACCTCAATGAACACATGATGGGAAATACTCCTCATCACGTGCCGGAGAAACCCTATGATACTCGGGGATAGTACACATAGTGAAAAGAAAACTCAAAACATATAATTGAAATCCACTTTGAAATCCTTATTTCCTTGCCTAAGTCAAAATCATAGCAAAATCGGGGCCAAAGCCCAAACCCGATAAAATCACAATCATGGTCTAACCCAAAACCATAAACTCAACCGAAGCTAAAATCCATAAAGCGGGGCCATAGCCCCAAAAAAAATCCAAAACTAAAATCCCGAGCCTAAGCCCAAAACCCATTAAGTTCAAACCTCATAAAATTCGAGTCAATGAGACCGGCTTAGGGCCCAGAATTAAATTAACACCGTACTTTAAAAATTCATAAATATGGAATCCATAGAACTGAAATCCATAAGACCGAGCCCTAGCCACAAAACCATGTAACTGGGTCGAACCCTAGCCCGAGCCCTTCCAAAATTTCACCTCGAAATATGTGAAAGGCCCTGCTCCCGTCTGACAGCCTTTGACAACATGAGTTAATACCTGAAATACCCTTATTTCCTCAGAAACATCGAATGAAAACTTTACCGGGAACCCAACAGAACCTCCCCTGTACTTGATATACCTTCACCCACCTATCAAACAAAAGATAGACCAGTAGTTCTCAAACTACCCCTAAGGACTTCCTCCGCAAGCAAAACAAAATAAATGACGTGTCACCCTCGTGTGAACCATCAACAACTCGTCAATCCGGGTCACCACCCACACCAACCACTGACCTCGATGACGAAAGTACCCTTGCCATATCTCAAGCATTGGTCACACTTCGTGGCCGTAATCATCGTACATATACCGAAAGGTTATTTGGCTATCGGATCGTCGATTCAGTTATCACACCATAGGTATTCCCTGAATATGTTAATCTGGTTAGGCTTCTGGTTCCCTGAACCATTATAGAAGTCCATGCTTGCCTAAATGATTTGATCCAATTCAATGTTCAAAACTTAGTTGAATTGAGACTCACTGACTTTACCCCGACCAGTAACCCGATATCCCGGCTCTTCTCGAGCCATTGTTCAATATTCCAGCTCTTTCTGAGCCTCAACTAATACCTCAGCCATAACTGTCACTCCGAGCCTTAGCTCACACCTCATCGTGCCTATGATGGAATCCTCTAGGACCTAGCTCGTATCATTCATCAGGGTCAAAACCCAAACCACAATCCCGGTCTGAAGCCCTAAAATAAATTATTATATGGGTTTACGCCCCAATCATATAACCTCTAGCCAAGCCCGATACCCATAGTCCAAATTAACATCTTTGTCAATACTAAACCAAAAATATAATAAATCACTCTTAATTCAAGAAATGCATAATGATAAAACATTCAATAAATCCATTTAAACCTTAAGCTTTAGTTTCCGAGCCTCAAAATGATGCTAATATATTCCTAATAATTTCTCTCAATTCCCACCACTCACAATCCGTGGTGTGACATAATACATAGAAAACGCATGCCTTGCAATCTCGAAAACCCAGTCCGCTCACCGTACAGCCAAAGTACCAACTCAAGGAAGCTTAAATACCAAGGAACCCTTTTAAATTCTTCTTGACCAAGCTCCCTTGACCCTTGAACTAGAACCCGCCTTGTAACAACACAATCCAAAATGAAATGACTTAATCGGGCCCTAAATAGACTCAAATGGCCTCAAAACTGCCAAAAATCGATCCGGAATGCGCAAAAACTTTTGGCATGCATCGTTGTGGGCCAGAAAATGGCCCCACGCACCACCACACATCGATAGAAGATCGGACCATGAGCCACACGCCCCCACGCGGGTCTGCACTATCACGGCGGAATTTTTTGTCGCTCTGACGGAATATTCCGTCGAACCTAATGGAATATTCTGTCCAACCTAACGGCGTTAGGGTTCCGTTATAACGTTGTTACCCTTTGACGGAATATGCTAACGCCATCAGCATATTCCGTAAAACCCTGATGGCATCAGTTGACCTAATGATTGACTAACCGCTGATTTGATCACTGACTGAGCTGCCACGTGGCTCCACATGGCAGCTAAGTCAGCTGCTGACCAGGCCGCCACGTGGCTGCCAGGTGGCAGGCCACGTCAGCATACCTCAGTTGAACCAGTCGCCGGAGCTCATCGGGGACGACGACCGGATTGCCACTGTCGCCGCCATCACCGGTGGTCAGAATTTGGAAACACTCACCGGAATCTGCCATTAACAGCTGAGAGCTCAAGCTTTCCAGATTCCTCCAAACCCCACCATTTTTCACGATCTACCCACCTAGATTCATCTACTCGACTCCAGGTGTCCAAATCTGCTCTCAAAAGTGGAGAAACTTACCACATTTAGCTAGAAAAACCGTTGAGAAGATTCTACTCCATCTTCGACCTTCAATCTGGCTTGTACGGTGGTTTCCATGCTTCAAAACTGGCATAAATCGACTCGTACGGTCGAGTGGATTACTTCCTTTGCCTTGGATTCAACCAAATCGACCCCTACATGATCGAGAACGGTGGTGGTGGTGGTCTTCGGAATCTCACAGGGGGATTTGAGAGTGACTCCGTGTGGAGGGGGGAAGAATGAGGAAAAATTTGGAAAAAGAACCTTTTAGTAAAATATCTGCTTGCCCAAGTTACCAAACTACCCCTGGACTTCTAGACCCATAACTTCCTCATCCGAATTCCGTTTTCCGCGTGTCGCCTGTCTATAAACTCATGAATTCGGAGCCTACGTAACAGTCCAAGAAAACTTCCAAAAGTGCTTCCAGATAAAGTGTGACTTCCAAAAGTGCTTCCACCTAGATTCATCTACTCGACTCCAGGAGTCCAAATATGCTCTCAAAAGTGGAGAAACTTACCACATTTAGCTAGAAAAACCGTCGAGAAGATTCTACTCCATCTTCGACCTTCGATCTGGCATGTACGGTGGTTTCCATTTCTCGAAACTGGCATAAATCGACTCGTAGGGTCAAGGGAATTACTTCCTTTGCCTTGGATTCAACCAAATCGACCCCTACATGATCGAAAACGGTAGTGGTGGTGGTCTTCGGAATCTGACGGGGGGATTTGAGAGTGACTCCGTGTGGAGGGGGGAAGAATGAGGAAAAATCTGGAAAAAGGGCCTTTTAGTAAAATATCTGCTTGCCCAAGTTATCGAACTACCCCTGGACTTGTAGACCCATAACTTCCTCATCCGAACTCTGTTTTCCGCGTGTCGCCTGTCTACAAACTCGTGAGTTCGAAGCCTACGTAACAGTTGAAGAAAACTTCCAAAAGTGCTTCCAGATAAAGTGTGACTTCTGAACCCCTCCGAAACGAACCCCTCCGAAATCGAGGGTAAAATCGTCCTCTCCCTAATTAAAGTCTCAAAATACTTTACTTTCTGGTCCGGGTCGTTACACAAATGGAATGAGCCCTTGAGGAAAAGGGATTTCTTATTTAATCTCTTTTTTAATTGATGCTGGAGTTTTGCCAGCAATTGATAGACTGGAGAGACATATAGATTCCATTTGTATCACCCTGCAAGAATTCCCTGGTAAGGAAATCATGGATACTATTTTGACGGCCTTGAATGTATTTGATATATAAATAAAAAATGCTTAATGTGGACTACCATTGAGCACAAATATGTTTAGATGCAATATTTTTAACATTTTTTTCTAAAACATATTTTGCCCTTTTGCAATCGACACGGACTAAAAATTTTTGATTTAGTAAATCAACTTGAAATTTGCAGATGCATAATTCTATAGATAAAATTTATTTTTTAATAGTACTATAATTATTTTGGGTAGAATTTCAAGCACCTGAATGAAAACGGACAATTAACTTAGGACTGTTAGAATAGCTTTGTTGCTTGAGAATACCTCCGTAACCAAGTTCAAAGGCATCAGTTTCAACAATTTTGAAGGAATTAATTGTTGGAATTCCAAGACATGGAAGGGTTGTGACATATTTTTTGATTTCTTGAACTATAGAAGTGTGGATATCAATCCACGGAGGTGGGTTACTTTGGAGTCGCTCAAAGAATGGTTTGCATTTTTGGTTGGGATTTTGATAAAATTCAGCAACATAATTTAGGGATCCAAGGAATCTTTGAAGTTGATTTTTGTTAAGAATTTTATCAGAAAATTTATCAGCGAATTGGATGACCCTGTCAATAGGGGTAATTATGGATTGGTGGATATTATATCCAAGAAATCTAACTTTGGTTTGAAATAGTTTAATTTTTTGGGCAGATGTTACATGACCATTGTGTTTAATTGTTTGGAAAAATGTATTAAGGTGTTTCCAATGTTCTTCAATAGATGATGAAAATATGAGAACATCATCAATGTAAACAATGGAGAAATGACGAAGGGGATTAAATTTATCATTCATGATATTTTGAAATTCACCAGGAGCATTTTTTAATTTGGATGGCATTACATTCCACTCATAATGACCAAAGGGTGTGACAAAGGCTGTTTTATATTTATCATCTTCATGAATTTGTATTTGCCAAAATCCACTCTTCATGTCAAATTTGGAAAAGATTATGACTTGGCTTAACCGGTTGATTAAGTCTTTCTTATTTGGGATTGGGTACCTAACCCATTCTAGGACGATGTTTAATGGTTTATAATTAATTACTAGCCGATGAGTGCCTCTTTCTATTTCAGCATTTTTCTTAACACAAAAAGTTGCACATGACCAAGGGGATTTAATATGTCGGATGATTCCTTTACTGATTAGTTCTGATATTTCTTTTTACAAAATTCCATAATTTCTTGGCTCATCTGAATTGAGCGTGCTTTTATTGGAATATTTGTTTCACTGAAATTCTTAATATAAAGAAGTTTAACTGTGTGTTTCTTCTTGTGCCGGAAGGCAGTGGAAAGATTAGAACATAGTTCATTTTTTTAATTTTTCTTCAAAATTATTGATTTTTTGTTTGAGAGTTTTATTGGTTAATTGTTGTGCAATTCTGTGATGCTTAATTTCATCCAATAGGTAATTGATTTGTGAGTTTTTGCTATTGATCATGTGTATTCATTTTGAAATAGCGTTTTCCTGCAAAGTGTTAATATTTGTTATTGAAAGACTGGCCATGAATGAGAATTTGACTTTTTCTCCCATCGAGCAGGTTACTATACCATCATGTATGTTTTGTCGTGAATGGGTATAACATGGCAATGAAATGTAGACCAAGAATGACCTCATTAGTTAAATTTTTAACTACGACAAAATAAGTTTTGAAACAAACATTATTTTGACAGACATGTGTTTTAAGGATTTTGTAATTGTTACAGACTTGGATACAACCAATATGAATGTAATTGTGAAAATGCCTAAATATGTCATACTTTAAGTGATTTCCACTGATATAAAGATGTTTTTATATCAAGAGTCATGTTAATGGAGGACAATAATCAACCATTTTGGAAAGAAAAATTCATTAATGGTTTACCAAATCTATTTGTCCATAAAATTAGATAAGTTTTAAGCAATGGAAACAATGTAATAAATTTTGAACAACTTCCTTATGACAATATGAAAATGTGCATTGATATGAAAATAACTAAAGAAGTAAAAAATGAAAGAAAAACTGCACAATATGACGTAAGTAACTATATTTTTATCTCATCTCATTCCCAACCTTCTGGTATCAAAGCCATATATGATTAGGGGAAAAGAAGAGGTATACTATAGCTATTTTAAATGTCCAACCATAGTTCTATAAGGGTAGAAAAAAACAAAAATAGGAAGGAAAAATTATTGGTACAGGTAAGAGTATGGATCGAGAGATAAATAATCTTTAATCTCCAACTAATTAAGAAATGAAAACCAAATAAAAATTGTACTACGTTTTTACCAAAGTTTTCATATCAAAGTGTAATATATTCGTTTTCTTAATTGTAAATGAAAGTAAATGTCACTACATTGGTTAATATTCAAAATTTCGTATAAAATTTGTTACACTTATCACTGCTCTTAAGATATAATTTAAAGGTACAAATATTTGGAGTCAAAAGTCATAATTATGAATCTTGCATGCTACATAATACATCATTACAAGTTCCCAGAATGTGAGGGTTGGTTGTTAATTTGAGTGATGAATCATTTCTAACCATCATATGATGTTGCCTATATAGACTCATTATTAATCACAAACTTGTATTCACCGAATGAGGTTATTTTAACTTAATCATTCATTTATCTAAGAGTTTAGCAAAGGAATGAAGTACAAAAATCACATTATTATTAAATTATAGCTACCAAAATTATTATTCTGCAGATTGCTAGTATTATGTCAATATATCAATTGACAGGGCCCACCAAGCATATTTCTAACTTAGAATAACACCATTTTATTTTAAATCATGAGTTTAACTTAGTATTGTTAGGTAAAATTTAAAATAAAAAATAAAAAACTACTTTTTCTTTTTGATAGGTAAGAAAAAAAAACTACTTTACAATAATATACCATTTTCTATTTAAATCTTAATTTGATTGCACTAGAAGTTAAACTTAAACATACCTTATCGAGCAACACACAAACTCGATCGGCCACGTCCTCAATACTTAATCATCTAGTGAATGGATCACATTTTTTTCAATATTGTTGGTGGTGATTAATACAAGTAACAATCATTTAATAAAGGATGGTACTTAATTGCATCTCACTTTAGTGGTATTTACTCATACCATCATTTTGATATATGGAATAATCCGTATATAATATATATATATATATTATTATCAAAACTGTTCATTTTTTAAATAATCATTTCAATATTATATTTCCAAAAAATCAACAATTTTAAAAGTCGTTTAAGTAATTCATATGTATAAAACAATTCAACGATATTGATAATAAGAAAGTTCCTTATGGTGAACCGCTCATTTAGTTTACACATAAAAGGGACACGGGCTAAATGATTTCCAATAGATTTTTATATAAATGATCTTAAAATAATAATTTTTAGGAGTTGAACGGTTCCTATGTATGCGAATTATTCAATAAATTGAAAGGATTCAAAATGATGGTACGATGAAGCATCACGAGGAATGTAATGTAAGTATTATCTTTTAATTAATAGATTCAATAAATTAGCATAGTAAATGGACATTTTCAGAAAGAAAAAAAACTAGTGAAAGCTTTGAAGGGAAATAGGTAGTGCAATGGAGGAAGAGATGATAAGAGTATGATACGGGGGCCGGGGGTTTGGAATTTGAGAAAATTGTGTAGTTGGGGTGGGTGAGGGTGAGAAAGTTAATAATAAGAAAAGGGGGCATCAGAAAGGCAAGAAGCTTTTCGTGTGGCAAAAGTCAAATAGGGGCTCCCTCTTTCGCAAATCATGATGACATCTTCACCGCCGATGGAAATGATGCCGATGGCGATGCAGATGCGGATGCATAGGCAGAGAGAGAGAGAGAGAGAGAGAGAGAGAATCGAGTGGTAGATTTGCACCCAAGATTCATCATCATTGCCCTCTAATATTTCTTTCTTTTTGGTTCCCCAAAAGAAACCCTAGAAAAATGATCCAAAAACCAAAAGGAACCCTACAAATGAAAAGATTTATGAATTATAACCCTGGATCTCACTCTTTTTCTTTTTCTTTTTCCTTTTCTTTTTCAAAGCTTTTGCAGTAAATCATAATTATTATGTACATGCTAGTTTTTTCACTTGTATATATTTTAGCTCCATTATTGTCTACTCATCTAATGAACCCACCCCCACCGACCTTAATATATATCAAGCACACGCAGGTAGTTGCACAGGTTTTACATGCAACCTAACCTAATTTATATTTAAAGCATCAGCAATATCTCACATTTACATATTGTCCTCTTCCTCTAATATTGTTGACCTCTCCTAGAACACAACAAAACTAAACAGTGAAATTCCACTAACTACAAGTAGTTGTGACTTGTGACTTGTGACTTTGAGAGGTCTTTTTTTCTAAATGTTTTTTGTTTTGGGGGCCAAATATATACCAACATATATATATATATATATACACACATACATTACTGTAGCTAGCTACCAGTTTCAGTTGAATGCTAACAAAAAGTCTCTGTCTTTGTACTACTAGATCACACTACTTCTCTTCCTTTTCAATAAGATATAAATTCTCTATTCAATTTTCATAAACTTCTCTTTTATTTTTTAAGGGGCAAGTTTTCTGCTTAAAATTGACATGGAATATGCAATTCATTTTTAAGAAATGAAAGATACTTTAAAAATTTTATAGTTTTAAATAAGGGGAAAATATTAGAAGAATGTCATGAAGGCAACGTATCATTTAAAATCTTACCAAAATGGTAATTTCTTATGTACATGACACCGTTCATTATTTAAATAATAATTTTAAGATTATATCTACAAAAAATCAATAAAATTTGATGTCATTTAGTGATTTATATATATATATATATATATATATATATATATCAACCAAATTAACGGTATTAGTTATAATTAAACTTCTCATATATGTTGAATAGTCCATTTAGTTAATACATATCATCAATGACTCAACGTTTTTTTTTTTTTTTTTATTGGAATGAGACGGACGGGAGTGGTGACCCCTATTAGCCGTAATTCCCTCTAACATCACTACTCAACAATCTCTAATTTGATTGATTTTTATACATATATATTAAATTGATGATTTTGAAGTTGAATAGTTCAAGTTATTAATATATTTCTAAAAACAACTTAATAAATAAATAAATAAAAAGTAAAAATATGAGGTCCCCAAAAGCATGATGCGAGTATTGTGCATAAATATATTATTTCTGCATAATCAAAACTAGAAAATAAGTGATTGAGTTGTTCATATTATTATACTCTTTTTTAATACTATTTATGGGTAATTATAAAATAATCCATTTTTAATAATCAACATATAAATTAGTCCACTTACTAATTTACCAGATTTATATATTATTATTTTTTTACTTAATTGCTTTCTTTATTTACCTAATATCCTTTATACCCTTTTAACTGACTATTTTCCATATATACCCATTTTATTAGGAGTCTGGTTATCAGATGTGGATGATAATTTTTCAAATTTTAAATATTTGCTATTTAATTTTTAATATTTATGTTGATAATTAAGATATATAATTTTTACAAATAAATTTCCTCCTGATCTGTTTTAATGAGTCATTTTAATCATCTAAGTCTTTTAGGATACTATATATCTAATAGGTTTTCCAGATTATAATACAAGTATTTTATCTATCTTTTAAATTTTTTATTTTTTTTCTTTTGATATAATTAGAATTTAAATTGTAATATACATATATTACATATCATATTCCTAATATACCTCTATATATAATTAGAATTCGGTTATAATATACCTATATATATTAGATATCATATTACTTGACTCTAAAAATTTGCCTTACTCCTTTGCCCCAGGTACTTAAACTATAGGTATATAAATATAGTTTGATTTTAAATTTGAATTTACCTATAGTTATATTATTCCACCATGCCTAATCTACCAATCCACCCGCCCTAATATACCTATTTGTAATTTATCCTAACAATTTGTTGTAGGTAAAATGAATTGTAAATTCTTGTACATGCACATTGGACCACTATACATATTACTCACCGTAGGTAAATTAGCATCTCTGAACACGCAATCAATTAAAATCCACCATACCACCATATATTGCTAGAACCGCAATAGGTAAAAAATAAAAAAGATGATGAAACATAACCAAGAAGACTAAATTTCAATTGTAAACAAAATTAAACAATTCAAATTTGAATAAAAAAGAGGTCGAAGGTGCTACCTTCTTTGGAACAAAAACGCCAAAAAAATCGACGAGTTTCAATAACCATGTGGGTCAAAAAAACAAAATTGAATTTTACACCGGGATAACCAATTTCCTTATAAATTCCACAAGAACAAGTATTAATTATTAATTTTTGTAAGTAATACGCAGATAATTATTAATTTACCTACTATACCTTTATTTATATATGTATGACTATAATCAGAAGGAATAAAACCAAAAAAATTTATAAGATAGATAAAATACATGTATGACTGTAATCTTGTAAAAGTATCAGATAGTACCAAGAAGTTCGGACGAATAAAATGACTTGTTAATTTATAGTTAATTCTTAAAGAAATCTATAGAAATTTTATTTGGAAAAATTATCTTATCAAAATAAATATTAAAAATTTAATACAAAAAATTTAAATTTTGAAAACTCATCATCCACATCTGATAAACAGACTCCCAAAACATAGACGTAGTAGGTAATTAGTCGGTTAAAAGGGTATAAAGGGTATTAGGAAACTAAAAAAAGCAATTAATAAGTAAAAAAAAAAGTAAATTAGTTAAGTGAAATCTGATAAATCAATAAATGGACTAACTTATATGATATACCTCAAAATTGAATTAATTTATAATTAATTCTACTATTAACAAAGAATCAATATAATATCACTTATAACTACAGAATCTACCAAACAGGTTATGCTTCCAAATTTTTTAAAGTTTTAGTTTAAAAAAAAAATTACTTATGAAGCTATATATAGGCAATGTCAAACAGCATTTAAACTGAAAAGGTTTTTACACACAGAAAAAATAGGAGAAAAGCAAAGAAGGGAAAGTGGTGGGCATGTTATTTCTCGGTCTTTGGTGACTTTCAAATCTTGGTTAATTATTTCCTTTTCCGATCCTCACTATATGTCCTTGAAGTTTCAGATCAGTCCTTTCAATCTACACTGCTTATTATTCTTGTTCCACTTCAGATAGATTTGCTTGGATATTTTATTCTCTCTTAAAAAAAATCAAACTTAGATTCATTATTATTAGATCGATCATCTTCTACACTCTTCAAGGAGAGAGAGAAGGAGAGAGAGAGAGAGAGAGATCGAGAGAGAGATGGCCATGGTGAACCGGCAAGAGGGTTCATTTGAGAATGAAGATGAGGGTTGTAATGAAGAGATGGGGTTCTTTTGTTTGCCACCAAACTTGACCTATTCTTCAGTGGGATCTCTCAAAGCTTTGGGTAATTCAGGTACCCATCTTTCTCACCAAACCCTAAATAACCCATCTCTCACTCACACTCATCATCCTACTAATAATAATCTAAACCAAACAACAACTACTACTCGCTGTGATTTTGGAGGATCCCATTCCCACCACCAGCTCCTTTCTTTGCAAAGAACCACTGCAAATCTCTGGTAATTATTCATTCATTATTTATGGATTACATGCAACCAATATATATATATATATATACAACTCATCTTAATATATTACATATTGAGATGATGTTATTTGGATCTTGTATCTTGTAGGGCATATGGAGAGGTGAGTGATGATCATGATCGGGTGCAGAGCAGCAAGAGATGGAGCGGTGGTGGTGGTGGAGATGATCATCACCGTCAATATCATCATCATCATCTTGGGGTTTCAACAATGAAGATGAAGAAGATGAAGGCAATTAGGAGGAAAGTGAGGGAGCCTAGGTTTTGCTTCAAGACCATGAGCGAGGTGGATGTGCTTGATGATGGTTACAAGTGGAGGAAGTACGGACAGAAAGTTGTCAAAAACACACAGCATCCCAGGCAAGTCCACCCCACATTTTCATTTTCCTTTTTTACTTTTCTTTTCTAATTTGATTTAATTTTATTGCTAATTTAATATCATCACTCTTCCATCTTCAACAAAAACTAATTAAGTTCATTTATTTACCAAAAAAAAAACTAAGTTCATGTAAATTGCTTGTCACATTGGATTTTAGCTCCCTCATCGATCTACTTGTCTTTCTTGTTCCCCATACAACACATGATGATCTGTTCAGTTTTCCACTCTCTCCTCTCTCTCTCTCTCATTATTGCCATTGTTATCATTACCATCATGAGGCTTTTACAGGCTAGGTAGTCTTAGTGCAGGAGATTTGACGGGGTAGATGTGTCCAACTAAATATTTGAGCTATATCGGGCTCTCTTTTTTAAAAGAGAATTTCTATATAAGTTTTTGATATTTTATTAAATAATTTTTCTATAAAATAGGTGTATTTTAGTGAACGGAAATAACATGTCTACATAAAGATATACTCCCATTAGGTCATTACCAAAAAAAAAAAGGATAATGAACTAAGTAACACATTTTGTAATAATATTTAGTGCCATTGCCAAAAAGAAGTAATTATTACTACTTTTAAAGATAGAATTCATAATTTAGAGACAATATATTGTGCAAAAAGATTGATTGATCTTTATAGTATGAGACATGAAATTTCTTAATCATATGCCAAAATGCAAAAGCCAAATAATTGAAGGTGGATGGTTTTAGATGCCATGAAACAAAGAAAGAGTACTAGAACTCGAATCATCACAACAATATGAGAAGTACTCCACATGTATATGGACTTCACACACACCACGTACTTCTGAATTTGACCATGCCGACTAATCATCAAGATCATTTAAGATTACAACACTTAATTATACGCTAGCTACTTTAATTTTGATTATATATAATAAATAACTGTTGCAGCATTAATCATATATTTATATCTCTGATTAGGGGAACTAGCTAGTGAATGAGGAATTTGGGAAAAAGAATGGAGATAGAATCAACTACTATATATAACTCCTCCCCCTGCTCCCTAGTTCATCTTATTCCTAACCGTATTTTGATTAAGTATTTCAATAGACTAAGTTATCGATAGGCAATAGCTTAATGTAAAGCGCACATTTTGTAAGAAGCTCCCTAATATAGACAACATGCAGGTTTAAGTGTTTTCTTATTGAAACACAACAAACCTCGACATGGTCTCGTTATGCTAAGTGGATTGACAGTTTTATCACTCAACTCCTATTCCTTCTTGGAATAGAAAAAACCTCTTCTTTTTCAAGACTTTCGTAATCGACTCGAACTCAAGATTGGCTCAAAACGTGTCACGTACATTATGCTTATCTTCTAATATTTTCCCACTTGAGCATAATGCAAACACAGCAACACGTACAGATCAACTTCAAGTCATAGGAGTGTACACAAAGTCGAAAAACCGAAAGAGTCAATCATCTAGAAACACTAAATAAAAGAATCTTGTTGCAATACTTGTTGAAAACTAACTCCAAGATTACAAGTATCCAATTTTCACATTCAATATTGTTATTTAAACTGTCGAAACATTTCCAAATCTCAAAAACTGATTGCTCCAACTTATTTGTCTAAACTTAGCAAAAAAATAAACACTGTTAAGTTACAGTTTAATTACCGCAAGTGATTCAACCATAAACAGCTCGAACACAAAATGACCAATAGGCAGAGCCTTAGTCCTAGATCTACTATCATCATATCTGTGCACATGTGTTGCGGATTGATAACACCATCTTTGACGTTATCTCGAACTAAAAGATACTTGACATCCATCAGTCTTGAAGACGAAGTCCTACTATCGTTTTTCGAAAAGAACATTGCTGAGTTACTATCACAAAACATTCTCACTGACTGCTTAATATAATCGACAACTCTCATTTTTGTGACGAATAAGTTCTTAGGTCAAACTTCCTGTTTAGTCACCTTCAAAACAAGCCACAAATTTAGCTTCCATGGTTGAAGTAGAGATAATATTATGTTTGTTTAGCACTAGCACTCTTCCACGAAATTGCACCACCATTAAGCATGAAGATGTACTTTCTGTCGACTTAATTTCATTTCGAATTCACTATGTGATCTTCTATTTGTTCTATGGTCGTTATAGCAAGATGCACGATCGTATAAGAGAAGACAGTAAGAGACTGTGATACAATTCATAATCGGAAAATATAAATTTCTAAGATATACGAAGACTTTGTATTTAGCAAGATGAGCTAGCTAGCTAGTCAGCAAATTACATCATGCTGACGTAAACATGTGCAACATTCATGTGAGTGCTTCTTGTGTTAATTAAAGGGAAAAGGTTCACCTTCACCTAAAGTGAAGGACAAAATTGTATTTCCATTTGGAAATTCAAGTAGAATAGTTCCCACAAGTCATAGTCCCCTTATGATTGATTCCCTGATTAAAAGTTTCTTTTTCCCTTTTTCCTTTTTTACTTTTCTCCTTTTATTATAACTAGATTGTAGGGAAGAATATGAAAAAGTATGAAACTCTATGCGAAAGTTGTTTTGTAAGGCAATTACAAAGTTTTAAACCGAACATTAATTCTTGCAGGGCCAATTAATTAAGTAGGTAGAGTTCATATATGGAACTCTCGATCTCTTTCTGTAATCACTGGCTCTGGAATTGTGAATTGTGAATTGTAAATATATGCAGGAGTTACTATCGTTGTACGATGGACAACTGCCGCGTAAAGAAACGAGTAGAGCGATTAGCGGAGGATCCGAGGATGGTGATTACAACCTACGAAGGGAGACACGTACATTCTCCATCGCATGAGCTTGATCAAGATTCACAACAACCTCAATCTCACTTAAATAACTTCTTCTGGTAGCAACTACCTTACCTACTACCTACGGCATACTCACTCTCGGCTTCCGGCCTTTCATTTCTGTGTGTTGGATGATTTATACTTGGAGTGCTATATATATATATATATATATATATGTATAATCCCGTTTTTGTTGGGCCTCCTATTCTGTCATTGTCTAATATGATCAATAAACATTGTCATTTGCACTCCCAACTTTAATTTTCACACCTTTCACCGTCTACTATATGTTAATTTCCATTGTATATAAGCAATTACAAAATCAGGTCTGGAGGGGTCTTTTATGTAGATAATGCTAAGTGTGCTTGGGCCGACACACTGGTTTATGGTTGAATGAGCATCTATATAGAAATCCGAATACCTGAAAAAAAAACTAATGGGAATGAGTGAGAAAATTTTCAGGGCATATATGTTATTTATTGGTCAACGAGCATCATATATCTTTAGTACTAAAAAAGAATGAAAAAAATAAATACTGATGTATTCAAATTCAAAATTAAAATTTTATATAAAAATGATATTTACATGTTAATGGAAAAATAGAAAGTAATAATCAAAAGAAGAGAAACAAAAATTATTATTATTGTTTTAAATATTATTAATGATGCAATTTGCGCGCATATATAGATTGTAACAAGAAGATAGTGCGGGAGGGATCTGAGACTCCTCTGGTCCCATATGTTGTAGCTCAGCCACTGATTGTATGCCGAATTTGCTCACCACAAATTTCAGAGTTTGTTATGTGTTTTGCAAGTCAACTATAATTAGTAATTTCAATTAATAATGTTGAGACTTTAAAGTCGGTCAAATGACCCACCAATAAAAATACCGATATTGTCCACACTTTACCACCTTATTAAGTAGGTGTGAGGTTTTATCTCAAAATGACTCGGTCTTATTAGAAGTGGGATCCTTTATTATATGTTGTATTTTTTTTTCTCTATGTTTTCGATAGGGGATTCAATTCTTCCCAGATATATACATTTGTTCATATAAGGAAAGAAAATATTATTATTTTTTCATATTTGTGTTAAGTAAATCTTTTTATTATTTTATTCAAATAAGGCTAAATGATTGAAACTGTCCCTAAATTTTACCATAATTTTAGCAATTGTCCATCTACTTCAATATTAGTGTCTCATATCCCTGAACTTTACCCCTAATGTTTCCATTAGTCCTCTCTATTTATTTTTCAAACGAATTCTGTTAAAAAAATGGCAAAATTGTCAATTCAGGTGCGTTTCAAGTGACTTTTTTTTAACGGAATTTATTTGAAAAATAAACGGAGGGACTAACAGAAACATTAAGGTAAAGTTCAAGGACGGGGAACACTAATATTGAAATATATGGATGGTTGCTAAAATTATGGTAAAGTTCAAGCACAGTTACAATCATTTACCCTTCAAATAATGCATTCAATTTCATATCAACCATTTACTATGATTTCATTAGAAAAATCTAGGCTTGTCATCTCCCATTGGGATCATTGATCTCAGAGAAGATTGTTTGAGATAAACATTTAATGGATTCATCAGCCAAACCACTTTGCTGACTACTACTAGTTGCAGTGGGGGTTGTGGTTATGTTGAAGGCATCACCATTACTTTGAATGCAGTTCTGATGGATATGCAATGAAAATTCTAGCCCCTTCACAACGTCATTCATTGATGGTCGTTCGATTGTTTTGTCTGGTATGCAACTCATAGCAATCTGAACAAACTTATCTTATAAGCACTCCACGTCAATCTTACCCTTCAAATTCGGGTCAATGATTTGGTCAATTGTCCCATCTACGTGGCAAGTCTTAGCCCACTCAGCAAGGCTGATTTGCTTGGTCTCCACCGTGTGTATCAGAGCTGGCCTCGCACAAAATACCTCACATAACACCACACCAAATGAGTATACGTCAGGCTTTTCCTCTAGTTGTTGACGAAGATAATATTCCGAATCCCAATCCCGAAACTACCTTTGACCATGGTACTAATGTGGGTTTTGGACGAAGTGGTCATTCCCATTTTGGACAACCTGAAATCCGAAACCTTGGCCACCCATTTGTCGTCCAACAAGATGTTGGTGCTCTTCACGTCACGGTGGATGATAGTGCCGTTAGCCCCACTGTGAAGGTACTGCAGCCCTCTCGCAGCCCCAAGACAAATATAAAGGCGTTGTTCCCAAAAAAGTGGTGGGTTGTGTTTGTGGTAGAGATAGTCGGCGAGAGTACTATTTTCCATGTATTGGTATACCTGTTGTGCACAAATGTCTCAATGCAAGAAAACAAATATGAAAACTAAAAATAATCCTAATAATACCAAGATCATCTCATCTTCGTTTGTACAATATCCAATTAGAGACACCAAATGACGGTGGCGGAGCTGGGAGAGCAGCTCGATCTCCGTCTTGAACTCATGTGCACCTTGCGATTTCAGGCGTTTGATTACCATAGTTGTAGCCCCACCACCAACGCATCCTCTGTATCCAAAGCCTCCAACCCCAATAATAAATTCTTCATTGAAGTTTTGAGTGGCAGCTTTGATCTCTGAGAGTAAAAAGTATGGAAACAAATAAGGCGGCAGAGGAATTCCACATGTATTTTTTGACTTGGGCGTGCTGTGACTAGAGGCTGAAGACTTGACATTTCTACATCGTCTGAAAATGAAGAATCCTGGGACAGAAATCAGCACAAGCATGCCAGAAACAGCTCCAGCTAGGATGCCAAGCAAACAACTAGTAGTTGATTTGTCCGTCTTGGTGGAATTCCGTGTCACCATTTTTTTCGGTGTTGGTGGATCGGGGTTGCGTCCGGCTAGATTTCCAGTTGAGTCATTGAGTTTGAAGATTTCTAACCCATTCAATATTCCATCTTGGGAATCTGCTGCAAGTGTGATAGAGATATTATTTTTTTTGTGCAAGTTTCCTGCTCCAAGGCTAGACATTGCCACATCGAATTCTTTGTAATTTGGAATCCTAGCTCCATCCAATACGATTTCTTCATCTATTTGATTGGATATTTTAATTGCAAACTGTCTTTCCGAACCATAATATTGAAGTTCACAAAAATGAAGCCTAACCATGTAAGAAAACTTGGAATCTACAGGGAATTGCCAAGTGATGTTGTACAAGGATGTGTCTGTGTTAGTTGACTGGAAACTTTGGTAAACTTGTTCTGGTGCAGTGTGATCAGTCGTTATTTATGCATCATTTTGAGGTCTTTATATGCCTCTCTTACATGTCTTTTGAATGATTTCGTGCCATCAATAGTAGAAAATGATCAATCTTGTGAGACTTGTGCAGAGTTAGAAAGATAGGTAAAATCTGGAAAGAACGTAAAAAGAATGACTCAAATCGGAGTCCAGATGAAGGAGATATCCTCATTTCAATATCAGGTCCTGAACGGAGTCCTGAGTGCGCCAGTGCGCCAGTGCGCCAGTGCGCTAGTGCGCCAGTGCGCTTATTTTGGGCCACTGGCCAAGTACCTCATATCAGGCCCTCCGGGTCCCGAACTTGTGTTTCATGACATCAAGGTCAAGTCCTAGAAGTGCCAAGGTCGCGCCAAGGCATGTCGAGGACATGTCCCAAGAACTCCCATCCGAGCCCAGAAGTGCGCCCAAGCCGGGGTCCCTGTTCCGCCAGCGGTGGATCAGAGGTTCTCCCTCTGCGCCAAGCCTGACAACATTTGCGCCAAGCCTGAACGACGATGCGCTTCTATTATACTCCTAACGTACTTCAAAAGCGCGGTCCCAGATCCTGATTACGAAGACAGTCAAAAATCCAAGTTTGGCCAGCTTGCGTTCCCACTTGCCAGCTTGCATTCACACTTCCGGCCATGCTCTGATTGGTTCGAATAGATTTTAAAGACTTTATAATTAATTAAAAGTAAAATAACTTTCCCTATTCCTATAGGACATGGTTTTACCAATCTGTATAGAACAAGGTCATACCAATCCTTATAGAACAAGGTTTTCCCTTTGTCTATAAAAGGGAGCCTTTGTTCAGTGTTTGGGGGGGAGATAATTAGCTAAGGACGTTTTTGTTTTCTGGAAAAACAGAGACCTGAGCCACAGAGTTCCGTTTTGGTTTTCTAGAGAATTAGGGACCATATATTTTCGGAGATAATCTTTCACTTAGATTATTGGACGTGGAGCTTGGAGAAGAAGGCCCTGCCGTGTCTTCTGCTGCATCTGTTCTTAACAATCTCTTATGTACCCTTATTTTCATTATTGCAATTTACTTATGGATTCAATTATACTTGTGTTTATTTCAGTTATGTGTGAGTAGTCATTAGGATTAGGGCTGCTTGAAGCCCTAGCCATGTTAGCTTGTTAATTGGATTTCTGGCTCTTGATTATGATTGCTATGCATGCTGAATAAGTTGGATTACTATGCTTAATGAACTTAATTTATGCCTATAAGATTAGCTACCTTGTTTGCATATAATTATAGATGTAATTGCTTGAGTGACCGTCATATCATCTTGTGATTTGGAGCATCGAAAGTATTCGTACTTGTAATCTTAACTCATGACGACCTAGGATTGCATGCCACTTTGCTAGGCTAATGTGGTGTCATTAAATTCTCTTTAAACTTCATGCATCATCTTAAAAGGTAGGCGATAGACGTTCTAGGCATATGCCCTGTTTAGAACATGCTAAGTAAGAGGGAATAAGATGTGTCTAGTGAACCAACGCCAGGTCCTAGGCACGGGCACCTAATTCAGAAAATGCGTAGTAATTAGGTCAAGGAAATTTGGTTAAGAGCTATAATTGGTTAGAGTGGATAGTAAGCCTTAATTCGCCTTAGTTAACAACCTTTCATTCTTGCATTGTTATTTTCTGCACTTTGATTTACTTGTCTTTAAATTTCAGTTATCACATCATAAACCCCCCTCTTGCGTGTGTGTGTGTGTTTTTATTTCAGTTAACAAATCTGAACTAAATTGGTCATAACGTTGATACAAGTCCTCGAGGGATCGACTCTTGCTGTGCTACTATACTATACTTATCGATTTGTGCACTTGCAAGGATTTTATAACTGTTAGAATTAAATTGCATATTTCTTGCTCTTTAAATCTACCAACAAGTTTTTGGCGCCGTTGCCGGGGACTTGTCCCTCAACGGTGCCCATTCAAGTTTAGATTTGTAACTTAGTTTTTTTTTTCTTTTTTGTTAGGTACCCGTGTATGTCATTCCAAGGTTCAGTGCACGGGTCATCAAGTGGACCATCATCGCAAGCATCTTCAGTCCACGGCTCCCCGCCACCAAGCCCAAGGAGGATGGTGGACCACAGAGAAGAGCAGGGCCTGGAACGTGGCCTAGTACCGCAAGCCCCATGGCGCCTTAAGGATTTTGCCATGCCCCATGTCTCGGAGGATCAATTTCCAATTGTTTTTCCCGAGTCAACAGTGGCAAACTTCGAATTAAAGTCGGGGACAATTCACATGCTGCCTACATTCCACGGCCTTGCGGGCGAGGACCCGCACTTTCATATCAAGGAATTTGTTGAGGTTTGTTCAACACTGCGCATCAATGGAATGACAGAATCTGAAATCCGCCTGCGGCTCTTTCACTTCAGTCTCAAGGATCGCGCCAAGACATGGTTTCATTCATTGGCGCCGGCTTCCATTCACTCTTGGAGGGACTTGACGTCCAAATTCTTAACACAGTACTTTCCCGTGGAAAAGACAAATGAGTTAAAGTCCAAGATCATGAACCCACGACAAGACATGGAGGAGTCTTTCTACGAGTTTTGGGAGCGGTTCAATCAGATGTTACGGGCGTGCCCCCACCACCATATTGATGCCCATCATCTTATGCTATACTTCTATGGAGGCTTGAAAACTAGCGATCGGACAATGGTGGATTCTCAATCCCAAGGGATTCTAGAAGGCACAGCCGAGGAAGCAAGGACCGTCTTTGAGAACATTGCTCAAAGGGAAAAACAGTTCAGCTACAGGGGTCCCTCCTCTAGAGCTACGGGTGATGCATCCGCCAAATACAAAGATGACGCCATTGCTCAGCTCACGGCAATGGTGAAACAATTGTGTAGCGAGAAAGCCAAAGGAGTTCACATCTGCGAGGTATGTTCAATTTAGGGCCACACATCCCAGGACTGCCCGGTTGTGGAAGAGGCCAACTTTGCTGGAGGGTTCAATAGCAATTCTCGACCCCGGAATGACCCATATTCCAACACTTACAATCCGGGGTGGAGAAATCATCCTAATTTCCGTTGGAGCAACAATCAAGCAGCCGCGAATCCCTTGCCACCCCCTGGATTTGAGCAGCAAGCCGCAGGCCCTCAGGGGAACTACCACGGTCCTTCCTCAAACCAGAATGGCGGAAGCAAGTCTGTTGAGGACTCCATCCATATCCTGACTCAACAGCAGGCTCAACTCATAAAATTCATGCACGATAGCCAGAGTCAGACGGGAGACTTCAAAAATGCAATTGCAAACTTGGAGCGTCAAATGGGACAGGTGGCGAACCAACTAAATCAGCGGGAGCAGGGCAAACTACCGAGTCAAGTCCTGGTAAATCCGAAAGGATTTCACAATCCTACGGCTAATGCCATCACGCTGGAGAAGGAAACACCATTTCAAGACCCCACATATGCCACCCTCGCAGGACCTGAAACCGAGCCTCAACCTACTCTGCCAAGGATCACCGACCAGGGCGTGCCGCAAAACATGCCACGACCAACACCTCTGGCGCAGAGCCTTAGTCCTAGATCTACTATCATCATATCTGTGCACATGTGTTGCGGATTGATAACACCATCTTTGACGTTATCTCGAACTAAAAGATACTTGACATCCATCAGTCTTGAAGACGAAGTCCTACTATCGTTTTTCGAAAAGAACATTGCTGAGTTACTATCACAAAACATTCTCACTGACTGCTTAATATAATCGACAACTCTCATTTTTGTGACGAATAAGTTCTTAGGTCAAACTTCCTGTTTAGTCACCTTCAAAACAAGCCACAAATTTAGCTTCCATGGTTGAAGTAGAGATAATATTATGTTTGTTTAGCACTAGCACTCTTCCACGAAATTGCACCACCATTAAGCATGAAGATGTACTTTCTGTCGACTTAATTTCATTTCGAATTCACTATGTGATCTTCTATTTGTTCTATGGTCGTTATAGCAAGATGCACGATCGTATAAGAGAAGACAGTAAGAGACTGTGATACAATTCATAATCGGAAAATATAAATTTCTAAGATATACGAAGACTTTGTATTTAGCAAGATGAGCTAGCTAGCTAGTCAGCAAATTACATCATGCTGACGTAAACATGTGCAACATTCATGTGAGTGCTTCTTGTGTTAATTAAAGGGAAAAGGTTCACCTTCACCTAAAGTGAAGGACAAAATTGTATTTCCATTTGGAAATTCAAGTAGAATAGTTCCCACAAGTCATAGTCCCCTTATGATTGATTCCCTGATTAAAAGTTTCTTTTTCCCTTTTTCCTTTTTTACTTTTCTCCTTTTATTATAACTAGATTGTAGGGAAGAATATGAAAAAGTATGAAACTCTATGCGAAAGTTGTTTTGTAAGGCAATTACAAAGTTTTAAACCGAACATTAATTCTTGCAGGGCCAATTAATTAAGTAGGTAGAGTTCATATATGGAACTCTCGATCTCTTTCTGTAATCACTGGCTCTGGAATTGTGAATTGTGAATTGTAAATATATGCAGGAGTTATTATCGTTGTACGATGGACAACTGCCGCGTAAAGAAACGAGTAGAGCGATTAGCGGAGGATCCGAGGATGGTGATTACAACCTACGAAGGGAGACACGTACATTCTCCATCGCATGAGCTTGATCAAGATTCACAACAACCTCAATCTCACTTAAATAACTTCTTCTGGTAGCAACTACCTTACCTACTACCTACGGCATACTCACTCTCGGCTTCCGGCCTTTCATTTCTGTGTGTTGGATGATTTATACTTGGAGTGCTATATATATATATATATATATATGTATAATCCCGTTTTTGTTGGGCCTCCTATTCTGTCATTGTCTAATATGATCAATAAACATTGTCATTTGCACTCCCAACTTTAATTTTCACACCTTTCACCGTCTACTATATGTTAATTTCCATTGTATATAAGCAATTACAAAATCAGGTCTGGAGGGGTCTTTTATGTAGATAATGCTAAGTGTGCTTGGGCCGACACACTGGTTTATGGTTGAATGAGCATCTATATAGAAATCCGAATACCTGAAAAAAAAACTAATGGGAATGAGTGAGAAAATTTTCAGGGCATATATGTTATTTATTGGTCAACGAGCATCATATATCTTTAGTACTAAAAAAGAATGAAAAAAATAAATACTGATGTATTCAAATTCAAAATTAAAATTTTATATAAAAATGATATTTACATGTTAATGGAAAAATAGAAAGTAATAATCAAAAGAAGAGAAACAAAAATTATTATTATTGTTTTAAATATTATTAATGATGCAATTTGCGCGCATATATAGATTGTAACAAGAAGATAGTGCGGGAGGGATCTGAGACTCCTCTGGTCCCATATGTTGTAGCTCAGCCACTGATTGTATGCCGAATTTGCTCACCACAAATTTCAGAGTTTGTTATGTGTTTTGCAAGTCAACTATAATTAGTAATTTCAATTAATAATGTTGAGACTTTAAAGTCGGTCAAATGACCCACCAATAAAAATACCGATATTGTCCACACTTTACCACCTTATTAAGTAGGTGTGAGGTTTTATCTCAAAATGACTCGGTCTTATTAGAAGTGGGATCCTTTATTATATGTTGTATTTTTTTTTCTCTATGTTTTCGATAGGGGATTCAATTCTTCCCAGATATATACATTTGTTCATATAAGGAAAGAAAATATTATTATTTTTTCATATTTGTGTTAAGTAAATCTTTTTATTATTTTATTCAAATAAGGCTAAATGATTGAAACTGTCCCTAAATTTTACCATAATTTTAGCAATTGTCCATCTACTTCAATATTAGTGTCTCATATCCCTGAACTTTACCCCTAATGTTTCCATTAGTCCTCTCTATTTATTTTTCAAACGAATTCTGTTAAAAAAATGGCAAAATTGTCAATTCAGGTGCGTTTCAAGTGACTTTTTTTTAACGGAATTTATTTGAAAAATAAACGGAGGGACTAACAGAAACATTAAGGTAAAGTTCAAGGACGGGGAACACTAATATTGAAATATATGGATGGTTGCTAAAATTATGGTAAAGTTCAAGCACAGTTACAATCATTTACCCTTCAAATAATGCATTCAATTTCATATCAACCATTTACTATGATTTCATTAGAAAAATCTAGGCTTGTCATCTCCCATTGGGATCATTGATCTCAGAGAAGATTGTTTGAGATAAACATTTAATGGATTCATCAGCCAAACCACTTTGCTGACTACTACTAGTTGCAGTGGGGGTTGTGGTTATGTTGAAGGCATCACCATTACTTTGAATGCAGTTCTGATGGATATGCAATGAAAATTCTAGCCCCTTCACAACGTCATTCATTGATGGTCGTTCGATTGTTTTGTCTGGTATGCAACTCATAGCAATCTGAACAAACTTATCTTATAAGCACTCCACGTCAATCTTACCCTTCAAATTCGGGTCAATGATTTGGTCAATTGTCCCATCTACGTGGCAAGTCTTAGCCCACTCAGCAAGGCTGATTTGCTTGGTCTCCACCGTGTGTATCAGAGCTGGCCTCGCACAAAATACCTCACATAACACCACACCAAATGAGTATACGTCAGGCTTTTCCTCTAGTTGTTGACGAAGATAATATTCCGAATCCCAATCCCGAAACTACCTTTGACCATGGTACTAATGTGGGTTTTGGACGAAGTGGTCATTCCCATTTTGGACAACCTGAAATCCGAAACCTTGGCCACCCATTTGTCGTCCAACAAGATGTTGGTGCTCTTCACGTCACGGTGGATGATAGTGCCGTTAGCCCCACTGTGAAGGTACTGCAGCCCTCTCGCAGCCCCAAGACAAATATAAAGGCGTTGTTCCCAAAAAAGTGGTGGGTTGTGTTTGTGGTAGAGATAGTCGGCGAGAGTACTATTTTCCATGTATTGGTATACCTGTTGTGCACAAATGTCTCAATGCAAGAAAACAAATATGAAAACTAAAAATAATCCTAATAATACCAAGATCATCTCATCTTCGTTTGTACAATATCCAATTAGAGACACCAAATGACGGTGGCGGAGCTGGGAGAGCAGCTCGATCTCCGTCTTGAACTCATGTGCACCTTGCGATTTCAGGCGTTTGATTACCATAGTTGTAGCCCCACCACCAACGCATCCTCTGTATCCAAAGCCTCCAACCCCAATAATAAATTCTTCATTGAAGTTTTGAGTGGCAGCTTTGATCTCTGAGAGTAAAAAGTATGGAAACAAATAAGGCGGCAGAGGAATTCCACATGTATTTTTTGACTTGGGCGTGCTGTGACTAGAGGCTGAAGACTTGACATTTCTACATCGTCTGAAAATGAAGAATCCTGGGACAGAAATCAGCACAAGCATGCCAGAAACAGCTCCAGCTAGGATGCCAAGCAAACAACTAGTAGTTGATTTGTCCGTCTTGGTGGAATTCCGTGTCACCATTTTTTTCGGTGTTGGTGGATCGGGGTTGCGTCCGGCTAGATTTCCAGTTGAGTCATTGAGTTTGAAGATTTCTAACCCATTCAATATTCCATCTTGGGAATCTGCTGCAAGTGTGATAGAGATATTATTTTTTTTGTGCAAGTTTCCTGCTCCAAGGCTAGACATTGCCACATCGAATTCTTTGTAATTTGGAATCCTAGCTCCATCCAATACGATTTCTTCATCTATTTGATTGGATATTTTAATTGCAAACTGTCTTTCCGAACCATAATATTGAAGTTCACAAAAATGAAGCCTAACCATGTAAGAAAACTTGGAATCTACAGGGAATTGCCAAGTGATGTTGTACAAGGATGTGTCTGTGTTAGTTGACTGGAAACTTTGGTAAACTTGTTCTGGTGCAGTGTGATCAGTCGTTATTTATGCATCATTTTGAGGTCTTTATATGCCTCTCTTACATGTCTTTTGAATGATTTCGTGCCATCAATAGTAGAAAATGATCAATCTTGTGAGACTTGTGCAGAGTTAGAAAGATAGGTAAAATCTGGAAAGAACGTAAAAAGAATGACTCAAATCGGAGTCCAGATGAAGGAGATATCCTCATTTCAATATCAGGTCCTGAACGGAGTCCTGAGTGCGCCAGTGCGCCAGTGCGCCAGTGCGCTAGTGCGCCAGTGCGCTTATTTTGGGCCACTGGCCAAGTACCTCATATCAGGCCCTCCGGGTCCCGAACTTGTGTTTCATGACATCAAGGTCAAGTCCTAGAAGTGCCAAGGTCGCGCCAAGGCATGTCGAGGACATGTCCCAAGAACTCCCATCCGAGCCCAGAAGTGCGCCCAAGCCGGGGTCCCTGTTCCGCCAGCGGTGGATCAGAGGTTCTCCCTCTGCGCCAAGCCTGACAACATTTGCGCCAAGCCTGAACGACGATGCGCTTCTATTATACTCCTAACGTACTTCAAAAGCGCGGTCCCAGATCCTGATTACGAAGACAGTCAAAAATCCAAGTTTGGCCAGCTTGCGTTCCCACTTGCCAGCTTGCATTCACACTTCCGGCCATGCTCTGATTGGTTCGAATAGATTTTAAAGACTTTATAATTAATTAAAAGTAAAATAACTTTCCCTATTCCTATAGGACATGGTTTTACCAATCTGTATAGAACAAGGTCATACCAATCCTTATAGAACAAGGTTTTCCCTTTGTCTATAAAAGGGAGCCTTTGTTCAGTGTTTGGGGGGGAGATAATTAGCTAAGGACGTTTTTGTTTTCTGGAAAAACAGAGACCTGAGCCACAGAGTTCCGTTTTGGTTTTCTAGAGAATTAGGGACCATATATTTTCGGAGATAATCTTTCACTTAGATTATTGGACGTGGAGCTTGGAGAAGAAGGCCCTGCCGTGTCTTCTGCTGCATCTGTTCTTAACAATCTCTTATGTACCCTTATTTTCATTATTGCAATTTACTTATGGATTCAATTATACTTGTGTTTATTTCAGTTATGTGTGAGTAGTCATTAGGATTAGGGCTGCTTGAAGCCCTAGCCATGTTAGCTTGTTAATTGGATTTCTGGCTCTTGATTATGATTGCTATGCATGCTGAATAAGTTGGATTACTATGCTTAATGAACTTAATTTATGCCTATAAGATTAGCTACCTTGTTTGCATATAATTATAGATGTAATTGCTTGAGTGACCGTCATATCATCTTGTGATTTGGAGCATCGAAAGTATTCGTACTTGTAATCTTAACTCATGACGACCTAGGATTGCATGCCACTTTGCTAGGCTAATGTGGTGTCATTAAATTCTCTTTAAACTTCATGCATCATCTTAAAAGGTAGGCGATAGACGTTCTAGGCATATGCCCTGTTTAGAACATGCTAAGTAAGAGGGAATAAGATGTGTCTAGTGAACCAACGCCAGGTCCTAGGCACGGGCACCTAATTCAGAAAATGCGTAGTAATTAGGTCAAGGAAATTTGGTTAAGAGCTATAATTGGTTAGAGTGGATAGTAAGCCTTAATTCGCCTTAGTTAACAACCTTTCATTCTTGCATTGTTATTTTCTGCACTTTGATTTACTTGTCTTTAAATTTCAGTTATCACATCATAAACCCCCCTCTTGCGTGTGTGTGTGTGTTTTTATTTCAGTTAACAAATCTGAACTAAATTGGTCATAACGTTGATACAAGTCCTCGAGGGATCGACTCTTGCTGTGCTACTATACTATACTTATCGATTTGTGCACTTGCAAGGATTTTATAACTGTTAGAATTAAATTGCATATTTCTTGCTCTTTAAATCTACCAACAAGTTTTTGGCGCCGTTGCCGGGGACTTGTCCCTCAACGGTGCCCATTCAAGTTTAGATTTGTAACTTAGTTTTTTTTTTCTTTTTTGTTAGGTACCCGTGTATGTCATTCCAAGGTTCAGTGCACGGGTCATCAAGTGGACCATCATCGCAAGCATCTTCAGTCCACGGCTCCCCGCCACCAAGCCCAAGGAGGATGGTGGACCACAGAGAAGAGCAGGGCCTGGAACGTGGCCTAGTACCGCAAGCCCCATGGCGCCTTAAGGATTTTGCCATGCCCCATGTCTCGGAGGATCAATTTCCAATTGTTTTTCCCGAGTCAACAGTGGCAAACTTCGAATTAAAGTCGGGGACAATTCACATGCTGCCTACATTCCACGGCCTTGCGGGCGAGGACCCGCACTTTCATATCAAGGAATTTGTTGAGGTTTGTTCAACACTGCGCATCAATGGAATGACAGAATCTGAAATCCGCCTGCGGCTCTTTCACTTCAGTCTCAAGGATCGCGCCAAGACATGGTTTCATTCATTGGCGCCGGCTTCCATTCACTCTTGGAGGGACTTGACGTCCAAATTCTTAACACAGTACTTTCCCGTGGAAAAGACAAATGAGTTAAAGTCCAAGATCATGAACCCACGACAAGACATGGAGGAGTCTTTCTACGAGTTTTGGGAGCGGTTCAATCAGATGTTACGGGCGTGCCCCCACCACCATATTGATGCCCATCATCTTATGCTATACTTCTATGGAGGCTTGAAAACTAGCGATCGGACAATGGTGGATTCTCAATCCCAAGGGATTCTAGAAGGCACAGCCGAGGAAGCAAGGACCGTCTTTGAGAACATTGCTCAAAGGGAAAAACAGTTCAGCTACAGGGGTCCCTCCTCTAGAGCTACGGGTGATGCATCCGCCAAATACAAAGATGACGCCATTGCTCAGCTCACGGCAATGGTGAAACAATTGTGTAGCGAGAAAGCCAAAGGAGTTCACATCTGCGAGGTATGTTCAATTTAGGGCCACACATCCCAGGACTGCCCGGTTGTGGAAGAGGCCAACTTTGCTGGAGGGTTCAATAGCAATTCTCGACCCCGGAATGACCCATATTCCAACACTTACAATCCGGGGTGGAGAAATCATCCTAATTTCCGTTGGAGCAACAATCAAGCAGCCGCGAATCCCTTGCCACCCCCTGGATTTGAGCAGCAAGCCGCAGGCCCTCAGGGGAACTACCACGGTCCTTCCTCAAACCAGAATGGCGGAAGCAAGTCTGTTGAGGACTCCATCCATATCCTGACTCAACAGCAGGCTCAACTCATAAAATTCATGCACGATAGCCAGAGTCAGACGGGAGACTTCAAAAATGCAATTGCAAACTTGGAGCGTCAAATGGGACAGGTGGCGAACCAACTAAATCAGCGGGAGCAGGGCAAACTACCGAGTCAAGTCCTGGTAAATCCGAAAGGATTTCACAATCCTACGGCTAATGCCATCACGCTGGAGAAGGAAACACCATTTCAAGACCCCACATATGCCACCCTCGCAGGACCTGAAACCGAGCCTCAACCTACTCTGCCAAGGATCACCGACCAGGGCGTGCCGCAAAACATGCCACGACCAACACCTCTGGCGCAGAGCCTTAGTCCTAGATCTACTATCATCATATCTGTGCACATGTGTTGCGGATTGATAACACCATCTTTGACGTTATCTCGAACTAAAAGATACTTGACATCCATCAGTCTTGAAGACGAAGTCCTACTATCGTTTTTCGAAAAGAACATTGCTGAGTTACTATCACAAAACATTCTCACTGACTGCTTAATATAATCGACAACTCTCATTTTTGTGACGAATAAGTTCTTAGGTCAAACTTCCTGTTTAGTCACCTTCAAAACAAGCCACAAATTTAGCTTCCATGGTTGAAGTAGAGATAATATTATGTTTGTTTAGCACTAGCACTCTTCCACGAAATTGCACCACCATTAAGCATGAAGATGTACTTTCTGTCGACTTAATTTCATTTCGAATTCACTATGTGATCTTCTATTTGTTCTATGGTCGTTATAGCAAGATGCACGATCGTATAAGAGAAGACAGTAAGAGACTGTGATACAATTCATAATCGGAAAATATAAATTTCTAAGATATACGAAGACTTTGTATTTAGCAAGATGAGCTAGCTAGCTAGTCAGCAAATTACATCATGCTGACGTAAACATGTGCAACATTCATGTGAGTGCTTCTTGTGTTAATTAAAGGGAAAAGGTTCACCTTCACCTAAAGTGAAGGACAAAATTGTATTTCCATTTGGAAATTCAAGTAGAATAGTTCCCACAAGTCATAGTCCCCTTATGATTGATTCCCTGATTAAAAGTTTCTTTTTCCCTTTTTCCTTTTTTACTTTTCTCCTTTTATTATAACTAGATTGTAGGGAAGAATATGAAAAAGTATGAAACTCTATGCGAAAGTTGTTTTGTAAGGCAATTACAAAGTTTTAAACCGAACATTAATTCTTGCAGGGCCAATTAATTAAGTAGGTAGAGTTCATATATGGAACTCTCGATCTCTTTCTGTAATCACTGGCTCTGGAATTGTGAATTGTGAATTGTAAATATATGCAGGAGTTACTATCGTTGTACGATGGACAACTGCCGCGTAAAGAAACGAGTAGAGCGATTAGCGGAGGATCCGAGGATGGTGATTACAACCTACGAAGGGAGACACGTACATTCTCCATCGCATGAGCTTGATCAAGATTCACAACAACCTCAATCTCACTTAAATAACTTCTTCTGGTAGCAACTACCTTACCTACTACCTACGGCATACTCACTCTCGGCTTCCGGCCTTTCATTTCTGTGTGTTGGATGATTTATACTTGGAGTGCTATATATATATATATATATATATGTATAATCCCGTTTTTGTTGGGCCTCCTATTCTGTCATTGTCTAATATGATCAATAAACATTGTCATTTGCACTCCCAACTTTAATTTTCACACCTTTCACCGTCTACTATATGTTAATTTCCATTGTATATAAGCAATTACAAAATCAGGTCTGGAGGGGTCTTTTATGTAGATAATGCTAAGTGTGCTTGGGCCGACACACTGGTTTATGGTTGAATGAGCATCTATATAGAAATCCGAATACCTGAAAAAAAAACTAATGGGAATGAGTGAGAAAATTTTCAGGGCATATATGTTATTTATTGGTCAACGAGCATCATATATCTTTAGTACTAAAAAAGAATGAAAAAAATAAATACTGATGTATTCAAATTCAAAATTAAAATTTTATATAAAAATGATATTTACATGTTAATGGAAAAATAGAAAGTAATAATCAAAAGAAGAGAAACAAAAATTATTATTATTGTTTTAAATATTATTAATGATGCAATTTGCGCGCATATATAGATTGTAACAAGAAGATAGTGCGGGAGGGATCTGAGACTCCTCTGGTCCCATATGTTGTAGCTCAGCCACTGATTGTATGCCGAATTTGCTCACCACAAATTTCAGAGTTTGTTATGTGTTTTGCAAGTCAACTATAATTAGTAATTTCAATTAATAATGTTGAGACTTTAAAGTCGGTCAAATGACCCACCAATAAAAATACCGATATTGTCCACACTTTACCACCTTATTAAGTAGGTGTGAGGTTTTATCTCAAAATGACTCGGTCTTATTAGAAGTGGGATCCTTTATTATATGTTGTATTTTTTTTTCTCTATGTTTTCGATAGGGGATTCAATTCTTCCCAGATATATACATTTGTTCATATAAGGAAAGAAAATATTATTATTTTTTCATATTTGTGTTAAGTAAATCTTTTTATTATTTTATTCAAATAAGGCTAAATGATTGAAACTGTCCCTAAATTTTACCATAATTTTAGCAATTGTCCATCTACTTCAATATTAGTGTCTCATATCCCTGAACTTTACCCCTAATGTTTCCATTAGTCCTCTCTATTTATTTTTCAAACGAATTCTGTTAAAAAAATGGCAAAATTGTCAATTCAGGTGCGTTTCAAGTGACTTTTTTTTAACGGAATTTATTTGAAAAATAAACGGAGGGACTAACAGAAACATTAAGGTAAAGTTCAAGGACGGGGAACACTAATATTGAAATATATGGATGGTTGCTAAAATTATGGTAAAGTTCAAGCACAGTTACAATCATTTACCCTTCAAATAATGCATTCAATTTCATATCAACCATTTACTATGATTTCATTAGAAAAATCTAGGCTTGTCATCTCCCATTGGGATCATTGATCTCAGAGAAGATTGTTTGAGATAAACATTTAATGGATTCATCAGCCAAACCACTTTGCTGACTACTACTAGTTGCAGTGGGGGTTGTGGTTATGTTGAAGGCATCACCATTACTTTGAATGCAGTTCTGATGGATATGCAATGAAAATTCTAGCCCCTTCACAACGTCATTCATTGATGGTCGTTCGATTGTTTTGTCTGGTATGCAACTCATAGCAATCTGAACAAACTTATCTTATAAGCACTCCACGTCAATCTTACCCTTCAAATTCGGGTCAATGATTTGGTCAATTGTCCCATCTACGTGGCAAGTCTTAGCCCACTCAGCAAGGCTGATTTGCTTGGTCTCCACCGTGTGTATCAGAGCTGGCCTCGCACAAAATACCTCACATAACACCACACCAAATGAGTATACGTCAGGCTTTTCCTCTAGTTGTTGACGAAGATAATATTCCGAATCCCAATCCCGAAACTACCTTTGACCATGGTACTAATGTGGGTTTTGGACGAAGTGGTCATTCCCATTTTGGACAACCTGAAATCCGAAACCTTGGCCACCCATTTGTCGTCCAACAAGATGTTGGTGCTCTTCACGTCACGGTGGATGATAGTGCCGTTAGCCCCACTGTGAAGGTACTGCAGCCCTCTCGCAGCCCCAAGACAAATATAAAGGCGTTGTTCCCAAAAAAGTGGTGGGTTGTGTTTGTGGTAGAGATAGTCGGCGAGAGTACTATTTTCCATGTATTGGTATACCTGTTGTGCACAAATGTCTCAATGCAAGAAAACAAATATGAAAACTAAAAATAATCCTAATAATACCAAGATCATCTCATCTTCGTTTGTACAATATCCAATTAGAGACACCAAATGACGGTGGCGGAGCTGGGAGAGCAGCTCGATCTCCGTCTTGAACTCATGTGCACCTTGCGATTTCAGGCGTTTGATTACCATAGTTGTAGCCCCACCACCAACGCATCCTCTGTATCCAAAGCCTCCAACCCCAATAATAAATTCTTCATTGAAGTTTTGAGTGGCAGCTTTGATCTCTGAGAGTAAAAAGTATGGAAACAAATAAGGCGGCAGAGGAATTCCACATGTATTTTTTGACTTGGGCGTGCTGTGACTAGAGGCTGAAGACTTGACATTTCTACATCGTCTGAAAATGAAGAATCCTGGGACAGAAATCAGCACAAGCATGCCAGAAACAGCTCCAGCTAGGATGCCAAGCAAACAACTAGTAGTTGATTTGTCCGTCTTGGTGGAATTCCGTGTCACCATTTTTTTCGGTGTTGGTGGATCGGGGTTGCGTCCGGCTAGATTTCCAGTTGAGTCATTGAGTTTGAAGATTTCTAACCCATTCAATATTCCATCTTGGGAATCTGCTGCAAGTGTGATAGAGATATTATTTTTTTTGTGCAAGTTTCCTGCTCCAAGGCTAGACATTGCCACATCGAATTCTTTGTAATTTGGAATCCTAGCTCCATCCAATACGATTTCTTCATCTATTTGATTGGATATTTTAATTGCAAACTGTCTTTCCGAACCATAATATTGAAGTTCACAAAAATGAAGCCTAACCATGTAAGAAAACTTGGAATCTACAGGGAATTGCCAAGTGATGTTGTACAAGGATGTGTCTGTGTTAGTTGACTGGAAACTTTGGTAAACTTGTTCTGGTGCAGTGTGATCAGTCGTTATTTATGCATCATTTTGAGGTCTTTATATGCCTCTCTTACATGTCTTTTGAATGATTTCGTGCCATCAATAGTAGAAAATGATCAATCTTGTGAGACTTGTGCAGAGTTAGAAAGATAGGTAAAATCTGGAAAGAACGTAAAAAGAATGACTCAAATCGGAGTCCAGATGAAGGAGATATCCTCATTTCAATATCAGGTCCTGAACGGAGTCCTGAGTGCGCCAGTGCGCCAGTGCGCCAGTGCGCTAGTGCGCCAGTGCGCTTATTTTGGGCCACTGGCCAAGTACCTCATATCAGGCCCTCCGGGTCCCGAACTTGTGTTTCATGACATCAAGGTCAAGTCCTAGAAGTGCCAAGGTCGCGCCAAGGCATGTCGAGGACATGTCCCAAGAACTCCCATCCGAGCCCAGAAGTGCGCCCAAGCCGGGGTCCCTGTTCCGCCAGCGGTGGATCAGAGGTTCTCCCTCTGCGCCAAGCCTGACAACATTTGCGCCAAGCCTGAACGACGATGCGCTTCTATTATACTCCTAACGTACTTCAAAAGCGCGGTCCCAGATCCTGATTACGAAGACAGTCAAAAATCCAAGTTTGGCCAGCTTGCGTTCCCACTTGCCAGCTTGCATTCACACTTCCGGCCATGCTCTGATTGGTTCGAATAGATTTTAAAGACTTTATAATTAATTAAAAGTAAAATAACTTTCCCTATTCCTATAGGACATGGTTTTACCAATCTGTATAGAACAAGGTCATACCAATCCTTATAGAACAAGGTTTTCCCTTTGTCTATAAAAGGGAGCCTTTGTTCAGTGTTTGGGGGGGAGATAATTAGCTAAGGACGTTTTTGTTTTCTGGAAAAACAGAGACCTGAGCCACAGAGTTCCGTTTTGGTTTTCTAGAGAATTAGGGACCATATATTTTCGGAGATAATCTTTCACTTAGATTATTGGACGTGGAGCTTGGAGAAGAAGGCCCTGCCGTGTCTTCTGCTGCATCTGTTCTTAACAATCTCTTATGTACCCTTATTTTCATTATTGCAATTTACTTATGGATTCAATTATACTTGTGTTTATTTCAGTTATGTGTGAGTAGTCATTAGGATTAGGGCTGCTTGAAGCCCTAGCCATGTTAGCTTGTTAATTGGATTTCTGGCTCTTGATTATGATTGCTATGCATGCTGAATAAGTTGGATTACTATGCTTAATGAACTTAATTTATGCCTATAAGATTAGCTACCTTGTTTGCATATAATTATAGATGTAATTGCTTGAGTGACCGTCATATCATCTTGTGATTTGGAGCATCGAAAGTATTCGTACTTGTAATCTTAACTCATGACGACCTAGGATTGCATGCCACTTTGCTAGGCTAATGTGGTGTCATTAAATTCTCTTTAAACTTCATGCATCATCTTAAAAGGTAGGCGATAGACGTTCTAGGCATATGCCCTGTTTAGAACATGCTAAGTAAGAGGGAATAAGATGTGTCTAGTGAACCAACGCCAGGTCCTAGGCACGGGCACCTAATTCAGAAAATGCGTAGTAATTAGGTCAAGGAAATTTGGTTAAGAGCTATAATTGGTTAGAGTGGATAGTAAGCCTTAATTCGCCTTAGTTAACAACCTTTCATTCTTGCATTGTTATTTTCTGCACTTTGATTTACTTGTCTTTAAATTTCAGTTATCACATCATAAACCCCCCTCTTGCGTGTGTGTGTGTGTTTTTATTTCAGTTAACAAATCTGAACTAAATTGGTCATAACGTTGATACAAGTCCTCGAGGGATCGACTCTTGCTGTGCTACTATACTATACTTATCGATTTGTGCACTTGCAAGGATTTTATAACTGTTAGAATTAAATTGCATATTTCTTGCTCTTTAAATCTACCAACAAGTTTTTGGCGCCGTTGCCGGGGACTTGTCCCTCAACGGTGCCCATTCAAGTTTAGATTTGTAACTTAGTTTTTTTTTTCTTTTTTGTTAGGTACCCGTGTATGTCATTCCAAGGTTCAGTGCACGGGTCATCAAGTGGACCATCATCGCAAGCATCTTCAGTCCACGGCTCCCCGCCACCAAGCCCAAGGAGGATGGTGGACCACAGAGAAGAGCAGGGCCTGGAACGTGGCCTAGTACCGCAAGCCCCATGGCGCCTTAAGGATTTTGCCATGCCCCATGTCTCGGAGGATCAATTTCCAATTGTTTTTCCCGAGTCAACAGTGGCAAACTTCGAATTAAAGTCGGGGACAATTCACATGCTGCCTACATTCCACGGCCTTGCGGGCGAGGACCCGCACTTTCATATCAAGGAATTTGTTGAGGTTTGTTCAACACTGCGCATCAATGGAATGACAGAATCTGAAATCCGCCTGCGGCTCTTTCACTTCAGTCTCAAGGATCGCGCCAAGACATGGTTTCATTCATTGGCGCCGGCTTCCATTCACTCTTGGAGGGACTTGACGTCCAAATTCTTAACACAGTACTTTCCCGTGGAAAAGACAAATGAGTTAAAGTCCAAGATCATGAACCCACGACAAGACATGGAGGAGTCTTTCTACGAGTTTTGGGAGCGGTTCAATCAGATGTTACGGGCGTGCCCCCACCACCATATTGATGCCCATCATCTTATGCTATACTTCTATGGAGGCTTGAAAACTAGCGATCGGACAATGGTGGATTCTCAATCCCAAGGGATTCTAGAAGGCACAGCCGAGGAAGCAAGGACCGTCTTTGAGAACATTGCTCAAAGGGAAAAACAGTTCAGCTACAGGGGTCCCTCCTCTAGAGCTACGGGTGATGCATCCGCCAAATACAAAGATGACGCCATTGCTCAGCTCACGGCAATGGTGAAACAATTGTGTAGCGAGAAAGCCAAAGGAGTTCACATCTGCGAGGTATGTTCAATTTAGGGCCACACATCCCAGGACTGCCCGGTTGTGGAAGAGGCCAACTTTGCTGGAGGGTTCAATAGCAATTCTCGACCCCGGAATGACCCATATTCCAACACTTACAATCCGGGGTGGAGAAATCATCCTAATTTCCGTTGGAGCAACAATCAAGCAGCCGCGAATCCCTTGCCACCCCCTGGATTTGAGCAGCAAGCCGCAGGCCCTCAGGGGAACTACCACGGTCCTTCCTCAAACCAGAATGGCGGAAGCAAGTCTGTTGAGGACTCCATCCATATCCTGACTCAACAGCAGGCTCAACTCATAAAATTCATGCACGATAGCCAGAGTCAGACGGGAGACTTCAAAAATGCAATTGCAAACTTGGAGCGTCAAATGGGACAGGTGGCGAACCAACTAAATCAGCGGGAGCAGGGCAAGCTACCGAGTCAAGTCCTGGTAAATCCGAAAGGATTTCACAATCCTACGGCTAATGCCATCACGCTGGAGAAGGAAACACCATTTCAAGACCCCACATATGCCACCCTCACAGGACCTGAAACCGAGCCTCAACCTACTCTGCCAAGGATCACCGACCAGGGCGTGTGGCAAAACATGCCACGACCAACACCTCTGGCGCAGAGCCGGCCCAACAAGTCACCAAGTGCCCTACCGCAAAGAGGACCTGACACTGCGCCTACTTCGGCCACGGCTGGCATGCAACCTGCTCCTAAGCCCAAGTCGCAGCACTCGAATACTTCTAACTCTAAACCTCAGAATTCCAATTCTAAAAAAGTCACTTTTGAGTTAGCTAATAATGTTGATTATCCATTTCCTCGCAGGTTCCAAAACAGGAATAAGCAAAAGGAGGACTTTGAGGAAGAAATCATCAGCATGTTGCAGAAGCTTCAGATCACACTGCCTTTCCATAAAATTGTCAAGCACATGCCTATCTTTGCGAAGCTGATCAAGGACTTAGTTGCAGGCAAGCGTGGTTTTAGCTCAACGGACACCATTGACATCCCTAAGGCCTGCTCAGCTGCCCTTTTGCGCATGCCCCTTAAGGCCAATGATCCTGGGCCGCCATCCCTTCCATGTGTCATTCAGTCAAAAAGATTCGAACATTGCCTTTGCGACACGGGAGCATCAGTGAACATCATGCCATTCCACATTTACAGGTCACTTAACCTAGGCGCACTCAAGCCCACGCACCTATGTGTCAGGTTGGCTAACGCTTCTGTAACCAACCTAATGGGGGTTCTTGAAGACGTACTGGTACAAATCGGAGATACATGCATCCCTGCCGACTTCTACGTACTAAGAATGGACAGAATTGACAAAAGTGAGGAACCTCCCCTCATCTTCGGAAGGCCCTTACTAGCCACAGCCGAGTGCCTCATCGACCTCAGAAAGGGCCAGGTCTCCATCAAGGTCCTGGACCAGCTTCGGACATTCTCCATCCATGACACCATCCAGTACCCTGCCGAGCCTATTGTAGATTTTCCGTTAAACACAATGGACTTACTGCTACGGGAGACAATTGCTCATTCTTGCATGACGGATGACCTTGAGAAGGCCGTTACTAGTAACCCACACATTGTGGATTCACTTACAGATAGCGTGATCGAAGAGGTACGAGCCCTTGACATCATGCCAGCCCTCCCATTGCACAGGCCTCCCCTCGAAGCGCTACCATTCACAAGTCAGAAAACCCTGCCGTCCATCATAAAGGCTCCTGAACTCGAGCTGAAGCCCTTGCCCGAGCACTTAAAGTATGCATATTTGGGCGACAATCAAACCCTTCCAGTCATCATTGCATCTACCCTAAGTACGAAAGAGGAAAAGGCATTGGTTCACGTCCTTAAGGTCAATCAAACGGCAATTGGATGGACAATAGCTGACATCAAAGGCATAAGTCCCGCAAAATGCATGCATCGGATACTGCTGGAGGAAGACTCCAAACCATCACGGGAGGCACAGAGGCGATTGCATCCACCTATGAAGGAGGTCGTGAAGAAAGAAGTCCTAAAGCTCTTGGACGTTGGAATCATCTATCCAATTAGTGACTCCAAGTGGGTGAGCCCAGTCCAGGTCGTGCCAAAGAAAAGTGGGATCACAGTGGTTAAAAACGAGCAGGATGAGCTTGTACCTCAACGGATTCAAACAGGATGGAGAGTGTGCATCGACTATCGAAAGCTAAATATAACCACACGCAAGGACCACTTTCCTTTGCCCTTCATTGATCAAATGCTCGAGCGCCTGGCTGGACACTCCCACTATTGCTTCTTGGACGGCTACTCAGGATACAATCAGATTGCTATTGCACCCGAAGATCAAGAAAAAACAACATTCACATGCCCATATGGCACCTTTGCATACAGAAGAATGCCGTTTGGATTGTGCAATGCCCCAGCTACCTTTCAGCGTTGCATGATGAGCATCTTCTCCGATATGGTGGAAGATAAAATTGAAGTATTCATGGACGACTTCTCAGTGTTTGGACATTCATTCGAACTGTGCTTAGTTAACCTAACCCGAGTACTGGAAAGGTGCAGAGAAAGCAACTTAGTGCTGAACTGGGAAAAGTGCCATTTCATGGTACAACAGGGAATTGTCTTGGGTCATGTGATCTCTAGCCGAGGCATTGAAGTGGACAAAGCAAAGTTAGACATAGTAGAGAGGCTGCCGTACCCCACTACAGTCAAAGAGGTTCGATCGTTCTTAGGGCATGTTGGCTTTTACCGCAGATTCATCAAAGATTTCTCGAAAATCACAAGACCTTTGTGTGAACTTCTAGCCAAGGACGCCACATTTGAGTTCACTAAGGGATGCCGTGAGGCATTCAACACACTCAAGGCAAAGCTCATGGCATCACCCATCATCATGCCACCGAATTGGGACTTACCATTCGAACTAATGTGTGATGCCTCAGACTTCGCCATAGGAGCAGTTTTGGGACAGCGTGTTGACAAGCTCCCTCATGTCATTTACTACGCAAGCCGAACCCTGAATGATGCCCAGCTGAACTACTCCACCACCGAGAAGGAGCTCCTTGCTGTTATCTTTGCCCTGGAGAAGTTCCGTTCATATCTAATTCAAACCAAGGTCATAGTATACACGGATCATGCTGCCTTGAAGTATCTGCTCACTAAAAAGGACGCCAAGCCAAGGTTGCTACGTCGGATGCTACTGCTCCAGGAATTCGACCTTGAAATCAGAGACAAGAAGGGCAGCGAAAACGTGGTCGCTGACCATATGAGCCGATTGCTTCACAGTTCCAATGAAGAGGCCGATCAGTTGCCCCTCCTCGAGACCTTTCCTGACGAATAGCTTTTCGCAATCCAAGCTATTGATCCATGGTATGCCGATCTCATTAATTACCTTGTCACTAAGCAAATTCCTTCATCTTTAAACAGGTACCAAAAGGACAAGCTGGCTAAACAAGCTAAGTACTACATATGGGATGAGCCGTACCTATGGAAGCATTGTCCAGACCAAATCATTCGGCGCTGCATCCCAGAAGACGAGATGAAATCCGTCTTGACTTTTTTCCATAGTTTGGCATGTGGGGGCCATTTTGGAGCTAAGAAAACAGCCCTCAAGGTACTCCAAAGTGGACTCTACTGGCCCACCCTTTTCAAGGATGCACACGAATTTGTACTCACCTGTGACCGCTGCCAACGCCTAGGTAACATCGGCCCTCGAAATCAAATGCCATTACACCCTATTCTTGTGGTCGAAATCTTCGACGTATGGGGCATTGATTTTATGGGGCCTTTTCCGAATTCCTTTGGCAATCTTTATATTCTGCTTGCAGTTGATTATGTCTCAAAATGGGTGGAAGCAATTCCCACCAAAACTAACGACGCCAAAGTAGTGGTGCGTTTTTTACAGAGTCACATCTTAGCCAGATTCGGCGCACCTAGGGCAATCATCAGCGATGGGGGGGCACACTTCTGCAATCATTCGTTTGCAGCCCTAATGAAGAAGTATGGCGTCACCCACAAGGTCTCAACACCGTATCACCCTCAAACGAGTGGCCAAGCGGAAGTGTCCAATCGGGAAGTACAGGCCATTTTGGAAAAAATGGTAAATCCTAACCGCAAAGATTGGTCCAGCAAATTGAATGATGCGCTGTGGGCCTATCGGACCGCATACAAGACCCCGATTGGCATGTCTCCCTTCCGGCTGGTTTTTGGAAAAGGCTGCCACCTACCAGTGGAATTGGAGCATAAAGCATTCTGGGCTATTAAGCAGATGATCCTGAACTTCGATGACGCTGGAATACATAGGAAGCTTCAGCTAAGTGAATTAGAGGAGTTGCGAAATGAGGCCTTTGACAGTGCTCGTATCTACAAGGATAAGACCAAAGCTTTCCACGACAAGCGCATTCAGCCCAAGGACTTTCAAATCGGACAGGAAGTCCTCCTCTTTGACTCCCGGCTCAGACTAATGCCAGGTAAGTTGCGTTCAAGATGGACTGGACCATTTATTATTACTAACGTTTTTCCTCATGGTACAGTTGAAATCCAGCACCCGGAACGGCAGGATCCGTTCAAGGTGAATGGCCACCGCCTCAAACACTACTTGAAGGACCTTTCTAATCCAAGCGCAGTCAACCCTGCAACTCCGCATGCGCCCAGGTCCTAGCATGTCAGCCCCGTCTTGCCTAGACGTTAAATAAAGCGCTCCTAGGAGGCAGCCTAGCCCTGGTTTGTATTTCTCACTTCCTTTTCTGTTTCTGCCCGTTATATCTCTCAAACCTTTCTACTGTTGTCATGCTTACTGCTTATCACATTGAGGACAATGTTCAGTTTAGGTTTGGGGGTGTGGATTTAAATTTTACATATAGAAACAAGTAGGTTTGGGGGTGATACACGGCCAGGACATTTAAATTTCTGCTTGTGATTGGTATGATAACTTGTTAATAGGAATGTATATGCTAAGTTAACTATCTTTGCTTTACTAAGAGTCATGCCATGGTTAAGTAGTTCATAATCTGCACTTCACAATGCCATGTTTTTAAGTGATTAAGTGAACGAAATAACTGAATTTGAGTGAACCTTAGAAAATTAGTGGAGACTACCCTGTGAGATCTTTGAGCCTAATTGCCATTCTTTCTGAGAGATATACTTGTTTCTACTCTTAAACACTCATCACTTTTGTTCTTAATTGTTGATCTCATTACATCATATTTGCATTGAATTTTAAAGAACTAACATCATTTAGATACTCTTGATTTAATGTATGTTTTGCCATAAGAAGTGATGTAGGCTATGTGTGCTTTAACCTCTAAAGGCCTTATCCTACCCTATTGCATGCTCCCTAAGCCAATTTTGAAGCCAAACACTCAACCTTTTCTTTCATCACCCAAAGTATAACCTAACCCAAAATACTTAGCCATTCATCACAGCCATACCCTATAACCTCAGTTTGTGCTAAGGTTGCCACAAATGAGATTCATGGTGAGAATGAGGGTGAAAGAAGATGATGCCCAATTCAAAGGACATTGGCGTCAATTGAAAGTTCAAAAGTAAAGAAAAGATTTACAAGTTGCAAGCTGCATGAAAATTTGAGGAAATCATTGCATGATCTTGGTTCAATTCAATTCAAAGACGAACAAAAAAAACAAAAAAAAAAAAACGTTCAAACCAAAAGAAGGAAAAAAATAAGTGAAAACAAAAAAGTGAATTGAGCCAAGTGAGCCAAGAGCCTCAAAATAAGCCACAAGAGCCTCAAAATAAGTCATCAGGAAAGCACAATGTCGTGGGCCTTAAGAAAGGATTCAGTTCAGAAATTCCAAGTTCAATTCATGACTTCTCATGCCTTGGCACAACTCAGGTTCTTTGAATCCCATCCATCCTTGCTAAACCCCAAAGCTTAGCCCCAATACAACCTAAAAAGGAAGACCTAACGGATCTTATGGACAATCATGCTGAGGATTAAGGTACGTATCTATGTTCTTAAAGTTCAATTCCTTTCATGAGATCTTTATTTCCATAAAGTGCTATTCTTCATTGTTACTCATATGTGATTAAATTTGAATTTCATAACATAAACTCATCACATATGCTTGAAAAGAGTGTAAGCCTAGGATTCTTGTGTGAATTGAGAGTTGCCTAGTGAGGATTAGAGTCGAGGCGAAATCTTTCTAGGGCACTTAGATGAAGTTGTTTTCAAACTTGATCACCTGAAAATATTGGCATTTATACACGTACACCTTCACATGACACTCACGGCTATGGCATTCCTTTTAGTTCTGCAAAGCATGTCTACTTACTTTGATTCTTATTAGCTTGTTAAGAGTACTATATCTAGCATCTTTTTGTTTAAGTAAAACGTTTGTGGGTATCGTACTGTTATAAGCCTCAGGAGACAAAACTCCTCCTACTAGGTGAACCTAGGGGTTTAAATGTTCTATCTTAACTAAAATCGAGTCTTTTCATTTTGTTAGCGTTTGTTTTGCTCAGGGACTAGCAAAAGATAGGTTTGGGGGTATTTGATCAGTCGTTATTTATGCATCATTTTGAGGTCTTTATATGCCTCTCTTACATGTCTTTTGAATGATTTCGTGCCATCAATAGTAGAAAATGATCAATCTTGTGAGACTTGTGCAGAGTTAGAAAGATAGGTAAAATCTGGAAAGAACGTAAAAAGAATGACTCAAATCGGAGTCCAGATGAAGGAGATATCCTCATTTCAATATCAGGTCCTGAACGGAGTCCTGAGTGCGCCAGTGCGCCTATTTTGGGCCACTGGCCAAGTACCTCATATCAGGCCCTCCGGGTCCCGAACTTGTGTTTCATGACATCAAGGTCAAGTCCTAGAAGTGCCAAGGTCGCGCCAAGGCAGGTCGAGGACATGTCCCAAGAACTCCCATCCGAGCCCAGAAGTGCGCCCAAGCTGGGGTCCCTGTTCCGCCAGCGGTGGATCAGAGGTTCTCCCTCTGCGCCAAGCCTAACAACATTTGCGCCAAGCCTGAACGACGATGCGCTTCTATTATACTCCTAACGTACTTCAAAAGCGCGGTCCCAGATCCTGATTACGAAGACAGTCAAAAATCCAAGTTTGGCCAGCTTGCGTTCCCACTTGCCAACTTGCATTCACACTTCCGGCCATGCTCTGATTGGTTCGAATAGATTTTAAAGACTTTATAATTAATTAAAAGTAAAATAACTTTCCCTATTCCTATAGGACATGGTTTTACCAATCTGTATAGAACAAGGTCATACCAATCCTTATAGAACAAGGTTTTCCCTTTGTCTATAAAAGGGAGCCTTTGTTCAGTGTTTGGGGGGGAGATAATTAGCTAAGGACGTTTTTGTTTTCTGGAAAAACAGAGACCTGAGCCACAGAGTTCCGTTTTGGTTTTCTAGAGAATTAGGGACCATATATTTTCGGAGATAATCTTTCACTTAGATTATTGGACGTGGAGCTTGGAGAAGAAGGCCCTGCCGTGTCTTCTGCTGCATCTGTTCTTAACAATCTCTTATGTACCCTTATTTTCATTATTGCAATTTACTTATGGATTCAATTATACTTGTGTTTATTTCAGTTATGTGTGAGTAGTCATTAGGATTAGGGCTGCTTGAAGCCCTAGCCATGTTAGCTTGTTAATTGGATTTCTGGCTCTTGATTATGATTGCTATGCATGCTGAATAAGTTGGATTACTATGCTTAATGAACTTAATTTATGCCTATAAGATTAGCTACCTTGTTTGCATATAATTATAGATGTAATTGCTTGAGTGACCGTCATATCATCTTGTGATTTGGAGCATCGAAAGTATTCGTACTTGTAATCTTAACTCATGACGACCTAGGATTGCATGCCACTTTGCTAGGCTAATGTGGTGTCATTAAATTCTCTTTAAACTTCATGCATCATCTTAAAAGATAGGTGATAGACGTTCTAGGCATATGCCCTATTTAGAACATGCTAAGTAAGAGGGAATAAGATGTGTCTAGTGAACCAACGCCAGGTCCTAGGCACGGGCACCTAATTCAGAAAATGCGTAGTAATTAGGTCAAGGAAATTTGGTTAAGAGCTATAATTGGTTAGAGTGGATAGTAAGCCTTAATTCGCCTTAGTTAACAACCTTTCATTCTTGCATTGTTATTTTCTGCACTTTGATTTACTTGTCTTTAAATTTCAGTTATCACATGATAAACCCCCCTCTTGCGTGTGTGTGTGTGTGTGTTTTTATTTCAGTTAACAAATCTGAACTAAATTGGTCATAACGTTGATACAAGTCCTCGAGGGATCGACTCTTGCTGTGCTACTATACTATACTTATCGATTTGTGCACTTGCAAGGATTTTATAACTGTTAGAATTAAATTGCATATTTCTTGCTCTTTAAATCTACCAACACAGTGTACTCTTGTATTCTGGAAAAGTTGAGTTGAAGATAAGTGCTTTGTTGTACGTGGACTTCTCAAACTTCATTTGTCTAAATAATGTTGCTCTCCTTCCCAATCATCCCAATTCCACTGCATGCTATCCTCCTCCTCTAATCTTCCACCGATGTTTATTCGGTACACTGTCTCTAGGGTAGTTCTGTTTTCTATGCCAAACTTCTTTCCTCCGGTGCCTACATAATTAACCCCTTCACCATTGGGGGTATTTGGTGCACCAGTGTAGTAAAGACTGGTTGGCATGGATACAATCTCAATTCCGTTGATAAATGTTGCTGATTAAGCTACTAGCTGGAGGATTACAAGGCAGAGTGAGGTGATGTGTTAAATGAAGTTCGAGATGAGCTGTAAAGTTTGTAACAGAATTTGAGTGAGTAAAAGTGTGTGAGTGATTTACTTGCATAGAAAGTAGAATCCTAAAACTGCCGAAGTATGTGGCAGCTAGGAATTGGCTTGAGAGATGTCATAGCATCCTAGCCTAACCGTGAGTGTGTGAGAGAGTGTATGTAATCATCTGTTCTCATTCAATCAAATACAATGAAGAAATCTCAGTCATAGCCGAGTGTAAACCAAAAAGAAATCGTCTTAGACATTTTATCAAATACTTGGGGTGCATAATTCATCATAGTGAATATCACTCAGTTTTGATAATTATTTCAATCAATTTTTTGAGAGTAAAAGAAAAGGAAGAAGTAATTGAATGCATCACAGGCTAGTCTTGATTCAAATCGTCAGCTATAGATTTGAGTTAAGAAGTTTACCTTTGCTGTCATTGAAGCTCTACATCCGAATTCAAGTACAAGGGCCTGATTACCAATATGGTATCCGAGCTTAGTCTATGATTATCATCTAGGCGTAGATCTGTGCAAGGCTATAACATTGTAAAGTTGAGTGATCTACAATGACAAAAACACACGGTGGAAGTGAGCTGAGGACGCCAATCTTCACAGGCTCTAACTATGATGCGTGGAGTATCAAAATGAAGACTATGCTGAAAGGCTACGATCTATGGAAATATGTAGATGTGGGATTACCTGAGACAGTGACTGTAGAAGGAGAAGCTGGAGCTGTTATGAATCAACCTTCTCATGTTGACTTGGTGAAAGATGCTAAGACGTTGAGCATGCTTCAGAATACAGTTGGTGCTGATATTTTTCCCAAGATCCAGAATGAAGAGAGTGCAAAAGCAGCCTGGAACGTTCTGAAAAGAGAATACAAAGGAGACTCAAAGGTTAGAGCTGTCAAACTTCAATCTCTTAGACGTAATTTTGAATATACAAGAATGAAAGAAGATGAATCATTTTCTATGTATATATGTCTGGACTATATGGAGCTCTAAATCAAATGAGAACTTATGGAGAAGACATTTCAGAAAAGAGACTAGCTCAAAATATCCTAATTAGCTTGATTAAACCCTATAATTCTATTGTATCTATCATAGAAGAAACCAGGGACATGGAATCTGTGAATGTTGAAAGTGTCATTGCTTAAATTAGGGCTTTTGATGATAGGATAGAAATGCATAGTGAAGGAAGTGTTGACAAAGCCTTTGCTAGTTTGTCTGTGAATTCCAAAGGACAGTAGGGTAACTCCCAAGGCAAGTTTAAGAAACCCTACAAGAGCAACAAAAATTAGAATCAAACGTCCAATACTACTGATAAATCCAATTTTCACCATAATGCAGGCTCTAACAAGGCAAAGAACAGTGGAGAAAAATGCAAACTGTGTGACAAATTATACTATGGTGAGTGTTGGTTCAAGGGTAAGCCTAAATGCTATAATTGCAACAAATTTGGTCATTATGCCAAAGATTGCAATGGGAAGTCAGTGAATATGGCCAGAGAGGTGACTAAAACTATTGGGAACTTATTCTATGCATGTAACACAGCTTCTGTGAAGGATGAAAATGTGTGGTATGTGGATAATGCATATAGTAACCACATGACTGCACAAGAATCACTACTTGTGGACATTGATAGGAGAATTAAAGCAAAAGTGAAGATGGGAAATGGAGAGCTAGTTCAAGCAGAAGGAAAAGGCACTCTTGTTATTCATACTAAGCAGGGTAAAAGACACATAAAAGATGTTATGCTCTTACCTAGATTGGAGGAAAATCTGCTGAGTGTTGGTCAGATAATAGAGCATGGCTACTTTCTGGTATTTGGAAATCAGACAGTGGATATTTTGAAGACAAAGAGCTATGTCACAAAGTAGCTAACATTCCTAGGAAAAAGAACATATCCTTTCCTATGTCATTTGAGTGTGTAAATCCTATAGCAATGAGGGCAACTATTGTTGAAGATTTAGCCTTATAGCACAAGAGATATGACCATCTGAATTACACTAGTTTGAAGTGTTTACAACAAAAGGATATGGTTGTTGGTATGCCTAAACTACAAGGTAGTGGTGATGTTTGTGCGAGCTGTGTAGCTGGAAAGCAGCATATGGAGCTGTTTGACAAGGAACCTGCTTGGAGAGCAACTTTACCTTTTGAACTCATACACTCAGATGTTTGTAGCCCAAGGAAAGTAGAAACTATTGGAGGTAACAAGTACTTCTTGACCTTTATTGATGATTTTACTAGAATGTGCTGGTTGTACTTTCTTAAACATAAGTCTGGAGTTCTAAATGTGTTTAAGAAGTTTAAAAGTATGATTGAATTGCAAAGTGGTTATAACATCAAGAGACTCAGAAGTGATAGAGGTGGGGAGTACCTTTCAAATGAGTTTGAAAAGTTCTATGATGAGACAGGAATAGTAAAACAATTAACAATAGCTTATTCTCCTCAACAAAATGGAGTTGCTGAGAGGAAGAATAGAACCATTCTTGAAATGACTAAGGCCATGATGCATGGAAAATGTATACCCTACAAATTATGGGGTGAAGCTGTGAATATTGCAGTGCACTTGCAAAATAGATGTCCTACAAAGGCTTTGAATGGTAAAAACCCATTTGAGCATTTTAGTGGGAGAACTCCAAGAGTCAAACACCTAAGATTTTTTGGTTCTATCTGCTATTCTCACATCCCTGATCAACTGAGACAGAAACTAGATGAAAAGGGAGTGAAGTCTGTGTTCATGCGATATGGAAGTTGTGAAAAAGGCTACAGGTTATATAATCTGCAAACCAACAAGATTATGATATTTAGGAGTGTTGTCTTTGATGAGAATGCAGAATGGGATTGGAATGTTACAAAGGCTGATGTTGGTGGCACTCTTATATTGAACTATGGTTTTGAACATGCTAATTCTCAAACTGAGAATGCAACTGAGGTCCCTCAAGAACCTACATATGAAGTTTTTCAAGAACCGGAGCCTCAGAATGAAACTCATATAATAGAAGTGCAACCTGCAGATGAATCCTCTACTGGAACACTTGTCAAGCTCAGAAGTATTCATGACATTTATGCACGATGCCATATGTGCATCATTGAGCATGAATCCTATCAAGAAGCAGCTAAAGACCTAGCTTGGAAGAAAGCAATGGAGGCTGAAATATACATGATTCAAAAGAATGAGACATGGGAGTTTGTGGACAGACATATGAACAAACCAGTCATTGGAGTCAAATGGGTTTACAAGACAAAGTTAAACCTAGATGGTTCTATACAAAAGCACAAGGCTAGACTTGTAGCCAAGGGGTATGCATAGAAGCCTGGTGTGGACTTCAATGAAACCTTTGCTTCAGTAGCAAGGTTAGACACCATTAGATCTCTCATTGCTCTAGCAGCTCAGAGGAACTGGAAATTATACCAATTGGATGTAAAATCTGCATTCTTGAATGGAGTACTAGAAGAAGAAGTATATATTGACTAGCCAGAAGGTTTTGAGGTTCAAGTAGAAGAAGGAAAAGTCTACAAGCTTAAGAAAGCTCTCTATGGACTCAAGCAAGCCCCAAGAGCCTGGTATGGGGAAATTGATTCCTACTTGTTAAACTGTGAGTTTAAAAGGAGTTCTAGTGAGGCTACAGTTTACATGAAGTTTGATGAAGCTGGTGAAGTCCTAATTGTGTCTATCTATGTGGATGACATAGTTTATATTGGAAGTTCACAAGCATTGATCAAGGAATTCAAGCATGTGATGATGAGTAAGTATGAGATGATAGATTTGGGTCTACTTCATCATTTCCTAGGAATGGGAGTGATACAATCAGACAGAAGTATCTTCATACACCAAAGAAAGTATGCAACTACTCTTCTTGAGAAGTTTGGTCTCAAGGATTGTAAACCAGTGAGCACACCACTGGTTCCAGGAGATAAACTCAAGAAGGAAGATGGAAGTGAAGCTACTGATGAACAACTTTACAGAAAGATAGTAGGAAGCCTACTCTACTTGACAGCAACAAGGCCTGACATAATGTATGTTGCAAGTCTCCTATCTAGGTTCATGCATGGTCCTACAAGTAAGCATTATGGAACTGCCAAAAGGGTCCTGAGATACATTCAAGGTACACTTTCTTATGGCATTGAGTATGTTAAAGGAAAAACCTCTACTTTGATTGGTTTTTGTGACTGTGATTGGGGAGGTTTTGAAGATGATATGAAGAGCACTTCAGGTTATGCATTTACTCTATGAAGTGGGGTATTTTCATGGGCTTCAGTGAAGCAAAGCACAATGGCTTTGTCCACAACATAAGCAGAGTATGTTGCTGCTGCTGAAGCTACATGTCAAACTATTTGGCTTAGATTTGTACTTAAAGATTTTGGAGAAGAGCAAGGAGAGGCAACACCATTGCGTTGTGACAATATGTCAGCAATAGCTATGGCAAGAAACCCAGTATTTCATCAGAAAACTAAACATATTAACAGGAAGTTTCACTTCATCAGAGATGCCCTACAAGATAATCAGATTAGATTGATGTTCTGTAGATCAGATAGCTGATATTTTTACAAAGGCTCTGCCTAAGGAGAGGCTGATCTACTTAAGGCATCTACTTGGGGTTAAGCCAGCTACTAGCTAAAGAGGGAGTGTTGCTGATTAAGCTACTAGCTAGAGGATTACAAGGCAGAGTGAGGTGAGGTGTCAAATGAAGCTCGAGATAAGCTGTAAAATTTATAACAGAATTTGAATGAGTAAAGGTGTGCGAGTGATTTACTTGCATAGCAAGTAGAATCCTAAAACTGCCGAAGTATGTGGCAGCTAGGAATTTGATTGAGAGATGTCATAGCATCCTAGCCTAACCGTGAGTGTGTGAGAGAGTGTATGTAATCACCTATTCTCATTCAATCAAATACAATGAAGAAATCTCAATCATAGCCGAGTACAAACCAAAAAGAAATCGTCTTAGACATTTTATCAAATACTTGGGGTGCATAATTCATCATAGTGAATATCACTCAGTTTTGATCATTGTTTCAATCAAAATTTTGAGAGTAAAAGAAAAGGAAGAAGTAATTGAATGCATCACAGGCTAGTCCTGATTCAAATTATCAGCTAGAGATTTGAGTTAAGAAATTTACCTTTACTGCCATTGAAGCTCTGCATCCGAGTTCAAGTACAAGGGCCTAATTACCAATAATAAAGGCATAAGCTTCAGGGCTTGCTGCTCTGTTAGGACTAAATGTGATGTTCAAGCTAGCTCTCTTCTTTTTCACCATTGTTTAAACAAAATTCTCAGTTCAGCGTGTCTGTCCCTTAAGCATCAGCAGTGAGTGAAGCACTGAAGTCGTGGAGAAGGGTAAAGCCACCGGCTTTGACAGAGAAGAGGTCTTTGGAGCGGTCAAAGTTGGGATATGAAGCTGGGTTGAAATACAAGCGGATGAACTTTTGGCCGGCGTTAGTGAAAGAAAATTTGTAAGTAAAGGTAGAGCGAGAAAGGCGTACTTTTGATGGAGGATGGAGGATGGAGGATGGAGCCTGGAGCCTGGAGCCTGGAATCTGGTTATAATATGTAAATTTGCTATTAAGATTCAAGAAATTTCCAGGAAATCTGATTTATTTTCTGTCAATTTACTTGACTTTTTGTCTGTTAATTATGTGGAATTAAAAATCAGCGTGTTAAATGTTCAGAACTCGTTTAAATTGTAGATTTTAAATATTTTTTTCTAACAATATTGTAGATAAAAAGCTATAATAGACTTTGACAAGTACTCCAATTGTTTTCTTTTCTGGGTAGATGCAGTTGAATTGACGAAATAATTGGTACTTGGCCTAGGATTTTCCAAAGTCTTCACTTATTAGCAGAAAAGTCTTGGTCCACAAGGAGTATACTACATTTTAATTCACTTGAGGGAGTTATCAATCAGCTTCACTGAACTTTGATATTTAGTTCAATTTTTGATCTTATTGGCCAGAACATCTTGTCAAGTGATTAAATGGAAAAAATCGGTGATGATTCCTTGATGCATCTATCCAATGGAATCATCCTCAGATGGTTAATATCCTCATTGTTGGTTTTTGTAGACTTAGTGGACCCTACGGGATTTGAGCCACATATTGGACTTGAGTTTCCGTCTTCGCCTTAAAATGAAGACAGTGGAAATGACTAGGAGCACAAGCATGCTGTAAGTTACACCAATGGTGGTGCCAAACATACGAGATTCGGATAATTCGGATTTATTATAATACTTGCATCTCATTTTTATTACGATAGAAGAAATATCTTGAAAATATGATTTATTTTCTGTCATTTTACTTTACTTGTGTGGTTAATTTCCGAACACGTTCTGATGATTAAATCAAAGATTTGCCTGTTAAATGTTCTGCAGTAGTCCAAATTGTAGATTTCTGCTATTAAATATTTTCATTTTTTATCAACAATATGGAATAGTCATGGTATATGATAAGTACTACTAATTGTTCTCTTTTGAGTAGAGACAGCGGAATTGACGCAATAATTCCTACTTTGGCCTGGAATTTTCCAAAAGTAGGTTTCCACAACGACCCTTAACTTAATTAGGAAACTACATTTTAAGCAATAATCAATCAGCTTCGATGAACTTTGATATTTAGTCAGGTTTCCAGTGACACTCGTCTTTAGGAGCCTGATATGTTTTTATCGGTTTTTTGCTCGTGATGCGGCCTGGTGCATTTTGATCGCCCCCGATTGTGGTCCTCCATTGGTGGTGGTGGTGGTGGTGGTATCAATCACGGTGGATTAGAGCATCTGCGACATGATAGTGGACGGTATTTATCGTCGTCTTCAGAATTCCACGGAGGCGGTGATAACGGTAATGATAGGCAACAACAACGATAGAAGTGGACCATTTGTGCCTCTGTTGGATTATTTATTTTTATTTTTTTAGGTTTTCTTTGTGCAAATAAATCAAACGGTTCTATATCGGGTTGGCTATGTTGGGTTTTCCATTTTGTAGGATTGCAAATATTAGTTATTTGGGCAGTAATGACCTTGATGATGCTTAGGGAATTCAAGTTGTATTATTTTATACGAACTCATCATAATATATATCAAAACTAACCAAAATATTAAAAATATCACATCATGATACTAATTCATTACATTCATAGTTGCCCTCGACGGATTCTCATTTTTTGAAATCGTTGCATAATAACTTTGCTATCTCTTAAAAATAACTTTCTCGATATTGCATAATAACTTTGTTATCTATTAAAAATATATTTCTCAATATACGAAATCGAGCAATCAATCATCCATAAATCCTTCATTCTTCTCCGTAAGTCATGCTTCACATAATTCATAGTAGAAAACATGTGCTCCAAAGAAAAGGAATGTATAATAATTAATTATCTTGACAACAAAAAGGAAAATCAATATTTTTGTTTTGGTGAATCTACAAGAGAAATAAACCAAAAAAATAAGCAACAAATATAATACGCTACATATATGGGCACATACATAATATATATATATATATATAACAGAATATAAAATAAAATGAGGGGTGCCAAGGACCACTTTGGATCCCATATACTTCTGCCTTTGATTCCCTTTATATCGTTTCGACACATGAATGAGGAAGAAGATGCACTATTCATCAATTGTTGGTTGAATTATTCGGATTTGTTGAAATTGTCCAAAATGTCCTTAAATTCTTGTCATATAATTGCCAAATAAATATCTTAAACAACGTTACAAACGGTGTTAGTGAAATAGTGTAACGGTTTAGATGATGTAACTATCCGGGGAGCAAAGTAAGGCAAATTACAATTCCTGGTGTATTTTGAGAATAAATTGCATATTTTGGGTGCATTTTAAGTAATAAGCCTGATTAAGACGTGCAGTTCATCACTTGATCATAAATGTGTAACTATTCACTGTCATTCTTAGTATTGAAAATTTCAAAATTTATCCTCTTGATGCCTTGCTATCTTGTTGACAAGTTTCTTTCTATATCTAATCCAATCTAGTCTTTTTATAATATAATATAAATTCGTTTTTACGTTTGAAATACATTGAATTTGATGAATTATCCAATCTAATCCAATTTCATCCCCCAATCGTGAACTTATAATTCTTATTTCCGGCGGTTCCTACACGGCACACATTATAATTCTTGTTCTCTTAACATTAAGATAGAGACTTGGCAGGCCGTCCTGTTTGATAATGTGGTCAATTTTCCTTTTCTTATACATATATCTATGAAATCCATTTTCACATAGTTGTAATTATATATTCATCTTAATTTATTTCCATCTCTAACAATTGTATTTTACTACTTACACGTTGACTAGAACAAATATATTTTTTCTATAAACTCGTGGATCATCTTCCATTCGGGTCATTGATCTCGGAGAAGATGGTTGCGGATATACGTTGAATAAACTCATTGTTAGAACAACTCTGGTTAGTATTACAAGCACTACTGTCGACATTCACACCCTCACTTCCATTATTGCTCTTATGATGAAGCTGCAATGCAAACTCTAGCTCCCTCACAATGTCATTCATCGACGGCCGTTGGATCCCATGATCATGCATGCAACTCATAGCAATCTCCACAAATTTATTCAAACACTCAGCTTCAATAATCCCCTCAAACTTGGGTCAATGATATGAACAAATGCACCATCACGATGACAACTCTTAGCCCACTCAGCTAGACTCATTTGATTAGCCTCCACCGTATGAATCAAAGCTGGCCTCCCACAGGACCCACACAAGACCTCACACAACACGACACCAAAAGAGTACACGTCTGATTTTTCTGTTAGTCGTTGACGCCTGTAGTTTTTCGGGTCCAAATATTCAAAAATACCTTTGACCGCAGTGCTGATGTGGATTTTGGACACACTGGTCGTGCCCATTTTCGACAACCCAAAGTCAGAAACTTTAGCCACCCATTTCTCATCCAGTAAGATATTTGTGCTCTTCACGTCACGGTGGATGACTCCACTGTGAAGGTAGCGCAACCCTCGTGCAGCACTGATATAAATTTGTAGGCGGTGCCCCATGAAAGAGGTGGGTCATCGGTGTTATAGACATGGTCACTGAGGTGCCACGTGCCATGTAATCATAAGCCAGAATCATCTCGCCTTTATCCGTACAACATCCAATGAGAGACACCAAATGTCGGTGGCGGAGTTGGGAGAGCAACTCGATTTCCGTCTTGAAACTTAACTACATATTTATCAACTAAGCAATAAGATTACAGATCACAAACACTAATACATGAACTTTCTAACACAATTGAAACTCTAACCTGTAGCCATTGTATGCCTTAGAACTTAGGTAGCCGATTTGCAAACTGCTCTTCTCCCTTCTTAGTACCAAGAACGAACACTAAGCCTTTCAATAGGACTTGGCTTTTATACAAAAAATAGTGTTCAGCGTACTTGAAGGCGGAGACCAATCAGCATTGGTAATTTTCCTCTTTTCTCTCAAACCTATCAGTTTTTTTTTTTTTACGAAAAGATCAAAAACTTCATTAATAGCGAATAGAAACACCATCATCAACAGCTAAGGTATCAAACAACCATTCAGTCCCTAATTCATCCCAACAATGATACCCACCCACCCTAGAAACAAATCTAGCAACAAGGTGCGCAGCTTTATTAGCCTTCCTGGAAGCATACATAAATTGGACACTCCCCAACCGCGAAGCAAGTGCATGGATATCGAAAAGAAGACAGTCAAGATCAGCATCACCCTGGCTCTGACCAAGGAGGGCCTTGACAAGCCCCAAAGCATCGGACTCAATCAGCACCCGATCATGGCCAACCAACAAACAATGGGAGAGGGCACTGCGCATCGCCTCCGCTTCTGCCACCAAACTCGATTTCAGACATAAATCTCCTTTACCTCCTGCCGACACCAGTAACCCAAAACAGTCCCGGATGACCCAGCCAACGCCACCACACGCCGTCTCCGGACACCAAGCTCCATCACAGTTTACCTTCAGGATGCCCATGGCATGTTTCTTCCAAAGATGCACCATCTCATCATCACCCAGCTCCGGCGGCCTGGGTTGTGAGAATTGGCCCTCCAAGGCCGGGACCCCTAATTCTAGGAACTCAGTCACACAATTTAGGAGGTTGACAATGGCCTCCTGCAGCGACATAGCAGTACCTTCAAACACCAATCTGTTTCGGCACTTCCACAGCCTCCAGAGCCCAAACGTCAGTGTCTGAGTCATCTCCACCCTATGCGGAAGTGGATGGAATGTAGCCATCAGGCTCTGCCAACTATCAGGAAAAGCAACCTCCTCCAGTGCACAGACATCCAGCATAAGAGGACTCCCAAACCAGAAGGCCCTGGCGAACTGGAAATGGAAGAATAAATGGACCTCGGTCTCCTCAGCCAGACCACACACCGGGCAAACAGGGTCCACCATCAGCCGACGTCGAACCAAATTAGCTCGGACAGCAAGGGCATTATTACAACCCTTCCAAATAAATTGCTTGAGCTTCGGTGGAACCTTCATAGACCACAGTTGACCCCATTTTGGCCCCATAGCAGGAGAGGAATTGGACTCCCCCTCCCCTCGTCTTCCCAACTCCCTATTTCTGTGTAAGTACAACGCAACACCATAAGCTGATTTCACCGAATAACATCCAGTTGTATTGAAATGCCACATCCACCTATCTCCCATGCTCCATCGGCTAAGAGGCAGTCGAAGAATAACGTGAGCCTCCTCCTTTTGAAAACACCTAGTTATCAACCCTGCCTTCCAAGTGTGGGTATCCTGATCAATCAAATCTTTGACAAATAGGGGGATATCAGGATGCGAAGAGGTCACCTTGAAAGTGTATGGGTTCGGCAACCACGGATCCGAACGGGCTCGCACCTGTGCACCATCACCAATCCTTTATCTCAAACCCGCCTTAAGGATTTTCCGACCAAGGAGAAGGCCTTTCCATCCCCAGGAAGACCTGCGGCCGACCTGTGCTTGAAGGAAAGACACATTAGGGTAATACTTGTCCCACAACACCTATGATAGGAGCAATGAGGGATCATGAATGATACGCCAGGCAATCTTGCCAAGCATTGCCAAGTTGAAACATTCCAAGTCCCGGAAACCTAGCCCTCATACCTTCTTCACTCGTGACACCTTCCGCCAGGCAACCCAATGCACACCACGTTTGCCATGCTGTTTGCCCCACCAGTAATTGGCAACTAATCGCTCAATATCTCTGCATACCCCCCACCGGAAGTTTAAAACACGACATAGCATAATTGGGCATAGCCATGGCCACCGCCTTTATCAATATCTCCTTACCATCCTGTGAAAGAAACTGCTCCGACCATCCTTGCACCCTGCTGGCAATTCTATTCTGTACTTCATCAAAAATGACCTTCTTTGACATACCAAAATCCGCCTGAAGACCAAGGTACTTCCCAAACCCAACCCATGCCTGGATCTGGCATCATCGAGATAATTTCCCCCGTAGCCGTTTGGAGCAGTTCCCACCAAAGAACAAAGAACTTTTCTCCAGATTAACCAGCTGTCCAGAGGCCTCAGCATAACAATCAAAGATACTCTTTACTGCATCAATTTCCCTAGGCGTAGCACGGAAAAATACAACTGCATCATCATCAAAGAACAGGTGGGTGATGCGCAAGGCACTGGACTCTAGTAGCCGAAAGCCATGGATGGCCCCCTCTTCCTCCCGCCGACGAAAGAGAATGGACAACCCTTCACCCTGTCTGAGTCCCCAACTAGGGAAAAGTAGCTTGTGTCCTCCCTGTTAACCAGGACATTGTAAAAGACTGAAGATATGCATTCAAAGATCAAACCACAAAATCGGTCAGCAACCCCAAGGCCCTTATGCATATCCACCACAAAACTCCATTCCACCCTATCGTAGGCCTTTGTCATATCCAACTTCAGCGCCAAATCCCTGTCTTCCCGTTTGCCCCGAAGCTTCATCGAATGAAGAAGTTCATGGACAACAAGAATATTATCCTGTATTTGCTGGCCCAATACGAAGGCTGACTGATGGAAACTTATAATCTGATTCAAAATCAACTTTAAACGGTTAGTAAGGAGTTTCAAGATGACCTTATATATGACATTGCATAGTGCAATAGGTCGCATCTGAGACATCTTAACCGGGCTAGGGACCTTGGGAATCAAACAGAGATGGGTGTAGTTAATTTTCCGTAGTAATCGCCCAGTCTTCCAAAAATGCGCCACCATCTTAAAGATATCCCCTTCCACCACCTCCCAATTTGTTTGGAAAAAACCGCTGGTGAACCCATCCGGCCCTAGGGCTTTAGACGGATTAATCTAAAACATCACCGCCCATACTTCTTCCCGAGTCACGGGCACCAGGAGTATCTCATTTTCCTCCCTCGTAATCTGCCTCCCAATACTCTCCAACATAGCCGAACATAAAGAAGAGTTATTAGTGGTGAACAATTGTTCAAAATATTCCACCACCACCTGATTCATCTGAGGGCCCTCCTCTATCCACTCCCCTTCCCGATTTTCAAGACCCCGCAGTTTATTAAACCACTGAAGTTTGACTGTGGAAGAGTGGAAGAATTGCGTGTTTTTATCCCCCTCTTGTAACCACTGAACCTGAGCCTTTTGTTTCCAGTAGCACTCCTCTTCACGGATCAGGTGCTTCAACTCAACCTCCTTGTGCTCACCCACACTCCATCAAAGGAGGAATGGATATAAGCATTACGTAATTGCTGCTGTACCTCCTCAATAAGAACCTTACTATTCCGCTGGTTCCTCCTCCGCCACCCTACAAGACCCGAACGCACCCCCTTTAGTTTCTCGCAGACTTGGAAAGCCTTTGATCCCCGGGTCTCTTGATGCCAACAATCTTTAATCACCCTTCGGAAATCCTGATCATTCCCCCATCTAGGATAAAAAAACAAACCTTCTCTTCGGCCGGTGCATAGGCGGCGCAAGACATAAAAGCAACATCAAGTGGTCGGATCCTTCCACAGGGATGTGATGCAAGGTCGCAGCTGGGTACAGCTCCACCCACTCCGTTGTGGCCAAGCCATGGTCCAGGCGAGCCTGAATGAACCCTATGTCCCTTTTATTCCTCCAAGTAAACGGATGGCCTTGATATCCCAAATCAAGCAAACGATTATCAGCCACAAATTCGCGAAAGGTAATCATTGAATTTTCGGACCGAATCAAACCCTCGTCCTTTTCCGTAAGTGACAACACATCGTTAAAATCTCCTATCAACAGGCACGGGTCCCTACACCTTGCAATACGCGCCCCCAGGCTCTTCCATTGATCCGCTCAGATCCTATCATCTGTACACGCATAAATAGAGAAAAAACGCCAAGTATAACCAGAAATAACATCCTTTATTAAAATTTCAATAAGAAAATCACCATATTTAACTAACATTACTTGTTGAACATCCTTCCAGAAAATACATAGGCCCCCACTCAAACCCCGTGGCTCAACCGCATGCATGAAAGGCTCTCAACTTAGTTTTTAGATACTCAAACCTTCGACTATTATTCTTTGTGTCCAATAACACCACAAAATCAGGTTGATGAAGCAAAGTTTGCTCCACCAAGTTATGAACGGTCAGTGTACCTCCGATACCCTGACAGTTCCAGCAAAGAAGACTCATGGCGACATGGAAGAGGTGGAACACACACCCCTTCACTCAAGCTACCCATTAAGGTAGGTCCCGACCACCTGAGAAGTACAACCTCCACTCCACACTCCAACCGTCTCCTCCTAGCTACACCTTCATGCAGCATAGGTGATACGCCTTCCCCTTCCATCACCATCCAACGCCGTTTTCCCAGCCCCACACTCCCGGCTCTCCCTCCCAGGATGATAGGCATAAGCTGAAAAGGGTCAGACTGTTGGGACATAGGCACTTCCATCCCGATGCAGCCCTCCTCCCCACCCACCAAACTCGATAAAGCGCCCCGATCATGAGTAGAGTCGACATCATCACACTCCCCCGAAGCCACTACTTGCTTCTCAACATTGCTCTGTCCCATAGGGGTCTGGATAGGAGGAGTCGGACCGGAAGTATCCCCACCCTTATTTGGCACCAATGGACCCTGTGCTCGGCCGCTCAAACCTGCTTCCTCACATTCCATCCGAGCAGCCCTAGGACCCCCCACATTCAACTCACCTCCTCTATTGATCAGACCAACATCAAAGGCTGCCTCCAAGACCCTAGTGCACCGTACCTCCTCCTCTTTCTGCGCCCGAATTCTCGCAGCAAGTCCAGATGCAATCCCATCTCCGTGGCCACTTCCCCGGCCGCTAGTCTCTGCACCACTTCCCTACTTTCGGACCACCCTATGGAGCGGGAGACCCCTAAGATCAGTCTCCACCTCCAGACCCCCAAATGTCAAGCCACGGGCTGCCCCCATCCTCGCTTGGTCAGGACCACCACATCGCCGATTATTGTGGCCCAACAAGCCACACACCAAGCAATATGCCGACAGCATCTCATATTTTAAGTCTATCCATTGCTGGTCCTCGACAGGGAACTCCACACAAGTACCACGCATCAGCGGATCATCCACTCTCATTCGGACACGGACACGGACAAACCGGCCTATACAATCCTTACCCCAAGTAGTGTCGACATCCAGTACCGCCCCCACAAGTTCGCCAATCTTCTTAGCTACTGCAACCGTCATGCTAACAGGGGGAATAACATGAAGTTGCACCCAGAAGGAGGAGTGGTTCAACCGCAGACTCCTAGGGTTCCTAGTACCAGAACCTTCGGCTAGCACCACCAAGGCCTCCATGAAATTCTACGGTTCCATATCCAGGACCCGTTGCAAGTCTTGCTGAACAACAAACCATGCCAAAAACTTTTTCTCCCCAATCACCCGTATGGAGACTCTCTCCCTCCCTTTCCATAGGCCCGAAAATAGCCTCACAAAAGCCTCACAGCATATACCCTTGTCAGTGAATACTTCAGCCATAAGATGGAATCGGAACCTCAAGGGAAGGTCCTCAACTTCCTCTTGCAACACCCGCACCCCGATCCTTTCCTTCTCCGAGAGGCGGAGATGAGAACCAAATCGTTTTTCCAAGTCAGCCATATCCATCAATACTAGCCGTCGTCGTCCTCAGTCACGAAGAGACCGGTTCCGAATCAGAACCCTCCAAACTGAGTGCCACAACCGACTCACACAAACCAGCCGATCAAACCCGTCGCCTGCCCTAAACGACCACCACTAGCGCAAGTCTGCCACCAAACCCCAGGCCCCAAACCCCCGCAATCACCCGCACACTAGTCACACACAAACAACCACGGAAAGAGCAGGCCGGGTCCAGAAAAACCCTACCCTAGCGCCTCGGCCGAATCCCCCCAAGCAGGCGAACTCTCCCAACGCCTGCCCCACATGTTCCCAACCAATCAGGCCTCCAGTCACGGCTCACCGACTTGACCGCCTCCAATGCAGAGACAACAACAGCTTTCACGGCAAGGGTAAAGAGTGACAGTGCCTAAACCCTAGCAGAACATAAACCTATCAGTTGAGGGAGAGGTTTCCTAACTGCCTCTATAAGATAATAACAACAATTATTCCTTTTAATTATATTTTATCAATTATTAATCTATTTACTTGAAGCACACGTTTGTGCTGTCTTTTAACAGCTCTATTATCTCGTGTTCTTATCAAAAGTCTCATGTCAATGTTTTGGACATACTCAATCCAACATCTTGAACTCGTGGGCCCCCAATGATGACCCGGGTTTCAGCCGTTTGATTGCAATAGGTTTTACTCAAACGTTTGGAGTGGATTATAAGGAGACATTTGCTCCCGTGGCTAAAATGAGTACAATGCGGGTTTTGTTGTCCATTGCAGTTAATCATGAGTGGCTGTTGTACCAAATGGATGTAAAAAATGCTTTTTTGCATGGAGACCTTGAAGAGGAAGTCTACATGCAGTTACCTCCTGGTCACTCCCAAGCCCAGAATTCAGGTATGGTTTGCAAGCTTCACAAGTCCATTTATGGATTGAAACAATCTCCACGTGCTTGGTATGCCAAGCTGAGCTTCGTACTTGAAAAGTTTGGTTTCAAGAGAAGTCATGCTGACTCATCCTTGTTTGTTCGAACTGGATCAATTGGTAAATTAGTTGTTCTTATCTATGTTGATGATCTCATCATCACAGGTGATAATCTTGATGAGATTCACACTCTTAAGCATTCTCTTCATTAGCAATTTGCCATTAAAGACTTAGGAGTGTTGAAATACTTCCTTGGGATTGAAATGGCTACTTCTCCCAGGGGCCTGTTTTTAAGTAAAAGAAAACATGTGATTGACTTACTTCAAGAAGTGAAGATGATGGATTGCAAACCGGCTCGTACCCCTCTTGATAGAAAAATAAAGTTGGACTTGGCAGGCGAGCCTCTCCGTGATATCTGTTACTATCAACGGTTGGTGGGTAAACTTATCTATCTTACCATTACTAGATCTGATATAACTTATTCCGTCAGTCTCGTAAGCCAATTTATGCATGCACCTACAAAGGCTCATTTAACCGTTGTTAAAAGGATTATCAGATACCTCAAAGGCTCTATTGGTCGGGGAATTGTCATGAAGAATAATGGTCATACTCAGATCCTAGCTTACACCGATGCTGACTGGGCAGGAAATGCTATTAATCGAAAATCCACTACTGGCTAATGCACGTTCGTTGGAGGCAACATCGTGACATGGAAGAGCAAAAAGCAAAATGTAATTGCTCGCTCCAGTGCCGAAGCTGAGTATAGGGCCATGGCGTCCACTGCCTGCGAACTCATTTGGCTCAAGGGCCTTCTCTCGGACCTTGGTTTTTCCAGCAACAAACCTATGTCTTTTTTTTTTTGTGATAATCTGGCCGCTATGCATATTGCCTCCAATCCTGTGTTCCATGAACGCACCAAACACATTGAAGTTGATTGTCACTATGTCCGTGAACAAGTTTAGTCCAAGGTAATTCAAACCACATTCACTTGGAGCCATGATCAACTTGCCGACGTTTTCACGAAGTCTCTCCCTTTCACTCAGTTTCATCGTCTGCTCTCCAAGCTTGGATCAATTAATCTACTTGATCCAGCTTGAGGGGGAGTATTGGAAGTATTGGACATATTGGTAGCTGTGTGGCTGTGTGACAGTTAGCTGTGATTAGACTAGCTGTTGTGATTAGGCTAGCTATTGTGATTAGGCTAGTTGTTGTCCCTTTTACAAGTTTCTCTTATTACTTGTAATTAGAGGCTTCCTATAATGGAGGTTAAGGTCTTGGTGTATTGATCAACAGTTCTTAGATTGGTAGCTGGTTCTTATCCTGGCCATTGGATATTAGATTTCCTCTGTATATGCATATATACTTCTGTAATCTTGCAAACAAGAAATATAACAAAACAACATATTCTCCCTGTCTTTTTCTACACATATTTTGTAGAAAAAAAAGACAAAAATATTGATAAACTGCATGTGAGTTTCACAGACCACACTTCATATTGATAAACTGCGAATCAGTTTGTATGTAGACCCAGCTCACGAACAAGCAGCAAGCTAGCCCAAAGCGCATCAAATAGTACATCTTCTGTCTTCTTTCCACATCTACTACACAATTCAAAATTAACGAATCACCACTTTCTTCATTTAATTCAGAGCACTTGGTAGGATCTCAGGGCAAGCCTTAGAGTCTTAGAGTCTTAGACCCCACAGTTTCTTCCAAAAACGAGTTATACAGTCTGGATTGAAGCCACCTACCATCCCCTATTTGCCTATCCACTTGAGTTACAGCAATATAATAACTAGACTTCACCCAATAGTGGCCATCTTTGGTATAAAACCAATACAACCTGGCCATCTCTAAAGTTACCAACCATTGCGAGGGGTATACAACATATTTGCCTAAACATCTTCTGGGCAAAAACTAGCAGATAAATAATTCAAATTCCAGGAGCCAGAGTTTGTGATCAACTCTAACACCCTAATCTCAACTCTCAAGAGGCAAAAAATATTAACATTAGGTTTAAAGTTTATTGGTTTTTGGAATCCACTTGTCGTAGAAAACTCTGACAGATTCTCCATTGCCAATCCTCCTTATCATACTGTCTTCCAAAACTTCTCGGCCCCACATAATTGAATACCACACTTGAGAAGGAGCAGTCTTTAATTTAGCCTTGAAGAAATCTCCATCTCGAAAATATGTTAGGTCATAATTTATACACATTTTATCCATGATTTAATACCATTTTATTTATATTTTATTAGTATTTTATGCTATGAAATTGAAGAAAATAATATATTTGTGAGAAGTGTTAAGAATTAGATAGAGCTTGGAATTATGAGAATTTGAGCGAAAGAATCACTTCAATCGGAGTTATGATGAAGAAGTCACAAAAAAATCAAAATTATGTCCCTGACAGCATACACGAATCCTGCTGGATAGCCCACGGGCCCACGGTCAACTTCAAAATCATTCCAAAATCAACCCAAGGTCATCCCCCGGTCTATCCCGCAAGTTAGAATTCATTCCAAGATCATCTCAAGAACATTCCAAAGATTACTTCAAGACCTTGCAGGCCCTTCTAGGATGCCTTGACAGCTTGTGTTCACACTCATTCTCCATGTTTCAAGGGGATTTCATGTCTATTTGGTCATGAAATATTATTTTTCGTCCTTTTATATTTAGGAAAGGTTTTAATTAGTTTTCTTAAATGTTTAGGAAACATTTTCCTTGTATAATTAAATGTAAACTTTTATTTATTTGAGAATTAATAATTCTCCTATAAATAGAGATCTTATGGTTTTGTAAAATGGTCTGAAAAAGTACACAGAAATACACCGCAGAGCAAAAACAGAAGTCTTTTACATTGTAGTTTTTTATTTAGGTTAGGCTTGATAAATTTAGGTTACACCACTAAGCAATCTCATGGTAACTCTTTAATATGATTTTGGCTCTTTATTCTTTCATTATGAATGCTTGATAAATTTAGATTACTACTTTAATTGATATTCTTTTATGTTAATCAGATTGATCACCTTGTTTGCATAAATTATTGATGGAATTGCTTGGTTGACTGCCTTTATCATCTTGTGATTCAATTAGCATCGAGAAGTTGAGTTAAGAAACAATCTTGTAATTTGAATTCATAACAGCCTAGGATAGTTGCCATGTTCTAGGTTTAGTGTGATGACCTATATCTTTTTTAGTACTTAATGCATTCGCTCTATGTTTACTTGAGTAGATGCCATGATAGGTTACATTAGTGGATAGAAAGCTAGAGTGTAGATGCCATGCATCTAGCATACAAAGTAAAAAGAAGATTAATGTGTAACTGTATTGAGCCGATGTATGTTGCATGGGTATCTTATCAAGGAACATTCATAGGATTTGAATCTAGAAAATCATGTTAGGAAGTAATTGTGGTTAGTGGTGGATTGAGTGCCTTAACCTATTATTTCTATTAATTGTTTTAGTTTATCTTCTTTAATTTGTTTTATTTTTAATTATGTTATGTTATTTTATTTTTATTTTCTATTTTTATTTGTTTGTTAAATCTCTGAGTTAATTAATCAATATAAGTAATAAAGTGGAACACAGTTAAGACAAGTCCTTGTGGGATTCGACCCTTGCTTATTTATTATACTATCTATTCAATTTGTGCATTTGCAAGGTCAAACTGAATAGAATAGGCTTCATATTTGTGTTGTCTATTCTATCCAACAAAATACCGAGCACGAAACATCTTATTCACTAGGGAATCAGGTTTCTCAAAAATTCACCAAGCTTGATTTGCCACCATAGCTTTGTTAAAAGCCTTAAAATCTTTAAACCCCAAACCCTATAACATTATCTCTATAAAATTTGTACCCTCATCGGTACCTCAAATAATCGAATACAAATCAAACATGTATCCCACTGGTACTATAGTCACACGAGCCATGCACACATGACATGACTGGGTATCTAAATCTTGCTCATGTCCCACGACCACGTGAAGGGCAGAGTGTGAATCACAATCACCACATGTCCCCTAGGAGCTCTAGGACAAGAATTGCGCTACTTAACTAGTATAGAGCGAAGCGCAGGTGAACGATCACGTGGAGGACTGGTCTGTGGCCTACATATAGGTACTAATACCAGCGAATACCAAGTGGACATACATTTTAAAAACAAATCATGCTAAGTCTATAAATCCTCTAGCTTAGCAGTTTCAATAACTCACCTAGAGCACTTATCTTACTCAACTTACTTGTTATGCAAGTGACTAATCAAACACACTAATCACGTAAAGACTATCATCCTTGAACCACAAACATACGAATGTCAAACCCTAGCACTGGCTTATGGCATCGTTTCTATCTAATTCATAATATCACAATCATAAAACATAGCATTTAGCTATGCATAATCAAACCCCTGCTAAAACAAGCATAGTACTATGCCTAAACATAACACATACATCATAATATATATATATAGCATTATGGAAATATTAGTTTAAGGAAGAAGGTCCACTCACCACGGGTTTGGAAATAAGTCACCCGACAAGGCTATATGCCACTGAACACACTCCAAACTGCTTGTTCCCTAAGTTAAAAGAAAACACAAAGTTTATAATTAAGTCGTAATTAGAAAACTAAGAAAAACCCTTTTTGATTTGCTCAAAACGGACTTAAAACGGCGCCGTATGGACTAAAATGCATAGAAAAGGTCCAAAACTTCCTGAAACTAGGTCCATGTACCGCCTGAGGCAGGGAAAAAGCCCCACGTGTCGGCTAGAGTCGGCACGCGTTAGTCATTTGTCGGCCACGGCAGTGCTGATGACCTAAAGCTAATAACGTCGCCGTCATTGTCCGCCGTTGACTTAATGGAAAAAGATAACGACGTTTGCTTTTTCAGTCAAAGTTGACGGCGTCAGTTAGATTTAACAGCTGGATTCTAGAAAAACTCGCCGGAAGTCGACTTTTCCGACGTGCTCTGTTTTTCTTCTTTTCTTCACTGATTTTTACGATCCAATAGTCCAAATCTATCTACTGGACGAGAGGAATCCAAAAATGTGGTCATTGAGTCGAGATCGTACCTGTGGTGGCTGGAAAATAGTCGTGAAGAAGCGTCTTTGATTTTATTTTGGCTGTTGTTTTGCCTCCCTTGGTATTCGTCGAGGGCAATGGTTGGTATGGTTGTGTTCGTGGTGATGAGAGGAAGATGATAGTGGTGCTGTGGTGGTCTGATTCACCGGTGAATGGCGGTGGCGATGGTGAGAGGGTTTTGGTGTTTTCGGCTAAGAGAGAGAGTGAGGTTTTGAGAGAGAGAGGAGAGTTAGAAAGATAGAGGGATTTGGACTTTAGGCTTTGGGCCTTAAATAAGAAGCCCGCCAAAACCCAAATCAGCCTAATCTAACACATACATAAGCACTAAGGTTCTGAATACCCGTGTATAGGCATATTTTGGTAATTTACGCTGTCTGAAAGTTAAAATTTTTGGGACAGGTTGTAACACAAGAGGCTAGTTCTTATAAAGCCAACAATGGGGTTTGGTGAAACCCTTTTTCTTCCATATATACCCTTTCTTAAAGTATACAAAAATATATTACAAAGGTTAAAATAGTAAAAAGCATTTGAAAAATGAAATAATAACGAATTAAAAATTATCCCACCTTTTGATGGTTAACTCGCATCCCCACTTCTTTTTATCCCACAACTTCATATATATATATATATATATATATTTTATTATTTATAAACAAAAATAAAAAAATTCAAAAATAATTATTTTTATTAAATTTAACATAATTTTCTTTTGATCTAATATAAAGAAATTTAAAAAGTCGCTTCTAATAAACGTACTTAAAAAAAATGTTATTGCACATATATAGTGTAGTTTTTAATGATACTAGTTAATATAAGAATTAATTAGATATTAGTACAATTTTAAAATAGTTCATTTATTGATAACTCATATTCCATTTCAGCATATAATTTTTTTATTATTTAATATTATTTTATTTTTCCTATATTACCCTTTAATTTATCTTCCTTTTTTTTCTCCACAATTTATATTATCTTAACTAATATTTTTTTAAGATGGAAGATGGCCCTTCATGGCTCACTGAAACTATACTTGCTGACTTGAATTAGTTTTTTGAGTCTGGTTTATTTTGTATCAGTGGTGCGTGATACTCTTTTTCTTTAGTTTGGTTGAAAGCCCCAATAAGGTTTTAACGAGGCCACCATATGCACCCCAATTGTACTTTCAACTTTCATGGTTAATTCAATAGAATTAAAAAGTTTCTAAAAAAAAACTAATATTTTTTTAAATAATCTATTTTGAAAGTATTTGAATTTCAAAAGGATAAAAAGTCTTCATCCCTTTAGTTACTTGCAAATAGAAAACATATTATTGTATAAAAAAAAATAGAAAACATATTAGAGTACATACAAAATATAAAGTACCTAAAGAAAATATTTATGGAATGAGTCTACCGATGAATTAGGCTTATTTGAACAATTAATCTGTGAATTAGATTGAAAAAAAAAATCGCATATGAGTTAACTTGATTGAGTTTGTTATAGAGGTAAACAAATCTTATGAAAAACCAAACGAGAAAATACCTTTGGTGTAGAGAAATTAACACATATGCTCATTAGATAGGAAGACAGAATTCATCTTACCGATGCTGAAGGTATATAAAAATCAAATAAAAAACCACATCAATGCAAGCCAAAAACAAAATAAATCGAAATTTACATATTGAAACTATACAAAATAAAACAGTAAATTATTTCTCCAAATTGGATATATAAACAAATACCTGAGGATAGTTATAAATACATAGAAAAGACTCAAGTTGAAGGAGAATGCATGTTGAAGGAGATTGTAGGTTGCATCTCTTTATAGGTTTTTGAAAATTAAGGGTTTTTACTAGGAGGATAAATAGAAAAATTAAGGGTTTTCTATATATTAGGTTGATAAATAGGCATTTTTTTAACAAATAAATAGGTTTTGTTTTGTTTTTTTAGATAAGCAGATAATAGCTTTTTTTATTTTATGGAATGTGTTAAAAAATGGCATGATATGTAAATTATGATTAAAATATGGATAAAAGTTTATTTATTTAGCTAGGCATTAATGAAGTGGACTAAATTATGATATGGTATGGTCCGATTTCAATTTTTTAATGGTGGAATACTAAACGATATCGAATCGGTTAAATATTTTAATATGATTTTGATATCAACCCAATATCAAATCAAACCGAACCGTACATAGGACTAGTTGGAATTGGATAGACTTTCCTAGTTTCCTCGGTCATATGATTCTAGAAGCTTCGACCACTTAGTTGACAGGCTGGACTCATCGTATGGCGACCACGATGTAATTATAAGGACACCACATCCGCATAAACTTGCTTGCATTCTTTGTTTTTTTCATAGTAATAACAATTTTTTTTAAATAGTAATAATAATTTAATATCTAGCTATTTTAGCTACTAGTATTATAATTTAGAAAACTACTAAGTGTATCAAGTTTTGATATCAAATTTTATAAGTAATATGAGATCATTTTTTATTTTTTGGGAATACCAAGGGATCGAAACAAATAAACAAAAAATTAAAAATTACCACATCATATTTGACACAAAAACTTGGTATAAAAATTTGGTACATCTATCATGGGAGCTGATTCGATATCCCAACTTGGCGTCCTCAATTGTGTAAAATCTTAACCCAAAAAAATTATTGTATAAAATAAATAAATAAATATTTGGCTACCTTCAAAGTAGACAGCTTTCCTCATATTCTGACTTTCTATTAGGAATATTCTTCAATAATTTCCTTATCCTCCAAAATATTTGAGCAAAAGGATATGGATGTGGCTCCCCTCTTTGCACCTCCAGTCCCGTGGTAGGTATACGCCCATTTTTCCTTTTATAACAAATATTTGTATGGATAAAATTATATATTATAAAACATGTATTATTAGATTGTAATTTTTTTTTTTTTGAGGAAGATTGTAATATTGAAAGCAAAGATATTTAGACTTACACTTATGAAACAAAATCTCCATAATATTAACATAATAACATACGTTTATGAATTTTATTTAAATTTTAATTACATTTTACGAGAAACCAAATTTATAATTTAAAAAATAATACACATTCGTCTATTTCGAACTTCTGCTAGTTAAATACTAGGAAATTCGCTTTTTAAAAAATACTGTTTGCCAACTGCAGCACATCTTATAGTTAAATAGCCAGTCTTTAATTACCCTTATCTTATACCCTTTCAAACGTGCTACATTAATAAATTGTAACCTTTCTTCCACTACAAGAAATCCGAGGTTGCCCGACGAAGTAGTTTTCGCCGCTTAAGTACATTTTTCCCGACGAAAACGAAGGCTTGCTGAGTAAGGTGTTGGCGGGAAGAACAAGTTGTTGCCGCGTAAAATAGGAAGGGATGACCCGACGAATCTGTTTTATCCGTCGGGCAAGATGAGCCCTAACGACGAATATTGTTCGTCGGGCAAAACTTGGAGTTTACTAAAGTTTTCCTGACGAATTATTAAAATTCGCCCTGCGAATATGTTTCGTCGGGCAAAAGTCTAAGCACAATAAATAACCCATACGCCCATTTTTTCTTCTTCCCATTTGCTCTCAGTCTCCTCACAGCTCACATATCTCTCTCTCTCTCACACACTCTCTCTCTAGCTATATAACATCGACAATCATCAGCTCATCACCATTTTAACTACCAATCAAATCCCTTTATCTCTCAATCACCAATACCCATTTTGAAGGTTTGAGAAATTTAATTTTTTTTTATTTTGAAATATTGATTTTTGATTGGAAACTAATTATGTTTTGTGTTTTAGGAAATTTGTGGTTGATTTGAAGGAATGCTTATAAAATGGTATGTGTGTTTGCCTCTCAATTTAATTTTGTTAAGAATTTTAGATATAATTGTGTTAGGAAATTGTGTATTTATTGTGGAAAATGTGTAGAAATTGTTTAGAATTTGTGGAAATATGTGTAGGAAATTAGAAAGTTTGTTAGGAAAATATGAAATAGAAAATATGTTATGAAATTAGGGAAATAGAAAATATGTTAGGAAAATAGGACATAAAAAATATGTAATCAAATTATTGAAATTAGAAAATATGTTAGGAAATTAGAAAATATTTTAGGAAAATAGGAAAATAGAAACTATGTTATTAAATTAGGAAAATAGAAAATATGTATGGAAATTAGAAAATTGTAAACTCTGTGATATGCATAATTAATATATGTTTGTATTTGTGAATTTGTTGTGATATTTTTTGTAAAGCGCTTTATGTATTTCCAACGGAGTGAAATATCTCATATTTCATAATCGTTTATGCGAAGTTAATCAGGTTGATTAACTTCGTATAATGAAATTCAATGAAAAACCTTAGAACCGTTTGAGAGTCAGTGAATCGAGTTGATTGACTGACTCTTGAATTGTCCATTTATTTGGACAATTTAGGGGTGCACAACTATATGTTATGTAGTTTGCGGTTTACGATGTTAGGTTTCGATTGTGGAAAATTCAGTTTGTATCCCCTCAATGTTCTCCGAATACATATTAGATATTTGTTTATAATATCTACGTCGTGCATTCGGAGAACTGTAGGAAGATGCTACCCAAATTTCCCTATATCGAAACTTAGCCTCGTAGGTCGCAAACTACACAGCACAGAACGTGCACTCTTGAATGGGATATGGCCAAATTACTGGAGGCATAAGGAGACGAGCTGCTTTTGATATTAACTTGTTCTAATTATGGGACAATGTTAACTCAATTACTTACGTTGACTCTATTTTGTGAAAGCAGGCACAATGGACAGAGGTTGGATGCAAATGTTGGATAGATCTTCTTATTAGTATTTAGATGGGATCGACAACTTCATTGCCTTTGCACGTAGTCATTGCAGTGATGAAAGATGTATCAGGTCTCCGTGGCGTAAATGTAATAACTGCAGTTGGATTCCATTGAATGAGGTCCAAAATCATCTGGATGGAATGGGATCGTACATAACTATACTAATTGGATCTATCATGGTGAAGAAATATTTATTGCATCGACATCTTCGGTTCCCGGGACCCGTCGGGACGAAAGTGCTTTGGATGGGCGTTGTGATAATGATCAAGTCGTTGAGTTATTAACCGATGCTTTTCCTCCTGCATCGGATGATATGGACGATGAGGCATCCAGGTTGCAACCCGAAAACTCTGAGCTCCATTACGAGAGATTGTTGAAAGAAGCACAACGCGAATTGTACCCCGGTTGTAAATCCTTTTTGGTTCTAGGCGCAGTTGTGGAGTTGATACACATGAAAGTTGAGTATAATCAAACGAACAAGTATTTTGATCACATGTTGGACATCATCATTCAAATGCTCCCTGAAGACAACCGTTTGCCTAAAGATCATTATAGCTCGAAGAAGCTGTTGAATGGCCTCGGATTAGGGTATGCCAAGATCCATGCATGCAAGAACAACTGTGCATTGTTTTACGGTGAATTCGAGCAACTTGACAAATGTCATGTGTGCAATGAGCCTAGGTTTAAAAAGAACAAGATTCCGAATAAGGTGTTGTGTTATTTTCCACTTAAGCCAAGGTTACAAAGATTCTACATGTCGTCCCACACATCCCGTGATATGAGGTGGCACAAGGATGAACGCATTGATGATGATGTACTGAGGCATTCGACCGATGGAGAGGCTTGGAAGGAATTTGATCAGATGTATCCCGAGTTTACCGTGGAGCCAAGAAATGTCAGATTAGGGCTCGCTACAGACGGTTTAAATCCGTTTGGGAGTTTTGCAAAGCCCTATAGCACTTGGCCGGTGGTTATGGTTCCGTATAAATTGCTTCCTTGGAGATGCATGAAGAAAGAGTTCATAATCCTCAGTACTTTAATACCGGGGCCCAAATCACCGAGTAATTGCATCGATGTTTATTTGCGGGCGTTGATTGATCAGCTCGTGGATCTGTGGAAAAATGGTGTACGAACATACGACAAGTGCAGTGGAGAAATGTTCACTCTACGAGCGGCTGTAATGTGGAAAATTAATGATTTTCCTGCTTACGGTATGTTGTCTGGGTGGAGCACCAAGGGCTTTCTTGCTTGCCCGACATGTGGACCAGACACAACGTCTTTTTGGCACACATCGAAGGTATGCTACTTGGGTGCAAGAAGGTTTTTACCTTAGGATAACCGATGGCGAATGCAATCTGACTCATTTGATGGCAAATTAGAGTTACGAGCTCGACTAAGGGAGAGGTCTGGTGATGAGATATTGTCCAAACTGAACAGCATACAAGACTTCGTCACACGAGGATCGAAACCTGCTAAACAGGAAAATTGGACGAAAACGAGCATATTCTTCCGGTTGGCGTATTGGTTGAACTTGAAAATCAGACACATCACGGATCCTATGCACATTGAGAAGAATGTTGACGAGAGAGTTGTGGGAATGACTTTACCCATTGAAGGCAAGCTAAAGGACACAAAAAAGACTCGTCTGGGTATGCAAGAAATGAGGATTCGGCCTAATTTGTGGCCAAAAGTCGTCAATGGAAAATACATCATGGCTCATTCAAGTTATACATTTACGACGGTGAATAAGAAAAAATTCCTGAAGTGGTTGCAGGGTGTGAAATTTCATGACGGGCACGCCGGCAAAATATCCCGAAACATTAGCACCATGTTTGGTATGAAGAGCCATGACTATCATGTTTTGTTACAGCGACTCATTCTGATTGGTATTCGGCCCTTCTTGGAGCCTAGTGTTGTTGAGACGATAGTTTATTTGTCTCAATTCTTCCAGATATTATGTGCTAGATCGTTGGTAAAGGCATACCTCGAAGCAATTAACGAGGATATTGTCTACATCATATGCTGGCTTGAGCAAATATATCCACCGGCATTATTTGATGTAATAGTGCATCTACTAATACATTTGCTGGATGAGGCAAAGCTAACAAGCCCCGTGCATTATCGTTGGATGTACCTAATCGAGAGGTATAACTTATTCCTTCTTTTTGATAATATTTCCTTACTATCATGTATATATGTGAATCATAATGTATATTTCCTTGCAGAATGTTAGGTACGTGCAAGTGGTACGTTCGCAACAAGACACGTCCCGAAGGCTCTATAGCGGAGGCGTACATTGCAAATGAGGCACTGACATTTTGTGCAATGTACCTTTGGAATCTTGAAACTTCCTTCAATAGGGCCTCGCGCAACGACGATGGTGGTCAACGTCCATAGACCCTATATGTATTCGCCCAACCTGCACGACCATTCAACACTTGTCCAGTGTCGGAGCCGTTCACCAATAGTGACATGGAGGTGGCTCATTGGTTCATACTAAACAACTGTGACGAAGTCTGGCCCTTCGATGAACAGCACGAGGTGTTGATGAAGGCCCAATATCCTTCGAATTGGGAAGAAATGGACAGACAATTGTTTCCACGTTGGTTTTCCGATCATGTAAATAAAAAAATTTAATGTCTCAATTTCTTAAATTGTTTTTAAGTTTACCAATTTCATTTCTTATGTCTATCTTACCAGATGGCACAGCTGAAAGAAAGATGAAAACTCGCCAAATTTCAATAAAGAATTAATGCAGCTGGCCATTGACCCATTTCGAGGAGAAACGTACGCTAGTTGTCACGTTAACGGAGTTAAGTTCGTGTGCACAGAACAAGACGACAAATTGTCTACGTAAAACAACGGGGTCTTCATGCCGGGGGATGGGGAAAATGCTGATACGGAGTTCTACGGCAGATTATTAAGTGTGGTTAAGGTGCTTTATGCAGACCGTAAGGAAGTCGTCTTGTTCAAGTGTCATTGGTTTGATACAAACCCAAGTATCCCAGGCAGTGTCATTAAAGATCAGTTATGTACCTCTATCAACACAAACACTCGGTGGTTTGAGAGTGATCCCTACATCCTCGCTAGTACGACGAAACAAGTACTCTATGTGGATGATCCAAAAGCTGGTGCTGGTTGGAGAGTAGCTGAGATGGTGAATCATAGAAATATATGGGACTTGGATGACCGATACCATGAAGAAGATGGGGAAACAGACGATGACCAAATAGTTTACCAGGTGGATTCCTCGGTATCCACCGTAAACGTGGATGGAGTACAGACCAACAACATCATCCCACCAATTGCGATTGATGACATTTTTATTGATCTCGTAGAATTAGAACAAATTGAAAGTGATTCTAAGGAGTCAAGTACTGTGCATATCTCGGATGACGAGCGTGATTGGGAAGGGGATAGCGAATCTGATACCGAATGAAAGTGGTAAATAAATGATTTCATTTATACATGTAATATCCATCTTCAAATCAATAAGTGTGATTTATATGTATGCTATATGATTTCATTCATAAAAGTTTCAATTAATCTTTTATGTACTAAAGCCACAAACTTTGATGTCATCATCCCTGATCCGGCTTCCCAACAGTTCATCTTAGGTCCTGCCCTGGAATTACCTATACGTCATGTCCCTGATACTTACACTAGTCAGTTTCCGAAATGCAGTGATGAAGATTTTCTCATGAACAATCAAAATGTCAATTTTTATGAATGCTTCAATATGCTTCAATTAACATATGCATGCATCCTCGTCTTCTGCAATCTACAACACATCAATTGAGTATGACTGTGTAACACCGAGCTACTGTTGAGTGGCAAAACAGATCCCTTACCAAATTCATTCATTTACATTTATAAAATTTTGACAAAAAAATGGGCCAGACAATTTGCCCGACGAATATTCATATACCATTCATCTGGCAAAGTTGTTCAATGTCTAATTATTAAACAACGTTTTAAAATTCTAAACAATTTACCAAATTATGGGTAAGAGGATTTGCCCGACGAATATTCAAGTACCTGCGTCAGACAATATATACAAGATTCAATTTACATTTAATTATTAACCAATATTTTTAAAATAGTTGCGAAATGAAATGGAACGATCTAACCGTCCACCTTTATTGCACGTACTCATAGATCGCCTACACGAAAAATTACCCAATTTGGAAATCCCAGGATTAGGTAACGATGCGCGACGTTTCAACGGTTACACAACGTTTTTTCACGATCCGACGGTTTTAAATCCTCAAAACCTCACGATTTTTTACGAGAGATATCTAGGCACGTAAAACCATAAAATGAACGGTTGTATCAGTCAAATTCAATTGTTTGAATATCAATGGAACCAAAACTTCGAAAAATGTAACGAAGTTTCCTTGAGGTGTTTAAACTTCTTGCTGAATATGCTTATTTTACGATTTTCAATAATTTACAAAATGAAATGGACCGATCTAACGATCCATATTTATTGCACGTACTCATAGATCGCCTACGCGAAAAATTAGCCAATTTGGAGTTTTCGGGATTAGGTAACGGTGTGCGACAATTCACATGTAACAAAACATTTTTTGACGGTCAGACGACTTTAAATCCTCAAAACATCAAGATTTTCGACGGGTGAGGTCTACACACTTAAAAGTAACAATTGAACGGTCAATTTTTTGAAATTCCATCGTTTGAATATCAATTGAACCGAAACTACGAAAAACCCATTGAAATTTACAAACTTAATGATCGAGACACATAAGCTCCGTAAAACATGACGATAATGATCGATGGGGCTTTAGGCACGTAAAACCAAAAAGTGAACGGTCTGGATCTTGAAAATTCTATAGTCAGACCTGGTTTTTAGATCAGTTAAAAACTCAACAACATAAGCATCTTGCCCGACAAATATAATCATTCGCCAAGCAAATTTTCAGCATTTGTAGGGCAAATATATTATATTCGTCGGGCAAAGTTAAAAATATACGTAATTTTTTTTCGGGAAAATTTCATAAATTCCGCCAAATTTTTTGCGAAAAACTCAAACTTGTCGCGTATATTTACCTGACAAAATTGAAACTGCTTACCCAACGAATATCCACCGTTTTTTTTACCCGACAAATTCATTAAAAGTTGCCCGACGAAGTCTTTGTAAGGGAAGGTTATCCAGACACTGATAAGTCGCTACTGACTCTTCTTCTTCTTCCTTCTTCTTCATTTTTCTTGTTATTTTCGCACCCTCATCTCTCTGCAAACACACCAGACTCATCCTCTCTTATGGTCGCCGGCGAAGAAAACTACTCTCTCGCTCTCTCTCATTTGGACTCCTCCTCTCTCAAGCTCGCCACCGTAGCTCTCTCTCGCCGCCTCTCTCTCACCGAATCTCTCTCGATGTCGCAACTCTCTCTCGCCGGTACTCATCTCAAGGTCGAACTCGTTCTCCCGTTCTCTCTATTGTTAATGTGGATTGGTTATTGTCAATTTTGATTTTTTATATTTTAATTTTAGTTTGGATTGAAGTTTCAATTGAAATTTGGTTTGGATATTATGAAATTGGAATTGAAATTTGGATTGTATTTTGGCAGATTGTGAATTTAGGGTTTTTACTTGAATATTGTGAATTTGGATTGGATTGGAATATAAATATTTGGTTTACTAAGTTTGTTTGGATTTGGTAATTTAGGGTTAATGTTGATGATTTGTTGAAATTGTGATGTTTCGTATAATGTTGAAATTGGTATAATGTTATGAATTTTGCATATGATTTTTGTTATGATTTTGGATATGAATTTTATGTGAATTTTGGATATGTGATTTTTATGAATTTTGGATATGTGAATTTAAAAACATTTACTTGAATTTTTGATATGATGTATGATATGTGAATTTTGGATATGCGAGTTTTATAAATTTTGGATATGTGAATTTTATGATTTTGGATATTATTATTGTATGTTTGGATTAATTTGTAAGTTTGGTTTTATTCCCGAAATTTAGATTTAGAAATTTAGGTATAATGTTGTGAATTTTGAGTTTAGTAATTTAGGTTTAAGTTTGGTTGGGTTAATTAGTATTTTAGGTTTGATTTTGGTTTTTGTTGGTTTTATTTAAAAAAAATAAGAATTTGGTGGCTTTATTTTTTATTGGCCAATTTACTAATTTTGAATAAAAAACATTTCATTATTTATTTATTTATTATTCGAATTAAAAAAATATTGGTTAATTTTAAATGTGGTTTTGCTTTTATTTTGTGAATTTAATATTTAATATTAAAAATGTTTGGTTTTTTTTTATTATTAAATTAAAAATATGTTGGTTAATTTTATATTAATTATTTTAAATTTATTATTATAGATGTCACATCCCACCTTGATAACATCTAGGACCTGCCCTCACCCTGATCCCATTGATGATTATACAGCGGATGAGGCAGTCCCTGCCTCGGTAGCCTCCACAACAGCATCCATTCAGGCACCGATCTCGGATCCTCAGCGACCCGATGCTGGATCGGCTTGTCGACAACACAACAAGAAACGGGGGAACCCCGTATCGACCCCCAGCCCCTACAGGACGACGTCGGAGCAGGCGAACCGAAGACTATTGCCGGAGCACTCCCTAAGGGTAAGTTGATTATTTTGTTTATTTAAACAACCGTTTTTATTTGTTTCTTATATTTTGTTCTAATGTTCATCGAACTTGCAGGGAAGTCGGTGAACGTACACGGGATCAATCGGGGTTTGACATCCCAGTGGATTTGTAAGACAACGAATGCAAAGATCCCGGTGGTGTACGTGCCTGATCTCCAGACTGCGGCCGTAAACATTCACAGCCTGGTGGTGGTGCATGACATGGGCGCGATTCTTCACACCAACTCCCTGATGATGGGGGATACTTTCAGGAACCAATCCACGGAGAAGATCACGCGCTATTGGGGAGAGTTATCGGTACGTGTTTCTCCCTTTTTTTACATTATTTTCATTATTTTAAATTATTTTTCTAACTTTAATAATTTATTGCATATCAATTTTGAGTTCAATCTGGAGGACACCGACGTCAGTAAATACCTGAGAAACCACTGGCAGTTACGGTACGCCGACTGGAAGTACGAGCTCCATAAGTACTACAAGAGTTGGCCTTCCTAGGAGGAAGCTCGGGTTAATCCTTCAGAAGAGTTGGAAGGGCTTAAATTGGAAGGGCTTAAACTAGAAGGGTGGTTGTGGTTGTCCGATCATTTCGTGTCCCCCAACTATGTGGTATTGTCCACCTAGTTAAATTATTTATTTATTTTTTATGTTACTTTCCATTTTAAAATATAATTATTCTTTTTACTAATGAACAGTGAAAATCGGTTGCCAACACATCAAACCGGGGAGCGAAGAAATTCAACCACCACGGGGGGTCTCGATCCTTATCGGCTCGGCAAGAGGATCGACGCATCGCCGGGTCGATGTTCCCGGAGGTGGATGCCTGGGGGGCAAGTGTACGCTGGCCGAGGCAACTAGGAGGCTGACAATATTCACGTACGTTTATTTTTTTTAAAATTAAACATTAATTTTTAATTTGATAATTATATTTCTAATTAATATTTATTCAAATTTGTAGGCGACGATGGAGCAAGACGTCTAGCAGACATAGGTTGAGCTAACGCAACAGTATCCGGACGTGTCGTTGGAGCAACAGCTACCGGATCCCGAGAGGTCGATCGCCATCTTGGAGCGACGACTTGGTAGGTGTCTAGGGAAGATCGTCTGGGGGGGGGGGGGGGGGGGGGGGGGGGGGGGCGGGCGACGAGATAGTTCGAGATGTCTCCAATCGCTTTTCGAGTTCTTCCCAGGGAGCCAATCCCGAGGAGATGTCGGAGCTCAAGAAAAACTTCGAGACCCTCCTGGCCGAAAACGCGGAGATCAAGGCCCAAAATGCGCAGATACAGGCCCACAACGATCAAATCAAGGCCGCCCTCGCTAAGGTGCTTGACTACTTGGGTGAGCGTGGGCTGGATGAGCTACTTTCATAGCCTCAGCCCCCGGCCCAACAGCCCGCCTAGGACCCCGACCACCTCGACCCGTCGCTGAGTAGTTAGAACTTAATATGTAAATATGTAAAACATTACTTTAGTTTTAATTATGTAAAAACATAACATTAATTTTTATAAATATATTTTTTATTTTCATTTGGTTAATTTTATTATTTTAATTGTATTTTTTTTAAGTATTTTTATTTTAATTATATTTATTTATTTAATTAAATAAATTATTAAAATTATTTTTTTTAAATATTAAGCTTTTGCCCGACAAACAAGCATTGTCGTCGGGAAAAGTATGACAATTCGGTGCACACCTACTGAATTTCTGTAACTTTTTCCGGCGAAAGGAGTTTGTCGAGCAAAAATTGTTGACTTTTGGAATTGCTCAACAAAATCATAGGCGACGAATGGATCCGTCGGGCAAACTTGGAATTGCTCAACGAATTCACTGTTTTTATAGACTGACATCAAGCCCGACGGCGGTGGCCCAACTGTAAGGACCCTTCCCGAATTTTTCCTCGAAACCCGGAAAGAACCCTTATCCCGTCTGACAGCTCTTTTACCTCAACATTTAATTACCAGAAAATACCCTTTATTCTTAAATAATTTTTATTAAACTTTACATGGTTCCCAACAGAATCTTTGTACTTACTGATCACTCCTACTGTCAGACGCAGGATAAAATACCGGTCAAAACCAAAACCTCGGAATAGTGGTGGTTCAAATAGAAATACTTTATGATACCAAATGTCAGTAGTCAGACATTGCTGACAACTCTACTGGAAAACCACAAGACAACAAACTAGTGAACCAATAATAATTCGTCCATCTGGATCTCCGCCCACACCAACCCACTGACCCGGATGACGACGTATTTTCATATGTTGATTAGGCCCATAACAATTGTCGTCTGGTTCATATTAGAGCCGAAAATATCCTCGGCTATCATATCGTATCATAACTCTCTGTACCATGATATCTCATCAGTCGGCATATCTCTCGGCTATCATATTCCTAGCCACCAGGGTATCCCTTGGGGTGTGCTAGAATATGTACTACTTGGACTCGACCACAATCTCTACAAAGTCACCTTTTATATTGGGGTTCACCGGGAGTCCGCCAACACGGAACCAAGGCCCGGCTTCTAGGCCCCATCAAATCACTTTTATATTAGGGGTTCACTGGGAGTCCGCCAACACGGAACCAAGGCCCGGCTCCTAGGCCCCATCAAATCGATTTTGTTTATATTAGGGGTTCACCGGGAGTCCGCCAACACAGAACCAAGGCCCAGCTCCTAGGCCACTTCAGATCAGTTTTGTTTATAGTGGGGTTCACCGGGAGTCCGCCAACACGGAACCAAGGCCCGGCTCCTAGGCCCCTTCAGATAAGTTTTGTTTTTAGTGGGGTTCACCGGGAGTCCGCCAACACGGAACCAAGGCCCGGCTCCTAGGCCCCATCAAATCGGTTTTGTATCCAAAATCAAATATATATTTTGTTTATCATTTATCACAAATACGGTTTCAACTCAAAATCATGTACCCAAATAATTACCACGTCCAAACACCATCAAAACCGAATCCAACAACCATATCGTTTCTCACAATGCACTTCCACTGAAATATTGGAACAACAATTATCCAGCAATCATTGCACCCATACACAACAGTATTTAAATCGAGGATATTAATACATGCGTTACAATTTATACATACCACCATACACAACAGTAATTAAATCGAGGATATTAATACATGCATTACAATTTATACATACCACCATACACAACAGTAATTAAATCGAGGATATTAATACATGCATTACAATTTATAAATCAAAGTCCGCTTACCATCACCATCCAACCCAAAATTCATGTACGCTCTAGCCTCAGAACACCTACACCATAATGACCCAACTACCTTGACTTTCCAAACTCAAAACCCTCTCCACGGTCAATCCTTACCGCTGGGATTGCCCAACCGAGCTCTAAATGAACTCCTATGGCCTCGAAACCAACAAAATCTGATCCGGAACGTCCCAAAACCTTAGTCACGCGCCGCCGTGACTTCGGGAACAGTCCCACGCGCCGCCACGCGCCACCGGAAGGTCAGAACACGCGCCCACGCCCTGCCACGCGCCGGTCACGCGCCTGCTACAGTGTTCACGCGCCTGGACCGGTCCAACTCGGTCCGGCTCGACCTGACCCGGTCCAACTCGACCGGTTCACTCGACTCGACCGGTTCACTCGACTCGACCGGGTACCGGTGACTCGCCGGAGAAGACGACCGGACGGCCCTCGCCGTAGCCGGAGGCTGGCCGGAGAAGATGACCGGACCGCCACCTCAGCCGCCGTCTGGTTCGCCGGAAACCCCCATTTCCGGCCGAAGTTCAAGGTTTTCTAATTTCTTCATTTCTTAGCCGTTTTTCACGATCTACACATGTAAATTCATCTACTTTTCACCAGGAATCCAAATATGAGGTCAAAGTTCCGAGATCGTACCTGGTTTGGCCGGAAAACGGCTGAGAAGGTTCGGTTCACCTCCCTCCTCCGTCCGTCGCCCACGGAGGTGCTCCCACTCCGATGATTACACCAAAAGACTCGTGGGGTCGCGGGGAAGATCCTCCCGACCTTGGCTTTGTTCGAATCGGATCGAAACCCATCCGATGAAAATGGGTCTTCGATGTTCACACGGGGAGGTCTTCGGGTGGAGTGAGATTGCACGGGCCAATCTCTCGAGGAGAGAGAAAAATATCATCTATATAATTCCAACTTTTCCAAAATTACCAAATTGCCCCTGAAGCTTCTAGACCCGTAACGAACTCATCGGGTCTCCGTTTTCCGCGTGCCGCCTGTCTACGAACTCGTGAGTTCGAGACCTACGTAACAACCCAAGAAAAATTCCCAAAAGTACTGCCAGTCAAAAAGTGACTCCCGAACCCATCCAAAATTGAGGGTAAAATTGTCCAATTCTCAAAATAATTTAATTTCTGGTCCGGGTCGTTACACCAATGAACGTTGCCCGACGAAAGTTCGCCGGGTTTAATGTTGGCCGATGCATTTTGAACTTTACTCGATGAATCTTTTTTGCCTAACAAGCCTACTTTTCCTGTAGTGTTCGGTCTCAGCAGGTATCTTATGATTGTAAGTGTTTACGCTTGTGAAGATGCAAAGGCTCTTGTTCTTTCTTTTATAGGACTAGGAGATTATAATTATGATAATCGAATTCTTCTAATATTTTATTAGGTGGTTTTTCCTTGTGCACATATTAAAAAAAGAGGTGAAAATTGTAAGTATTAGTTGTCACATGATCATTCTTCTTCCTACGTGCTTCATCTTCCAAGGGGTTACCAGATATATATTAGGTGTCATCATATATAAACAGAAGGATGTGTATATATTGGGTGTCATCATATGTCAATATTACATATTACGCTTCAATGTAGGTGAATTACACGATTTTGGTTAAAAATTATAACATTTAGGTAGATTTATACAACTAAGGTGGCAGATTACACTTCAACATCTCGAATTTACAGCATCAATGTTAAGTACAATGCCAAAGAGAAAGTTCATGTTACGAAGTAAGGTTGTAATTACACGATCATGTTTCGAAGTTACATCCATCAGGTAGATTTACACAATTAAGGTTACAGAGATTACGCTTCAATGTAGGTGAATTACACGGTCATGGTTGAAAGTTACAACATTTAGGTAGATTTACACAACCAATGTAGTATATTACACTTCAACGTCACCAATTTACAACCTCAAGGTTAAGTATATAATTTCAAAGAGAAAGTTCATGTTACGGAGTAAGGTTGGAATTGCACGATCATGGTTCGAAGTTACATTGTTATTTTAGATTTACACAATCAATGTTACAAATTACGCTTCAACGTAGGTGAATTACATGATCATGGTTGAAAGTTACAAAGTTTAGGTAGATTTACACAACCAATATAGCATATTACACTTCAACGTCACCAATTTACAACCTCAACGTTAACTAAGATCTTAAAGAGAAAGTTAATGTTACGAAGTAAGGTTGGAATTACACGATCATGGTTGGAAGTTACATCGTTAAGGTAAATTTATACAATTAAGGTTGCAGATTACGCTTCAACATGGGTGAATTCCACGATCATGGTTGACAGTTACAACATTTAGGTAGATTTACACAACCAATGTAGCAGATTACACTTCAACGTCACCAGTTTACAAACTTAAGGTTAAGTATAATTTCAAAGAGAAAGTTCATGTTGCGAAGTAAGGTTGGAATTACACAGTTATGGTTCGAGTTACATCGTTAATGTAAGGACCCTTCCCCGAATTTCCCTCGAAACTCGGAAAGAACCCTTATCCCGTCTGACAGCTCTTTTACCTCAAAATTTAAATATCAGAAATACCCTTTATCCTTAAATAATTTTTAGTAACCCTTACAGGGTTCCCGACAGAACCTCTGTACTTACTGACCACTCCTACCTGTCAGACGCAGGATAGTATACAGGTCAAAGCCAAGACCTCGTAATAGAAGTGGTCCAAATAGGAATACCCTCTGACACCAAATGTCAGTAGGTCAGACACTGCTGACATCTCTACTGGAATACCACAAGACAACTGACTAGTCAGATACTTATGAACCAACAATAATTCGTCACTTTGGGTCACCGCCCACACCAACCCACAGACCCAGATGACGAAGTATTTCCATAGGCTGATTAATCACATGACAATCGTCGTCAACCATATTAGAGCCGGAAATATCCTCGACTATCATATCATATAAATAGGCAAGTATCCTTAGCCAGAATAACATTCAACTATTATATCACATCAGTCGGCGTATCCCTCGACTGGCATATCCCTAGCCACCAGGGTATCCCTTGGGGTGTGCTAGTCGAGGGATCCTCGAGCATATCCCTCAAATCAATGTTTATCTCGGAGGTTCATCGGGTTCACCACCTACAGCGGATCTTGGTCCCCACACATATCAGTATTGTTTATATTGGAGGTTCACCGGGTTCATCGCCTACAGCGGATCCTGGCCCCCACACATATCAATATTGTTTATATTGGAGGTTCACCGGGTTCACCACCTACAGCGGATCCTGGCCCCCACACATATCAGTATTGTTTATATTGGAGGTTCACCGGTTCACCGCGAATAACGGATCCTGGCCTCCCTCAAATCAATGTTGTATCCAAAATCAAGTATTTTATAATCACAAATACGGTTTCAACTCAAAATCATGGACACTCTAGCCCCAAGGAACACATGCACAATAAGGACCCAACTACCTTGACTTTCCGAGCTCAAAACCCGCTTCACGGTCAACCATTACCGCTAGGATCGCCCAACCGGGACCTAAACGAACTCCTATGGCCTCGAAACCAACAAAATCGGATCTGGAACGTCCCAAAACCCTAGTCACGCGCCGCCGTGACATCGGGAACAGTCCCACGCGCCGCCACGTGCCATCGGAAGGTCAGAACACGCGTTCACGCGCCGCCACGCGCCCTCACACGCTGGTCACGCGCCTGCTACAGTGTTCACGCGCTTGGATCGGTCCAACTCGGCCCAGCTCGACCTGACCCGGTCCAACTCGACTCAACCCGATCGGTTCACTCAACCCGACCGGTTCAACTCGACCCGACCCGATCTGACCCGACTCGACTGGTCGCCGGAGAAGATGATCAGTTGTCGACGCCGTCGCTGAAGTCTGGCCTGAGAAGATGATCGGCAGCCGCCGTCGCTGCCGTCTGGTTTCGCCGGAAATTGCCATTTCCGGTCGATTTTCAAGGTTTTCTAACTTCTTCATTTCTTGACCATTTTTCACGATCCACACATGTAAATTCATCCACTTTTCACCAGGAATCCAAATATGGGGTCAAAATTCCGAGATCGTACATGGTCTGACCGGAAAATGGCCGAAAAGATTCGGTCCACCTCCCTCCTCCGTCTGTCGCCTACGGCGGTGCTCCCGCTTCGATAAATACCGCTAAATGCTCGTGGGACTCCGAGGAAGATCCTCCCGACCTTGGTTTCGGTCGTATCGGACCGAAATCCGTCCGATGAAAACGGTGGTTCGGTGTTTGCACGGGAAGAATTTCGGGTAGGAGAGAGAGACTGCATCGACCCATCTCTTGAGGAGAGAGAAAAATATCTGATATATAGTTCCAACTTTCCAAAAATTACCAAACTGCCCCTGTAGATTCTAGACCCGTAACAAACTCACCGGGTCTCCGTTTTCCGCGTGCCGCCTGTCTACGAACTCGTGAGTTCGAGACCTACGCAACGACCCAAGAAAAATTTCAAAAAGTACTGCCAGTGAAAAAATGACTCCCGAACCCGTCCAAAATCGAGGGTAAAATCGTCAAATTCTCAAAATAATTTAATTTATGGTCCGGATCGTTACAGTTAAAATAAATTTATACAATTAAGGTTACAGATTACGCGTTAATGTAGCGGAATTACACGATTATGGTTCAAAGTTACAACATTAAGGTAGATTTACACAACCAAAGAAACAAATTACACTTCAACATCACGAATTTACCAGCTCAACATTAGATAAATTAAATATACGACAAAAAAAATTAATTAAATATAGAAATAAAGAGTATGGATACCGTTTCTTAATAAAGGGTAAGGAAGACTAACCCATTATATTATATTGACTATTTATTTTTCATTAATATACTGTAATTGGGATATATCAACTCTATAGTTCACTTATATTACAATAAATGTCGATTAAATTTTTTGTTAATATCTCTTGCCGAAATGTTAGGTGACAGATAATTAAGAGCTAGTTAAGCAATTTCGTCTAAAGTCACTTTGAGATTCGTTTTTGGACGGCTCCACATGTGCCGCGTCATTAGAAACCCAAAATTTTATCAGAAAATGTGATAGTGAGACAATGGCAGTGGCGAAGTGAGGATTTAACCTTAGGGCTTTTCGCAATAATGTTGCAAAAAAAAAAAAAACATTAGCTTATAAATGTTTTGTTTTACAAAAATTATCTTAATCGATAATATTTTAAATCACTAGTTATTACAATCATGGTTATCTAAAATTAATTATTTGAAATTTTTTTAAGAGCAGTTTTTAGAGTTTTTTATTTTTAATTTGTTTTAATGTTTCACCGTTTCTTATTATTCTCTTTATTTTTATAGATAGAGTACACTTTTAAAATCATAAATTCATAATATCAATTTTTAAATAAACAATAAATGAAGAAATTTCACAAATCCACATTTACACATTTCATCTTTTTTTTTTCCTTTTAATATGTACACATTCCATTTCAGAAATGAAAAAAATGTAAGGAAATAAAATCTTAAAAAGGAATGGAATATTTGAGTAAATACATTTAGGAATATTTGTAGAAAGAAAAAAAAGAACGAAAATTGACAAAATATGAATAGTTTAGAAATTTAGTACAAATACTGTAAATAAATTTTTTATTTGGTATCTTATATAAAATAATTTCAGAACAAATACACGGTTTTAGTGCAAAATTACAAAAGAATTTATGCTATAGATAATAAGAACCTAATTAAGTATATATTAAAACTCATTCCATTTCATAAGCTAATTGATCAATATCCAATAGACCAATTCATCCTCAGTACATATAGATGTGGGAAAACAAAATGCAGTGGAGGCCTGGGACCACCATGGTTCTTTCATGGCTCCGCTAATGAACACGGGTAAAAAGTTTTAAAGAATTAAAAGTATTTAAGTGCATAATTTAAAAATTAAAATATAACTCTAAAATTTAATATAAAATACATATTACTAAAATGTAATTTTTGGATCGTATCAATTGTGAATCGCCTAGTGCCATATAAGAGCAGCCAACTGAGAAGCCTCCACAGGCACTCAAGGTGCCTCCCTGTAAATAATAACATAATACAAAAAGCCAAACGCTTCCTTTCGATAATAGGTCATTGGGCCATAATAATACCTTTTTTTTTTCTTTCTGTTCCTAGAGGCCATAATAATACCTTAATCTTTCCTTCTCAAACCGGCCCCCCGTCAAGTTCCTATATATGCCATCCATCACCTTCTCAAATTACAAATCTTTCACTAATTACTAATTATATATTAATCCAACCCATATTATGTTAATTTAATTAAGAGAGCCTGCAGTGACCTCCTACCCCTCCACATTAATATATAAGAATGAGTGTTGGAGTAACTACCCATCCCTCAATTAAAATGTTTATTTTTAATTTTTTAAAATATAAATATTTAATTTTATTATTATACCCTTATATATTAATATAAAAATGATCAATCACGAGATATTTTTATCAGAAAAATTTAACGAAATCTTTTGATCCAAATTTTATAATAATAGAGATAATTTACATCAGTTGTTACAATATTTGCATTCATTAATTAACTATATTAAAAGATAATAATAAAAAGGAATTAATTATTTACAATTAAATATTATCTTTTTTTGTTTACCTTGGAACAAATGTTGGAACAACAGATCGAGGCCCCTAAGCTTTCCCTATAAGGCTATAAACAATCTCTCTATCTCCGTAGACCCCTATATACCTAGTTTTTTCGTCTTCTCTCTTTATTTTTAAGTGCTAGCTTTTCCGTCTTGTTTTCCATTTGTTTTGATTTTGGACTCACCAAGCGATCGATGGGAGGGTGTGCAACAAAGCCGAGGGTGTTGAAGGCGGAGGCGGCCAGCGAGGAGCCGCTGCAGGCTCCGGAGCCGGCAGCAGCCAAGGAAGAAGTAGCGGCGGCGGCTGATCATGATCTGGCAAAGGAGAAGGAGGTGGCGGCCGTGACAATTGGGGAAGCTTCTGCTGATGAGAAGAAGATAGAAATAGAGGATCATGATGAGGAGGGTGATGATAAACTCAAGGAGATTGTTGGTGATGATGAACAAGGAAGTAAACGCCGCTCTCTTAGTCTTTTGTTCAAGGTGCGTTCCTAATTCATTTTTATTTTTTATAAAATAGCATTTTAGGGGGAGAGTACAATACACGTTAAATATCCACTTCGTTTTTTAAGAAATTCGAACCCTCTCCCATAATAGGAAGAGGTATACCACGTCACTGATTGACAGCCTGACATGTGCTTTGCTAATTAATAAAATTACACACTAGCTTCCAAATTTTAAATTCTGTCGTTTAATAAATTTTTAGTAATCTTAAAATTCTCCATTCAAACAGGAAATTGGTACATGAGAATTTCAAAATTCTGATTTTCAGCCAAATCCCTTATTTTTTTCTTTCATCCAAACACACCTTAAGGTTTTCAAAACTCATCAATTTATAATTTCATTAGTTTATGGTTAGTCTTCCTTAAATTTGTGATTTGACAAGATATTAATTTTTGTGTTGGTTTGTTGAGTCTGTTAGGGCCAGTTTGGGATTATTTGTTTTTTCTTTTGAAAAATTACTTCTATTGTGTTTTTTGGAAAAGTTAATTATGTTTGTAAAAGCAGCTTTCAAAGGTAACAAGTAAACTCTTCAAAAAGTTGTTGTAAAAAATCCATCGCTTTTCAAATAAATCTGTTTTGTTAAGAAAAAAAGCAATTGCAAACGAGGCCTTAGTACGTTGATATATAATATATTTGTACGTAGGTATATAATTTGTATAGTAAGCTTTTTTTCTTCTTCACCTGTGTATTTTTCGTTTCTTTAACAAAAAAATGAAAGTGATTTTGGAAAAAAGAAGAAGAATGCGTGTACATAATTTGCGAGAAATTATTAAATAATTTCATATTATGATGATGTCGTATAATCAAATTTCGTGTTAAAATATAGGCGGATGTCAATATTAATATTTCTAATCTTAATTAGGATAGTATTGCCAAGTCGGTCTAGTTCTGTTGATAAGAGCCTTGACTTGCAGACCAATGGTCTCAAGTTCGAACCCCGATGACATATTTTGTGGTAGAATTCCTCTTTATAAATACATTAAAAAAAATTAGGATAGTATTGACAAATATAAAATAATATTACAATTTTAAAGAAAGATTAATATTAATGTGATTTTGTAACCAATCTTTTTGGTCTAATAGAGACCGAAAACTTGAAATTCTGCTAAGGCGACAATAGCGGAAGTGATAGGTAGCGACGACGGTGAAAGTGGCCCATTTGTACCTTTTGTTGGGTTATTTATTTTTTTCTTTTTAGTTTATTTTGTGCAAATAAGTCCAACGACTCTTATTTTGGGTTGATTGTGTTAGATTTTCCTTTTTGTGGGATTGTAAAGATTAGTTGTTCGGACAGTAACGATCTTGATGATACTTAGGAAATTCAAGTTATATTATTTTGTGCGTTATTCCATCTTGATCGTTTCGACAAATATCGAACCTGATCACTAGAGATATTTATCTATATTTATCGTCAAGCTATTACAGTCTAACTTATTTTTACTTTGTATCTTTGTTTAATTAATAAAATTTTGTATTTTTTTTTACTTTGTATCTTTGTTTAATTAATAAAATTTTGTATTTTCTCAAAAGTAGAGACCGCAAACTAGAAAAGTCTGTCGTGTGCGTTGTTATGGTTGATAATGGATCACTATGGCGTCTACACCTTCATTTTCCATTTGCAGGGATAACCAAAGAGAACGATCATATAGAATATTCCCAAGACCAATCTGAAATTCTGTGATGAAGTATTTAATTCTTTTGTTATTTTAAGCTTGCCCATGTCTTTTTGCTCCTCTAATAATTAGTCTTGTGTCGGCATTTTTGTGTTTAGCTCTAGGGGTCATTTTCATTTGAGGATCATTTATTTTTTTTCATTTGAGGATCATTTATTTGTGTTTTGCCCATGTCATTTTTGCTCCTCTAATAATTTATGAGTTTGGATAATTTCTATATGAATTTTGTTATTTTTGTTCAAGAGTATTATAAGTTTTAGATTTATTACTTTAAATGCATTCATAATATAACATAAAATCTCAATTTGCATCAAAAAAAAAAATTCGTATCACTTTGAACCCAGAACAGGGCTTCTGTTTACTTTGTTGCACTAATTCTATTACTCCCATTCAATTGCCTATTAGTTGTCGTTAAATAAGATTATCAAAATTTTATGAAATAGCAGAATTTAAATTAACGGAAATTAATTTCTAGAATTTGCGAAATTTCTTGTTTGAGTAAAAGTAAAATTAAATTTAAATATGTAATTTAATGTTCATACATAAATGATAGTTATAAATATGAAATTTTGAAAATGACACATTTTATATGGAGTTTAAACTTGGGATTTGTGGCATCAAATTCCAAGTTTTTATTTTTCTTAAAATTTTAAATTACGATATTTATGCATCCAAATAAGAAAAATTTGTGCATAAGAAACTTGAAATTCTATTTTTTTAACAAACCCCATAATTTTTTCCCTCATCCAAACATAACCTGAATTATAGGTGTTACTGACACATATTACATATAAATAGTGGTAGGTAGGTAATAGCGGTTTACTTGGATTGGAAAATTCTTTGGCTTGTCTTCGTCTTTGTTTGTTTGTCTTTTCGTAGGTTTATTTATGGTAGGGTTTTGGAAGGCATGCGTGCGTATATTTGCACACCAACTGACCAAGGGATTTTGTTTGGGGACCATATTTGGGTCGATATCCCCTAACTTTATAAAACCCTAATTCTAAATTGTTGAATCCCAAACAACCATGATTTCAATAAGGGAAAATATGTAAAATCACAATTAAAAAAAAATTGGATTTGCACTTGGCAATCAACGTCCTTGGCATCCTTAAGAGCAAAGAAATAAAATCAAAATTCTTAGAAAATAGGTATTTCCTTTGTTGTATAAAAAAAAGTTGATTGTCCTTAGTATGCAAGTTTGGTTATAATTGTAGCGTGTGTTCTTAAATTTTGCAGAATGAAGAAGGGAAGGAAGAGGTAGGCGAGGGCGCAAGAGAAAAAGAGAGTGAATTAAAGCATGTGGAGGAACAGATCAATGATGCTCCTCCTCCTCCTACTACTGATGATAATAGTAAGGCTGAAAGTAGTGAGGTTGCAGTAGAGATCAAAGCAGTGGAAGATGAAGCACTGCCAGATCAACCCACATCACCAGAGCCAACCAAAGAAACAGTGGAAGCCAAGGGAAGCACTGCTTCTGCTTCCATCTGATCGATGATCATTTAAATTTCTTTTTCTTGTTTCTTTATCAACTTAATTAAGAGCATTCTCTCTCCCCCTGTTTGTGGGATCATTTCATGAATTATTATCTTCTTTTTCCAATTTGATTAATCTGTAATGGATATAATGTCGATGAGTATATATAGCTTGTTTTTTAGGCCTTCCATAATGGTTCAATTATGTGAGTTTGATTCCTATGTATAAAAATTAGATCATCTGAGTTTGATTCTTATAACACTAGTTCTATATTAGTGTGAGTGTAATATAGGTGAGTTTTATATATTAATTGTAGGGATGGTACCCTTTACCTGTTAAGTGTAAAAGACTTCTCGATTTCTCCTTCTCACCATTCTCGGCTTCTTTTCTCTGTTAGACAGCAGGGATGGCGAAGGACGGTAGGGTTCTCTTCATCTGGTCCAGACGTGTCGAACAGTGGCACTCTTGTGGCCTGGGTCCATCGGAAAACCTCACGCGACGACGTCAAGGGTTTCTAGATTCGTGGCTCCAATTCTGTCTCCACGATGAGTCTCGACGGCGAGGAGGCTAGGGATGGAGTCGTCTCAACGAAGGGAGTCGTTTGGGCTTGTTGGCGAGGCTACTGGTGGTCTGAGCTGGGCATGGTGGTGGGGAGGTCTGCGCGTGTTCTCGCTGGGAAGGAGATGCTCGATCGGGGAGAGAGAGGAGGATAGGAGAGAGAGTGAAAAAATAAAAATAAAAGTGGTTGGTTGTGGATTTTTAGAAGAATAGGAAAAATAAAATAAAAATAACTAATTAAAATATAAAGAATTAAATAGTGGGATTTCTAATTCTCCTAAAAATTTCTTACGGAAAATTTCCAACGAATTCGGTTTTTTCAAATCTAATTCTGTCTTCTGCAATTTTCTACCAATTTCTCAATTTAAGTTAAAATTTTCGAAGTCTAACTCCCAAATATAGCTCCTTTAGTTAACTTAGAAGAAATCTTCAGAAATTTTCGATCTTTAAAATAGAAGGGAAATTTGGTAATTTGATAAATTCCGAGTTTTAATTTCCAGGGCGGGTTGTAGCAACGACGACGAAGATGATTAAACTTACACGAACGTCCTCATTGTTTAGTTATAATTTTATAAGATTGAACTTAAATTTGTATTGTGAACTTTTATGCATGTTAGATCAAAAGAGAAACTAATATTGTGTTTACAAATCTTGAGATAGTATGTTATTTATTATAATGGAGGAGAAAAAAAATGAAAAGCAAATAAAAAAAATGAAAACCAAAAGAAATTGAAAGGAAAAACAAAATAGAAGTAAAAAACAAAACTGAAAAGCAAGAAAAAAAAACTTGAAATGGAAAAGAAAAGGAAAAATGTCATAGCCCCATTACCCAATGTGTAGGGGTTGGGTATACCCTTAAAAATTGAGAATGAGCTTAGATAAGTATAATACCTATTTGTACCCATATTGGGTAAGGGTTTACCCATGCCCTTAATTTCACCCATTTGGCCATCCCTAATTAATTGCGGGACATGACTTGTTTTTATTGGTCATTATGTATGAATGATGTTCGTACACAATTAATTTTTATTATATTCCTAATACGTGTACGTCATAATGTATTGGGAGAAATATATTTAAGAATTATATTAATCGTTAGAGATTATATTAATTGTTATATGCATTTGTTACGTCACTGTACATATTAGGCATCGATGCTTTCATCTTTTATGAGAGTCGAACGCGAGATTTCACACACAACATGTGGAGAAGAATACCATTATACCATAGTTCTAAATTGCAGCACATTTTGCAAGTTCTAATATATATGAATTTTTTTTTCATAATTATTTTGTGCAAGCTTTTTGATACAAAGATATTAGGTGAGGATTACAGTATACATGAGGCTACGTTTTGTACATTGTATAAAAAATCGGATATGGTTATTTAATAAAAAGTGGGTGTTTGTTAGATTTCATATTAGTCAACAAACTATTTTATAGCCTTGTATGAATTATAAGCTTTGCATTCCATAAATAAATTAACCTATCTAACTATAATAGTTAGTATTATGAAAATAAAAAATTTAAGTACAATACGACGTAATAACGATACCAAAATGACCAAAGTCAAGATAGAGGCACGTTGATCTCTCCCTCATCGACTCCACCAAAGACTTAGGCCGCGTTTGGTTACATGAAATGGGGCGGATTAGGAATGACAGAATCCTTCCCGAATTTCGTCTTGAAATTCGCAAAAAGTCCTGCACCCGTTTGACAACTTTTAACCGTAAAAGTTAATACCTGAAATACCCTTAATCTTTGGAAACATTAAATAAACTTTATAAGGATTCCAACAGAACCTTCTCTGTACTTGACTGACTTCACCTACATGTCAGATGTAGGATAGCCTAGTAGTTCACAAACTACCTTGGAGGACCTCCTCTGCAATAAAACAAGACCATTGACGTGTCACCTTCGTGTGAACTGTCAACCACCCATCAATCTGGGTCACCGCCCACACCAACCCACTGACCCAGATGACGAAAGTACTAGATTTGGTTGAATTGAGTCTCATTGACTTACCCCGAGTGGTAACTTGATATCCCGGCTCATCTTGAGCACCCCGAGTGGTACTCGATATCTCGGCTCATCCTGAGCACCACGAGTGGTAACTCGATATCCTAGCTCATCTTGAGCACCTCAAGTGGTAACTCGATATCTCGGCTCATCTTGAGCACCCCAAGTGGTGACTCGATATCCCGGCTCATCCTGAGCACCACGAGTGGTAACTAGATATCCCGGCTTATCCTGAGCACCCCGAGTGGTAACTCGATATCCCGGATCATCTTGAGCACCTCGAGTGGTAACTCGATATCCTGACTCATCCTGAGCACCCCGAGTGGTAACTCGATATCTCGGCTCATTCTGAGCACTCCGAGTGGTAACTCGATATCCTGGCTCATCTTGAGCACCCCGAGTGGTAACTCGATATCCCGGTTGATCCTTAGAGTATGATGGAATCCTCCATGACATACCTCATATCATCCTGAGAGTATGATGGAATCCACCATGGCATACCTCATATCATCCTGAGAGTATGATGGAATCCTCCATAACATACCTCAAATCATCTTGAGAGTATGATGGAATCCTCCATAACATAAATCCTCCATAACATACCTCAAATCATCCTGAGAGTATGATGGAATCCTCTATAACATACCTCAAACCTCAACGATGTGGTGGAGAAAGACCCCTTGAACGCCAACATCGGAGAACCCCTCAACGATCTGGCGGAGACAAACATTCCAACGCCAGTCGGAGAAACCTCAATAATGTGGCGGAGAAAGACCCCTCGAATGCCAACATCGAAGAACCCCTCAACGATCTGGCGGAGACAAACCCTCCAACGCCAGTCGGAGAAACCTCAACGATGTGGCGGAGAAAACACCCTCTACACCAACATCGGAGAACCCCGTGGTATAACATACTACATAAAAGTACACATGCCACATAATCCCAGAAACCCAGTTCGTTCAAAGTACATCCAAATACCAACTCAAGGAAACCTTAGCCGCAAGGAACCTTTTGACATACTAGTAACCCAGCCCCCTTGACCTCCCGAGCCAAACCCGCTCTGTGGTCATCCATTACAGCTGGGATTACTCAAACGAGGCTCTAAACAAACTCCACGCACCCTCACGCGCCAGCCACGAGCCTTCACGCGCCCCCACACGTCCTGTAATGTTCACGATGGAATATTCCGTCACTCTAAGGGAATATTCGGTCAAACCAGAGGGAATATCCCGATGGAATCAGAATATTTCGTCCAAACTAACGACATTAGGGTTCTGTCATAATGCCGTTACCTTTTGATGGAATATGCTAACACCGTCAACATATTCTGTCAACGTTCAACTGATTGTTGACTGTACGCTGACTGTGTTACCACGTGGCAGCTGAGTCAACTGCTTATTGGTCGCCACGTGGCACCACGTGGTTGCCATGTGGCATACCACGTCAACCACTACAGGTCGAACAAATCACCGGAGTTCTCGGAGACGACGACCGGACCACAGGTGCCGCCGACGTCGACGGTGGCCAGAATCTGGGTCCCCCTGTCAGAATCCGGGTCCCTCTTGTCAGAATCCGCCATTAACGGCCGGAAGCCCAAGCTTCCCATATTCCTTCAAACTCCACCATTTTTTTCGATCCAAGTATGTAAAATCTTCTACTCTTCCCAGAAGTCTGAATCTAAGCTTAGAATTTGGAAAACATACCTCAATCGATCGGAATCCGGCCGAGAAGTTTCAGTCCACCTCTCCTCTTTTGTCTGCCATCTACGGTGAGTCCTAAAGTTTAGGTGTATTCAAAATATCAATGAATATTATAGACTTCATTAAATGGAAGAGTTTTATAGAGTTTGACAAACATTTTAGTGTAAATGGTAGAGAATAAACCAACGTTGGTTTATTCTCCGTCCCTTCCCTGCGAGTCCACTCCCCTCCTCCATCTCTCAGCCCCAACCCATCGTAGCACCAACTCTCTGAACCCCGTCCACACACCATCATAGATCTTTCCATTTTTCTTCATCTTTGATTTCTTGCCCCCTTTGCTCTCTCCTTGATCTGATGTTTGGGTCAGTTTCTTCTGTTGTTAACCTTAGACCTCATGGATCCCCCTCTTCCCCTCACCTAACCTCTCGGACTGCGTTATCTGCTCTGATCAATCCCAGCGGTCATTTGTTGTCCTCTGCTTCCCCCTCTTTCATTACTCTTTGGAATTTGTCGTTGGTTTTGTGATGCCTGAAGTATGGATCCAAATTGGTGGATGGAAATTTGCTTAATGCTATCTTTATGCAGAATGAGGAAGATCCCGTGGTGAGTCCGTCTTCCACCCTTCCTCTTGACTAAGTTAATTCGGGTGGGGCAAAGCCAACTCGTGTTGCAAGTGCCGTTTGCCCTGATTTAACTCAAGTAGTTGGGTCCACCTGCTGTGTGGGTACTGATGTGGGTCTACACGCCTAATTAGAGGCTATGCCCTCTCTCGGTTGTTGTGACGGTTTGCCAGCGGATAATATGTTGTAGATTTCACCCAAAAGTCTTGTTGATTGTACCTCTTGTACCTTTTTGGATCCTCTTCGAGGTGGTTGTGTTGATCCTGTTGTGGGTGAGGGAACTGGTCCTGCACCTTCTGCTCTTTTGAGTTCCATGGTTAGTTATTCTGCTATTGTGAATGGGGGTGGGTCTACTCGTGGGCTGGGTCATACTCTTACTTTTAGTAAGCCCAAAGTTGTTGGTGGAAGGAACCTTGTGTGCCCACCAAGCGAGACTGCAGCTATTGCTGCCAAGGATTGGGCTTGTTATCTCGTGGGTTATTTTATTGGCAAAGTGCTACCCTTTTTGGCTGTCAATGCTCTGGCTTGGAAGATTTGGGCCAACCCTGGGCTTTTGGCGGTGCTTGTTAATGACAAGGGCTTTTATTTTTTCAAGCTTAAAGAAGAGTCAACTAGTATTTCTGTTATGGAGGTTGGCCCTTGGCACTTTGCTGGCAAAGCTATTTTTCTCTCTAGGTGGAGAGTTGGTCTTGTTCTCTCAAAAAATTGTCACATTAAGGTCCAAATTTGGGTTAGGTTCCTTAGTGTTCCTCTTGAGCACTGGAATAAGGATGGATTTGGACACATTGCAAGTGTAGTTGGACGTCCATTGTATGTAGATTCTTACACTGAAACGAAGAAGCATATTGCTTTTATGACGGTTTGTGTTGAGATTGATGCCACATATGAGCTTATTGATTCTTTTGACATTCTAGTGGAACCAACTGAGGATGGAGAGCTTCCGAGAGTTGAGGAGATAAAGGTAGAATATGAATACCACCCGAGTATTTGCTTACGATGTAAATCTTTTGGACATTTGGAACCTGTCTGTCTGTTGGCTCCTAATCAGGTTTCCACCTCTCCCTTAGGTCAAGTTGGCCCTTCTAGTGTTCAGCCCAATTCATGTGGGAGCCCACCTGATCAGTTACCAATTGAGCTACGACAGCTAGAGTGTGTGGGATTAGATGAAGCAGATTTCACTATTCTTCACATCGAGGATGAATTCCAACCGGCACATGCCTGTGGGAAGAAGCTCCAAAAGCCTAAATATGGGTCTCATCATTTTCACAATTCTTCTGCTTCATCGGCTCGAGTCTACGAGACTGTTGCCCCTCCCCATTGGATGCGAAGGGTGATAGGACTAAGAAGGGGTATGCTACGGGGAATTATGTGGCGAGTAGCATCTCTTGTAGGAGTTCTAATCCTGACCCCCATTCCGCTGCTGGGAATAATTTGGTTGCCTATAATAAGTCTTTTGAGGCCTTGGGTAATTTGGATTTTCGGGAAGATGAGGATTCTGGTTCTTCGGGGAGTTTGGATCTTTCTCAGCCTTTGGCTCAACTTCTGGGCCCGGTGGGGGAGACGGGTAGTTGTAAGATATCTCTTATCAAGAAAAAGAAAATTTGAGGAAAACGCAATGCCAAACCTAATATTGTTGGGAAATTATCCCGGGTCTCACTACCGGTCTTGGCTACGATTATAGTAGCTCTGATTCACGGCTAAATGTGTCTGAATTGGCCTCTGGTTCCCCTCGGCCAAACCCTAGGGTAGAGCCAAAGGTGGATGCGAACATGGGTGGATCGATCCTTGAGGCATCTCAAGGAAAATCGGCTCAGGAATTGCAAGAAGAGCTGATAAAGCCTTTGAGTATATTGACACCCGTTACGTGTCAACCAGTGACGGGGCCGAGACCTCTAACGTCGAGGTGTCATCCTTTGAGCATAGTGAGTTGTTGAAGTTCCCAACTAGTAAGGGTAAGGGTATGGCTTCAAGTTCGAAGTCTCTGGAGACAACGTCGAGTTCACGACCTATGGAGATTGATGTGAAAGAGGCCGTAGAATTGGTAACAGTGGCCAGCTCGACCTATGAGGTTGATCGGCAAGTCAGTACGTTGGATGATGATGATCTCCTGGTGTACCGAAGAGTGTTCAACATTCCGGATTCTGTGAAGATGAGACTACTTGGGAGAAGGGAGAGGCCGAGCATTCCACCGATTGGTTGGGCAACCTTTCATCCGGATAATTTCAATCATGGGGTGATACTTCCTCTCCATCTGTCGCTGCAGAAGATGGATGTTGAAGTGGGGGTTTCCCGGCCAGCTTAATCCAAATTGCTGGATTATGTTAAAGGGGGTGTATATGGCTTTCAAGTTGTGCGAGAAGGGCGAGCCGACTTGGGGTCACATCTGCAATTTGTACAAGTTTGTGAGGGATAAGACCGGCTGGGGCTATGTAGAGTCTAGGACAAGGAAAGAAAGGGGGGCCTTTAGTGAAGATATGCTGACCTCCCAGAAGGCTTGGAAACACAAGTTTATGTTTGTTTCTGGGATTTGGGAGGGAATATATTTGCCATTATTAGGCTGAGGCATGCCACACGTGTATCAGTAAAAAGGTGGTAGCCGTAGGAAATTTTTTTTTTGTCTTGTTTTTTTTTTGATTGATTTGTGAATGATATGGCCAATTGGGGTTGACTTGATTCCCTCTTTTTTTGTAGACGTGTGTAAGCGGCCTGGTATCAGTGATCAGGAGAAGGCCGACTGCGCTGAAGTGTTTTTGAAGCTTGACCGAGTTGAAAGGAGTAGAGACTATTTGCAGTTGCCTGCCCATTTCTTGCAAGTTGGTCTGATATCTACTCTGCGTAAGTGTCACTCGGCCTTGGTTAGTTAGGATTGTTCTTCAGCCTTTTGCTAATTCGTTTTTTTTTGCAGTTGATCCAGATGTTGTTGTAGCTACGGCCGAGCAATTAACGAAGAGAATGGGAAAGATTGTAGGGGCATTGAAGAAGGCAGCTGAGACAAAGACCGAGGCTGAGAAGGCCGGAGCATCCTTGAGGAAGAGCGACTTTCGTAAGCTGATCAAGATAAGATCGACTTCGAAGGGTGTTTTACGGGTGGTTGATGCTTTGGCCGAGCCTGGCAGTCAGGAGGCGTTGGATTCCCAAGGGGTGGATCTCGTTACTAGGGAGCCCTTGGCTCAGCGTTTTGCCTTTGTGTCGGTTCCTGCCCAGCCAGCTGATATCTCTGGGCCATCCGGTAATTGTCCTCCAGTGCCTCCCTTTATTATCCTTGACGATGAAACCGACGAACGTCGCCGCATAATGGCCGAGGAGAGGAAAAGAAGGGGGAATAAGTGGAAGGAGTTGGCCTTCGATTATGAGGAAGTGCTGCAACAGAAGAAGAAGGGCCAGGTTGAGGCCCTTGAGACAATGTGCAAGATCATCTGTCCTAACATCGACTCCGATTTGGAAGCCGAAGGGTTCCCAAGAAGATAAAGAAGCCGTATCTCGATGCTTCCCTTCGGTCCTATTTTCTGAAAACAGATGGGGAACCGGATATGGTGAGGACCCAAGAGGTGGACGAGACTTGGAGGTAGCTGTCCACGGCCTTCCATCCCTCTCAGCTTGACTTCATGAACACAGTTGTTCGTGGGTCTCAGTATGAGTTGGATGAGATCGCAGCCTTGAAGTCGAAGGACTTTGCTGATAGGTGTGACAAAACCATGCGAGCCGAGGCCTGCGTAAGTTCCTTTTGTTCGGCCTTGTTTTTTTTGTACTAATTTTCTTTATCTAAGTGTCTGTGGTTTATGCAGTTCCTTGGTGAGGTCTTCACCACTTTTTGGCATGCTAACCAGGTTAGGGAGAAAGCGATCGAAAAGCACCAGGCCTTGAAGTTGCAGAAGGATTCCTTGGCAGAGAAAGTGAGGATGGCCGAGAGGTCTATTCAGGCCAAGGTTGATGCTGAGCTCAAGGTGAAGGAGTTGGAGAGGCAACTAGTTGCTCACCAGGAAGAAGCTGATGCAAATGTGGCTGAGCTGGAGGCTAGGGTCCAACAGGCTGGCTATGCTGGCCGATCAGCTCATCTCGACAAAGAAGGTTGGTGCTGAAGAGTACAAGGCTTCCCCGGCTCATCATCATGACCTATAGCGGTTTAGGGCCAAGCTGGAAGATGGGCTGTTCAAGCAAATTCTTCTGGCTAACACTGGTCTTCCCATCCAATTTTCGTGGCTGAAGCATCCCCCGCAGTTGGAAGACTACATGGATGAAGATGGGAATGCTCTGCCTGATGATGAGGATGATGGCGATGCTGATGGTCAAGCCGAGATGCCGAGAAATGATGGAGAGGATGTCCCCGAAGATTAGGGGAATGCCCCTTAGTTTTTGTAATTAATTTTTATATTCTTTCTATTCATCGGCCTTGTGGCCTTGTATTGAACAAGTAATTTTTTTTTGTGGGGCCGTGGGGTCTCACCTATAAGTGTGCTTATTTTCTTTCTCAAACCTTTTGTGAATGGTGAATTTTGCATTGTCGCTCAGAATAGGTTCACATGTATGACATGTCGGATTGTAAAGGCCAATTTGGCAAGTGTTACGAGGCCGTTCGAAGTAAAGTTCAACATTAGGTGATTGCCTTTGAAAGGTGGTAAGGCCATTAAAATGGCAGAATAAGGTGAGGCCGTTAAGAATGAGGTGCCTTCGCATGAAGAAGGTCGTTAAAAAATGAAACTGATTTTTTAACAGGAAGTTGAGGTCGTTCAAAAATGAGTTGTAATGAATGTTGAATAGGGTAAATTAAGGCTATTCAAGATGAGGTTTTGCCTCATAGTGAAGGAAGGCCGTTTAGTTGATAAAATGACAGATTGCCAAAGAGATGAGAGAGAATGGGTGTAGCCTCGTTGTAAATGAAGAGAAATAAGAGGTGTTGCCTCATTGTAAAATTCATTCATTGATAATGTCAATATGGGTATTCCATGAATGATTACAAAAATTTGGTCATTGGCCGATCGTGCTTGTGGCCATAGGCCTGTTTACCTGTAGTAGAATTTGAGGTGGTCCACATTCCATGGGTGTGGAAGTGTCTTTCCTTTCGAGTCTTGGAGCTCGTAGGTCCCATTTCAGCATACTTTGGAGACTTTGTAGGGTCCTTCCCAGGTGGGGGCAAATGTGCCGGCAGATCTCTCCTTGGTTGCAAGGCTAACTTTCCTTAAGACTAGATCTCCTATCTTGAAGCTTCTGTGGTGAACCCTTGAGTCTTAATATCTTACAACACGTTGCTTGTATGCAATGTTCTTGAGGTTGACCTTCTCTCCGCGTTCCTCTAGTAGGTCCAGGCTAAGGGCAATTTGATGGTTGTTTTATTCTGGGTTGTAGGAGATGACTCGATAGGATGTCTCGCCAATCTCCACTGGTACGACTGCTTCCGTGCCTAATGCCAAGGCAAAAGGAGTCTCATTTGTGGCTGTCTTGTAGGAGGTTCTGTGGGACCATCACACATCATTGATAATGTCGGACCATTTGCCTTTGTCTTCATCGAGTCTTTTTTTAAGTTGTACTAGATGTCCTTGTTGATTGCTTCTACATGTCCGTTGGATTGTGGGTGAGATGGTGAAGTAAAGAGGAGTTTAATGTCGTAGGTCTCACAGAATGCCCTGAAGCGATTATAATCAAATTGCTTCCCATTATCGGTCACAATGGTGTGTGGGATCCCTAAGTGACAGATGATGTGTTGGTAGACAAAGTGCTCGATCTGGGCTGCTGTGATGGTTGCTAATGGTTTCGCTTCTGCCTATTTTGTGAAGTAGTCCACAGATACTACTGCGTAGTTGACCTTTCCCTTACCTTCAGGCATTTGGCCGATTAGATCTAGTCCCTATTGGGAAAACGGCCAGGGACTAAGCATAGAAGTTAGGGGCTCAGCTGGGAGGTGAGGGATTTGTGCGTGTCGCTGGCACTTGTTGCATTTTTGCATGAGTTCAATGGCTTTTGAGAGCATGGTGGGCCAATAGTATCCTTGTCTGAAGGCCTTATGTGCCAAGGTTTGTGCTCTAGAGTGATGTATGCAAATACCTTCATGCATTTCCCTTTACACGTAATCACCCATGTCTGGTGTCAGGCACTTCAATAGTGGGGTAGTGAAACCATGCTTGTAGAGATGGTCTTGCTGGATGGTGTACCAAGATGATTGTCTCTTGATTTTCTTGGCCTCCATCCTGTCTTCTACTAGAGTGTTGTCTTGGAGGTAGGCTTTGATGGCATCCATCCAGGTGGGACTGGTGTTGATGGTGTAAACTGGGCATGGTCTCGTGATGGGCACGTGTTGGACTTCCACAAGCACCCTTTGCTTCTCCTTCTCATCCAGTGAGGATGCAATTCGTGTCAAGGCATCAGCATGACTATTTTCTGATCTTGAGATTTTGTTGATTTCATAGGCCGAGAAGCTTTGACATGGATACGTCATTGGCTTCAAATTCATTGTTGATTTGGCTAACTACTAATTGTGAATCGCTGTAGATTCTCAACTATTTGGCCTCCAGGTCTTTGGCTAAGCGTAGGCCAGCCAACAGTGCTCCGTACTCGGCCTTGTTGTTGGAAGCTTTGAAGCTGAAGCGTAGGGCGTATTCTAGCTTGACTTGTTCTGGGGAAGTGAGGACTAGTCATGCTCCTGATCCACTATGGCAAGTAGATCTATCTACGTATAGTGCCCAACATGGGCGCTGCGGGTCAATAGGGGTGCCTTTGTTGACTATGGGATTTCCTTGGGGGTGAGTCCTTGTGGAGGGGTTGCCTCCGGTGCTATGTATTGTGAGGGTTGGTAGGAGTATTCGGCGATGAAGTCAGCTACTGCTTGTCCTTTCTTAGCTATCTTAGCTACATAGGAGATGTCGAACTCACTCAGCTTGATTGCCCATTTGGTGAGACGGCCAGAGATGTCTGGCTTCTGCAAAACTTGTCCCAAGGATTTGCTCGTGATGACCTTGATCTCATGTGCTTGGAAGTATGGCCGGAGCCTCCGTGCTGTGACTATTAGAGGCAGGGCTTGTTTCTCCAGGTCAGGGTATCTGGTCTCCGCATCCTGAAATGCTTTGCTGACGTAGTAGACGGGTTGTTTTACTCTTGCTCGTCTTGTGATAAGAACTGAGTTGACATCTGAGGTTGATACTGATAACTACACGAAGAGATGTTCTTCGGTTTCTGGTCTTGCTAGCAATGGTGCCCTGCTCATGTATTGCTTGAGTTCAACAAATTCCTTGTTGCATTCCTCTGTCCAATCAATTTGTTTGCTCTTGCTTTTTAGAGCTTTGAAGAATGGGGCGCATCTCTCTGTTGCTTTAGATATGAAGCGGGTGAGTGCTGCCACTCATCCTATCAAGCGTTGGATGTCCTTGTGGGTTTGTGGAGGTTGCATGTCAAGGATTGCCTTGATCTTTTCAGGATTTGCCTAGATGCCTCTTTGGCTGATCATATATCCCAAGAATTTGCTTGATCCCACTCCGAAGACACATTTGGTGGGGTTGAGGCGCAAGATCTCATTGAGGACCTTGAACATCCTAGCCAAGTTGGGAATGTGCTCATCATCTGTTTTTGCTCTTGATAAGTATGTCGTCCACATAGACTTCCATTGTTTTACCGATTTGATCGGTGAACATGAAGTTGACCAATCTTTGGTATGCCGCTCATACATTCATTAAGCCAAAAGGCATAACATTGTAGCAGTAGACACCTAGGTTAGTTCGAAAGCTTGTATGGATTTGATCACCTGGATTCATGAGGATTTGGTTGTAGCTTGAGTAAGCATCCATGAAGCTGAGTAATTCATGTCCCGCAGTGGCGTCTACGAGCATATCGATCTTAGGTAGTAGGAAACTGTCCTTGGGACAAGCCTTTTTGAGATCGGTGAAGCCGATGCATATGAGCCATGATTTGGATGGTTTCATGACGAGCACCACGTTGGCTACCCAGGCGGCATAAATGGCTTTCCGGATGAAGTGTATGGTGCTCAGCTTTGTGACTTCGGCATGCATAGCCAATTGTCTTTAGGTGTCATAGCTTCACTATTTCTGTGTGACTAGCTTGAACGATGGGTCAATGGTGAGCCTGTGGCAGATCACATCAGTGGAGATGCTGGGCATGTCTACGTAAGACCAAGCAAAGACTTCAACGTTTTCCTTTAAGAATTCTACGAGGGTTGCTCATATGGTGGGTTTCAGCTTTGATCTTATTCGGACCGTGCAATCTTTGTGTTGATCAGATAGAGGTATTGCCTTTGTCTCTTCCACAGGTTCGGCCTGTGGCATATTTTCAAGGTCTCGTGGATCTTCCGGATGGCTGTTCTGGAATTCTTCCATAAGTTTAGGGTTGATGGGGTCATCTCCTAGAGCGGTTTCGGTGACTGATAGAGTTTCTGTTTGGTCTGGCTGATCCTGCTTGTTCGTCTTGGTTAAGGTCGTGGCATAGCATGTTCTCCCGGAGAGCTAGTTTCCTCGCACCTGTCCCGTTCCCATGGCGGTTGGGAATTTCATCAGTAGTATGTGGATTGCCACGATGGCCTTCATCTGATTGAGCAATCCTTTTATGATAATGGCGTTATAGACCATGGGATAATCGACCATAAGGAAGGTCGTGATGGTTGTGGCTATCCTTGGGGTAGTGCCCATTGATACTGGTAGAGATATGATGCCCTTGGGTAAGGCTGAGACTCCCGAGAAACCTAGAAGTGGCGTTACCTTTCGGTCGAGCTCCTTCTCGTCTATGCCCATCTATTTGAAAGCATCCCAGAAGAGTACATTGACCTAGCTCCCGATGTCAATGAGTATTCTTCCTACGTCTTAGTTGGAGATTTGGGCTCTGATGATGAATGGGTCATCGTGCGGGAACACGATGCCTTTCTCCTCTCCTCTGAGAATGTGATGGGTTGCCATCCGTTCTTGGCCACATTAGCTGCTCGACCGGAGTCGATGCTGAGTACTTGGTGGTTGGCTTGGGTAGCTCGAAGGAAGTTCTTCTTCGCTCGGTTGAATGTGATTGAAGAGGTTAGGGTTGGTCCTCCGCTGATGGTGTTGATCTGCTGCTATGCCATGGGCAAGGGGGGATGTTGTAGAAACTGATTGAGTCTGCCTTTGTGGACCAACTGCTCGATAATGTCCTTGAATGCAATGCGTTCTTCAATTGTGTGGCCATTATACTTGTGGTATTGGCAGAAAGCTTATTTGTTGTGGGTGGGGCAATAGTTGGGGTTCCTTGGCTTGGCTTTGGGGATCATGCCCTCCACGTTGAGCAGTACGTGGCCCAAAGATGTGTTCAGTATAGTGTTTGTTTCAAAGCGACGTCTTGGCCCGGAGTTGTCTCCTACCAAATCTCGCGCCCCTTGGTGATGGTTGTCACCTCGCTTGAATCCCCTATTGTCGTAATTTGGTCGACCCTTCTTGTCATAATGTTGTCTGCCATAGGTGAGTTTCCTCTTCCCTTGACGAGATTGATTGGAGTCATGATTGTAGCCTCCCGAGTTGTGGTTGGTCTTACCTTAGCTGTTGTTGCCCGGGGGAGTTGAGTACGAGGGCGCTCTGGTCTCCATAGTGGGAGTATGGAAGAATTCTGCTTTGCCGTGGATTTCCGCCCTCCGCATGATCTCATTGTAATCCTTCCAGTCTTCAATATGGGCTGCATACTTGAAGGGTGACTCTCTGAGGCAGCTTCGGAAGGTGTTGAATGTAGCCTTGTCATATGTGTCTCAGCAGCGGGAGTATTAGAGGCTGAAACCGGCGGCATATTTTTGAAGTGTTTCCTCTTCTTCCTGCCTGAGGGAGAAAAGATCATTCGTGGAGACCAGCCTATCCATATGGATAATGAGCTAGTTGAGAAAGGTCTGCAGTTCATCGAAGGAGTCGATGGTATTGGGAACTAGGCGGTAAAACCAATTGAGAGCTACGTCGGGAAACGTAGAGCTGAAGATAAGGCATTGGACCTCGTCCATCACGTTTTTGTACGCAAGGGCGGAGACACAGTTGTTTAAGTGGGTGACGGGGTCGCCCTTTCCCGTGTAGAGAGCTATTTTCAAAGGTTTGACCTTTGATCTATGTCTTGACCGAAGGATTTGGTTGGTGAAAGGACCAGTGCTAGTCTTCCCCAAAGCTGGCGCTTTATCTTTTTCCTTTTCTGGCTCAAGGTTGCACACTCGGCGTAGGAGGCTTTCTACGAGGGCATTGTCATGCTGGGGTGGAGGCGGGTTTGGTTGGTGTCCCTTTTGATTATTGCCTCTTTCTCGACGATCTTTATTTATCCTTCGGCCATGGGAGTAACTCCCGACAGTTGAGCCGGTCTCATCTTGTAATTCTCGAGTGTTCGCCCTTTGTTGTGGTTCAGGACCTCTCGTTCTTTGATCGTCTCGGCCATTGGCCATACCGGAAGCGTGTCTCGTCTTCGATCAGCCTGTTGTAGTTAAGATGGGTAAGGGAGGTTGTCCCATTGCCCTAGGATCCGATGTAGCATAAGTTAGGCGGAGAGGCTCTAACTCGACTTGACGATCCTCTAGTAGTTGGCGAGCGTCCCGATAGATTCTTGGTTGAGATGGGTCGACGCCATTTTGTGGTTGGATGAGCAGTCGTCCTCCGGATGAACTAGGGTTTTCCCTAGACTGCTATTTCTTGTGCTTGTCCGAGGGAATTTGCTCGATGACGAGTTGATCGACCGGGGTCCGATCGGTCACAATTTGGTCGGCATGTGCATGGTCGACTGGTCCCTTGTCTAGTCCTTAATTGCGCTGGGACATCCTCACAAGGTCGAGTGTGCTCTCGTACTGCTCAGACAGGACCTGATTCTTAGCGTCCATCTTGGCGTTGTGAGCCCTGAGCTCGGCCACTTCTCGTTGGAGGTCGTCCAACGTCTATCTTAGCATATCAAGGATGTTGTCCCTTGAGCCCCTTTGTAGGAAATGAGTGTTGTTGAGTTCTCCTTCATCTTGATTGTCCAACATGATGCTCGAAGGGTGTTGGGACGGCCTAGGTGGTAAGTGAGTTCGTGGGAGGTTGTTTAAGAATTTCCACAGACGGTGCCAAATTGTTGATACCAAAAATGGACCAACTTAGAGTTGCCTTAATGAGCTCGGTTGACTCGCTCTCTTCGGGGGTAGGAAGACTCACAGAGAGAAGGTAAGAGCAAAAGAGCACCAGTGGGGTGCCGACCTAACAGTCTCCGATGCTTAAGTCAGTTAAGTGTGGATGGTATTTTAATAACTAGGCAGCGTAAGGGCAAGGTTGTCATTACCTTTTTGAGGGGAGGTGCCCTTGTATTTATAGTGACATTGAATGTTGTAGGTGAATCATTTCGATGTGGGATAAATGTCTCTGGTCCTGGAGCTGACATGTGTCCTGGTAGTCCCGAGTCCTGCGGTTGTATTGATAAGGTCGACCGATAGACGGGTCGGCCGACCAGATCTGGTCGGCCTAGTGGCATTTGGTGTCTTTTGTCCAATGCTGCGTTGGTGTGATGCACCTGATGTTGTAGATTTGTATTGTTGTACTCTTATTGAGCCGATGACCAAGTATGGTTTTGGCGGGACTGATCGACCTTGACCAGGTTGACCAAATTAGGTACGAACAGAAAGGAATAGAAGGTTCTTTGGGCATCCTGCTAGGTCCCCTCATGCAGTCATCCTCTACATTTGTAACTTGGTTAGGACTATAATTAGTTCTCTAAAGTTCTCTTCTTCTCCTGGCAATCTTATTGCCGTTCTAATTGGAAATTTGGAATGTTAGTTTAGCTTTGTTCCCTTGCGTGGGCTGTTTGCGGTTGTTGCCTCCTGGTTAAGCTTGTTCTCCCACAGGCTTTGTTTCCCCTTGGTTCCTGCTTGACAGGTTTTATATATTTTTACTTACCCAAAAAAAAAATAATGGACCAAAGGAGTCCTGAAAGTCTCGTTCAAAGATTAATTAAAGTTTAGCCCATGAGCAAGGGAAAAGCCCAGCCCAAGCGTACCGCACGTGCCTAGAGGTTTTAGGTCACCTTCCTCTTCCACCCTAAACCCTCACTTGCAGAAACCGACCACATTTTTTCTCCAACACCTAATTTCAAATAACCAGCATGAAATATTGAAATGACAAAACCCATTCCTCATTTCCATCCCAATACACTTAACCTAAACCATAGCCCTAATTCTCATCCCCCCAACCATGAGACCTATATCTCCAACAACCTTCTGTCGCCTCTCTTCCTCTTCGCTATCTGCTCCTTTTTTTCTTCGCATTTCCCATTTCTCAACCTCTTCGTCGGCTCAGAATTTTCACACTCACTCTTCTTTCAGACGCCACCACGACGAGGAGGTTCGCGACGTGAGGGTTTCGGTTTGGTGGGACTTTGAGAACTGCAATTTGCCGGCCGGTATCAACGTGTTTAGGGTAGCACATGCAATCACTGCGGCTATCAGGGCCAATGGGATAAAGGGTCCCATTCAGATCACGGCTTTCGGGGACATGTTGCAGCTATCAAGGGCCAACCAGGAGGCCTTGTCGTCTACCGGGGTCAATCTTACTCACGTCCCTCATGGTTAGTCTCATTCTTAACTTTAACTGCTTAATCATTTGTTGGTTTAAGAATTATTTAGATAGGTGTGTGATTGTAGACTAAAAGTTGAAATGGCGAAATGAAAGATCTCCTTACATAGATATAGTTGTATGTATGGTCAAATATTCATATAAAAGATATAGCTTTATATTTTGAGGGAGATAAATGCTCAAATGATTTTCTTTTTCTTTGTGAATGATTTGATTACAATTTACTAGTGACTGAAAATGAATTGGAGTTTTGGAATTAAGTGTTGCAATGCTCAAATGAAGTAGACTGTACTCATATGTGTACATTACATGACGCGGAGGGGATGGGGGATGGTTCTCAACTCCATCAAAATGATTAAGTGGAAGTATGTGTGAAAAATTTGTGGGTGACTGCATCTGTATATCTGGTCTGCATAGGTTCCTAAAATTTAGGTGATGGTTGACTTAGATTTCACTGCTGTCTTTTTTATGTAAGTGTAAGTAGTATCCTTTATTCGGTGTTATGTAGTGAAATAATGAAAGCAAAAGCCAAAACAAAAAAGCAGTTTGTGAGGACTACTCTTCAGCAGCTTAGATAATTGAAGTCCATTTGATTTTTTGACAGCTCAAATTTTCATGAAAAAGGGTTATTTAAATAGTGTTATGGAAAAAACGAATGTCAAAAACAGGGATTGCATGCCATGGCTGCACAGAGAGACGCATCATAGCACAAAGAAGAATTCATTTTAGGAGTCAAAGGTGTTAGCTTGATATGGATTGTTGGCCCATTTTCTAAAAGTATAAGTTTCCTGTGGCTGTGTAACCTGGTATTAGAGCTCTAGTTGTTGAAGGTCTCAGGTAACCTTCAGTAGCACTTTGTTCATTTGCAAGGTGCAGGTGAGGCTGAACCTATATGCTTCTCTTTGTCTGCTTTTGTCTACCACACCACGTGTGGGATGGGGCTGACCAGAGGATGGTATTAGCTTGATGTACTGATGCAGGAGCTAAGTTCAAACAACAATAAATAATGCTCATCAAAGTACAAGTACATATAATTAAAAGTCTTTCTCCTTTGTCTCAATTTACAGATGCATTTGAAGGTTATTTATCTTTCAGTCTCTCTATGTCACAAGAATAATGTATCAGCTGTCTAAACAATGTCGTTAGGAGGGGTACTTGTAGTTTGAACTTTATCAATAAAGCTATAACAGGGGCTAGTTTGTAAGCTGTTTAAAAAATTACTGAAAGTTCTTGTTACCTGCTGGCATGTGTAGAACAGGTTGACATGGAGTGGGTCCAAGTTTGGCAGTGTCGTGCCAAATTATTTAACTTCAACATGACACCTATAGTTACTTATGAGACATGCCAACTATACATCTCCCTCAAATTAAGCTTCAGATGTCATGGAAAAAGGTCTCCCTCAAATTAAACTTAGATTGGGTCTACAATCCTTTCCTGGATCATAATTATAGCTTAAAGTCATTTCTTATACATGACAATCTCATAATTAACTATCACATTCTGACAGACAAATATCACACACCTATAGTTAATTGTAGGATTTTTATGTCTAGGAAATGACTTCGACCTATTTTTATGATCCAGGCATGGATCATAGGCTCGGTCTAAGTTTAATTTAGGGAGACCAATGTCCCTAGAGCATTCCCTGGATTTTTCATTGCTCCATCATCCATTGCATTGCATAAATTACTTGAAGCCAAGTAGAGCATGATAAATTGGGTGAATATGCTATCCTAGTCCAGATACCTACCATTGCTAATTGTTTTTAGTGATAATTTTTACTGTTCTGACAGAGACAACTCATTGTCAAAATGTATTAACTGAAATTCTTTCCCAAGTTTGGTAGTGTTTTCAAAGTTATAAATTACTAGTGAAATATCATGTCTTCAAATATGATTTAGTTTTCAACTATTTCAAACTTTGAATCAACCTCAGCTCCCTCCTCTTGATTGTTGATACCTTTCAGTCTGTCATTATCTCAGGCTCATTTGGTCTTCCATTAAGCTGGCCGAAACCCCACTGATGCACCCATTCCGACAGTTTTTAAAACCCACCCACCTATCCACCTGCACATAGGAAACCTGTTTTCCCAAAATCTATCGGTTTTCATTCTGTAGCTTTCTTTCTAATAAAGTGTCCTGATATAAGAGGGGTTTTCGCAAAATCTTCTCCACTTTACGTTGTAACAGTCCGGGAAAGTGAAAGAGAATGCTTTTATTAAAGTTAATGGCTTTTCGTTGTTTGGTGTTTGTTAGACAAAGAACGAGCATAGTAGCATAGGCACATAGAGTACAGCAACAATGAGATGGACAAGAGTGGAATTTGGAATTGTATAAAAGATCACTCTGTTCACTAGAGATTTCAGTTCTATATGTGTTTTGATTAGGAATTCTAGTTTGTTTAGTTCCATATAGATACCCCATTGTAATTTAATGGAGGACTATGAGTTTATGATTAAAATTTATGGGAGTTTATTTCCAGCGAAAGGATTTCTTTGGTGTGAAACCAATCTTTGGTATGAAGCCAATTTCGCGTGGGAGGCCCCTAGAGTGATTCCAGAACCCATCATTTAGTTTTATTCTTGTGTTTTCTATATTTTTGCTTCCTCTAAGTTACTGTTTCCCATTACCCGGTTCTGTCCTATATCAGAAAACTAGCAAATGTGAAATTTTTTTCTGTTCTACCGTTTCGAACAATTATTATTAAAGCTACAATAAAATATTTTATGCAATTCACTAGCTTGGATCCCATATGATGCTTTACTGTCATATTTTGCATAGCTATTCTGTAGTTTGGTGCTTTTATGTTTCTTTGGTGCGCTTGGGTGCTATATATGACCTCTTTCAAGCATTGCTCTTGTAAACTATTGCCTTTCAAGCTTTGCAACTCTTTTGGACAGTATGGTGTAACTGAATATTCTAAATGTACATCTAGGTTCCTTCTACTTGTTGGATAATGCAATCTGGACTATATTTTTTTATTTTTTATTCTCTGGACTCATTTGGTCATTGCTGGATGGACCTGCGAAGTTTGGAAGTAGCATTACTAAGAACATGAACTTCTGAAACAGTTGTGGCCAATTATGATAATGCCATAATACTTTGTGAATATGTTATCTGTCACTGTTTGTACTTGAGAATATAAATGACTTATAACCCTTTTGGATCATTGGAGAATTTTTTTCAATTTTGTGACTTCTACAAAAGTTTATGGACTAAAGAATCGGAGTCCCAAAAGGACATATTTCTCTTCATGCGCTTGTTCTTGGTAAAGGATTTTTTTAATTTATATTTCAAATAAATTCTATATACTCAATGCGATGTTATCACTACTTGTGCTTTCTTAGCCCTAGACATATTAACTCATAGTTTACTGTATTATGGATTTCATCAGTCTACTTAACTTTGGTTGGAGTATCTAAGTAGGCACGAGTTATTACATATTTAGCCATGGTCATAAAATAAAGTGGCCATGAACTGGTACTTTCTTTAAAAGTTTTTGATTCTGTACAGGTGGTAACTAATAATGCGCCTTCGGCAGTACAATTCATAATTACTGATTTTCCTCTTTCAAATAATATTTCAACTTGAATTGGGTTTAACATGTGCAGTCCTGATAATGTGTCTGCGTATGCATACAATTATACAACTTTCTTGTATTCTAATCAGATTATATTGCTAATGGTTTGTTAGTGCAGGTGGAAAGAACAGTGCTGATCGGTCTCTTCTTGTAGATCTTATGTATTGGGTTTCTCAAAATCCCCCGCCAGCACATCTTTTCTTAATTTCTGGTGACAGGGATTTTGCTAGCATTTTGCACCGGTTAAGAATGAACAACTACAATATATTGCTAGCAAGCCCAGAAAATGCTCCAGGTGTCCTCTGCAGTGCTGCAAGTATCATGTGGCCGTGGCAGGCTTTGCTTACAGGTGAAAACCTCACTGGAAAGTATTTTAACCAACCACCCGATGGTTCCTATGGTTCTTGGTATGGTCATTACAAGGTTCCTCTTGAAGACCCATACCCAGTAATGGAGCAGCAAGCACTGTCACAGACTGAGAAATTGTCCGAGCCTGGTGCAGATTGTAAACTTCGTATGATTCCTGCCTGTTCAGAAGGTAAGCCTCGTCCAATTCCTAAAGCAGTCATGAAGCAAATTCATAAGATATTGAAGTCACACCCCAAAGGAATCTCCATTTCAGACCTTCGCTCGGAGCTTAGAAATTGTAATTTGAATATAGATAGAGATTTCTATGGATATAAAAAGTTTACCCACTTTCTTTTATCACTTCCACATATTTTGAAGCTCCAATCACTTGGTGAAAGAAACTTTCTTGTACATAGTAACCCAAAATCATCTGAACAATCTGGGAACGATCTGGGTCTATCCACGGAACCTGTTAGTGATAACGGAGGCGAAGATCTGAATTTAGCTTGGCAGTTAGATAGTGAAGACAGATCAATGAATGTAAGTGTGAATAGAAATTTGCCTTTACCAACATCTGATGAACCAAATGTGGAAGAGCCTTGTAGAGAATTGCAACAGCCCTTGTCACCTGATAGTTCTGATAGAGCTTTGGATGGAAAGTCACTGTTGCCTTCTGCTGAAAATGTAAAGTCTTCAACAAAACCACAACAACTTCCTCCCCCTGATGAGAAGCCACTATCGCCTCCCCCTGATAATGGGAAGATATCATCGCCCATTGATCAAAAGGTGGTCGAAGTGTCTAAAGAACAACCTGAGCCTCTTTTTCCTCTAGCGGCTACACATGATTCTGTATCTGAGGTGGGTTATTTTAAGAGGATTTGGAGAAAATGGTTTGGATCTAGAGATAATGTTACAGGGACTAGCAGTCACAACGGTCAAGAAGAATTGTGCACGTCTGGTGATGGTGCTGAGAAGGAAGGCCATGACACTCGATTGAAACAGTGTACTTCTGTTGATAACTCTGAAATGGGAAAAGTTAAGAAGTTTAGGTCATCAACAAGTCAGATTGTTGATCAGGTACCTCCAGCTTCATCTGATAACGAATCAGCTACGGATAATAAAACTGTGACAAGTTATGAAGTACACGCTAATAAATCTGAAACAAGTCCAGGGATTTTTTATCAGATAGTAAATTGGTGTAAATTCGGGAGAAGTAGCCAGTGCTCTGTTAAATTAAGTGATGAACCCTGTGACGGAGTGAACCTGATGGATCCCCACTCTCAAGAGAACAAGCTCTTTTCAACGGATTCTTTTTGGTCTGAGATGGAATGCTTTATGGACACACCGAAAGGATTAGTTATCGTCTCCGAATCAAGGACCAGGTTGCAATTACTCTATTTTCTTTTTTGTGATCTGTTCTCTGTATATAAACTAACATACACGTATGCATACAGGTCGGAAGTCATACTTTTAACGTCTGTGTTTGTATGTATAGTGGAAGTATGTGTTTGCATGCACACCGAAGTTCTGCCCTTCACGTTTGTGTATCTATTTATAGTGGAATTATGTGTACGCATGCATGTTTGTTTGTCCCGTCCATAGCGTAATGTTCTCTTGCTAGATATCTGGCATCTATGGATGTTCAACGGCTTAGGAAGTCTTTGATCTATGATAATCTTATGGAATGAAAGTGATTGTTTTGTTCAGATTAGAAATTGTTAAAGAAGGAAAAGAAAGAATCCATGTTCATCTGAATGTGTGTTCTGGAGGCAGAAAATTTTGATGTTAGAGTTGATTGAATTGGATCAAGGTGGAATGAAATTTAATTATATGTATACAAAGTCTTTAAAAGAGGCTACAAGGTTAATCAGTTCATTTCAAGATTGCAAAAGGTATGCCTGTTTGAGAAACCGAAGAATAGGGTCTCTTTTATCCCCAGGTTGTTTTCCAAGGTACTTTTCCAACTTCATTAATTTTATACAGTTCTTAGTGGATATTCAGATATCCGGCCAGTGGTAAATTTGAACCAAAATTTATTCTCTTTTCTGATTTTCTCTGATTGTATTGGTTGAACTTGGTTGGCTTTTAGTTAATAGCTTGACAGTTGCTATCCAACTTAGATTAATGCTATCGTTTTGATCTATTGTCTCAGGGACCAGATGGCACTCAATCTTCAGAAGGAAGGACCTTTGTTTCTCAGGTTTCTCTGCAAAGGTGACCTCCTTCACTTGGTGGATTTGTTGATATCAGAAAAGAAATGGGTTGAAGAATGCCCCTCTCAGATGTCACCATTCAAACTTACTCATCGTGATGGAAAGAGTTCTTTGGATCATTCTAATGGTTCAAACAGGTTGAGATCCATCTTTGTGGCTAATTTATCGAAGCAAGGCAGGCAGAGATTTACCGAGCATGATGGAGAGGAAAAATGTCAGAAAATTCCTCATAGTGAATTTTCACTACCTGCCATTAATAAGAAACCTTCCCATAGGTGTAGAAGTGAAATAATCGCCGACTGTCAAAAGCTTGTGAAGGAGATAGTGAAAGAGTACCCAGAAGGATATAACATGGGCTTATTCAGAAAGTTGTTCCTTGATAGGTATGGCTACCACCTTGATTTGCATATGCTTGGTTATCAGAAGTTGGCATCCCTATTACAAACGATGCCTGGGGTACAAGTGGAGTCCTCTTACATCATTCCTCCTAAGGCTCCAAAAATATTTGACAAAGAGAATTCTGTTCCCAGTATCCAAAAACATAATAGTGAATCATCTGATGCATCAAGCAAGGATGACGGTGGTGACTCACCGTGGGAAGAGCTGGGCCCTGTTGCCAACACATGTAACAAAAATGAAGTGGAAGTAGCATCAAGGAGAAAGGCAATAGGATCAACAGGTTTCGATTATGAACCTTCCCTTTCGGATGACTTATCAGATTCGGAAGGAGAGACATCTACAAGTGAATCAGAAGGAATAGGCCGGGCCAGGGTGGACAAGGAAGATAGCTCCCTTTTGCAGATCCTCGACTCATGGTATAGCAGTAAGGACGGGGGAAGTAGCAAGGAGAATTCAGAGAATGTTGATGGGATGGTTGATTCCACAAAGCTATCTGGTAGTGGTACCTATGGAACTGGTGCCATGAATGGTACTTTGGGAAACAATGGGAGGAAGCAAAGGCCTCAAAAGAGCTTCACTTTTGTTGCAGACTCAGTTGGTGACAAGGATAAGCTAATCGATGGTATTTTAGGCAGCTTGAAGAAATCAAGTGACACAAGGATGGAGACTTAACAGGGTTTATATGATTGAGCGAGAGCAGGTATATCTAATCTATTACATTTGGAACACTAGGAAATGCAGGAGTTGAGTAATTAAGTGATTATAGCCGCAGTCATGCGTCGATTTTAAGGAGATTAAAGTTTCATTAGCGGATTGATTCTTGTCTTTGCCATTGAACATGGTTGGCCGTTGGAAGAGTTGATATTTGTAACTTCTAAGAGACTACTCTGGTTTAATCAGTAAAAAATGGCCTTAAAAGTTTTTTTTTTTTTTTTTTTTTTGAGAATGAAATAAAGAACAAGCAACACTACAAGTTACTTATTGGTTAAGGATAAATTTTTTTTGGAAATTACCGGCTATACCACTGGCTCCTAATTTTTAACCTCTCATGATTAGCCCGTATAAAATCTTGATACACTACGAAAGAATTCCTTATTTTATAATAGCATAACATTATACTCATCTTGCACTAGTGCAATAAAATGTTTCAATATTTAATGCTAGTTGGCAACAAAATTGTTTATGTTATTAGTTGTACTAGGAGGTTTCAAATTCAACTTTATTAAAGGACAATGTCAACATTCAATGTATATAATCTATTTTTCTAATATCTTTATATGAAGAAAATTTTCTAAAATAAAAATGCATAATTGTTCACTAAAATAATAATACATAACTATGTGCAATTGTTAAATGTGTATACATGTTGGAAGTAAAGTACAACAATAAAGCAATACCAATCTTAACAATTATAACCTAGCAAGTGCACTAATCAATGGACAATATAGTGGTAGAAGCAAATGTCAAATCCCACAAGGACTTGACTTAACAATGCAACCCAATGAAATAGATTGCTTAGCTCACAAGTTAGGTATTCAAAACAGAAAACGAAGATACTAAGTATATCTGAATTATATGGAAGTTTTGAGTCTGAAAGATGCTGAGAATTAAGAAACTTGTAATGCAAGAAAACAAAGTAAACAAATAAAGGTTGTTGACAATTAAAAGGACAAGTCAGGGCAGTCACTATCCACACATAACCACAATGGTTTCCAACTTGGTTTGCAAGGACCAATTATTATATTTGTTACTTGGTCCAGTGCCCATGCAAGAGGTCTCTAAGCCCACTCTTACACAATTTATCTCTTCTTACTTAGTATGTAATAAGCCTCACGGGTACCTAAGATGTCTATCAAATTATGCTTAACTTAGCCTCACGGGTATCAAATTAAACATAAAGAGAAGCATTAAGTTCTAAGGGATATAAGCACTACACTAACCCTAGGGATTGCACGACAATCCTAGGAATGTCATGACTTAAATTACAAGGTTATTGCTTAACGTAACCTTTTGTTGCAAGTCATTCATGATTCTTGTAATTAAAGTAGCTAATTTCAAACACATAAAGGAATATCAGTTTAAGCAGTAAAGTAACACACCAAGGCAAACAAAATAACCAAACCAAACGTCAAAACCAAGTTAAGAAGTTGCCATGGCTAGGGCTTTAAGATCAGCCCTAACTTAAAAGAAACTTGACAGGACTCTTCTTGAATTTCCCCTCGAAATCTGTAAAAAGTCTTGCTCTCGTCTGACAACCCCCCTGACAACTCAAAATAATTCCTAAAATACTTTTACTATTCCAACCAAGACTTTCTAAAAATTCTATCGAAAATTCGGCAGAATCTTCCCTTTAAACTTGGTCAACCCGCCTTCCACCTACCAAACGAAGGATTTAAAACTAAACTAATATCCAACATTCTAGATAAAACTAAATTCCAATGTACTACATCACTCAACAAACAACCTTAAGGTTGATCAGAGCATACTAGGTTTAGATTTAGATTTACAAAACCAACAAGTTCTATGTGACGGTAGCGCAGAAAAATGTGATGCCTCCTCTTAGTCGCGTCGCCTCGTCCCGCTATGGCCTGTAGGCGCAAAACCATACAACTGTGTGTGGACAATAGAACCAAATACAATAAAAGCGTGGTCTCGCAAATAAAATCATACTAATCGATAAAGTCCCACCTCGTTATCAAACCTCAACAAGATCCGAATATATAAGTAAATACAACTTATTGGAATCTAATTGATTTACCTCGGTGGAACCTACACTATCTTTACTCGTGCCCGCCATATCACTAACCTGGTTGAAGTGTAACGACCCGGACCTAAAATTATAGTCAATTTGAGAATTAAATTTGAAAATGACGATTTTGCCCTTAGGGTTTAGGGGGTCAAAAAGTAAATTTTAGTTTGGGAATGCTTTTGGAATTTTTCTTGTACCATTGCGTAGATCTTGTCCTCACGAGTTCGTAGACAGATGACATACAAAAATCGGAATTTTAATAAGAGAGTTATAGTTCAAAAACCAAAAGGGAGTTCCGTTATTATGAAAAATCACATTTTTATATTTGGATGACACTCTTTCGCTCCTCACTTTCTGTCTCCCTGAGTTCAGCCCCCTCCTCCCACAAAATTTTCGGCCAAACCCAAAATCCCAACTTTGGAGGGCCATAGCTCGGTCATCCGGCCACCAATTGACGCAATTCTTGGACCAAAACGTTCATCTCTTCAAGCTCTACCTTTTCCCCGAAAGACCCAGTCCAATTAGTGCCTGGTTTGATCGAATTTTAGCTCGAAAGGGGCCGGCCAAAATACCACAGCGAAGACCAATCTTCAAGTTGCAATTCCGGCCACCTCCGGTGTCCGTTTGCCTTGGTTCTCCTTGCAAAAGGTTTGTCTCCCAACCCTCTTCAAAGCCCATTTGAGCCCTGACATCATTGGCCACCGTAGATGGTGGTCCGATGTCGAGAAAGTTAAGGTTTTCCGGCGGATGTTTTCAGATTCCGGCCACTTCCGGCCAAAATTGGACTTTGACATAGTTGGGAAGTTTGTTGTACTTGTTGTGCTTGTTCTTTTGGTATAGGTGTTGATCCATAATTTAGAAATTTCCGGTCGCTGGATTGTTGCTGTGCCACCACTGGCGATGGCGGAGCGCTGCAGAAGCATGGTGTGGTGGCTCCGAAGGTTACAAGGGATCGAATAGGTTGGAGTTGAATTTGAACGGACATTGAAGTGAGTGAATTTTGGTTTTACAAATTATAATGCGTGCATAAACGTATCTTTTAAATAAATTCGTATCAAATATGAATTTTGATAAATTAGAATAATTATTCTACATGTTATTAACTTTTATGAACTTCGGGAATTTAAAATAATTATTCTAGTGACTTATGTTAGTTATGGATTCTTAATAATGATTTTGAGATGATTTTTGTCATTAAACTCGGTTTCATGGATTTTGAAATGAGTTTGAATTATATAAATTGCGTTTAAGCCTGGTTTTCAAGGTTTGGGGCTATGGCCGGTTTTATGGATTTTGGATTCATGGATATTGGGTTCGTTGGGCGTTACGGTGAGTGGAATTGTTTTCCTAAATTATAATGCATGCATATTGTTATGTTTTAAGTATTTTTATTCAATTACGAATTTCGAGAATTATATGGAAGAATTATTTAGTATTATCTCGAGACTAAGGAATTAAGAATAATTATTATAAAGTGTTTATTACCTTTCCAAAACTCGAGACCAAGGGATAATGATTTATGTGACTTTTCACTGGTTATGAATTGTAATTTGTAAGAATATGGATTTATTATTAATTATGGATCTTAATAACGATTTTGGGAACGACTTTGGTATTGGCTTGGGCTTAGGCCCGGGATGGTGATTTTATGAATTCTTGTTTATGGATTTTAGGCTTAGGCCCGGGGTTATGTATTTGGGCTTAGGCCTAGGTATTGGATGATTTTGGGGTTTCGGCCCAAGATGGTGGGTTAGACTTTTACCCTGGAGGGAGGGTTGGTGGGAGTTTCTCGGTGAGGTATGGTAGGGAGGATTCCCTAATACGCTCGGACGAACATGATGTATGGCAGGAAGGATTCTATCATACACTCCGCGTAATACGAGGTATGGTATAAAGGATTCCATCATACTCTCGAGAGGATGTGAGCTATGGTATGGAGGATTCCATTATAGTCTCGGAGATGTACGAGGTATGTTATGGAGGATTCCATCATACTCTCGGGACGATATGAAGTATGTTATGGAGGATTCCATCATACAGTCGGGACGATATGAAGTATGTTATGAAGGATTCCATCATACTCTCGGAAACGATATGAAGTATGTTATGGAGGATTCCATCATACTCTCGGGACGATATGAAGTATGTTATGGAGGATTCCATCATACTCTCGGAAACGATATGAAGTATGTTATGGAGGATTCCATCAAACTCTCGGGACGATATGAGGTATGTCATGGAGGATTCCATCATAGGTTTGACGAGACATCGAGTTACGGTTCGGGATGAGCCGGGATATCGAGCTATGGCTCGGGGATGACGGGTACGGTCGGGATATCGAGCTATGGCTGGAGAGGATGACTTCGGTCGAAATAGGGGTTCTAAGGCTTGAATTAGTTGCTTCGGTCGGGTTATCATGATGACATGTATGATTAGATATGGCGTGGGCACCTTCGAGGTAAACCAAGCGGTACCCGATAAGTTATATATATATATATATATATATATATATATATATATATCTCTGTAGATGAGAGCCTTATTGTAAATATGGTTTACCACGAGGTATGTTATCATGATTTTACTTATTATGGTTATCATCACTTTACTAGCGGGGTTATACTTTATTATCGTTCTTTTATCCATTCACGGTTGTTTGGTTTTGTGCCCTCAAGGCCGTAGCGGGACGAGGTGACAAGACTAGGAGAAGGCATAAGCTTTCGTTGTGCTACCATCACGTATGACTTTCTTTAGTTTCAATTGACTTATGGTTAACCTAGTTTGTTTTGATCTACTGTTGGGTATTGTAATTAATTATGGGACTTGAATTTGGTTGGATGTGATTTAATATGGACAGTTTGGTTAATAGTTTAGTATTCGAATCGTTCGTATGATAGGTGTAAGACAGTTTGACCAATTTACAGGGGAGATTCTATCGAATTTTCGGTAGAATTCTCATCGTCTGTTGAAATGGTTAGGGTATTTAAGGGATTATCTTGAGTTTTCAAGTGTTGTTAGACGAAAGGACTTCTCATGGATTTCGAGGGGAAATTCGGGAGGGATCCTGTCACGAAGCCATCATCCCGAGCCAAAGGAAGATATCCAGGTCGTAGCTGGTCATCTCAAGTCGTACCTCGATATCTTGGTCGTAGCCGTCATTCCGAGCGGTAGCTCGATATCCCAATCATAGTTGTCATCTCGAGCCGTAGCTCGATATCTCGGTCATAGTCATCATCTCGATATCCCGGTCGTAGTTCAATATCCTAGTCGTAGCTCCCATTTCGAGTCGTAGCTCGATATCCCGGTCGTAGCCGTCATCACAAGCCAAAGCTCGATATTTCGACCGTAGTCGTCATCCTGAGCATATGAGGGAATACACCCTACCATACCTCATCGAGCGTATGAAGGAAACCACCCTTCCATACATCATAGAGCATATAAGGGAATCCACCCTACCATACCTCACCGAGCATATAAGGGAATCCACACTACCATACCTCACCGAGCATATAAGGGAATCCACCCTACAATCCCTCACTAAGCGTATGAGGGAATCCACCCTGCCATACCTCTCCGAGCGTATGAGGGAATCCACCCTACCATACCTCATCGAGCGTATGAGAGAATCCATTCTACCATACCTCACCGAGCGTTTGAGGGAATTCACCCTACCATACCTCACCGACCGTATGAGGGAATCCACCCTACCATACATCAACGAGTGTAGGAGGGAATACACCCTGTCATACCTCACCGAGCGTATGAGGGAATCCTCCTTGCTATACCTCACCTCATCCCGAGCGTATGAGGGAAAACTCACTGCCATACCTCACCTATAAACTCCTGCCAACCTTCCCACCAGGATCAAAGCCTAACCTACCATCCTGGGTCGAAACCCCAAAACCATCCAATACCTAGGCCTAAGCCCAAATACATAACCCCAGGCTTAAGCCTAAAATCCATAAACTGGAATCCATAAAATCACCATCTCGGGCCTAAGCCCAAGCCCATATTAAAATAGTTTCCCAAAATCCTTATCGAAATCCATAATCATTGAAAAGTCATGTAAATCATTATCCTTAGGTCCCGAATTTTGGAAAGGTAATAATCGCTCTATAATAACTATTCTTAATTCTCGAGACTCATGAAAATACTAAATAATCCGTCCATTTAATTCTCGAAATTCGTAATTGAATATAAAATTCTTAAAACATAACAATATGTATGCATTATAGTTTAGGAAAACAATTCCACTCACTGTGAAGTCCAATCAAGTCCAATTCCAAGCTATTCGGTCCTCCGTAACTCCAGAGCCATCACGCCTGTCAAAAACGACATGTGGCATTACTAAACCACAATTATCAACCCAAAATTCGACCCACTTAAATTCCGGGAGTACACACGCGTCCTAAATGCGTACAAAGTAACTTTAAACACCCAAAATAGCCTCTAAACGAACTCTAGTAGACTTGAAACCTGCACCAACGGATCCAGAAAATCGAAAACATGAGAAACACAAGTCGCTGGAGACTGAGGAAGGGCCCCACGTGCTCTCACACGCCTCCATGCACTCTACACTCTCTCCCAACTGTGACTGCAAGGTTCAGTCGCCATAGCTACATTGCTCGCTAGCCGAAATCAGTCATTTTTGGCTGTTTTTCAAAGCTAGATATCTCTCTCATTTCTCAGCCAAATTCGATATTCTAATAATGAAAATCTTTCAACTCGAGACAAGGAATCCAAATACGATGTCAAAATTGAAAACCCTTACCTGTGGTGGCCGAAAAATAGATGGGAAGTTTCGGCCTATGTTCAGAGGTCCACTCCATCGTCCACGACTGTCCTCACAGCTCAATGAGGATATGGATGAGTTCGTGGCGAGGAAAGGAAGCTTGTAGTGTGTTTAGTTTAGGTCCAAAGGGTCCAAATCGAAATCACAATTTTGAGGGAAGTTTTTGGTTTCTCGCGGGCAAGGCAGAGAGATATCAAGAAAGAGGAAGAAAGAATTGGGGAAAATTCTAGAAAAAGAAAGAGAAATTTCACCCCGCCCCCACCCCCCCCCCCCCCCCCCCCCCCCCCCAATATCTTCCTTACAATTACCAAAATATCCTTCCTAGTTCTAGACCCATAACTCTCTCAAACGAGCTCCGATTTTCGTGTGCCGCCTGTCTACAAACTCGTGAGTTCGAGACCTACGCAACGGTCCAAGAAAAACCTCCAAAAGTATTTCCCAACAAAATGTGACTCTCGAACCACTCCTAAAATCCAAGGGCAAAATCATCCTTTCTCCACTAATTTTTCGAATTTACTTAAATTTAAGGTCCGGGTCGTTACAACTTATCCCACTTACGAAATTTCTTCCTCGAAATTTGCACTAGCCGAGCATATGTATATATACTAGTTCACATATGATCCTCAAGCCTCGCAACTAGCCTTCTCAAGGCTCAACATTTCCTTAACTCAACTAGTAGCTCATCCCTCACACGAGACTCGTCAACAAGATGCTTCCTCGTTATTCCCCTCCACAGAGACAACAATAGGGCACTCAAGTCCTACTCGATAGGCGACTACTCCTTATTCGCCTAAAGTGTAAAACACCGAGTCTCTAACCCTCTCAACGTCAGATACCTCCGAAAACACCTACCCTGAAGAACTGAACTCATTGCTCAATTCAAATGGTCAAAGTCTAATACAAAACAAAAATCAACGTTGGATTTCGTGCACCTTGCACATTTCTCCGTTCTTTTCTCGACATCAGGCCGTGCATGAGGACATCGCCAAGGAGGCATCACGAAATGTCAAGCATGCACACTCAGTGCGATCTGCAGGAATTTAACCTAGAGCTCTGATACCAAGTTGACACGACCCTTGTTGAATTTTCCCTCGAAATTCGTAAAACGCCCGGCTCCCGTCGGACAACCCCCTGACAACTCAAAATAATTCCTAAAATACCCTTACTATTCTGACCAAGACTTTTTAAAAATTCTACCAAAAATTTGGCAAAATCTTCCTTTTAAACTTGGTCAACCCGCCTTCCACTTGCGAGACGAAGGATTTAAAACTAAACTAATATCCATACAGTCCAGATAAAACTAAGTTCCACCGTACTACATCACTCAACAAACAACCTTAAGGTTGATAAGAGCATACTAGGTTTAGATTTACATTTACAAAACCAGCAAGTCCTATGTGACGTTAGCGTAGAAAAAGGTGATGTCTCCTCTTAGTCTCGTCACCTCGTCCCGCTACGGCCTGGAGGCATAAAACCATACAACTGTTAGTGGACAATAGAATCAAATACAATAAAAGCGTGGTCTTGTAAATAAAATAAAACTAATCGATATGGTGCCACCTCATTATCAAACCTTACATGCAACATGATCCGCATATATAAGTAAATACAACTTATCGAAATCTAATTGATTTACCTCGAACCCATGCTATCTTTATTCGTGCCTGCCATATCAGTAACCCGGCCAAAGCCATCATCTCGAGCCATAGCTCGATATTCCGGCCTTAGTCGGTCATCCCAAGCCGTACTAGCTGTCATTCAGAGCCGTAGCTCGATATCCCGATCGTAGCTGTCATTCCTAGTTGTAGTTCGATATCCCAGTCGTAGCAGTCATCCCGAGCGTATGTGGGAATCCACCCTATCATACCTCACCGAGCGTATGAGGGAATCCACCCTGCCTTGCCTCACTGAGCGTATGAGGGAATCCACCTTACCATACCTCACCGAGCATATGAGGGAATCCACCTTGCCATACCTCACCTAGCGTATGAGCGAATCCACTCTTCCATACCTCACCGAGCGTATGAGTGAATCCACCCTGCCAAACCTCACCGAGCATATGAGCGAATCCACCCTACCATACCTCATCGAGTGTATGAGGGAATCCATCCTACCATGAGGGAATCCACCCTACCATACCTCATTGAGCAAATGAGGGAATCCACCCTGCCATACCTCACCGAGCGTATGAGCGAATCCACCCTACCATACCTCACCGAGCGTATGAGCGAATCCACCCTACCATAATCATTGAAAAATCGCGTAAATCATTATCCTTAGGTCCCGAGTCTTGGAAAGGTAATAAACTCTTTATAGTAACAATTCTTAATTCCTGAGACTCATGAAAATACTAAATAATCCTTCCATTTAATTCTCCAAATTCGTAATTGAATATAAAATACTTAAAACATAACACTATGCATGCATTATAGTTTAGGAAAATAATTCCACTCATCGTGACGTCCTATCGAGTCCAATTCCAAGCTATTCGATCATCCATAACCTTCGGAGCCATCACGCCTGTCAAAAACGACACATGGCATTGCTAAACCACAATTATCAACCCAAAATTCGATCCACTTAAATCCCGGGAGTACACCCACATCCTAAAAGCGTACAAAGTAACTTTAAACACCCAAACCAACCTCTAAACGAACTCTGATGGACCCGAAACCTGCGCCAATGGATCTGGAACATCGAAAACTTGAGAACACTTGTCGCAAGAGCCAGGGGAAGGGCCCCACCCGCTCCCACGTGCTCTCCACTCTCTCTCAGCCGCGATTGCAAGGTTCAATTGCCTTCTACCTGCAGTCGCCAGAGTTAAAGTGCTCGCCGGCCGGAATCCCCATTTCCGATCGTTTTTCAAACCTCGATATCTCTCTGATTTCTTAGTCAAATTCGATATTCTAATAATGGAAATCTATCTACTTGAGCCAAGGAATCCAAATGAAAACCCTTACCTATGGTGGCCGAAAAATGGACCGAAAGTTTCGGCCTATGTTGAAAGCTCCACCCCATCATCCACGGACGTCCTCACGGCTCAAGTAGGATATGGATGAATTAGTGGGGAGGAAAGGAAGCTTGTAGTGTGTTTAGTTTAGGTCCAAATGGTCAAAATCGAAATCAAAATTTTGGGGGAAGTTTTTGGTTTCTCACGGGCAAGGCAGAGAGAAATAGAGAGAGAGGAGGGAGAATTGGGGAAAATTCTGGAAAAAGAAAGAGAAATATCCCCCACCATCTGCCTTCCACAATTACCAAAATAGCTTTCCTAGTTCTAGACCCATAACTCTCTCAAACGAGCTCCGATTTTCGTGTGCCGCATGTCTACGAACTCGTGGGGTCGAGACATACGCAACGGTCCAAGTAAAACCTCCAAAAGTATTTCCCAACAAAAAGTGACTCTCGAACCCCTCCTAAAATTTGAAGGCAAAATCGTCCTTTCTCCATTAATTTTCGAACTTATTTGAATTTAAGGTCCGGGTTGTTACAAACTACTCACTACACATAATGAAAAACATAAACATAAATTGCATTGAAGGAAGAGTGGATAGATTAAACCCAGAAAGTACTCCTAAAGACAACTTCAAGCACGGCTTCAAGCAATCCTTCAAGAACAATTCTTGGACTTCGTGAACAAGCCTCACGAACAAAATTCTCAAACGTAAGTAAAAAGTATGTAAAAAATGTCTAAGATTGTCTGTCTAAAATAGTGTACAAGGCCATCTTTTATAGAGACGGGCCAAGCCTTTCCTACATGGATTCGAATTAGAAACATATTCTAGTGAGTTCTAGAACTTCTAATACATTTCTGAATGGATAATTAAACCCTATAAATATGGAAAACCAATGGGAGCTCGAGTTGGTCTGTGGGAATGTAAGTTGGCACTTGGGCAACCAGCTGTCTCGGTCAAGAGCCTAGGGCAGGCCCTGAAAGTCGATGGCACGCGCCTCGCAATGTCTCAACCGCGCCTTGCCATGCCTTGGCATGTTTTTTTGCTTCAGTATGGATCATAGGCCCTGAAAGTGCTTCAAGACATGATCGGATGGATGCAGGATGGATGGTGTCTTTGTTTGGCTCAATCAGGTCATGTTAGGGACATGCCCTGGACCTGTTTGTCTATCGAGAATTCTCGACACTTCCAAGGCGCAGTCATGGCCCTATTTTGGGCGCATCAGGAACCCTATTAGGGTGTCTTGGAAACGTGCCAGGGACACGAGTTTCGAACCACTTTGAGGTGTGTTTGGGACACGTCGTGGTTATAACATTGACAAAAACATTACTTTCTACTATGGATGACGTGAATTTAAGCAAAACACAAGTAAATGGGCCAAATATGACATGAAATATGTGTGGAATTTATGACTTAACAATACATATGTATACGTACGTATGCATGCATATATTTGTACATATATATGCCGGCATGTATGTATGTATGTATGTGATGGTGCTATTCGTTCCCTCCATTCTAAACAACAATCAGCAACTTTGTTGCTCTGATACTAATAGTTGTGATTTTGTTTAAGAATGGGAAAGACAAACAAAACTTTGGAATCGAAGAAAATAAGCAAGACGATAAACAACACCAATAATTAATGTGGTTCGGCTATGTGCCTACGTCCACGGGGCAGCAACAAAAAACTTCCATTATATCAATAATGGGTACAATGAATTATCTTACTAAGCCTCTAGAATTAAGGCGTGATGAACAACTAGAAAGAACAAGAAACATAAACAAAACACTCTTATCTATTTTCTTCTCTCCCTTACAAACTTTTCCCTATCGATATTCTCTCACTCTAACACCTTGAGTGGTATAACACAATCTTCCTTTCTTGCTAACTGATTGGACACATCAAACTAGCGCAGCATCCCTCCTTTTATAGCCGCAGTAATGGCCTTCAATTAGGAATCCTAATCCTAATTGGATTCTAAGTATCTTTTCAGTTGGGAAAACACTTTCCTATTAGGAATAGGATTTCTATCCTCTAAGACTATAATTTCTAACAGACTTAGGAATTTCATCATGGGCTAGAAAATACAACATTTTGAAACCATATTGGGAGACTGCTTTTGAACTTTCTTTCAACATTGACAAACCATGAGTGGGTGAAACTGTCATTTTGATGAAGGAACACTTTGTACCATGCATCGATATAATCAAAGTAACTGTATGGGATTTCTTCTTTTGATTTGGGGAAATATTTGAAGTTGTAGGGTTTGGTTCCCCATTCTTGTTGATTGATGATTTGCAGGATGTAAATGGAATGGTAAAGTAATTTTGGAGGGTCATTCTTGTCATAAATGGGTTTAATACTGATGGATTCTGTGTGAAAAAGGATAGTTGTGTAATACTGGAGATTCTTGGGAGGATGACTGGGGGGCAATAATGAAAATTGGGGGAAAATAGGCATTGGCTAATTCCGAGGGTGATTTAAGATGATTAAAACAATCTTCGATGTAAAAAAGTGCATAACTGGTATTTTTGGGAAAATAGGGTGACGATTGGGGCTTATAGTGAGTAGCTGGTTGGCCAATGGCCTGAGTTGATTGGTAGGGATCATAAGCAGTAACTAAGGCTGATTGGTAATTAGGGCGTAATTGTCCACTTGTAGATCCAAGTGTTGTATATCGATTGGTCAGGGTAATTGGGAGAGTTTGATATGGAATGAGCCCTTAAGGAGAAGGGATTTCTTTTTTAACTGGTGCTGGAGTCTTGCCAGCAGTTGATTGATTGGAAAGACGTCTAGATTCCATATGTATATCCTTGCAGGAATTCCCTGGTAAGGAAATCAGGAATGCAATTTTGACTGCCTTGAATGTATTCGATATCAAAATAAAAAACGCTTAATATGGATTTCCATCAGGCAAAAATCTATTTGGATACAATATTTTTAACATCTTTTGCACGTTTGCAATCGACATGGACTAAAACTTTTGATTTAATAAATCTTCTTGAAATTTGCAGATGCATAGTACTATAGATAAAATTTCTTTTTTAATAGTACTATAATTATTTTGGGTAGAATTCCAAGCACCTGAATGAAAACGGACAATTAACTCATGTCGATTAGAATGACTTTGTTTCTTGAGAATACCTCCGTAACCAAGTTCAGAGGCATCAATTTCAACAATTTTAAAGGAATTAATTGTTGAAATTCCAAGACATGGAAAGGTAGTGACATATTTTTTGATTTCTTGAACTATAGAAGTGTGTATATCGGTCCACGGAGGTGGGTTACCTTGGAGTCGTTCAAACAATGGCTTGCATTTTTTTTGCAGAGATTTTGATAAAATTCGGCAACATAATTTAGGAACCCAAGGAACCTTTGAAGTTGATTTTTGTCAAGGATTTTATCAGGGAATTTATCAGCGAATTGGATGACTCTATCAATAGGGGTAATTGTGGATTGGTGGATATTATATCCAAGGAATCTAACTTTGGTCTGAAATAATTTAATTTTTGGGGCAAAGATTACAAGACCATTGTGTTTAATTGTTTGGAAGAATGTATTAGGGTGTTTCCAATGTTCGTCAATAGATGACGAAAATATGAGGACATCATCAATGTAAACAAGGGAGAAATGACTAAGGGGATTAAATATATCATTCATGATTTTTGAAATTCACTAGGGCCATTTTTTAATCCAAATGGCATTTCATTCCTCTCATAATGACCAAAGGGTGTGACAAATGCTGTTTTATATTTACCATCTTCATGAATTTGTATTTGCCAAAATCCACTCTTCATGTCGAATTTGGAAAAGATTACAGACTGGCTTAATCGGTTGATTAAGTCTTTCTTATTTGGGATTGGGTACCTAACCCATTCTAGGACCGTGTTTAATGGTTTATAATTAATTACTAGTTGAGGAGTGCCTCTTTCTATTTCAGCATTTTTCTGAACATAAAAAGCATACTATGTCGGATGATTCCTTTACTGATTAGTTTTGATATTTCCTTTTTACAAAATTCCATAATTTCTTCGCTCATCTGAATTGGGCGTGCTTTTGTTGGAATATTCGTTTCGCTGAAATTCTTAATATATGGAAGTCTGACTGTGTTTTTTTTTGTGCCAGAAGGCAGTAGGGAGATTTGAACAGAGTTCATTTTTTAATTTTTCTTCAAAATTATTGATTTTTTGTTGGAGAGTTTTATTGGTTAATTGTTGTGCAATTTCTGTGATGCTTAATTTCATCCAATAAGTAATTAATTTGGGAGTTTTTGCTATTGATCATGTTTATTGATTTTGAAATAGCGCTTTCTTGCAAACTGTTGATATCTTTTATTGAAGGGCTGGCCATGAATGAGAGTTTGACTTTTTCTCCCATAGGGTAGGTAACTATACCATCATTCTCTGTCGTGAATGGGTATAACAAGGCAATGAAAGGTAGACCAAGAATTACCTCATTAGTTAAATTTTTAACTAAGACAAAATATGTTTTGAAACAAATATTATTTTGACAAACATGTGCTTTAGGGATTTCGTAATTAAGTTCCATTTTACTACCGGTGGTGGTGCTTAGATTTTCAAATGTTTTTTCAAAGTATTTACTTGGTATTAATCCTTCTTGGATGCAGTTTAGATATGCTCCCGTGTCAATTAGCACGTTGGTAACTAATTCAAAATCTTTAACTCTAATGGTTAATTTAGAGTACCATTTTCAGATTTTTCATTGGTTGATACATAGGAGAGAGGCCTCATGATTTTTATGTTCATCTTCAGTGACTGGTTGAACTAGAAGGGTTGATTTTAGTGTTTCAACATCTTGTGTTATTTCTTGATTTTGTTGTTTTAATGTTTTACTTCATGTTTTAAAGTATTTATCTCTGTTTGGAGATCTTGAAGTGTGACTGTTCTTTTAATTTTGTTGAATTTTTCAAGAGTTGTACTGAGGTTGATATTGTTATATGTTGTTGAACTACTGGGATTATTAAGGAGATCTTTTAATTTAGTTAGATATTGATTTTTGACTTCCGGATCATCTATCTGGTTGATTAATTCAATCAAAATTTGTTCCTGTTCTTCCTATTTAGTAAGAACATTAATTATGCCACTATGTAGGACAATAATTGTTTTGCAGCAACTATCTTTGCAACCAAAATTTATGTCTGGAGAATCAGACAGTTGAATATCAGTGTCTGTGGTAGAATGTGAGCTCCAATTATCATTGTTTTCTTCCTCATTTTCACTAGAATTAGTATTTTGTATTTCAAGAATTCTGATTAAATTTTATTTTTCTTTATCAGGGATTTGTAGTTGGTTGATAGTCTTTTTTACCGTGCAGTCTCTGGCATAATGACCTTTTTTATTACATTTATAGCAAGTAATTCACTTCTATTTTTGGATTGTTTATGAGGACGAAAAGTTTTTGTGGATTTGTATTGTTGTGATTGTTTTGATAGAATTTATTGGGTCTTAATTGATTGTTAGTTTCGTAACTATGATATTTATTTTTTTTATGATAAATTTCTTTTCGTTTGTGTTTTTGTGATGGTGCAATGGGAGGTAGCCCATATTGTTCACAAAAATTACCCATTTCATATTTTGCAGTTTTCCTTTCATTTTTTATTTGTTTAGTTATTTTCATATCAATGCACATTTTCAGACCTTCTTGTTGAATGACACTTACTATATTGCCATAAGTAAGTTGATCAAAATTTATTACATTGTTTCCATTACTTTTTGCCAAAAAGTCAAGGATTGTATTAATATCGAACAGAAACACCATGATCACATGCTAAAGTATCAAACAACCAATCCGTTCCCAGTTCATCCAAACAATGATACCCACCTACTCTAGTAACATGGGCTGCAACAAGATGCGCCGCTTTGTTCGCTTGCCTAGATGCATACACAAACTGGACACTACACATATGCTGTGCAAGTGCATGAATATCAAAGATAAAGCAATCCAAATCAGCCCCACCTGGGCTCTGTCCATTCAGAGCAGTAATAAGCCCCAAGGCATCATACTCAATCATTGCCTACTCATGCCCCTCCAGCAAACATTGGGAGAGAGCACATCGCACCGCCTCTGCCTCAGCCAACAGACTCGACTGCAGGCGCAAGTCACTGTGCCCCCCTGCAGACACCAACAAGCCATAGTAGTCCCGAATGACCAAACCAACACCACCACTCGCGGTCAGGCTACTCCAAGCACCATCACAATTGACCTTCAAGACACCCAACCCTGGTTTCAACCACCGAGGGTTTGCTGCCCTCCCCTCCATGTTCGGTGGCCTTGGCTGTGAAAACTGGCCCCCCAAGCCCGGGGCCCCAAGTTCCCGAAAGTCAGTCACACCCTAAGTAAGCTGGCCAATTGCCACCTCCGGTTAGACAGTAGTACCCTCAAACACCAATTGGTTTCGACCCTTCTAGATCCTCCATAGTCCAAAAGTAAGTGTCTGAATCAGCTCTTCCCGATGAGGGAGTGGGTGGAATGTAGCGGTCAAGCGCTGCCAAATAGCAGGAAAGTCCTTCCCTACAAGGCCACCGACATCTAGCATAAGAGCGCTACCAAACCAAAATACCCTAGAAAACGGACATTCGAAGAATAAATGGATCTCAGACTCCTCAGCAAGACCACAAACAAGGCACACTGGATCCACCACCAGGCGACGACGCAC